>OW121763.1:18004200-19264200 GCA_933228765.1 Miltochrista miniata | reverse complement strand
GACACAGTTGATTAATAGCACAGTATAAGGAGAAAACTTACTGTAGGCTGTGATAACAGGCATTCGTTGCACACACAACTTCTATACAAAATGTAGTAAGTATATTAGTCCAAGTTGGAGGCATCTCTATGAAACTTTTATGATTTGCAGAAACGACGACGTTAAGAAAACCCCATGAACGTGCAGTCATATTTTCTGGAACAAAAGGTGTTTCGGAAAGTTGGAGTACCTACGTTTGTGATGAAAATCTGATTTCAAACTTTTTAGGCGTGTATTATCTTAATTACTGTACGTGCTAAGGAATGACGTACTTGTTACAGAAGAAAAGTCTGTTCATTTAAAAAAAAATGTAAGATCTTAAAGTAGGTTAGAGTTGACTTGGCCAAATGCGAGTCCGAGGCCAAGTCAAGTCTAACCTACTTTAAGATCTCACATTTTTTTAAATAACAGCAATTATTATAGGTATCCAATAAAGCAAAGAAATATAATTTAAAACTTGTTCATAATGTTATTTCGTTCCTATAAATACATATTTGGATTTTGCATAGAACTTGACACTCATTTAGATCTCCATTCTTTTTGCGGCGAAGCCCACAGCCAAGCACAATTTTTGTATTGAACTTGGCTCTCCTTTTTTACATTTATGTTTTTGGTGGGATATCATTACTTTTTGTAAGGAAAACTAAGCATGTAGATTTACTTCTGTTCTGTGTATAATTATGTGGTGCCGCGCGCCGCCGAGGACACGCAATTGGCCAGTTGTTCAGCGCGTATTACAAGTTTTTTATACGGGGACGCCACTTATTTTTTGACTTAACTTTATTTTTATATTTCTATTATATACAAAATATAAAATATCTGCTTGTAACGTTGTAGCGATTCTAACGCTACAATTAAAAAAAATATTTTTTATACCTCGTAAGGCCTTGCATACTAAAAATAGTACAAAATAGTGCATAGCATTCAAACCTAATTTAAGTCAAATAGTACATGAGCTATCTACCCAACATACTAAATTTAGTACAAAAGAATAAAATGGAGATCCTGATTTTCTTTTTTAATGTTGGCAAGTTTTATGTGGCTCTTGTCATCACTTAACTCTTTAATTTTTGGTTTATGCCGCCATTGTGAAAAATATATTTGACATTAGCTATCTTTCACTCAAAATGGCGGAACGGAGACGACGTTGTCCAAATCAAGGTAAGCTAATCCATGTTTTTTATAAAAATCTTATTAAATTAATAATATAACCACATTTACTATGATTAGTTATCAATCATTTTATAAGAAAACGTAAAGATTTTGCATTATTATTTATGTTCTACTATTTCATGGCTCCCGAAAAAAAATTGTACTTTTTTTAGCACATTTGGCGTTAATTATATAGGTATCTTCCTAAAATATGTACTAATTTTAGTAGTTTCGGTTTTTAGTAAATATGACTAAGATATTATTAAAACTATTTTTCTATTTCCTACAGGGTTAAGTTCAGACGAAATTATCCTAAATCTGAATGAGTCCGATAATGAATTTAGTGACGAAGACGAGACATATAATCCAGATGCGGAAGACCGTATTTCTTCGTCTGATTCTGATTCATCCACCGAGTCCGAAACTGAATCTGAAGTCCAATCATCATCACGCGCCAATACCTCAAGTTTACGTATCGCAACAAAACATTGTTGTGATGCGTGATTGATCTCAATAGTAATTATTAAGAAAAAAATGTTAAATTATAAGAAAAAGGAAATTGTTACACCTATTTGTTTCTGATGTCTATGTCTTTTTGTTTTGAGTTTTTATTTTAATTGTTCTTTACATACTAAATGACACTTGTTGATTGATCTCAAAGATATTTGAAAGACGAAAATTATTGCACAAGAAAAAAATTGTTGTCATACTATAGTTTGTATTTTGTTTTATTTTTATTTCAAGTAAATATATAAAAAAAATATTAATTGATTTTACTTTACTAAAACCTAAATGCTTAAAAAAAGTACATATTGTATGAAGCTAGTTACGTACTGAATGCCTAATGTACCTACTAAAAATAACCCAAATTATTTTCAAATTTCTTTTAGTAAAATGGTTTCCTTTGATTATAAAAAGGCTACCAAAAATACTAAATAATGCATAGATATCTCCTAACGGCAATTGAAGTCATAATTATCTATAGGTCTGAACATGCTAGAAACAATTGTACTATTTTTAGTACTTTAGGTCGTAATTTTTTCTCGCCCAATTTAAAATAGGCCTTACGAGGTTAAGCTATTTTATATTAAGATATACCTATTTATCAACTTTTTTTATTTTTAGATTTTTTCCTACGCTTACACACAATTACTGAGCTGGATTCCAAATTTCATCCCTATTTGACCTTCATATCTTTATAACCGTTTGAGCTAGCTTCATGAAATTTGAACTTCTAGATATCCTTATGGATATAATTAATGTATGTGTCCTTATGTATGAGTTTACGTTTAACAGTTTTAGAGATAGAGAAGGGTCAAAAGTGGCACCAAGTGGTTCGTGTAATATTACACTCAGCGCTGGCTAGCCAGTTCCTTTGCTTGAACTTGGCTTGACACGCTGCCGCGTGTCTAGATTTGGGATACAGATAGACAAAAACTTTTTAAATTACATTTGCGGCTTCAGTATCGATTAGAGAACGCCCTACAGTTAGAATTTTCATAATATCTTCCATGTACATAATTTCGAACCTCTACAGTTTTATCACATGTATTGATCTACAGCTTTTCACTTTGAAACCCAAACATGAATTTGCAGTGCAATAGTTTAAATTGCAAGAAAATTTTAACTATTTTCAGAGAGCACCGACCGCTTTTAGAAACTTTGGACAAGACTTAAGAATACTCTTATCTAAATTAAGAGTTTCATAAACTTTGAAGGTCCAATGGCGTATTACACATAGGTATTTAAAAAGAACTAACACTATCAGTTCTAATGACATTCTGAATACAGCTGTGTTTGACTGCCTCTATGGCGCAGGCAACTGGCACACCGAGGCTATGGGTTCGATTTCCGGGTCGTCGGTCTAAATATTTGTGTTTTTTATGTTTAATAATAATGATAAGCATATATTTCAGGCATTATTAGAAAAATTATAGATCTTATTAACTAATTCTATGGCCCATATCTATATAATTATACCTTTTACCCATTTTTTTTACATGAGGGAAACTCATTCATGGATGCTATGCCGGACTCCTACCGACTAAAAAACCTCATGCTACGCCCAACAGCCTACGGTTGGGAGCCCCGGGTAAGCCCTCGGAAGGATGTCCCAGGACTCCCAACAGACCCTAGGTTACCACTGTGGCCTCGCCTAAAGGTGTACTCATTTATCTTCTATACTTATAATAAATCTGTAGAGAGGTCAATTCTGTACATGAAATATATTTTCAAAATAACTATCAGGGGGTGATTAGTGATCGATACTGATGCCAAAAATGCAATCAGTAAAATTTTTGTCTGTCTGTCTGTCTGTCTGTATGTTCCTTATAGAAACAAAAACTACTCGACGGATTTTAACGAAAATTGATACAATTATTCTTCATACTCCTGGGCAGGTTATAGTATACTTTTTATCACGCGAAATCGAATAGGAGCGGAGCAGCAATCAAGAATGTTTCAAAAACGGGGAATATTTTTTACCGTCTGAGAGCTTCCGAGGCGTACGCTGCGTAAATGGTTACAGTTAGGTAAAAATTGTGTATTACGAAATTGTTTTTCTTAAAAAGTTCTAAAAAAAAGTCCACTACAGCATATGTCTATCTTTTAAGGTTCGCTCACAATAACCTAATTTGTCTATCTCTTAAGGTTTGCTCACGATATAATGAAACTGAACAGTTTGTTTGTACTAGGATCTCAGAAACTACTGGTTGCATTTCAAAAATTATAAGTTTAATAGTCAATTTATTTAGGCTGGCTAATGGCAATATAACATCACGCTAAGACAAATAGGAGCGGAGCAGCCATTAATAATGTTTCGAGAACGGAGATTATTTCTTTCTTTTGAGAGCTTCCATTGCTGACGCTGCATAAATAGTTAAAGTTACGTAAAAATTGTGTACTACAAAATTGTTTCTCTTAAAAAGTTATAAAAAAAGTCCTGGACAGCATATGCCTATCTCTTAAGGTTCACTTCCAATAACCCTCTTATTAAGTTTTAAAGTATGAGCGACGTGACGGGAGTAAATTTGGTCTGCAGTGGCAGCCAGTCAACTGAACGATCAAAACCGGCCAAGTGCGAGTCGGACTCGCACGCGATGAGTTCCATACCGGAAAACGGATGGGTGGAAGTATAAGCGACAGGAAACATTATATCACTTTAACGAGAGGTGTTAAAGTCACATCCTTCTCACTCTCATGTGATGCGCCATAATGAATACAAGCGACGCGACGCGACTATAATAAGCGCGACGGGGGTAAATGCAACGGGAAACATTATAATACCTACTCGAAATATTAATACCATACCTCAGTCTCATGTGACGCAAACGAAGTTGCGCGGGTCAGCTAGTTTAAAAATATATAGGTATGTTTCATGTTTCTCGGTTGTCTAGATCCCATAGCACAAGCATAAATTAGCTAAATTTGGTCTAAATAACATTATGACAAAATATCCAAAATATTTATTATTTTATTGATTAACGTAATAAACATAAAACTGAGATAGTTGACAGAGCTTCGGTACTCGAATGTAAACAAAATGCCTACATTATTATATGTAGCAATGTCTAAAACTACAATTATGATATTTCATTCAGGTTCATGTTGTTGAATTGCTCAAGTAGTAACTATTATCACTTTGCCGGGATCTATCGAGGTCTTCGGAGCTCGAGTAATACCTTTGTATTACCTGTCGCACCTACAAGCAATGCACCTGCTGACTAATTTACGAGACAGAAGCATAACTTGAAACAAACCTGTCTGGCAAGGCAACGGATAGGCTGAAAACCCTCACAAAAAATAAAATTGGGAGAGACCGACTTCCAGTACAGGATTGTGATTTGATTAATCATGCTATGCAATAGTTTTGAAATAGTCTCTAAAATACAAACATACATACATATGATCACGCCTTACCCATATTTCACAGTTTTAGATATTTGTCCCACGTAATAGGTGGTGAGCCGTATTGCCGTGTTGATATAGACAGGCGCAGAGTGTGAAATTTTCATGCCGCCCGAAAGGCCTTCAATTTGGCTTAACGACCGCCATTTTACTGGCAACCGGGACCACTCTCTCTCTACGTAGTCTCTCTCATGGTCAGCCTCATAGTCTCTAACAAGTTTTGATTTACTCAAATACAATCTAAGCGCACGGCAGTGCGCAGGCCAAGTTCCAGCAACAGGCCGAGCGCATGCCGTACTCTATTTACACGAACCGCTTCGACCCACTTTTGACCCCCCTGTAGCTAAGTGCCTATTGCAAGTACAGAAATAAAATTTTACGTACGTAATCATATACTAGTATTAAGGCAGTGTACCAAATTTCATAGATGTAGCTTTAAGAAGATCCTGAAATATGACCCTGTGAATATAGCTAATTTTGGCACTGACTGACTCACTCACTCACTGACCGGTCATCAAAACCTCTAGGCTACTTCCAATTGTCCTAGCGTTATGAAATTTGGCACACAGATCGGGTGTTATATGTAGATTACCGAAAAATTGAGAAATTTAAGAAATCGGTCAAGCGTGAGTTGGAAAAGGGTTACAAAGTTTGTATGGGACTACAGGATTCCTTGGTCGGATCTTCTTCAAAATTTGCAAAAATCATCTCTAACATAATTGATGGAAGATGTGTTTCGTATTTTATTGAAATTCATTCCAGAAGATGGCTAAAAGGGGGTAACAATTGTTTTCTTCAGGGGTTTCGATTCGAATTTGTATCAATACTTCTTAGTGATGAGAAGACTCTTTGGATTTAATTTACTTTTTATTTTAACACAGTCATGTCATGTTTTAAAACTTAATCAGATTTGAGAAAGATGTTGTCAATGTTTTGATTTATGTCAATCAAATGCTTTATACATACAAATTATGGAAAAGTCAATACTGCACATTGAATATTGTTATTCATATTTGTGAAATATTTGGATCAAATCCGTCCAGTAGTTTAGAGATCAGCAAGCATTCTAAAGGATGACTCACGCTAGACCGTGCCGGGTCCAAGCCGAGTGTCGGCCGTAGCACGGTCACCGAGCCGGTTGCATTCACGACTGCTCGGGCGAAGCTCGGTGGCACTGTATTCATGCAACGGGCCGTGGCCGAGCCGAGGCGGGACCGAGTTGTTTCTGAGCGCTTTCCGTAGTTCGGCTGTCACTCAGTTGCCGCTCGGTTTAACGCGTAGATTTAGCGCGAAAAAATTTAAATCTATGGTTTACGTGAGTTTGTTCACATAAAATATATATAATATTGACCTTGCTGCGACCGGCACTCGGCTCGGACCCGGCACGGCGTAGCGTGAGTCATCCTTTTTAGGGTTCCGTACCCAAAGGGTAAAGAACGGGACCCTATTCGTGAGACTTCGCTGTCCGTCTGTCTGTCTGTCTGTCTGTCCGTCAGGAGGCTGTATCTCATGAACGGTGATAGCTAGAGAGTTGAAATTTTCACAGATTATGTGTTATTGTTGCCGCTATAACAACAAATACTGAAAACAAAAACATAATAATATTTAAGGGGGGCTTCCATACAACAAACGTGTTTTTAGCGACTTTGTCTAATATATTCGGTAATAAGGTATCCTTCACAATTTAAATACGTTAGTTAATTTGAACATTTCATCAAGATCATTCATTCCCTTTACACCATGCAAATTAAATGAATACTTTAGGAGGTATAGCACAATCAAATGTTGCTCAATGAAATTAATTTCGTGTCGCCATGATTGAACATTATACGGGTCACATACTAACTTATTTTTCGACTTTCATCGTAAATATTTGTTCTTTAAAAAGTGAACAACGCTTTCAGCAGATTACTTTAGGTAGGTGTAATATTTCAAAGATAGCTATTTCATTGGAAATAGTAAACAAATAGTCCATATTTTAGATTTTTCTCCAGTATAAACAATTTACGTACAAACACATAATTTATGTTGTAGACGTAGATATCGTGTTTATAATGTCATCATTCAAATGTCATCAATATTCTGAAAAAGAAATTAAACATAGAGTTCACAAACTCTTTTTGAAATATTTACTGTACCTACCAAAGAGGATCTATACAAGGATAGTTAACACTATAGAGCAACGCGACCTGTCTAAAGACGCGCGTTGTATAACACTATAGAGCAACGCGAACTGTCTAAAGATGCGCGTTGTATACCACTATAGAGCAACGCGAACTGTCTAAGGCGCGTGTTGCTATGTGTTAATAGGTAATGAGGGCAACCAGTAGACGCTTGAAATACTCACAGAATATCGAGCATTGTATTTTCATAAAAAAATAATAATTGAAACAAAATGGACTGTTACTGGGACATCCTTTCGAGAGCTTGTCTTGTTGAGAGAGAGTATAAAATAATGTCATGTATACATAATGCACACTTTTAAGCTTATTAAAGAAAAATTGGCGGATTCTTGAAAAAAAGTATTGAAATCCCACCAAAAACATCCCTGTTGAAAAGGAGGCCAAGTTCCCATGGGCTAATTGTTCGCCTAAAAAGGGTTGAAATCCAATCCAATGCCAAGTTTAGATGTACTTTAAAATCGATCATAATCATCTTCATCAACAGCCTAATCCACTGGTAAACATTTGCCATTCCCAAGACTCGCCACCACACTCAGACCTCCACCTTTCGAATCCAGCCATTACCCACCACCGCATTCACGTCAATGGTCCATATGGCCGAAATTCACTTTACCATACACCCAACTTAAAATATGGTGTAGTTGTGAAAATACGTAGGTACCTACTTGGTAAAAAATATCTAGAATAATGTTACTTCTAAATTTGAACTTGGCAGGTTAATTTAATTATATACATAATAAATTTAATTATACAATTAATCAAGTGTTACGTACTGCACGAAACCCTGCCAAGTTCTAATTTAGAAGTAACATTATTCTAGATATTTTTTACCAAGTAGGTACCTACGTATTTTCACAACTACACCATATTTTAAGTTGGGTGTATGGTAAAGTGAATTTCGGCCATATGGACCATTGACGTGAATGCGGTGGTGGGTAATGGCTGGATTCGAAAGGTGGAGGTCTGAGTGTGGTGGCGAGTCTTGGGAATGGCAAATGTTTACCAGTGGATTAGGCTGTTGATGAAGATGATTATGATCGATTTTAAAGTACATCTAAACTTGGCATTGGATTGGATTTCAACCCTTTTTAGGCGAACAATTAGCCCATGGGAACTTGGCCTCCTTTTCAACAGGGATGTTTTTGGTGGGATTTACTTTTACGTACAGAAGTCAATTAATAGACCTGAGTAGAGTGAGTAGTCAACCAATTGTTTGGTGGAGTTAATAAATAGTTGATTTTTTTACTTCGTTTAATGTTTAGGATTCAAAAGTGAAACAAGAACTAGGACTATACTGGAAACATGAAACACTTTTTTACAATCTGGACTTTTTTCGTTAACGTTCAATTTCGGTCGTATCATAGGAGCATTTTTTTAGTAGCACTATTTCATCATAAATCAAAAGGATAGCCAGTGGGTGTTCAATTTTCCTCAGAGAATCCTAGAGGATTTGTCACAAAGTGGTCACCCATCGGAGGACCAGACATAGCTAAAGATGCTTACGCAGTAATCGTTTACAAACCACTCTGACTCAGCGGGGCTGCGAGCACTTCATGTGGTCACTTATCCTACTTCCTACTAATCCTGTTGGGACGTTTGTTACTCAGTCACGCTCTAACGGTTGAACGGATTGGGCTGAAGATATTTTTGATCGGTACAGAGATAGCTTATACCTAGTCTGTAATAACACAGGCTACATTTCATCCCGGGAATATGTAACAAAAATACGGGAAGTGGGAACGGTTACCGAATTTCATAATCGTCTAGTCTACTATAATGATGATAGTAGAAATCTTATGCCGCGTGAGCGTGACCCAACTATGCCGTACGATAGTTTTTGATATATTTATCCCTTGCCGCACGCCTGATGTAAAGCCATGATGACCTCTTACAGTCCGTACGACTTCTGACAGTGTTCCTCAAGTTGACGGCCGTGATGTGCTTCTTCACGCTCCGCTTCAAGAACCTGGGATCGTAAGATAACGAAAACACGTGCGCGGGCAGGTTGTTAAAAGTTTTTATAATTCGATAGAGAAACGATCTTTGAAATCCTTTGTGAGTGAGCTTAATTAGGACTGGCGTGGAACCCCAGGAGTAGAAAATAGTTTTCAATATCTAAAGTAAATTACCTCTACTGTAGCTAGTTTCATTATGAACGAGATTATACGCATGAAACCAAGCTTCGCAATTAAAGTGCCTTAATAGCGATTGAGGAAATTGAAAACCCACGTATTTGATGCAAAGGTCTCATCTAGACTAGGCAACTTAAGTCTTAAGCCACACAAACTATTATAATAGACTGCCTCATAAACAGTTATTTCCGCTGAATAAATATGAGTATAATAATACTCGATTAAGAGCCTCGGATGCAACGATGATGTTGTTTCAGAAAAAAATCTTTCTTCACAGAATAAGATTACCTACCCTTATTTAAAACTTTGTTCGAGATGAGGTGCCAATCTCAGCAATACCTGTCAGTAGAGTTGAATGTTATAAAACAAATTACAAAGGGACCAATTTATTTTGTAGCCTCTCTTTTAATATTAGGTGCTTACATATGAAATTGGCGTTTTGTATAGGAGGAACAAAAAGTCGAATATTTTTAAATATAATATATTTAATTAATCAAAGTATGAACCATTGTTTTCTATGCATTTTTGCCATCTCATAGGTAGTTCATTGATCCCTTTACTAAAAAAACCAGTCGGACGGGAATCAATAAAATCTGTGAAGGCGATTTGGACTGCCCCATCAGAGTTGAATTTTTTCCCTTGCAAGAAGTTGTCCAAATTTCGAAAAAAATGGTAATCTGTTGGAGCAAGATCCGGGGAGTACGGAGGATGTTTTAGACATTCCAATTGAAGCTCTTCTAATTTGGTAGCCGTCTGTTGTGCAGTGTGTGGTCTAGCGTTGTCGTGAAGCAGCAGTGGCGTGGAGCGATTGACCAGCCTAGGTTGTTTAGCCGCTAGCTTTTCCATCATGGCTTGCAATTGCTGACAATAGACATCAGCCGTAATAGTCTGGCCAGATTTGAGAAAACTGTAATGAACAATACCGGCACTAGTCCACCAAACGCTTACAAGTAACTTTTTTGGGGTTAATTTTCGCTTGGGGCAGGATTTGGCTGGCTGGCCAGGATCCAACCATTGCGCTGAGCGCTTTCGATTATCGTAAAGAATCCATTTTTCGTCACAGGTAATGATTCGGTTTAAAATACCTTCATTATTGTGCAGGTTCAGTAATGTAACGCAGCAGTCGACGCGCTTTTGCCGGTTTGCTTCAGTCAATTCGTGAGGTACCCACCTTTCAAGCTTTTTAATCTTCCCAATTTGCTTCAAGTGAATTAAAACAGTTTTATCACTAACACCGCAGCCTGCAGCTAACTCAGACGTGGTTTGCGATGGATCCGCTTCCACAATAGCCTTCAATACTTCATAATCAACTTGAGTCTCAGGCCGTCCACGGGGCTTGTTCTGCAGGTCGACATTTCCTGAACGAAAACGTTGGAACCAAAAACGAACTGTGTTTTCTTTTGCAACATGACCGCCATACACATCATTCACCCTTCTAGTCGTTTCCGCAGCACTAGTGCCGAGGCGGAACTCGTACTCGTAAATAATGCGATATTTTAAGTTTTCCATTTTGTAAAATGAGTGACGCAAACAGAAAAAAACAGAAGAAAAAAACAAATGAATGACGGTCATCGAAGGATAAATACATGAGTAAATAGCTGGGAAAATTTGAATTTGGAATTCCTTACCAAAGAGGAGAAAATCGTAATTAAAGTGGCCAGTACGAAAAACGCCAATTTGATGTGTAAGCACCTAATATATATTTTCCTCACTGGTATCTCGATTAAGATTATTATAGGTTTTTATATAGCGCCGTAAACAGTATTATGAGCGCGTTTGTGGGAGGAAAAATAAAGAGCACCATGACAGGCAAATTTTATTGTTATGTAGCTATAGAGCTGAGGTTTCGAAACCGCCATCCCACTGCTTGACTCACAAACATATGACTCACTCTTCGATATAAAATTCGCCATTTCTTTCGTAGCACGTAACGATTCATTTGAAATTGTGATATCAGAAATTGTGAAAATACTTATACATTTTCAGTTTGATAGGACTATTTAATGTAAGTAGTGTTTATCTATGACAAGGTCAATGTGCAACTAGTTCGCAAAACATGCGATTAAAATCACCCAAATGATAATATCAAACTTATAAACCTTATAGCGCTAGGTAGGTATATATAAGCTGTGTAAACTTTAACCTTTAACATTTCGGTAGGAGGCTTCATAGAAAAAGATGGAATAAAATATTTTGAATCCTTCCGAAAACGACAAGGAATTATTTATTATGTATTTCAGATTTGATAAAAAATATATTTGGTGTTAAATTATGTGATGTAAAGATTGTGGGGTAAATGGCGTGACGGCAGGCACAGCCGTGGGCGGGCGGGCTGCGCGGCCTCCCGGGGGCGCGCTGCCTTCAGTAGCTGCTAGCCTCCGCGCCTGGCGCACGTCCCGCCACAGAGCTCCTGCAACCCTCCGTGCAACCCTGCTCTGGCTCAGCTCGCTACTGTGTCGCGCCACACGGTCTACGCGCCGGCACAACAAACCTGTGCTGCAATTTCAATTGTGTGCTTATTAACGTACCACTAGAACGCAAGGATCTTCTTTCAAAACAAGTAAGTTTATGGAGCTTTTCGCGATTAAATATTTGTTTGCTGTGCATGTGCTATTTTGTTGCTTCCTTCCCTTTTAATAAAATAAATTATAATTACAGGTATTTTTTTGTCCTGTCCATTCCTGTTTATTTTATTTAGGTACTATTATTGGCAATCAAATTAATTATTTAGTAATTATAATGCCAAAAAATATGGATTTAATTAAGTAGTTCATTCATAAATTTTGCTTAATTATATCATTAAATTGGCAATCAAATTAATTATTTAGACTGTCATTCAATTGCACATAAAGGTAATTTATTGTACATTCTCGAGTTCAAATACGTAATTATATTACCAATTTCACAAATATCGAAATGAAAAAGTGTGACCATTTATATGATTCAAAAAAATGACATGAAGTGCTTGATAATTTTCCAAAGACTATTCAACGACTATAATATGACCTGGTTATGGTTTGGATGAGTGTAGACTAAAAACGTTTCTACAATCGTGCTAAAAAGATTTAATCGGGGTATCTATTTAAAGATTTAAAAATATAACTTGACCTTTTGTAAAGTTAATGATTACATAAGCCATAAAGTGAGATGATGTGCCAAGCATCGACGGCCTTTGCAACTTAACCCCATGTCATGTATTTCTAAATTCAATTTGTCGAACCTGCTCCGAGCAACGCACCGTGTATAATAACTCACACATTCATGTATTAAGTCTCTAAGAAAAAATGAATCATACATATATCTACATACCCGTCATATAACAGAATACAAAATATGAATGTAATAAAACACTGTTCATGTCCCAGGTGTTGTTGAGAGTATTCAACAAACAACAATAAATTGATTTGTTTTTCACTTGCGAAGCGAACAAATCGAATCAATTGTTATCCCCAGGTCTCGTTGGATATAAATTTATGAATGAGCCGTCATTCAAATGATTAATGATGTCATGTCATGTTTGCAACAACTATTCATGTAGCTACAAACGTATAATGATATAAAACTATTGCTGTGATGCTATTGAAATGAAGGGCATCGTAAACCCTTATCTAAGCTTTGACTATCATTTGCCGTTTATAAGGAAAGCTTACAGAGGCAAGAAAATATAAGGCTGTTTTATTTGCGGTAGACATTTTTCGGTCACAGACGTTTTCTTGTTCAATGAACACATTGTTCATTCAAGGCTTTCTCTGGAAACTACACATTTTCATTCATCTTTGGTTATGATATTGTTACTATATATACTATTGATGATATGTCAGAAAATGTATAATACCGAAATGTAATTCTGTAGATATAAATAATTTATATGAATGTAACGAGAATCTGTCAAGATTCCTGAAATAAGTAATAATATGCTGATAACATATACATATGAAGTTCTCAGCTTAATACGAATTCAAGAAGACAGGATTTTCCCCGCCATTTCCGCAAGAGAGGTGAACGTGGGGCTTTTTGTACTGTCACATGGAGCGTGCTTTTATTGCAGAGACAACGAGGCTTATCTTATCTGTGTATTTATTTAATTTATTTATTTAATACTTTATGCACAAATTCGTACAAAGGTGGACTCAATGCCATAGGTGTACTTCATAGGTCCAACATAGTCACCATCCGGCGCATCCTCTACAGGAAATAAGGGTACTAAGCTGCTTTCGATCACTTTCACTGCTTATTTTGCTTTTTTGCCAAACAGCAAATTCAAGTTCGCTTGTAGTCAAGGCTAGTCCTTCCATCGGTGCGTCATGAAACCACAATATGCATTGAGGTATTGCGAAGTATATTCCAAGCGCTAACAGAACCTGAATGAAGATACCAAGCTCGATGAGACAAATAAAATTATAGAAAGAAAAAGGGCATCACTTATTTTTCCAAGAGTTTTGAAGATGTAATCTACAATTTCTGTATGGTGTAGTTAATTTTATGTATTCAGTTTAGCATTTCTGAGGAGTACCTCTAAAGTAGACTCATATTTAAGCTGTTCCAATTTAGACGCTAATTCTATGACGCCTCTGGGAAATTTTCAAAGGTCACAAAAGGCGCAGTGGTACTTCTAGTGATGTGACAGGTCCACTTTACCTGCAAGCTGTTGTACTTGGCTAACTGATAGATGACGGTTTAACGAAGTCTTAATACAACAAATCACAGCTCCGTCTAGCAAGGAATCAAAACAGTCCCCTAACTCCAAAAAGCAGACTCTTCCACTCTGCTTGAATATGGAAATAAGGTCGAAAGTCTAAAAACAAGACATAAAGCAATGTATTTCTATAAATCTAACGATAAATATTCCTATCCTAGAAAAATAGTCACTTTTCCTCTTCAGGAATATATTTAACAAAATTTTGGAAATAATATAATTGAATTTCATCTTTCAATATGAATAGGATATCGGGCGGCTGTCGTACCCACACATGTACGTTTTTCATGCATAAATATCATATAAATGATGTTTTCTTTGGTTTATACGAAGTTTAGGTACATATTTGTACTTTAATGATACGTGACAGGATCTGTAAAAATAGTTTTATTTTAATATCATCCAAGATGCTAATAGAGAAGAATCTACTGCGGAGTAAACAACAAAATGTGTTAGATTTTCAAAAATAAAGCTGTCTCAGCCCAAAAGGATTATGGACCAGGACGCATATCAAAAATAGCTACTAAACAAACCTTAGTCTTTTTAAGTTCAAAATATTTCCTTACTGGCCTGGGAATGACTAGCATTGAAGGGAAGCATAGAAGATGCGGCTACTTATAATTCTCGCTTCTGAGTTCGGAACCCTATAAATGATAATATTTTAATGTCAAAGATTGTGAAAATGATGATTTTTGCGTTTGCATATTAAAAGAGTTTTGGTTCAATTTGGCCTCGCTTTTGGCTTAGTACTCCTAATATGTCTTGTATATAATACGTTAGGTCCAGTAAAGCGTTTTCATACGTGTAAAATACTTTTTAAAAAGTGTAAAGGGGTGAATACAGGTCGACAGGCCCCTTGATGGTTGTCGCTGACAGACTTGACGGCGACAACGCACGGTCTGAAAATGCGCTTTTGCAAACACGTGAGGATTTTGATATAGTTTTGTTTACATAATATTTTAAGTTCAATGGAATATAATTTATTTATGTTTCAATGCTATGAATTCATATGTAACATTTTAGTAAAATTTTTAGAAATCTTATTCTTTACCTAAGCACCCTAATAGTTCCTTTTTAATTCTGCCTGGATTTGAAGTCCGAGTCCGCTCATAGTTCCTTTTTAATTCTGCCTGGATTTAAAGTCCGAGTCCGCTCATAGTTCCTTTTTAATTTTACCTGGATTTGAAGTCCAAGTCCGCAGTATACTCTTTTATTTGGCAACCGTGTCATACCAAGACCGTAAGGGTGCATGATCTAGAGATTTGTTCGATAGTCAGTTTGGGCATTACTTGTAAGGTTTACTATAAGCCCAATTCTGACTATTTTTATACCACTAAGGTGGCAGACAAGCATACGGCCCACCAGTTGTACTAGTGGTCGTTTGCAACATGGGCCTTAGCGTATTAACGTTTGCAACACCAGAGGCGCTACACTCGCGCTGCCGACCGAACCAGTAAAAACCTTTTAAGATCCCTTTTGAAGAACCCTGTATACTTTAGGGAAAACCAAGGCAGGGAGATCATTCCACAGACTAAGCGTGCGCGGAAGAAAATCTCTATCGGATGATTTTGCTCAGGTTCCGGTATTCTATACCGATATACCTACTTACTTCCTGAATTATGATCAGGACTCAGTATTTTAACTAAAACTGTTGTAACTATTTTTGACTGGAACCTAAGCTAGATCTCAGCATAAACAAACATATAAATCAACTCATCCGTAAAACTAACTGCTATCTGTAGGGTTGTTCTTAGACAAATTGCTAGCTTGTGTTACTTTCAAAGGTGGGGGTCAAAATTTTGATTTTATGTAGCATTTAGCTAGCTAAGGTATTGTGAAAATATCTCAAACAAATAAACGTAACCTTCACCATTTCAGAGTTTCACTAGTTAACCTTTCATTACCTACATTATAATCAAAGTATCTAACAACTCTTCTGAAAACCATCAATCCTACAGATCGGACTTTTCTATGATAAATCGAATATAGTTTGCCTGGCTCTAGTATTATTCTCCAGTATATTAAATACAAATTACCATCACTAAATACTTTGTAATTTTAACCGGTAGCGCTAGAAATCGCTCGTTTCAACTAAAAGGAAAAAAAGATGAATCCTACAAATTGTTTTGCGGAGTTTCGTTTGTAATCTGAAACTTTGTAGCCGTAACCTTTGACATTTTGAACCAATAATTCGAATTAAAACTTAACCTTTAACTGTGGACGTGCGGTCTCACAGGCCGCAAGCAGTTTGTGAATCACGTGCCCCTCTTTTTCCGCGTACCCCACACGTCTGTCCGTTTCAGTAGCTTCGGTTTAAGTGGTAAAACGACTGTAGAGGAAGAAGGTTGCATCGCAGGATGCATATTTCGGAAGTAATTACGCTTTAAGTTTTAGGAGCGGTCCATGAGACCGCACGTCCACGATTATGTGATAACTTGAGCTGATGGTGATTTTTTTTGTGCTACTTTTTTTATATAAAATGTTACATATCAATAACCTCAGTATATCTACATTCAAACGAACTTTGAAATCATCAATTCCATCTAGTACGAGTAAATTATTGCGATTAGATGAACTATTTTCACAGTTAAGGTCCTAGAAGTATTACAATGGTAAAAATCGCTATAAGTGGACTGCAGAACTACCTTCCAGACGAGTACGCATTTCACACCATAATAAATTGTTGAGCGCATCTATTCAGCTTCTTACTCAGGATGAAAAGAAAGATCCTATCGGTTGATATTTGGAATAACTTTTCGATGTCGAAATGCAATACTCCAAGACATTGCGCAAAAACTGGCAATAAATATGCACTAGTTGAGGCGTTGTCAAATTTTTTATGTTTTGTTATGAGAAGTAATGTTTATCTTTTTTACATTCTTTATTCTTTATATTTTTTTATAAAAGTAGTCAAACTGAGTAAAAATGAAATTTTTCTCAGATAATCTTTTCATAAAGTGATCGCGTAAAAAAAAATCAGAAAAGTGCCCTTAATTGTTACATGGTTACATTTTAGTTCAAAATAGATACATACCGTTTTAAATTTTAACTTTTATTAGCACTTAGTAACACCTAAAGGTATTAAACATAAGAACTGGTACAATACCTTCTTAACTACATAGAATACAGCATTTAAAGGTAGCGGTCTACAAGACCGCACGTCCACATTTGTGTAACAAAAATTTCACGTCCATAGTTAAAGGTTAACAAACTACGGCCCACTTAACTACCCATCGTTTCTCGTAGTCGGCGGGTAATCTTTTTAATTGAATAGCTTTTAACAAAATTATCTATTAATTAATGGATCCAAAAAGGAAATAACAAATTGTCATATATAAAAATACAATTGGACTGGCATATACGGTTGTACAAAAGTCCCTAAAGAAACTATAGCGAAAAATAATGTGCTTTTTCTCCATGCTGTATTTGTATATTTTGCATATAGTCGAAAAAGGGTGTTGTTCTAAACATTGTTAAATCTATTTGTGCAATATAAATCTCACAATCATTTTAATAAAACACATACTTAGCCAATACCAAATTTTCCAAACAATTGTAATTTATTACATTTTAATGTGATTATTAAAATCATTATTTTGGAAAAAATGACAAAAATTTTGCACAAATCTTATTAAGTACCTATAGAAAGTTTTTTTATCCAAATTTCTCAATTTTAATGCCATTATAAAAGTATATATCTACAATAAAACAAAAATTTGGCAAGTTCTGTAAAAATCGGTTGAGAAAGGCGAATGGAGAAGAAAAAAAATACATCTACTCTACATACTAAAATGTATAGCTGTCAATGATGATGAAATAAACTTTATCATTTTGTTATACCTTAATTATAAAATGATAGATTGATATTTGTTTTATTGATAAAATATTGAGATACAGGGTAGGGAACAGGTAAAATTCAGCGATCGACAAATTTTCTCATTCGGTCGACAATTTGTGCTTGCAATCGGTGCTTGTAAACTGTTAGCCCACATATTTGTTACTAGCTGATACCCGCAGCTTCGCCCGCGAAAAATTCCGCTTTCCGTGGGAACTAATTCCTGGGATAAAAAGTAGTCTATGTGTTATTCCAGACTATAATGTATCCCTGTACCAAATTTCAGCCAGATCCGTTCAGCCGTTCGAGCATGAAAGAGTAACAAACATCCACACTCACAAACTTTCGCATTTATAATATTAGTAAGATAGATTTTTGCTCGCTCGACACTGTCTGTCTTTGTTTCCTTTCAATATCAATATATTTTCTTCTACCACGATTTTTTGCACGTGGCTAGAAACAACTGTTTAGTTATGAGGAGTGTTGCACATTTAAGTTTTACAAATTTACCAACCTAAGTTTAAATGTTAAAAAAAGGCTCCCACACGCGGGATATAATTCTTAAAAACCAAACTTATAATATTTTCGAAAGATCTATACAACTGTACCCATAACATAGGGTACACGGGAATACAAAATAGCAATCCCAGCTTTATTTAGGTGTTCTAAACAAATGTTTTTTCAAGATACCTATTATCACTTATCTCTTTAATACCTATTATCACTTTGTTGGTGTAACTTATGAAAATAGACATGCTGAATAATAATCTTCAAATTTTATGTGTTCGTGTATAATACTAGACTGTCGACAAATGGACGGATGGACGGAATATAGCGCTTCAATTAGGGTTTCTTGTTATTACAGAACCCTATACAATTTGGTATTTCCCCGTAAAGTTAACATTAATTTCATTTGCTATTTAAAAAAGTTTCTAATTAAACAGACCATTTTGGTCTTTTTATTATCTTTGTAAAATAACAAACAAAACTTTTGGCATTTTGTTATTCACATTTACAAAGTGAACAGTCAAAGTGGCAACTACACACATTAGGGATCCCCTTCGCTAATACGTAATTCGTGTTTAACTTGATGTTATGAGTTTTCAAGGAGATTTTATCGTAAAACATGGATGTCGAACTAATTTAAGTGATGTGCGTTTCGTAATTGACGCTACGATCTTGAAAATTAGACTTTATTGGGGTCTAAAGTTCGGAGGGTGCTGAGTATAAATTTAAGTTAGTGAATTTTGCCATGATGCTTTATTTTACAATCTTCATTATTTATCTTGAAAGACTTTGTATAAAATGTAAGCGAGTTATTTGAAATAGATGAACATAAAAATTAATTGGAGTTTTGTATGGAGCGGAGAATATCGACTTAAAAATATAGAGGCTGATGACTAAATACGAGTATGCATAAATCGATAGTTTTTGCCAGAATTGAATACTATAAAAACCGTCTAAGTGCGGCAAGTCGAACTCGCGTTTGTTGTATGGGAGACCCCTTAGTCACCCTATTTTTCTGATTTTAGTATTCGTTGCTATACTCGTACATACATCTGCGAAAAATTTAGCTTAACTCTAGCTATCACGGTTCAGGAACCATGATAGGTAGAGAAGAAATTTTCGTAGTCTGTTACGTGACGGACAGACAGACAGACAGACGTAAGGCGAAGTCTCATGAACAGGGTTCCGTTTTTTCACCCTTTGGGTACGGAACCCTAAAAAGGATTTATTTATTTATTTATTTATTTATTTATTACACAACACAGATTACAATTTTAAAGATAATAGTAAAACTAAATTATACACTGCAAGTCTGAATTGCAATCCAAAAACTTGTGTACACAATGAAAACAAGATAACTATGCCTAAGTTATTTTATAAATATTAGACAGAATGTTATGCGTCGAGACTATAACAGCTGACTAGTCGCCTAACATTCTCCTGAGCTTACATTTCCGCGATTGGGTGTGGAATAGAGGACAGTTTTGAGTAGTCTAATGTATGTTGCAATTTTAGAAGTGAAAATATCGAGGTCCAAGTTATTTTTTGCCAAATCATTGTACTGACGGGCCATCCTGACCAAGGGATTATAAAACGATATGTTGTTTTTGTAAACCCGCAAAGCAAAAACGTTTGTGTGATTGTACCTACGCGCGCTGTGTCTGGTGTTAAGAGATATTTGAGAGAGCAAATATGGGGTATCCAATTTTGAGTGAATTATTTTATAAAGATATACCAAGTCAAAATACTCGCGACGGGTTTCCAATTTTTTAACGTTAAACTTTGTGAGCCTAGTTTCGTAATTAAGATTGTTGCGACCCAACTGTTGACGGTAGCATAACATTCTTAAGCACTTTCTCTGTATGCCTTCAATTTTATCTATATGCACTCCATAGTACGGTGACCAAATTGGGCTGCCATATTCCAAGACGCTTCTAACAAGTGCAAAGAATAAAAATAGTAATGTTTCAGGTTTTTTGAAGGCCTTCGTGGATCTAAGTACGAAACCAAGAAGTTGATGGGCTTTTGTTGTTATATGTTCATAATGTGTTCGAAATGAAAGCTTGCTGTCGAAATAAATGCCTAAATCCCTAGCCGTATCAGACCTAATGAGAGTCTGGCCATCAATCGAGTAGTTATTAACGACAGCACAGCGCTTATTACTGAGAGTTAAAGCAAAGCATTTGCTGATGTTGAGATGCATTTTATTTGCCTTACACCAATTCGAAATGATATTTAGATCGTTTTGCAAAAGATTGCAGTCATCAGGGGTGAATATTGTATTAAATATCTTAAGGTCGTCAGCGTAAAGCAAACACTCGCATGTTAAACGCTCGACCAGATCATTAATGAAGATAATGAATAAAAGGGGCCCCAAATGGGACCCCTGTGGTACCCCGGAAGTCATTTGAGTTGGTGAGGAAAAGAACCCTTTTGTAGTAACTAACTGGCTTCGTTTGCTGAGGTAAGAAGTTATCCAACGATACAAGTTACCGTGGATGCCATAAGAAGCGAGCTTTGCGGAGAGAAGCTTGTGGTTGACTCTATCAAAGGCCTTTGAGAAGTCCGTATAGATAGAGTCCACCTGCCCACCAACAGCGAAACTTCTGCAAAGGTAATCCTTATACACCAAAAGATTGGAGACTGTAGATCGACCTCTGACAAAACCATGTTGCCTATCAGATATACAAGGCTTAAAATGGGTGTACAATTGATCATAAACCAAGGATTCAAACAGTTTACCCAAGCAAGACAATATACTGATAGGTCTGTAGTTCTCACAGCGAGACTTATCTCCGCTTTTGAAAATCGGTATTATATGTGCCGTTTTCCACCGTTTAGGAAAGACTCCACGAGAAAGTGACTTATTAAATATAATGTTTAGTGGGGTACTTAGCTCTTTGCCACAGTGTTTTATAAAAGAAGGGGGGAGCTGATCCGGTCCTGAACCTTTGGTAGAATCAAGCTGTTTTAACTTAACAAGTATATCACTCTCAGCTACCCACATTTGTGTGAGTGTGCTTGATGTTTTATTTTCTATTTGCTCAGCGATGTTAGATGGATTTTTTGTTTAATATCGATAAACACTCCAAATAATCAACCTATGAAAAAAATCTTTCAATATAGATTGAGACAAGTTATTCTGAAGTGCCATCATGTTTCTAAATGTCAACAAAACTGCATAAGTTCAATGGAGGTTACGGAGTTCATTCGGCAACCGTAAGGCACAGCCGGTTTGATATACTGGCATCGACCCTCAAAGTTGAGCACGTGACCTCATGACCACTTTGATTGATAATGTCCCGGGAACGTGACAAATTTTTTTTTTTTTTTAACGTGAGGGAAAATCCTCGTAGGATGCTATGCCGGACTCTTACCGACTAAAAAACCTCACGTAACAGCCTATGGTTGAGAGCCCCGGGTAAGCCCTCAGGAAGGATGTCCCGTGACTCCCAACAGACCTACGGCCGCCAATGCGGCCTCGCCCAGGGGGTGGTTCGGGTGCAATCCCGCGTCTATGGGGGGTTTCGGGTGTGACCCCGCTTCTAAGGGGGGGGGCGTGCGTGAGTTGCTCACGTCACGCTGCCGTCATGGGCCTGCTTCTGCAAGGACTGTGAGCGGCCCTCTCACCGTCCTCAGACCCCCGGTCATGGAGGCCGATAGTCCTCGGCGAAGACACGTCGGCGGCGCCCGGGGCGCCGACTGCGGAACGGTCTTCTCTCGTTTTCCATAAATTCATTTGCACGAATATTGTTTGCCATAATCATCCCCGATCATAATATTTACTTGCACTATTATCATTTATACTAATAACGTTTGCCTTAACAACTCAACAGTCATAACTTTTATTTGCCATAAAATTACTTTCTATAACAACATATATCGTAATAATTAGTTTCCATAAGTAACACATCTCATAATCGACTCTTGACATAATTAAAATTTGACATAATTATGAAAATAATACATAATATTGTTAGGTCGAAATTAATTTTTCGTTAACACCCCGACTCAGTGCAATCCGACTCGGATAGGTTAGGTTAGAAGACGGATAGGTTAGGTTAGGTTAGAAGACCTTAAGTCTTCGTGGTTTTTTTTTAAAACCACCCAGAAGTAGATAGCGCTTCGCGGGGCTCCGTCGAGCTTAGTTAGTAGACGCCATATGAGGTTTAGTTTTAGGTTTAATTGTGAATAAATTATCTGTTTCGTATAAATTATCTTTATTTATATTATGGTGAATAAAAGTTATGGAAAATACCATTATTGTAAACGACAATTATGGCAAATACATTTATGGATTTAAATTATTATGACACTTGATCGATTATGACCAATGGAATTGAAAGTCATTTTATGTCATTTCACGATTATGGCAACTGAAGCGTTATGTCTAATGAAATTATGGCAAATACCAGTATGGCATATGAAATTATGGCATTTTAAATTATGGCAAACATCAGTAAACCCTGCAGAACTCGGGTGGGAGAGTTCTCTCCCGCACCCGGCCCGCCGCCTCCTTCGCGAGCATGACCTGCTCGCAGAAAGAGGCGGCGCAGTCCCACTTACTCCCGCTGGAGAGCATGGCTCGCACCATGGCCTCGAGCGAGAGAGTGTCCACGCCCAGACCCACTACGAGGACCTGGCGCTGTTGTGCCCACGCCGTGCACTCCACCAGCGTGTGGAGCGCCGTGTCATCGCTGCGGTCCTCGCAGTGCTAACACTCGGCCGTGGTTTCCCGGTGTTTTCGCCACAGATACCTACCGAAGCTACCGTGCCCGGCAAGCATCTGTGTCAACCGGTAGGAGAGAGCACAGTGTCTTCTCACCAGCCACTCGTCCATGACCGGACGCACCTTCCATGTCTCCACGGTTTCCTGGTGGAGCAGGGTCCGCTGGGCCTCGATTTCTCGAGACGCAGGCCTTTGGCCCTGCTCCAGCGCCTCCTTGCGCCATCTGAACAGTGACGTAAGGGCTCTCGCTTCCAGGTCCCATGGAGGGGTCCCGGCTAGGAGACATGCCGCCTCACCGGGGATCGTGCGGTATCTTCTTATCACCCTGACGGCCATCACTCTCTGCGGGTTCAGCAGTCTAGCCTCATTGCTGGCCGTCAGGGTCTCCGCCCATACGGGAGCCCCGTACAGGGACATGCTTCGCACGATCCCCAGGTACAGCCTCCTGTAGGGAGCGTTGGGTCCCCTGATGATCCATCAACCGCGCGAGTGCGGCCGATGCTCCCCTCAGTTTTGGGACCAAACTTCGGAAGTGATGTCCGAAGTTCCACCGGCCATCGAGTACGAGCCCCAGATACTTCATCGAGGGCTCGATGCCGATGCTGACGCCCCCTACCTGTAGGCTTGATCCCGCAGGTTGCCCCATCCGAGGTCCGTCGAAGCACAGAGCCTCGGATTTGTGAAGGGCGACCTCGAGACCCAGCCGCCGGATCCGACCCACGACCTGAGCAACCCCTGCCGTGGCCTTAAGTGCTGCGGCACGGTGCGTTGCTCCCCGCGCCGTAACGAGGGTATCGTCGGCGTAACACGTTACGCCGACCCCTCTGAGCAACGGACCACGCAGCACCCAGTCGTAACCGATGTTCCACAGAAGCGGCCCTACAACCGATCCCTGTGGAACACCGCACGACACATCTCACCGACCCGGCCCTAGCCAGCTCGGGTAAGTTATGGCTCTCTCGGAGAGATAAGCCCCGACAATTCGACGAAGGTAGGGAGGCACTCCATGATAGATAAGCGCCTCCCTGACGCAGCTCCAGGGCAAGGTGTTTAATGCGTTGGCGATGTCGAGAGACACAGCCACCACCACCTCACCCTGTGAAACTGCTTCCTCCGTCAGGCCTCTAATGCGCATAATCGCGTCCCCGACGGAAGCCTAACTGGCTATCCGCCAGATCAGGCCCCACGCGTGTGAGGTGCCCGACGAGGCGTTGTGCAATAATGCGCTCAAAGAGCTTGCACGCCTCGTCGAGCAACACGATCGGCCGGTACCCTGATGGGGAATTTGCCGGCCGCCCCGCCTTTCGAATCAAGACCAGTTTCCCGGTCTTCCAGACCTTGGGAAACTGGCCTTCCTCGAGGCATGCGCTAAAGAGCCCAATTAGTCGAGGCCCAAGCTCTTCGAGAGCCAGGACCCACGCGCGGCCTGGAATGCCGTCGGGTCCAGGGGCGGTGTTTCTGCGAGATTTAAGCCGCAGTACAGCCGCCCCTAACTCACCCTCGGTGACTACGGGCACGTCGTTCTCGCTGCCTTCCGCGTTGGGCGCCTGAGACGGAGCCATGCGCGGAGAAATATGTTCCTCCGCTCTCGACGGGAACAAGGAGTCCAGGACCTCCTCAAGCTGCTCCGGCTGGAGACTCTGAGTCAGTGGGGGCGCCTTAGGGCGTAATTTGCCCCTTACCATAAGGTACGGGCGCCCCCACGGGTTCCGCTCCAGAGTCTCCATCAGCTCATCGCGGCCCAGCTTTTTGGACCGCTTGATGGCCGTCTGGAGGGCCCTCTTGGCCTCCTTGTACCCATCGTAGAGCTCCGTCTCTCGGGCTGCCGCATCGTCTGGGCGGCGACGCCTCCGGCGGAACCTGATGTACCGGCGGCGCACGGTAACGCACTCCGCGCGCAACTGCGCGATTTCCGGCGTCCACCAGTACACCTGTTTTCGCACCGGCCTGGGCCTAGCCCTGGGCATCGCCGCATCGCAGATGTGCGACATGGCTCTCCCGAACCACTTCACCTCGGTATCAACATCGGCAGACCTGTCCGCTGACGGAATCCAGGCCTGCACGATGGCCGCCTCCAGGAGAGCCGATCAAGGCGATGAAGTGCCCAACGTGGTTCCGGGGGATTCACAATTGCTGGCGGCAGGTTTGGTGGAGGGGAGACGTCGAACCGAATATATCGGTGATCTGACAACTTCTCCTCCTCCTCCACCACGCGCCATCCCTGGACACGGCGGGCTAACTCAGGGGTCGCAAACGAGACGTCTATGACCGAGCTGAGCCCCCGCCGCGTCTAGGTTGCGACATTCCCCCGGTTCATGATGACTAGGCCACGTGTAGTAACCCAGTCCTCCAGTTTCCTCCCCCTGTCTCTGGTTTCCCGGGAGCCCCAAGCCTGCGACCAGGCATTGAAGTCTCCCAGGACCAGGACAGGGCGAGGCCGGCATGCAGCGAGGACGACGTCCAGCTCAGGGAGCCATAGCTCGAACTGATGCTGGTCGAGGCTCGGCGAAATGTAAACGGCCACGACAGCCACACCCTCGTATTCCGCCGCGACACAACCCGGACCCCTAGCGATGACCGCCAGGCGCGAGTCGTCCGCGCCGGTCCCCCCAAAAATAGTCGCCATGCCGTCCAGATCCACCGGGCTTCCCGGGTGAACCCAATACGGCTCGGCGACGACTGCGATGTTAGCCCTGGAACCCTACATGGGGTGCTGGTGAACCCCAGACCGATTTGTTTTGTGAGATAGTCAGAGACGCGGAGTCTGGGGAGAAAGGGAAAGGAGAGGAGACAGTGCTGGCCCACCCACCCACTCAAATGACAAATATAGACGCTCTAGCGGAGAAGATCAAAGAGCATACTGACCTATTGACGAGAAACGCCGAACAGATGGCAGAACTGAAAATCGCTCTTCAGACAAATACTGAGGCCCAGGCAAAGGCATCGTATGCCGGTGTTGTAGCCACGTCGTCCCGAGTGCAGCAAACAAGACCTACGCTGCACTCAATAGTGGTGTCCTCGAGCAAGGAGGAGGAGACGGGGGACGAAGTTTTGGAGAGGGTCAGGAAGGCGGTAGACGCCAAGGAGGGGTGGGTGAAGGTGGAGCGTGTTAGGAAAGGAAAAGACAGGAAGATAATCCTCGGCTGCCCGACAGCAGCGGACAGGGATTGTGCTCGGAGCCGACTAGAAAAGGAGAGCCTGCTTGTCGAGGACGTCAAAAACAAGGATCCTATGTTGGTCCTGAGAGACGTCCTGAGCATCAACTCAGACGAGGAGGTGCTCAGGGCTCTCAGGAGACAAAACCAGGAGGTTTTCGACGGGTTCGACAAGCAGGATGACAGACTCGCAATAAAATTTAGAAAAAGGGCCAGAAACCCTCACACTAGCCACATAGTGTTGACGGTGTCGCCAAAATTATGGGGAATAATGACAGCTCTAGGAACTCTCAAGAGGGGAATGGCAATTAACAGAACAACGCGGAGATTTAACACGCGCAAGGCAAAATGGGATGATTTTGGGGAAGAGTTAAGAAGGCACAAACGTGGAAACCTACTAACAACAGACCAAATCCACAATATAACTACGGCGCCGCAAATCGACGAATTTGTGGGTAAATTTACGGAAGCCATTGCCAAAGCGTGTAGCACAGCCATCCCCGAAAAGGCCAAATGCCAAAGGTTGTCCGTCCCGTGGTGGAGTGAGGAGCTCACTCAAAAGAAGAAGGAGGTCACCACCAAGAGGCGTCGCATTAGGTGTGCCGCACTGGTCCGTAGGGCGAGTGTCGTGGCTGAGTACCTGGAGAGCAAGGAGAACTATGAACTGGCCATCAAGCAAGCACAGGTCGCGTCCTGGAAGGACTTCTGCTGTAAGCAGACCAGAGAGGGGATGTGGGAGGGCATTTACCGAGTCATTGGACGAACCGCGGGTAGAGCTGAGGACGTACTCCTGGAGGTGAATGGCGTGGCTCAGAACGAGGAAGGATCAGCGCGACTACTGGCTGAGACGTTCTACCCAGGAGACCCGGAAATAGGAGATACGGACCAACAAAGGCGAATGAGAGAAAAATCGGAGGTGGTGGCCGGGGGGCCGTGCGGTGAACAGCACGACCCACCGTTCACCCTCTTCGAGCTGGAAAACGCAGTCCGCTCCTTTAATCCTAAAAAAGCGCCGGGAGCAGACGGATTTACAGCGGATATCTGCAGCCACGCCATCAGCAATGATCCCGAGTTGTTCCTGTGTCTGGCCAACAAGTGCCTTGCGCTACATTACTTCCCGAAAAGGTGGAAAGAGGCGACAGTGGTAGCACTCAGAAAACCAGGGAAAGATAGCTATGCCGTTCCCAAATCCTACAGGCCAATCGGCCTTCTCCCGGTGTTGGGGAAGATTCTGGAGAAGATGCTTATGTTGAGGCTTCGACACCATCTCCACTCCAGAATCAGCCCCCACCAATACGGCTTTATGTCGCAGAGGAGCTGCGAGGACGCCCTCTATGTCTTAATCCAGCACATCCGGAACAAATTGGAACAAAAGAAAATAGTCACACTTGTATCCCTGGACATAGAGGGCGCCTTCGACAGCGCCTGGTGGCCTGCAATACGAATGCGACTCGTAGAGGAGAAGTGCCCAGAGGGAACAAGACGGATGATAAATAGCTATCTGGAAGACCGGTGGGTGCACGTAAGGTACGCAGGCAGGGAACACTCAACCAGAACAAGAAAGGGGTGCGTCCAGGGCTCTATCGGCGGTCCGATACTTTGGAATTTGCTCCTCGACCCACTGCTCAAGGACCTTGAGACGATGCCGCGATGGGCGAATATGTACAGGCATTTGCGGACGATGTCGTCCTGGTCTTCTGCGGTGACACCGGAGGAGAAATCGAGGGACGTACCAATGCCGCCCTCGCACATGTCAAGTCGTGGGGTGACAGCAACAAACTTAGGTTTGCTCCACATAAAACCAACGCTATGGTGATAACCAGAAAGTTGAAGTACGACACACCACGACTTGTCATGGGCGGGGTCGACATTGCCATGACCACTGAAATGAAGGTATTGGGGTTAATTATCGACGACGGCTTGACATTTAACGCGCACGTGGAAGCCATGTGCAAGAGGGTCATCAACCTGTACAAGCAGTTGACCAGGGCGGCAAAAGCGAGCTGGGGGTTGCATCCGGAGGTGATACACACCATCTACACAGCGACCGTGGAGCCAATAGTGTTGTACGCGGCTAGCGCTTGGGCACCTGCGGTTGAGAAGCGGTACATCGTGAAAAAGCTAAATTTCATCCAGCGCAGTTTCGCGCAGAAAATCTGCAGAGCATATCGCACGGTCTCCCTCAACGCGGCATTGGTTCTGGCAGGCATACTCCCCCTTGACCTTAGGGTCAAGGAGGCAGCAACATTATTTAGATCGAGGAGAGGAGAACCACTGCCAGACTTAGCCGGGAGGGAGACCGAGCGAATGCTCTCATTCGCGGACAGTCCTCACCCCGCCGAACATATGCGCCTGCAGTTCACTAGCCTAGGAAACAGACAACAATATGAGCAAAACAGCAATTTTGAGATTCAGATTTGTTTTGTGAATATCTCAGTTACCTTACTAACCACAGATTTGCGCGTTACAGTACTTTAGTTTGGTGATTAGTGCTTGCGATTAATCAACGCCGCGACGACAGTCGTATAGTATGGTCGCCTGTACAAGTGCTGTGGGGTGCGTCTGCACCCCAGTGTAGGAAAATAGGCAATAAGTGTAGGTAGTATTTTTATTCACTACTTGTTTTGGTTTTGTAGAAGTATTTGTATACACGCATGTATATATCTTGTATGTATGTATATAAGTGCAATTGACAGCAATAATTCATTTTTACATTAAAACTAAAGGTGATTTAGATGTTTTTCATGCTTTGGCAAAAAAATGTTCCGTCGAAAGAGAAAACAGACTTTGGCCACTGTGTTTATTTTACCAGTTACTAAATATGTTGCTTGAATTAACTCGTGGGGTTTCATTAAGTACTCAACAGTTTCGCAACAGGAAATACAAAGTTCAGACGTACATTTCTAAAACAAGTAGGCTTAATTGTGAACATTTGCAAAAGCGTTACCGGGTACCATCTTTGAGGCGGGATCCGAAAAAGTCTATTGGAGCTATCCTCAAAAAATCTCAAAAATCTTCAGATTCTACTACTGCACCTTCAAGCCAAGGACATTGTGCCCTTTGTCCAAGCTTCAAGGACATAAAAATCAGGACTTTGTGCCTTAGGTGCAAAATACTAATTTTCTTAGAGCATCAGATCAAAGTTTCCACAAAGTGCTCAAATTAAGACTTATTTCATATATTAAGACTAATTTGATATCTTACGTTCCTAATTAATATTATTAAAACATACTATTTAATAATTGATGCATTTTTTAACAATTACAGAAATTTCAATTTGGGGTACTCCAGCACCCCACAGTAGGAAAATCGGTTGGCAGAATAGGTGTAGGGCTTAAGGGTTAATGGACCACTGCCTGATGCTCTGGTACAGAAGGTCCTGAGCACCAGTGCAGTGGTTCAAATTCACCTGCAGGATGCGGATATGGGTGTCCATTAATGGACGTCCATTTCCGCACCCTGCCGCGGGCATTTGTTGGGTCTGGTGACGCGGACGTCACCCTTGTCCAGCGACTCCCGCAGCTTTGCCGCTAAGGCATCCGCTTTGGGGCCGCTGGTGGCGCCGGAGACCTCGAGGAGGCGCGCTCCGGTGCGCGTCACCTTGCACCGGAGCCCCCCCTCAATCTCGAGGGCCTTGAGGTCTACTGAGGGTTTCGCCTGCCTCAGTACCTCGGCGTACCCCACGCCCTTCGCCTTGCCCTCTGCCGTCACCGTAATGACGACGGCAGTGGAGCGAGGAGCGCGGAGCCTCTTCGGCGCCTTCGCCGCGGCGGCCTTTGCCGCTTTAGCGGCAACTTTTGCCGCCTTCTTGGCGACCTTCGCCGCCTTTTTGGCGGCCTTAGCCACCTTCTTCTTCGCTCCTACTACCTCCCAGACCCCATCTTTTTAGGTAGTCTGAGGTGCAGCAGGAGCGCTGGCTGTTGGGGGAGCGGGGTTGCCACTTCCCCCAGGAGCCGTCTTCTTGGGGGCGGAGGCCCTCGGCTTGGGACCAGGAGTCCCACTGGGTGCAGCCGTCGTCGCATATGATGCACCGACGGGAGCTGCCAGCGGCGGGCGGTATGCCCGGTCCTCAAGGACGCCAAGACGTCGCTCGATGGCTTCCAGCAGCTGGACCATCGAAGGTGTTGTCTTGGGTGGCGCACGAGGAGCGGGGGTTTTCACACCCCGAGCATCCCCGGCGGCCCCCTGGACCAGCTGCGTAAGCTTGCCGATCTCCTCCCGCATCAGCTGTTGCTGGTTGCGGGAATCGGCAAGCTCCTTCTCCAGGCTCGCAACCCGAGCCCGGAGTTTCCCCTTCTCGCTAGAGACGCTTTTTTCCAGGCGCTCCTCCAGCGCGTTGGCGGCGCCTGTGACCGCATCCGCCACGACCCACTTCTTTCCCGCTACATTCTTGGCGCCTTTTACGGCGCCAGAAATGCGGGAAAGAGCCGCCAAGATATTCACCGCCGCCGGCACCTCCGTGACCTTCCCACTTGGCAGTGGGGTCACAATCGCCGTCGGCTCTACTGCTGCTCTGCTACCCTTCGCTCTGTAGAGGTCGGCTTTCCGACCTCTACCCGCAGTTGTAGCCGCGACCTTTCTAGGAAGGTCCTCCTCGCTGCTGGAAGATTCGGACCCAGGCCGACGGCACAGGCCTTTGCCTGGTCCGCTTGACCTAGGTCCCTTCCGTCCCGCTTCTTCGGCATGGACACCGAGGGTATCCTCGGTCTCGGTACCCATATCAAGTGCTGACTCCATCTCGGAGCCGGCACGGGTTGACGCGACCTCCACGTCACTGGGGGTGGTTTTTAGGCACACCCTTGGGCCTGTAGGACTGTGGTGACCCGTCCCATATACCACCTGGGATGAACCCTGGCGGGGGTCGACATGACGGATCATGCCAAGCGATTCCCCGGACACTGTCCGGGTGCGCTCCTGGGTAGTTCCTTGCGAATAATTTACCTCAGTCATTTTGATATTTTGCGTTTATAGTCCGCCGACTTTTTAGGGTGGGAGTGGGCAAGTTGGGAGAGGATGTGAGGATGGGAATGGTTGGAAGGTGGGAGTGACGCCCTAGGCACTGAGTTCCCCCCAGCGATGGCAACAAATAGCCGGGCGTCAGAGCGTGAGTTTCGGGGTAATTTTTTAAAGAGGTTTTCTTCCTCGCAACTCCAAAGAGCCACCGTGCCCGTCTGTTGCCAGACGGGGTTACGGCTCGGCCGAACGATGGTTCCTATGAAACCGTGTACTTCGCCACTGATCACTCAGTGGCGAAGTACTCGTCGCCCTGGGAGTTCTCCACTAAGTACGCTCTGCATAACAGAGCGCATGTGGAGAACTCCAAACCGGCCATAAAGGACCCCCCTCCTTGGTGGACTATTGGCCGTGGGCGACGACGTGCGCCTCAGGCGAAGTCCACATCGTCGTCCACGTTACCAGGATGCACCACGTGGAGGTTGTCCTACCCAGCACCCCGTCCTACCCAGCACCCCGTCCTACCCAGCACCCCAACGTGACACATTACGAGGAAGTGTAATGTTGACGTCAGCTATTGTTTTATTTAGATTTCTTGACTGGACTGACTTGTTTTTTTTTTCTCCTACTGACCACTAACAATAAATAAAATGTTAAATTTAGTTTGACCCTATCTGCTCTAAATCAAATCTTGCTATGGGGATTTCGACTGCTACTTTGCTCACTGAAAAACAGAAGTTATTTCGTTGTAGGTTCTGTTTTTTGCTATTCGGGATAGCAAAGATTACAAAAAAACAGCGCTGATTTTCTTGATTTAAAAAAAATACATTTAGCTCGCAACAATGCCATGGCATCATCTTAACGAATTTAGGGTTACCTACTGTCATAGTCGACAAGACTCTTGACAATATAGATCGTTCTCAAGTTGACGGCTCAATCAATAATATAGGAGTTATAAATAAATAGTGTAAGTAAAATAAGTTTGTTTTAATGTAGAAAATACCGAAACTAAGTATTATAATACCAACAATTTCGCTCTGAAATTCTAATTTTAGAACATTGTTAAAAGAAATAGCTTAAAGCGAAGGTATAATCATATGAATGTCACCGGCTCGCCGCGCCGCTAAGTCGTATATGTGTTAGAGGTGCGTAAATATATGGGCAATAATTCTGTGAGTGGTGTAATTTTCATAATAACATTTGTTTCAAACTTAGTTTCCGAGAGAGAGCTTGATTTCTTTTTTAACCGACTTCAAAAAAAGGAGGAGGTTCTCAATTCGTCTGTATGTATTTTTTTTTATGTATGTTAAGCGATAATTCCGTCAATTATAGACGGATTTCAAAATTTCTTTTTTTGTTGAATAGGGTTTACTTCTGAGGTGGTCCCATTTTCACCAAGTCAGGATGTGATGATGGGATCCAGGAGAAAACGAGGGCAACCACCGTAAACTGTAGGGACAACTAGTGCGCTTGTTAACTTTTTAATTAATTGCTTTAATGTTCTACATTTTAATGAAGGTCTGGAGTCGATCTGATGATAGAGTCGAAAGACAGTCGAGGGCATTCCTTAACAATTTACAGCAGTTACCTTGTGTTTAGGCTTGATTGATTTGTATTGATGAGAACTTTACACTTAGATTGATAGATCAGACTTAAAAAAAGGAAGTTCTTAATGTTTTATGTATGTTCACCGATATTTCGTCAATTATAGACGAATTTCAAATCTGCTTTTTGTTGGATAGAGTTCACTGCTGAGGTGGTCCCAATTTCACCAGGTCAGAATCTGATGATGGGGGATTCAGGAGAAATCGAGGGCAACCACCGAAAATTGTAGAGACAACTAGTGCGTTTGTTAACTTTTTAATTCAGTGCTTAAAGGTACTACAATTTAATGAATGTCTGGAGTCGATCTGATGATAGAACCGAAAGACAGTCGAGGGAATTCCTTAACGATTTACAGCAGCTACCTTGTGTTTGAGCTTGATTGATTTGTATCGATGAGAACTTTCACCTAGATAGATATATTTTTCGATTCACCCGTCACTTAAAATGATGAAAAAAAATTTTTCAATAAAAAATAAAACCGACTTCAAGCAAATCCTGAAAAATAAAATTTACTTAGCACAAAGTAATATGTATTTTGATTTATCATATTTAATTCAATATAATATTGAAGTTGGTGCCATCAATATAATACCTACATAAAACTATGGGTTTACTTGGCGCCGACTTCAATATGATATTGAATTAAATATGATAAATCAAAATACATATTACTTTGTGCTAAGTAAATTTTATTTTTCAGGATTTGCTTGAAGTCGGTTTTATTTTTTATTGAAAAATTTTTTTCCGTGACTTGCTGACGTATCATCTTGTAATGTACGTATGTCTATAATCAGTATTTGGAATTTATTTCCTTTCTGTGTGAGTCAGCTATTGCGTAACAACAAGGAACGCACACTTGAGCCACATGGGCGTAATAAAAAGCTTCCTTTGGATGTTGTGTACATAAAAACCTCTCGTAAAATTTTGGAAGTGGACGTGATTTACAAAATGGAGGTAGAGAAATAGACATACTTACTTGCACAGCTCCGTTGGGTTATCTTTGTCTCTCTTTCTCTCTCTCTCACTTTATCTTATCTGAGCGTGTGTTGTGATGACCCACCACCGAAATTTTTCAAAACTCTTAAAATTCAACTTTGACAAATAATTAATACAAGACATCAAATTTATAAGTCTCCAAAGAGAAAAAAACAATGCTATCCATAATTCCGTTTCATATATGATATAATAAGAAGAAAAAATCATATACAAGTCACTTTGAAACCTTTCTCCTTTTTGAGAAGTCAGTTGTACTAGTATGCCCTTTATTACATGAATGTGGATCCCCCTCGGTGACACCCATAGGACAAACAGTGACTATTCGTGGCTGTATTTTTCAGAGAACAGGGTATATACCCTTAATAGAAAATCTGTGGAATCCTGACCTACCACAGTCGACAACCATAACAACCACATTTTTGGTATTTAAATATCCTTGTAGGTAGTGCTGATTTGGTCTAATAAGCGACCTTTTTGAACATAATACATAAATAGGCTGCCTGAAAGGCGAAAACACTCAAGAACTTAGTGCCGTCTTACTTTTTACCTACCTAAATCCTGAAAGAGATTTTCTCAGATCGAGTTTTGCAGCTAAAATTAAGGCTACCTCCGATTTTCAGCGGGATATTTACATACTCTTGCCGGTAGTACTGGTCTGATCTAATATTGGTAGATACTCGACCCACTTAAAGCAAATAAATAAAATGAATGACTTAAAGGTTAAAACACTCAAAAACCTAGTACTGGTCCCTTTTATGAATCCAGAAAAAGATTACCGATTGACTTTTGCAGCTAAAATTAAGGTTAAAAGGAGATCAAGAAGTACATTTTACACCACGCTTATAGCTGCGGTGCTTCTACACCGTAATAAAGGAATTTCATTTACAAAATAAATGTTATAATGAAATTTAATTTATTATAAAATTCTTTGGTTTCATTTTCCTTTGATTAAGCCGGAGCCTGGCCTTTTTAGACTTTTTTCATGAATTGAATTTGCACTTATTTAATTATGCGCGGGTTTTGCAGTTGAAGTTGGAGGATTTACAGAATGAGTAGTAGAATAGTAGAATAGTAGTAGTAGAATATGGATTTTTTGATGTTAAATGGTTAGCTGTACGTACTAAATAAAATTGAAACGTGGTTCATTAAAGTTTTTTAGAAAATACAATGTTTTAGCCCCTCTCTATAAAATAGAGTGCAGAGGAGCTTATGGCGAGGCTTTGTCTGTTGTCTGTGACTCTGTTGTATTAAACTACGTCAATAGATCATGTGGATTATCTGTTCAAAGTTTGAAATAAAACAAAAATGACAACGTCAATCGGATTGAACTTTCACTTTCACAATAAACGTGTTAGAGAGAGGCAGTCTGGTGAGAACGATATCACGGCTTTCTTGTTTATTAAACAATTTTCGCCATTTAATGTTACTCTACTGTACACAGACTAAAATGCAAAATTAAAAAAAAAATACTAACAGAACGTGCAGTCGCTTCCGCACTTCAAACAATCCCTATCGCAGTAGACTAATCTCTATAAACTCAGTATGGATTCCCTACAAACTGAAGAATAACAAATGACTTTATGTAAACTCAGCGTCCTGAACAAAGTGTGAGTGATTTTTCACTCTGGAACAGCGGTGTCTGTGCAAACCACAGATTCTTTTTTGCTTTAAGTGCTCCACATCTATGGATGGTTTTTGCCGATTACTCCTACATTTAGACACTTCAAACAGATAGTGCAGGTATGGCTGTGCTTTTATCAATGTTTTAGGTAGCCTTAAATAGACCGCGTATACCTGTTTAGATACCAATGAGTTCTTTTATATAATTCAACCTTCACTTTACAGCAACACATAATGAACTTATTGTCTTGTCTACGTACCTGCAATAATACTTGAAACCAAACCAGCTGAAATGACATAAAGGTCTGATCTTATCATAAAGTTCCCTTCGCACCTAAAATATATTGTCTTGATTGCACCTAATAGGACCTCCAATCGGATAACTTTTCTCGAAAAAACCGGCCAAGTGCGAGTTGGACTCGCCCATGAAGGGTTAAGTAGCAGCAAGTAACATAATTGTAAAAGTTCTTATTGGTCGTTGTAACTTTGATGGATGTTTTAATACGATCGCAGTGGTAGTGATTTTTCTAACAGAAAATTGCGGTTATGATGTATTAAAAAAAAACTACCAACTCTATCTCGTTCAAACTAATTTTCGTTGATAGTTTTTATGGCAATGAACATCATATTTTTTTTAGATTTATCATTCCCTTAGTTTAGAAGTTAAAGGGGAGTGGGACACACATTTTTCCACTTTGGAAGTGCCTCTTGCGTAAACTATTCACTGTAGAACAAAATGATGTTACTTAGGAACCTCAATAGCATTTTTGAAGACCTATCTATAAATACCCCACATGTATGGGTTTGATGAAAAAAAAAATTAAGTTCAGTTCTGAGTACCCTTTGGGGGTCCCCGTACTCAGAACTGAAACTCAATTTTTACTCAATTTACTGCTTCTTCTAGTTCTATATAAAAATCTTAATGCGGTTCACAGAATACATCTACTTATCAAGTTTCAATAGCATAGGCCTTATAGTTTCGGAGAAAAGTGGCTGTGACATACGGACGGACAGACAGACAGACATGACAAATCTATAAGGGTTCCATTTTTTGCCATTTGGCTACGGAACCCTAAAAAGTGACGGGTTGTCACTAAAACGCAATGGAATCCAAACGTCTCTGCCTGGCACACCAAGCCCCTTTCTCCTCTGTCTATCTATAAATTCAAATCCGACAGATAAGGTTGTTAGCCTCCTGCAATCCGGTACGCCCAAAACCGATCCACATTTTATTAAAAGACCAAAAGCTTATAAATATATTTCAGGGGACGGATTTAAAAATAGCTTTTGAGGTAAACGAACAGTTCCATTCAATAATGATGCCTCAAGGGTATGGAAAATTATTAAGTTTATTAAACTTACGTGCAGAACGGTGTCTCAAGGGTTCAGAAATCAATATTCTAGAATATTCACAAAGACAATATTGTGAACCGAACACACACTTTCCTTCATAGCGGTTTGAAATAATAAATCAATTATAACAGAAGTTTTAGTTTTTATTATTGGTTTTAGTTTTTATGTCAATTGCTATGGGCATGTAGTTCCCCTAAAGTAAAATGGAATAGCTATCCTCTCCTATATGCATCATAAAAGCTAGTGTTATAATCATGACTTCATTATTCCAAATATGTATTAATGCAGACATAGGCCTTCTTCTAAGTATCTCTAAAATTGTTTTCAACAGCCTTTTATCATAACCTTTTTTTAGGTCGTAGGTGCATATGACTTCGCTGTATTGCGGTCTTCCCTAAAACTCATCAGTCCTGTCAGTTATAGGTATTAGGATGGATATTGACACTTTCATCAAAAGTATTCTGAGTAGAGATGATTTACAAAGACAGCGTGATTTTGAAATTACAGAGTAATTTTAATTATCCATGTACAAAAACACTTAATTTATAGTTACGCGGTTTTCGGACTTGCATTTTTTTTTTTTTTTTTTTTTTATACCACTAAGGTGGCAGACAAGCATACGGCCCACCAGAAGGACCGGTGGTCACCGCAGCCTATGAACGTTTGCAACACCAGAGGTGCCACACTCGCGCTGCCGACCCTGTAAAAACCTTCTAAGACCCCCTTTGAAGAACCCCATACTGTAGGCGTTTGGGAAAACCGAGGCAGGGAGGTCATTCCACAACCTAAGCGTGCGCGGAAGAAAACACCTATCGGATCTAACCGTGCTGGAACGCACCGGACGCAGAGTGTGAGGATGAACTCCCTGTCTGTGGCGAGCGGTGCGATGATAGAACGTAGCCGTGGGCATCATATCAAACAATTCCTCAGAGCACATACCATTGTACAGGCGGTAGAACACGCATAAGGAGGCAAAGTCTCTCCTGTCGCGAAGAGGTTCCACACCAGCTGTAAGTACAGGATCGTTGACAATTCTTACAGCTCGCCTTTGCACCGAGTCAAATGGACGAAGCTGATATTCGGGTGCTCCCGCCCAGAGGTGACAGCAGTACTCCATATGCGGCCGCACTTGCGACTTATAGAGAAGCAGTGTTTGCGCCGCAGTGAAGTACCGCCGCGCCCTGTTGAGCACACCTAGCTTTTTGGACGCCAGCTTAGCCTTGTCCTCCAAATGACTACGGAACTGAACGTCACTGGAGATGTCAACGCCAAGGATCCCTATACTTTTGGAGATGGAAAGAGATGTGCCCTGAAATTGCGGCGCTACAGTAATTGGGGTTTGCTTAGCGGTGAAAAAACAGGCTTGTGTCTTGGAAGGGTTGAACTGGACAAGATTTTGTCCACCCCAATCGGACACTCTAGTAAGAGTAGCCTCGATTTCAGACACAAGCTGTTCACGATTTTCCTCCACTGTGTCCCGAGAGATACCGGGGCGGCCCGTGTAACAAGTGTCCCCCGTACTGTCGTCCGCATAACAATGAATGCCGTCAATAGACAACATGTCATTGATATGCAGCAGAAACAGAGTAGGGGACAACACTGAGCCTTGCGGTACTCCAGCGTTTATGGCCATGCAGTCTGAACAGCTGCCGTCAACGACGGCCCTGATGCTTCTACCGGCCAAGAAGCTAGACACCCATCCGCATAATCTCTCGGGTAGTCCATATGAGGGCAGTTTCGTAAGAAGACCACGGTGCCAGACCCGGTCAAAGGCTTTAGAGATGTCGAGGCTCACAGCTAGAGCCTCACCCTTACTCTCGATAGCCGCCGCCCATCGGTGTGTTAGGTACACAAGAAGATCGCCCGTCGAGCGACCGTGACGGAAACCGTACTGCCGGTCGCTGAGCAGGTCGTGTTCCTCAAGGTACCCCAGGAGCTGTGTATTAATTACACGCTCCATCACCTTGGATAAAAGGGAGGTGACGGCTATAGGCCTGTAATTGGCCGGGTCGGTTCTGTCACCCTTCTTGGGTACAGGATGTACATACGCGATCTTCCACGACGCCGGGACTTGTTGCATAGAATAGGAAAGTGTGAAAAGACGTGTAAGTACCGGACACAACTCTGGACCACAATGCTTAAGTACCACCGCGGGAATGCCGTCTGGCCCACTCGACTTATGAACGTCCAGAGATTGAAGCTCCCGCCGGACATTCCGCTGTGTAAATTTAACTTCCGGCATGGAAGTGCCACAACTCGGAATGCCCGGCGGTAAAGCACCCCCGTCGCTCATGGTCGAGTTAGAGGCAAAGAGATTACCCAAAAGGTCGGCTTTCTCCTTGGCACTCTGGGCCAAACTACCGTCGGGTTTAAGCAAGGGTGGTAATCCTGACCGATAGAAGTTTCCCTCGGCAGCTTTGGCAAGCGACCAAAATTCACGACTTCCTGAAGGGTAGCCTGCTAGCCGTTCGCCAATTCTGCCGACGAAATCGAACTTGGCCTTGACAATTGCTCTTTTACTGGACCTCGAGGAGGCATTTAATTTGCGTTTCACCTCAGAGATGTTTGGATCTGAATTTGCACGAGCCGTGGTCCAAGCTCTGTAGGCAGATTCTTTCTGTATTAGAGCTTCTCTGCAGAGCCGATTGAACCACGGTCGCTTTTTTGCACCTACAGGGATCCATCGGTTGGGAATGTAGCATTCCATACCCTCCAAGATCCCCTCAGCGACTGCTACAGCACATGAATCCAGATCTTCTGAGGCAAAACAAAGCCGCCGCCACGGGTACGACGCATAGAACTCTCGCAGTCCATCCCAGTCTGCTGACTTGTAGTGCCACACATGTCGCCACTCCTTGGGCCGAGGTGGTTCAGGCCTTGCGAGAGGCACATGCGTCCAAACGACACAGTGGTCCGACGATCCTAGCGGAGCATCCACTGAAACGTTGTATCCGTCCGGACGCGTTGTCAGCAGAAGGTCCAGCAATGCACTATGCTCGTTCTCCTTGTCTGGTATCCTTGTATGGGATTTAACCAGCTGGGAGAACCCATAGGTCAAGGCAAATTCGTGAGCAGCTTTTCCCGCAAAGTCGGTGGTCCGGGAGCCCAACCAGTCAACATGATGACCGTTGAAATCTCCCAAAACCACTATCTCAGCGGAGGGACACTGCTCAATCACCCTGTCAGTCGATTGCTGCAGGTGGTCATAAAGGCGAACTGTGTCCGTATTACCGCTGTGAGACCTATACACGCACGCGTAGATCCGGGTGTGGCCCCCGTGATCCACGCGCGCCCATAATGTAGACAGGTCCCTGTCTTCGAGGCTTGTAAGACGGCGACAGCAGACATCATCCCGGACGTACATACACACCCCGGCTTTCCGCCTGAAGTTGTACTCCAGCTTGTAGCCAGGGTACATCAAGTCAGATGTGTCTTTCGGGCATGAGATCTGCGTCTCCGTCAAGAAAAAAAGGGTCGGCTTCGCAGTTTCAAGATGGTGGTGGACTACGTTGATGTTCGCGCGCATGCCTCTGATGTTGCAAAAGTCCACTTGAAGTGTGGACGCCGATGCCGCTGTGGATACCTTTTTATTTTTCTTTTTTGCAGCCATGGTTGTTTTGTATAAAAGGGGAATTAAAAAGGTTGAGGGGGCGCCTGTGTGCCGCTGGCGCAGGAGACTAAGCGAGGCTCCAAATCACCAAAGGCAGACAAAGGTAATGCGGAAGATTGGCACGGCGTACGGAAGGGCCCCCGGTCCCCCCCCAATGCAGTGGCCGCGTCCACTCCGGTATCCTCCTCCGGCACGACCACAGCACCCGGGACTTTACACAGGCTGCTGGTTCAGCCTCCTGGGGCGGAGATTAAGTGATCCCCAGGTTCGGGTCCCGTACAGCCTGCGGGCGGTCAGCGGTCAACCGTTTCACCGGGTCTCCCTGACCGCCGTACCAATACTCCGCGCCTCTATCCGCCAATGGAGCCAGATAAGCCTCTGGTCTCACCGTCACCGGCACAAAGTCGCCCCAATGAGCTCTGGATCCCTGCTAACCGACGGAGAACATAACCCAACCGGAGTCAGGTTACTATTACCGCGGTCTTCTGCAGGGCGGAGGTACTGCCCCAGGCGGGCTGCTCAACGAACGGAGTACCGTTATGCCCTTCCTCCTAATGTGGGCTTTTTCGTTAATCCCTAAGATATTGAATCTTAGGGATCTGATTGAAGAAGCCACTACTGTACCCTCAGGGTGTAACGTTAGCTCCATGAGAAGTAACGCATGTCCCCTAAACCCCGAGGGGGTGGATGGATGCATGTAGGTATTTTGGAAAGACCCTGCTTAATTTTTAAGGAAATAGTCTCATAACATGATATTTGGCAAAAAAGGGTATCCTGCTTTACTGTGCTATTGTGTTTCACGAATGTGGTCCTCACAGAACATGATATTCAGCGATACTTTCTGCGATTTTATCAGCACTAGTATCATGATAAAGGTCATTTATTAAACGCATCACTATCTTCTTACGTAGACAGATACCGCCATAAATCTCGATATACGTCACAGCCATAAGTCACGATCAAGACGCTTACACAACCTACAAGCTTTTGGTCACGGTCCATTGGTTAATACACAACCTAGGCTTAGTCAACTGGATTACATATTATAGCTGAGTAATCACCAATCATAAGGATGTAATGAAGAAAATGCTTTGTGACACTTGTAATACGGCATTTAGATACCTAACTATAATATACTAAGGTATCTAGGGGGCTGACACAGGGCTATACAGGTATTTTTACTCAGAACAGTTAAAAGAAGCTTTAATAATAAAATAAGAACTGTGTGAATAAAATATTGACTTAAATCAAAATTACACAAAATTAATGATGATCTTAAATAAAATGGATAGAATCTTCAATATCTGCAAGCTTTACAGAAGTTCAATTGAGCGAACTTACAATGGCAGGCAATGGACTAAAAGGAAAGCGCTAATAAAGCATTTTTGATGCTTCGTTTTTGCGAATTTGGTTTGCGTTCGTATATTTTGGTTCTCACAAAATGAAATCATTATCAGCATCTTGGGCCTTTTGGTCCCTGTTGCATCCGAAACCATCGTGCGTCGTTTGAAACTCCTGGTTCCGCTTTTCTACAGAGCTCTCTCCACTTTTACCATTTTTCGACATCCATAACTGTGAGACCACCCTGTCATATCATACTCTACCATATTTTGTTTTAGTAACATTGTTGACGCCAGTGGGCGGTTTAATACTGAACTATCATATTACTAAAAGAAAGTTGTCCTAAGTGTTAGTTTTACCAAGAAAACCCTGCTTATTACTTACTTAAAGTCAGTTTCACTAAAGCCCTTAACTATACCTTAACTACACGGATACAAATAACTTTATTTTAAAAAAGATCTATTCTATCTATGTACGAATTCACATCTTTACACAAATTTGTTAATGGGCATTAGATAAAGTGTGTCAAGCCGATAAGGATAGGATCTATAACGAAATTAAGTTCTTCAGTATACACACATTTAGTTACGACGAAACTTGGTCACTTGAGATGAGAAGTTTGTGCAACAAACTCTATTAGACTGTTCACTGCACTACTGGTACTATCTTGTTTGTACTGTGGCAGGGTAACGCAAACAACTTGCTTCAAACGGTACATAGCTTGGAATTAATTTTGAATATATAATGTATACATCGAGGCAAACTAGTTTCTAGTCAAATGTGGTATATGAGATGAAGTATTCGATTTACAATAATTTACCGAAAGTCTTATCGTGTATTGCATTTTGTCCAGTACTAATTGTAAAGTATTTAGTACTTGTCAGTATCGATATCATATCACACTAATTTAGCGCTCTGTACCAAAAGGGTAAAAATGGGACCTTAGGACTGAGACTCAGTTATCTGTCCATTTGTCTGTCACCAGGCTGTATCTCATAAACCGTGATAACTAGACCGCTGATATTAAAAAAATACTCTATATCTATACTAATATTATAAAGAGGAAAGATTTGTTTTTTTGTTTGTTTGTTTGTAACGAATAGGCTCCGGAACTACTGGACCGATTTGAAAAATTCTTTCACTGTTGGGAAGCTACACTCTTTGCGGTGAACATAGGCTATAATTTATTCCCGTATTCCTACGGGAACGGGAACTACGCGGGAAAAACTGTGTGACGACGTGAGTTTTCCTCCTCTTGGATAAGTAGACCAACAGATAAACCGACATTCAACCAAAAAGTTCTAAATTCGCGTTCGTCTATAATCCGAGATCGGGTTTTATGAAAATATTTTTGTACAGATATTTTCACCTGTACAATATGATTATAATAAAGAATGTCGAACGAGTAAGTAAAATATTTTACCAAACTTGATCATGAGTAAATTCATGGTTGAAAAAAAAATTGTAGTAATGTGTTCCTAGAAATCCCCCTTCAAAGACAGGATTACCAACTTCAGGAACTTATTTTTAGATATATTATAACACTGAAGAAAAGTAGTTTGTATTAAGTGTAGTCCTTCGTCTAAAGATATTTTTTTCATAAGAATAGTCCTTCAGAATAACTAACGGACTAAGTACACGAAAAGTTTCCTGTTTACAAAGAAGTTAGCGTTCCCTAGAGAGGTAAAGATGGAACCAAGCCTATAATGGAATAAAATCATCGGAACTTAGAAATGAGAGAGAGAGAGAGATGTAGTGTAATGGGCTCCCGACACGATCATGTCTTGCAATTGTCATACACGTTAAATATGAATGGAAGTTGCTTCAGTGTGCGTGATTTCTTCGCATGTGTGTGGGCATCGACGTATATGTACACATGATATTTAACATGCATGACAATTGCCAATTGATCGTGTCGGGACCCCTTAACCGCCTGCCGCGCTGAGGTCCCGAATTCGATTCCCGGGTTGGTTCAAATATTTGTGTGATTTACAATTTTTTGTTTCGGAGTTCGAGTGTTTTCTATATTTAATAAGTATGTATTTAGAAACATTTATGTATGTCTATCAGTCGTCTAGACACAAGCTTATATTAGCTTAATTTGGGCTAGATGATGTAGTGAGAATGTCCACAAATATTTATTTATTTACTTATCCGAAATATTATGCTCGATAAAAAGTGAAATAAGTAACTTGATAAGTAACTTGATTAGTAGATTCATGAGTTATAAGGCTTTGACAATAAGCCACTCACAATTATTGTAAGTGAACGTATTTCATAAATATTTAGATAACTTTCTAAATATTTATGAAACATGATCACTTACAATTCGAGTGGTTTATTATACAACTTTATTGCGTATATAGTGTTAACAAAATAAGTTAGCTATCAACGACCAACAACAACTTATAAGATTTCTTGCTTTTAGGTAAAAGAGTTTAATATTTGAGTCCACAGGGGTAGCCATAGCCGTAGGTCTGTTGGGAGTCCTGGGACATCCTTCCGAGGGCTTACCCGGGGCTCCCAACCGTAGGCTGTTGGGCGTTACGTGAGGTTTTTTAGTCGGTAGGAGTCCGGCATAGCATTCATGAAGGAGTATCCCTCATATTAAAAAAGGTGATATCCTTGGGTTTTGTATGACAATAAACTTCACGTTCCCCCAGGTTTATGAGAGCTTGGAGTTTTGAAGGTAAACATTATAAAGATTAAAGGTGTAGGTACTGCAGCGAATGAGTCTGGTTGTTTTATAGACACGGGGGCAGTGAGTATTTCAACGTCTGAGCGTTTGAAACTGACTTATTTAATTAAACAGGACTGAATGTACAGTAATAGCTGTACTCGATAGCATTACCTACGTTTATTTTTATGAATGCGAATATTATATAGCCTTTTTTATGTGGGTGCGCGATGATGCAAAGCCTTACAGGTCCAGCAACAGTGCCTACCTATATTAGTTATGGTAATATACTTGATTTTGATATTCTCAAGCCACCAATAGGATCTTCTCGTATCTTCTTATAAACTCGTAGTATATTGAGTATTGTGTGTATGACGTGTATGTATACTATAGACATTGATAACTATGTCTATCATATACATGCACGTCTATACTTATTACAAAACTTAATAATTTTTTATCTAGTTGCACACTTCTTGGACCTTCCGTTGCGATTTTCCTTTCACCCAAAGGTTCGCTGGAAGGAAACTCAGTGTTGAGTTATGCTCGCCTTTACATCATAGTTCCTAGTTATTAATGTCAATGTATATTTTTCTATGTGTAATAAAGAATTAAAACTTAAATACTTAAGGTACCTCCCAAAGCACGGACACCTATTACAGAAGTCCTGGGGTATCCTTCCGATTGCTTACTCGGGGCTCCCAATTGTAGGCTGTTAGGTAGGATACGTGTGGTTTTCAGTCAGTAGGAGTCTGGCATAACATCAGTAGGACTTTTCTCACGTTAAAAAAACTTATTTCAGAGATTTTGTTAGATGTTTAATGCAGTGATTGTTGGCAATAGGTACACTGAGCAAACAGGGCCACGGGCGTTTCAATTAACTAAAAATATACATGTCTCATAAATAATTTCCTATTACAATCACATATTTTCTTTTGAAAGGCCACAAAGAAAATTTGAATGAACAACTCCAATATTTTCTTTTCATTACAGTAGAAAGATTTGACATTTGGTTTATTTCATTTGTTACGAAATATTTTTGAGGGTTAAGATTTTGTGACGTACTAGATGATGCCTGCGACTTTTTACGCGTGAAGTGTATGCTCAAGAATGTGTATAAAAAGCAACTTTATGACTGTTATCGTCATCCAAGAGATAATAGTTCAAAGATAAGAAAGCGGCATTCAGATTCCAAAGTCAGAAGATATCTATACATATAATAAAACTGTAGAGGGTCGAGAGTCTGTACATGTAAGATATTTTAAAAAAAATATTTGGAGGGCGTTCTCTAATCGATACTGAAGCCGAAAATGTAATTTAAACTTTTCATGTCTGTCTGTCTGTCTGTCTGTCTGTATTCCGAATAAGTATCACGCCAAAACTACTGAACCGATTTGAATGATACTTGGTACAATCCGAGCTTATAGTCCGAGGAAGGTTCTAAGATACTTTTGATCCCGAAGTTTTGCGCGGTTCCTGCGGGAGAGGGGATGAAAGATAAAATGGTTTTTTAGTTGTAATTTCTAAACGCGTCATGCGATTTCAAATATTTTTTTAGTATTGGAAAGGGAGTACTTTAAGGATTTTTCTATCCAAGTTTCAAGATTGAGGGGTTTGTAGTTCAGAAATTAGAGGCATCTCAACTTTCGCCAAACCTAGAATTCAAGGGTTCCTTTGAATGAGAGGGTAAATCTAAACGGGCGTGTTGGCTTAATCATAAAAGAGCTTAATTATTAAGGCTGTTGTAAAATAATTCAGTCCGCGCCGAAGGCGTGGACTGAATTGTTTTAGAATAGCCTTAATCTTTAAGCTCTTTTATGATTAAGCAAACAGGGCCGTTTCACACGGTGCTTGACGAGTCTGACGAAGAATTACCTCTTCTATCATGCATATTATGTGACGTAAACGAAGTTGCGAGGGTCAGCTAGTTTTTAAATAAATACATTAATGTTTGGCTTACACATACTAAAAAATTCACACATGGGTGACTTGAATACGTTCTGTTTTCATAATGGTAATTTCACATACTTGCTTATTAAGCATCAACTCATAAATCCATGTCTTCTTAGCACAGATCTTCGTCAGGTTTTAGTGACCTTTAAGATCAGGCAACTTTTAACAGTTGATCCCAGCTAAGTAGGCATACACCTCGTAGGCGTTGTGGTCATTCAATCACCACGAAAATTAATATCTTCTTCCGGACTATAATGTCACGGGTACATATGCGTCACACACGATCAGTTTTATTGTGATTCTTCGTAGATTGTTATCCGTCGGGTCATGAGAGAGATCTAACGACCGGCACATGTACAAACAGACGTCCCACGCAAGCTCGACCCTCCCGTCTCCTGACAAGGAGTGACATCCGAGGCTATAATTCACGTTATTTTATCCGTCATGTTCTGAGAATGCCAATCACTTTATAAAACGTTAGTTATACTATTGATGGTTGTGTACAAGAGTAGAGAGTGTAAACGATTTTTGGTAAAGATTCTGAGAAGGCAGTAGACTTCGTGATATTATCAATAATTTCTATAGGCCCGTGACAAAATACTTCAAAATATTTTATAGCCCTCGTAGTTCACTCAGCGATCTATAAATGATCACTGCCGTAAAACGAAATCAAGCATCTTACGGTAAGATTGGTCCGGAGATGGGTGACCACTGTGTAGCATTTTCAATTACGAACATTTCTGTGCTTTTGAAGACACGTTAAGCCGTTATCCCTGGTTGCCAGTAAAAGGTTAAAGGTGGCATCGAGGTTAAAGGTGCGACATGTATGTATTTGTATTTGTAAGATAAAATCTCTTCTGTACTATGATTATTAATTTCAGTCAGTAAAATGACATTTCCAGTGTTGCAGGTTTTTAATACGGTTTACGCTAGCGTAGCGTAGAATGACTAAAATGTCTACGTCTACTGATTGCAGAACATCACTATTGTAGCGGGTCACCCTTTTTAGGGTTCTGTAGCCAAATGGCAAAAACGGGACCCTTATAGATTCGTCATGTCTGTCTGTCCGTCACAGTCACTTTTCTCCGAAACTATAAGGCCTATGCTGTTGAAACTTGTAAGTAGATGTATTCTGTGAACCGCATCAAGATTTTTATATAAAACTAGAAAAACAGCAGTTAATTTTGGGGGTCCGCATACTCAGAACTGAAACTCAATTTTTTTTTTCATCAAACCCATACGTGTCATCTATAGATAGGTCGTCAAAAATGCTTTTGAGGTTTTTAATATATTTTTTTTCTAAAGTGAATAGTTTGCGCAAGAGACACGTCCAAAGTGGAAAAATGTGTCTCCCCCCCCCCTGTCTAACTTCTAAACTAAGAGAATTATAAATCTAAAAAATATATATAATGTGCATTACCATAAAATCTACCAACGAAAATTGGTTTGAACGAATCGAGTAGGTAGTTTTTTTTTTAAAACGTCATAAACCTTAATTTTTGCTGAGAAAAATCACTACCACTGCGAACGTGTTAAAACATCAATGAAAGTTACAACGAACTCCAGAACTTTTATATTATGTTATTTGCTGCTACGGAACCCTTCATGGGCGAGTTCAACTCGCACTTGACAGGTTTTTTTATATCAGTGACAGTTGCACTTGTCATTTTACTGACTGAGATAAATAATCTTATTTTAGATCTATAGGCACGGAATTCTCAATAAAAACGAACCCCAAGTTAAAGAAACCAAGCAGTTATTAGAAGTAACTGAGAAGATGAACCATGAAGATAAATATTCGGCTACTTACAAGTGACATTTCATCTATAAACCCAACATATGACCGCACCTCACCTTTACAAGTTAATATTCTCTACTAATTTAGGGGTAGTTTAATTCATAACGACGGACTTGCAAAGGATTATATTCAGGCACAGGGGTTGGGCCGGGGTATTATAGCCATTATGTTCCTGACATGAATGAAACGCTAACGGAGCTAACATTTTGTTATGTTGGACTATGGCCCAAAATTGACGTCATAGTTCACACAAACTTTAGTTATGTTACATTGACACAATGCTGGAAGAAAATCGTCTCAAGTTCAAGTTCTATCGATGTAATTTTTTTGTCCCAAGAGGAGACTGACTAGTCTTAAGAGTACAGAGGTGAAAATATATAACTCATTTTGTAATTCGAATCAATTTCACAGACGTTGCACATCTATAAATACAATTTCTGCATTCAGAATAATAGAGAGCTTATAAGCTTAAAAGCTTATAAAGGTAACCTTTAGGGTTCCGTACTCAAAAGGAAAAACGGGACAAGCTTGTATCTAAAGAACCGTGATAACTAGAGAGTTGAAATTTTCACAAGTGACGTATTTCTGTTGCCGCTATAACAAGTCAACAAATAGAAGAAAAAAAATAAGGGGCCTTCTATACAACAATCGTTTTGGTACGGAACCCTTCGTGCGGGAGTTCGAATCGCACTCGGCAGGTTCTTAAACAAATATTTGCTCACTAAGTGTGCTTTAAATCCTTAATATTCACTGTTATCGTAATAATTCCAAGAATTTTCACAATAACTACGAAATGCGTGACGTTACTACCGGGTAGAGTCATATGCTGAGTCAGTTTATGACTTACAGGTAGGTACGATTAAAGTTACTCGGTCAAATTTTGACTAAGTTACTTACTTATATATATTTTTTAGAGCGATATGGTCGTTATTTGTACACATTTATGCCATTTTATTTTTTGTAATCATATTCATGGTGATAGGGCTGATCGCCGTGATTTTGTCCAATTCATCAAATAGATATATCTATACTTTGTGCTTATCCCAGCTTTATTCGTCGACTGGTGTACGAAATTTTATCAGAATTGATTCAGTAGTTCGGGCGTGAAATTGCAAAAGACGGAGTACGTATATTTTAGTAGGGACATTAAAGAATGAGCATGCTTGGAGAATGTCAAAATATTATTGTAGGGCGAGTGTACGTCCTGGGACATCATTCCAAGGGCTTACCCGGGACTCCCAACCATAGGCTGTTGGGTGAAACGTGAGGTATTTAGTCGGTAGAAGTTCGGCGTAGCATCCATGAGGATTTCGCTCAAGTTAAAAAAAAAAGGCGAGTGTACAAGTGTTAGTGTACCGTATGCCCGGGGCTCTTGGCCGTAGGTAGTGGTAAGTAAATGTGTGCTTTTAGTCGGTATGAGTCCGGCATAGCATTCATGAGAGATTTTCACACGTAAAGAGTTTACTTTGTAACTTCTTCAGTTTATCTTCTGATTAATTACAATAATGGTTCAAAGACCGTCTAAATAATTCTGGTCTCCACAAAGTTCAAGTTAGGTGTAAGTTTTATATTCTTGATAATTTCAGTAGATTCTGATTTACATGAACCACAGTTATGGAAATGTGGGTAGAAATAGTTCCATTTGAAAAAATACCTTTAAAAGTCATATTTTTATGCGAAATTTTGCAATCTGTGTAATTTGATTATAATCTTTTGTACGAAGAACACGAATGTTTTACATTTGGCTCCAGCCACATATACGTATTAGGTATTTATACCATTCCCAGCGGACAAATGTACATTCTCCTAATTATAACCCTGTATTCCCCACTCAATGTCGTCACGCGACATGTCATTGTCAAAGGCTCGCTAGAACTTACTACGAGTACAAGTTATAGCTTACGTTATTTGTATTGCGGATAAACATATTGATACATGTCCTCATAATAACATGTTTACATTGTTTACTAATATTATGAAGAGGACAAAAATATTTGTTTGTGATCGATCTGTTCTGGAACTATTCAACCGACTTTAAGTCTATCATCATCATCATCTATCATCGTTCTACTATCGAAGAGAGCGGAGCAGTAATAAGAAATGTCAAAATACTCATATCTGGCAGATTTCTATACATTATTGTAAATAGGTATATGTATGAGTTATTATATTATATCACAGGCGAAACCGTTGGACAAGGCTAGTTGCTTCACATGTTAGTACCTAAACAGACAAACTCCGTACCGTCCGAGATTTCAATAATTCCAATTACCTATTATCATCGTTTGAATCATATTTGACCTTCCACAAAAAATTTTAGACCAAAATAAGCCAAATTCAGTCTATTGGTATAATGATTTTCTAGCTTAAGCGAGACAAACGAACAGCAATTCATATTTATAAGTAAGAAGGAATAAATATGAATTGAGCTTAGTAGAAAGAAGGTAAAAGAATATATACCTACTCTCGAGTAGTAATAATTTTTGGCTTTTCCGTGTTTAAGGAAACATGGCAGAATTCAGAGCCTTGGGCACGATTACAAGTTCACCTTTGTGTGTTTTTTAGGATATAAATATGTAATCCTTTAAATAAATAAATAATATTTATATAAATAAATATTCACGGACATTTCACACAATGCTATCTGATCCCAAAGTAAGCTAGGAATAACCTGCTTGTGTTATGGGTATCAGTCCACGGATATTAATACTTATATACTTTTAAATACATACTTATCATACATAGAAACACCCAGACTCTTGAGACAAACATTTATGGGTCACACAAATATTTGTCTCCGATGGGAATCGAACCCACGATCTCCAGCGCCGCAGGCGGTATCACTACCGACTGCGCCACAGAGGCAGTCAGTCTATAAGAACGTATCCATTGAAATTACATATCAAATAAACCTCTTATATATGAAGTATAAAATTTTTAATTTTTGCATTTCTGCGGAAATAGATCAAGTATTCTGATAATTTAAAATACACTAAAGTGCCGTTATTTAAATAGGTAACATCTGACGTCTGTCAGTTCACACATTTATTAGTGACAACAAAACGTAAAATTACTCGTGTCGGTCATTATAACCACAAAAAAATAAGGAATCGTAATTGAAAAAAGTTAAGCAATTGTGCAGTTGTAACAAAACGAAAAAATATATAATTTTATGCCCGCCGTTACAAGGTTGCGTTGTTGAATTTTGATGAACTGTCAAATGTACCTATCCTATTAAAATGACTCCACTTTGGAGAGTTTGTCTATTAATATTTCCGTGTTAAAATACTAGCTAGAGAGGCACCAACAAATTACCTATCACGCAGTTTTGAATGTAAGAGAAGAGCATCATAAAATACTACTAGTGACGTCTATGATACGGAGGAATAAACGTCTGTCAGTAAGATGTCGCGGAGATGACTTTTTATTCGTATTCGGTGTAGGTACAATTTTCTGCATAATAAATCAAATTGGTAAAAATAAGATACCTATTACACAATTCTTTAGTGAAAATAAGATGCCTAGTACACAAAAATAACCTAAAATAAAAGAACAGTCATTTCAAAATGATTGACAAAAGCTCCTTCATTTTTTGATTTCTTAAGCTTCACGAAGGTTTAACAAGGTAGGGGCATCGTAACCTTCATTTTCACTTTGAAATTTTGTCAAGAAAACGTCTGTTCGCTTGAGAATTGGGTCATGGTCCAACATGGGTAAACAAAATATTGTTTAAACTGTTGATAGACCTACACAAATGAGCAACTTCACGTTGCACAGTGAAAAACTAAGTGCGTTATTCGAAAACGGTAGTTTTGAAATTGTTTCATGCAACCAGTTTAAGGCACGCTATGGGTGAACGGCCTACACACCTTCTGGCAATTAGCCAGTCTAGTAAGAGATAGATTTCTTTGTATTAAGCTCTATCATTTTGCATCCGTTACCTACAAATAGTAGGCTGGTGTTTTTCCCCAAAGACGCGGTTACCCAAAGACGCGGGATAGCACCCGAACCACCCCCTGGGCGAGGCCGCAGTGGTAGCCGTGGGTCTGTTGGGAGTCCAGGGACATCCTTCCATGCCATAGGGCTTACCCGGGGCTCCCAATCGTAGGCTGTTGGGCGTTACGTGAGGATTTTTAGTCGTCAGGAGTCCGGCATAGCATCCATGAAGGATTTTCCCTCACGTTAATTAAAAAAAAGGCTGGTGTATTGCACAGAATAAATACTAAAAGTATTTCTGTGGAAGTAACTCTACTGCATAGTTACGTAAGTAGGTACCATACGTTTCAAAAAAAAATTATAACACTATTAAAATACCAGTCATTTCAATTCATCTAAAATGTCAAAGTTTAAAACTCTCCTTGTGTAACAGACCTCCTATCTACCTACCTATGAGGTCTCGAGCCTCTGTAAACAAACTATACGAAATCTTCTCACGAGTTCCGCCATTTAAGATCAGATTCTTCAGTTTAGAGTTTCGTTTCGAGTGGCAGTATCACTATCACATGTAGTGTAAGTGTAAGGCGAGTCTCTCGTGCTATTCTCGCATTCGAGTAGGTATTGCTTAATTAATACGAGAATTTTTGATAAAATACTAACCGCACAGGCCAGAATGGTAGGTAACAGTGCGTGGTGAGTCACCGTAAACCATTTTTCATCGCTCGTATGCGCCTCCTTTGGACCCAAAAGCATTTATTGACTCAAAATAGACAAACAAAGTAGACAATAGAAATTTAATGCAAAGATGAACTCAATTTATATGGTTTGTTAATCTTAGGAAGATATTTTGAGTAGAACTTATTATTTAACTTTTTCACTAATGATATTATTTGATTTAAAATAGCTGACTGCCTAGACTATGTTGTTCAGATTTTGAGAAACATAAGGAAATCTGGTTGCTGTTAATCTTAGATAGAATAAGTCTTCGACATAATGTAAATAAAATGTAACTGATATTTAAAATAGCGCTCAGATTTATACAAGACTTTTCACTTGATGAACATACTTGCAACAAGTGAGTATGTAGGAAGCAAAATGCATGAACAATTTTTACATTTTCTAAAGTGCTTCTACGTGTTGGTTTAAAACAATCCTTGGCTACGGAATCTATTGAGAACCAGGTGATCCAGATGCCTGTATTCTACTACGTATACATAAAGTGATACAGTTACGATTTATGAAATCGGATCTACGTAAAATTTATCGTACGCCCGTTAGAGCAACACAAGCGAGATGTTTACGTAAAAGATTTATGTTTTAGCTGAACGTACGAAGATAAACGTTTTGAAATATTTTCATTTTAGCTTCTACACGTCATAGTCTGCAGTCATAATTAAAAAGAAAACTGAATTGTTTTTATCTATTTTATTCCACCACTAAAAGAAAGGTTCATCCTGGTGTCGCTGACAGCACGTAGGCGACATGCATAAACAATAAAAACCATAACATCTATTTTGAAAACAGGTTAACTTATTCACTTTGTTCTAATATGGAGTCTGCCTAAACCCACCGAAATCGGGCGATAGATATACTGATTGTTTTGCAATTTTGTTTTTGTTTTGCAATAATTTATCACCTATCTTGCATAATGTTAATGTGGGCTATGTCACTCAAAAAACAATACGTGTCACGATACCACATGCGAGAGTTACTAGCTACCAAAAATTATGCTGATTTCAAGTCAAAGATATACTTGAACGAAGTGTGAAGGTGCCAACTAGCTCAAATCAAACAGAGATGGATCTTTTTTTAATTTTCAACATTTTAGCTATAGTAAATTTAAAATTGGACTGCCACGTTGGTCTAGAGGTCGAAATGTGCGACTGCGGATCACGAGGTCATGGGTTCGATTCCCACCAGGGATAAAAATGTGTGTGATCCATAAATGTTTGTCTCGAGAGTCTGGGTGTTTCTATGTATGATAAGAATGAATGTTAAAGGCATATAATTTACTTATTTATTTTATTTATAATGCTGAGATTCAGCCTGGCGATAGACAGACAGACAGACAGTAATTACTTAGTAATATGGCCCCGTTTTTACTATTTAGGTATGGAACTCTAAAAAATTTCATCGTTGTTCCAAGTAAAATAAACATTGTAAGTTATTAGTATTACAACGTAGAAATTCCTTCATTTTTCCCAAATTGCCCCTAAAATTCTCATTTATTTTGTTTGATTTCTTAACCAGCAAACTATAAATAATTGGAATTTACGGCTGAACCCTTTCTTATCGTGGGCCACTAAAATGTTAACATAATTTTGTTAATTGAATTGAAATAGCTTCTGAAAAGCAATTGAAGGCATTATCATAAAATTCAATTTTGTTGGGCAACCTTCATTTATTCAATGTCTATTTACTTAATAGTTATTACATAATCTATTTTATAATGTAAAAGTACACGCGTGGCCTTATGTCACCATATTGAAGTATATACAGGATGGAATTTAAAGACGGTAGTAGGAGGTAAAGTACCCTTAATATTGATAATGGTAAGTTTTGCTGACAGGAAACATTCCTTTATTTTCAAAAGTAAGAGTGACCCGAACAAATATTCCCATTCACAGAAACTTGAACATTTCTAACCAACTTCAAAAAAAGGAGGAGGTTCTTAATTAGATTGTTTTTTTTCTTTAAGATAGTGAGTAAGCTATACAATAAAAACATATTTTACTTGGTCTTCCATTAACTTAAGATACTATGTTGTTTAAAAGAAATTGTTCCTTATTAGAGACTCCTCGGTTGATATCATAAAATACAGGATGCGCTTTTTTTTTCACATCTCCCAGGTTCGATTCCCGGCTCAAGGAGGTGATTTTTCAATAATCTTTTAATGCAGTTTTATTTACTTTTGAAAATAAAGAATTATTTCCTTTCAGCAAAACTTGCCATTATCAATATTAAGGGTACTTTCCCTCCCACTACCGTCTTTAAATTCCACCCTGAAAATGAAAAAAGTAACTTTAGTCATACGCCCCTATACTTTTTATTTTTAATCTACACCAATTACGTTTATACTCTCTTAACTATATAAAGAAGGTTAGGTAAAAATGTTGATAAAATGTAAATTACATACAATCTACATTTTTTTCAGGGCCGTTCCTGAGATACAGCCTCGTAGTTAGCTAGAGAGCCAAAATTTTCACAGATGATGCATTTCTGTAGCCGTTATTAAAATCAGAGAAAAAGGGGAAATCAAAGGGGCTCCCATATAACAAACGTGATTTTTGCCGCTTTTTGATAAGGAAACCTATGTTCGCGGGTCCGACTCGCACTTGGCCGGTTTTTTTTACTACGGAAGCCTAAAATCATTTTTAAAGAAATCTTAAAATATGATTTTGTCGTTCATTAATTCTTTCTAGATTTGTAATAAAAACTTTCTCAATGAGGCTTTATTTTCCTGATATCATTACCTACCTAATCCCTGAGTTGGCCTGTTACAGTGTTCGCCTTGAACAGGCGAGAATAAAATGCCCGAATAGGTAATAAACGATGGTTTATGTTAGTTGAAGTAACACAAAAGATGCATTACCTTTACGTTATTCTTAGACATATAAATGTCGAAGTTGCCGTAGAAATAAAAACATTTTCGTTATATCTTCAAGTACTGAAAATTTGATGAAAAACTTTGATTCGTATGGAGCAAAAGTTCACGAAGAAAGGGTACTCCAAAGCTAGAACGTATCGGATAATTCCAAGTGTAGCTCATCAACAAGAGACCTTGACGGCAACCAGGTAAATTAGTAACCCGCTGTGAAAGAGAGATACCATTGCGACCGGTTTCTTCAAAAGCAACCATGCAAAAATGTGCTGCGCATTTGAAGCTACCGTGATGACCAGACTTTGAAGGTTAACCCAAAAGTTTTATACCGCAGGAGATTTTCGTTTTTCATCCATTCTTTTGCCTCTGCATATCAATAACAAATTTTTCCCTTGGGAACATTCTTTGCTATGCCCACCCACTTGGTGGGAGCTTTTCTGCTCGTCCGACGCGGCGGCGAGACGGATTGAAATTGAGAAAAACGTTTAGCAGCTTATAATGATTTCTACAAATATCTGAACCTCTGTAACTAAATAAGGTTGTCCTCGCCGAAGTGCTGTTCTATAGCACTCAAACCGACGAAAGCGACTAAGTGCTTCTTCGCTGTGATCTGTGGCCAGGGAATCTAGTATAGCGTTGAAAAAAAATTACCTTGAAAGTATTTCAACTTTTTAACCTTAGTAGCGATTCGAGGTTATAAACATATTCTTTCTAAGAATATCACACAGAATATTTTTCTTCTCCGCAGTCGATAATCATGTACAAATGGACTCTTACAAATCCCCAGGGTGGCAGTTGTACATTGCCGACCCTATAAATTCTTTTGTAGGTTATTTATGAAGATGGTTTCTGTCAAAACTGTAGTCTCTTGAGGATACTATGGTAGATAAATCATTTCAACTTTACTTACTTTGACCAAAGAGATGAGAAAATAAAGGCAATAAATATAACGTCATACTTACGGAAGCAGTCGCAATTTTTAAAAGGCAGTATTGAAACCAAATGAGCGAATGCAGGTAAGCAAAGTCTCTCACAAATTTATGTCATTTGGTTAAAAAATACAGCTCTTTCTTTTGATCGTAACATTTAATTAGGAAAAATCGCAATCTTGTGCACAATAAAGAGCACGAATAGTAGTACTATTTTCATTCTTTATTGTGTACAAATTGTTTAATTTCAGGGAAATATTTACCTTGTTGGAGAACACCCTATATCTTACTTAAGTAAACAGACTAATTATACAACTGCTACTTTTATACAGGCACCACAAATTAGAGATAATACAGATGGAAACCTACATACTAAATTTGCTTACGCACACATAGACAACTCATTCACAGACACGAGGTCAGGCGGTCTCAACCGAGTTTCCGATACTGATTTGTGCGCGAGTGAGTGTAGCAGAGGGTAGGTGTGAAAAAAAAGTACATACATGAGTTTTCCATCTGTACTATCTCTAATTTGTGCAGGCACAATCCTCGGAGTCTTTTCCGAACCCATTTGAGGTCTGCTTTCCAGTCTAACTCCGATACGCTTGAACTTCGATATTTTACTTGAAGCGACTGCCATCTAAATCGACTCACAAATATTTGTGTGACCCATAAATGTTTGTCTCAAAGAGTCTGGGTGTTTCTATATATAATACTAGCTGACCCGCGCAACTTCGTTTGCGTGATAAATGAAGAACCGCTCGACCGATTTTGTGCAAACCTTACATAAACCATCTACTAAATGTCTGAACAAAGCCTAAACATTTGGTTTGTATAGGTGAGCCCGTTCTTGAGTTATAGAATTACAACGAAAAGTGGCATTGATTTTTATATATATAGATGTATGTATTTAAAAAGTATATATAAGTATTAATATTCATGGTCTGATACGCATAACACAAGCAGGATATTCCTAGCTTACTTTGGGATCAAATAGCGTTGTGTGAAATGTTCGTGAATATTTGTTTATTATTATTATTTATTATCATCTGACCTTTACAACCAATTTGGCGATATCTAAATTCTGTGGTTAATTTATACTGTACTAGCGGACGTCACGCAGTTTAATCCATGTAGCCCTCGTTCCCGTGGGAATACAGGAATAAAATATACCCTATGTTATTCAGGGATAGTGTGGCTTCCTAACAGTGTAAGAATTTTTCAAATCAATCCGTTAGTTTCGGAGCTTATTCGATGCAAACAAACAAACTATAAAATATTTCCTCTTTATTATATTAGTTTAGACAAAAGAACCTTTTTAGGTACAATATAATATAATAAAATTATTTCCGATCAGTAAAGAGGTGTATTCTGGTATTTAGATCACTTCTTTTAACATAATTCATTTTAGAAATATATTAAAAGTACCCGAAGTACTTTTATTACATACGTATATGTATGCTGTACTAATTATCTCCATGTCCAGATCATAAAAATATAGAAAAGAAACTCGGATTTTGAAATTCAATTTTTTCCTTATTGTATACTGGATCCAATTCCATTTTGCTGTTTCATTTCGCTACTGTAGATAAATCAGTACACGTTAGTTCCGTAAACAGCAATCTGCGAGCGTTTAATCCAGAACATTCCCACTTGATTTGTGGTTGTACGGCCAGGCGTAAATAAAAATAAGTGCATATCGCCATCACAGGAAAGTTTATATCAAAATGGTACACTAGAAAATCTTTGGTTTTAATATTTTCAAATATCTTGTTGAGGAGGCTGATAGGGTAGTTTTTTTCTTCCCCAGAATAGAAGATAAGCTTATTGCAGTTTTAATGTACCTAATTACTTCATACAAACATACATATAGCATATAGATAAACATATATCACGCCTTTAACCCCGAAGGAGAAGCCGATGGCATAGTATTTGCCCACGTTCTACCTTATAGTTCTATTTGTCCTACTTAATATGGAATGAGTCTATTGCCAAGTTAAAATAAACAGACGCAGGTTGTGACGCCTCGCTGTTGAATATTTTCAGGTGGCCTTCAACTTGATTTAACGACTCCCAGGTTACTGAGAACTTGTCATGTAAAATACTAAAAGTTATACCGAATGATATTTTTCTTAATTAAAAATTTGGTACGAATAAGTACTTTGTACTAGTACAATACTACCATTAATACGAGGCTTAACCTCCTCCGTCAGTATACCTCCACACGCCCTTTAATCATTCAAGCTAGTCAGATCGATACTACATAATCCACAAGAACAAAGACACCTCCATTCACAACACTATATCATATGTCTCCGCTATGTGATGAAATTTCATCAATTTCAACGTACAAAAGCTTAACTGTATTAATTTTGGAACAAATTTCGCCTACTAGATAACCCTTAACAGTAATTACATTTGATGTAGAGACTTAACCGTGTATGGATGGAATGAGAAGGGAACATGATCCTCATAAAATTTACATTTGCCCAAGTATTGTAGCTTGCAGCCAATTAGGTTAGCGGTACAATAGAAGAGGCTCGCCGTCGCGACGCTATGAGACTACCACTCACTTCCCTTATTATTATATTTAAACAACAGCCTCTTAAATATGAAACCACCAATCGGATGTTATTTTAATTACATCTTCAAAACCAATTTTGAGTCATAGGCATGACGTCACTAACTACCAGAATTAAACTACAAAGGATCGTATTGCGTGTACTGGTTTCGGGGAACGGGAATTAAATTGACTGTGCCTAGTCAATTATTTACATTGAAACTAAATTGCTGTAACAGTTTTAATAATATAACAAAACTTAAGTCTAAAAGCGTTGATCCTGAATTTATATACAAAGACAAAGTAAATGTTTGTGATAATAATTTATTTATAGCTGAATAACAGTCTGCGATTACTCTCGCAAATATTTTTTCTGTAGCATTTACCTTTTTGCAAATGTATTAATATTTTTGGAACTGAGCGTTTTATACCTTTTTTTATGACGTTTCAGATAGGTTGCATTGGCCGTGATCACATGTTGAGTCAGTAAATACTTGTATTTTAATTATTTTCTAACTGTACAGCTATCGTTAGATCACCCTCTTATAATATATGATGTAACTAATCTAAATTAAATTCTGACATCTCTCATCTAACACAAAATTGTAACTTAGCTAACTAATTTAAGCGCTAACTTCTCTAAATTAACTTAACTAAATCGTAAGTCTATTTATTTTAACGTGAATTTCATTTATCCTTATAAAATAAATATAATACTATCTAAAGTAGCTCTGAACTTAGTTAACTTTAATACCAGACTATCTAACTTAAAACGTTTAAGGAACATGCTGATCTCTAAACTTTGTTCTACATTTGAACCCTTTACTATTTTAAAACGTTCTAACAATCTAATGTGTTGTTTCATAATTGTATTTTCAAAGTTACATGTCACATAATTATTTAATTAAATCTCCCTTAGAGTCGGACTAACGTGCTCGACCCAAGTCCTCAAATAAGCCTCCCCGAGGACAGGCTTACGGTTGTCTTGCTTACAATAAGGAAAGTAGGCGAGATCAAGGCGAAACTTAAGACAATAATACGCCTATTTGTGGTAAACATTAGATCAGGTATCAAGGTATTTCATTCTAAATACATTATTTTCTTTTCGTTTGAATGTTGATACTATTTCATTGATGGCACTAGATAGAACTTGCTACATATCTTTGTTCACAGTACTTATTTACTTTTTTGGCATCTCTTCACCGTTCTGCGATTTCGCCTTACTGCATTTTTAACCGACTTCAAAAAAAGGAGGAGGTTCTCAATTCGTCTGTATGTTTTTTTTTATGTATGTTAAGCGATATTTCCGTCAATTATAGACGGATTTCAAAATTTCTTTTTTTGTTGAATAGGGTTTACTTCTGAGGTGGTCCCATTTTCACCATATCAGGATCTGATGATGGGATCCAGGAGAAAACGAGGGCAACCACCTAAAATTGTAGGGACAACTAGTGCGCTTGTTAACTTTTTAATTAAGTGCTTTAATGTTCTACACTGTAATGAAGGTCTGGAGTCGACCTGATGATAGAGTCGAAAGACATTCGAGGGCATTCCTTAACAATTTACAGCAGTTACCTTGTGTTTAGGCTTGAATGATTTGTATTGATGAGAACTTTACACCTAGATTGATAGATCCGACCTAAAAAAAAGGAAGTCCTCAATGTTTTATGTATGTTCACCGATATTTCGTAAATTATAGACGGATTTCAAATCTGCTTTTTGTTGGATGGAGTTCACTTCTGAGGTGGTCCCAATTTCACCAGGTCAGGATCTGATGATGGGATTCAGGAGAAATCGAGGGCAACCACCGAAAATTGTAGGGACAACTAGTGCGTTTGTTAACTTTTTAATTCAGTGCTTAAAGGTACTACAATTTAATGAATGTCTGAAGTCGATCTGATGATGGAACCGAAAGACAGTCGAGGGAATTCCTTAATGATTTACAGCAGCTACCTTGTGTTTGGGCTTGATTGATTTGTATTGATGAGAACTTTCACCTAGATAAATATATTTTTCGGTTCACCCGTCACTTAAAATAATGAAAAAAAAAATTTTCAATAAAAAATAAAACCGACTTCAAACAAATCCTGAAAAATAAACTTTACTTACCACAAAGTAAAATGTATTTTGATTTATAAGATTTTATTCAATAAAATATTGAAGTTGGTGCCATGAATAATACCTACATAAAACTATGGGTTTACTTGGCGCCGACTTCAATATGATATTGAATAATCTGATAAATCAAAATACATTTTACTTTGTGGTAAGTAAAGTTTATTTTTCAGGATTTGTTTGAAGTCGGTTTTATTTTTTATTGAAAATTTTTTTTCAAATGTTAGCACTTTATGTAATTCTATATATTTGAAAATAGCTACAAGCGAAATCGGTCGAATAAAAAAGTTAATAATGTGGAAAATCTAGATGTAGTTTCATTCAGGATGCTATTGGTCCACTTACGTACATACATATGGTCACACCTTTTATCCCCGAAGGGGTAGGCATTTAATATGCCCACATATCACCTATTTTAGAATTTGTCCCTCGTAATAGGTGGTATTGCCGTGTTGACATCGGGTCTAAATATAATGAAAAAAACTACCTTCACTCTCTCTGTCTTCGGAACTCCATTTTCATCAAGTAGGCCGTAACCTTGTCTGACACCATATTGGTATTAATAAAATGGTGTGTGAAGATTAAAGTGGTTCTAAGAATAATAGAGTTTCAGGAGAAGGTTGCAAGGGTGACGGAACGTCATGTTATCCTATATATTTTATATATTCCTCGCATTTTACTCACCACATAATGTCTGCAAACCCACCAACTAGTGTAATGAAGGTTTTATGTCTAAAAAAACTTGGTGTCTTATTTAAATACTGTAAATTTAACTTTGTTAATATCATAACCATGGACTAGTTTCCAATCTCTAGCTTCGCTCTCCGTTTTCGGAACTCCATTTCAAATCTCAAATCGACCTTAAATATTTTGCGTTATCTTGTTAGCTTAATTCAGGTCTTCAAAGGTTAATATAACTTTTAATTTGATTCCCCGACGTTTCGTGGTCACGTTTAGACATTATTAAGCCCCGTAGAACATAATGAACCATGTTAAGTCATGAAAGCGTGAGAAATTAACATTTTAATATAAACGTCACACTTGATAATGTAATCCCTCGAAGGATTCCCTTTAGAGGTGGTCAGCTGTGGTATTATACACCCACCTATTTTCTATTCACGGTATTACATTATAGTGTGAGAGAGACAGGTACAATATTGCGACATAGTTTTAAGCTGACTTAGCATGGATATTTAAAGGCGTTGCAAGTTTTTCGAGCCAAGAACAATGGTCAGTTAAAGTAAAAGTTGCTTTTTTCGCATTCCTTTCCTAGAAATTAACATAACGTTGGTGATTGCCAAGTAGGTTGACGTTTCAGTGCACATATTATGATGGTAAAAGTTGCACTATTTAAATTCAATGTGTGTTTTAAAGATATGCTTTGTAAGATTAAGATACGAGATTTGAATAATAAGAATGCACACGAAGATGTTGCACTTTATCGCTATCAGGAATCTGAAAATTACAGTCAGACTGATTGATATAATTATCAACGTACCACTCCTGAAATTACTAAACCGATTTGGATGAAATTTGACAAATCATTTGTAATCATTTAGGCTTGCTTTCAAATTCTGCGATGACTGTTCCAAGTATATTACAATAGACACCACATTTGATACCGATCAGAATACTATTTCCCAACGCGCCCCAGTACCTAATACAGGTTGGAATGTGAAAGTAACTGGGAATACTCTAATTCCAACAAAACACAGAATAATAATTATTCGACATAGACTTTTTATATCAACCTACACATACTAGCCCAAAAGGGCTATTTAGCGTACAAAATTGTATTTGAAATACACAGTCAAATCTACTTGAATCCCCTACTATAAGTATAAGCACCGTATACACATTATATATCAGAAAATAATATTCACTCGCTGATAAGATTGTGATCGAATTCAAAATAGATTTGCCAGTCATATAAGGCTTAATATTCGCTTTTTGTTCGCTCGTATGATGAATGTGTTACATGACAGCTACTTATTTTGTAATCCCAAGACGCTCCTCAATTCGAACGTATTATGAGTTTTATACGTAAGTTGTTGAGGAAAAGGCTTCGTGTAATAGAAAGTATATTATCATATCTTTACATATTTTAAAATATCTTTAACATACTAGTAATATAAATATGTGTGTTTATTGGTTTGTCTATATTTACATCTTTTTAACTTCGAAGGGAAACAAAAGATTAAATTGATTTTAGCTAGATTCTGTTTTAATAATCTATCAATTCCAATCAATGGAATTCGTAGATTTGTAGAATGGAAATTAATCAGAACGGAGCGCGCGCTGCGGCTCTCTGCTGTTTAAATCTGGTACGATGAACGTGATTTGAACGAAAGTTGGCTGATTTTCTGTACCATGTACCCTGTGTACCTGAAAGTAAAAAGGCATATTTTACTTTCTATTGTATTAGGGTATAATCAGAGGGAGTGAATATTAACCATTTGTAGGATAAAAAGACCAGTATAGTACCAACCTGTCAATAATTTAAAAACCTTGTAGTATACAGCTTTTGCCTGACAAATATAAACCAACGGGGTTGCAAATATGGAGGTTTCGAGAAATATAATCATTGGGGCACCTGTTTTTTAAATAATTCTTGGAACAGACTAAAAAAGGAATTTTGACAAATCATCCCGTAAAAAGAATTCCAAAGTTTATACAGAAGTTTGAACAAGTCAATTCCCAAGTGGGCGTAGCGCGTGGCAGAGCTAGTACTTTAATAAACTTTATTTCAGAATACAAATATTATAATTTCGTGTATCTTAAATATAATTAAGAAATAATAAAGATATCTTCCACTTATATTTTTTCATCCCACGCCCGACAAAGCGCCCACGGACAACGTGCACCTTTAAAAAATGAAAGAACATGGAGGCTGCCTAATTAGATTTGATTACTTACTCCAAAAATTAATAAAATTTACGATACAACGAAATGAGTACATACTACATGGGTAATTAGTTAAGACTCGCAAAAACTTGAAAAGAGATGAAAAAAATTGTTTACTTGTACAATGCATAGTAAGTTTACAAAGTGTGGTTACTTGTAATTCAATTTTCTTATGGGATACAAAGCCATCTTTGATACTCATTCTGAAATTATTTTATTTTCGGGTTTTTCAGCTTTCTAATGTAGGATCCCTCACTAGGCTCAAAGTTTTAAGATTGCTCTCGCCGTCAATATAATAATTTGCTCCTTTGTCACACAATTTACTATTTAGATTAGTAAGTAATGTACCTAGAGCACAAATTCGGTTGGTAAAACAGTTTTCCAGCTAATGAATATATATGAAGGCGAGTATGTCTCACTCAGCGTAATGAAATTGTAACGCAATCAGATTAACGGCCGGTGTGATGCAAATAAAAAGATTAAATGTTTTTAGTTAAAAGATTGCTAGTAGGTCCCAGTTTCAGTAAGGAGCGGTCGTAAGGGATTCTCTCTGGCTTTCGAGCGATAAAGCCTTAAACCCTCCGTCGTGCTCTTGTACTTTGTACAGATAGCGTAATTCAAAATTTACGGGCATTTTTTTTACCCTTGTTCCCATTATTAAGACTGAGGTCCCAAAACAATGGCCAGGATACGAAAAACATCTATGAGGCTCGGAGTCAGTAAGTGTAAAATAAGTACATAAGTCTAAGCCGATTAAGTCAGCGTTCCACCTGATTCAATATTTGATCAAACCACCCATCATACCTACATACATAGGTATATGATACAGTATGTGTGTTGCTTTTGTTGAAACGAGCAATATAAAAATGCAAAATTCTGACTTCTTTGTGCCAGTTATACTTATTGAGAGTATTATTTAAACGGTTTTATTTATATAGACGTGTTTGTGATTCAAACGAATTAAAAATTTCCCCAGACAGACTGAACTGATATTTGGTAAATTTAATTATACTTTTTCCTTCGCAATTATTTATTACATTATTTTTATCTCTCAGTATTTAACTTCATCTATCTTCTCTATGAAACCGATTAAAATATTAATTGTTTTGAAATTTGATGACACATGTGTGAATTTTCGTGATTTAGGTGTTTCTGCTATATATATTATTGGAATCAAACATTAAATTAGTAATATGCTATCTATATCCTATGGTGCTTCCCTATTGTATAGGATCTGACCTAGTTGCTTGTCCTGTCTCCCGCTTTGTAACATGGGAAGTAGATTTACTATCTCCCCAAATCCCCCAATTTATGTTCTGATTAATTTCGATATGGGTTCCAAGACGTTTTAACTTTTCTAGGGATTTTGGCCAGTTCAAGCTTGGTGTTATTTTTCTGGCCTTAGTTATTTACATAGATTCTGGTACACATAGAAGTATACGATATACTTAAGTAATTAGATACGTTTCGGATATGAAACGAAGCTCGGAGTATCTGATATAAGAATCTAACTAAATAATGAGTATGTAACACTTTAGGTAGATTTCTCAAAGAAATATAAAGTTCTTCTTGGAGCTGGTAATTAAAAATTGCGTACCATTAAGTTGCTGACCTAATTTTGTCACATACCAATTTATATTGTCACATCAAGAAAATCTTATCACCCCATCAATCAACAAAATCAGCCTATATCAATCCACTGCTGAATGTAGATTGTAGTTTTAAGGAAAACTGACATTTTTATATTTATATTGTTATGTACCTACATATATTAATATCATTGAACTCCTCCAGAATTGCTAGACCATAGTAGTAGATTTTTTAAGTTTACATAAGTGGGCACTTTGAGCGTACTGGAGTTTAAAATCGCAATTGAAGACGGTATGCAAATCTTCCAAAGTTCGCTATTCCAGTTCTAAAGCAGCTAAAAATAAAATTGAATAAATCCATTCAAATTACCTAGACACTTTAACATTCAGATACTTCCAAACAAGTAACTACTTTATAAAAGCATGTATAATTAGTTTCTTAGAAATGGTCGTTATATCTGATGAAGTAAGGTATATTTTTATTTCGGCTAAGAACTCATCAATCAACGTTTAACCGTTGACATGATTTATGAACTAGAATTTTCAATATGTCATTATAAATACAACATATCTAAAAATACTTTCGGAGTATAATGTGAGTGAAACAGTCAATGGGAAGGCAATTTAAATGGGCGCAGTCGTTTTCTGCTTTGTTATTTTCGATCTGATCGATTAAATGTGTCAATCTTAATAAAGATTTCTCCCATTCTTTTTTACTGCCCCGGTGACGCAGAAGTAAGTGTTAGCTTCTACCGTGCTGAAGTCTCGGGTTTGATTCCTGTTGTGTAACAAATATTTGTGTGATCCTCAAGGGTTTGTTCCGGAGTTTCGATGTTTTCTATGGATTTTGAAATACGAGTACTACTAGTTGATCCCAGCATAGTTACAGTTTTGAAACTTATATGTATCGGACTGCGCCTAAATGTTTTTCGGTATGTAAGCAACGATCAGCGTATGATATTTGGTAGTGCAAATGGCATGCATCAGTCTCTTAAATGGCCCTTGATATGAATGTGCCAATTTATGTCCCATGACACTAGTTTTCTTTTTTCACTATAAATAAAAATATATGAAAAATTAGCATATTAACTAACTAACTAACTAACTATCTTCACGCCAAATCCCTTGCGGGGTAGGCAGAAAGAACCGAGCGCCACACGGCACGGTCCATACACACCTCACTTGCTTCTTCAACTTTCATTTTTCTTTTCATGCATGCACGTCGGTACCTACGGCTTTTGTCACCACCTTCAACTAACACACGATTAATTTGGTCGTGGTAGGCATATTAATTGCTGTAAAAAGTCATCCATTCCGTCGATAAGTTCTCAAGAGTTAGTAAACAAATTGCGCAGCGTTGGCTTATCGTAAACATTATTTTGATTGGTCCTTGAGTTACCTCATTGCTTCTTTGTTGCTTTATCTCTCATAATTCATTTATTCATAACAAAATAATTTGCGTAGAATAGCAAATAGGTGACCAGTAACAAACAAAACAAAAGATTAAATAAACTTCAATAAATTTAAAAGTAAGTATGTATACATTGCAAATTTCTTAATTAATTCCAACAAAATCATAACTATCAACATATTTAGACGAATATATATCTCCTAATTTATCTATCCAAGTGTACATAATTAACAAATAAGCAACCTACAACATACATTATGAACTTGAGTGGAAAATAAAAGCACAAAAGGATCAGACAATAAAAGAAAAACAAAAACAATTTTTTTGAGTAGGTATTCACTGAACCGAATATTTTTGTTGAAACTTAGTGCTTACTGCATGAATCTATCATGACTATGATTATATATTGGCGGTACCCAATTTACAAATTTTGCTGCATAAATAATTCAACATGAATACTTAGGTTATAGTGAATCAAAATTTTTGAACCTTAAGATATGTTCCCTTTCTCAGTATTTTCAAACTTTGATTAGGAGCCTCGAGTCTGCTCTTGGTTTCTAAAAACCGCTACAAGTTTCCTTTTATTTTCGGCATTGTTAAGACTTATTTATATCTAATCTTTTAACGTATTCTCAGAATTTAATGGTCCAATGTCCGTTTAGTGTATTACGCCGCATCTAGTACACTGAACGGACTTTGTTGTTATTTTTATTTTTTATTTTGCATACCTACCTTGACAGCTTTTTTTCTTAGCTCTTTTTCTCATTTCGAAACTACTATAATTATGATTGACTGCAATTCGTAACTAGAACCGGACATAGGTACAAGTCAAAAAATAGAATGTTAATGGAATTTGTCAAGAAGGTATCATAGATATTCATGAAATAACATTATTTGGTTCGACGTACCTACCGAATGGCAGTATACATTTTACATATTCAATCGTTCTTTAAATAGCGTGGTGGCCGCTGCGGCTCAATTTTGGAAGGTCCTGGACCTTTTCCTAAAAGTTTCAGACGACTGTGGTAACATCAAAGAGAATGAAAATAACTAATTTTGCGTTGGTTTTCCGCGTCGGCTCTATCTAGCCCTGGGCACCAAAAACTTAAATGAATAATATTATAACTTGAACGAGAATTCGTGGTAATATTATAGGAACCTTTTTCGTTACAATTGTAATAATCGTTTCAAAACTACATAAGGCGAAACCGTTTATGTTTACAAAGTAAATATGGCGTAACCGTACAAGTGGTTTATTCAATATTGTCTCAATCTATTTTTATTATTGATATGATTTTAACACGCTTTTATTAGCTTCACTTGTAACTATGTATGTAAGAAAATCTTGGAATGTTAATTTGACCCACTTCCCGTCCTTCGATCAGGCTGAAATTTTGCACACGCTCTGAGTTCTGATGACAATACATGACTAGCTAAAAAACGTTATTACAAATCCAATATGGCGGCCTCCCCAAAATGGTGGACTGGCTGTTAGAAATCCACCCCCATGCTATGGGCATCGAATGAAAGGGTTTGCCGTCAGGAATACGAAAAAAATAGTCACGTGACTTTAATCCAACATGGCGGACATCCAAGATAAACTAAATATAAAAAAACAAGCGTGTTTTTTAGTTTTTAAACTATTAAAATTATTTATTGGGAATACCAGTATTATGCAGTATTTTCCAGTGTTTAACATACATACTATCGACAGTAGTTGTATTTTATGTCCCACGTAATAGGTGGTGAGCGTATTGCCGTGTTGTAATGGACAAGAGCATATCGCCGCGACCCGCAGTTGAAATTTTTCAAGCCGCTATAAGGCCTTCAACTTGGCTTAACGCTGGTCATTTTACTGACAACCGGGTTTCATTTCGAGTTTTCCTTCTCTACGCAATGGATCTTTTTGAGAAAGTGTTACCTTAGTCGCCTCTTACGACACCCTCGGGATGTATTGGGGTGGCGACATTTTGTACTCTTACCCGTCGCAATACGGGACCCCGTCGCCACACGGGGAGAGTCAATAGAAGACTTGTTAATTGTAACGTGTCTACTATTGATTAACATCATTCGATTGCAATAGTTTTATGGATTTGATTGTGCATCAATAAAAAAATATTTGAAGTTGTTGTCGGTAGATTTAAGATTTTATAAGTAATATATTATATTTTGTTATATAACTACTAGCGGTACCCTGCCACGCTTCGCTGTGACTTTTTATGGTGGTTTTATGTACCTATGAGAAATGAGTAACAAACTAAATGATAGCTACATTTAAAAAAAAAGTGTGCGTGTACTACGTAAGAAGTGAAACTTCTTTGTGACCTTATTTTTCGAAAGAAATATCATGAAATATACATAGGAGTTAGTAGTCCAAATGTTCAAAAGTCCAAAGTCAAAAAGTCAAAAAGTCCAAAAGTCCAAAAGTCCAAAACTACAAAGTCTAAAAGTCTAAAATTTTAAAAGTCCAAAACTCCAAAAGTATAAAAGTCCAAAGTTCAAAACTCCAAAGTCCAAAACTCCAAAACTCCACAACTTCAAAACTCCAAAACTCTTAAACTCCAGAACTCCAAACCTCCAAAACTCCAAAACTTCAAAACTCTAAAACTCCAAAACTCCAAAACTTCAAAACTCCAAACTCCAAAACTCCATAAGTCTAAAAGGTCAAAAGCCCAAAAATCCAAAAGTCCAAAAGTCCAAAAGTCCAAAAGTCCAAAAGACCAAAAGTCCAAAAGTCCAAAAGTCCAAAAGTCCAAAAGCCCAAAAGCCCAAAAGTCCAAAAATCCAAAAGTCCAAAAGTCCAATAGTCCAAAAGTCCAAAGTTCTAAACTCCATAGTCTAAAAGTCAAAAATTCTAAAAGTCCAAAACTCCATAACTCCAAAATTCCAATACTCCAAAACTCCAAAACTCCAAAGCTCTAAAACTCCAAAACTCCAAAACTCCAAAACTCCAAAAGTCCCAAAAGTCCAAAGTCTAAAACTCCAAAATTCTAAAAGTCTAAAACTACATAATTATAAATGTCCAAAAGTCCAAAGTCCAAAAGTTCAAAGCTCGAAGAGTCCAAAGTCCAAAACTCCAAAACTCTACAACTCCAAAACTCCAAAAGTACAAAAGGTCAAAAGCCCAAAACTCTAAAAGTCCAAAAGTCCAAAAGTACAAAAGTCCAAAAGTCCAATAGTCCAATAGTCCAATAGTCCAATAGTCCAAAAGTCCAAAGTCTAAAAGTCTAAAATTCTAAAAGTCCAGAACTCCATAACTCTAAAACTCCAAAATTCCGAATGTCCAAAAAGTTCAAAAATAACATGCAAAACATATCTGACCTCTTTATTAGGTAAGTACTCTCTTTTATTATTCTGAATGCAAGGAGGCCGCAATCAAACTTCTCTTAAAAAACATCAATCTGGCAGGTACCTTCTAAATAGATTGTTTATAATATTTTGTTCTGAAGCTGGCAGAATATAATTTAAAAAAACGACCAGCGCCATCTATTGGTAAAATCACTTTTTAAAGCTATTTTATTTTTATTGCTGTTATGATAAAAGTGTATAAAGTAGCCTAAAACCATCTCTGAATCCTATTGTATATCGTGTCCAATTTAGAGCTTAATCGATTCAGTAAATTTTGAGTTTTTAATAGATGCTTAAACGCACACAACATTTTTATATATATAGATCTAGAAATCGTGTCCTTGTACAATTGATAAAATTTAAAAAGAAAAAAGTAGTGTGGGCGATATAAAAACAGCAATAGAGCACAAAAATCATGTTTTTAAAAGTCTTTTTTTTATATATTTAGCTCGCCAAATTGACGTCGCCAACAGCCTGATGGAGAGCCGTGGCGCTTCTAGCGATTCGGGGCTACTGCTGACAGTGGTCCTCAAGTTGGCGGCCCTGTGATGTGCCTCTTCACGCTCCTCTTGAAGAACCCGGGATTGTAAGATGTGGGAAACACTTGTGCGGGCAGGTCGTTCCATGTTTTTATAGTTCGACAGAGGAACGATCTTTTGAAACGCTCAGCTCTGGCGAAAATTCTCTCCACTGTGTATGAGAGGCACCTCTCTCTGGTCTTTTCTGTCTGTTGTCTTTATGAACAGAAGTTCATAATCTTAGAAGATAATGAACGAATTCTCTGGTGGCTTTTACCAATACATTAGGCGCAAGTTGGGGCAACATAAAGGCTATTTTCCACCAAAATCGAATCGCAGAAAAAAAGCTATCGTCGTTTAAAATTATTATCAGTTATTGCTTAAACGGTTAATGCTACAGTGATGAAACTCGCGTGGTATGGGGTAGTCTTGACCTGGCCTTTTCTTAAAAGGGTTTCAATTTCATTTAAAATTGTGTCTTGACATTTATGTTTTGCATTAACTTCTGAACTTTTGATTATTTTATCACGACATTTTGGCGAGTAAGAATATCCCTTACCAATAAATAACCATGACAAGCTTCACCCCTCGGTTGTCAATGTCAACTAAAAGGAAATTATGCGCAGCGAGGCAATAACCAACTAATAGCTGGTATTCTATACATAGAGAGCTATTTTAGTAGTATCATTATCATTAGGGTGACGGTGGAGAAAATTGTTTTAGTAGTGCTACTACACCATCAGCATGTAATTGGTGCGTTTTGGTGGAACGTCACAGTTACACTTAAAGCTTATTATACTCTTACTTTTGTATGCGTAGATTAAGAAATCAGTATATACTTACTTCTTTATGTATACGTGTAATATAAATTAAGTAAGATTTAGTCCTTACTTACCATCCACATTTTTTCATGACTTTCAATATTTCGCACCATCTTAAAGGTACAAAATAAGCATTAGAAGTGATTATGGTATAATTACACATCACTCTCTTATAAAATGACACAAAATACAACTACGTCTATATCCCCTAAGGGCAAAGTTGCACCCACGCTTTACCAGTAGTTTTGTCGATCACATTATAATATGAGACAATCTATAAACAGGAGAAAAACTAAAACCATTTTGTAATCCTAGCCAAACGTACGGAAGTCACTCATTCATAAATACAACCTCTGTAATCCGAGCCATTTGTTTAGCAATTTATTTTCTTAGCTAACGACATAAATAACAATAAAAGAACAAATTGCCACCTGTAATAAATACACATATAAAAAGAGTATACCTACATAGTCTGTCAAGTCAGACCTGTGTAAATTCGGCGGGAGGCTAGGATAATATAATTCTTTCATTCATGGAAGGTGCGAATTTGCAAGTGCGTATTGGAGGGCGCGTCGCTGCCTCCGCCCTCTGGCCCGCAACCCTCGCGATGACGTCAACGGCCCACCGAGCGCCACCCGTTTATAAATATAGCCACGCCACAAGTTTCGGCCCTTAAAGCATTCAGCCTTCTCGTATTATAAACTCTAAAATATACATTTGTAGCGCTGCGTGTTTAGTTACTTTGAAATATCTGTCACTTTCGAGTTTATTTCTACTACAAACTACTTCATCGATAAACAATGTTATTGACCCTATTGACTTAGGTTACATACATGAACCGCGCGGTAAGGAACATTTCATGGATCGATGGAACTCAATCGTATATTATTTGCGCTCCTTTGTACTTACTAATTGATTAAAAATAAACTATACTTTGCCCTGTACGTGCCTGTAATTTTGTAATATATTGTATCAAAGTAAAAAATGTGCAGAATAATGCAAGTATAGGACCCATGCAAAGCTTAGTATCTTCTGCGAATAAATAAGAAAAAGTTTTGAAGTCAATTTGACTTTTACAATAATAAATAGCACCTAATCATAGTTCCACAACCTCAGTCTGTTTGAAACGATCACTGCGTTACCATCTTAGCTAAGGTAATTCGTAGGTCTGTTTCCTGGTTAGGAGTATTTGAGACAGTTCCATTTAGGGGCGTTTCCATGCCTCGGAAGGCACGTTAAGCTACATGGCAGTAGTTAAGCTAAGACCTTATGGGCTTGACAGTGTCTAAACGCAGTAGTTAAGCTAAGACCTTATGGGCTTGACAGTGTCTAAACGCAGGTAGCCACAACCAACGTGTTCTCAAAACGTTTTAAGATCTGAAACTATATATCGTTCGATTTATGAAAAAGCTCTAGATCTGGAAATTAAACTTTTTGTTTATAGGATTTACTGTGAACCATTTCTTTTCTTACACTAAGCTTGCAATACTTTGAACCATGCTATAAAATGGAACTTAATACTCAAGAAGCGCTTGAGGTTGGTTTCACCTTATAAATGTTGTGTAATCGTTTATTATTATGTCAACCACTTTATACAGCTGCGTCAGAAACATGTATGAAGCGAGTCGAAACATATTCCTCAAATTTGTATTATGACTTTAAGGACTTTTTATTATGTTTCTTTCTAAAATAATCTAAATTATTAAAGAGGGGTCTCACTCTCATTCTTATGGCCGTGGCGATATGGTCAGACCCAATGTAAAGATGAAATACCCCAGCTCAGTACTGAAGCAATCTGGGCTGTAGGCAACATAAAATATTTTTGCTGTTTTATTGAAAACTAGAGTGTATAAAACGATTGTCATCGAATCACGTAATACAGACAGGAACTTCTGCGTCAAAAGTTCCACCGGTTCGCTTGTTTGGATAGGTCCTGACGAAAATAAAAATATAATTAATACTTGAACAAGTTTCGCAGTGTATGCTCAAGTTTAATACGAATACTAAATCAACGTAAAAAACTCTTCAGATATGCTTTAAAAATAAATTAAAACATATTTTTACCACCTGATGTTTATCCGGAGATGAAATGCGACTAGAATTAATTTGGTTGTACAGAATTGGTGCCTTTGTAGGATTAGAGAATCATTCATTCCCATTCTCTGCCCAAGGAGTGGTTACGCAACAATTACTGCTGATGGATTGATGTTTCGCACAGGAGCGAATTGTATTTGCGCGTTCAGCCAGAAATAATTTCATCTAAATTACCATGTAATATCAACTGTCTTGGAAACATTTTAGTACACGACAATAATGAATATTAATTGGTAAATAATTTTAGAGCAATAGGTACCACACCATGGCAACTTCGAATTATACTGTCTAATTTAGTAAATTAAGTGCAAGGAGTACATGAAAGTGTATCACTGCAACTGCAAGAAATTTTATGCTATATGCCTACCTTTTCCGTGGACCTATATAATCTACAAAGCACATAAAAAACATACGTGTATGTATGTAGATTAATTTCCATGCCTTTTACCACAGCTCTTACTTCGATTCAGTGTGGGGTGTACTCTCCCAGATCGACCTTTCTCGCAAAGAAAAAAAGAGTTCCCAGAAAGTTAAGAGGCTTATTTATTTTGTTTCATAAATTGTTCTAACATCGCTTAAAGGTTTTCTTTGCCAGTCAAAGCTTATTTCAAAATCTAAATGAGCATAAAGTTACAAGATAAAGTGATCACAAACTTTTATTACTTTATCGCGTAGACATGAAAGTAAGAAAAGTTTTTGTGAAATCCAATCGTATAACTCTAGGTAGCTTTTTGAAATTTTGTTTAAATAAGTTAATGTTAATGTAGTTGAGATGTTTAGGCTAACAAAACTGAATGAATAACTGGATTGTTGGAACTGGTAAGAACAATCTTGGGTAATGATTTCTTGAGATAAAAACTTTATGGTTTATTCGTTCCTGACTGCCGATAGGTTCAATTTGTTATAACAATGTCTGCGAATTCAATAAAAATATACATGTAAAGAATTAAAAATGAGACTAGCGAAATAGACGCTGGTGTCGTGACAAAAAAAGAAAGACCTAAAAAAGCATTTCCATTTTGATTACTTATAAAGACATTTTTCTCCTTCAAGAATACAACTTTGAAAGAAATATATTTGAATATCTTATTTAAGATGCCGCAAAAACAAGTCAACAATGTATTTGAATGAATTATATTCGGATCAGTAACATTGTCCGTAATTAATTACGGTTTCTTTAACTTTACTTTGAGAAAGGTACCTACTCTTCCCTCAACCTTATAAACAAGATTAAGGAAAGTTTCATACTGAAACTCGTCGTGGTACAGACACGAATGCCGCACTTAGACCACAGTTAATTTGTTTTTATTGTAAAACTTTATACATTTATAGTATTCACGATGGTAATGTTGGCGGAATGTCGTGGTGGACCGCGCTATTGTCATCTGTAACCTTCAATCAATGATCGAAGTCTGTAACCTTTTACTCTACACCTCAGATCGAAGACAGACCTTTATTACCAATACTAGATGATGCTTGCGGCTGCATTCGCATAGAATTTGGTTCCCGTTCCCGGTTTTGATGGGAATATGTTCCCAGAATATCAAGCTTATATTTTCCAGACTATAATCAGCAGTTCAGCCGTCACTTGAGTAACAAACAGCTTTTACAGTCATAATATTAGTATGATTCCACTTTATTCCAGTGGTCACACTGTTCGGTCTTCTTATCTGTCGCAGAGTATGCGTATAGTCTATAGTATGGTGCTAAAAGTTTTTTCGAAAACCAGCTTGTTCGGGAGGCTGGAAGTCGTTAAACCTGCAAAGAAGATGACTTGTAATAACACTGGAAACAGTCATAGTCCTCTTGCGTATTTTGTAGAAGAGAACGAACATTTTTGTTCTATTTTGCTTTCTCTTTAACTTCTTGCTTTCTCGAGTATAACCCAGAATCTGCACAGCACAGTTCTAACACAACTACTAATAAGTATTGTGTGTCTTATGTGTTTGTGATTATTTTTTGCAAGTCAACAGCTACTTGGTATTTCTGAGAACTATGGAAGTATGATATACAACTGCCGTCCCCTTCGGATGAACCTATGAAGGTACCGAATTGAAATATTAATATAGATGTTTTTCATTTTATATTTAAAGTATCAAATTCATACTACTACATTAGGTATATTAGCTATTTTTCTTCATTAAAGAAGTACGTAATTTATTTAACAGCCTCTCAACTATTTACGGCGAAGAAAAATCAGAATCGCTTTATACTATTTTAGAATGGGCATTGAGTAGAGCAATCACCAAATCGGTACTGAATGACGGCTCGGAATATTAACGAAGAGCTTGAAGTGCTCTATTAGTGGTTTTGGTTAGATCGTTTTCGTTCCATAAATTTCAATATCGACAACGAGCTTAACAGTATTTTTTGAAATTGCAGCTTTTGATTCTTGTTTAGAGACTAAAGCTACAACCTTTTGTAGAAATTGATCTCAAACCCCATCAGACATAGCAACACTCTTCAACATAACTGTTGACCCTATTTTTAACATCGTATTGGTAAGATCTCTAGAAAATGGGTACTATAACATGTCACTGAACAATTACAAGTTCGCGTACATGCCTTATTAAGTAAATGAGAGGAATACACAAAGCTACGAGTACAGAAACTATACCAAGAAACTCCGCCACGCACACATTTCCATTTTATCAGACTTCTTTATTAAATATTTGTGGATATTCTCACACAATATTATCTAGCCCAAATTAAGCTAATATAAGCTTGTGCTATGGTATCTAGCCGAATGATAGATATACTTAAATATTTCTAAATGTAGACATAGAATACACCGCATTCCAAAAAACCGCTAATGGTGAGAGATTTCCAAAATGAGGCGCCTGCGGCAAAAATACGAATTTCATTAAACAATTTTTAAATACTCCCGGAAAACTTTCCAGCTAAATTTCTTAATTTTCACCTAATGCCTGAACTAAAACGACTAGCAGAGTAACAGACTGAAATATCATTGAAGTTAATTTGTAGCACTTTATTTATATCCAAAACTAATCTTGTTCAACAAAGCACTTTCTTCCAAAACGTGCTGTATCACCAATCCAATTCCAACTTAACTTGTTTATTTAGGTTTAATTTAGATAGTAATAATGTAAATATATAGATAACAAGCGGACGTCACGCGGTTTCACCCGCGTGGTTCCCGTTCCCGTGGGAATATGGGAATAAAATATAGCCTATGTTCACCGCAAGGAGTGTAACTTCCCAACAATGAAAGAATTTTTGAAATCGGTCCTGTAGTTTCAGAACCAAAACAAACAAACAATCAAATCTTTCGGTTTATAATATTAAGTAGGTATACATTACTATAGATATAATAATTATGTCTCTCTGAAATAGGATATAATTCACAATAAACATACTTATACAATAATTAACTTAATTCTAATTTACTATGTATTTTCTAAGGTAGAGCTTTTCCGGGTTGCGAATCCATAAATGCCAGGAACGGTCATCCATCTCAATACTATTAGCGTAGGCCGCTTCCTACAATCCAATCTCATAAATATGTTCGTAGCCGCAGGGCTACGAGCCCTGTAGGTGAGCCGTGAGCGTAGGTGCAATGTGAGCGCACAAGGCAATGGAAAAGGAAAGAAATTGTTTATATATAAATTTCCTGAGGGCTTGAAGGTGACTTTAGTAGACTGTTATTAGCTAGTATTTATCTCTCGCGAGGTAATAATACTTTAAAGTTAGATTAATAGTTTCTATACACGGTGTTTCTTTTAGGGTGTCAAGCCGCCACTAGCTGGTAGCAGGGTTCCATACCTATCGATTTAACCCCCATGTATGTTCTACGATTTTTTGTAGTTTTCGAGATATAATGTTCTGCATAATTCCCTATTTTTTTATTATCGATTAAAATTTTTACGTCTTGTATCAAAGTTAGGAAGGAGATTATTTTGTTCATAATACTGCAATCAATAGGCATTATAATAATAAAAAAATATCCAAGAAAAGTCGAACCAAAAAGAAGTTGTAATTATTTAAAGCCACGTGGAAAAATAACGAAAAAAAATTATATCCCGAAAACTACAAAAAATCGTAGAACATACATGGGGGTTAAATCGATAGGTATGGAACCCTGCTACCAGCTAGTGGCGGCTTGACACCCTAAAAGAAACACCCAGTATATTCATTTCACAATTTCACATTCACAAACAAGATTCAAAGAACTTCTATTAATAGTAGAAAATAATTTTTGTAAATAAAGTTTTTTAGATTAATAAACAATAATCAATTTTCAGTACATGTACGGGGTAGGTAGGTTGAACTGGAACGAAGATTAGCTAACCAAAATGTTTAAGTACACAAACCTGAGACGGAAGTTCATAACAACATTTCATATTGTTTCAGATTTACATCCACGGGCGTTATATTCGGGTCATACAACATCTGAATTGAAGCAAAGGAAAACAAGAACTGACTGAACAGTAAAGAAGGAATAATGTGGAGGGCTATGCGCCCATCGGGTGCAGTAGTGGTCGTGTGTACTTAGTAGGAGGGGATGCCCGTGCGGTGGGGGCCACGGGGGGCGCGGGGCTGGCTCAGCATGCGCGTGTGTTGCGTGACGACGGTCCTCGCGGCGCTGGCGCTGCGCTCCGCCGCAGAGGCCTCGCGCCGCTACCCCAGCGAGTGGCGCCACGGCCGCGAGCTGCGCTCCCGCCCGCTCTACGAGCTCTTCGAACCCGAGCCGGCCTCTGAAGCTCGTACGCAACAGCGGACTCCCCCCCTCCCGGCCGGCGCGCTGCACAACGAACGCCGCCGCGCCCGCTACAACAAACGCACTCCACACCTATTTCCTTCGGAGATCGCCAGTCAAATGATGTTGAGAGCGTCCCGTTCGAACCGAGCCTACGATGTACCCCAAATTGGTGAGTAGATAGATAACTAATAATATTTTATACCTATTTAATTATGATTTTTAGTCACAACTTCCTGTGTCATTAGGTAAGTCAGTAGGTTTACAACTCGTGTGATAAAACTATCTCCATATTTAACGACGCGACGGCGACATACCAAGCTGATATGTTGTTAATTTTAATAATACAGCTGGCATCTATAATTTTCTACCTCACAATAGGTGTCACTACACGACCATTCATCATGGTTACCTGTCGTCATGAATTGAAGGTGTCGCTGTCCCGTCATATTACGATCACAGTTGTCGGTATAATAACCACCTGTGTTGAATTTGGATTTTTAACGTCCTTGAGTAGGTACTATTAAGAGGCTTCGGAAAAGGGAGGGGCATAGCCTACAATCGTGCCACTACAGAAAAGCAGGAGAACTCAAAACGAATGTTTGTTCCAAAGCAGGCCATAGGCGATGACGACATCTTCTCATGCGATCGTATCTTAGAACAAGGGAAATGACCGCAACAACAGTAGAGCTTGCCAAGGTTTGTGATTAAAGCTGCCTAGGGTTCCGAGGGTTTAGAACTCTAGCCGCATACAGCAATTAACTAGCAAGTGTGGTCAAATTCTTCACGTATAACAATGATCATGCAACTCGTAGCTCCTACTGCTACGCGGCCACAGACCGTTCGTAGACTCGTAGCCCGTAGCAACTTTTTATCTACGTTCGTCTATTTTAGGATTGAGCTTGTAAATAAAAGATGGTAATGGCATCTCTTTACACCTCACGCGACAAGAAGTATTGTTTCATAAAAAAATATATACTTCCTTTAAATTTGTTTTCCAAAAACTTTTTTATACGAGAGAGAGAGAGAGACGGAATAACATATTATAAGAATATTATAAGGATTCCTTGTTCACTACTGAACCCTAGAACGAGTAAAAAGGCACGTCTTCTTTCGCCTTTCCAGCCGAATTTAAAAGAAAATTATACAATTGAGACATTATGGTCACCGATATCGGATTCTATATTTAGAACAAAAGTTTCGCTGATCGCTAAAATAAGTACGGCCGTGGGAATTGGTAAGGGTAGCACGTTCTATGCTTGTACGTGGTGCGTCGCATCTCCAGCGAAGAGGTGCTACGTGCCTGGGGCTGTTTGCCGCGTACAACGAACTCTTTAACATATTTGCAAAATTTTTCATCTTGTACTAGGCTTTACCTTCGATTTTGGCTGCGTATTGTTGATTAATTTCAATCGTGGTTGCGATATAGTGGGTCGTCACAACCAGCGCGGCCACCTGGCTGACGACTGCATTTGAAAATTTTTTAAGCCACCCGTAAGGCCTGAAACTTGGCTTAACGATTGTCATTTTACTGAACGATATATACAGCATTCGTCTGTTGCTGTCATAACACGAAGGGTAACAACAGATCGACTCATCTGCAGTATTTTATTATTAACCGACTTCAAAAAAAGGAGGAGGTTCTCAATTCGTCTGTATGTATTTTTTTTTATGTATGTCAAGCGATAATTCCGTCAATTATAGACGGATTTCAAAAATTTTTTTTTTGTTGAATAGGGTTTACTTCTGAGGTGGTCCCATTTTCACCAGGTCAGGATCTGATGAAGGAATCTAGGAGAAAACGAGGGCAACCACCGAAAATTGTAGGGACAACTAGTGTGCTTGTTAACTTTTTAATTAAGTGCTTTAAGGTTCTACACTTTAATGAAGGTATGGCGTCGATCTGATGATAGAGTCAAAAGACAGTCGAGGGCATTCCTAAACAATTTACAGCAGTTATCTTGTGTTTGGGCTTGATTGATTTGTATTGATGAGAACTTTACACCTAGATTGATAGATCCAAATTTTAAAAAAAAAAGAAAGGGGTCAATGTTTTATGTATGTTCACCGTCAATTATAGACGGATTTAAGTTTTTTTTTGTTGAATAGGGTTTACTTCTGAGAAGGTCTCATTATAACCAGGTTAGGATCTGATGATGGGATCCTGGAGAAATCGAGGGCAACCACCAAAAATTATAGGCACAACTAGTGCGTTTGTTAACTTTTTAATTCAGTGCTTTAATGTACTACCATTAATAAGGGTCTGGAGTCGATCCGATGATGGAACCAAAAGAGATTCGAGGGAATTCCTTAACGATTTACAGCAGCTACCTTGTGTTGGGGCTTGATTAATTTGTATTGATGAGAACTTTCACCTAGATAGATATATTTTTCGGTTCACCCGTCACTTAAAATATTGAAAAAAAATTTTTCAATAAAAAATACAACCGACTTCCAAGAAATCCTGAAAAATAAAATTTACTTAGCACAAAGTAATATGTAGTTGATTTATCAGATTTTATTCAATATAATATTGAAGTTGGTGCCATGAATAATACCTCCCTAAACCTATGAATTTACTTGGCGCCGACTTCAATATGATATTGAATAAAAAATCAGATAAATCAAAATACATATTACTTTGTGCTAAGTAAATTTTATTTTTCAGGATTTCTTGGAAGTCGGTTGTATTTTTTATTGAAAAATTTTTTTTTTAATTACATTTTTTCACTAAATGACGCCCGGCGCTCCACCCATGTGAAATTTTAATCTCGTTCCCAGTTCCCATGGGAACTTATTCCTGGGATAAAAAGTATCTGCCATATCTGTGAGAGAAAAACCCGTTATAGATATCTAAACATCTACACTCAGAAACTTTTTCATTTAATATTAGTACGATTGACTGAATATGAATGATACATACCTAAAGGTTACTCCATATTCCGCCCATATGCATGTAAGTTGAACGTATAATTATGAAAATAGTACGTTTATCACGACTTTCGAAAGTTTCATAAAACAGTTGTAATGTCAAAGGTAAGTACTAATAAATTATACAATGTCAGATATTATTGTTTGTCAAAATACGTCATATTATCACTTAGATATTAATTTACGCTGCTATAATTGGTCTTCTTTAACAAAATGTTTTTATGCTTTAATTTGAACCTAAGGCCTTGTTCTAGGTGAACGATAAACGCAACACAACGCGATACGTCACAACACGAACAATTTCAAGTAGTCGTTACTATGTATTGTGGCCTACGTGTTGTATTGCGTCCCATCGCTACATAACGCATCGCTACATGTCGCATCGCTACATGTCACATCGCTACATGTTGCATTGCTACTTGTCGCATCCGGTCGCTCACCTAGGACAACTTGTAATAATTTACAATCAAAAAAGTCCTAAATCTATTTTATTAATAGATTCATAGCCTCTTACAGAATATATTCATGATGCAAAGAGTACTTTTTGAACTTCTTTTTTGAACTTTCTTAGGCATCCTCATCGTCCAGTGTCAAGAATTCAGTCTGCACTCAAAATTTGAATGTAAGACATTTCCTTGAGCTGTAAGGACTACAGAAATTGTCATACCAAAAAGTTACGTTACTGAAATATTCTAATACACATTAGAATATGTTGATGTACACAGTAAAGAGATTTATTTTTATCTCAAATATCTAATTACCGTTTTTCCCCTCGCATTAGTTGAAAAAAAAAAGAAAACATATGGTTACGTCTTTTATTCCCGGAGGTTAGCAGAAATACATTTAAAAAAAGACTTTTTATAGGAACCTGTTATATAAAAGTGACAAGTGAAATTAAAACTTTAAACCGATGACTAGACTTGAATTTCCACCGGTCGGAACACCAGCATCACTTAAGAAAACAGTAAGTTTTAGCATAATCGAAGAAACCATTCAAGAGTTATTACTTTTGCCCATGCGAAGAACATCGCATCACGTGAATCCGATAGCCAAATCCATTTCAGCAGCCATTTGTCACAAAATTTACAGAATTAAGTATCCCAAATTTCAGCTCCCTCGGATATCAAAAAATAAACATATAAAAATGTATTCTTACACAACTTCATCTTCACTAAATTATACTTAGTCATTATATGCGATCTAGACAGCCGATAAACCTTGTATATTTCTAAGTACACATTATATATTGTTCATAAAATTATATCTATCTATCTATCTACCCTCACGCCAAATCCCTTGCGGGGTAGGCAGAAAGAACCGAGCGCCACACTGCACGGTCCATACTCAACTCACTTGCTTCTTCAACTTTCATTTTTCTTTTCATGCATGCACATAGTTCCTTCGGCTCCTGACACCACCTTCTGCGCGATCTGCGAGAGTTACTCCGCAGATTTTGCGTAGCGCACTCATCTCGACCGCGTTTAATCTACTTTCATGCGTTGTCTGCCATACCCAACTCTCGCTTCTATACGTTAGCGTAGGCGTAGGCATCAGCACCGCACTGTGTACTGCGAGCTGGGCCTTTTGACTTAAGCTTTTGGTACCCAAAAGTTTGCCTAACGCTCCATTCACACTATTGCCCGCAGTTACCCTCCTTTCTACATCGGTGGTGTACCGTCCATCCCTGCTAAATGCACATCCAAGATATACAAACTCATCCACCTGTTCCAGCACTACATCATTTACAGTTAGCCTGGCATTCGTTCTGTCCTCTTCTCTTTCGAATACCATCACTTTCGTTTTATTCGCGTTCAAATGATGAGTTCATAAAATGATGAGATTATGAATAGACAAGCGAAGTTAAATAAAAGCTTAATTCAGAAAAAAGAATAATATTTAAAAAATGTAGGTAGATGGTACAAATCTACCTAGCTTAGCGTTTTCATTTCAAAGGAAACACGGCTTTTGTAATTTTCTTAATTGGTTTATAAAAACGTTACAATGAATAGGCTTACTTGGAAATGGAGCTTTGAAAACTTCGTATAATAAGCAAAATATTTTAGTTAACGCGAAACATGAAGTTCAGTAAAATTGAAAACGGAGTGGGTGTTCAGAATATCGGTAATCAATAGAGATTAATTTCTCCCGGCGAAGCTTTAGGGGCTTATCTTGCTTCAAAAGTAAATACAATCCCACCAAAAACATCCCTGTTGAAAAGGAGGCCAAGTTCCTATGGGCTAATTGTTCGCCTAAAAAAGGGTTGAAATCCAATCCAATGCCAAGTTTAGATGTACTTTAAATAATCTAAAAATATCTAAAATAATGTTACTTCTAAATTTGAACTTGGCAGGGTTTCGTGCAGTACGCAACACTTGATTAATTGTATAATTAAATTTATTATGTATATAATTAAATTAACCTGCCAAGTTCAAATTTAGAAGTAACATTATTTTAGATATTTTTAGATTATTTAAAGTACATCTAAACTTGGCATTGGATTGGATTTCAACCCTTTTTTAGGCGAACAATTAGCCCATAGGAACTTGGCCTCCTTTTCAACAGGGATGTTTTTGGTGGGATTTCAATACTTTTTTTCAAGAAACTGTACCTATTTTGTCTTTAATAAGCTTTAAAGTGTGCATTATGTATACATGACATTATTTTATACTCTCTCTCAACAAGACAAGCTCTCGAAAGGATGTCCCAGTAAAGGTCCATTTTGTTTCAATTATTATTTTTTTATGAAAATACAATGCTCGATATTCTGTGAGTATTTCAAGCGTCTACTGGTTGCCCTCATTACCTATTAACACATAGCAACGCGCGCCTTAGATAGTTCGCGTTGCTCTATGGTGTTATACAACGCGCGTCTTTAGACAGTTCACGTTGCTCTATAGTGTTATACAACGCGCGTCTTTAGACAGTTCGCGTTGCTCTATAGTGTTATACAACGCGCGTCTTTAGACAGGTCGCGTTGCTCTATAGTGTTAACTATCCTTGTATAGATCCTCTACGGTAGGTACAGTAAATATTTCAAAAAGAGTTTGTGAACTCTATGTTTAATTTCTTTTTCAGAATATTGATGACATTTGAATAATGACATTATAAACACGATATCTACGTCTACAACATAAATTGTGTGTTTGTACGTAAATTGTTTATACTGGAGAAGAATCTAAAATATGGACTATTTGTTTACCATTTCCTATGAAATAGCTATCTTTGAAATATTACACCTACCTAAAGTAATCTGCTGAAAGCGTTGTTCACTTTTTAAAGAACAAATATTTACGATGAAAGTCGAAAAATAAGTCAGTATGTGACCCGTATAATGTTCAATCATGGCGACACGAAATTAATTTCATTGAGCAACATTTGATTGTGCTGTACCTCCTAAAGTATTCATTTAATTTGCATGGTGTAAAGGGAATGAATGATCTTGATGAAATAGTCAAATTAACTAACGTATTTAAATTGTAAAGGATACCTTATTACCGAATATATAAGACAAAGTCGCTAAAAAACACGTTTGTTGTATGAAAGCCCCCCTTAAATATTATTATGTTTTTGTTTTCAGTATTTGTTGTTATAGCGGCAACAATAACACATAATCTGTGAAAATTTAACTCTCTAGCTATCACCGTTCATGAGATACAGCCTCCTGACGGACAGACAGACAGACAGACAGACGGACAGCGAAGTCTCATGAATTGGGTCCCGTTCTTTACCCTTTTGGTACAGAACCCTAAAAAGGATGACTCACGCTACGCAGTGCCGGGTCCGAGCCGAGTGCCGGCCGCAGCAAGATCAATATTATATATATTTTGTGTGAACAAACTCACGTTAAACCATAGATTTAGAATTTTTCGCGCTAAATCTACGCGTTAAACCGAGCGGCAACTGAGTGACAGCCGAACTACGGAAAGCGCTCATAAACAACTCGGTCCCGCCTCGGCTCGGCCACGGCCCGTTGCATGAATACAGTGCCACCGAGCTTCGCCCGAGCAGTCGTGAATGCAACCGGCTCGGTGACCGTGCTACGGCCGACACTCGGCTCGGACCCGGCACGGTCTAGCGTGAGTCATCCTTTAGAATGCTTGCTGATCTCTAAACTACTGGACGAATTTGATCCAAATATTTCGCAAATATGAATAACAATATTCAATGTGCAGTATTGACTTTTCCATAATTTGTATGTATAGAGAATTTGATTGACATTAATCAAAACATTGACAACATCTTTCTCAAATCTGATTGAGTTTTTAAACATGACATGTGTTAAAATAAAAAGTAAATTAAATTAAAAGAGTCCTCTCATCACTAAGAAGTATTGATACAAATTCGAATCGAAACCCCCCGAAGAAAACAATTGTTACCCCCTTTTAGCCTGTTCTGGAATGAATTTCAATAAAATACGAAACACATCTTCCATCAATTATGTTAGAGATGATTTATGCAAATTTTGAAGAAGATCCGACCAAGGAATCCTGTGGTCCCATACAAACTTTGTAACCCTTTTCCAACTCACGCTTGACCGATTTCTCAAATTTCTCAATTTTTCGGTAATCTACATATAACGCCCGATCTGTGTGCCAAATTTCATAACGCTAGGACAATTGGAAGTGGCCTAGAGGTTTTGATGACCGGTCAGTGAGTGAGTGAGTCAGTCAGTGCCAAAATTTGCTATATTCACAGGGTCATATTTCAGGATCTACTAAAGCTACATCTATGAAATTTGGTACACTGCCTTAGTACTAGTATATGATTATGTACGTACAATTTTATTTCTGTACTTGCAATAGGCACTGAGCTACAGGGGGGTCAAAAGTGGGTCGAAGCGGTTCGTGTAAATAGAGTACGGCATGCGCTCGGCCTGTTGCTGGAACTTGGCCTGCGCACTGCCGTGCGCTTAGATTCCGTATACACGCCAATTTCGATGCAAATGTCAACTGTTCGAGTAAAGTATTAGAGCGACCTATATTCTGTACATGATATTTATTTTGTACTTTATAATAAAAAGGCGTATATAAATTACGATGTTCTGTGATCTTTGGTGTGTTGCAATATTGTATTATCGTAGAGTTTTTGACAAATCGTATAAATCCATACTTAGTTAATGCGAATATGCAATTGTGCAAACATACTTTATTAGTGGTTTGCGTTACATTATTATCTGTGTTTGTAAATGAGTGACAGTATGAATCATATTTAAATGAAACCGTTGGAATTTAAACCGCAATGTAAAGTGTTTAAATTTGTAAAACTGGCTATTCGGTACTATCTATGTAATACCCGTATTTATGTGTACCGGATTACACCAGTCATGATAATGGGTTCGTAGTCAACCCGTGACCACGGCTGGGATAATCCGATCGAAACAGATCTTGGGAAGGCACAAGGTACGGTGTGTTGTGTACTTAATAATACCATACGTTATGAACAAGATCCGACATATAACCACATAAATTTACCAAAAATGCTACCAGATGTAGCAATAGGAGTCTACTAGATGAAAATATTAAACAATACATTCACGACAAAATCCAGTACAGGATGAGAAACTAACTTCCGCATGATGAGGAAGTTACTCAATTTAAACATTTACTTAGATGATTTTCTTGGAACCCACACCTTTAGAAAACCTACTACGTAAACAAAAATCTTTGAAAATATGTTGTATGGGTAGAGAAATTATGAAAACTAATATTTGTCGCTGTTGCTTGAATAGTTTAAAATTAATAAAGATAGAAACATGTTACCGGACCCAATAACAACTACGGGTAAATAATGAAAAAAGAAAAAGTAATAGGTTTAAACATTCCCAAAAAAGGTTGACTTGACACAGTAGCCAACAACGAATAAAGTCACAGTCTTCTATTGCCCCGGGAAGTCTTTAATTAACTTCGTACGTCTAGAACAGAGTACTTGCTGCCACCTGTTAGCTGTAATATGGGCATAGACAATACCCTCTGGATTTCTATCTCAGCCGTCATATCTTTCCCCGTTTACATGAAATTACGGCTCGGACGTGTCGTACATGGTTCAATATATCGGAACACTTGCTCGTTCTAGAACATCAGCTCATTTTTGAACATATTAAATAAATAAATAAATATTCACGGACATTTCACACAACGCTATCTGATCCCAAAGTAAGCTAGGAATAACCTGCTTGTGTTATGGGTACCAGACCACGGATATTAATACTTATATACTTTTAAATACATACATATAATACATAGAAACACCCAGACTCTTGAGACAAACATTTTTGGGGCACACAAATATTTGTCTCCGATGGGAATCGAACCCACGACCTCCAGCGCCGCAGGCGGTATCACTACCGACTGCGCCACAGAGGCAGTCAAAAGTATTGAATATAAGAAAGCACATACTAAATATTTCATGAAACAATACAAAGTGCATGAATAGTACATAACAAGCATCCCTGTCCTTGTTTAGCTCTTGTTTACGCGTCACGATCATTCTATTTACAAAATGGTGAAACCGTTTCCGCGAACAGAATTTTGCGGAAATATTATTTTGTAACTTTATTTACTCGTAAAGTGATTTTTTTTCCTGGAAGAGGTTCTTTGACCAATATTTTCAATTCGTGTAAGTAGAAAAAGAGAAAATAAGTACGTGTTTCAATAAGTTGTAAATCAAGGTTGTGATTTTTCTACGTAAAAACAGAATGAACACATTTAATTGACAGCGAACGTAGGAAGTGAGGGACAATGTGACAACTTAGTGACAGCAAAGATAATGTAAAAGCAAAGATAATATAATAGTCATATAAATAATACTACGAGTACGTAGTGATACACTATGTATAGATGAGACTACATACCACCACATAGAGAAAGAGATGAATTTTTATATTATACTAGCGGCCCGCTCCGGCTTCGCACGGGTATACAGTATTACTCCACTATTCAATGGATGTTATTATACATATAAACCTTCCTCTTGAATCACTCTATCTATTAAAAAAAACTTAATACGACTTTGTTTTATACTATGGAATGATTCAAGCTCTACTAGTGTGGAAATAATCTAATGTTGTAGGGTCTAGATTTGTTGTGAGCAGTTTATTATGTCTCTCTCTTCAAGGTATATGCAATGGTGCCAATGAAATTTGAGATTTTTTTATATTTCATTAAGAGAGATACATAGATAGATATATCGACACTCGGCTAAGACGCAAACAGTGAGTCTGAGCGAGCTGCAGTATTTTTCAAATACAAATATGGAGTTCCTAAAACAAAGCTCATAGAAGCAAATTAGAATACCGTTAACTTTCGGACTATGATAGCGGCCATCAATGCTTGAATTTCACCATGACTTTCCCAAACTGCCTGTGGGCAGTTTGAGTTTTTAGCAAGTTATTACAAAAGAAATTACATGAGCCATTAACAGTACAGCCAGAAGCAGTTCTTTTGTGGTGTTCAATTCGAATGTATTGTGCTGTCGTAGAAAAATAAATTAAAAATTTGAAAACCATTTCATCGACATTGAAAACTTGTTAAATGCTACGATTCTGTTTTGTACAATTTAAATAACTTTGTGAGAGTTGTCAGTTTCAGCTGTGAAAATACTCGAATACAAATGAGCAAAAGTAATTACACTGCGAGAGGGAAAACAAGTAACAATGAAACCAAATAGTTCACTTTGAACTTAATGGATTCGCGATCCAATATTATATTTATAACTAGCTGATGCCCGCAGCTTCGCCTGCGTGAAATTTTGTTCCTAGAGCCTACAGAGCTACGTTACGTGAAAGAGTAACAAACATTCGCATTTATAATAATATCTAGTTAGACAGATTTCTGATTAACAAATTCATAATGCATAATTATATGAGCTAAGTAAATTTATTTATTAAATACATTTCTTAATTCAATGGTTAAACTACTACTTGACACAATTTCTCTTCTAAGCAATTGACATCGTAAGTTAGTTCCTTCTTCAGGTACTAAGAACTACTGTAGGCTTTGTCCTCCTAATACAGATGGTCCAACCAAGACCTGGTAACGTACTAACAATACACAATACTTAATGACTCTTTTCAGTCCTGTCGAATGTAGTCTACGTAGAGGCCATCCCCGTATTTTACAAAGACTTAGTTAGTCTGTTTCCTGACAGAATGCAGTCGGCACTATATTATGTAGAATAAAGTTCATGCCTTCCATGACCAGTTGCTTAGGGCTGCTGACAATCTTTGTCGTAAGAATTGAGCGTAGATGGTAACCAGTGGATACTACCTGAAGCGTGGTCTTTCATTTTTTCTGGCTAGCCATCTTAGAATTTTTTACTTCTTTTCACAAATGTATTTTTGTCACACAAATTTTTAATAAATTAGCAATAATACTTCCATAAAGCATATTTGGTTAACATTATACCAAAATAGCGCTTTTTATTTAACTTTATGGCTTTGTATTAAATCATCTGTTTGAAGTTTGAAATAAAACATAAATGAAAACGTCAATTGTATTGAGCTTTCACAAACTATGTGTCAAAATAAAAAATAATTTAAGTATAAAATAAGAGTATTTAAGGAGTATATTTGATATCAACTCCAGAGAAAATCAGCCCCAAAATATTTTACATTCTCTTTTTAGCTCGTTATGGTATAAATTTCAATAAAATACGAAACACGTCTTCCATCAACTATGTCAAATTTTAAGTAGATCAGACTAAGGAATCACATTGTCCCATACAAGCTTTACCCTCCTTTTTTATACCTTTGGAGGTGGAATTTGCAAAAATGTTAAAATTACTTTTTTCAAATTGTAACAAACAACGCTCATGCTCAGTTTCATCATCGTACCATGAACCGTTTAAACAATAATTGATAATAACTTTGGGTTTAGGGATCGAACCGCAAAATTAAGTTTGGGTTGAATTCTATATATTTTTCCGGGATAAAAGTACCCAGTGTGGTGCCCAGGCTATTAAAGAATAATTATATCAAGTTTTATCGTAATCGAACCGGTAGTTTTTGCGTGATGCCTGAACAAACAGACAGACAGACAAAAAAAAATTAAATCACATTTTTGGGTTCGGTGTTGGTCTAATAACACCCCCTGCTATTTATTTTTTTGAATTTTAATGTACAGAATTTTCACTTCTACAGATTTATTATAAGTATAGATAACTTTGCAGGTCATACTCAATGTCGCAGTCCTCAACTCGTATCTAGAATATATAAATATGCCAAGTAGGTAATATTCCTTAGCGTTATTTGCGTTAGTCCTGTTATGATGCTGTGGCTTCACTGAAATAAGTGAGCCTGCCAACTAACGGAAGAGGTCATGGTGGGAAGAAGAAAACTTTTAAATAATCTTATTTTCTTAATTTGTGATTTTAACGTTGTGACCCTTTCTCGAGTATACCGTTTAAAGAACTGATTAGCCTTGTTTCTGTCATCGATTTACCGGCTAAGTGCGAGTGGGACTCGCGCACAGAGGGTTCCGTACCAGAAATCCGTAAAAAAAATCACGTTGATGTATGGGGAGCCCCCCTTGATCCCTCTTTTTCCGATTTTAGTATTTGTTGTAATAGCGGCAACAAAAATACATCATCTGTAAAAATTTTAGCTCCCTAGCTATCATGGTTCCTGAGGCACATACCTCGTGACGGACAGACAGACAGACAGACAGACAAACAGACAGACGGTGAAGTCTCATGAATAGGGTCCCGTTTTTACTCTTTAGGTACGGAACCCTAAAAACTAGACAACCATTGGTAGTTAAAAATAAATATGTCACTTAAAAAAAATATTTTTTCAAAATCGCCTTTTCTGCGTTCATCCTTTAGCGCAATTTTATAAAAAAAATCTTGAAAGTTTTTGCTTCACGTATTGAGATTTAGGATAATAACAAAATCTTGTTTGAGAATCCTAGTAGAACAAGCAATCAATGACAAACAGAAATTAAATAAAGCATTCGTCGTATAGGCATCATAACACTTTGTATTGTTCATTACTCTCAAACAAATTGTGCTAGTAATAGCATCGCAGATGGTATCATCCCACATTCTCTTCGTAATCCACTCGTAGACGTCGTAAAATTAAAGCCAGTATTACGAAATGGATAGTATTTAACCGTGCGAAGATACAAACAAATTCAATATGGACTACGGCTTACAGCAAAATGTACCTAGTTGGCGAAAAAAGATTGATAGTGATTTAGGTATTATATTTAGGCATTATATTATTATTACTTGTTGTATTGGTATTTAGTTATATGGTGAAATTTAAGTCCTCATAGCCCCGCTAGATCGGTGTTCTGTAAACGCTAACAGCTTTAAGCATCTGACATTATAGTTAACCTATAGATGGGTGACCGCTTGTCGAATTTCTGTGCTATGGAAACCTGTCTGTATACCAAATTTCAGCCCATTTAGTCTACATATTGCAATGTGATTGAGTAAGAAAACGTATATAATTCCTTCCATTCACATTTTTAAATAGGAAAATACCTATTAACAGAATTAATTATTTTCATCCTTGTAAGTATAGGCCACTTAAGTGTAATTATTTAAATCCTTTATCAGACAATTTCATGTGTTTTCAGTAAATCACTAATTGTTGCCAGTTGAGTTAATTGAATTACCCTCGGTTTCATGTTACATTAACTCATTATATCAGTTAACCGATACTCTTCGCGTCGCGTCGAATAAAAAATAAAATCGGTCGCTCGAAGTACTTTTATCGCCTTTGTTTATGTAAACAGTAAATCTTTTTTATCTATTTCTCTCGTGATTTTTGACAATCTTTTCCAGCCAAAGGTTGCCTGTAAAAAAATAGAACTTTTTGCATTTGTATAAATCCTTAAACTCTTTTTATAAACATTCTATATTTGTCGGCAACAGTGTTCAATCTATTTTATTCAGTACATTCCTTCTTAAACTTCAGAAGTTGACAATTTTATAACAGTATTGAAGATGTACATAACAAGAAGCCGTGAGACGGACGAAACTTTGATCAGATGATCCACGTGACCTAGTGACTTAGTTTAATGCAACAGAATCACAGACTACAGACACAAGTCGCCATAAGCCCCTCTGCAAACTATTTTATAGAGAGGGGCTTAAATGATCAAAACGTGAAATATGCAGTCCAGACACTATTGCTAAAAATGTCATTATTACTGTTGTGTATAACTGTTACATCATTTGAATTCCTATACCCACAGACTTTTTTTTTCTTACGCACAAATCAGGCGTTGAGAACATAAGTGGGCCAACCCACAAAAAACGATAATTTAGATTACTTGTGTAAAGGGTGCAAAATTGCATCTACTTCAAGAGAAAAGTGGATCAACCAACCTTCCCACTTATTCTAAGAGATGGCACTGTTACAAACTATTTATGCACCATTGAAAATTAGTATCTGTACAAAAGAAAAATGGGCCAAGAGGGTTAGCCCACTTTTCTAAAATGAGTTTGTAGAAAGCGCGCCAAAGCAGTGGTACAACCTCAAAGTATTATTTGGTTTTTAACAGTTTCTTTAAATGTATACTTAACAGACACTTATTTATTAATTATATCTATACTAATATTATAAAATGGCAGTAAAATGGCAGTCGTTAAGCTAAGTTGAAGGCTTTATTTCAACAGCAGGCAGTCAGCCTGCGCCTGTCCATTTAAACACGACAATACGGCTCACCACCTATTACGTGGGACAAATTATACAAAGGTGAAATGTGGGCATATTATATGCCTCTGCCTACCCCTTCGGGGATAAAGGCGTGACCATATGTAATGTAAATGTAATATTATAAAGCTGAAGAGTTTGTTTGTTTGTTTGTATGGTTGAACGCTAGGATCTCAGGAACAACTGGTTGGATTTCAAAAATGCTTTTACAGTTTAATAGTCCATTTATTGAGGATGGCTAATGGCGATATAAAATCACGCTAATGCGAATAGGAGCGGAGCAGCCATAAATAATGTTTCGATAATGGGGAAAATTTCTTTCTTTTGAGAGCTTCCACTGCGTACGTTGCGTAAATGGTTAAAGTTACGTGAAAGTTTTGTAACACAAAAATGTTCCCCTTTAAATGTTACAAAAAAATGTCGCCAACAGCATATGCCTATCTTTTAAGGTTCACTTACAATAACCCCTTTTAATAAGTTTTGATGAGCGACGGTACGGAAGTAGGTAAACGTAGTCTGCAGTGGTAGACAATCAACTGAACGATAAAAACCGGCCAAGTGCGAGTCGGACTCACATGAGTTCCGTAGAGGAAAGGAAGCATATTTGGAATACCACTTTGTTTAAGCGCTCTTCAAACTTTTGTGTGACAGCTAGATTCGTGAGACAACCTTAAAATGGTAGCAAAACTAGCTGTTTATCAGTCTTGAATGTATTAAATCAATTGATCATCATGAGTGGGTACAATTTCAAATTTAACACAAAATGTCTGAAATCTTGTTTGGAGATCTGGTGCAGGTATTTTGGTATAGGGGTATTCCAATTTGTATTCATCATGCTTAAATAAGAAATGTGACGCATGATACCAAACTATCTTACAAGAACATGTAAGTATTTTGAAAAGTAGTCTTATCATGTAAACAAACTCACATCAGTGTCTCTTCTGAGTTAGGTATTCCAATCTACCTGCACTAGACGATTGGGGTATTCCAACTTTCCTTCACCATTATGAAATACGGAATATTCCAATTTGTCTTCACTTATACAAAATTATATTAATTAAGTTGTACGAAATAAGAAGTCCGAAGTAATCAACAAAATTATTTTATTTTTAACTTATTTAGGTAACAGTTCTCTTATTTTAAAATGAGATCAATTAGTAGTTCAATTTTTTATTAATTACAATCAAAAAAATATTTAAAACAGTTCTCATATTCTCAAAATACGTCATTAGATAAAATTTCAGATTGGTCGGCGGTATGCGCTTTTCAGAAGTTTACCCACAAAAAATAACCCTTTAACCAATAAAATAAAATATACATACAAATATCGGAATAAAATAAACATATAAAATATTAATTTGGAATAGCAATGGTGAACATTAACTGGAATACCGAATTCCGAATAACCATCACCCCATATATTCCAATTTAGCAACACGGCGTGATCCGACAGAAACTGAATTTGTAGGTGAATAAACGCGTATAACAACAAAATCTCATATAATTTATGCAATTCAATTGTTATCTAACAGATTAATTACAGTCGAAAAGAATAAAACACAGGATTACTAAAAAAAAACAGATTTAACCACCTACCTTATTTTTTTCTAAAATGTGGCTTTCGGTTTCGTGTGTCTGGACGCCTTATAAGAACAATGGCTGGCTCGCTGTCAAAACCTAACTACAAGTGACAGTGTGGGCTAAGAGTTAACGGTAATATAATGAAGATGGCACTGTTGGTTTTTATAATACCTTACTATTCCAAATTGCCAACAGTATTCCACATATGCTTCCTTTCCTCTACCAAAAAAAGGACGGGTGGAAGTAAATGCAACGGGAAACATTATATTACTTTACATATTAATACCACACCTCCTTCTCAATCTCATGTGATGCAAACGAAGTTGTGGGGGTCACCTCTAAAGAATCTATGCGGCGCGGCGGGAGTAAATGCAAAGGGAAACATTATATTACCTTATATATTAATACTACACCTCTCTCTTTCTCGCTCATGTGACGCAAACGAAGTTGTGCGGGTCAGCTCTAATGTATATAAGCGACGCGACGAGACGAGGCGCGACGAGAGTAAATGCGACGGGAAACATTATATTACTCAAAATATTAATACCAATAATACCATACCTCTCTTTTTCTAACTCTCATGTGCCGCAAACAAAGTTGCGCGGGTCAGCTAGTTTATTAATATATATACGAAGGCGAGCCATGAGAGTGGTCAACGATCCTATGCTTGCAGGTAGTGTGGAACCTCTTCACGACAGAAGAGACTTTGCCTCCTTGTGCGTGTTCTACCGCTTGTACAATGGTTTGTGCTCTGAAGAATTGTTATGATTAATATATATATAATGCCCACGGCTACGTTCTATCACCGCACCGCTCGCCACAGACAGGGTGTTCATCCTCACACTTTGCGTCCGGAGCGTTTGAGCACGGTTAGATCCGGTAGGGGCTTTCTCCCGCGTACGCTTAGATTGTGGAATGATCTCCCTGCCTCGGGTTTCCCAAACGCCTACACAGTAATAAGGTTCTTCATAAGGGGTCTAAGAAGGTTTTTACAGGGTTGCAAACGTCCATAGGCAGCAGTGACCACCGGTACATGTGGTGGGCCGTATGCTTGTCTGCCACCTTGGTGGTATAAAAAAAAACATAGGCAACATACACATAAAATACACAAACAAAAAAATGTTTTTTATTAATTAAAAACAGTTTTATTTACGAAAATGTCTCTTTAACATTCACATGAAAAGAAGGTCAACCTACTAAATAGATAAATGCAAAAGTGGTCCAACCCACAAAATAAATATAAATAGTAACTTATATGAAAATATACGATAACCCTTTGAAACTGTTCTTTAATTCCATCAAAATGCAACAATAAAGATACAAGCCTTCCTTCTGAATTTCTTGCTATTTAACTTTGTTTAAATGTTAAAGTCATTAGACCCCTCTATCTCAGATTAATTGTTTTGAGGTTGATCCACTTATGCTTTCAGCGCCTCAATGATATTGAAAGAAAAATAACAAGGAAGATCGTACAAGGGCCTACTTACTTATAACAAAAAAAAATATCTTCCAGTGCTTAGGCATAAGAAAGTAGATACACTTACATGTTTTGTACCTATACAGTCCAAAACTCTAGTTTCAGCATAAGGACCAAATTCGAGTACATGTCAATAGTATATCAGGGTACTTAACAGTTTGAGTGAACGCGACCGCTGCATGCGAAATTTTTTGCTCATTCGGTCTCCACTATTAGAGCCGACGGTACTTCGGGTTACCCTAGCTTCTGTTCCAAAGATTATAAAAACATGTCTTTTTATCGTATTTAAGTACCATTTACCTCAATTCAGAACATTACCTTTTATTTGTGTTTTTCTAATCAACTGTAGCGCGGAATCCCTTTACCGCGGACACTTCTATTGTACCCTTTTTTCACTTATTATTCTGCGACTTATCATTTCTATTGTATTATTTTGGTATAGAATTCTTCAAAATTAATGTTATGCATATTTTTGCATGTCTTTTGGAAGCGATAAAACAGCGCACTTACAAACAACTTTTCTTACTAGTATTATAAATGAGAAAGTTGGTGGATGTGGGTGTTTCTTAATTTTTCACGCTTTAACGGCAGAATGGATCTGGCTTACATTTGGAATAGGGAAAGATTATTTGTCTGGAATAACACATATGCTTTTTATCCCTGGATAAAGGTCCCACAGGAAGCAGGAACGGGTACAAAACAAAACAACTCACAACGCCAATAATTGTCAGGAAATTTGGAACTAAAATTGTTCTACTATTTGACCACTAATTTGCATATACATACGATACTTTACAGTTCAAATTAAACTGTCAACAGTTGCGTATTTGTTTCGAACATCTACTTATTAATCATCGCGATGCCGCACAAAATCCCTATGCTTAATAACTCAAATCTTGTATGCAAATATCGACACTCGATTACAGCCGAACAGGCACATAAATTAATATACATTGGTTACTGCTGTAACGTGGAATTATTGTAAATCTGAGTTTATTTATAGAACAAATGAAACGTAAACTGAAATTGGAATTTCAGCTCTTTGTTTTGCGAAGAGATTATGTACTTAAAAGAAAATACTTAAGGGGAGGTGAAAGTCTCAAAATATCTTTTCTTCGTTAGCGTACCATCTAGGGGCAATAACTCTTGACTAATTGTCACCCTAGAAGAAGTGGTCTCGGGGTGGTAAAGCGTTGTATAACCGTGCTCACCTCTACCTAAATTAAATGTATCCTTCTCGCCTTTATGTATACTTTACTTTTACTACTACTTACCGCTTAAATGCATTATACATTTTAATCAAGCTGTACATAGAGCATTAATACGATTGAATCAAATATATGATAATCAAAATCAAATTAAAAAAATAGTCTTGACAAAAATTCAGAAGTATGTAGCAGTTTTAGAAAATTTATACCATAAATCAGTTAAAACCCTCGCACATATAGAATCAGCTTAAAAATCTTAACAAACGCCTACATATATTTACATTATGCTTTTAAAGAAAGTATATACTATCCCTCAATATATGCTGTGCTCGACAGAGTAAACGATGATCTCACAATACATCGTTGTCGCAATAATTGAGACGAGAATATATCCACTTGGAAATACAGTGTTTGGACAATGTAACCGTTTTTATCAGAGCTGGTTATAGCCCCACGGACTCAGTGTCCTGTAAATGTAACTGCAGTAGGCAACTTTACATATTACAAAATAAATAAAATAAAATAAAATAAAATAAAATTTATTCCCTTTGAAATTTTTAAAAAATTTATTTAGGTTTGTCAAAATTTTTGTGACTCTACCGGGGGTTCGGAAATGCTACAGACTGAGAAGAACACCCCAAGAAACTCAGTCCGGTCCCTCTTATTCATCTTAGTATCTAATACAGTTTTTTTTTTTAAATGTAGAAAGGAGCAATTCGTGTCACTGCCAGGCAGTCTTGTCTTCTAGAAAGTCTTTAATGCTATAATAAGCTTTCTGGCACAATTTAAGCTTTACTAGTTTTTTAAATTTATTAACTGACAAACCTGTTATGGCTGTCGGCAATGTATTGTACATTCGAATACAATTACCCGCAAAAGAATTGCTTATTTTATTAAGCCTAAATCTAGGTACAGCCAATTTATTCTTATTTCTTAAGTTTAGGTTATGGATATCACTATTTTTAATAAATTTACTGTTATTTTTATGAGTATATAATAAGTTTTCATATATGTACTGTGAATACACAGTAAGGATGTTGATATCCTTAAACTTTTCTCTTAATGACTCCCGAAACCCCATACCATAGATAGCCCGGACAGCCCTTTTCTGCAACACAAAGATACATTCGATGTCGGCAGCGTTACCCCATAATAGTATGCCATAGGTCATGACACTGTGGAAGTAGCTAAAGTAGACAAGACGCGCTGTTCTAATGTCTGTCAGTTGTCGGATCTTTTTAACGGCATAGGCTGCAGAGCTCAGTCTGCCCGAGACTTTCTCGATATGAGGCCCCCACTGCAAGTTGGAGTCTAACTTTATGCCCAGAAAGACAGTTTCATCGACCAATTCTACTTGATCATCCCTAATCCTGTGTTACCGGTCCTTAGAAAGGTAACCATCGCGTAATCATTTTGTGACATTAATTTGCGAGCGTTTTCGTGCTTCGGAAGGCACATTAAGCCGTTGGTACAGGTTGTCCATATCATGATAGTCTTGAATTCAAGTAGACGGCCTTATTGAAAATTTCAACAGTGAGTCGTCACTAATTGCGCCTGTCCATCTCAGCACGGCAATACGGCTCACCACTTATTACGTATGGCAAGTATTAGAAGATGAAATGTGGACGTAAGCTCTGTTTACCCCTTTGGGGGTAAAGGCGTTAATATATATGTATGTACATTGTACGTAAATGAATATATTTACCAGATCTTTCCCTACCTTACCTAAGAGTTTTGACAACCCTACTACGGAGCAGTAACACGATAGGATGTTTAACTGAGATTGTCCTAAATATCAGATGAAAGTTTTCTCGCATATATTTAGAGACATCTGATATCTTCTCCCCAATTGTTTTAAAGTCTCATCTTATCAACAGCGATTTCTTAATTATGAAAAAAATATTGAACTTACAGTCAGGATAGTGATGTGGCTCGAATCGGTTAAGGTCCTAGCATTAGACGGTTCCATGTAGAGCCCGCCTGGTATCATTTATTTGGAAGTAGCTGGTTCGACCTAATAAACACATTTTATGCTTGTCTTCCACTGTAATGATATAAAAACATTCGCATATCATTACGTTGTAAAGAACAAGTGTAATGACTATTATTCAAGACAGAATATTTCACATTAACATTTAAAACTGGTTCTTATGTAACAATTTATTCTCGAAATTCAATGGCTTTTATTGACGTCACTGAATTTTTATCAAACTCTTGTTACACAGCTTCTAAAAGAAAAATTGTAACTCCGATTACCAAAGACTTGCTTACTTACAAAACTGGATGATCTCTATTGATAAATACAAATCACATGAATTAAATGAGATGCCTTTTCACGGAATTTAGAGAATTATTTCTGACACTTATAGAACAAAATTTCATATTGTATTTTATGTCCGTACACATACTCTTCTACATACGAGTATTATACACACTCGTACGAAATCATTCTTACAATTATTGTAAGAATGAGCGATTGTTCATCTCGTCGTTATAAGGAATGCAGTAGCTTCGATTCTCGGATGAACAAATGTTCGTATGGTCCTCAAATGTTTATTTAGAAGTTTGAGTGTTTCCTAAGTATTTAGATATATGTTATCAGTTATCGAGATCCCATAGCACACGCTTATATTAGCTTAATTTAGTCTCGATGGCGATGTGAGAGCGTCTCAGAAGATATGATATATTTATATTATTTATTTTATTTTTGGTGTGTATGATAGTTTTAGTTCTGGAGAGAGCTTGTCACTACTTATCTCGGAAAATCATTCTAGTCACGTTTGAGCGGTAACTGAATCTCTTTTGATCCCTCTAGAATCTAGATTCTTCATAGCCTACAAACTGTTCTCGGATTTGTGTTGCTTATTAAAATTATATTATTGCAAAATTAACTTTCTTTAAGTACAATTTCTTTCCGAAGTTTTATATTATAATATTGACTATTATCTGACTGAACAATCAATGCGTTATGCGTTTTACACTAGGGTGAGTCCTTAAACGGATAAACGTTTGGGGGATTTCTATTTACGAATGTTTTGCACTATAAGGCTCGCGCGTTAAAATGATGAGAATCTACAAGATGTGTATCAAAATATGTTTTTGTCATAAATTACATAGATATCGATTTTTTAAAATGTAATTTGTAAAACGCACAAGACGCGCATCTTGAAATATTTTCAGCAGCAGGTAGCATAAATCTTCTCCTGTGCATTTCGACACTACAATAGACTGACCACCATAGTGACCGTGTGAATACGTGTGACAAATCTATGATTGCTGAAATGTCTTGATTCCCTTGGCCTATCCCCTTTTGGTAGTACTTTTATGTATATACCAAAATTATGACCTTAACAAAAACGGTTATCAAACCTCTTATATAAACTAATATTATATAATCTAATACATAAAGGGCAATCAAATGTTGTAATAGACCTCAGAAAAACTCAAGATCATTTTCATTTTCGGCGCTCCAGGGCAATAATACCATTTGGTAAAAGGATTGCCATGTTTTTTTATCTCTCATTTTTATAATTAACTTTATTTCGTTCATTTCTTTTCTAATATGGGCTACCCTTTTGATAATAAGGAGCGATTTCATGTAACTACATGAATGGCCTGAGGGAGCATATCATATCTCCTACCACCTACTCATAAAGTAATATTATTTCAATCTTATTTTAACTTTGACAGTATAAATCGGACTGTCAGCGTCCGTTAGGATATTACCCTTCAGCTACACACTCCCGTACTCGCTTCACTCGTATTGCCTCTTCTTTGACTTGCGCTAAAAAGCCGACATAAATAGATCGCCGGACAATACGAGTAGCCTCATGAGTAACGCAGTCACACTTCGACACTGCTCATTTTTCTCCTACATTGTCGAGTTTGTGGCCGGGCTATTGGTATTCTGTGTTCAGAATTATATCTCACTGGGTTAATCTATATCTTATTCACACTCCCTGGTGAATTCCTTCCAAGGGCTTACCTGGACATGTGGTTTTTAGTCGGTAATAGTCATATAGCATTGATGAAGGATTTGCCACTCGTTAAAAAAATGTCTTATTCAGACTTTGAAACACAGGCGGCGCAAGATCGAACGTTGTGGCAATCCTTGAGGGAGGCCTATGCCCGGCAGTGAGATCTAAATCGGCTGTAATGATGATGATGATGAAGCCGTCTGTTGTTGGTAAACAAATCACCTTTTTTTCCAAAAGGGTACGCATAGGTAGGTTGACTTTTATCTGCTGAATAAACTTGAAACTGTTACTTTGGTAGTTTATAACTGTCTCAACGACGACTCAAGTTAAATACGGGGTGTAACATTCGGAGTGGTTGTATTTTAATAAAAAGTATGCAGTTTTTATTTTCTCTAAAATCGATGACTTGGTTCCTAAGAACAAATATTTGTATGTCTTATATTTACAGACTTCCGAATGTTACACCCTGTATCCATACTAATATTATAAAGCTGAAGAGTTTGTTTGTTTGTTTGAACGCTAGGATCTCAGGAACTACTGGTTGGATTTCGGAAATTCTTTTACAGTTTGATAGTCCATCTATTGAGGATGGCTATAGGCTATATAACATCACGCTAAGGCGAATAGGAGCGGAGCAGTTATCAAGAATGTTTTGAAAACGGGGAATATTTTTTACCGTCTGAGAGCTTCCGAAGCGTACGCTGCGTAAATGGTTAAAGTTACGTAAAAATTGTGTACTACAAAATTGTTTCTCTTAAAAAGTTCTAAAAAAAAGTCCGCGACTGCATATGTCTATCTGTTAAGGTTCGCTCACAATAACCTAATTTGTCTATCTCTTAAGGTCCGCTCACAATATTTTAAAACTGAAGAGTTTGTTTGTGCTAGGATCTCAGAAACTACTGGTTGCATTTTAAAAATTATTTTACTGTTTAATAGTCAATTTATTGAGAATGGTTAAGGACAATATAACATCACGCTAAGACGAATAGGGACGGAGCAGCCATGAAAAATGTTTTGAGAACCGGGAAAATTTCTTTCTTTTCAGAACTTCCATTGCGTACTCTGCGTAAATGGTTAAAGTTACGTAAAAATTGTGTATATAAAATTGTTCCTCTTAAAAAGTTACAAAAAAAAGTCCTAATCAGCATATGCCTATCTTTTACGGTTCGCTTACAATAACCTTCATAATAAGTTTTAAAATATGAGCGAGGCGACGACGGCAGTAATCGTGGTCTGCAGTGGTAGCCAGTCAAGTGAACGATAAAAACCGGTCAAGTGCCAGTCGGATCCGTACCAAAAACGACAGGCGGAAGTAAATGCGACGGGAAACATTATAATCACTTTACATATTAATACCACGCCTCTCTACTTCTCACTCTCATGTGACGCAAACGAAGCTGTGCGGGTCAGTTCTAATAAACATAAGCGACGGAGTAAAAACGACGGGAAACATTATATCACTAAATATTTATACCACACTTCTCTCTTTCTCACTCCCATGTGACGCAAACGAAGTTGCGCGGGTCAGCTAGTATACTATACGTAGGCACTTATAAATACTTTATGACATTTATAACTTCACAAACACAAATATAATGAAGCATTTTTAGGATTAGGCAGAGGCATATTATACGACGTCATTACATCAGACGTATTTAATTCCACGTAAAAAGTGGTGAGCCTTTTGCATTCTTTAAGGGGACAAGGAAAAGCGAAAGGCTTAAAAAAATTATAAATGATTTTAGTAAAAATAATGTTGCGAAGTGTCAACACAATAAATGTTGGTCATTTCTTTATTTTAAAGCAAGTAATACCAAAATTATGAAATGCAGTCACGATCCAAGTAGGTATTATTATTCAGCTGATGAAATTGAAACTTATTTCTTTCTACGAACCAACTGAATTATATTTTAGTGGAAAATGTTGTATTGACCAGCCCAAAGAAATTATGATAAGTATACCTTCTAGTGCTTTTTTTAAAATTCGTTTTAAATAAATTTTAGCGCTCATTTGCTAGCGACAGTAACGTTAGTCGAAATATACGATAGGTACCTATATAAATAATGTGAATAACCAATTTTACCATGTCCAAGATTATTTATGAGAAGGTACCTATCCGATATTAAATCTTGCAAGAATTACATCAATCGAAGTGTCTCTTCGAGATCATTATCGAAATATTGGACATCCATAGACACAAATGGACACGTTAATATCCCCACAAACATTATTTATTTATAGTTCTGTGAACAATTAGAGAAAACCACCACGTGGACCACTTTGTGACATTTATTTACGAGCGTTTCCGTGCTTTGGAAGGCACGCTAAGCCGTTGGTCCCGGTTGTCAGTAAAATGACAGTCGTTAAGCCAAATTGCGGCGGCTTGAAAAATTTCAACTGTGGGTCGTCACAACCTGCGCCCGGGTCGGCAGCGCGTGTGTAGCGCCTCTGGTGTTGCAAACGTCTATAGGCTACGGTTACCAATCTTCCGGTGGGCCGTAAGCTTGTCTGCCACCTAAGTAGTATAAAAAAATAAAAAAAAACGAAAGACTGAAGGCGGACAGACGGACGGTGAATTCTCTGAAATAGGGTATCATTTTCACCTTTTGGGTACGGAACCCTAAAAACAAATTTGGAATATAAAATTTTATTTAAATTTATTTAAAAGTTATCTTGACGATACTTTTAGTGATCAGGCATCTTAAAAGGTTAGATAACCTTTTAAGATGCCTGCCTCCGATGTTTACATACATACATACAATGGTCACGCCTTTATCCCCGAAGCGGTAGGCAGAGTATGCCTCTGCCTACCGCTTATATGCCCACATTTCACCTTTGTATTATTTGTCCCACGTAATAGGTGGTGAGCCGTATTGCCGTGTTTAAATGGACAGGCGCAGGTTGTGACTGCCTGCTGTTGAAATAAAGCCTTTCAACTTAGCTTAACGACTGCCATTTTACTGGCAACCGGGACCAACGGCTTAACGTGCCTTCCGAAGCACGGAAACGCTTAAATAAATGTCACAAAGTGATCACATGGATGGTCACCCATCCATGGACCGGCCATAGTGAAAGTTGCTTACTGTAGTGATCGTTTACAGAACACTGAGTCCGCGGGGCCACGAACGCCGATGTTTACAGTTTATATAAATATATTTACCTACACACTTCACAACTTTTCACTATAATATCTTCTGTTTTTGTTTACTGAACGAGATTTCTTTAGAAATAAGTATTGCCTCTGTACAATGTTTTTCTTTTTTATTTTCCTCCTTCACACATATTTTCGTAAACAAATATACCTTCAAACACCTCTTAATGTCATGGCCACACTTGCTGCTCTCTACAGAGATATAAATAGCGCCCTAACGATATGATTCTACTTGCCTTACTTACCCTGCCCTTGTGCCCTGGTCAAGTGATTGAAGAAATTATTCGCAAAAACTGGGTTTTTCGTGTATATCAGTTTATGTGTTTATTGGTTTCATTTACACGTGGGTATCTTAAAATAGAATAGAAATTAACGGCTACGTTCTATCATCGCACCGCTCGCCATAGACTGGGATTTCATCCTCACACCCTGCGTCCGGAGCGTTCGAGCACGGTTAGATCCGATAGGGGATTTCTTCCGCGCACGCTTAGGTTGTGGAATGATCTTCCTGCCTCGGTTTTCCCAAACGCCTACAGTATGGGGTTCTTCAAAAGGGGTCTAAGAAGGTTTTTACAGGGTCGGCAGCGCGAGTGTGGCGCCTCTGGTGTTGCAAACGTTCATAGGCTGCGGTGACCACCAGTCCTCCTGGTGGGCCGTATGCTTGTCTGCCACCTTAGTGGTATAAAAAAAAAAAAAAAAAAAAAATATGCTTTTTAAAAATGGTTTTTCGGTCTTTTGAAATGTATTTTGATTTTGAATCATACAATTAGCGATGTTATGGCTAAGTGCTACTGCTATACAAAGTCCCGCCTTTATTTCCACGTTTTGTCTACATATGTTTTTGTCCCACGTAATAGGTAGTTACCCTATTGCCGTGTTGAAATTAATAACGCGTAATGTTAATTGGTATGTTTTCCTCGAAAATGGTGTTGAATACTTCGATTAACAGCTCATTATATTTTAATGGTCCATTACGTATAATATAAACTACCTATACCTTCTCTTACTTTGATAGACGATTACTATAATGTATTTAGGGCTTTTCGAGGGTTCTAGCAGGGTTGGCAGCGCGAGTGTAGCACCTCTGCTGTTGCAAACAACCATAGGTTATGATGACCCCTCTCCATGAGGTGGGCTGTAAACATGACTGCTACCGTATTGGTTTAAAAACATACTGAAGAAAAAAGAAAGAAAAAAAATATGAGGGAAACACGTGTGCGGGCAGGTCGTTCCATGTTTTTCCTCTACTTGCAACCCCAAATATGTAGAATTACATATAACTTTACATACGTGTCTCTTGTACTTTCACTCTATGTGCAATGACAGTAACTTGACACATCACTTGTAACACAAATGATACAGTTAAAGATTCAAGTCATTATAGTCCAATACTCCTTCTATATTTTTAATGTTTATGTTACAAGAAACATATGTAGGTGGTGATTTGCGGAATCTGCCGCAACTAAACGCCTACAATACACAGACCTACAAAACACTTTCTATAATACTTTATAGCAAATATTACATCTGTTATACGACCATCGTTGTCATGTCACCTACGCTATATTCCTAGAAAGTTTAGTTGACAGGTACCTACGAGTACTATAACTATTATCTCTAAGTAATTGGTATTAATTCAGTTTCCTAGAATGTCTATAACCTTTATATCTATCATGTTCACATTTCTCTGAATAGTGTTAATCTAACTAAAACGGCTCGTCTTAAAATACAATTATGTTTACTTAGTTGGAGAAATCTTCTATTAATATTTCATTCAAAGGAAAAATTGTGCCTTTAGATTTTACTTAGCTTAACAACAACATAAATCATTTAAAAATTATAATATTTAAGCCCTCTAGGAATACTCAGTTTTATGGCACTCTTCAAACTAAATATTAAATCGTAAAAGCGTTATAGAGTTCGTTCTGACCATTATCCCTCAAAAAGGTTTGGATATCTCATGAAATAAGTTGACACATCTAACTGTGAAATATGTTGACCCTTTCGGCCATAGATTTATAATTTTTCGCTACTCTCCTTTCGGCTGATCCTTGTGCAACACTCGCTGACGGATTGTGTCAAGTTTCGGGGCCGGAGGGAAGCGTTGTTAAAGCGAAAATATATAATAACAAACATACGTAATATGGGTGTATTTTCAAGTACTTTGGGAAACCCAACCTCTGATGTTGCACGGGACCTGTTTGAGATGTTTTCACACTAACGAGTATGTCCTGCTCTTCTAAAGAGTAAAAAGTTAAGAGTAATGTTATTGCAGATAAGGTGCGAGGAGGCTCTCATTCTTCTGCATAGTAATAGCCTCTTAACAAATAAAAAAAATAGAAATGCTATTATTATGCCAACTTTCCATAGATTAATGTAAAAATGAAATTCACGCTCTAGCGGGAATTGTACCTACGTCTATTCGCAATCCAATAGAGTCACTTTAGGCTACCAAGGTATCAAAGTCACGCTCAAACTCGAAAGGAGCTCGAACAAAAGAGAAACATTTCAAAACAATTCAATCAATCAAATCAGCCTATTGCAGTCCATTACTGGGCATAGGCCTCCTTCAACGTTCACCGCAATACTCGAGCCTCCACCTTCCTAATCCACCCTCTCTCCCTGTTCGAAAAAAAAGAAAAACTTTAGATATACAACAACAAAGATGATAGCCATCATGAATATTAATATAGTTGGGAGAATCTTGCCAGAAAATGTTATGAAATTTAAAGTTACTTCTTAAAGTGAGGCGACTGGCCCCTCGATCACTGTAAAGTACGTACCTGACTATGAAACCTGAAGCCGAGAGTTCTATTCTCACTCAAAACCTCTGTGTGATGTGCACGTTGATATGTTCTTTAACTGTATGTAAATTAATTACATCTGTAATTATTTAAACATTTATAAGTATGGTTATCAGTTGTCTAAACCTAGTATTGAAAACACCAACTTAATTTGAGCTGTGTAAAATGTATTTACAATATTTTTTATTTATTTAGAGCACATAGAGAAGATTTAGATAAGATTAGATAAGATTTATATGCCACGCTCCTTCTAGAGGCATAGACAGTATGACACACACACTTATAAGAAATGAATATGTAACTGTGTCACAATTTCATTTGTCATGTAAGAATCGCACTTACTCGGATAGCAAAACCGTGTCACATTGCCACCATTACACATCACGTGAAAGTGCCGGGAGCACGTAACCAATTTCATTTAATTGCAGTTACACACTCACACATACACATAAATAGGCCATCTTTTTTATGCTTCACTCATGACAAGTCGAATTTACATTCCTTTTATGTCTATATTTATTATCAAACTGATCGGATCATAGAATACTGCACATTTAATTTCTGTGGTTCCCGCTTAGGATCTCGATACAAAATTGAAAAATAAATTGAAACGTATATGTACTTACCTATGTACCTACTGTTTCTATTTTTCAAAGGAGTAGGTATATTTATTTTACTAAGGTCGAAATTACCTATCCTTCTCAACTCTCAAGGGAAGACCACTTGTGTGTTTTGCGACGTAACTCTAAAAATCTGGGCTCCACAAAATCTAATTTTCGTTCTTGTTAGATATCGGAAAAAATGCTGTAGAAATTGTAATTGGCTTGAAGATACCCACTCTCAGAAACATGGTAAATGAGGTTTATACTAGACAAGACGGCGCCTGGGGCTCCTCCCACTTGGAATTCGATTCCCATTCCCTTTTCCCATGGGAACTTATTACCCGAATAAAGAAGGTAATTCCATGGTACAATCTATACGTACTTTTTACGTGAGTTAAAATCCTTTATGGATTCCAGACTTCTACCGACTAAATAACCACACGTATTCTGCCTAACAGCCTACGGTTGGAAGCCCCGAGTAAGCCCTCGGAAGGATAACCCAGGACACAATCTATCCCTGTACCAAACTTCAACCACATCAGTTCAGTAGTTAGAGCGTGATATAAGAAGAAAAAGATATGCTACAATAGCTGTCGCTTTAGACAGACAAGACCTCACGTTCGTTGGAAAACGTGCCACAACTAACCTAATTTGTAAATGTCTTTAGAGATCAATGAATTTAGGGTTGTTATTGATTTCTTGATTGATTTATCATATAGGTAAACACAATTTGAGTTGAGTACCTATTACTAAAAGTTATCTCTACATGGCAACCTTTATTATTAACTAGATGATGCTTGCGGCTTCGCCAGCGTGATATTCGGTACCCGTTCCCGCTTCCCGTGGGAACATTTTACCGGGATGAAATGTGGCCTATGTGTTATTCCAGACTATAAGTCATATCTGTACCAAATTTCAGCCTAATCCGTTTAGCAGTTAGAGCGTGATTGAGTAACAAACATCCAAACATCTAAACATCCAAACATCTTCACAAACTTTCACATTTATAATATTAATTAATTAATTAATATTAATTAATTAATCAAAATTAATAATATAAATAGGTACATATTTATTGATGTCATGAGTCGGTAAATAAACATTTGATCTAATCTCGTGCGAAGCATTATGTTTCACATTTCTACGCAAGGAAAACGAGTAGGGTTAAATAAGGGACTGTTGGATTATCTTGCGAAGAAATATCTTGATAATTAGTTACCTACACGAAATAGGTAAACATCGAAACTGCCCGATCCGTATTAGATTACATCAACCGTCTACGACTGTATTGTCTCGGTTTATTACATAGTTCATAATATATAACTTTTTTCATCGCCACAGACAACTTACATGACTTTAGCTTTTATAAGATTTCAGTTACAATAAGAGCGTGATTAAGTAACAACATCTTCACAAGTTTTCATGTTAATAACATTAGTAGGAAGTACGAATGATACATTTGAATATTTGGGTACACTTTATAATGCGGAAAACTTACACAACACGCTGATTTGCGAATACTGCAAAGTTTACTGAACGTGCTGAACATGAAATGAAGTAGTTCTCCGCCCATTTACGACGTGCGGACGTTCGCGTATAAATTGAAAGACAGTGCTCGCTTTGTTCATAGGTCACGTGCAACAGGTCAATTAAGTACTTCCGACAGCACTACAACACGAGCTGACTAATCTGGTATGTACACAGATACGTCCGCCCCTGTGTACAGACAGACTGTAGGAATATAAATTAGTATCATCCATTGTGGTCATCTATAGTCAATGGTTGCATATTGGTGTTTGCTCTTAGCTCTGATTATTATGGCGTGATCTGTAAACGACCGCTGTGTTGAGCATCTTACATCCAACGACAACCTTCCAAGCAGTTACCAGGGGCATCCGGCACTTTACGCATAGGTAGAGACCGTGACGTTTGAGTCGATTTCAGTCAGGCTTGACATCCGTGAGGACAAAATAACAATAGTCAAGTGTGAGTTGGAGTCGCGCAAGGATTGTTCCCACCTCCTCTCTGTACCTATAAACGGAAAAAAATCTGTGTTATAGTAGAGAATACTTTAGTATTTGTTGTAATGGCGGCAAGAGAAATAAATCATCCTTAAAATTTTCAGCTCTCTAGCTATCCGTCCCTGATATACAGCCTCATGACAAACAGATAGACAGAACCTTTAACCTTTTGTTACCCTTTATTCATTCTGATTATCAGATTAAATAATTTTTATTTCTTTCTTTCTTTCTTTGTGTACGGAATCCTAAAAATCATACTACGACACAGATAATCTTGTGTCATTTATTATTGAGGAGTAGATATATTTGTCAATCTTACCAGTAAAGGCAGCTTAAGAGCTACCATAAGTGGAAACAGTTACTTTCATAAGTGGAAGTAACTGCAGTTCGTCTTCAAATATTCGTGTCAAGCAGTTTTAATTTAACGTCAGTCTATTTCAATTATAAAATAGGTTTTTGCTATCGTTACACGAAGCCACAAACATCACTTTAGCTGTCGGAATTGCCAGTGGTTAGTGAGCTGGACCCATGTGGTGGCCTTTTATTTGGATGTATACAATCCCTTATTCAGAAAATATTGAACTTAAATACATTACGAAATCAACTCTGCCGTCTAGATTTGACTAAACAAGAAAGCCGTGAATTCGTTCTCACCAGACTGCCCCTCTCTAACACGTTTATTGTGAAAGTGAAAGTTTAATCCGATTGACGTTGTCATTTTTGTTTTATTTCATACTTTGAACAGATGATCCACGAGACCTAGTGACGTAGTTTAATGCGACAGAGTCACAGCTACAGACAAAGTCTCGCCATAAGCCCCTCTGCACTCTATTTTATACAGAGGGGCTAAAATTGAACAGAAATAGACTGAAACTTGAAAAGACTAATCTTTATCGTAAAAAGTCTTGAAGTGATTAAATTAATGAATAAAATTAAAGTTCTGTCCAAAGTAACTTTTACAGTAGATTAGTCAAGGATAAAACTAGTATTTTCAAGTCCATTTCAACACGGCAATAAGTTCATCACCATGAGACAAAATCGAAATGACTAATTGTTGTTTTAAGTTTACCTCTGCGTACCTTTTCGCGGATAAAGACGTGATTACCTTTATATGTAAGTAAAATATATTATGTTTAATTTAAACATTATATCTAAAGTTAAAAACCTACTTACCAACCAATTTCTGAGCAAAACCTTTATGGCAAGATAAAATATAAAAGATTTACGTTGGAAAACAATAAGCGGTTTAATGGCTTTTCAAAGTTCACGTTATACATCGGCCGTAATACGGCCGTTATACAGGATGAGGATATAAACAGCAAAATAATTTATTTTATAGCTGTCCTTATTAATTTATAAACGTGAGAGTGTTTGTTTATTCGTAGAATTAATGGATTGACATGGTTTTTATTAGGATAGTTTTAGTGAGAGGCTGTTTTTTTCCTATTTTATTTCCACTAGGAGATACGGCAGTGGGATAATCAAATTTTACGCGTGCCGAGCTCTGGTAAAACATATAAAGTTCACCTATCCGTATACGAGAACATCTTACTAGCACTTTTTATGTTTACTTCAGTATTATTTCATCATCAAGGTTAAACGTTGGTAGCAAACGTATAATAAGTCCTAAATTGTTATCAAACTACTAGACGGGAGGGGATGCCTCTCCTCTCCTTTCCGATCACAAACAGCGCATGCCGGGTAGAGGTGCCACTCACACACAGTGGAGAGAATCCTAGCCAGAGCTGAGCGCGCACGTGATTCCTCATCTTACAATCCCGGGTTCTTCAAGCGGAGCGTGAAGAGGCACATCACAGGGCCACCAACATGAGGACCACTGTCAGAAGTCTTACGGACAGTGGGAGTGGCCCCCAATCACTAGATGCGCCACGGCTTTCCATCAGGCTGGCGACGTAAATTTGGCGAGCTTAATATATTAAAAAAAACCCCAGGCATGCCTTCCGAAGCACTGAAACACTGAGAAACCGTCACCTATCCAGCTTAAGATTCGTATCGAAGTTAACAAACACTATTTAATTTTACAAGCACTAAACGAATGGGGCTAAGAAAAGTATATAGTATTCTATAGTATAAAAGAACAAAACTCTGATTAAAATGTGTGTAATATATCCCATGATGCCAACAAAAGATCCAGAATTTGGCATAACTGCAATAAATTTGTAATATCAAATTACAGAGTAACTGCTTGAGGCGTCTGTAATAAATTATTGTTAGACACAATATTATAGAATTTATTACATTACAGTTACTCACTAACTCTTAATACGATCATATTTATCACATTCATTTTGCAAACTACACTTTTTTCTTCTACTTTTATCTTCAAAGTTCATAATCGTGTTACAATTTATTGGTGTTTTCGCTCGAAAAATAACCTGGGTGACATTTTTAGACTTCTTTTCTAATCTTCTTCTTCGTGTCAATGGCAACAATAAAAAAAAAAGTAATAGCTAAATAAGCCCAGCCCAAAACTCGGCAAGACCGACTGCACGTTCCGTTGCTTGGTTTAGATCAGCAATTGTGCAGGTGTAGGGGCACAGCGAACATGACAGTAAATGGTCCATCGACTGCACGAGTGCACCACAATCGCAGCCTCCGCCCCCAGCGTCCAGGTAACCCCATTTTACCCGGTTTGCCCTGCAGCAGCCGACCTGGCTTTTCTAATGATTCAAAGGAACCGTTTGTTGGTTGGTACCAGAAATTTAGAATATTGCGCTTTAAATCTACCTATGGCTGTATGGCTGTGTAGGTACATCCTGGTTTAGATCTGATTTGATTTTTAACAAAATAGTAAGAAATTCTGAAATGAAAGGAGTTTTGATAAAACTATTCGTTCGTCAAACGTTTTGAGCTTTGAGAAAAATTCTGTAACGGTTGTTCAATCAACCCAACCCTTCTTGTCAATTCTGCAAAAAAAGATCCGAATATTAAATTCACATACATATTCTCTTTATTATCCCTATTTGGGTTACAGAATGTGTTCACCAATATCAACTTAATCGGTTCAGTAGATTTCAAGCAATTTGATTGTGTACAGTCAGGTACGGAACCATAATGTGAAAGGGTATTTGTTTGACCTTTCTTCATTCTTAACTTACTTTTCTAAGAATTTTGTGGGGGCAATCTGGGCCGGTCATTTGGACCGCTTTCCTCCTACTGTCATCACAGTGTATTAATTGGGTCGCGGCCCAGACACCAGTTTTCGCATAATTTCGAAGAACATCCTACTTACACGGAAAAAAATTATACTTATGAAAACCAAATATTGTGTGGGTGGAAAAGTGCTTTATACAGAGGGTAACTAAAATATCAAATTTCTCCGAAAATAAGCAGAATAAATTAAATAAATTAAAGTACATATTCCTTTTACTGAAATGATCCTATTTCATTTTCTAGAAACCACTTTTGGAAAATATCAAATGGTTTTAATCTAGTATTTTAGGGTTCCGCAGTTCACGTCTCGGAAACTTTAAAGTTTAGTCATACGTGTAAAGACTTACCCCCTTATTCATAATCGTTTATTAAACCTATTTTAGTTAAAACACACTTTAAGTCTATTGCTGGCTCTAACCAATGACAGAGTATGGTTAGAGACAGCAATAGACTTAAAATGTGTTTTAACTAAAATAGGTTACACTTTAGTCTTAGTCTTTACACTAAGTCTTTACACTAAGTCTTTACACTTAGTCTTTACACAAGTCTTTACACGTATGGTTTAGTTATGTCCGCCCGTCCTGGCCTTACCGTCTATCTAAATACCAACCAACCAACGTTCTGTAAACAATCACTGCTGCAACTTTCACTATGGCTGGTTCTTAGGTGGGTGATCACCAACGTGACCACTTTGTGACGTTTATCTGCGAGTTTCCGTGCTTCGCAAGGCTTCCTAAGCCGTTGGTCCCGGTCGCAAGCGAAATAGCAGTCGTTAAGCCAAGTTGAAAGCTTTATTGACCGGCATGAAAAAAGGCCAAAGCAGGCAATCACAAACATTTCAACACGGCAATACGGTTCACCTACCCGGACCCATTACGTGGGACAAATTCTAAAAAGGTGAAATGTGAGCATGTAATGTGCCTCTGCCTAGACCTTCGGGAATGAAGACGTGACCATAAGCGCGTATGTACTAACGTCCCACCATCTCCTTTCCGATCCCGAACAACGCGTGCTGGGCAGAGATGCCACTCATACACAGTGGAGAGTATCTTCGCCAAAACCGAGCGTTTCAAAAGATCGTTCCTCTGTCGAACTATAAAAACTTGGAACGACCTGCCCGCTTCGAGCACAAAGTATGAGAATTACCCTTAGACCATATATCACGGGACTAGCCTTTGCGAACCACCGCATACAAAAATATTCTGCCAGTTTTCATACAAGTGAAGGGGGAAACACAAAGACATATAAAATTGCATTGCATTTAAAAATGTATTAATCGACAAACGCGTAATGGCTGTTGTGTGTTAATTTTTATTGTGCAGTCAACTACAATGAAATGTACTAGTTTAATCATATAAAATGATGTACTGATGTACAGTGCTTTTTATAAAGCCAAAAGACCAAATGGTCATGTGCAATGGCAGAAAACAATGCTTAAGTAAGGCGCATCCTGTGGTTAGATGATCTAAGGAATTACCTAATGAAAAGTCACTTAAATTGAGTCATATTTTATATTATCTATATTAAAACGTACTACTGTTTAAGACTAATATAAAACAGTAGGTAAACATCATATAACCGGAGTCAAAATTAGACAGCCCACATTACGGGGAGACCTTATATAAAATTTATGATTTACTTACGAGATTACAACGTGGCATATTGCTTTTAACCATTTTAGTGCAGTCGTTATTCTTGAATATTTCATATATCGTAAGCAGGGTGATTATTTACCTCCATTTTCAAATAATCGTTTTAGTTTAGAGTGTTTGTATACATACGCTGGCGCCTGCGGCTACCTACTGTTCAACGTTTTCAAGGACCATATTAGGTATTTTATTCCTTGTCCTGGGACATCCTTCCGAGGGCTAACGCGGGGCTCCCAACCATAGGCTGTTGGACGTTACGTGAGGTTTTTTTAGTCAGTAGGAGTCCGGCATAGCATCCATGATGAATTTTCCCTCACGTTAAAAAAAGCATTCATTCCAGACCGGTATGGCAGTTGTTAAGCCAAATTTATGGCTTAGTGACTGCCATGCTACTGGAAACGGGGATCTTCGGCTTAACGTACCTTCCGAAGCACGAAAACGCTTGCAACCATGATTTTTACAGAACACTGAGTCAATAATAAAGTTGAGCAGACGCCTCTTTAAATGCACAATTTACATTCAAGTTTGGTCATCATATTGACAGTGTCATATTTTTAATGATTCAATACTATAACTAGAAATCCTACTAATTTTATAAATATGAAAGTTTGTGAAGATGTTTGGATGTTTGTTACTCAATCACGCTCTAACGGCTGAACGGATTAGGCTGAAATTTAGGCATAGGCATTTTCATCCCGGGAATATGTTCCCACGGAAAGCGGGAACGGGTACCGAATTTCCGGCGGGCGGAACCGCGAACATCGTCTAGTGATAGTAATATTTGCAACATTATAAATGCCAGTGTCTTATGCCAACCAACTATATCAATGCCCAGGGTCATTTCTCTGCGTGACACACGCCTACAGTTATTTTGTAATTAAACTCAAATAACTCAAATAATTAGGTCCATTTCGACCATAACGTTAGACATGTCATCATATTATGCTAACATTTCAGTTATATTCGCGAGGGTCAGCTTGTACAGGTGGGCTAAAAAGGTAACATAGCGCGTTTCATTAATAATCTGATTCATTTGCAGAATCGTACAAGATATGCCTTAGAGACCGTAAAATAAAACATTATTAAATGAATCATCTGCAATTTTTCATAACCCAATCATAAATAATACCCAATTAAAATATCATAAATGATTTTGATATTTCTACTCCGGGAAAAATACGGGGACGCATCTAAATGAAATAAAATATTAACAAACTTACGCGGTGAGATGAAACATTTTATGATCAGATTATGAAACATTCAACGTTGCCTTTTTAGGCCCGCAGGAATAGTGTTGATGCGTTTGTCCTACACTGTAGAGAAACATTTTAAACCATCATCTGAGTGACAGAGAGTGTTCCACCTATTACGCTTCAACTTTTTGACTATGACTTATCCTCAATGACCTGGCAGTAAGGACACTCAGACACTAGTTTACTACCTATCGGTCGCCCCAAAGCGTGACCGAATCCGCAAACTTTGTTTTGTCACAAATGTGAACACTTGCGTGAATTTCTACATTACGGTCACATGAAGGTTTTATAGATTCACACCTCTAGCTTGACCGACAAGGTTGTAGCACAGGTATAATTTTTACATAAATTGAGGCCACTTACCACCACTGTAAACTGGATGTGCGAAAAACAGACCTCAGGTAGGTATTTTATATGGTTGTTGTCTCTCTACTCGACCCCGTCGTCGTGACCCTGCTGATGGATTTATCACATTTAGTTTCAGATTGCTCGCCACCGCGTTCCGTTGTCATGCGACACTCCATCAACACATTTACACGTCACACCAACCTTCCCTGTCCCGGGTCTGTCAGCGTGATGTGAGCATACAAGAATAACCACTACAGAGCAGTGTTTTCTAAATAATAACACGTGAAGCAAGAATTTTGTACTCCTTTGACACAATTACAGTTTATACGGAAGTGCACAAAGCTTTTTAATGAATAAATATCGAACTTAAACCGCCAACGCCTTTAGTAAATATTATTGTTCAAATAAACCCCACTCTCATTATACTTACCTACCCACGTAAACGTGCAATCAAGTAATCAATAACAGTTTTCCTCAAATACATTATTAGTTCGTTCAAATATTATAAGTAGATCTAAAATTAGAAAACATGTGCTAAAAATAGAAATGCCCTATTCTGAGCTCGGTATTACTTACATAAGAGCCAATGGACTGTGTTCACAGAATAATGTATGGGATAGGTCGGGGTTCTTGGTTGTCGCTTTTGCCTTCATACATCTATTAAGGCCACGCGTAATGTATTGTTTCGTAGTTATAATTTGTATGACATTTTTGGTTCAAGAACGCCATCCATGTTACTCTGGCATTCCATGTTACCCTGTCATTTCTAGATAGGCAGAAAAATATGCCGTCATACGTATCATCGCATTCACATAATCGAAATACATCTAAAAAAAATTATGGCATTATAATATAGAAAATCCACTTCCCTTCATGCAGATTGAGTTCGGTGTTATTTTTATATTTGTTTGTTACTATTGATCGCGGTCCTCGGGAGTTAAAATAACGGGATAGAGAGTAGGAAGAGGAAGAGGAATAGTAGTAGACAAGAGAGACATGCTAGCGATTGCGTAACTTGAAAGCTTAGACACTTTTTTTGAAGAAAATTCGGACATGGAGAAATTCCTATATGGATACTATTTTTTTAACTGGACTCCTGCCGACTAAAAACCTCATGTTTCCTACCTAATCTCTACGGTTGGAAGTCCCGGGTGAGCCCTTAGAAGGAGGACCCCAGGACAAAGATTAGACATAGACGTTACCCAATAAAGTTAAATAAAGGCAGAGAAATAAATTCATACGAAGCCGGCGGCGTAGAAAGTAAAGTAAATTATAGGCAAATTATTATGAGAGTTACATATGAACATACTTCATATTACATGAACGTAAGTTCTTTTCATTACACTAAGTAACCTTATTATAATATACGATTCACGGCCCACGCTAGAATAACATCAGGTTATAAAACCTATTACTAGTACGGGCCACGCATATTTTCCTTTAGATTTGTGGCAAATTTATTTGAAAAAGTACTTTAGCATAATTTTATTTATTTTGATAAATTACAATGAAAAAATTTCAATTTTTACTTAGGTTATATCTTAACTAAACTAAATCTTATCATACTATATTATAAAGGCGAAAGTTTGTGAGTGTGGATGTTTGTTACTCTTTCACGCTCGAACGGCTGAACAGATTTGGCTGTAATTTGGTACAGGGATACAATACATTATAGTCCGGAATAACACATAGACTACTCTTCATCCCGGGAATAAGATCCTACGGGAAGTGGGAACGGGAACAAACCTTACGCGGGCGAAGCTGCGGGCATCAGCTAGTCTAAAATAAAGACTGGCAGTATTCCCCCTTTGTTGTAGTTACATACCTTTTAATCATATGATTTGACAGACTTGACATAACTAAGTAAACAAATTGCCTTTCAACATGGGTATTTTTGGACTGTAATCCAAACCTAATCTCTCTTATAAATTTTAAGCATTTTAATTGACACTTGCCCAGGATATTTTCCAACTTTCAAATATTGTAACAGGACGTATTTCACGTCCTGTTGGAATATTTATTTAGTAACTTTACTTTTAAGGTCATCGACATTGCAAGACTCTATAAATAATGCTGATTCTAAATGATGTGAATCACATCTTATTTATAAATTGAAAAAAATAGTAATAATATAAGACAATTATATATTACTAGCGGACGTCACGCGGTTTCACCCGCGTAGTTCCCGTTCCCGTGGGAATACGGGAATAAAATATAGCCTATATTCACCGCAAAGAGTGTAGCTTTCCAACAGTGAAAGAATTTTTCAAATCGGTCCAGTAGTTCCGGAGCCTATTCGTTACAAACAAACAAAGAAACAAACAAACAAAAAAACAAATCTTTCCTCTTTATAATATTAGTATAGATGAAAATGATTCATACATTATAGCCACTCTTTTTTTCCGAATGGGTGGGCAGAGACGTAGGTACTATTCGTCCACTTATCAGTATCTAGTTGAGTCCATTTTATAACATAAAACAATGTCATCCTTGCACATCACGAATAACAGAATAACCAAAATCGATTAATACATTTTCATTCTAATGGGTGCCAAGTTCACCGATAGTTACGCCACCACCCCATTATTATCGCCCCGTTATGTAAAATAAATATGGATATTAATTCCCACTGTCACAAATATCATAACATTTGGTTATAAATATAAGTTTGTTATAATTTGAAAGTATCCGTTATTGACATTTATGACCGACCATTACTGTCTCAATGCTTATATTTATAGCCTTCATACTGCATTTTGACATAACTGATATTTAGAAAGTATGTCAGATATATTTTCATTTACAAGACGACGGTTCACTTCACGCGGGCCATAAAACATAGGCCGCCACATCCATTACCAAAGCAATATATATTCATTCGTACAAAAAGTAACAAAGTACCTATTTCCACAATGCTAAATTGCACATTACCACTAAAGCTTAACTCTCCGTACCTAAATGGATGTGACTGGGAATAACATTAATATGCTTACTTTTGTGCAAAATAGCATGTCAAATTTATTTGCTGACTTAAACTTGTGTTATAAGAAACTTGTGTCAGTCCATGGTTCATCCCGAATGTCGAATAAAATAATGTCTCTTCCTTGAATGTTTGAATAGGTATTCTATACTGTTTCTCAATCGCAATTAGCATAGGATGATAAGTTTGATTAAACGCTTTTGCCCATTGTGTAGTTTTTTGAGGTCAAATTTAGCAAGTGCTTGATATTTTACACAATCTCCTCTCCTCTTTGATGGCATATTAGGACGATTATCACACACATTTAGTTCTGATGTCAATAATAACCGATCTACCGACATACAGCAAGAGAAATTCTCCTAGAAAAACCCGGTAACCCATTGCGTTACTTTGCCGGGTTGCTGTGACTCATCCTTCGGCCAACTCTACGACCCGGTTAAGACGAGACGGAATATCGCGGTGACATATTGTGCAGTCTGATGCCCCCGCCAAGAATCAGGAGCCTGGAGCCTTCTACAAAACCACCCTGATGCCACTGTAGAAAGGTCACTATGAAGCACGGGTGCCATGATTTTTTTTTTATTGATTCAGATTATAAGTTAAAAAATGATGTCGCCAAGAATGAGCCGTTATTATCATATCGAAATTTTTAACAAAATAAATTGTGAAAGAATATCTTATCAGCATTGTGCCTTAGCTCGTGAATGTTTGTTTTCATCTACCTACAGGTCGCATTTGACGTCATAAAACTTTCTATATTTAAATAAACGACTTTATATTACCGTTGGCAATGTTTAATTACGGGAAAAATGAGCGTAAAACGGGAGGCCTTTTTCATTTTAATCTAATCTGTAAGAAACGTTCAATAAACGGTCGTACACCGTAAAACAACGTACATTATGTTTTGCTGAAAAAACCAATAAAATTTTACGATCACTTTTTAAATACTAGTTTCTTTTTGGAGTAGACGCAGGCGGATTCGATAGTAGGTAAGAAGTAGACAAACTTGAATTAGATTTTCCTTCCATCTCCGGAATTGAGTTTTAAAGATTAAAACTAACTAGCTGATGCCCGCAACTTCGCCTGCGTAAAATTTGTTCCCATTCCCGCTTCCCGTGGGAACTTATTCCCATGCTAAAAAGTTAGTTTAGCCTATGTGTTATTCCGGACTATAATGTATCTCTGTACCAAACTTCAGCCCGATCCGTTCAGCCGTTTAAGCGTAAAAGACTAACAAACATCCACACTCACAAACTTTCGCATTTATAATATTAGTAAGAAGTAAGATTGGGTGAGAAGAGGAAAGTAATAAGTACTTCAAGTTTATAAACTGTGCAAGGACAGCAAAATTTTGATTCAAAGTTTTTAATAATGCTTTTCGATTCATTGATTCGAGTCGCAGTCGAGTTTCTGAGCCTAAAATATACAGGGTTATTTGTAATACTTTGGGTTCACAAACTTGACTGTGACTACTAATGAGCTTATTGATTACTTTAAGTTTTTAATTGGTTTACGTATTTACGCATTATTTACTTTGTGATATCGTAGTAGTATTGAAATTTAGATCATTGGCTTTTATTTTTGTATGATATTTTGAAACGTTTGTATAATGATGTTATTTGTAAAGAATGTGCAATTGCAATTTGTAATGTATAGGTTATTAGCTTTCTCCTTTTATTTTTTATTTGTAAAGTAAGTATTTCCATTGATAATTGATGAAGTTGAGTTGAAAATTATTGTTATAGTATAGCACAGACACAAAATAATACATTAATCTCCTTCACCTGTTAAGTCTGAGGCAGCAATACGGTTTTTAGCCGCAGGTGGTTACGGCTAGAAACCGCAAAACCTCTGACTCAGGCCGCACTACGGCTAAACACCGCGCCCGGTTTACTCAATTTATTAGAACATGGACTTCATGATATCAGCTTGAATGTTTGCTCTAGTATTTATTACTCACTATATTTTGTTAAGAAATAGAAAAAAGAGAAGTCATCGCCAATGTCGCAAATACTTGGTGTATCCACTCACTGACCAAGGGTTTTTGTTTCTTTTACAAGTTCAAAAATGGTTTCTGTTAACGGAAATATCAAGCACCATTCTGAAAAAATCTAGTAATTGGATCTGAATCAACTGATAAAATTACAAACACAAGATGATACGGCGACACACGTCACAGCAGGCACTGTCTACCAAGGTTGGGCGAACAATAAAATTCGTTTAAATTTTTGCGGTTTTAAAATCGACGAACGACTAAAAACCGCCCGCGGTTAATCGCAGTGCGGTGCGGGATCAGGAATCTACGTAATCGTTGCCTGAAATATAGATTGAAAACGAAGTGATACCTACACTAAGCGTCCATTTGTATTTAGAAGCATAGAACCCTAAAATTAAAAAAGATTTATTAATCTAATTAATTCACAAATACTTAGCTTGGACAAAATTGCAGTAATGTCCGAATGGCTCTCAAAGTGAGCCGTAAAACTTCATTAGATACATACGAGTAGAAACATTAACTTGTCTAAAAGTTCCACGTCTAAGAAACAACGCCTTCCTTAGACCTGCAACTTCGCTTATATTTCGGTATCAGGTGTCCATATTAATTTGAAAGAGTACCTTTCCATGGTCTTACGGGCTACGGCAACAGGTAAAGAGCTTGGCGCAGGCGCCACGAGCGCGTCGATACCGCACCTCGCACCAGCCGCTCAGCCCCCCCTTTGCCCTACAATACCGATACCCTCGCCCATTCACACACGCACACACCAACTCGAACAACCACCACAACAGCTGAATGGCACTATGCCGACGTGCAACTCATACACACTGGCACACCACCTTCGTAAAAATGTCTCTAATCTCGCCTCGGTGTGTACTGGGACCAACAGTTCACTGTCCTTGCAAAATTAGTAAATATTTATTTTCGTAATATCAATGACATCAGATATGTTGTTGACTTGTAAATTTATAGTATCATCACAAAATAGTATCTTTGTGGTCTTCGTAGAAATTACAAAGCACTGGCAAGTGGCAGTTGCTAAGAGACATAAAGGCGTTTATTGACGGTTGTGGATTAGGTATGCAGCATGAGCAATCATGGCAGGGAGCGGCAACAGTCACGTTTAGATATCTGTCACGAGCCACAAAGGGTAGCCAGTAAATGGGTTAGAACGGCACGTATACCGTGGTTGGCGTTCCGCTAAGTATCTCTAATTGGTCATCATTTCTGATTTGCCTGACTTTTAATGACGTCATAGTGCACGTTTAACCTTTTTAACGAATCTCAAATGCAATTATGTTCGCCGTGCGCTTATTGGAGTAGAAGTTTTTAATATACCTAATACCTACACTCCAACAGACTTTATTATAAAGTAACAACTGTAAAGTCACTGAACTGAAATACCTTATCTGCAATCCGTAAGCAGTAAATTCTTGTAATCTTTTAGATAGTTGTTATTCTCAATGACTCGGAATTATTTATGAGTTACCCGTAAACTCAATCCTCTTACTCAAAAGTAACTCGCTGGAAAACAATATTATTTTGTTTCGATAGATACCTTCTTCTGCCTGCTATTCTAATTTGTTATAAACTTTTTCGTTGAGTATTGTCAATTTGTTAAAATATGAATAAGCGCGAGGCCGCATCTGCGTTTTTCCGCGGCGGTTTCTAACCTCAAAATGTCAAACCTTGACTTAATATATAATATTTAAGGGGGGCTTCCATACAACAAACGAGTTTTTTAGCGATTTTGTCTTATATATTCGGTAATAAGGTATCCTTCTCAATTTAAATACGTTAGCTAATTTGAACATTTCATCAAGATCATTCCTTCCCTTTACACCATGCAAATCAAATGAATACTTTAGGAGGTATAGCACAATCAAATGTTGCTCAATGAAATTAATTTCGTGTCGCCATGATTGAACATTATACGGGTCACATACTAACTTATTTTTCGACTTTCATCCTAAATATTTTTTCTTTAAAAAGTGAACAACGCTTTCAGCAGATTACTTTAGGTAGGTGTAATATTTCAAAGATAGCTATTTCATAGGAAATAGTAAACAAATAGCCCATATTTTAGATTTTTCTCCAGTATAAACAATTTACGTACAAACACACAATTTATGTTGTAGACGTAGATATCGTGTTTATAATGTCATCATTCAAATGTCATCAATATTCTGAAAAAGAAATTAAACATAGAGTTCACAAACTCTTTTTGAAATATATACTGTACCAACCGTAGAGGATCTATACAAGGATAGTTAACACTATAGAGCAACGCGAACTGCCTAAAGACGTGCGTTGTATAACACTATAGAGCAACGCGAACTGTCTAAAGACGCGCGTTGTATAACACTATAGAGCAACGCGAACTGTCTAAGGCGCGCGTTGCTCTGTGTTAATAGGTAATGAGGGCAACCAGTAGACGCTTGAAATACTCACAGAATATCGAACAGTGTATTTTCATAAAAAAATAATAATTAAAACAAAATGGACCTTTACTGGGACATCCTTTCGAGAGCTTACCCGGGGCTCCCAACCGTAGGCTGTTGGCCGTTACGTGGAGTTTTTTAGTCGGTAGGAGTCCGACATATCATCGATTGAGGATTTTCCATCTCGTTAAATAAAAAGAAAAAAGGGGGGCTCCCATGCTACAAATAGGTACAACTTTTTGTTGTTTCTTGGTACGGAACCCTCCGTGCGGGAGTCCGACTCGCACTTGGCTAGTTATTTGGAAATATCTCCCTTCTTGCCTAATCTTTCTAAGTTAAACTACCAAATGACTGGGTTAAAAAATCTAGGGCAAATTTCTTACAATTTATGTCTGCATCAAAATCAACATTGCCAATTTTTTAAAATCCCTGAAAACTTTCCAAGTAAAACTACTAAATGAGTGGGTTAAAGAATGTTATGTGCGTATGTGTATGCTTCAAAAACTCAAAATGTGCCGAATTGATTGAGTTCAAGGTTTAACACGGTATACAACACGTTTCAGAGATGGTTTTAGGCTATTTTTTGCATTAGTAACATCCTTACGACAAGAATAAAACAGCTTTAAAAGGGTATTTTACCAATAGATGGCGCTGTTCGCTTTTTTCTATTATATTCTTCCAGCTACAGAACAAAATATTATAAGCAGCCTACTTATTATCATATTTCTAAGTATTTTTTTAAAAGGGAAGATCGATTACGTCTTGCTTCAGAGTTAGAGGTTAGGTTATGCGTTGCATTTTATTTTTGAAGTTATTGTTACAATGCGCGTGCACCATTATTTAAAAACTAAACATTGATCACAGAATAGAATGAATATATTTTTTCAAGTGAAACTTCCTCAGTGTGAATTGGATTTTATGAAATTAAAAAGTGTAGGTACGGGAAATGGCAGAATTCTTGATTTGGGTTTCGGCTTAGTTTTTATAAATAGACTTTTTGAAAAGTAAGTAAGTACCCACCTATCCTGTGTTTTGTTACTCATTTCTTATAGGTGCAACTATTTGCTAGTTATGTAGAAACCTATTATTTTCTTTCATCTTTGAATGGAACATTTCTAATATAATTTATTGTGGCGCGTAATAAAGCGCTTCACTCACAGAAAAGGGTTCAAGGAAAGCTTCAATATGCAAAGTACTATTATAAATCGAGCAAACATTATGTTAGAACAGTAATAGGTCGGTCAGGTATATCTCCCGAGATTCTAGGGTGTCTGGGTTATTTTTGTAAGAACAAACTCACCCATTTGCAAAAGGTTATATTCATTTCCCTTTGGAATACTTAAGGTGAAGGGGTTGCTCCTTTTAGATTTTTCTTCCCGCAGCGACTTGACGCGGCATCGACGCACGTAGAAAACGCGAGCCCCTGTTCATAGAACGACACCTTATAAGGTGTCGTTCTATGAACAGGAGTTTTTATGATATACTTAACAAGATGTGACAGCTTTTTAAAAGGTAATGAGATACTAAAATGAAGATAAAATATTGTGCAGTAAAGGAAGTCTCTGACAGAGTTTGAGTACAGAAAGTTGAAGTTCGTACTGTCACATCTTGTTAAGTCTCTCATAAAAATGTGTGAATTTATCGTATTACTTTTATTTCCTCGCAATATTTACGCCACTCCGCCGCGCCGCGCCTGTTGAAGAGTATTTAACAAGATACTCTGAAGAATTATGTATGATTTCTATCTGACTGAAATCTGCATAGCGAAAACAAGCAGAAACCTAATTAGAATTCTGTAATTACATCTCACTTTTTAACGATTATAGACTTTATTAGATGGCGCGCTCGATTCCATTCGCGTGGAATTATGTTTTTGCTCTTCCATTTCATGGGACGTGGGATTCCAATGGATCAGCCATTATAGCAAAAAATAATAACAAACATCCACACGTCTACACACCCAAACTTGTAAACTTTCGCATTTATAATATTAGTAAAATAGTCAAGAGACACAATGTCAAGATGTTTTAGTCACAAAATAACACCATGCGCTCTGTTATAGGTATCTTTTCTCATGCGTATCTAACAACACTTTTATACAAATTACCTTCTATTTAGAATAGAAGAAAAATTGTTTAGTTATAAGTATTATGAACATTTTTCAAACAGACTGAAAAATAAAGAGTAGTTTATCTTCTAGCTCCACAAAGGCCACTGCACGCAACCACTTGTTTGTGCCCGCAACTCTAAAGGCATGTTAACACGAACTCACTGGATAAAACGACGATGAGGGATAATTACTATTAAAATGAACTAAGTGGTACGTACTTGCACCTGTCAGTCTGTTACCTAGTGGTTGAAGTACTTTTTAAAGTAAAAACGCAGACAGTAAAGAATTAATTATTTTCTTTTATAAATTTTGACGTTAAGAACGTCCATATTTCCATAATGAGAAACTCGTTTGTTAGTTTACACCTGCAGCAATGAAGCAATGGATTCGTCCGTAAAATGCACAAAAAGACACTTAGGATTCTGGAAATATTCAAGAACTCACTTTATTAATTGAGACTAAAATGGAACCTTAAATTCTAATGTAAATAATTATTTTGTAAAAAGCACACGGTGTTAATGTAGTCTCATCTATTAAGAATTTTAGGTTCCGTTTTAGTCTCATTTAATGAACTGAGTTTTTAAATATTTCCAAAATCCTAAGTGCATTTTTTAAGGATGGGCCACTTAAAATGAATACCTATTATTATGTAATGTTAATTTCTACAGGAGTGCTATGGTGCTTTTTTAACCCATTCCTTCCCGCGGCAAACACGAGTAATAATAAACAAATTTCACGCTTGTGTAGGCGCGGACGTTCTTTATTGCCACATAAAAAAGATAAAAATGTATTAACAGCATAAAGTCGCAAGCATTTTTGAGAGCAACTACCGTCATACTGGTGTTTTAGTGGAGTCTATGCAAACGTCGCTTAAATATTTGGTTTGTCTTTGTCTATGTCTGTGAATGCATATGCATGCATGGCTATGCAGGCGCATAACCAAGCAAACGCTACAACCACGCTACAGCATATTCGTGGTATGTGTAGTGTAGTTCCTTGAGACATTAAGGAACTACACTACATACCACACACTACCAAAGATGTGTCTCCCGCGTGTGGCGACGGGAAAAAGTACAAATTGTCGCCACCCCAATTCATTCCAAGGGTGTCGTAAGACGCGACTAATGGAACAGTTTAGCAAAACGATGCATTGCTTAGAGAAGGAAAACTCGAAATGAAACCCGATTGACAGTGAAATGTAAGTTGAAGGCCTTATGGACGGCTTGAAAATTTTCAACTGCGGGTCGTCACGACCTGCACCTGTTCATTTCAACACGGCAGTAGGCTCACCACCTATTACGTGGGATATAAAATTATTAGGTGAAATGTGGGGATACTCCTTCGGGAATCAAGGCGTGAGTATATATGTCTGTACCAAAGATGTTGTGAGCAGCGTAATCTTTGCTCTGGGCAAGCAGAATACGACAGATCTTCAAATCTTTTAAATTTGTTATGTCCTCGTCATAAATTAGTAGCTGACGCCCGCAGCGCCGCCTGCGTCAAGTTTTGTTCCCGTTTCCGTTTCCCGGGGGAACTTATTTCCGGGATAAAAAGTAGCTTATGTGTTATTCCAGACCTATATCTACCCCTGTACCAAATTTCAGCCAGATCCGTTCAGCTGTTTGAGCGTGAAAGAGTAACAAACATCCACACTCACAAACTTTCGCATTTATAATATTAGTAAGATTTAAATAAATATAGGTAAGTACGAGTACGTATTACATGTGTGTATTCGACCGAATAAAAAGTGGATCTTATTACCAAAGTTATTTATGATTAGGTACTCAAAAAATTTACTAATGATGTGGATTATGACTTTATTTTGTACTAAAGTGTTCCATTATTATTTTTTTATATCGTTATAACTTTGCGCCTCATTGGGTTCTGTCCTAAGTTTTTTGGAAATCCTTATAACTCCGATGGAATAACTTCTGGAGCAATTAGTGAAACGCTACCTAACGATTATACAAACTTTTCTTATGAATTATTTTCTCGGCAACTTTCACAATATTTTCGATACTAGCGTACTTATGAATTATGTTAAAGTGCTGTAAGGTTTTGAGTCTTAATTTTAGGTGTAGGAGACATTATTCAATTTTGTAAGGTTTCGAAAAATAAATAGCTTAAGTTATTTTTAGGGTACCTTCTTGAACAAGTAATTCGCCTGTCTGAAAATATATAATTTAACTAGAAAATTTAATTTGAATATTAGTTAATGACATTTTAGTATTTTAGTTAAGTTTTTATCTAAGCGCGCGGCAGTGCGCAGGCCAAGTTCCAGCAACAGGCCGCACCGCACGCATGCCGTACACTATTCACACGAACCGTTTCGACTCACTTTTGACCCCCCTGTAGCTCAGTGCCTATTGCAAGTACAGAAACAAAATTGTACGTACGTAATTATATACTAGTACTAAGGCAGTGTACTAAATTTTATAGATATAGCTTCAGTAGATCCTGAAATATGACCATGTGAATATAGCTAATTTTGGCACTGACTGACTCCTTAACTGACCGGTAATCAAAACCTCTAGGCCACTTCCAATTGTCCTAGCGTTATGAAATTTGGCACACAGATCGGGTGCTATAAGTATATAAACAAAAAATTGAGAAATTTAAGAAATCGGTCAAGCGTGAGTTGGATAAGAGTTACAAAGTTTGTATGGGACCACAGGATTCCTTGGTCGGATCTTCTTCAAATTTTGCATTAATCATCTTTAACAGAATTAGTGGAAGATGTGTTTCATATTTTATTGAAATTCATTCCAGAACATGGCTGTAAGGAGGAGGAGTAAGAATTGTTTTCTTCGGGGGCATTTGATTCAAAGTTGATAACAATACTTTTTAGTGATGAGAGGACTCTTTTGATTTAATTTACTTTTTATATTCAATCTGATTTAAAAAAGATGCTGTCAATGTTTTGATTAATGTCAATCAAATACTCTATAGTCGATACATACAAATAATAGGAAAGTCAAAACTGCACATTGAATATTTTTATTCATATTTGTGATATATTTGGATGAAATCCGTCCAGTAGTTTAGAGATCAGCAAACATTCTAAAGAATGACTCACGCTAGACCGTGCCGGGTCCGAGCCGAGTGTTGGTCGTAGCACGGTCACCGAGTCAGTTGCGTTCACGACTGCTCGGGCGAAGCTCGGCGGCACTGTATTCATGCAACGGGCCGTGGCTGAGCCGAGGCGTGACCGAGTTGTTTCCGAGCGTTTTGCGTAGTTCTGCCGACACTCGGTGGCCGCTAGATTTAACGTGAGTTTGTTCATGCAAAATATATATAATTAGTTGACACTCAGCTTGGACCCGGCACGGCGTAGCATGAGTCATTCTAAACATAAGCTAAGTATAATAATGTAATGACATTAATATACATATATATTATCACACTAAATAACCTTTGGGGTTAGCAGAAGGCTAATAAACTATGTAAAGTGGCGATTAACATAAAACCTATTGGATTGATTAATCTGAAAATTTGCACGAATATTATTTTAAAATGTGTAAGCTTTAAACATGGACTTCATATTATAACGCTTGTGTTGGCTTAATCGGAAATCGAATTTCTTATAAAAATATTTATGAATCAGTGAAACCATGAGAATACGATGAGGAGGGGGGAGAGGGGGAGGGGGAAGGAGGTATAAATATTGTCATGTATACATAATGCACACTTTAAAGCTTATTAAAGAAAAAAAGGTACGGTTTCTTGAAAATTTTAAATCCCACCAAAACATCCCTGTTGAAAAGGGGCCCAAGTTCCTATCGGCTAATTGTTCGCCTAAAAAAGGGTTGAAATCCAATCCAATTCCCAGTTTAGATGCACTTTAAAATAAATCATAATCATCTTCATCAACAGCCTGATCCACTGGTAAACATTTGCGATTCCCAAGACTCGCCACCATACCCAGTCCTCCGCCTTCCGAATCCAGCCGCTACCCGCCACCGTATTCACGTAAACGGTCCATCTGGCCGAAATTCACTTTACCATACACCCAACTTAAAATACGTACGTACCTACTTGGTTAAAAATATCTAAAATTATGATACTTCTAAATTTGAACTTGGCAGGTTACATAATTTAATTATATATAATAAATTTAATTATACAATTAATCAAGTTTTACGTACTGTACGAAAACCTGCCAAGCTAGAGCAAGAAAAAAAAATTAACGACCTCTCCAGTATTATCTAATTGCGAATAATGCTATCTATCCCCTGTAGGTTTGAGCTATATGTATAGATTCTTTTGAAGCCATATTTGCATAAAATAATTCACTGCAAACATACCACATTACTATCTGACACACGTATTTGTGTAAAGATGAATTGTATCTCAATACCAATTCAAATGGAAATTTACTTGAAAGAAAATGTGTGTTCTCATACAATACATTTTCTAGAAGGGAAATTTCACCTTTGAACGGTCGAACGTTTTCTGATAATTCAACAATAAGAACAGAACACAGAAAATCCATTGGGAATGACAATATATGTGGTAAGTCATTGCCATTTTCGGTTGGCCCTTAACCGGTGAGCGTGTATGAAAACACTTCTGGAAGTAGAAGAAGCGGAAAGTTGTATGGCAGGATCGTAGCAAGTGGAAAGCCATAGTCACTGTCTACCCCAGGGAGACAGATGTGATGGTATGTATGTATTTGTGTTACGAAATAGGTATTATATCGAACTTTTCTCTTTTCTACGAAAGTCAATACGTGCCTTTATGATTTTAATAAAGTCTCGAACGTAACCATTTTGTGGCTTATGCCTACATTTTCTTTCATTACTAAAAGTGGCTGGCTGCTTCGCCCGCGAGGAAGTCGGTTCCAGTTGTCGCTTCCCATAGGATTTTTTCGAGATAAAAGTAGCCAATATATTAGTCCAAACTATGCCTAATCTCTCTGTACCTACCAAATTTCAGCCCCATCCGTTCAGCCGTTAGAGCGTAAACATCTTCACAAACTTTCACATTTCTACCATTAGTAGATATATTAAGCCAAATTTGATCTAAATCTGGTAGTTGGGTTAACTACCAGATTTGTTACTCCAAGTAATTTGTATGTACCTAAATAGATTAACCGTTAATGACTTTATGGACGTGGGAACTTTAGGGGATCGGTCAATGTTATCTAGTTAAATTTGTTATAAATTCCAATTTTGTGCCTTTAATTTCTAGATCTACGCCGAAAGGTCAATATTACACCGCGTCTTATCGAGATCTCATCAGACAACTAGATTAAAAACCATACCGTGTGTAGTTCCTTCATTTTCATGATTTTATGCAGTATTAAAAAGAGGATTTTAAATGGCCAGTGCCTATGAAGACTGATAACTAGTTATATTCAACCAGTAGTTCTGCCAACAAAACTATTCAACAGAAACAGGAGGGAAGAGAGGAATTTATTGATATGAAATTAAAACTAATTTAAATTACTTCAATTCAAGATTAACGGTTATTATCGGTAACGGTCCTAGCGTTATGAAATTTGGCACACAGATCGGGTGCTATAAGTATATAAACAAAAAATTGAGAAATTTAAGAAATCGGTCAAGCGTGAGTTGGATAAGAGTTACAAAGTTTGTATGGGACCACAGGATTCCTTGGTCGGATCTTCTTCAAATTTTGCATTAATCATCTTTAACAGAATTAGTGGAAGATGTGTTTCATATTTTATTGAAATTCATTCCAGAACATGGCTGTAAGGAGGAGGAGTAAGAATTGTTTTCTTCGGGGGCATTTGATTCAAAGTTGATAACAATACTTTTTAGTGATGAGAGGACTCTTTTGATTTAATTTACTTTTTATATTCAATCTGATTTAAAAAAGATGCTGTCAATGTTTTGATTAATGTCAATCAAATACTCTATAGTCGATACATACAAATAATAGGAAAGTCAAAACTGCACATTGAATATTTTTATTCATATTTGTGATATATTTGGATGAAATCCGTCCAGTAGTTTAGAGATCAGCAAACATTCTAAAGAATGACTCACGCTAGACCGTGCCGGGTCCGAGCCGAGTGTTGGTCGTAGCACGGTCACCGAGTCAGTTGCGTTCACGACTGCTCGGGCGAAGCTCGGCGGCACTGTATTCATGCAACGGGCCGTGGCTGAGCCGAGGCGTGACCGAGTTGTTTCCGAGCGTTTTGCGTAGTTCTGCCGACACTCGGTGGCCGCTAGATTTAACGTGAGTTTGTTCATGCAAAATATATATAATTAGTTGACACTCAGCTTGGACCCGGCACGGCGTGGCATGAGTCATTCTAAACATAAGCTAAGTATAATAATGTAATGACATTAATATACATATATATTATCACACTAAATAACCTTTGGGGTTAGCAGAAGGCTAATAAACTATGTAAAGTGGCGATTAACATAAAACCTATTGGATTGATTAATCTGAAAATTTGCACGAATATTATTTTAAAATGTGTAAGCTTTAAACATGGACTTCATATTATAACGCTTGTGTTGGCTTAATCGGAAATCGAATTTCTTATAAAAATATTTATGAATCAGTGAAACCATGAGAATACGATGAGGAGGGGGGAGAGGGGGAGGGGGAAGGAGGTATAAATATTGTCATGTATACATAATGCACACTTTAAAGCTTATTAAAGAAAAAATAGGTACGGTTTCTTGAAAATTTTAAATCCCACCAAAACATCCCTGTTGAAAAGGGGCCCAAGTTCCTATCGGCTAATTGTTCGCCTAAAAAAGGGTTGAAATCCAATCCAATTCCCAGTTTAGATGCACTTTAAAATAAATCATAATCATCTTCATCAACAGCCTGATCCATTGGTAAACATTTGCGATTCCCAAGACTCGCCACCATACCCAGTCCTCCGCCTTCCGAATCCAGCCGCTACCCGCCACCGTATTCACGTAAACGGTCCATCTGGCCGAAATTCACTTTACCATACACCCAACTTAAAATACGTACGTACCTACTTGGTTAAAAATATCAAAAATTATGATACTTCTAAATTTGAACTTGGCAGGTTACATAATTTAATTATATATAATAAATTTAATTATACAATTAATCAAGTTTTACGTACTGTACGAAAACCTGCCAAGCTAGAGCAAGAAAAAAAAATTAACGACCTCTCCAGTATTATCTAATTGCGAATAATGCTATCTATCCCCTGTAGGTTTGAGCTATATGTATAGATTCTTTTGAAGCCATATTTGCATAAAATAATTCACTGCAAACATACCACATTACTATCTGACACACGTATTTGTGTAAAGATGAATTGTATCTCAATACCAATTCAAATGGAAATTTACTTGAAAGAAAATGTGTGTTCTCATACAATACATTTTCTAGAAGGGAAATTTCACCTTTGAACGGTCGAACGTTTTCTGATAATTCAACAATAAGAACAGAACACAGAAAATCCATTGGGAATGACAATATATGTGGTAAGTCATTGCCATTTTCGGTTGGCCCTTAACCGGTGAGCGTGTATGAAAACACTTCTGGAAGTAGAAGAAGCGGAAAGTTGTATGGCAGGATCGTAGCAAGTGGAAAGCCATAGTCACTGTCTACCCCAGGGAGACAGATGTGATGGTATGTATGTATTTGTGTTACGAAATAGGTATAATATCGAACTTTTCTCTTTTCTACGAAAGGCAATACGTGCCTTTATGATTTTAATAAAGTCTCGAACGTAACCATTTTGTGGCTTATGCCTACATTTTCTTTCATTACTAAAAGTGGCTGGCTGCTTCGCCCGCGAGGAAGTCGGTTCCAGTTGTCGCTTCCCATAGGATTTTTTCGAGATAAAAGTAGCCAATATATTAGTCCAAACTATGCCTAATCTCTCTGTACCTACCAAATTTCAGCCCCATCCGTTCAGCCGTTAGAGCGTAAACATCTTCACAAACTTTCACATTTCTACCATTAGTAGATATATTAAGCCAAATTTGATCTAAATCTGGTAGTTGGGTTAACTACCAGATTTGTTACTCCAAGTAATTTGTATGTACCTAAATAGATTAACCGTTAATGACTTTATGGACGTGGGAACTTTAGGGGATCGGTCAATGTTATCTAGTTAAATTTGTTATAAATTCCAATTTTGTGCCTTTAATTTCTAGATCTACGCCGAAAGGTCAATATTACACCGCGTCTTATCGAGATCTCATCAGACAACTAGATTAAAAACCATACCGTGTGTAGTTCCTTCATTTTCATGATTTTATGCAGTATTAAAAAGAGGATTTTAAATGGCCAGTGCCTATGAAGACTGATAACTAGTTATATTCAACCAGTAGTTCTGCCAACAAAACTATTCAACAGAAACAGGAGGGAAGAGAGGAATTTATTGATATGAAATTAAAACTAATTTAAATTACTTCAATTCTAGATTAACGGTTATTATACCTTGATATTTTTTTGGCATATTGAGTCGAGACTACAGATTTCGAATAAGTAAGTTGTTATTTGAATCTTTTGTGTTTTTTGAGTACATTTTGGTTCTATAATGATGTGATTCTTTAAAAATATATTCTTTCTCCTCGTTTGTAACGTACGCAAAGGTTTTTTTTTAATATAATGATGAGCAACAAAGAGCTAGTATACTAACATACCTATTAGGTATACACTTTGTGCAGCTATTGCCCGGGGACGTACCTTAATGTTCGTGTAACTCTTAAAAAAAAATCTTTCTATCTTTCATAAATTTTAATATGCCTAGTCTCACATTTGTGAAAAATACGCGGATTCTTACTCTTGTCGTAAAAATCTAAATTGGAATACTTTTGCGTAGGTAATAATTTCTTCGGATTTTATATGTAAAAGGAAATAAATGTATTAATTCGCGTAGCAAAATGTACGTAGGAATCCCGTAGGAGGTTGACGTGAAAGATAATTAATAAATTTGACTGATAAAAGATATTTCCAACGTTAAAATGAAAATATACAAAAAGCTTTAAAATAACTACGAAATTTAAAAAAAGACCGTAGAGTTCGTAACGTTATATAAACAATTTATAATGTTCTTCTTTTTTGCGTATCTTCCTCCTTAGTGGTCAAAACAAATCTTAGCGCCATTATAATCTATTCCAAACTCTACTTGGATTCAAAATTAGGGTTCGCTTTTATTAGCTATAGCTTCAGGCGAATCTAAATATGGCCCCGTTTAATAATAACACTGTTTAAGAATAGCAATGGAGAGAACTATCTCAAAAGGTCACTTGATCGAGTTCGCAAACAAAACATTCTAAAGTGGAACGAAACTGATTTAGCCGTGAAAATTAGGAGATTCAAAAGGCTGTGAAGGTATAAAGCTCGTAGGACTGACGACCGGTGAGCACGAAAGCTTCTGTAGCGGTAACAGCGTACTGGAAAACGTCCTGCAACATAAACTGACGACCTCATATAGGACGTGGAGATATAAAGGGGTAATCAAATCAGCCTATAGCAGTACAATGTTGGACGTAGGTCTCTCCAAAATTACACCACAATACACGGTCTGCGACCTTCTTCAGATCGTCGGTCTATGTGGCAAGGGGTTGTCTTACCCCTCGTGCTAGTCGTGGTCTCCTATCCAGATCTCGTTTGCTCCATCGGCTGTCGGTTCTTGTACATAATGGCCAGTTCACTGCCACAATTTATATAGATGCAGAGGAAACAAAAGTGATCGTTGTGCCGATCTTTAGGAGAGGCAATAGACCTTCAGTTGAAATCAGTCGTCCGCAATGGTAACAAGAAGTACCTAGTTACACTAATTCGTAAAATCCTTCTTAGTTGTTTATGAATTGATGTCAATTTTGTACGCAACAAGACTTTTGCACGTGATAGTAATTCTCTTCACCTATATTTTCGTACATAATAGATATACAAGGAGTATGTTACCCTTGTACCGTTCTATAAAAAGTAAATACATCAATAAGTCATATTTATATATAGTTCGCATCCACTGATCTGTATTATTACCACAATAATAATACAATAATGTGGTAATAATACAGATCAGTGTTCGCATCTTATTCGTGACATATCAAAGTACCTATTATGTATAATGTTATCTTAAAATTTCATAATGATTTCACCGGATTTCACCAGCCGTAGTCGTCGTCAACTCGTGTGTTGACTTTTCAATGTTAATATGGTACACGCCGGTCTCCCATCGGTGTAGGTAGGTGTAGGCAAAGACTATGCCTTTCCACTTTCGCTTCTTCTACTTTCATACGTGTTTCCATACACTAGCTAGCCGGTTAAGGGTACTCGTGACCTGGCTTTTCTCCAAAAGGTCTCTGATGTGATCAATATGCGTACGCTGAAGTCGACTTCTACTCGTTTGCTGTTTTGTCTATCTATTTTGACTCATCCTCTCTACGTGTCGGAATCATGTCAGCATTCCTTTTTCCAAGTCACCACATCTTTTGTTAAATACCACATTGTTCCCCCTTATCACACTTTTCCTTTCTTTTCTCATCAAAGTCGCTTTCACTGCATTAATGTTACTTTCATGCTTCTTGCCACACCCAACTTAAACTATCATACATGAGTGCAGCGATAAGCACAGCCAGCCTTAGTACGTCAAATCTTAGTACCTAATTAATCATTATGGCGCTTGCAACAGTGCCGGAATATCGTAACCTCGATGAAACAGTACATGTTAAATATCCCGTAAACAGTTATATAGTGCGTAGCGTATTAATACTAGTCCAAATCGGCGATGTTTAAAAACAGTACACCACGTGACTGTTATTATTTATTAGGACTTCTGTTATTATAACAATGGTGCCTATTTTCACACAATGTAACTATAGGTCACTATGTGATTATTTGTTAAAATATCTATCTCATACGTAGCTATAAAATTAGCAAACGGTTCAACAAAAACAAATCAGATTACTAGATATCAGCAGAACTAGATTACCAGCACAAGTCTCATTTGCCGATAAAACGTCGCGTTTGCAACATTTTCTCAGAAACAAAGATTGTATTATTAAATAATCTGCGACCAGCAGCTTAGATAAAATCTCGGTATTAAAACAACGTGGCTTTGAAAAGCTTGAACGAGCGCTCAACTGATAGAAATCGCTACACTTGCGTAACTGTTGATTGCAGTTTCTATTGTAAAAACCTTTTGAGTTCAAGTGAACTAACCGCTCTGTTCAATGCTTTGCATTAGTAGATCATAGTGTGTGTGCGTGTCGTTTTATTCTGTGTCTGTATGCATACGCGTGTGTTTTTTTTTTAATATTTATGAAAATATTATTTTACACGTCATCTAGCCCAAACTAAGCTAATATAAGCTTGTGCTATGGGATTTGGATGACTGATAAATATCTTATACAGGATAAATTTTTGAAAAGGGCTTAGATGGCCAAATCCGAAACTATAAAGAATAGCTTAAAATGCTTAAAGGAGTCACGAGCCCGATTTTGATAAAACTGGTGACTCCTTGGAGCATTTTTCGCCATTCCTTATAGTTTCGGATTTGGCCATCCAATCCCTTTTAATAAATTCACCTGTATATTTCTAAATCTGTATATAAAAGAAATTCGTGTTAGTTACACTATTTATAACTCGAGAACGGGTGTACCGATTTGGCTGAAAATTGGTGGTGAGGTAGCTTAGAACCAGGAGACGGACATAGAATACTTTTTATTTCGTTTCAGAGCGCTTTTTTATGCGCTTTTTATGATCACTCAGAGTGAATGCGACAGGAACGGGTGATTTTACTCTCTCTTAGGCTGCTCGCACATTTGTCAGCACCGTACGCGCCGCACGCGACGTACGCGCCGCATTTTAGAATTCGTTGTATGAAATTGTATGTAACCGTATTGTATGAAACATTACAACCGCACCGTACGCGCCGCATTTCGTAAAATGCGGTAGGCATCCGAATAACATTCTGATGACATCATAATGCGGCGCGTACGGCGCGTGCTGATGCTCGGTGTAGCCGCATGCATGCTCAGTGTTGCCATATATCCGTATTTTCCCGTATTTATACGGAAATAATGTTCAAACTGGACAATACATAATACATGCACACGGGTTTTTATACTGAATTATCAGGCAAATGCAAAGAGAAGTTTCTTTACATTTCTAAGAAATTGAATTTAAATAAACGGAACTTTATTTGATCTTTCATAAACTAGCGATTTGTATTTTTAAAAGAAACATTTACTCCTTTCATTTTATTCTTCCTCCGCCAATAAGCAGGCTATTACAACACCCTTCCCTACGGGGCAGAATGTACAAAACGCAAAATGTGCACAATGCAGAATGTGCACGTAAGGGCTTGTCAGTACTATAATAGGTCTAGATCGGCAAAATAAATGAAGATCGGCGAAACAAATGAAGATCGATGAAACAAATGACGGTCGGATAAATAAATGACGACCTTAAAACATATGCAGATCAGTAAAACAAAAGACTTAGAAAGTCGATAAGGTCAAAAATTACTTGCAGTCATGTTTTGTAATCTAGTTTCGATTGCCATTCAAAAAATTGGTGCAAGCAAATCTCGACCTTAATGACACTTCTCTAAAAATGTGCTTTTAGGCGTTTATAGACATCACTGATCACGAATATTTAAAATTTAAATAAATATTATTCATGTTTATAAGGTCGAGAATTGCTTGCACCTATTTTTTTGAATGGTTATAGCATCTAGATTACAAAAAAAATGGTGCAAGCAAATTTCAACCTTATGAGCATGCATATCATCTATTTATTTTTTATATATTTGTGATGAGTGATGTCTTTAAACGCCTAAAAGCACATTTTTAGAAAAAAGTCATTAAGGTCAAGATTTGCTTGCACCTATTTTTTGAATGGCAATTGCATCTAGATTACAAAATATAGCTGCAAGTAATTTTTGACATTATCAACTTGCTTATAGTCTTTTGTTTTAGTGATCTGCATTTGTTTTTTCGATCGTCATTTGTTTATCCGACCGTCATTTGTACTGTCGATCTTCATTTGTTTCGCCGATCTTCATTTGTTTTGCCGATCTAGACCTACTATAATAAAGACAAGCCCTAACGTGCACATCCTGCGTTGTGAACACTTTGCAAGTTGTTTACATTTTGCGTTTTGTACATTTTGCGTTATGTACATTCTGCGTTTTGTACATTCTGTTCCGAAGGGATCTTCCCCTCATAGCCCACTGTCACATACCACTCACTGTAACGTTTCACACCAGAGGTAAAAGAAACTGCTTTAGTTGGCAATACCAAAGATTTGCTTACGGCGCGTACGGCGCGTGCGGCGCGTACGGCGTGTATGTGCGAGGCTATCAGGAAATGCGGCGCGTACGGCGCGTGCGGCGCGTACGGTGCTGACATATGTGCGATCAGCCTTATGTGACGCAAACGAAGTTGCGCGGGTCAGTTAACATTATAGATAAATTACACCCAGAAAAGGTTTACTATCACGTACAAATGTGAGTAAATCTATTTGCATTCTAAATTGTCATTGGCCCAAGAAAAAACAGATAGAAATTTACGGTAGTAGTACCTACTTTCCATTACCATCTCAGCCGATGATCAATCACCCTTAAAATCCCAGTACAACGTTCGGTCAGCAGGCTTTCGGGATCCTTATGTTTTCCTCAGTCCACCCGATTTTTCTAGCTGGATAGCCTCTATTGAGGTTAAGCATAGTATGGCATAAGTATAGTAATAGTGCAGGGGGCTTGTACGGGTCTTAGATCTCCACCACAAGAAATCAAGGTTTAAATATTCGCAACTGTGTCAAATTTCACCATCATTCGTTCCCACAATATTCTTAAAAAGGGGTACCTAGTTTTCGCTTCATGTTTATAGATTCAAGCTTCAGCATAAAACGTCAGCACAACATCGAGCTAGAATGTGAAAATATTTTCACACCTCTGATCCCATAAACGTATGCCGGCTTCTATGAAAACCAAATTTTATGAATAATGTACATATGTAAAACAGCAATTCCAGGATTTTAAAAATGTTTCACATTACTTGTTCAGCTTCAGCTTTTCTTTAACTGTAGGTATATCTTTTCTTTATACAAACAAAATCATGAACGTGAAAATCTGCGTGCATTATATAAATTTAAAAATCATTTAGGACTACTAGACACACTTTTTGGCATTACATGTATTTTATGTAAGTTGAATATATTTGAAAATGTATAATTATGATCATCAGTTGTAGTGTATAGCACAAGCTCAATTTGCGTCATTTAAGGAAAATGTGTGTATTTATTTATTTAGACACGTGATTTCTCATCCATTACCAACTTACTATAGTTGCAGAAGTTTAAGTTAGTTTCCAAAAGTGCTGACATAGCCATTTCTGAAAATCTAACAAAGTAAAATGGCGAACAAATTTTGGGAGAATCGGATGTAGCCTTCAAATTTCATTTATTACGTTGGAAAGTTTTTCCACCCCACGGGATGCTCTTTTCGTGTTCTTTTTGCGTACCGTTTTGTCACGATAAAAAGGACCGAAACGAACACTCTTAACATTTATTAAACAGTTCATGTATTGACACAGTGTTCTACGAAGTTTGTACAGTGCAAAACGATCACTTCGATCATTTAAGCTTCTTAAGGTACGGTTGCTGTCCTGGGACATCCTTCCGAGGGCGTACCTACACGGGAGCTCCCGGCTTTAGGCAGTGGTAGGGCACCGTGTAGTTTTAGTCGGTAAGAGCCCGGCATAGCATCCATAAGGAATTTCCATACGAGTCAAAAAGGTAAGTTTGCTTCTGACATAGGGAACCATTTGTGGCATTAAAGAGCGTTTCCGTGCTTCAAAGGCACGTAAAGTTGTTGGTTGCACCTTAAAAATTAATCACATAGGTTAACCCTTTATAGTAAAATATGTATTCTTCCAAATGCCATTTTATTATTTACTAGCTGTTGCCCGCTACTTTGCACGCGTGAAATTATGTTATAATGCCAATTTCGTTGCTTTCTACTTAGCCCCTAGGATATGTTGCATGATAATATATAGCCTATAATTATGAAGACCCTACCCCCAGGTTAATATTTGTGCAAAATTTGAATCAAATCTATTGAGAACTTTTCGAGATCCTTCCGGACAAAGCAAAGCAAACAAACAAACAAACAAACAGATAAAAAAAAATCTAACTATATTTTTGGCTTCGATATCTTATGTTGAACACTCAGCGAGTATTTTTTTTTTATATTTCCAATGTACAGTTTTGACTTTTCTATCATTTTATTATATGTATAGATTCAGGAAATTATTGAAATCTAGATATTAGTGATATACACGATTAGGTCAATAATTGGCTTCGAGTAAATCCCAAAAATCAATGATGCTTTTTCTTGGGTGAAAATCCCTCAAAGAGGTTATGCCGGACTCTTACCGACTAAAACCACACGGCAGAAGGCCGGGAGTCCGGTTAAGCTCTCGGAGGATGTCCCAGAATTCCCAGCAGGCTTTGGATACTACCGGGCCTCATCTAGGCTTTCGTATACTATCCCACGTTTGTATCCTTCCAAATTGATTGTGTCAACAATTAGATTAGATAAGTAGGTAATTCCCGAAGGAAACAATGATCTACAGTAGGTACTACGTATTGTGTAGAGCTTCGCTTAGGCGTTTACTTCACTTTGAATTATATACACTGCTAAATAATATTTCAAACTACAGCTTGCTTTATGTTCTGTCGGACGGTTTTACTTTTAATACGTTCTTTTAATAAGTCCTTTGAGTTTTGCGTAATTTTATTAAGCAATTTAATTTCACGCCTCAATTTTGATGAAATAGCTTCATTGCTTTAAAATTAGGGTTGTAATTTCATAAACGAGATTATAATATTTTTATATTCAATAATAATTTCATAAACGAGGTTTGCCTTTCGTATTCGTCGGGAGAAGTGCCGGAGGCTTGGAAGGAGGCGAATGTCCAACCGATCCCCAAGAAAGGGGATCGGTCGGATCCAGCCAACTATCGCCCCATAGCCGTAACCACCGTCATCTGCAAGGTGTTCGAGCTAATCATCAACAAACAGCTCATGCGCTATCTGGAGGATCACTCGTTAATTAACGATCGCCAATATGGCTTTAGGCCGAAACGATCAACGGGTGACCTCCTAGCGTACATAACGCACACCTGGGGTGAGGCTATGGAGAGGCACGGCGAATCTCTGGCTATTGGCCTAGACATCGCAAAAGCCTTTGATAGGGTATGGCATGCTTCGCTTCTTTCCAAGCTGCCGTCATATGGTTTATCGCATCAGTTGTGCCGCTGGTTGGCCAGCTTCCTGAACGGGCGACGGATTCGGGTCCTCTGTGATGGTCAGGCTTCCTGTTTTTTTTCAGGTAAATGCCGGAGTACCACAGGGATCGGTATTGTCCCCAACTCTCTTTCTTCTGCATATCAATGACATGCTGTCCCTTGGGTGCATTCATTGTTATGCGGATGACAGTACTCTGCATGGGAGCTATTCTGGCCGTCCAGCGGCGGGGCGAGGCGACGTGGATGAGAAGAGACGACAACTCGTGGCGGATCTCGATCTGGACCTGGGCCGCATTGCCCAATGGGGTTCAGACAACCTGGTCGAGTTCAATGCCAGAAATACACAGGCGTGTGCGTTTACAGCTAAGAAGTCCCCATTCCTACCCCTGCCCTCTCTTCAGAGCATTACAATTCCACTAAAGGACAACCTGGAGATCCTCGGTATAGACGTCCGGCGTGAGCTCAATCACAAAAACTACATAGAGAGCTTTATTGGTCTGGCCTCGCGGAAACTGGGAATCCTGAATAAGGTGAGACGGTATTTCACGCCACATCAGAGATGTTTACTGTACAAGACGCAGATTCGTCCCTGCGTCGAGTACAGTTCTCACCTTTGGGATGACTCCGCGAGGTACTTGTTAGACGCGCTTGACGCTATGCAGAGACGTGCTATCCGAATAATTGGTTGTCCTGAGGTGACGGGAGGCCTCGAACCTTTGTCGCAGCGAAGAACCATAGCGTCCTTGGCTGCCTTCTATCGAATGTATCACGGCGAATGTTCTGAAGAGCTCTTCAACCTGATCCCACCATCTCCTTTCCGATCCCGAACAACGCGTGCCGGGCAGAGATGCCACTCATACACAGTGGAGAGAATCTTCGCCAGAACCGAGCGTTTCAAAAGATCGTTCCTCTGTCGAACTATAAAAACATGGAACGACCTGCCCGCACACGTCTTTCCCTCATCTTACAATCCCGGGTTCTTCCAGAGGAGCGTGAAGAGGCACATCACAGGGCCGCCAACTTGAGGATCACTGTAAGAAGTGGCCCCCAATCGCTAGATGCGCCACTGCTTTCTTACCATCAGGCTGGTGGCGACGTCAATTTGGCGAGCTGAATATAAAAAAAATAAAAAAATAAAAAAAACAAGTGTGTAATACGACACCTTATTGACAATTCCATCTCGTTACGTTTCGTTTTGAAATTGCACAATTCGTTGGATGCAATTTCAAAACGAAACGTTTATTGTATGTATTCGTTTCGACAAATACTTAAAATAACCGCGTCTTATTGCTCAAAGAGGTAGAAGGGGCATACGTAGATAAATTAAAACTACTCAATAGAGGCTATCCACGTAGTGAGGGAGATTACGGAAATAAATTAAAACTACTGTATTGTCACAACTATTCACAAGCTTAGGTCTCTACATTAACGCGGTCATACAACGTGTGTCAAACAATAGAATTCATGTGTTTATATCAAGAGCTAAAACACAGAGCGCTTTAATAATGATGCATAAGTAAACAATCATAAATATTATATTTTATGTCCCTACACTACTAAGGTGGTAGACTAGCTTACGTCCTACTCGATGGAAAGTGGTTACCGTAGCCTATGAACATTTGCAACACCAGAGCAACTCGTGCTGCAAACCCCGCGAGAATTGCCTAAAACTCATTGTGAAGAACTCCATGACATTATGCTCCTTTCTACATATAAGATACATTTAAGATATTATATTATATTATTATATTTATTTTAGATTTTAAGATACATTTCGAAAAAGCTGGTCTGAGTTTCTTGGGGGTTCTTCTCAGTCTGTAGCATTTCCGAAACCTCAGTAGAGTCACAATTTTGGGACAAATATTTCTTTTTTAATTTAAAAGAGCATAAATTTTGCAATATTTTATTTATTTCCCCATACTTACGTACCTACGTTTCCGTAATTGGGTAGTTCTAAGATGAATGACAGTTTTTCACCCATCTCAAAATCAACATCAATCAAAATCAACCTCTATGATGCTTAACGCAGTGATAATTTACAGAGCTTTGACGACGCGGTGGATTACTTCATCACAGTGGATAGAGTGGTTCTCGACGAAAGTTTTAGTATATAATTTTTCCCAGGAATAGATTCCCAAGGTATGCGGGACCGGGATCAAAGTTTTATGACTACTTTTCGTAATAACCGCACTGTTAACGTGGGCGAAACCTTCACTCATCAGCTAGGCAAGTATAATAGGATATAATTTAAACTTCTCTAGTTTATTAACTACATGAAATAACATAATTACACTACTGATGAATCGTAAACCAGACACACAACAGTTCGAAATTACTTTTAAATTGTCGCAGTTTATTATTGTTTTCGTGTTCCCGCTAGTTATTTTAATCAATGAGTTATTTCGACATTAACATGATATTAACATTATTATAGCTGTGGATCGAAAACTTTTGGTGAGTAATGGAATCAGGAGTTACGTGGCGGAAATTCATCAAAGGAGGGGTGGAGAAATCCACCACACACCCTCAATCCGTCAATGATAACGCACAACAGTCGCGGATTACGATAACATTTTAGTCAGCCATTGTAAAAGAGAAAAGATCGTACAAACATACAGTTAAACCTTTATCACCAAAGGGCAGAGGTATATTAAAGGCCCACATTTCACTATGGATAAGAGTAGGCATTTATTAGGACTCTGTCTATCCCTTAGAGAAATAAGACGTGACTATATACCTATACATATAATGCTGTACTCCACTCTAATCTGCTGAACAAATTCGAAATAGTAGATCACCCTAGAGATTTATTTGAGCGTTTCCGTGCTTCGGAAGGCACGTTAAGCCGTTGGTCCCGGTTGCCAGTAAAATGGCAGTCGTTAAGTCAAGTTGAAGACTTTATTTTCAACAGCAGGCAGTCACAACCTGCACCTGTCCATTTAAACACGGCAATACGGCTCACCACCTATTACGTGGGAAAAATTATAAAAAAAAGGTGAAATGTGGGCATATAATATGCCTCTGCCTACCCCTTCGGGGATAAAGGCGTGACCATATGTATGTATGTATGTATGTATGTATGTAGATCACCCTTTGCAAGATTCTTTTGCATGCCGTCGTCGCTTTTGATAACTGAAAAGACTAGATTTTTCCACGACTTTGAGTCCCTTTTGGGAGTAATGGCGCAATTACCTTTTGACGTCATATCAACTACGTCAATTCTTCAACCTACAATGTGTATTAGAACGCAATCCATTTTTCATAATTCAGGGCCCATTTACTCACATGTCGCAACGTACTCAAAAACCCGCTGTCTAGATTGTTCTCTGGTAATAGCTAATAATGAAAGTCTTTAGGATGAGGATTTTATAGGGTTCTCATGTGTACAACGTGGGCGTCAATTTTTGATTCATACGACATGAATGCGTGGACGGAAATCTACGAGTGAAACGGCATATGTCTCATATTTAGGAACCGCAAAATATGAGAAATATGACTTTCTCCCGTAAATTTCCATCCACGCATTTACATCATGTGGTCGAGAATCGTTCAATTCAAACATTTGCAGACTACTAAGACGACTTTCAATTTTCAGTCATAAGAAATTTGGTACAGGAGTTGATTATAGTCTTGAATAATACATTGCTACTATTTGGTTGTAAACAGACGCTAAAAGCATACAGGCTTTTTCAAAAGAGAACTTTGAATATTCTTACAGAGTCGGCTGCATGAGTGATGTGTTTGGACGTAAACACATGTCACGGTGACCAATTTCGATTAGGCGACTGCCACTTTGGTGGTACAAAGAAATAGACAAGTTTGACCCCGATTTACTGTCCTAGTGAAATAGTCACATCCAAAATTCCGTGGGTGTGGGGTCGTAGAGTCAAAGTCTTAAGTTATAAAGTTTAATATGTATCAGATTATTTGTACTATAAAATGGACAAGAATCGTAACCTTGTTTGTACATATAGTTATATTCGTATAGCCGAACTCGATCTGAGTAAACATCGCTCTCGAGATAATTATCTCTGGGGCGGATAGGTAGATACTATTACTCAAATATAATTAAACTAAAACGCGGTACTTACGTACTCTTGGATGGATTAGGTGAACAGATTAGGTGCCTAATCAACTCTCACAATAATTACTTAGCCCGAGAACTCCTGCTAGTTTATATGTATATGTGGATTATGTTTGTGTTGTGTTATGTATAGGTATGTAGGAATAGATAGTTTAAAAAATATAACATCGAAGTTGTGTGCTATCTATTATAACACCGTGATTAAAGTTACTGAGTAAGAGTAAAATTGCTTGTGATAATGATCAATATTAAAAGTTTCCATGTTGTGGTAAAGAAATTTCAGTGTAAAGAAGCGGGATAACACCCGGAAAATCTCCCAAAGGTGCAGGATAGCACCCGGACCCCCCCCCCCCCCCTAGGTGAGGCCGCAGTGGTACAGTAGGTCTGTTGGAAGTCCTGGGGTATCCTTCCGAAGCTACGTGAGGTTTTTTAGTCGGTAGGAGTAGTAGCATAGCATCCATGTAAAATTTTCCCTCACGAAAAAAAAGACATTTCAGTATCACACACACAGTAGTAGGTTCATTAGAAAAGTAAGGTGTGTTAGTGGTATAGTCTGACCTTGAATGTAATTTGGGAAGCATGTTCCATGCAGATGTGTTATTCTTAATCAGTCAATCAAATCTCCCTCTGGCAGTCCACTCCTGAACGTAGACTCTCCCAACTTACGCCATAATTCACGGTACTACACCTTCCGAATCCAGTCTCCTTACGACTTTTTCTAGGTTTTTGGTTCATGAGTAAAGGGGTCGTCTTACTATATTTTGTAGAGTCGCGGCCATCACTTGAGAAATCGTTTGGTTCTGAATATCGTCAGTCAACTTTGGTATTTACCTAGCAGAGAGATCTTCGAATATTTATGTTTAAGATAACTAATGGAACCATTATTTCGAGGAGTAAAAATTTTTTTCGGACAACTGCGATAAATCGAATACTTTCATTCTTGTAATAGATTACCACGTTACACGAATTCTATTTCCCAAGTTTATACAGGTAGCCTTCAGAGACATTGACAGCGCTATTGAAACCTTTTCAGACCTGCTGTCAATAACTGTAAGTGTTAGACACCTTGGATTGACATACAGCTGTATTTAAATGATGAAACCATACTACTTATCAGTGCTATAAATCCTTTAACTCTAATAAGCATTCAGAGTTTTTATTTATAATCTATACTTATATTAAAAAGAGGAAAGATTAGTTTGTTCGTACTCGATAAACTCTTTAAATTGCGAAATTATTGCGCAATTAGAATGTCAGCTTATGATAAGTAACATAGGCAACTCCTCGTCTGTATCATTCCATACCCAAGTGAGCAGGGCAGTAAAAATAAATGCCGAACCCCCGTAGACTACTATAAGTATGGGCATTTATGTTTTTTTTTAATGTGAGGAAAATCCTACATGAATGCTATGCCGGACTCCTACCGACCTAAAACCATACGTATCCTACCTAATAGCCAACGGTTGGGAGCCACGGGTAAGCCCACGGAAGGATATCTCAGGACGGGTATTTATGGGTGAAATAAGTGCTACGAGATTCGTAGCACGTCAAACTCGTAGGCGAACATTTGAGCATGGCTGTACCTACGTTTAGATTTAAATTGAGGTTATCACAACAATGTAACAGATAACTAAGATCACAATTACCTTTAGTCAAGTGAAACGTTTACTACTGTTTTTGAAACGTTATACGCACTCCAATAACAAATTATCAATCCAAGTTGAAAACAAACGCGGGCGTGGGAGTCGTGGCGCGGGGAGATTCGGGAGGTTGTCGGGTTGCGAGGGCGGTTGATAGGCGCCAGACTGGCTGGCGCGGTGACTGCACGCGGGTGCATCCTGCGCAGGTGCTCAGTACCCCTTCTCTCCCCCCTTTTTTCGGGCGTCTACCACCTTGTCGAACTACGACTTGATATCATAGAGCAATACGATACCCGCCGTAACTAACCGATTAGTTTAGTCAGGTGATTTTCTTTAACGTGTTGTTATCTGATTCTTTGAATAAAATTTGTACTGGATGGTGCACAAGGCTTCGCTCGCATGAATATCTACTCCCATTCACGCATTTTTTGAGAACATATTCCGGGGATAAAAATCATCCTATTTATGTTGTTTCACTATAATCCTTGGATTAAAAAAAAATATTTATTGTGTGTAACAATAAATAAAAAAAAGACAAATCTAGATAATTCAAAATACAACACATTCACACACTTTCCTTGAATATTTTTAGAATGTGTGATAATATAAATGGCATTATCGGTAAAAGTTATCTCTTTAAATTTAAAGTTGCTGTAAACAAATTAATCAATGACTTTTAGAAACGTCATAGATAAATGGTTAATGTTGTTATGGAGAAAACGATACTATTTTTATAACTAAATAACACTTGTAGAGTCATATTGCATGATAGTCCATTACAAAATTCATAAAATATTTTTTGAGACACTCATAAATAATAAGTAGCAATTGTGTTTCTACTGTAAAATAAATTATGCAAGTAGAATTTAAGTACCTAGTAATGGAGTATTCTAATTTAAGTTTTTGTTAGTAAGTGATACCTTTTTTTATTCGTGTTTACGTCCCCACCCAAGGCCTTCACCCCACCGAATATCACAATGGGATGGGTACGTCTGAATCAAACTACCAATACACGGTGTCACTTCACTGCTATTTTTTTTCTTTGATTAACGTGAGGGAATTTTTTTTATGGATGCTATGCCGGACTCCTACCGACTAAAAAAGAACCTCACGTAACGCCCAACAGCCCTCGAAAGGATGTCCCAGGACTCCCAATAGACCTACGGCTGCCACTGCGGCCTCACCTTGTCACTTTACTGCTGTTTGGAGCTTGGGAACTTGGTGTACCCGAATGAAATGACCAGACCACAGAATCGTCGGTTACGAAAAAGCTAAAAAAAACTGACAAATCAGGCCCCACGTAGTCACCAGCAATAATGACTTCATACAACCCGTTGTTGTCGGATCTCCTTCCCCTATAAAGTTACCCCGAACTTGCTCTGTGACATTTCCTTCAATCCCTGTCTACACAAGGTCACGTAACATCTACGCCACCAGCGATATACATTTCTATTAGGGCCAAACCCCACCAAATTGGAAACGCGAGAAGATATTACGTTTATAACAACAAATAAAATTCTGTTATTTTATCACACATCGCATCTCGTTATAGTGGAGTCTGTGCCTTATGACTTGTTTATGTAATTTCACAGATCTTCGTACGTAATCTTACCACTACTAGAAATACAAATTTTCCCTTATTTCACAGTTTCACTTGTATCTAACGTCTTATTTGTGTCCTATAAAAGTGTTTTATGTATTTTGAACGTCTTGTGCTACTTTTATAACCTGTCTTCGTTGAATTATTATATTATTTTGTGAGGACAGGCATTAGAACTCGTCGAGTTGTTTACTTTTAGAATAAGAGACCTCTACCTTCGTCAATTTATAAAGGTTCATCATCACGCCTTTATCCCCGAAGGGGTAGGCAGAGGTATGCCTCTGCCTACCCCTTCGGGGATAAAGGCGACCATTATATGCCCACATTTCACCTATTTTTTATTTGTTCCACGTAATACGTTGTGAGCCGTATTGCAGTGTTTAAATGGACAGGCGCAGATTGTGACTGCCTGCTGTTGAAATAAAGCCTTCAACTTGGCTTAACGACTGCCATTTTACTGGCAACCGGGACCAACGGCTTAACGTGCCTTCCGAAGCACGGAAACGCTCAAATAAATGTCACAAAGTGATCACATGGATGATCACCCATCCATGGACCGGCCATAGTGAAAGTTGCTTACTGCAGTGATCGTTTATAGAACACTGAGTCCGCGGGGCCACGAGCGCGAAATTTCAATTTACATCTTTAACATAAATACGAACGATCAGCTACCATGATGGTATTATCATTATACGCACGGTATACTTGGGACTTATCGTCAAAGGTTAGTACGTGAAGTTTTTCATAGTTCAAATAATTAATAGTTCATCAACATCGTCGTCCGATCACAAAGTACGCTAGGAAGAAGCTGCTTGTGTTATAAAATATTCGTTTATAAATATGTTTTTATTGCCTTTTTTACATGAAAACACCCAGACGGAAAGTCTGGGTGTTTTCATGTGAAGACCAATATTAATGGATAACACCAATTTTTGTTCCGTGTCAATTGAGCCCACAATCTCGCGCTACACTATCACTAGATCAAAGCGGCAAATTATCTTTGAATAATATCAGTAACCATCGTAAACCACAGTCAGACGGTGAGTTTGGTTGTAATTGCTTGCCAGACACCATCATTCTTCTCTCAGCCTCTCTATTCATCTTCCATCAGTGTGCTGCAACTGTTATATTATTATTTTTGCTAAGCAAATAATGCTATTGACCAGATGACCCTGCATAACTTAGTCCTTTTTAATCGTTGTAGGTACAATTAACCGATTTCCGAATGGAAATGGTTTACTATTTGCTTTTAAGGTAAAATTGTAAATGGGGAGTCAGTATTCTCATGCCCGACTAAATTCGTCAAGCTTCTTCTATACTAAAGTGTTGTTTTAGTTTATTTTCAGTGGAACCAAATACGTTTGTTTGTTATTCGTAACATTGATTACTGTTGCAACACGTTTTGTTAAAGTTTTAAGGTATTTGAATTGCTTTTAGCTACAGTTCATATTTCTAGGCTCATATTGCTTTACACACAGACATTTCAGATGCATAAGCTCGAAATTACGTAATAACGAGAAGAGTCTGTTCCACATGTGTCGGCATATTTTTACCTTTTTATAAACTTGTTTTCAATCAGAATGACATCATTTTCAGGGAAAAAGTAGCAGTTCCTTCGAGACCTACTTTAGCCATAGGATATGATAATCATGTCAAGAATAAACAACTGCTTTCAGCAGCAGATTTAGTATACAACGAGGACTTTGCGCTAAGATGAGAAAGAACCCGTATCTGTATGTTTTTGTAGAAGATGTTTTGCCTTAATTAGTCATAGCATATTCTTAAAACGTAATCAATCGAAAATAAAAACTATATTTGTCTATAAATAGTCTTAATAATCAACTCAGTTGTGAACCCGTAACCTCAAAACCAGTAATCGCTTAACCTACGACTGCGCAGCACCGAGGCACTCATATACATTAATTTATATTTGAGTACCTTCAGATTTCCACGAATCGAGCAATTAATTTTGAACCGGCTATTTTTGGTACATCGTAAAGTAGTTCCTTCACCTACAAAGATTGTAACATTGCGTCTTAAGTTATTTACACGCTAGAGGAACTGGTTTCTAACCTACTTAAAGAGTAAAAATAGCATTTAACAAGAACAGTGGCAAGGGGAAACGACCCCAATTTGTTACAGTTTTAGTTATGCGAAGCCTCACGCACGCATCCATAAAATTTATTTTTAGTATACCTTGTACATATCAGACGATCAATGATTACACCTGAACCTTAATCAGAGGTTCACAGAATGGTCTGAACATCGTGCGATCAACCCAATTAGTCCAGCAATTTAAAAGTCGCGATGTCGCACAAACGCTCGACAAATTGGGTGCTATTACTGCCATCAATCTATATAAACAGGTTACCGTCACACTGGGACGTTAAAATGATTAACGACATGACTTTTTTTTAAATTAGGCATTCTTTAGCCTTCGTTTTAAAGTAGAGATAAGCGATTATTAACCTTTGACAGCTGCACACTCCGTGAATGTCTGAAACATTTTCATCATCTGTCGACCAGTTGGGGTTAGGTTTTCAGACTAACTGCGATGCGACTGGACTTTAAGAACTGTGTGGTTTTCTATTTAACCCTTAAATGCGCGATTCAAAATAACATTTTCTTAGATATATTAAGGTGAATAAAGCACACGAAAAATCTGAAAAACAAACTAATATACCATATCTGCAACAGTGCGCATTTCACTTAATTATATGAAATCAGAACTCAAAAATATTAATTGCATAAAATGTCAATTTATTCGTGGCGAAATTACTAAAAAAAAGTACTACAAATCGGATACTTACACCTAACTAGATTACTTTATTTTTGCCGTTTTATCTTTGTGAACATATTTAGGAGGCATACTTGGTACTGGACCACGTTTCTATGTTTTTTTTAAATTCGACCTCTAAAGACCTCTTAATTCCATTATTCCTGTTGCACCAAGCCTATATATGCACAGTTAAATGACTTTTTATTAGATGGAGTGTTTCAGTTTTTTATATTATAACCAGGAATTTACTATAGTTACGTCAAAAATATGATTCACGGGAACATCATGGCTTTCCTGAATGTCTATATGGTATAGAATTCTCCAAAAGCAGTTTTAGTAGGTCATTGCAGGGTCGACAGCTCAAGTTTCGCACCTCTGATGTAACAATTGTTCATATGCCAGGGTGACCACTTTCCATCAGGCATGCTTGTTTGCCACTTTAGTGGTATAAAAAAGAGTTTTCTTCATCTTTTCCAATGACTGACGATGCTCCACATAGTAAACTTGTTCATCTTCTTCCCCTTCTGAGGATTACCGTCATCATTAGACTGATTTAGAAACTGAAGGTATTTCTCGACATCTTCACGAGCTAAACACTTTCAGCATTTTACACAAAACTTATTAAAATCTTAGATTAAGAAATAAAATATATTTATCAATAGTTATTTAAATGGTATAGCAACAAAAACTTTCAAATGTTTTCATAGTAGGTAGTTCTCGCCGAAAATAGATCCCGGGCCCGCCATTTATTTTATTTCTAACAATCAGATTTGGGAAGTTTTTAGGGTTCCGCACCCAAAGGGTATAAACGGGACCCTATTGCTGAGCTACACACAGTCTGTTATCAGGCTGTGTCTATCTCGTGAACCGTGATGATTAGACAGTTGAAATTTTCACGGAAGATGTACTTAATTCAAATTCAAAATAAAAAAATATTTTAAAGTTGGCTCCCATACAATAAACGTAATATTGCCGTGTTTTGGTACAGAACCCACAGTGAGCGTGTCCGAATCGGCTTCATTGACCGATTTTCGGGTGTCAGAATAGATTCAAAGTCGGCCATTTACTCCCATGTAGACGAGACGACATCGCAAACAGAGGGAACGTCTGACTGAGTTTTTCAACAAAGTTTTTTAATAACCCCAACCTTCCTATTCCTCTTTTCATTATTACAGCAAAGGTCAAGTCATTCGAGAATTGTTATGGGATCCTTTTGCGGTAAATATGCGCTTTTTAAGATTAATACAGAGAGAGAAAGCGAGATTATCACTTATTGATATAATATGCGCTTCTTGATGTTTTTGGAGCGTGAATCAATCACACAGTGCCCCGTGTGCTCCTCGGAGGTGGAACAACAAAATTTTAGTCATAAAAATCAAATAAACGCAATCGAAGCGAGCGGGGAAAACAAGTTATTTGATAATTCCTTGTATGTGCCTGAGATTCCTTTCTTTTCCCAAGAAAATGAAATTGGAATTGGAAATCTTTATCTACACACATAACCCTCCCCGTTCAATCTTGAATTCTTTAAGCGGGCGTGAAAGGCAAATCTCGAGGTCAAGCTGAGGGAAACTATTTTAGCATTATTGAAATGTATAACAATCCTTTCAAAGGGAACTGTCCATTTTCTGAACCTGACTTCAAATTTCTGTAAAGTGTAATTTCATCAAAAAGTAATATTTATGCACTCTTTCTCTATATAACGGACCGCCTCTGTGGCGCAGTCGGTAGTGATACCGCCTGCGGCGCTGGAGGTCGTGGGTTCAATTCCCACCGGAGACAAATATTTGTCTCAAGAGTCTGGGTGTTTCTATGTATAATATGTATATATTTAAAAAGTATATAAGTATTGTGTTTTACCATATTTAAAACTTTACTATCATTCGTTCTCACAATATTTTTGAATGTGGTACAAACTATTACTCAATAACACACAGATGAGCTTTAAAAGCTCGGTCCATACCGACCGGAACACATCAAAACCGGTATGAAAGCACATCAAAGCATAAACGGGACTAAGCGACCAGTGCTCCAGTTCCACTTGGAACGAAATATAAACAAGTAGATTAAATGGTCAGTGAAAGACGACGAAACTATTAGATCGCGGGCCGCTTCAGGAGCTAACGAGTGTGTCGGCAGGAGTCTGGCTGCGAGCCAGCCGCATTCGGAGCATAAATTGCGGTCGAACGCCTGGCGTTCACCACTCACTAGTACTCTGCCTTTCCTAATCTGCCGGGGAAAGCGCCAACAAGTGCTTGTATTACAGTGAACTTTCGACTCGTTCGGAACTTTCTGCTTTTTGTTTTGTGCTTTTTGATGTTACAACCATGTTGATGTATGATATTATAATAGATAGCTGATGCCCGCAGCTTCGCCTGCGTAAAAATTCCCGCTTCCCGTGGGAACCTATTCCCGGGATAAAAAGTAGCCTATGTGTTATTCCAGACTATAATGTATATCTGTACCAAATTTCAGCCCGATCCGTTTAGCCGTTTGAGCGTGAAAGAGAAAACATTCACACTCACAAACTTTCGCATTTATAATATTAGTAAGAAGTAAGATAGTAAGAAGTAAGATTCCGCCATGCCCGACACTTTGCTTCTCTCGTTACGTATGTTAGCTCGCCGCCGCCGCGGCCGTTATACCCCTTGGATTGACAAATTTGGTTACATATGACTAAACCCTTATAGCTAGTTCGTGTAGTAGTGGCTGTTTGAGTTGTGAGTTGATAGATCAGTCAGTCAGTCTGGGTATTTTATTTTATTTATATTATCTCTGTATGATCCTGATGTCAAATATAAAGTCACAAAGTCATCATTTATTATTATGATGACTTGACTTAGCCCTCGTTTACAGGAGCAATATTCACTTTAAAACATTTATACCGTATATTGAAATAAAATGAACGTGAGCTCTTTCATCACTCACCATGATTAAAGTGGTTAGTTTTGGCTTCAACGGAAATGGCTACCGAAACCTCAAACTCCGAGAGTATCCTGTTTGTAAGTTCGGAGGTTAGAAAACCAAAGACTCGCTAAATATTATTTACTCTGAAACCTTTCTGTGACCATGGGGTTACAACTGTTTGACTTTAGATAGATTAAATTCGTGATGTACCTACACAGTAATACTAGATCGTTAAGATTAAAGCTTCTTTATTTACTGCCAGACCCGAAAGTTAGAGGTAGAGCCTGTAAGAAAAGAACATTGCAATAAAAACTCACCGCCTCTCTTTTCTAATTGCCAGAAATTACATTGTGTTTTTTAATTAAATTATCTTTGTAACAAAAATACAACAACTTTTAGGATCACGTAGGCTGTATGCTTGTGCTACTTCAGAGGCATAAAAAATTACATTTATAATTATATTACTAACGGACCCAGCTTTTAAATTTGAATTTACTAGCTTTGGTCGAAAATATATTGTTGGCAATATTAGGAACGACGTCACTTCGAATATCATCGCTGTAATAAATTCCGCGGAGTCTGTGCACAAACGTGGCGGTACTGGTGATGCAAACATCCTAAGTAAGCTACGGTGCCCACTTTTAATGAAATAGGTGGTAAACTTACTGTTCCACAACATAAAAAAAAAATACTGCTGTCCCTTAGAGGTTTCATAAAAAACCGTCAATGAAAAATCAAACATGTTTAAAGCACCTACCCATTCTTTGAAATTTGGTTTTGTTACCGCTTAACTTATCTATACTACTGTAGGTATAGGTACATAAAATGATTACAAACGAGAACAGGTTTTGATTAAGTTTAGGATGGAAATAACTTGAACTAATTGACTGCTGTTAACGGAAACCGATATTCACGTGGGTGTAGCTGAAACTAATATTATATGTATGGCCTCGTTACAGTAGATTACTCAATGTATACTATATGTTACAATACAATGTAGATATTCCCTACTAGTATTTTAAAAGTGTTTGTCAATCACGCTGTAACGGCTGCTCTAACAGTTTTGTGACTAAAACTTGCTAACCGAAGGAAATATTGAATCTATTTCGACTGCCTGGCGCAGTTGGTAGTGTACGACCTCAGATGGGCGGTATGGAGGTCTCTCATTCGTTTACGCTCCCTGGTGGGCCGGTCTAGACAAAATTTGACCCGGGCTTAACCGCATGTGACTGCGGAGAGCCAGTGCAGTTCATTTTGCAATTGCTTTCATGCACTAAGAGCGATCTTAACGAGGCCACTGACAGTGTGGTTTAGATGGCAACGTTTTATGCAAACTATCTGAGAAGCCAAAAAAAACGTGAATCAATGACACGATAAAAGAAGAAGAAGTTGGCAGTGTAAAACCGCCTGCCGCGCTTGACTCCTGGGTTCAATTCCCGGGTCGGTCCAAATATTTGTGTGATCCACAAAATATGTTTGTTACGGAGTTTGGGTGTTTCTATGTATAATATGTATGTATTTAGAAACATATAATTATGTCTATTAGTCGTCTAGAATTTTTAAATACATACATAAATTAGTCATCATAATTTTTAAATACATAGAACACTAATACTCCGAAACAAATATTTGTGGATCACACAAATATTTGGGCCGACCCCGGAATCGAACCCAGGAGCTCAAGCGCGGTAGGCGGTTACACTACCGAATGCGCCACCGAGGTAGTCAAGAATGAAAGACACAAACTTGTAGGTAGGTATTATGTCAAAGATTTTTTAGAATATTCCCTTCATAGGAATTTATCATGGGTTCAAAATACAATAAAACTTCGAACGATAAATAACATTAATACTATTCTTTAACTATCCAATACAATATTTGCAGACGAACAAACTTTGATTCATTGCTATACTTGATACATCTTATAGTCAATATTGTTTAATAGCTTAAGCGGCTGTGAGAAGGCAATAAAGTATTTATATGATGTAATTTATAGCGTTTATAGGGAGGATATTGAGGCACAAGGCATCGTTAATACACGGGCAAGCCACATGCCTACGAACGACTTCCGGCGTACGAGTTCGACAGTGCAATACCCGGAACTATAACACTGAGACGGGCTACAAAGGCATATTGCCTATTGTTTGGCATCTCCGACTTTTGGCATCAAACTTTGAATCAGCGCCCACGAACTACACTGTCAGTTTAAGTACTGTACCGCTATAATGTATGAATATTAATACAACATTGAAGCACATTATTGTATTTTGCTTTACAAATTGGTGGTTTTATAGAGTAATCGCAGTAAATATTAACAGATTTTGCATTGGTATGTATCCTCTTCAAAGTTTATTCTCATTGAAAAGCAACGAGCAGCTTTCAATGCTTTACTTCTGAACGTTAGTATTTTTCTATGGGTTATGTGCACTTCGTCCCTTGTGCACTTCGTATCATTCTCACATGGTCACGTTCGCATTTAGTCGGTTATTAGAGAAATTACAACATTAGGCACAGACCGGCAGAGCTGATAAAACGGTGATGTAAAATTTCACCAAATACTGAGTCATAAGTATTAGGCACTCTACTTAATTAGGTATTTTATTGAACTTGCAAATAAAATATTTAACAGAACAAACGTAAGAAGTTCATTCACGCTTTTGACTTTAGATTCTCAGATGTCTCGGAGTCTGGCTCTCCTATATTTATGAACTTATGCTAAACTTATTACTCCTCAAAACATATTCCATTTGATGAACTTCAATTTGTGATTGATTATAGATTTGACATGCAAAGTTTCTATTAATATAATGTAGGCTTTCATTTCGAGTATAATGAAAAGGTACTACCCTAACTGGAGTGAACAACTATGTAAATAATAAATGCGTGTCTATTTAAAACTCAAGGGTGTCTTCGTGTCGCTATTTGTGGTGTAATGTTCTACCTATCTGTGATGGTTGTGTAGATAAAGTCTACCTTTTCAACAAGTTGAAAACGTTCGAAACCATTGATTTGTTGCCAATGACGCACGAGACCGCTTGTCGATATTCTAGCTATTACCGAATCAGTTGTTGAAGGTCTAGAGACCGGTAGGACTAGACAGTTATATTACTAGGTACTAATATTAGTTCATGTAGAATACTATATTACATTCATAATATCTCGCTAACATTACCTAGTGCTCTCTCTTTCTCATTCGATTGAACTCGAAAGACATCGGTCTTTCAACTCATATGAAAACTGGCACCGTCCTTTATGATCCCATGACCTACAAGGTCAGCTGTTGAAAGAAAAGTAAGAAAGATTTCTAAAATATGCTGCTTCATCTGTCTTCTCAGTAAATGACCTTGTCAGGTTGTAGATATACAGCAGTTTACCTCTGCAGTCGAGGCTGATTTAAGTAACAACAAAAACATTACTAGGAAGGAATAAAATGCCAAATCTGTTTTTGTAACATTAGTAGATTGTTAACCGAGGGTGGAAAGGATCAATTCCCGAGGCAGCGAGGGCGGCTATAGTCCGAGTCGGAATTGATTCTGTTACCCGAGTTAAACACTCTACTTTTCATTTCAAATACGAGGAAAATAAAACTAATAATAATATTCAAACCTTACCATAAAAGATTATTACCAATTGTTTTGAATTCTGTTACAGATAAATAACAACTACATTATGTCGACTTTTTTTTTAAATTTTAAATATGGAACTCACCGCGTAATTGTTGCAGAGAAATTTTCGCTAAGTTCACACTGGCTGTTTGGAAAGTCGCATGGACGCAGCATTTTTTTAAATTTTTTTTTTACCTAAATCTCTTCACCATCACAGCTTACCTGTCAGCAGTTCTATTTTTAAGGTTCATTCCGACCCTTGGGTGGGAAGTAATTTGTATGAGTTTTTCCCTCCCTAGGGAGGGAAACAGCATTTTCCACCCAATAGTCAGATCAAGAAAACACTATTTTCCGAGTATGAGAAATGAAAAATAACTTTTTTCCGAGTATGAGAAATGAAAAATAACTTTTTCATTTCTCATACTTCTCTCATACTTCTTTACTTGGAAAATGCTGTTTCCCTCCCTAGGGAGGGAAAAACTCATACAAATTACTTCCCACCCAAGGGTCGGAATGAACCTTAAAAATAGAACTGCTGACAGGTAAGCTGTGATGGTGAAGAGATTTAGGTAAAAAAAAAATTTAAAAAAATGCTGCGTCCATGCGACTTTCCAAACAGCCAGTGTGAACTTAGCGAAAATTTCTCTGCAACAATTACGCGGTGAGTTCCATATTTAAAATTTAAAAAGTCGACATAATGTAGTTGTTATTTATCTGTAACAGAATTCAAAACAATTGGCAATAATCTTTTATGGTAAGGTTTGAATCTTATTATTAGTTTTATTTTCCTCGTATTTAAAATGAAAAGTAGAGTGTTTAACTCGGGTAAAAGAATCAATTCCGACTCGGACTATAGCCGCCCTCGCTACGCTCGGGCGTCTAAATACCTCGGGAATTGATTCTTTCCACCCTCGGTGAACAATCTACTATTCTCGAACTATACAAATCAAAACTCATAGTTAGAGAAGCAAACAAGGAAACACACTTGAAAAGAGAATTTAAAATTACTTATACAGATTTACATACAGGAAAAAAAGGAAATTTACAACAAAAAAAACCGGCCAAGTGCGAGTTGGACTCGCCCATGAAGGGTTTCGTAGCAGCAAGTAACATAATATAAAAGTTCTAATAGTTCGTTGTAACTTTGATTGATGTTTTAACACAATCGCAGTGGTAGTGATTTTTCTAACCAAAAATTGCGGTTTATGACGTATTAAAAAAAAACTACTAGCTCTATCTCGTTTACACCAATTTTCGTTAGTAGTTTTTATGGCAATGTATACATCATATATTTTTTTTAGATTTATCATTCTCTTAGTTTAGAAGTTAGAGGGGGGGGGGACACAATGATTTTAGAAACCTCAATAGCATTTTTGAAGACTTATCTGTAGATACCCCACACGTATGTGTTTGATGAAATAAAAAAAATTGAGTTTTAGTTCTGAGTATGGGAACCCCAAAATTTACTGCTTTTTTTCTAGTTTTATATAAGAATCTTAATGCGGTTCACAGAATACATCTAGTTACCAAGTTTCAATAGCATAGGCCTTATAGTTTCGGAGAAAAGTGGCTGTGACACACGTACAGACAGACAGACAGACATGACGAATCTATAAGGGTTCCGTTTTTACCATTTGGCTACGAAACCCTAAAAAGAAGGTAGGGGAGTGACAAGACTGACAATGCCTCGCTCAGAAAAAAAAGAAAAGATAATGTTATGTATGACAAATTGGAGGCCTTATCACAAAATACAATCGCTAACAGACAACCTATGAAAACCAACCAGATCAACATTAAAATGGAAGTGTAAAGTTACCTGTATTTTTAACTACTCTATAATATGATTGCGTCACTGATGCCAAAAATAACGATCACGTACTAATTTATAGCCGATTGACGGCTGTATTAAAATGGGAGCGGCCTTTCCTTTTTTAACCTGACCCTTCAACCCGCTCGTCGATGATGATATAAATATCGGAAAGTAACTACATAATTTAGTACGACGCTAGACGATCGATGCCGCTTTAAACACCTTATTTGGATATAGGTTTATTTGCGTACGAAACATATGTTTTTTTTAAATTAAGCTCGACAAATTGACGACGCCTGCCTGATGGAAAGCCATAGCGACATGGAGCGATTGGAGGCCACTCTCATAGTCCATACGACTTCTGACAGTGGACCTCACGTTGGAGGCCCTGTGATGTGACTCTTCACGCTGTGATTGTTGAACCCAGGGCTATAAAGAGGAGGGGAACATGTGTATGTTGGTGGGTTTTGGACGCTAAAGTCTGATATCAGTGCAAAAAGAGGTAGTTTAACAGGAGGACGTTACAACCTCTCCCTGTCCATGTCTCATCACCCGTGGAACATATATGTATAACTAGTGAAAACTGGGGGTTTATTATAACTCTACATACCTTCGGCAAATAAAATGTGACTTTATACAGGTATGTATAGATTGGACAGTCGGGGTTGTAAACAAACAAACAAACAAAAATATATTTATTTCACTTAGGCATATACAGATGCACTTGTAAAACGTCCAGAATATAAACCAAAAAATCTACCACCGGTTCACAACGCTACCCACCTGAAAATAACTGGTAACAAACTCAGAGATACCTCGTAGTAGAATATAAGCGTTTTATCCATCCACAGAATATTATTTTGATAAAACTGGATAGGTTCTACAAACTTTTAATTTGCCTCTCTCAATTTTCTCTGCAAAACACCATCCCGTTCCTTGCACATCCACTCCTTTCCTGCGACCTTTTCCAGATCGTCGGTGGATCTGATCGAGGATGGTCGCAACTTACTTTTGCCGAATCGCGGTCTCCACTCCAGGGCTAATACCTATACTCCACTGACACGCTATACTTAAATTACTCGCAATTTGAATGCTATTTTTGGAAAGGCTTGTTTAGTAGGCAGCAAAAATAGATCTGTTATTTCTTATCTAACCACCAAATTTAAATCCCATTAGTTCTAAAAATACCTACAACCATAATATTTTGGTGTAAGTCCTTTGTAATATTACAGATCACTTTAACATAAGTGCTGTCACATTACATGAAACGATTCGATTAAATATGACATCATATGAAATAGTAATGATACTATTTCACATGATGTAATTTCACGTCATGATTTGTAATATGAATTCCAAATTACTTATCATGACGTGAAATTACTTTCATGATACGTCGCTTGCTGTGTAGGAGGTGACATGGAGGAAATTATTTCTTGTCAGCATCTTATAATAGTGAAAGCGTTTTAATATTGTATTAGTAGAACATACAGAATTCATCAGGAATGTGTTTGTTCAATTATGTTAACTGAATATTTTAGTTAACTATAATATTTGCGTTACTTAATTAAAAGTGTGTACACTACTCCTAATATTGATTTCAGATCGAAAACTAATTCAGAAATTTTCTTTGTATAGAATCTAATTTTAGAATATCTTCATACTTTTTATTTTCTGGGTTAGTATTTGATGTTAATATATGCGTTATCTAAGTATCTACAAATTAAAACCACTTTTATTAAGTCTCTTTAATTTTCTTACTGGACCACCTCCTCTAATCAGAATGGTATAGTAAAATCATTCAATTTCGTAAAATATGCAAGTCACACAGACTGTATGTGACGCCTACATCCAATAATCTGCTTTATGAAAATCTAAAGAAACTTGAAATTTGAAGAATCTTTAATTTTATTTCTATGAATAGATAATACCTATACATTTTTAACGTAAAAGTAAAAAGATAACGAGTTGACCTTTCGTTCTGACTTCAATTTAATATAAAGGTACATTGTTTACCATAAAACATGTTTGTTTCTACTAAATAAGCTAGTTATTTACCTCGACAAGCCTTGTATTACACGGCATATCCTTGCTGCTTTGATGTATAAACTTGCCCCAGTGTGTAATGTTACTGGCTATCATTTCTAGTAGCTCGTTATATTACCCACGTGTTGGCAAGAATTTACGGCCTAATTAATATAGGTAGGAGTATAACTAATAAACTTTGTATAATAATTTATGGTATATTCATATTAAAGATGTTCTTGCGTAGGTGTCCAATGTTAAGTACCATTAATAACTTATACAAGGTTTTGAGCATGTAGCTCAAAACCTTGTATAAGTTATTTCAGTAGGTTGTACGAGGTTCTCCCAAAATTACGTAGTATGTAACCTATGTATTTACTTATATGTATTACTAGCTGAGCCCGCAACTTCGTTTACATCACATAAGGTGTATGAGAGGAAAGGTATTTCTTCATCAGAGTCATCAAGCAGCGTCTGAAACTGCCCTGTTTGCTTAATCATAAAAGAGCTTAATGATTAAGACTATTTTTAAACAATTCAGTCCGCGCCGAAGGCGTGGGCGTTTAGGTTCACTCACATTCAAAGAAACCCCTACAATTAAAATTTTCAAAATATCTGATTCTTAAAAGTGTTATAACTCTTTTATTTCTAATTCGATTTACATAAAACAAACGCTAAATTTTAACTGGAGCAAACCTCAACACAACAAAAAAACCGCATTGCAATCGGTTGAGCCGTTACTGAGATTAGCGTGCACAACCGTACAGACAAACAGATATACAGACATACAGACAAACAGACAAAAATTCTAAAAATCATTGTTTTGGGTTCTATTGCGTTCATAAAGCAATATTTTTTCTTATTTATCTTCCATGTACAGACAGCGACCTGTTACGATTTTATTATATGTATTGATGATATTGATTATTCAATTAGAGTTCATGAAGCGCTAGCAGCTCCGCTGCCTCAATGTTCTGTAAACGATCACTGCAATAAGCCGAAACCCTTGGGTTTAGTAATATTAATGTTCTTAGATTTAAACTATATCACAGGCGCAATAATAAAGGTCCTCTCGTTACTCCGAAACTTATAGACAAGGATTTTTCATAGACAGAGAGGAAACACAAACACGCATTATTTCATCAACATTTATTTCTTTATGTTGTACTTCCAAAGTTGTAATTGTATTACACATTCATATTTGACTGAACTTTAAATCAATTCATTTAATTGCTAAAGCAGAGAGAAAATGCTGCCAATTACAGATCACATGTGTCCTATTGATATATTGAGGGTTTCCTTTTTTCATCGGACGTAATACAGGAATTCTAAAAAGCAATGGCACTTTCGTATCAACATTATTTCCGGTATAGAAATCTATTTAAACTACGTCTTCGAGACCATAAATGTAGATAAATTGGCTTTCAGTCAGCTTCAACGGATAACACTAAAAATGTTGGCTGAATGGAAAAGGCGCACAGTGCTTTAGACGGCGGGTCGTCTCTAGCCTCATTGAGTTATTTTGAACGATCCTATATCGGTACCCCATTGAAGCAATAAAGTATCGCAGTATGATTAATGGCCTAGCTAAGGCTAATGGGCTGCCTCCGCTGGACGCCCACCCATTCGACTACTATAGATCTTGTCATAACTCAACTGTTATAGAAATACAACACAAATCCTGGCTCCTTACAGTAACATGAAATGGTTGCAACCTTTTTGAAATGGGATTATAAATTTGTTGTTTTTTGGGTTATATTTGTCTTCTACATTGTCATTGTGCAATGGGGTTCTATTGAGATTTTTGCAACCTATAATAATAAACCGCTCGTGGACAGTCGTTATCCTTTCATAGGAATACCGAGACTAGTAGAATATCTTTTAGACTCATCCACTTTTTTTAAGATCAACATAAAAATGTCTAACAAGGTTATAGATCGAACTTCACGCCACGGCCACCGGACCCTCAGGTGAGTCAAATTCCGCCAACCTCTGCAAGTGCACCTGGTGATTAACGGACGAGCCTCCCATGATTATAAGGGAACAATTAGACCAATCACCTTGGCAAATACATAAATAAGAAAAGACTGTGGTGGATTGGTGTTGAAATTGCTCACTGCATAGACTGATTGATAGATTTTATTTACGGAGCTGCGTATTCGATATAGAATTAACACAATATTTATTTGAAAGGATTCTCTAAATGTTAAATGTGTTCACAAACAAAGCTGATAGGTCTAGAAACAATTCGGGATAGTAGTTTATTTACTAATAAAAAAGTAATTTGACGAAATAATACAAATAAAAACCAATGGGTACGAACGTCTGCGTATCTTTTGGTCACGGTCCTTTGAACGACAAAGTGAAAGAATTGGGGAATTAAATTCAAGAGGCCACTAAACGAATTACTTTGAAACATGTAGTGCTTTTTCTGTAATTTTCAGAAATTTGAGTAGATATTATATCCACCTATTTTTTTAATAGGATTAATAGTTTATCTTTGTTGCTAACTGTATTAATAAATATTGGAGTAAATATATACCAGACTATAAGCAGTAGAGGGATGAGCCCCGTCATACCCCTGGACTGGTTCTGCCATTGGTACACACTAATACAAAACCCGTGAAATAAAATGAAATGAAATGAAATTTATTTATTCGCTGAGGTATGGTAGGTACATAAGTTATTATTGTTATATTAATTAGATCACATACTTCGTCAGTTTCTTTCTGACATGCAAATTTTAACTTGGTAACAACAAAGATAATAATATATTCTAATACATACATAATCATTATTCATAATACTATACATCACCATGTCAGAGAATTAGTGTCCGACCGAAACTGGTTATCCAGCCGAAACCGAAACCGAAACCGAACTTTCGGCCACAGGGTCAGTTTCGGCCGAAACCGAAACCGAAACTCACGTGTTCATATTGAAAAAAAAAAAACTAGCCAAGTGCGAGTCGGATTCCCGCACAGAGAGTTCCGTTACAAAAATTACGTTTGTTGTATGGATGTTTTTTTCTGATTTCAGTAGATATTTTTTGTTATAGCGGCAACAGCACATGGTGAGGTGGTTGGTGGTGGCAGTGTCTTTCCAACGCTTTCAACACCTTGCCCTGGTGCTGCGTTTGGGAAGCGCTTATTTACCATGGATTGCCTCAATACCTCCGTGGAATTGTCGGGGCCTACCTTTCCGAGAGGCCCATAACTTACCCGAGCTGGCTAGAACAGGGTCGGCGATATGTGTCGTTGGGTGTTCCACAGGGATCGTTCTTAGGACCGCTTCTGTGTAACATCGGTTACGATTGGGTGCTGCGTGGTCCGTTGCTCAGAGGTGTCGGCATAATATGTTACGTACGTAACGTGTTACGACGACACCTTAATTACAGCGCGAGGAGCAACGCACCGAGACGCAGCCCTACAGGCCACCTGCGGGATCCAGCTTACATATAGGGGGCATCAGCGTCGGCATCGAGCTCTTGATAACGTATCAGGGGCTCGTACTCGATAGCCGGTGTAACTTCGGATACCACTTCCGAAGTTTGGCCCAAAACTGAGGGAGGGGGGCATCAGGCGCACTCTCGCGGTTGTTGCCCAATATCAGGATACCCAACGCTCCCTGCAGGAGACTGTACCTTGAGATCATGCGGAGCATGGACCTATATGGGACCCCCGTATGGGCGGAGATCCTGATGGCCAGCAATGCGGCTAGATTGCTTAGCCCGCAGAACGCGATGGCAGACAGGGCAAGGATAAGGGGATACCGCATGATCTCAGTTGAGGCGGCATGTCTTCTAGCCGGGACCCCTCTATGGGACCTGGAAGCGAGGACCCTTGCGTCGTTGCTTAAATGGTGCAAGAAGGTGCTGGAGCGGGGCCATAGGCCTCTTCCTGTGAACAAGTCATGCTCGTGAAAGAGACAGCGCCGGGGAGGAAGCGGGAGAGAACTCTCCCACCCAAGTTGCACAGTCTGCAGCGGCGCGCCCTATACTATCAGCCTCTATGAGCAGGGTCCTGAGGACGTCTGCTCACCGTCCTTAAAGAAGCAGGCCCTAGACGACAGCGTGAAGTGAGAGATTCATGCACGCCCCCCTCAAGTAGTGAGATAACAACTGAACAACCCCCCAAAGACGCGCATCATTCCGAGGGCATACTTGGGGCTCCCAACATGTGGTTTTTAGTCGGTAAGACTCCGGCATAGCATCCCTGTAGGATTTCCCTCACGTTAAAAAAAATAGCGGCAACCGAAATACATCATCAGTGACAAATTTAAGGACTCTATTTGGCGCGGTTCCAGCGATACAACCTCATGACTAATAGACAGATGGACAGCTAAGCCTCACGTCTCGTTAATAGGGTCCCGCTTTAACCCCTCTGTGTGAGAGTCCGACTCGCACTTGGCCGGTTATTTTTTCAATAGGTGCAGCAAGTTCCATCAAGTGCCATCAATCAACGGTATAATCTTCTCAATTTGTAAACACTTGAGAGGACACTTTTAGAAATATCTCCACCTAAAGATGAGTTTCTTTCTTGTACGTGTGGAATAACACATAGATGCTATTGCGAACTCCTACCGACTAAAACCACACGGTGCCCTGCTGCTAGCTCTTGGCCGGTTTTAGGTTACATTCTAGAAGTGTATAACTAAAACTGGACAAGCGTAAGCTGGACTCGCGCACGTAGGGTTCCGTACAAGAAAAGCGGCAAAAAAATCACGAATATTGTATGGGAGGCCCCCTTTAATACTATTATTTTGTCTATTTTTATTAATTGTTGTTAGAGCAGCAACAGAAATACATCATCTGTAAAAGTATACTATCTAACTATCACGGTGGAGTCGGTGGATGAGATACAGCCTGCTGACAGACCAACACAGTAAACGGAACCGACAACAAAGGGGTAGGGTTATGTAATGTCCTAGATCTTTAGGATTCAGTAACCAAAAGTAAAAACGGGACCCTAAAAGGAGGTCTGAGAGTTTAAATACAGTTGTTTTATTAGTACTATTGATTGGAAGTCATTTTATAAATCTCTAAATCTTCGGTTAGTAATATATTAACTGGTTGGGCTGACCCCAACCACGTCACAAGCAGAGTCAGGCACTCAAAATTCATGAACACGTGAGTTTCGGCCCGGCCGAAAGTTTCGGCCCATTTTTGGCCGAAACTGAAACTGCGGCCGAAACTCGATTTTTTGGCCGAAACTGGCCGAAACCGAAACTTCGGTCGGTCACTACAGAGAATATAAAATAAATGTATAAATGTACTATGTCAAACAATGTAAAATAAAATAAATGTCACAAATATCATTTCCAAGAAAAAAAATGCAAAAACAATCTGTCAGCAATTTATAGAATACTCGTATTTAATACAATAAAGGAGACAAATAGAAGTGTTATAAACTTAAGTAGGCAACCAATTTATTTTTCACTTAAAAAGTCATTGATTGTATATATGTGTTTCTCAATCTCGTGAAACAACTATGTGTTTGGTTTTTTGGCCACTGATATATTTGTTAAATATTGTTACCCTAGACAGAGCGGCCATGTTGCTAAGATTCTGCTCGTTCGCTCTGCTCTAACTTTGCCGCTCGGCTCCATACTAAAGTCGAATTTTTAATTAGACGAAGTAAATTGACAGCAACTAATGTCACTTCCTTATACAATGTTGCGTATTTTCTATGACGAAGTGACATTAGCTACTGTCAATTTACTTCGTCTAACTAACAATTAGGGTATACGCCTCTACGCCAGCGGCAAAGTTAGAGCGAACGGGTAGTACATCATAATCTTTGAACTTAGAGAAATAATTGAACCCAGCTTTTCAGGTTTAAATAATTACACCTGGATATCAATTTTTGTGGAATAATATGACTCAAAAATAAATATTTTGAGTGACCGCCACCAGCAGCCGAATTCAACACATTCTTTGAAAATTTTCGTTTCATTTTTAGATCCTAAATGTGTCACTCTATTTCTATTATTTTGATAAAATAGGTAAGCCAGCCACTTTTCTCTCTCCGCTTTATGTATTATTATACATAATACATAACACACAATCTGCGGAACTAAAAAAAACTCACTTTTCGTCTATTTTAAAGGACTTAACGTGAAATGGTACCAACGACGAAATATTAATTTTCTTCCATTCTCAAAGAGTTATCACTTCATCTACCTTTTCAGAACACAAACACGACGGTACATTTGTTCTCACACTCAAAAAACCTAGGACATAAAAACTACAGTCGATCATGATATTTATCAACCTTCACTTTCCGTGAAATATGGGAAACATATGAAAACAAATAAAAGTAAATTGAATTGGTTACGACGAAAGAAAACAATTAAGCATTATAATGTACTGTTTATTAAGTATTCGTAATTTCTGGCTTCGCTGGAGGCAAATAACAAAAGGTCACAATTTAACGTAATGAATATTTCCAAGGAATTAACTTGAATTAACTCTGTAATGAATGCAATACTCAGTGAATTTGTATTCCATTTGGAACACTTGATGTCAATAATAAAACTAATTAAAAGATCTCTCCTGCTCGTAGCCCCACTGACTTCAGTGTTCTGTAAACATCACCGCGTGTCCTGGGATATCCTTGCGAAGTCCTTGGTATCCTTCCGAGGGTTTTCTCGGGGCTCCCAAAGTAGGCTGTTAGGTAGGATACGTGTGGTTTTAATCCGTAGGAGTGCGACATAGCATCCATGTAGGATTTTCCTCACGTTAAAAAAAAAGTTTGTGCGTGTAACCTTTACGCGCGATTGAAGTAAAACTTCTTTTCCATTGACGGCATATATATATCACTGAAATGAATAAATTTTAACTTTAATAATAAATATCATATTATAATTTAATCATATTTATTATTCATGTGTTTTACAAAGATTATTCAAATGTTATATTAATATCATTCATTCAAATTTTGAATAGCGGAAACTACACATAGTCTGTGTAGTTTCCGCTATTGAGAATTCGAATAGTAAGCGTTACTTCCGTCAGAAAAAAAATCTGAGTTACTCCCTAGTCGCGCCTAAAGAAGTTTTACTTCAAAAACATCACCACTTTAAGCATCTCTCTCTACGGCTGGTCCTCAAATAGGTGACCAGTTTGTGACAATGTCATTTGCCATTGCCATTAGTTCCGGTTGCTAGTGTGCTGACAGTGGTTAAGCCAAGTTACTACTGCAGCGGATTGTCATAATCTTCCGATATCCATTCCAACACGACAATGGGCTAACGAATTATTGCGTAGAACATAAACGTATGGGCGATAGATGTACAGCCTCTGTCTATCCCTTTGGAGATAAAGGAGTGACCTATGTAATGTAGGTATGTGCAATAGATACTTACAGTTTTCTTTGAAATCCCAACTGTACAAAATCTTCATACTGCTTTCTGAGGACTGCTCAAATATATTCTGTTGTTTGTTGTGATGCAAATCGAGTACATTTCAAACGCTACTCTAGGGCAACATTCTCAACACAATTTAGATGTGATATGTTCCCTCTAGGATTTTAAAATCTTTGTTACAAAGGCAATTCCTTAGATCTACATATTAAATCGCAAAGAAAGTTCTATTTTTACCCAACGGCTGAGGAGGGTAACGTTCTCGAGCATATTATACACTCGAGAGCAATGAATCCGGGTCACTTAAAGAATGTTAAAAATCTCGGAAACTAAAAATGATAGGTTAATGCAATAAATTGTATTTAATAGACAATGTAATACTCCTTAAATGAAAGTAAAAAAAATATGAGTCACCATACATTTTATTAACACAAAATTACATAAAGAAAAAACTGCCGATCTCTCCTTAAAACAAAAATAGGAAACATGAAATTTTTGAACTTTATTACGATTTTCTTGAATTTTAATACTTCGTATTGCCTCCTCGTGCTTCCATTACTGCGTTTACGCGGTTTGGCATGCTGTACACCAAGTTCCTTATACGATTTTGGGGAATATTCTCCCATTCCTCTGTGAGAGCAATTTTGAGCTCACGAAGCGTGATTGGGGGAGGGTTTCGTTGTTTTACGCATCTGCCTAGCTCGTCCCAAGCATGCTCGATCGGGTTGATATCCGGGCTGCGCGCTGGCCACTCCATACGAGTAATGTTCATCTCTTGAAGGTAGTCATTCACAATCCTACCTGTATGAGGTCGGGCATTGTCATGCATAAATATAGCATCCTCACCTAAATTGACCATAAATGGACCAACGTGATCATTGAGGATTTCTTCCACATATCTTACGCTAGTTAAAGAGCCGTTTTCTATGATCACCAGCTCTGTGCGACTTTCAGAAGAAATTCCGGCCCACACAAGTACAGACCCACCACCGTAGGCTACTTTTTCTTCGATGCATGCTTGCTTGAATCTTTCCCCTGGTCTTCGATACACTCTGTGTCTTCCATCGTGCTTGTAGAGCATAAATTTTGATTCGTCGGAGAACATAACTTTTGACCAATCTTCAATACTCCAATTTACGTGGCTCTGGGCATACCTTAGTCTCGAAATGCGATGCCCACGCTCCAGTTTAGGGCCGTTTGCAGGTCTAAGGGGTTTTAAGTTAGATTCAGCAAGCCGACGTCTTACTGTCCATGCACTTGGGTTACTTCCTCCGAGGCGTCGAAACTGATTGGTGAGTTCAGTTCCTGTGAGAAAGCGATTTCGAAGCATGGTGTTCACCAAGTATCGGTCTTCTCGTGCTGTGGTACACCTGGTTCTGCCCGTTCCTGGTCTGCGTAGGTTAGAACCAGTTTCTTCGTAACGTCGGAGAACTCTTTGTACTGTTGACAGCGACACACCGACAGTCCTGGCTGTATCGCGCTGACTCCGGCCGGTTTCCAGCATTGTAAGTATTCTGGTGCATTCTTCAGGCGTAAGCGACATAATTTCAGCTTGATTAATGAATATAGAGCACTATCAACATGGTTTATGTACCCACATAAATGACAGATTACAAACAAAAGCAACACCAAATGCTGTAATTTCGTAGTTCCATCTTCGAAAGTGGCCCTTTTTAACCGACTTCAAAAAAGGAGGAGGTTCTCAATTCGTCTGTATGTATTTTTTTTTATGTATGTCAGGCGATATTTCCGTCAATTATAGACGGATTTCAAAATTTATTTTTTTGTTGAATAGGGTTTACTTCTGAGGTGGTCCCATTTTCACCAGGTCAGGATCTAATGATGGGATCCAGGAGAAAACGAGGGCAACCACCGAAAATTGTAGGGACAACAAGTGCACTTGTTAATTTTTTAATTAAGTGCTTTAATGCTCTACACTTTATTGAAGGTCTGGAGTCGATCTGATGATAGAGTCGAAAGACAGTCGAGGGCATTCCTTAACAATTTACAGCAGTTACCTTGTGTTTGGGCTTGATTGATTTGTATTGATGAGAACTTTGCACCTAGATTGATAGATCCGCTTTCAAAAAAAAAGGAAGTTCTCAATGTTTTATGTATGTTCACCGATATTTCCGTCAACTATAAACGGATTTAAATTGTTTTCTTTCTTGAATAGGGTTTACTTCTGAGGTGGTCCTATTTTAATCAGATCAGGATCTGATGATGGGATCCAGGAGAAATCGAGGGCAACCACCGAAAATTGTAGGGACAACCAGTGCATTTGTTAACTTTTTAATTCAGTGCTTTAATGTAGGTACTTACTACAATTTAATGAATATCTGGAGTCGATCTGATTATGGAACCGAAAGATAGTCGAGGGAAATCCTTAACGATTTACAGCAGCTACCTTGTGTTTGGGCTTGATTGATTTGTATTGATGAAAACTTTTACCTAGATAGATATATTTTTCGGTTCACCCGTCACTTAAAATAATGAAAAAAAATTTTTCAATAAAAAATAAAACCGACTTCCAACAAATCCTGAAAAATAAAATTTACTTAGCACAAAGTAAAATGTATTTTGATTTATCAGATTTTATTCAATATAGTATTGAAGTTGGTGCCATGAATAATACCTACATAAACCTATGGGTTTACTTGGCGCCGACTTCAATATGATATTGAATAAAATCAGATAAATCAAAATACATTTTACTTTGTGCTAAGTAAATTTTATTTTTCAGGATTTGTTGGAAGTCGGTTTTATTTTTTATTGAAAAATTTTTTTCAAATTTGATTTTTTTATGATATAACTTTACAATAACTAAGAAGTTTTAATACCTTCATTTAAGGAGTATTACATTGTCTATTAAATACAATTTATTGCATTAACCTAGCATTTTTAGTTTCCGAGATTTTTAGGATTCTTTAAGTGACCCGGATTCATTGCTCTCGAGGTATTATGCAATCTTTCTTTGACTCGCTCTGCAGCCATAAGCCGTTTGACGATTTTTTTCATGACTATGACGAATCAAATTCAAGTGAATTATGGAAGTTACAGTTGATATAGCATTATTAAAAAAGAGATCAGCAAAAAATCAGATCAAAAATATCTACGTAAATGGATTACTATAATCGTAAATAATCCGCAATCTTAACATAGTTCCTTTACACACATATTTCACTAAACAGACATAATATATTCGTATGCTTGTATTTACTTTTTTGTAAATAAATGTACATATATATTATACATAGAAAAAACCCGAACCTCGGAGCCAATATTTACAGATTGTTCAAACATATTTTGGTCGACACACGCTACCGCCTTCGGCCACAGAATAAATATTAGTATATTCTATTACTTCTTCTGTGCTTTGAGGCACGGTGTCACTGTTTGCTACCAGTGGGTGGCTTGCTTATTTGCTTATACCGTCCCTAGTTTTTCGACTGTGCCCTCTTAGAAGTGGTTAAACGTGTCAACCAGTCTAGACATTTTATCGAACGAAAATAATTTCAATTTTGGGTAGAACATATTATGCGTAAAGTGAAACCCATTTTAAGAGAATTGCGCGAAGGGATGAATGTGAAATTTAACATAATAAAAAAAAACGAAAACGGAACTACTATTGTTGTCCGTTCGCCCGTCCATCTCAAAATTTCAATTATGTACCTACCTCTCTATATAATACCTAGAATCCAATAATAGGTAAAAATTTGAATAGGTACTTGTACTGTACATTTGTATTGAAGTCATAAAGAATTTAGTCCTTATTTATATTGATTTATTTATTTTATTCAACAGTTTATGTAAACACATTAAAATAAGTACACAAAAAGATATAGCTAGGAGAAAAAGAGTATTTAAACTACGTAAGCATAAAGTTCGAGACTAGATAGGGAACTCTCGATAGGCGAGTTCAACTCGCACTTGCGCACAACATTTTTAGGGTTTCGTAGCCAAATGGCAAAAACGGAACCCTTATAGATTCGTCATGTCTGTCTGTCTGTCTGTCTGTCCGTCCGTGTGTCACAGCCACTTTTCTCCGTGACTATAACGCCTATGCTATTGAAACTTGGTAACTAGATGTATTCTGTGAACCGCATTAAGATTCTTATATAAAACTAGAAAAAAAGCAGTAAATTTTGGGGGTCCCCATACTCAGAACTGAAACTCAAAATTTATTTTTTTATCTAACCCATACTTGTGGGGTATCTATAGATAGGTCTTTAAAAATGTTATTGAGGTTTCTAACATCATTTTTTTCTAAAGTGAATAGTTTGCGCAAGAGACACTTCCAAAGTGGAAAAATGTGTGTGTCCCCCCCCCCCCTCTAACTTCTAAACTAAGAGAATGATAAATCTAAAAAGAATATATGATGTACATTGCCATAAAAACTACCAACGAAAATTGGTTTGAATGAGATAGAGCTGGTAGTTTTTTTTAATACGTCATAAGCCGCAATTTTCGGTTAGAAAAATCACTACCACTGCGAACTTTTATATTATGTTACTTGCTGTTACGAAACCCTTCATGGGCGAGTCCAACTCGCACTTGGCCGGTTTTTTTAATGAATTACCGTCAAATTTCGATGGCCAACTGTCACAACAATGGGTCCTTGTTCTAATAAAAATGATTGAATAAAATCTATTTATGTCTGACGCCGTGGCAAGAACAGAAGTAATGTAAATGAACAAACATTGACGTCAGAGAGCTAAAATAAAACTGTAAACAGTATTGATCTACAAATACATTTATCAAGTTTAAGAACAGGATTTATTTGTCACCGACGACCCCTTATTGCAAACTTTTCTAGTATCCACTTGATCACGTTATTTTCTTTGATGCCAAACGAACATGGTGGTATATGTTGCCAAAATATATATTACCTTTGTTATTTAAATACTCAAATTTATTGGCGGTATCCCAGTCCCATTCAGGAATGCCCACGCATTTTTTTACGTTTCATTGAATATCATCGCCTGCGTACAGTGGTGTCACCCCGTAAGAATGCCGAATCCCAACAATAGTAGACTTACATAAAGGTTGCTAAAAAAATAGATTTTGAAACCACTCAAAAATTCTACAGTGATATAAGTAATTATCATACCTATATCACTGAGGGGGGAGGGGATAGGCAAAAGTTTTGTTGGTATAATATGAGACGGAAGATATTATTATGTCACTAATTTAGTAGAGAATTTATGTTCTGTAACCCGAACCAAAATTGCGCCTGTTAGAATTCGAGTAGATGTTACACAATACAATGTACAGAAATAAAGGCTGAACAAATAATGATAGTGGCATAGGTACTCGTTTACATATATTATAAGCTGCAACTAGCCACAAGGCCAAACGATAAGTTTACTTGTGTATCTACCAACACGCAAAACGGATTACCCTGTTTGGATCTTCAGATACAAACTGGAATTTACCCAAAACTGGAGCGAAGAATTTCAATGTATCTAGCTGTTCAATAATGGAAACACACACAAGAACTTGAAATAGAGCCGAAGCTTATTCACATTATTTTGAAAACATTCCCTCTAAAGTACTCGTAATCTTCAAACAAAATCCTTTATCTCTTCTCTATTTCGGAAGTCTCGGATGGGAAGGAAACTAAAAAAATATATTAATTATATGCAGATCACAAAGTAACACTTATGGACGACAAATTTCTTCTACATTTACTGCCTGATTTGCAACGCAATAGGTAGAGCCGGAGAAAAAAGAACCTGGCACATAAAATATTTCTGATCGATACACGAATATTTGCTAAGACCCAGGATTCGAACTCGACAACACAGTATCAATAGTCAGATACATTAGCACTGAGCTACAAAGTATCAAGTGATCTATATTAGTGACGTGACAAACAAACGAATAAACCAAACACTTTCACATTTATAACAAAAGCAAGGTTCTCCATCTCAAGAATTCTCGAAACGAAATGTCTAGAAGTGCACAAAACTCGAAACAAATAAAACAGATCCGTTTGCTATCGTGAGGTTTAACTTAAACCCAACGAAAGTCCGAGTCTAAAGCTTTAAATCCGAATTATAGCACGTGATTCCTGGCGCTACCTCGACTGGTACTAGAAATGTTTTCACATTTAGCTGAGTAATAAATACACAGTACTGAACATAGAACTTTATTGTTTCCGATTTGGTGGGTGAAAGGAAAATATTATTATCAATGGTAGTCTTCGTAAATCATTGATATAAGTTAAGATAAGTTATATATTTGTAAAGTTACAATTCTCTGTGTATTCTGGATTAACTGAAATATAAGATTGGTTGTGGACTTACTGAAGTCTTCACTAAATAATCTATATAAAACGAAATATTATTTTGGATGAATGTACCTAATGGAATAATTCTTCTTTTGTATTCGTTGCTAGGAGAAATTTACACATATTTGATATCCTGAAAACTGTCTGTCCTCTAAGATCTTTTAAACTACTCAACGGAGGTACAAGAAGGTTTAAGTATACGTATAATACGATACATACAAGAGCCGAGCTTTGAACGAAGTTGCGCGGATCAGCTAGAGGACTTATAAAAGTCTCTACAAAATAATAAATGCAAATATTGAAGGACATTATACTTGTATATTGCTATATTGGTACCAATTTACGCAAACTAGATTGAATACTCCTACACATCTCTTTACAAATGCATACATATTATATACTGAAAACATCCCAAATTCCGTAGCAAATATTTGCAGATCGTACAAACACTTGTGCCGAACCGGTGTATTCGCTACCAGAGAGGTACCTAGATAAATAGAAGGATGATTTCTGTTTTAAATTGAACTTTGCGAAGTATATTATTTTATCTAATAAAACTTGATTTTGTATTCTTATTTTATCTAGTAGGTACTGCTATTGTATTACTGAATTGATGCCAGAGCTTCGCTTTGAAAAGTTAATCAAATATGTAGAGAAATCCTTAAAATCGACATCAGTAGTAGTATTACATTAGCTTCTTTATTAAAAGTACTAACTAATATCCTCGGTTGAACCCGCGGGATCAAGCTTTCTCGGACCCGTTTTGCACCGGAACTTGTAGTCTATTTGTTAATCCGGGGAGTCAGCGATCTGTAGTATATCATGTATTCATGTTTAGTCAAATTGGTTTCCCCTGACCCCTGACCTATAATTGATTAATAAACATTTTCTTAAACTTTCACTTTTGTAATATTAATGGGATTAACTAGCTTTGGTAACGTACAGGGATTAGCTAGTAACTAGTAAGTAAGATAGTCATACCCAGCTGTGACAGTTTGTGTCAACAGTTTATGGCGTTACGTTATCAAATAATGCAAACAACTCGTCATAACTAAATGTGTTTTGGTGCTCAGTTAGCATTACTTGGGAGAGACTGAGAGTCATTTAACAGCGCGGTAACGACCGATGACGTAGACGCCGCCAGAGAGTCTACTGCGTACGCTTTAGCGATCACTATCATGAGTAATAATTCGGGATAACACCCACTCTGTTGACGTATGTACCAACTTGGAACCGAATGTCACTTTGTTTAAGTAAGCTCTTTATGAATGACGTTTACTTGGCTAAAGTTATTCCGTTTGTCAATAGTGAATCAGTCTTTGTTGTTATGAATGGTGAGCAGTGAATGACTGATCTAATGATGAACCGGTGAATTTGCGATCAGGTAATGGAAATTATTCGGTGCAATATCATTCACTGAATGAATTCACGAACTATTTGCGATCGTGTGAAATGTACGATGAATATGGCTGGGTTATACCTACCTGTAACCTACGAGTACCTATGTACCTTATTTAGTAACGAGTTCTTTTAAAGAATGACCTTGATTTGAATGCATGTAGAAACATGATAACCTGCAATATTCTGCCTATCCACGTTGATGAGACGTCCAAGATTTTGTTTCGAGTTTTCTTCTGATTACTTCCTCATCCATCTGGCATTAATTTACAAAAAAAAATAGTCAGCGGTGCACTACTTGCAGATGTGACTGACTCGAGTTCCGTCCGTGGCAAGATTCTAGGTGAGCCCCATTGCACCATTTAGTGTTCTTCTACTTTTGATCCTTACAGTAAAAATGCATTCACTATAAAAATAACCACGAAGTGAGTGTCACTAATACTCTTCAGCTTGTTTCGGTGCAGTTTTGTAGCTTAGTTGGCAGAACATCTCCTAGGCTTCGGCAAATGCCACGAGTTCTGAGCTGCTGGGACTCAATGTGGAAGGCGCAGGACCGTGTATTGTGGCGTAAATAGATTGATTTGATTGATTAATATCTACGATGTTGCCTAATTCACGAGGTAGATATTATGTAGTGCCGTAAAGTATAAACTATTAGAATTGATGAATAATAGATTGTAAAACTAATCTTTCAAACTACCGCTATGATAAGTAATATGACTGTGATATTAATTTAAAAGCATTAATCATTTTAAAGTCAAGGTTTATGGCATCGTACGAAGAAAAATTTTACGTCACCATAAACTTTGGACGCCATTAGCTTTATTATAGTGTTGTTCTATTATCTCGGTAGCTTTGTACGTAATCACTATAGTTTTCGTGTCTTATTTGCGTATTTTATCATTTTAGGGTTCCTTACCTCAAAAGTAAAAACCCTAAAAAAGGAATCCTCAAACGATCACTTTGTTGTACGTCCGATGTATCGACATCTCGGTACATCGGACGCAAAGAACCGCAATGTATTTTGCAAAAGTACTAGTTACTTTATAGTTACTCTTTCATAGCTTTTGTAGTATTCCCGAAAATCTGGGATACTCGCGAATGCAAATGGAGTTAATATATCTTCTTTCTATACCTACGTATAATAAGATGATAGAAAGGTCAAAACTGTACATTAAAAATATTTAAAAAAAAAACTCGCTGGGTGTTCAACATAAGATACTGAAGCCGAAAATATAGTTAGAAAAAATTTTGTCTGTTTGTCTGTTTGCTTTGCTTTGTCCGGAAGGATCTCGAAAAGTACTTAATAGATTTGATTCAAATTTTGCACAAATATTAACTAGGGGTAGGGTCTTCAAATAGCTATTTATTATTACGCTACATACCCTAGGGGCTAAGCAGAGAGCAATCAAATTGGCATTATAACAAAATTTGGTCGCGGGCAACAGCTAGTAAGTAATATAGTTCTGTAGACAACCATGATAATTTAAAATAATATTACTTGTACTTCTAAGTCTTCACAATTTTCTGAGTCTATAAATCATACAAGCTTTAAACAAACGCAATAAGAAAATGTTCGAACTCAAAAAGAAAATAGACACATCAGTATCGAAATTAAACCTTATGTGTATCGACACCTTTTTGTTTTACGTGTTCATTCACATTCAGAGTGTGCTCCTCACAAATGAACCCAAATTGCCTAAAAATACATTCAGAAATAATACATCGAAACGTTTCTGTTTTCTATAGCAAGGCAATTTGTTAATCTTGCCTTTAATGTGCTCTTCGTACAAATGAACCCTAATTGGCCAAGCACATATTTGAAAAGAATCGCAGATAAATTTATTTTTCGAGCGATAACTTAAAATCAGTTTAAGAACAATATTTATGCGCCTATAAAGACTTATTTTAACTGTATCAACATTTTAATTTTATACGTAGATTTTTAAGTTCTAAGAGGCTTCCTTCTAAATTGGTTTACAAAACATAAATATCTTGCTTTTCTATAAATTATGATTTGCCCCATGTAGAGTTTGGGTCCCGTGTTGCGACGGGTACGAGTACAAAATGTCGCCACCCCAATACATCCCAAGGGGGTCGTAAGAGGCGACTTAGGGAACACTTTCGCAAAAAGATCCATTGCGTAGAGAAGGAAAACTCGGTTTCGGAAATGAAACCCGGTTGTCAGAAAAATGTTGGGCGGCTTGAAAAAATTCAACTGCGGGTGCACCTGTCCATTTCAACACGGCAATAGGCTCACCTCCTATTACGTGGGACTCAAAACTATAAGGTGAAATGTGGGCGAATTCTATGCCTCTGCCTACCCCTTCGGGGATAAAGGCGTGATTATATGTATGTATGTATGACTTTATATTTAGTTTAGACATTTTGACTCTAGTACAACATTCAACTCTGTGCCTGTCTAGTGTCCATAATACAAAACAAAAAAGTGTGTTTTATTCCAAAGAAGAAAAATTAATAGTTCTTACAAATCTTACGTTAACAGATGTTGTTCATCATTCTACTCTGCCGAGCCCCATGCGCTTATTTGAGCTACAGATAGAATTTTATCTTAATATATAAAACAAAGACGGGTTTGTTACAACATTTATAACTCAAGAACGGCCGTACCGATTTGGCTGAAAATTGGTGGGGAGGTAGCTTAGAACCGGGAGACGGACATAGGATACTTTTTATCCCGTTTGACCTCGCTTTTTTTTTCGCTGTTTTTGGTCGATTCACTATTCTGCTGGCGACGTACACCGGTAGTCCACGTCCTATGCATGAGTATGCGCAATTTCTACAATAATGCGACGGGAAACATTTATCGTTAACGAAATTATTCTGACGGGAGTAAATGCGACGGGAACGGGTGATTTACTCTCTTATGTGACGCATACGAAGTTGCGCGGGTCAGCTAGTATTTAATAAAAATTACTAGTCTAAAACATAAATATTCATTCTTTGTAGAATAGTTTTAATAGTAAAATATTTTTCAACGAATTGCTTTTTATTGTGATCATTCAGAACTTAAAGTATAAAATTAAACATTTATAGGATATCTTTGAATAATTTATTTGATACATTTAAAATACTGAAATATAAGAGAAACAAAACTCGTTTGGGCTCTTATAATTTGCATTTTAATTATATTCTTCGTACTATAATACTCAACTATAAGAAATACATAACTAATAATATATTTCTATTTATTCACAAGCCAATGCCCGCGCTTTGCCCTCGTGGTGATTCTGTCCAACCAGTTACTCACAGAAAATTGTTCTTTAGTAGCCTATGTTCTTTCCCAAGTTCTTTACTATATCTAAATCAAAATTTATCAGATTCGGCTTGTTAACCTATAAAGGTATTGGCTTGTGAATAAATAGAAATATATTATTAGTTATGTATTTCTTATAGTTGAGTATTATAGTACGAAGAATATAATTAAAATGCAAATTATAAGAGCGCAAACGAGTTTTGTTTCTCTTATATTTCAGTATTTTAAATGTATCAAATAAATTATTCAAAGATATCCTATAAATGTTTAATTTTATACTTTAAGTTCTGAATGATCACAATAAAAAGCAATTCGTTGAAAAATATTTTACTATTAAAACTATTCTACAAAGAATGAATATTTATGTTTTAGACTAGTAATTTTTATTAAATACTAGCTGACCCGCGCAACTTCGTATGCGTCACATAAGAGAGTAAATCACCCGTTCCCGTCGCATTTACTCCCGTCAGAATAATTTCGTTAACGATAAATGTTTCCCGTCGCATTATTGTAGAAATTGCGCATACTCATGCATAGGACGTGGACTACCGGTGTACGTCGCCAGCAGAATAGTGAATCGACCAAAAACAGCGAAAAAAAAAGCGAGGTCAAACGGGATAAAAAGTATCCTATGTCCGTCTCCTGGTTCTAAGCTACCTCCCCACCAATTTTCAGCCAAATCGGTACGGCCGTTCTTGAGTTATAAATGTTGTAACAAACCCGTCTTTGTTTTATATATTAAGATAAAATTCTATCTGTAGCTCAAATAAGCGCATGGGGCTCGGCAGAGTAGAATGATGAACAACATCTGTTAACGTAAGATTTGTAAGAACTATAAATTTTTCTTCTTTGGAATAAAACACACTTTTTTGTTTTGTATTATGGACACTAGACAGGCACAGAGTTGAATGTTGTACTAGAGTCAAAATGTCTAATCTAAATATAAAGTCATACATACATACATATAATCACGCCTTTATCCCCGAAGGGGTAGGCAGAGGCATAGAATTCGCCCACATTTCACCTTATAGTTTTGAGTCCCACGTAATAGGAGGTGAGCCTATTGCCGTGTTGAAATGGACAGGTGCACCCGCAGTTGAATTTTTTCAAGCCGCCCAACATTTTTCTGACAACCGGGTTTCATTTCCGAAACCGAGTTTTCCTTCTCTACGCAATGGATCTTTTTGCGAAAGTGTTCCCTAAGTCGCCTCTTACGACCCCCTTGGGATGTATTGGGGTGGCGACATTTTGTACTCGTACCCGTCGCAACACGGGACCCAAACTCTACATGGGGCAAATCATAATTTATAGAAAAGCAAGATATTTATGTTTTGTAAACCAATTTAGAAGGAAGCCTCTTAGAACTTAAAAATCTACGTATAAAATTAAAATGTTGATACAGTTAAAATAAGTCTTTATAGGCGCATAAATATTGTTCTTAAACTAATTTTAAGTTATCGCTCGAAAAATAAATTTATCTGCGATTCTTTTCAAATATGTGCTTGGCCAATTAGGGTTCATTTGTACGAAGAGCACATTAAAGGCAAGATTAACAAATTGCCTTGCTATAGAAAACAGAAACGTTTCGATGTATTATTTCTGAATGTATTTTTAGGCAATTTGGGTTCATTTGTGAGGAGCACACTCTGAATGTGAATGAACACGTAAAACAAAAAGTGTCGATACACATAAGGTTTAATTTCGATACTGATGTGTCTATTTTCTTTTTGAGTTCGAACATTTTCTTATTGCGTTTGTTTAAAGCTTGTATGATTTATAGACTCAGAAAATTGTGAAGACTTAGAAGTACAAGTAATATTATTTTAAATTATCATGGTTGTCTACAGAACTATATTACTTACTAGCTGTTGCCCGCGACCAAATTTTGTTATAATGCCAATTTGATTGCTCTCTGCTTAGCCCCTAGGGTATGTAGCGTAATAATAAATAGCTATTTGAAGACCCTACCCCTAGTTAATATTTGTGCAAAATTTGAATCAAATCTATTAAGTACTTTTCGAGATCCTTCCGGACAAAGCAAAGCAAACAGACAAACAGACAAAATTTTTTCTAACTATATTTTCGGCTTCAGTATCTTATGTTGAACACCCAGCGAGTATTTTTTTAAATATTTTTAATGTACAGTTTTGACCTTTCTATCATCTTATTATACGTAGGTATAGAAAGAAGATATATTAACTCCATTTGCATTCGCGAGTATCCCAGATTTTCGGGAATACTACAAAAGCTATGAAAGAGTAACTATAAAGTAACTAGTACCTTTGTAAAATACGTATGTATATACTTATGTCGACAAAGAGATAATATTTATAGTGCCTCTTTTTCTTCATTTTCTGAGACGTCCACGTAATGTGCGTATTTGCTTGTCTGTCTTTAGCATAGTAGCGGCCAAACAGATAGACCAATAATTTTGATGTGGATCTTTCGGTCGAAAGCAAACGTGACCGGGATGGTTTTAAGCTTTAAATTTTGGTCACTTCCTGAGTGATAAAGGGATTTTAATAAAATTCACATATAATATAATTTAAATTCTTCTAAAAAATATAAATTCATTTTTTCTCGCCCGACATGAATACAAGGAACTGGTCGATCAAGTATTCTGCGAGATACTAAATTTCTTAGCAAAATAACAGGATATTGTATGCCACAATTTTGTCTTATTATAACCGTTTTAGAATTGGGGGCTCTTTTAATTTTCAAATTAACAATTAATCCAAAGGTTGAATGAAATATAAAGGAATTTTGATTGCCAACTGATCGTTGTATTGTCAATGAGAAAATGAACAAATAATTTCATCTTTTGTATTGCGTTGTTAGTTGAAAGTGAATGAGCTCAGAGAATACCTCGTGTTACGGGGCAACACATGTCTTCTTGTTGTTATATGTTATGAAGGGATACGTAACTAAATTGGCTATGCATATAGGTACATCTGTAGGGAGAGAGTTTGTTAGTAAACAAGTCTATTTACTAGATAGGGTTTTGCTTTGACGGATGATGGGAGATAGTTTGACTCTCCTGATCTCAAAGCGTATTATTATACTGTGGTGATTTTTGTATGTCTGAAGTTCTTTTCCTCTTTCACGCTCTAACGGGAAAAGGAAAAAAACCTTGTAAGATCCTTTTGGAAGAACCCATACTGTGGGCGTTTGGGAAATCCGAGGCAGGGAGCAGAAATTAATTCACTAAAGAAATTAGTAGTAAATATGTGATCCGAATACTTTGTACTACTTTTTATTGAGGAGAAATGCATGAAGTTCCTTTTTTAGGGTTTCGTAGCCAAATGTCAAAAACGGAACCCTTATAGATTTGTCATGTCTGTCTGTCTGTCTGTCTGTCCGTCCGTGTGTCACAGTCACTTTTCTCCGAAACTATAAGGCCTATGCTATTGAAACTTGGTAACTAGATGTATTCTGTGAACCGCATTAAGATTCTTATATAAAACTAGAAAAAAAGCAGTAAATTTGGGGGTCCCCATACTCAGAACTGAAACTCAAAATTTTTTTTTCATCAATTCCATACGTGTGGGGTATCTATAGATAGGTCTTCTAAAATGCTATTGAGGTTTCTAACATAATTTTTTTCTAAAGTGAATAGTTTGCGCAAGAGACACTTCCAAAGTGGAAAAATGTGTGTCCCCCCCCCCCCCCCCTCTAACTTCTAAACTAAGAGAATGATAAATCTAAAAAAAATATATGATGTACATTGCCATAAAAACTACCAACGAAAATTAGTTTGAACGAGATAGAGCTGGTAGTTTTTTTTTAATACGTCATAAACCGCAATTTTCCGTTAGAAAAATCACTACCACTGCGAACGTGTTAAAACATCAATCAAAGTTACAACGAACTTTAAGAACTTTTATATTATGTTACTTGCTGCTACAAAACCCTTCATGGGCGAGTCCAACTCGAACTTGGCCGGTGTTATTTATTTTTTATGTATACTTTGTTTTCGACATCCAACAGGTCCCTTTTTTTTACGTGAGGGAAAATCCTTCATGGATGCTATGCCGGACTCCTACCGACTAAAAAACCTCATGTTACGCCCTGCGGTTGGGAGCCCTGGGTAAGCCCTCGGAAGGACGTCCCAGGACTCTCAACAGACTTACGACTACCATTGCGGCCTCGCCTAGAGGGTGGTTCGGGTGCTATACCGCGTCTTTGGGGGGCTTTCGGGTGTGATCCCGCTTCTTAGGAGGGCGTGCGTGAATTCCTCACGTCACGCTGCCATCACGAGCCTGCCTCTGTAAACCAACCGGTCCCTAGTTTATATTATTAGTGCTGTGGCTAGTATCTTCTACAGTACAGATGTTTACGTCACAAAAATTACTTTGTATTACCTTGTGGTATTACAATGAGACGCGTGTAGAAACATATAAGTTTTGAAGGTCACCAGACACGAGGGAATGAACGAGTTCCAGGTAGGAGGCAACTACAATAAAGCTATTATTTCTACGAACACGATATTTTTTCTATTTCCATTATCAAAGATAACACCGCAACTAATATTTACTTGAACTAACAAAGTTATTTTTGTTATAGAAGGTAACACCGCATTTCAAAGTAACTAAGAAAGTTATTCCTATTATAAATGATAATACAAAAAGTAATATTTACTCGACCAAGATTAGAAACCTCCAGACGGCCAAATATAGCTACGATAAAATCGTTTCAAGTGACAAATATTTCAGGAAAGTGCGAGTGAGGTGTGTGTCTGACATCGCCCTGAAATTTCATGTCTCTTTCGAGCACGTAGGTTCAGTTTTACAGTCGTACACAAACAACCTTTTTACAGAACTACACTGTACTATTTGATGAAATGACACTTACGAGCTTTGCTTATGTAGGCTATAAACCGGTGAGTAGTATTTGAGAAAATGGAATTTTGCTGACTTCTAACTGTGTAGACGTATATTGAAGTGCTTAAGGGGGTTTTCGAAAGAGTCTAGAACATTTTTATGGCCCGTTTTTTACACTGTTACGTTTCTCTTCAACAACAAACGTCAAATTGCTACTGTAGTCTAGCCTAGCCACTCGACACTTGGGTTCACAAAGTGACGAGTGTAGTAGTTAGGTTCACCAAATGTAGAGAGTATACCTATATGCCACCTTCGTGATATAAAAATGAGCTTTGAATGTTTAATTTTTGAAATGAAGCCTAAAAACTGTCGGAGAGCGAGACCGAGAGTTGCCAACCCTCTGTTTCTCCCTGAGGACCTCTGATTATACTGAACATTTAATTAGAAAATTTAATTGAAAAAGTCTGAGGTAATTTAGGCAAAATGTCAAGAAATATTTAGTTACATTGAAAATAATTGAAACAACGGATTTTACTTAGATAAAAGACTTATTAGACTTACACAAGGTGACCCGCACAACTTCGTTTGTGTCATAATAAAAAGTACGAAAAACCTATCCGAAATCGGTTGGATTAGATTTTTTTCTCTTGTTACGTGGTACACAAAACGAGCTGACATTAATAATGAATAACATTGTCTGATAGAAGAGAGTAGCGAAAAATCCTAAATCTATGGATAGAATCAACCTTAGGCTAGTGTATTAAAAGTATTTGTAGAAATACTTTTATTAAACTTACCTGTTACTGCTATAAATATATTCGACAGTAAACAATATTTATTAGAAGAATAAATGATTTTTATATCAACACCCGCTGTACCTACTGCACAAGAAAAGATTGATGATGTTAGGCAACAAGTTAAGTTTCTACCTACCTGCAATCAATACGAGTAGGTTTAGAACATTATACTCGTGAATTTAAATTTGCAAAACGGCTCTCAAACTTTTTAATATTCGAGAAGTAAAATAGATATATTTTTCTTCAATATCCTATACAGATAACAAGGGCGTGGAAGCTCAGTCTTTAGTTCTACTGAATGGGACCGATAACTACTTAGAAATGCACGAGTCGTCGCTGCCTCCCCACAAAGTGAATAGAAAGGGGCTAAGCATAGACGTATGGCGAGCGCGCGCAATCGTGAAGAGGCCTTTCCCCGGCGCGGCTTCTAAAAATAGACGCTCGACGCTCGGTGAAGTGACTCGCCGAAGTAAGCATCTAGTTAGGATATATAAACTTTGAGAACATTCAAACTTCGGCACTTTTCGGAAGTGCGTAAAACCTCCCTATCTTTTTTCATATGACAATTTTATGAATGGCTAGTTCGGACGCCCTTTCACCCATTTGGGGTGATGTTTTGTTCAATTCTTTCTTAACAGATGCCTTAGTCATATTATAACTAAATTCAAGTTTAATATCAACTTTGAGAAGGGTCCTTAGGGCGAGTATAGCCCTTCTGTGGCCCTTCATAGGTTACGGTGATGAGCAGTATGCTTTTCTGCTACCTCAATAAAAATTGTTTTGCTGTTTAAGCTTGCATTTGCTTGTATTTATGTAGGAAAGAAACGTTGTGAACTCTGATGGATGCGTGGAATGAAGCGTGATGATGAGTGAACGAAGAATGTATGAACGGTATGCTGTACTAAAGAAGAGGTATGGATGAGGAGATCAAGTGAGACGATGAACGACTGAAGACGTAGGATGCCTAAAGTTAAAATAATAGTGATTACAAGTGATACACAGTTATTTTATTTGAGAATATTGAATTCTATCCCACATTTATGTTTATATTGTGTACAATTTGATAATATACACAATGTTAGAATGGAAAAATCTAATGCAATGCAATTCTGCTGAAAGAAGGCACAGCATGTTGGTTGCCCTATCAACTTTCCTGGAGGTGTTTCTTCAAAAATACTTGTTTTTTCTTTTTCTTGAATACAAACTCGTAAATGAACTCACTTCACCCTTTTTCGAGGCTTGAATCCCGAAATCTTCATCCCTATAAACTCCTTTAACCCCTAACCTTATTCACAATCCAGAATGTCATAAACAGACTGAACTATATGGTATATATCTAATTCTATATGGTATTGAACTGTTACGTTTTGTTTTCAGAATGTCCACCCGCTGCTGACGGTATGGAGCGGTTCGCGTGCCCCACTTACGACCGACAAGGACGATATCGCTGTATCGACGACCATGTACTCTGCGACGGTTTCATCGACTGCCCCAACGGGGAAGATGAAGATCGACAGTCATGCATGTTTTACAAAACGGTAAATATTTACATTATTCACAAATACCCATCTATAGTATTTCGCGTCACAGTATTAATGTAATACATCGAAAGCAACCTGAAATATTGCACGCTAGCGGACGCTACGGTCTCACTCGCGTAGCTCCGGTTCCCGTGGGAATACGAGAATATAGTATAGCCTAAAACACCTGGAAATAGTATAGCTTCTCAAAAGTGAAAGATATTTTTATACTGTTTCAGTAGTTTAGGCACCCGTTCGATGCAAACAAATAAACAGTCGATCAAATCTTTTCCCTTAATAATATTAGTATAGATAAGATCATTTTATTTATTAAACCATTTATGTAAATAAAGTTAGCATTGATAGATGAAAAGACGAGAAAAAAAGTTTGCTGTTTATTCTTTATAGCAATAATTACATATTTCAAAATGAAACACACTAAGTATAATCTTTTAGATTCTCCACTCGTAGCAGAAACAAATGACCGCAATAATTCTGTTTGTTAATAAAGGCCTCTCTGAGTAACATTTGTCTTGTGACAGAAATAAAGATGATTACACAAAGACGAATGAGATGAAGAAACTGTCTCGGCTATTTGAGGGTCAAACCATGATACGACAAGTTCATGGCCTCTTGCTAAATAACGTCACTTGCGAATGCCTCATGGTCCAAGTAAAAATTTAAATTGCCATACAGGGTTATCCACACTTTCCATCTGGCTCTATGGCTACAAAACCTGTAGGTATTAAAATAACAATTCACAGATTATACAGGTAATCGACGAACAGTACAAATTTCTTATGTTTTTGTTGAAATACTAACACGATTCTATTTTTCACAGACAAAAGCCCACTTGGACGTTCTGGCTGACGCGCTACTGCGGTGGGCGCGCGGCCGCTAAGAACAACACCCTTCCGGACCCCCGACCCCTGAGTGATCCAATACCCGACAGTGTTTCACGGACCTTATTCTGAATATACGATTGATCGGCCCCTGTGCTTATTAAGCGATCAGTGAACGCTGCGAACTCCCAGGAATAGTATTCGGGCGCAACCAGTAGTAACTCTTACATGCGTTGAACGTAATGAAACATATCAAGTAGTGGTGCAGCCAAAACATGACCACTTAAAGTGTAGTGTAAGGTTTCCGACTGCGTAAACGAGACAACGGATTCGACGCATGCCGGTGTGCGGTCTACCCGATCGACGGAAGGTTAGCAGTGATACCATCTGGTTTCGTCCAAATTATACCTCCCCGCAGCTAATTTATTTTCCATGTATTTCATAACTTCTAGCACTTATTAAACTAAAATGTGAGACTGGTAGTCAACATTGATAGACAGTAGAACATATACATAAATATTTTAGAATAGTTCTTCATTTGACGAAATGTGAATGTTGTCGATTTGTTAATATATTTATTCACTTTATGTATTTTACTCTCTATTAAGTTATAACATTCCTTATTATATGAGGGTTGTAAAGTAAATAAGAGAAATTTAATATATGTTGTACATAGATAGAAACCTAAATAATTATTTAATATTTGTTTGATTAGTCGGCCTATAATGCTCGGAGCGAATGACTGCAGAATTACTTTCTGAAGCTCGCTCCTAGCATAAATTTATTTTTATTTTTTTACTATTTTGTCAATTAAGATGAATAATTTATTTTCAAGCAACGTTTATTAATATATGAGAACATTATATATTTAAACATAAATTAATCTCCACTAGAGGCAGCTATAATGTGTACCTACTTATTAAAATATTCTATGAAACTATATTTGTTAGTTCGTAATATATTTTAATTTAAAGTTTGTGTAGTTTTGTAAGCTTTAGTTACGGGTATTATGCTATATCACTAATTTATATTAGTATTTGGACTGAATTTAATTAAAATGTCTTTTGCCGAAGAAGTCTGGGGCGCTACCGAGTTGTAACTCGTTCTAGTCACAGATCAGTTCCTATAAATAAGTTAATCGTTTATTAATAGTTTAAATAGAAAAATATGTTAATATATACCTACACAGTATTTATTTAAGGACTGAAATTCATTGGTATAATGGAAATTTGTGAGTAATATTCAAGCAGCATCCAAAATTCGTATGAGGTACTATTTTATTATTTAATCATTACATTCTTATTCAATCCTGCGTACTCCTGCCAACCTGCGTTTCTGATTTTATTGCTAAATTTTTAAACTAATTAAAATAACTTTGTTCATCTGATTGACGACCAGTTATTTGTTATTGATTCTCCAAAGTTCGCCACAGCAATATTTGAAACAAAACTAAGTTTATTTTAAAAGATTTATTGAAACATTTTGCCGTCGTACATTTTTACCCATAATTTTTTTCTTTATCTTACTTAATATACACGTGTTTTCGAAGAAAAATATAAACAGAACACCAATCCCAAATCACATAGTAGTTGAATAAAAAAACTGTTTGCTATTATTCACATCCACTAATGGATAATTACCATCCTAGTAGTAATTTATTCATTACGTAATACATGATTTATTATTAAGATAGTCAAATTAAAAAAAAAAGTAGATGAAATAGTCATTAGACGTAATTACAAATATATATGTATCATCATTATTATGTGTATGTCTTAGCGTTAGACACTCCGTTTACATAGAAAATATTATCAATATCTGCACCAAAAAATAATCCAGCACCACATATAATATGTATGTAGTTTGTAATCTTACTCCTTAATTAATAATTAGAAATAAATAATTAATAATTAGTAATAATCTTTAAAGAAAATATTATTATTAATAAATATTAATAAGGATGTGAATGATAAGCAACGGTGGTAAGTTCTATATGAGATTTCAGAGGCACATCGAAGCAAGTTTCTTATGTTTTAACATTTTCTTATCAAGAATGTGAAATAGGCCTTAGGATATGGATAAATACCTCTGTAGTCTGTTGAACATTGTGTTCACGAGCCAACAGACAACAAACGGTATTTAGTACATAAATAAAAAAAAATCCGTTGTCAATTACAATGTGTAGTACTTGCTTTGATGATAACTCTCTGTTGGGACTTACCGTAGCATTAAAATAAATTGTCTTATCTACGTAGCGTGCTACGGCCGTAGCACGGTCGTAGAGCTTCGTAGCACTCCAATATAAAAATGAACTTTTTATAGTTCGCCTTATATCATAACATAATATAAGATGAACTTCACTTCAATGTTATTATAGACACCCTTTTATAGTAATTGAATTGGGCACGTGTGTAAAGTAATTCAATAGTGAGTTTGTTGATATTCAGTTATAAGTTGATTTATTCAGAAATGCTTTGGCTAACAAAACTCGGATATTGTGTTCATTATTTAATATACATATTTTGATATAAATTAGTTTGTAGGTTCAGTATAAAATAGTGGCAGTATTCTATTGACCTAATTCAGACAGAAACGTGGGTAACTTTTAAAGTTTAATTTTGAAATATCATTTTGCGAAACTTTTAAAAGTTTTTCAGGACAAAACATAGGTAAATTATTTTTGCAATAGAAGTAAATTATTTTTGCAATTTTTAAAGCATATGCTTTAAAATTGCAAAAATAATTTACTTCTATTTATCAAAACTGATACGAAAGTTTGTATTGTCACCCTTATAATCATTTACCAATGAATTTTAAATCCGTATATTAGATGTTCTATTAAAGCAACATATCGTACCGATGTTTATATTATAAATTTCACTACGAGTTACAATTATGTGTTATTATCAATTAGGTTTAAAGCTATCATTAGTTTAATTTCACCCCAAGGCTATTCGGCACCTAATCGATTAATTGTAACAAGATATTTGTGCATATTATTTCGTTAGTATTGTGTAATTATACGACTGTACTGCGTGTCTAATACAGATCTAAAACTAGTCGAACTAATCGACTAGTTTTAGAACTAAAATAGTTCGGTTCTGAAGTATGTCAGTTAGCTGTCGTTTCAATGTGTGCTACTTAGAATTAGACATGTGAGTACGGACTTTTATAATTATTTAGTACTAATTTATAACACTCACGAAAGTTATTATTTAAAAACTATTGAGTTGTTTTTATTATAAAATTATTAATTAGAACAGAAATAATTATCTTTAAAAAAATAATCTAATTGCACTAAAATTTACCCGTTTCGTATGTGCACAGCAATTTATTGTGATATTTTAAATACATTAGGTTAAGGTGCAAATCATGAATCGTGAATAGACTATGTACCTATTATCATATGATTAATATTAATTTAATATTATGTGCGAATAATGAACGGTTGGAACCTATTGCAGATTGAGTTACTGCGATTAAGTGATTACGCTTACACACTTCAATGATGACCTTATTTACCTTATCTTAGCGTCCATACTTCACAGTTAGCCATTCCAAACGTCAATTCCAAGCCGACTCCATATGTTCCTAAGCCCCCATTACTTTAGAAAAGTTTTTCTATTTCAGTCAATTTTATGAATATATACCTATATGTGTCGTAGAATAATAAAGATGCTAATCGTTGTCCAGTCCAGTGGCTCTATATAGTGACTCGTAAAGGGGCTGCAGCGTATTACGTAGATGCGCGGCTCGGGCTTCTAGCAGTCACGTCGACTACTCATTGTCTTCGCCACTTCACCGCACCCCTCACCATGTATTTATTATATTTGTATCTAGTTATCTTTCCAATATATGTAAGCACGTACTTTGAGCACAACTTGTCAAGTAAATATAATAAACGCCTACTTATATCTAACATTTACAAATCGTTTCTAGACACTTTTATACGATTCGCAGTATCGTGCGACTGAACAGTTAACTACGTCTCATTTGGAGGGAAAAATGATGCTCATTAAATCTTCCGAACTCAGTTCAAATTAGATATTATTGTAATATCTATTTCTCATAACTTACTGTACTTATACCTACCAGAATATGTCTATAACTCAGATGGGGAGAAGTACTTCGGCGATATTTACTGTTGAAGAATAATATTTTTAGATGTCACACTTGTAGTGGATTGTAACACAAAATTTTTTTGTTGGTCGATTGTAGATTTGACATACAAATTTTTCCTACAAATTTTGCTGGATTTGCGTATTCCATTTTCATGAAAAGTAAACAAACATTCATAATTTCATCAGCTGTTCTTGATAACGTTATTGTTTAAAAATGCAACTATTTTTGTAGATACATATTTGATTGATTACCACTTGATAGAGATTAACATATGTATATTTTCTCATAGAGTTGTGTTTGCCAAACGACAAACCTGTAACTATCTCTACTCGCACAAACTGTATCGTTGAAACTCTAAACAACTAATCTAACGATGACATCTTCAGTCTAGACGCGTTAACTGACGACGAAGGATGCTCTTCATCACTCAAAGCGGCTGTACCAGCCGCTGTCATTGCATAGCTTGTTTGAAAAATGGAATAGCCTCCGAGAGAATACGTCTTACGTCCCAAAAGGCAGAACCACATTGACAACCTGAAAGATGTTTTCCTATATAACTAGTGGTTGCTCTTCTGCACTTCAACTTGATGAATCTTTCCTCGCCATTATCATTCTCTCTGAGTATATTCCCACTTTCCCACAGAGTCATGGAGTTGCCTCGACATTTCGCAGCATCTGTACAGCAACTCAACTGGCGATAATCTTATAACGACTACGCTATTTGTAGGCGTAATATACTTTTGGACTATTTATTATGTATTGTTAATTACTATGTATGTTGTATTAAGAAAAAAAATTGAAAAACAAAAATAAATGTTATTAAATGCCTCAGCCAGATACAACAAGTGTTTTATTTTTATTTATTGTCATTATGCTTACTCAATAAAATCAGCCTATTGCAGCACACTGCTGAACATAGTAATTCTCCTTATTTACGCCATCGTTTTCGAGGTACGATAACCTTAGTGAAGCCCACTGGCTCCGCAACAGGTTGATACAAGGGTCCATTCCGTCCGTTAACCAGCAGGTGCAGCACTTGCAGATGAAGCTGACTGGGGACCCGAAGAAGAACAAGGAAAATCCCAGTCTATAAGATATTTATGTACAGAAGATGTCGCCTTTATAAAGGATTAACTTCAATGCAATCGAAGTAATCCTTACAAAAGCGTTACAGAATCAGCAAGCACTTAACCCCAAGGATGTTAACATTGAACGCTTAAATAGCCCACTCGATCTTCCCATGCAAATCATCCCACAAGAGAAATATCATTATAATAGATCATGACCAGACCAACGGCTGGCAACGGCAACACAGTTAAGAGTCACAAAGTGGTCACGTGGTGGTCACGCATCCATGACCGGTAATAGTAAATGTTGCTTACTATAGTGATCGTTGACAGAACACTGAATTCTCGGGACCACGAGCGCTTCCTCGTCATTGTTGAAATGGCGAATGGAGTCGCTGGAACTGGGCCATAGGCCTCCATCTCGAGAAATCGAAGCTCTGCGGTCACAGCTGCAGCAAAACGCAGGGCTAAAGGCTTCGAAGCGTTTTGTTCGTACTTATTTTAATAAAGACAAATTTTCTGTATATGAACACGTTTTGTTGAGCAGGAGTGCATTTTGCCGCACTTGGCGACACCACAGCGTCTTGCTCAGTCGGTCCACAGGCCTCGTAGATCGAAGAGCACATCCGTGTACAAAATAGTCACGTTCGCTGATGGAATTTGCATACGTAAATGGTGAATAAAAAAACCGGCCAAGTGCGAGTGGGACTCGCCCATGAAGGGTTCCGTAGTTGCAAGTAACATAATATAAAAATTCTTGTAGTACGTTGTAACTTTCATTGATGTTGTAACACGTTCGCAGTGGTAGTGATTTTTCGTAATAATTTTTGAATTGTAATAATTTTAAATAATTTGTAATACGAGTAGTATAAAGACAGGCCCACGTCATACATTACATAACGAACTCAAAAAGTGGACTAAATATTGCAGCAACGGCACGCACACATACATTTTTGCGTTTAAGTAGTGTTACAAATACAACCCAAGATAGATGGCGCTTACTCCAAAATACTCAACATCACTATTTAGTTGTAATAATTATTTACATGATCACTGTGTTTTGTGTTGTATCGAGTACTAAAAATATTAATTATAATTATCCATAATTGCTAAGTTAGTTTTGTATAATATTGTGTAATTAAATGGTATTGTCTAATTAGCAGCTTCTGGGGGTAAATGTATGAAATGGCGGGTAATCATTCATATTGGAAGCTCTCTCTTCATTCTGAACGCTTAGATAGGCGGTAACGCTGCACAAATAAATGTAAATGTAAAGTTGTGATTTCAAGTTTTATTTTATTCCTGAAGGTGTACCTATTTAACAGTAGAGAGGAAATACAAAACAATGTGGGAAAGAAAGAGAAAGCTTGTACTTTTCAACTGTGGGCAAGAGCGGCCGCCATCTCAAAAATGAGCAATTCTCAAAAATAGTTTTTCCTCCACTCCATAGTTAAATTATACACTAAAGGAATTTGATATCGATCACATGCAGAGATATGATACAGAGATTTATAATAATTAATTGTATTTAATGGCATCATGCCTTGTAATTGTACTATACTATACTATCTTCACGCCAAATCCCTTGCGGGGTAGGCAGAAAGAACCGAGCGCCACACGGCACGGTCCATACACACCTCACTCGCCTCTTCAACTTTCATTTTTCTTTTCATGCATGCACGTCGGTTCCTACGGCTCTTGACACCACCCTCCACTAACACATGATTAATTTGGTCGTGGTAGGTGTGTCGTGGCCTTCCCCGACTCCTACGTCCATCCACTTTCGCGTTGTATATCTGTTTTGTCATTCTTTCATCTCCCATTCGTTCCACATGCCCGAACCATCGTAGCATGCCCTTCCTTACTTTAACACCGACACTCTCTTTCAGACCAACTCTCTTTCTTACATCTTCATTCCGAACGCGATCTGCGAGCGTTACTCCGCAGATTTTGCGTAGCGCGCGCATCTCGACCGCGTTTATTCTACTTTCATGCGTTTCCTGCCATACCCAACTCTCGCTTCCATACGTTAGCGTAGGTATCAGCACCGCATTGTGTACTGCGAGCTGGGCCTTTTGACTTAAGGCCTTGGTACCTAAAAGTTTGCCTAACGCTCCATTCACACTATTTCCCGCAGTTACCCTCTTTTCTACATCAGCGGTGTACCGTCCATCCCTGCTAAATGCACATCCAAGATATACAAACTCATCCACCTGTTCCAGCACTACATCATTTACAGTTATCCTGGCATTCGTTCTGTCCTCTTCTCTTTCGAATACCATCACTTTCGTTTTAGTCGCGTTCAAATGTAAGCCTCTCATTAGACAATCATCTTTCATCGTTGTGACTAGTGACTGTAGTTCTGATGGCGATTCGGCTATGAGCACGGCATCATCTGCATACAGCAAACAGTTCACAAGTAAGTCACCCATTCGCAATCCAACATTCATCGATCTTACTCTCTTAAGACAATCGTCCAGGTACAGGACAAACAGCAGAGCCGACAGCACGCAACCCTGTCTGACGCCAATGTTGACGTCAAACCAGGGAGACAGGCTGCCGCCCACCCGCACACATGCCGTACATCCCACATATGTTGACTGCACAGCACGAAGCAGCGCACCATCAATCCCGTATCCTGGCAATATATCCCAGAGATCCTTCCGTACAACTCTGTCAAATGCTTTCTCCATGTTCACAAAACCGCAGAAAACCTTCCGGCCTACAGCCAGCTGCTTCTCTACAATGTTGCGGAGCGAGAAAACTTGGTCCATACATCCCCTTCCATTTCGGAAACCACCCTGCGCCTCCCACAGTAATCCGTCAGATTCCACCCTCATTCTCCTTTCAATAATTTTGCCATACACTTTAGCTGCTATACTGATCAAACTGATGGCCCTATAGTTGGCGCACTCCATACGTGAGCCCTTGCCTTTATACAAGGGCACGACGATAGCACGCCTCCAGTCCATTGGGACCCTTCCAGTCTTCCAGCATAGATTGCTCAATGACCAGAAGGCGTCCCGGACGCAAGGACCACCTAATTTGATCATTTCAGCAGATATCCTATCAATTCCCGCAGACTTTCCATTTTTCAAGCTTCGTATCGACCATTCAATCTCTTCCAAAGTAATATCTCCGCTTGATGCTTGCACCGCAAGATCAGTTATCGCCTCCCTCGCAGTGCCCGCATCCGGGAGATATTCATACATTTCTCCAAAGTACTCATTCCACCGCTCTAACACCTCTAAGGGGTCCGCAAGAATGTCCCCAGCTTTACTCTTTATCTTATCCATTCTGGAAACTGACGAACAGCTCCGAGACTTCTTGACCTCCCTCCAAAAGAGTTTGGTATTCGTCTCGAAGTTCCTCGTCAGCTTCTCTTCCGCAATCATATTTATCCTTTCACGCTTCTCTTTCACTAAAGCTTTGGCTTCATTCTTGCAGAGGCGGTAAATTTCTTTCTTCGTGTCTTTCATACTGTCATTCAGTTGCAAAGATGAGACATAATCCAACCACGCTTTCTTCTTTCTTGCTACGCAGGATTGAACTTCTGCATCCCACCAGGCATCACCTTTCGAATGTTCATGTCTCTTTGCACTCCCACATGCTTCTTTTGCACTATCCACTATACTTTCTTTCATAATATTCCAGCATTCATCCACATCTAAGTCGGAAAGGCTCGCGTTTGCAAGCCTTTCACTGACTAAGCCAACATACATACTCCTTACGCTTTCATCTTCCAGTTTTTCACTCTTTATCCTTTCATAGTCTCCGAAAGGGACACGCACTCGCCAGTGCCTCCACTTCTTGAAAAGACCAACAAACCGGCTTACCACCAGGTAGTGATCAGTTTCAAGAGTGGGGCCTCTGTAGGCTCTTGTATCCCTTATAGCCTGTCGAAGACGATTGTCTATCAAAATCAAATCAATCACACTTTTTTCTTCCTTCCGTCTCCATGTATACGTGTGGATATCTTTGTGACGGAATAAACTGTTCGCCACAAGGAGGTCTCGTTCCAAGCATACGTCTAAGATTGACTTACCAGCATCATTCGATCTCTTATCTCCATACGGACCAAGGACAGCATCGAAGCCATCTCGCTTGGTCCCCACCCATCCATTCAAATCACCACACATGATCAACTTTTCATTCCCGTCAGCCAAATCGAGGACGTCCCTAACGGATTCCCAGAACTCCGCGAGCACTTGGGGATTAGCCGAGCTGACGGGAGCATAGGCTGCGACCAAAAAAACTCTCGTGATCCCCAGTTTTATACGTACCCACAGGAGTCTTGGGCCTACCAATCCATAATCTTTCACTCCAGAGGCCAAACGGGAGGAGAGCAAGACACCCACTCCCTTACTGGCATGATCCTCTTGGTCCACTCCGGACCACAAAGCAATTATTCCGCCAGGAAGATCGTCGATGCCGCTCCCCTTCCGCTTAGTCTCTGTGACACACAATACATCCAGGCATCGCTCTTTCATTACATCCATCAATTCATTCATCTTACCTTCCATACCACCACGCACATTCCACGTGCCTATCCGGCACTCGGCTCCTCGCATCCCGCCAGAGTTGGCGCTGCGTGAAGGGTGGCGGCCCCCTTCGCCGCGTGCGCATGCAGTCGTACCGACGGGGGCATACCGGTACGCGTCGCCTTGGGGGGACGCCCTAGCCCTGTCGGCACTCATCGGTAGTGTTTTGTTTCGCGTTTTCGCTTTCGCCGCTACTTACGGGGAGGGCCCGAGCACAGGTATCGCTCTTCGTGAAGGCACACTACATCCCCCCCAGCTCACAAAAATAGGATTTTAATTTCGTTTAGTGATGTCCATGTTGTCGTATCGATAAACTTGATCATGGTCTGATGTAATCGAAAACTTTTCTTTATAAGAAATATGTCTAATAATGGTATCATTTTACATTACATATGGTCACGCCTTCATCCCCGAAGGGGTAGGCAGAGGCATACTATATGCCCACATTTCACCATTTTAGAATTTGTCCCACGTAACAATTGGTGAGCCGTATTGCCGTGTTGAGATGGACAGGCGCAGGTTGTGACTGCCCGCTGTTGAAATTTTTCAAGCCGCCCAAAAAGGCCTTCAACATGGCTTAACGACTGCCATTTTACTGACAACCAGGACCAACTGATTAACGTGCCTTCCGAAGAACGGAAACGCTCAAATAAATGTGACAAAGTGGTCACCAGAATGGCCACCCATCCAGGGACTGGCCATAGTGAAAGTTGCTTACTGCAGTGATTATTTACAGAACACTGAGTCCGCGGGGCCACGAGCGCTTCAATATATAATAATGGTATCAACCAAACAAAATCTTATTAGTAATATTTATTTAACTTATTTTCTGACATTAACTTGTGTGGGTAATACTTACTACATAATGTTTTTTACTCTATTGATGTATGTTTATTTTATTGCAGATTTCCAACTGATCCAAAAATTAGAAGTGCATGGCTTGGCAACATGGGAGCCCATAACTGGACTCCAAATTCAAGCGATCGTCTGTGTTCTAATCTAATAATTGTAATGCTTATAATAAATGTTATTATAAGCATTACACAAAAACTTCCCGGTTAATAAATAGTATACCGTCCGCTAGTGTACCATAGTTTTACAATAAAGTGTAAAATAAATAAATGATTAATAAAATGACGTTTATTTTTTTTTCTTTCTACACATAACTCCCTTTCTATTTCTATGGCGCATGATATATATATATACGCTCACTTCGTGGTGAAATGGACAATGATAAATGCATCAAATTAACTGAAGTATATGAAAGCCACAGACACTTTATGGGATCCACGTTCACAGCACAATGATCTTTGTCTGTCTGCCTTTTATTCTTTTTGTAGGGATTCATTATTACTAAAGCTGCAGCGAATTGGCATACGTCACCCATGGTAGCTAGTAAGAAACTATAGAAATTCGTTGCTCAGCTTGAGGCACGCTGCCGAGTTGCTGATTAATTTGGCCCATGTGGAGATGCATGTAATTTCCCCAGCACGCGGCACGCTCAGATTGAGGCAGCTTGCCCTGCGGCTGCTCAAGTGGAGATGCGCCTTAATACCTCTCTCAATCTCTTCAACAAAAGTAATATTTTCCTACAATTTTGCGTCACGAGTATGCCAAATTGCAGGTAAATATTATTTCATTTAGGTAGATATTAGAGATGTTATATTAGGTTACTATTTTGATATTCATGTTATTGAATATAACACTTTGATGATACTATGTTACCGTATTATGTTACCCAGTAACAACGAAATAACAACCAAGAGGAACGCTTAGTGCTTCTTACTAATATAAGTATATCGTTCCTATGTTCCGATACGTACATCTAGTTATGTGATCTAGCGAATATGTTGTAACAAGATAACACTGGCAGAGTAAGTATTGCCGTTCCGTTCGTTTAACATAATTTTAATAAATGATGAATCGTGAATTGCTTTTTTGTTTATTAAAGTTAGGTTATATATCTGTTTATGATTTTGCTTAGCACAATTATTACGAATGTTTGTTTCGGAGTTTGGGTGTTATCTGTGTATATATAATATGTATGAATTTAGAAATATTTAAGTAGGTACCTATGTCTATCAGTCGTTAAGATCCCATAGCACAAGCTTAATATTAGCTAGATGATGTTGTGTGAGAATGTCCACATATTTTTTTATACCACTAAGGTGGCAGACAAGCATACGGCCCACCAGAAAGACCGGTGGTCACCGCAGCCTATGAACGTTTGCAATACCAGAGGCGCCACACTCGCGCTGTCGACCTTGTAAAAACCTTCTACGACCCCTTCTGAAGAACCCTATACTGTAGGAGTTTGGGAAAACCGAGGAAATTTAATTCAGCTTTTAGTATTTAACAAGCCGACTGCCGAGGTTACAAATTACGATTATTACAATTTTATAAATAGTAGTAGGTGTACGATATTGTACCCCGGCATTTTAAAAGATAATCGACTTATGTATGGTTCTACCTACAGTGATTCTTTCTTTTGCGCACACCATATTGTTTTCATCGGATTTCATCGTATTTAATCGAATCCAAGTGCATACAAAGAGCGAAATATAAAGCAAACAATTTGTCTCGACTTCATAAACAAAACAGTAGTTATCTCGCTTACACATACGTAAATACTAATATTTCTGTCACATTCTCGCCACGTGAATCGAATGGAACGGCAACAGCTACGGTACTATGCCTCTCGCGACTCACACAAAAATATAATGTCAATGCGAAAGTGTTATCTTGTTATTGCTTGATACTAATAACAATAGTAGACTTAGATATTCTTTAAACAAGATGTTCTCAGTAACTAGATGTAAGTTACGTATCAAAAGGATAGTCAGATCGCGCGGTATAGACGTATACTTAGTTACCCATAGCTTCGTTGTTATTTCGTTGTTATTCAGTAACATGTTATGAGAGTTATCAGTAACATGGTATAAATTTTAGCTCTCATATTATGTTACCGGTACTTGTTACGAGTATATTCATTACACCTCTAGTAGATATACTAGACACCAACTCAAACCACGCTTATTAAGAGCAAAATTCATTAAAGCGTCGACAGCTTAGTGGTTAAGAAGACTGAGTGTCTTGCGATCGAGAAGACCCGGGTTCGAATCCTGGCCACTCCTAGCACAAGCAATTTAGCTTAGTTGGAGAAGTTAAAGGGAATATTCATAATTTCGGTTGGTAATATTCTTATATTAAACAAATTTTAAAATATATATACTAAAAATGTTTTCATTTCAAATTAAATCTATCGATACGCGTCAGTTCAAGAAAGTTTGGCACATCACTAATTTTAGTTCTCTGAACCAGCGCTGCTGATTTCAGCGCCACAATGGCGAGAATTAAGAAGGCATAACTTTAGTTTGACAGCCACCTATCCAGTGTGGTATTATTACAGATCAGTGCGTTTTAAGTAAAGCACGTAATAGGGACGACGACGACGACGATTACAAATGTCTGCCACATTTTGTTTATCAAAATCGTCCAGTAGTAGTAGTTTTATTTATCCATTTTCGGATAGGCAAAGGCAATTTGAGCCATACAGCCTAGTCTTACATTTATTATATCTTCATTTTTCAAGTCACAGTCCTCGTCCTCTAAGTCTGGTCAAAGTCAAGTGCAGCCCTAAGTCAAAGTCAGTCTTCTCTAGTAAAGCGGTGGTACTTTACTAAAAGTGTCTCTGGAGTTTGTCGAGAAATGGAAGAGTCACGTTTCACTGCGTTTTATCACTTTCCAACACTTGTGCACTTTGTCGAACTTTTATGCTTAAAAATCCACCACTTTTACTCATAAAACACTCGAAACACACTAATTTTGGAAAATTTTCAACGGAGTAGTCCGCATGTCTCCGATTTCGCGCGCAAACTCTCAAAATCGTCCATTCGGAGGGCAACAAAACAATTTGATAATTCTAACCACAGACTATATAGTCATATTCTAGCGCGGTTCCGAATGGATATTTCCGTTCGTGTTCGTGTCCGTGCGGCAATAGATACAAAATGTATGAGAGTGCTGCGTTCGGTCACGTCATTCACTCATTCACGCACGGAGCGATTCGGAAACGAACGTCAGGTTTTTTTCCGTCGGGAAAAAAACCTGACGTGTGCGCCTTGTAGAACATTTTGTATGAAAACGAAGCATTCAGGTTTCCTGATTCGGTTTCCTTATTCGGAAACCGGACCAGTAAACCGTACGTGTGCCAGGACTCTTAGTGTGCATGATTTCTTTTCATGTTTGTGTGCATCGACGTGTATGTGCACATGATATTGATGAGGCATGACAAGTGCCAATTGATCGTGTCGGGAGCCCATAATAGAGGTTCTTAAAGTAATGTTGCGACACCTAAAAACCAAAAGGCTGTATGGACTTAGATCCTTTGCACGATCATTACATATATAAATAAAGAAAATATGTCATTGTTTTCATTTTCATTTGTTGCTTTGTTGTGAGTGGTAAAGTTTCTCTAGTAAAAGAAAGATTTTATAATTTGAACCCTGCTTCTCAGAACAGTCATAACTTAGACTATGTCAGGTTGTGACTCTCAAAACGCTGAGGCTTCTAAAGACAGTATAATAATGTCGACGAACTCGATTGATGAAGGTTTGCCCCGAGAGCTAAGTCAACTAAGTATTTCAAGTTCTTCTAGTTCAGAAGAATTTTTTTGTGATAAGGGACATGCCGATACTACATTAAAGAATATATTTAGCTATTTTCAATCCCAGAAATTGTGCGACGTCACGCTCATCGCTGAGGGTTGCAGGTTTGTTTATTTACTTTATTCAACTTCAACAAGCTAATCTTAGAAACCTTTGTTGTGAACTAAACATTAAAAAGAAGAAAGAAAGTAATTTTCTCTTTGTTTTGAACTGTAAATCATATTAAACTTATCACCTCTGTTGTTTTAAACCATGCATTATTTATTATTAATAAATTAGCTCTAACTGTATTTTGAAAACAACTTCTTACTCTACTTGTGCACACAGCATTTCATTATAGCATAGTACTTACTTGCAAATTAGTTTTCCTTTGTTATTAATGTATCAAGTTAGTATATATAGTCATTTATTTTTATCAATAACTAGTGGACGTCACGCGGTTTCACCCGTGTAGCTCCCGTTCCCGTGTGAATACGGGAATTAAATATAGCCTATGTTCACCGGGAAAAGTGTAGCTTCCCAACAGTGAAAGAAATTTTCAAAGCGGTCTAGTAGTTTTGGAGCCTATTCGATGCAAACAAACAATCAAATCTTTCCTCTTTATAATATTAGTATAGATAATTGTTTAAGTCAGCTTAATTTGGGCTTTAAGATATAGTGTGAAAATATCTGACAATATTTATTTATTTATACAATTTCATGCAGAATTACAGGCCACAAAATTGTTCTATCATCATGCAGCGAGTACTTCGCTGCAATGTTTACTGGTTCCTTGAAAGAGGCTCAGACTGAAACAACAGAAGTTACACTTGAACATGTTGATCCACAAGCACTTCAAGAGCTGGTCAATTATTGCTATACTGGCACAATAGGTACGTTGTTATTGTCTTTTTGTAATTTAAAAAACCTATTTTATTGTCTATAATCTATACTTTATAAATTTTCAGAACTAAAAGAAGACACAGTTGAAATACTCCTTTCAACTGCAACCTTGTTTCAGCTACATTTTGTTACAAAAGCATGCTGCTCCTTCTTAAATAAGCAGCTTGACCCTTGTAACTGTATAGGAATAGCCCTGTTCGCTGAACAACAGTCTTGTTTGGATTTACACAAAAGTGCTTTGAAATACACCAACCATAACTTTATGCAGGTAAGAAAAATATTTTATTTGCCTTCAGTTGAACATTGATATCTTTGACGAAGCTGAATACAACAGCCTAAAATGAGACAATAGTGTCAAATTACCACTACCAGTATGGGCTATTATCTCGCTTAACAAATATAGGTAGTTACAACAGATATTTCGTGTAAACAAAATTGACTTGTACACACTAATGTATAAAGAATTTTCAACGGCCAAATCACACAACATTAACTATAATAATAAAGAAATTGCAGTAAGGAACCTTAGACTTGGCACGACTTTGTCTAGATCTCATTACTTTTTAGAGATAAACAAGCAGCTCCATCGAGACTTGGCTAGTTTTTTACAGAATGTTTTTGGTGGGATAATAGATATTGAATCTGATTAATTTGTAAATAGACTGGAAGTCATTAGTACCTAATTGTTAATTAATGCATGTAATAGTTTTTCATTATCAAGTACTTATCTAATTGTTACAAAATGGTTTGATAGTAATTATCTTAATGTATTGAGAGCAATTACTGTTTTTATGACTGGCACACTTTGAGATGACAATATATTTGTATTATTATAATAATACTAGCGGTTCCCTGCCACGCTTCGCTCTGACTTTTTTATGGTGGATTCATGTACCTATGAGAAATGAGTAACAAACCAAAGGATGGGTACATTTCAAAAAAGTTTAATGTTGAGCCGTAACCAAAATTATAAATCTTTCAAAAAATCCTATTAACATCCAAATAAAAAGAAGCTTCACTTGAAAAAAAAATCTATTCTGTGATCAATGTTCAGTTTTTAAAACATTGTGTGCACGCTTCAAAAAAATAAATTCACTCTGATAATATTTCCCTAACACGCCAAAACTCTAACTTCAAAAATAACACGCAAAACATTATCTGACCTCTTTATTAGATAGGTACTCTCTATTATTATTCTGAATGCAAGGAGGCCGCAATCAAACTTCTCTTAAAAAACAGCAATCTGGTAGGTAGGGTAAACCACCCAATCGTTGGCACTCCTCCAATTATTGGCACTTTAGGGTATATTGCCCATTTCTAACACAAAAATTATGCTATTTTACTTTTTAATGCATACCTACAACTACATAATGGGCAACACTGAACTGAAAAAAACTAGGTTTCCCTTATTTTTCGAAATATACTCTTAACTAAAGTGCCAATAATTCATTCTAAAAGTGCCAATAATTGGGTGGTTTACCCTACCTTCTAAATAGGTTGTTTATAAAATTTGTTTCTGAAGCTGACAGAATTTAATTTAAAAAAAAGACCAGCGCCATCTATTGGTATAATCCCTTTTTAAAGCTGTTTTATTCCTATTGCTGTTATGATAAAAGTGTAAAAAGTAGCCTAAAACCATCTCTGAATCCTGTTGTATACAACTATCAGTCTGTTTCTCGGGTTTAGATGGCATCATATATTATATGGCCAGTCCAATGCCATTTCAAACTTTTTGCTTTACTTAACACATCAACTACTCCTGTTCTTTCCCTGATATCTGTAAGTCTTTATCTAGCAATTAGTTAAATACTTAGCATACTTCTCTCCATGCTATTTCGGCACACTTGTAATTTTGTGTAGAAGCAGCTGTGAGTGGCCAAGTCTGGGTCCCATAGGTCAGCACAGGCAGTATGCAGGTGTTGAAAACTTTTTTCTTTACAGCAATTGGTATGGCCTTGCTTTTCATTACTTCCTTCAGTGACCAATATCTTGCCCAGCTGTTGTTTTCCCTTCTTTGTATTTTGGCCACTTGGTGTTATCAGCTGACTTGGTATATGTTACTCATCTTCATACTCAATCTCAGTGATGTACAAGCCTCGAGGCGTCCGAGTCCCTTTGCCTAGAGCTCGGTGTCGTTTACAGGACTCGCCTCGTTTGCATGGCGCTCGACGACTCGAGAGCCTTTTACAGAGCTCGAGCTTTATTGAAGTCTCGAGTCCTTTTCTAAAGAGCTCGAGCCTAAAAAAAGGCTCGAGCCTTCAAAAATGGCTCGAGCCTTTTTTTAGGCTCGAGCTCTTTAGAAGGCTCGAGCCTTTTTTTAAGGCACGAGCCTTTTTCGAAGGCTCGAGCCTTTTTTGAAGGTTCGAGCCTTTTTTAAGACTCGCGCTCTTTTGAGGGTTCGGGTTCTTTTGAAGGTTCGATCGATCTCGAAGCATTTCTCTGCAGCGCACTAGTCTTTTTCTGCCCAGCTGTTCACAGTTGTGAACCCTGTTTCCTAAACTAGGCGGGAGGTCTGTCTTATAGTAAACAGTGAGTGGATAAAAATAATAATATTTTAGGTTATTGTTACGTGTGTGTGTGAGTGCGTTTTGAGTTAGGGCAAATGTGATGGTAACTTGTGTCATGCGATAAAAGTAAGTAGGGATTCAGTTTGAGTGTAGTTCTAAAGTATAAGCCATTCTGGGCTTTTACTTGGAATTCAAAAAGATGTTTTATGTTGACGATTGTTTGAATGTTATATACATAATATTGGCGTTGTGCAAAGGTGGTTCTGTGTTTCACTCCTGGGCTCCTGGCAGGATATTCGTGCGTTTATGTGGGTCGGGTAGGGGGATTTTTTTGGAACGAAGTTCCTTTCGGCAGGCTTAGAGGGGATAGGGATTTTGCTGCGCGACCGAACTGAAAAATATGTGATAGTAAAACCGTAAGAAAAAATCCGTGGAAACCGCGCATGCGCGACAGTCGCATAACACAAGCGAGTAGTGTATAATACCTTTCTCTTTCTCCCTCGGCACTTGGTGACTTGGGGACTTGAGGATTTGGGGACTTGGAGACTTGGAGACTTGGGGACTTGGGGACTTGGGACTTTTTCTTACTTTCTATCTTTCTTGCAAACGCTAACAAATAAATGTCATCATTGTTCACTTGGTTGGCGGTCACGTCACCCATCCAAGGACCGGCCATCGTAAAAATTGCTTACTGCACTGATCGTTTACAGAACGGACTTCGCGAGGTCACGGGGCTATGTGTATAGGCCCTACTGGAACCGTGGGCCTTACGCGGGTGGAATTGCGTGATATCGGAACCTTTAGGTTCATAACGTCAACTGTGCCAAAACGTCAACTTCCCAAAACGTCAACTTCTGAAATTGACTTCCCAAAACGTCAAGTTCCCAAAACGTCAACTTCCCAAAACGACAACTTCCCAAAACGACAACTTCCCAAAACGTCAACTTCCCATAACGACAACTTCCTAAAACGTCTACTTCCCAAAAAGACAACTTCCCAAAACGACTACCTACTTTCAATAAAACCGGCCAAGAGCGAGTCGGACTCCCCCATGACGGGTTCCTTCCGTAGCAGAATAAGGTTTATGTTTATGAAATTAACTTTTTTTAGAGTTAATGGAATGAAAGGCAAAAATTGCGGTTTATGACGTACTAGCCGATGCCCGCAGCTTCGCCCGCGTAAAAGTTTGTTCCCGCTTCCCGTAGGAACAATAAATAAATACAAAATATACATAATATACAAAATATGCAAAATATACAAAATAATAAAGTTTGTATACTTTTCGTTTGTTAGTGTTGCATAAACGATATTATTGTTGAATTTAAATTAAATATTCTCCCAAATTACTTCGACAGCTTGAGGAGTAGGAAAAGGGTAGGACTACCTACTTTCAATAAAACCGGCCAAGAGCGAGTCGGACTCCCCCATGACGGGTTCCTTCCGTAGCAGAATAAGGTTTATGTTTATGAAATTAACTTTTTTTTAGAGTTAATGGAATGAAAGGCAAAAATTGCGGTTTATGACGTACTAGCTGATGCCCGCAGCTTCGCCCGCGTAAAAGTTTGTTCCCGCTTCCCGTAGGAACAATAAATAAATACAAAATATACATAATATACAAAATATGCAAAATATACAAAATAATAAAGTTTGTATACTTTTCGTTTGTTAGTGTTGCATAAACGATATTATTGTTGAATTTAAATTAAATATTCTCCCAAATTACTTCGACAGCTTGAGGAGTAGGAAAAGGGTAGGTACTCACACGTATTTCCAGGCGAAGAGATCTTGTAGGTCCCCGGGGAATACCTATGGTTCTTGAACTTGAATAATAAAGGATAGATTAACAGTTTTAGAATTTCGCGAATATATTTTTGAGACGAGGCACGCACGCTCGGGGCTGAATTCCTTCGAATCTCATTACGAGTCTTTCTTCCAGCGGCAGCACCAGTCTTGTCTGCCATTGGTGTGAGTTATTTTTAATACATGGACGATGAAAAAAGGCGATGGATGCATGTCGAGTACGTAACAGTCAGGTACCTGTTCTATCACACCCTGACCGTTGGACCACTATTTACGACACATCCATACTAATATTATAAAGCTGAAGAGTTTGTTTGTTTGTTTGAACGCTAGGATCTCAGGAACTACTGGTTGGATTTTAAAAAATTCTTTTACAGTTTGATAGTACATTTATCGAGGATGGCTATAGGCTATATAACATTACGCTGAGACGAATAGGAGCGGAGCAGCAATCAATAATGTTTCGAAAACGGGGAATATTTTTTAGCGTCAGAAGGCTTCCGAGGCGTACGCTGCGTAAATGGTTAAACTTACGTGAAAATTGTGTATTACTAAATTGTTTCTTTTAAAAAGTTCTAAAAAAAAAGTCCGCGACAGCATATTTCTATCTTTTAAGGTTCGCTCACAATAACCTTATTTGTCTATTTTTTAAGGTTCGCTCATGGTATTATAAAACTGAAGTATTTGTTTGTGTTAGGATCTCAGAAACTACTGGTTGCATTTTAAAAATTATTTTAAAGTTTAATAGTCCGTTTATTGAGGATGGCTAATGGCGATATAACATCACGCTAAGACGAATAGGAGCGAAGCAGCCATGAGTAATGAATCGAGAACGGGAAAATTTCTTTCTTTTGCGAGCTTCTATTGTGTACGCTGCATAAATGGTTAAAGTTACGTAAAAAATGTGTATTACAAAGTTCCTCTTAAAAAGTTATAAAAAAAGTCCTGAACAGCATATGCCTATCTCTTAAGGTTCACTCACTTACAATAACCCTCTTATTAAATTTAAAGTATGAGCTACGCGACGGGAGTAAACGTGGTCTGCAGTGGTAGCCACGATAAAAACTGGCCAAGTGCGAGTCGGACTCGCACACGATGAGTTCCATACCAACGGATGGGCGGAAGTAAAAGCGACGGGAAACATTACATCACTTTAACACCTCTCTCCTTCTCACTCTCATGTGACGCAAACGAAGTTATGCGGGTCAACTCTAATGAATATAGGTAAGCGACGCGACGGGAGTAAATGCAATGGGAAATATTAATACCATACCTCTCTCTTTCTCACTCTCATGTAACGCAAACGAAGTTGCGCGGGTCAGCTAGTCCTGTATATATATTCCTCTACGTAGAAATAGAGATCCTTAAAATCCTTAGTAAATTGCCGTAAACTATGTCAAGTAGTTGTTGTCACCCTTAGTCGACGTTTTGGGAAGTTGTCGTTTTGGGACAGTCGACGTTCTGGGAAGTCGTCGTTTTGGGACAGTCGACGTTTTGGGAAGTTGACGTTTTGGGACAGTTGACGTATTGGGAAGTTGACGTTTTGGCACAGTTGACGTTATGAACCTAAAGGGCTTCCCCCTTCCCTACCATAGGCTGTTGGGCGTTACGTGAGGTTTTTTAGTCGGTAGGAGGCCGGCATAGCATCCATGAGGATTTTCCCTAATGTAAAAAAAGAAAAGAAATAAATGGACGGCGAAGTCCTATGAATAGTGTCCAGTTTCTACCCTTTGGGTACGAAACCCTAAAAATACATAATCGCAAGTTGATAGGTATGTACCTAATTGGGAATATTGGGCTAGTGTAGCTTCCCAACAGTGAAATAATTATTCAAATCTGTTCAGTACCTACCTAGTTTCGGGACTTATTCGATGTCAACAAACAAACAATCAAATCTTTCTCTTTGTAATATTAGTATAGAGATCGCGTTTTTGTTTTCTTTTTTTATGTAAGGATGAATAGGTAATCTTTTTTTGCCCATATTAAATGATACGAAACAAAAGCAATCCGTTCCGAAAGATGTGATCGCCACCAAACCAAACACTTCGTCACCGCCACACGAGCGATCTGGCCGCTGAGATCAAGTTCAGTCTAAATCCGCCCAGTCTGCCCCGCTGACGCCGCCGCCCCGCTGCCCGCTGTTTTACGTAACTTTACCCATTAAGGTACGCTGCGTACGCAACTGAAGCTCTCAAAGGAAATAAAATATTTCCCGTTTTTTAAAACATTATTCACGGCTGCTCCGTTCCTATTCGTCTTAGCGTGATGTTGTATGGCCTAGTTGAGGTTTGCTCCACTTAACATTTAGTGTTTACTAGCTGTTGCCCGCGACTTCGTACGCGTGAAAATTACGTTTAATGCCAATTTGATTGCTCTCTGCTTAGCCCCTAGAATAGGTAGCGTGATACTATATAACCTATTTGAAGACCCTAACCCTAGGTTATATTTGTGCAAAATTTGAATTAAATCCGTTGAGTACTTTTCGAGATCCTTCCGGCAAAGCAAAGCAAACAGACAAAAAAATTTCTAAGTATATTTTTGGCTTCGGTATCTTATGTTGAACACCTAGCGACCATTTTTTGTTTAATATTTCCAATGTACAGATTTCACTTTTGTATCATTTTATTATATGTATCTATAGATTTCATGTCAATCAGTTTTTAAATACAAAAGTTATGTCACTTTAAAGAATCATATATAGACATATGAATCTAAAAATGGGTAAATCTAAACTGGCGTGTTGGCTTAATCATAAAAAGCTTAAAGATTAAGCTTAATGATAAGACTTAATCTTTAAGCTCTTTTATGTTTAAGCAAACAGGGCAGTTTCACACGCTGCTTGATGAGCTGATGAAAAAATACCTCTCCTTTCAAACACCTTATGTGACGTAAACGAAGTTGCGGGGTCAGCTAGTCCTTAATAAATGAACCATGGAACTGTAGTTTCTGAGATTCTAGCACAAAAAAACTATTCAGCTTTATATTATTAGTAAGTACGGGATTACTTAGTTACGGAGATATTAATGTCATCAACATAAGTTTGAGCTTTTATTGAAGGCTTGCTTTCATTTTACGACTCGAGCCTGTTTTACGGCTCTTTTGAAGACTCGAGTTCTTTTTAAGGCTCGAGCTCTTTTGAAGGCTCGAGCTCTTTTGAAGGCTCGAGCCTTTTTTTTAAGGCTCGAGCTCTTTTGAAGGCTCGAACTCTTTTGAAGCCTCGAACTCTTTTGAAGCCTCGAGGCATGGCTCAAAAAAGGCGCGGCTCGGTTAGGCTCGGGACTCCGAGCTTACCGAGCGCACTGAGTTTTGTCATTCCGCCTCGAGGCTTCAGAAATAAGACTCGACGCCTCGAGGCTTGTACATCACTAAATCTCCCTGCTATCTACCTACTGTTATTTCGTTTTCGAGTCGAAGTTCGAGTCGAATATGGTTTTGATTAACATATGCATATAATCTGTAATAAATAAAATAATCTTCAGTCCCAAAACATCCTCACTTGCAAGTCTCTTCGTCTTTTGCTACAAGCTAATCAAGAGTTTTAATCAATGAGACACTTGTAACAAAATCATTTTGTAATTATTTTTTCTATGGCAGTGTTTGCTGTTGACCCAATAAACATTTTTATAAATTTAATATTAAAAGCAATTAGTATGCTGACTTTTTCATAATATTTAATATAAAGTGAAAAAAGACAACTTGGCCCACACGGGATTTGAACCCACAACCTTTGCCTAAACCGGGGCAATGCTCTGCCACTTGAGCTAATGGGACCGTAATGAATCAAAGCAAGTAAATGGCGGTTACAATAAGGTGAAGAATTTCAACTTGCTTGGCTTCTGAGTCCAAATCTTTATTTTTTTTTCTTTGTGTCTGTTTGTTTGTTTATTTGGGTCTGTTTGTTAAACAAAATGCAGTAGCTTGATATTTTTTCAACTTAACTAACGCTGTATGTTTCATTAAAATCGGTTCAGCGGAAATTATTGACATTGGTTATTACTTAAAATCACCTCGCCAACGAAGTCGCGGGCAGAAGCTAGTTTAATATATTATTAGTTTAATGGGTGTACTGATATTTTTACTAACTTTGTGATATTCCAGGTGGTTAAACATCAAGAATTCCTGGGACTGGAAAATGAACAGCTGGAAAACCTATTGAAATCAGATGATTTGAACGTTATCACTGAAGAAAATGTGTTTGAGAGCCTCATGACATGGGTTCAGCATGATAGTGCCAACCGAGAAAAATTTCTGCCAACTTTACTGAAACTAATTAAACTACCGCTTCTTTCGTCTGAGGTAAAACTGTTCATTCTATACTAATATTATAAAGCTGAAACATTTGTTTTAAGAAGTGCAGGTTGTTTTCAAAAATGTTTTTACAGCTACTGGCTGCATTTATTGAGGAAGGTTTTAGCATCATGCTACAATAAATAATATCACGATATTTTTTTCTTCAGCTAGTTATGTGTGTAATGGAGTCTAATCCAATTTAACCACCTCATAACTCAATGTCTGTTTATCTTTCAGTACTTAATAGATAAGGTAGAGGTGGCATGTGGTAATGTACCGGAATGTATAATAATAAATGGAGTCTGTGATCCAATTTAACCACCTCGTACATCAATGTCTGTTTATCTTTCAGTACTTAATAGATAAGGTTGAAGTGGCATGTGGTAATGTGCCGGAATGTCAACCATTAATTATGGAGGCTGTGAAGTGGCATCTATTGCCTGAAAGAAGGTCACTTCTTTTCTCACACCGGACTCGGCCCAGGACTTCAACGATTGGACGGCTCTTGGCTATTGGAGGCATGGATGGATATAAAGTAAGAATGAGAAATTATTTTTAGCTGTAAATTCCAAAATCTCAAGACCCTAATATGTTTCAGAATGAGGACATCGGGTGAAATGTATAGTGTGAATCCTTTGAATTTATTTTTGGAGTAGAATGCCACTAAAATGCCAGTCAAGCATACGACCACATAATGAAGGGGGCTGCCCTTAGACAAGTGGCACAAGCGTAAATCGCAAACGAAAGGATAGAATAATTATATTGACCAATCAAACCCAAACTCGTGATCCCAACGCGGCGCGTGCGTCTTACGCCTTCGGTGTGATTGGTCATTATATTCTATCCTTTCGTTTGCGATTTACGCTTGTGCCACTTGTCTAAGGGGGCTGGTCACTGTAGGCTATAAACGTTTACAATACAAAAGGTTCTACACTCGCGCTACTGACTTTGAAAACATTTCATAAATTTCTAGACCCTTTTGAGGGACCTCATATTTTGGGAAAACCGAAGCTAGAAGTTTTTTCACAGTCTTCTGTGTGCTTAGTTTTCAATGTTCAATATTCAGATCACAGCTTTAAATGCCAGATTCGAGCAAATATTTGTTTAGGAGTTTAAGTGTTTTCTATGTTAAACATGTTTAGTAATATTATTACTCTACATATCCCAAACTTTAAGTATATCATTTTGTCTGTCTTTCAGGGTGCTTGCAATATGGAAATGTATGATCCCCGAACGAACACTTGGACTGCGTTTATGAGAATGGGTGCTAGAAGGTTGCAGTTTGGAGTGGCTGTCCTGCAAAATAAGCTTATTGTTGTCGGAGGCAGAGATGGACTGAAAACGTTAAATACGGTATTATTTCTTGTTTCAAATATTAATTTATTCATAGAAATTCAAATCTATTATTATTTTTTGCAAGTACTAAATATAATCGAAATCATTATTACTCTTTCGATGATAAAAATCGAATCTATATTTAACATCTAAAGAATAACAATGTTTCTAGAACATTATAAGAAAAATATTTATGTAATTACTGCCTCGTTGGACTAGAAGCTGAAAGTGCGACTGTCAAGGAGTCAAAAATTTGGCTTATTCGCAGATTTTCTTTATCGCAAAACGACTTCCGTAATGTCTCTTTCGCTGATTGTCATTTTTGCTGAATGTCTCGCTAAATGTTCGTTGCGCTGATTGTTTCTTTTTCAAAATGTCGCGATCCTGGCAGGGTCGCCATATGAGGATTATGAGGTTGTTAGGGACCAAATACAAACACGTGCACTACAGACGAAACCCCGTTTAATACTCTCCACACACTGCACATATTCAGACACTAGCTGAGCCCGCAACTTCGTTTACGTCACATAAGGTCTATGAAAGGAGAGGTATTTCTTCATCAGAGTCATCAAGCAGCGTCTGAAACTGCCCTGTTTGCTTAATCATAAAAGAGCTTAATGATTAAGTCTATTTTAAAACAATTCAGTCAACACGCCAGTTTAGGTTCACTGACATTCAAAGAAACCCCTATAATTAAAATTTTCAAAATATCTGATTCTTAAAAGAGTTACAACTCTTTTATTTCTAAACCGATTTACATAAAACAAACGCTAAATGTTAACTGGAGCAAACCTCAACACAATAAAAAAAACCGCATTGCAATCGGTTGAGCGGTTACTGAGATTAGCGTGCACAACCGTACAGACAAACAGATATACAGACATACAGACAAACAGACAAAAATTCTAAAAATCATTGTTTTGGGTTCTATTGCGTTCATAAAGCCCCCCTATAATATTTTTTCTTATTTATCTTCCATGTACAGACAGCGACCTGTTACGATTTTATTATATGTATTGATTTATATTATAACAGAACTTACAAACTATACTTGGTCAACATTAGGGCTGTACCATACCATAAGTATCTTTGACTATACATAATTTTATGCTGAACTGACCCATCTCCGTCAAAAGATCTGCGTTAAATTAAATGCGCAAATTAAAAAAATGCCTGTAGTTATCTCGTAACTCTTGACAGTCTAAAGCTACATTTGAATGCATACATAAATCTACGTTCAGACGACACGCGCACACTAAGCGCACGCCACGCTCGTCAGCCTCTGCGTCTAACATGCTTTGTTTTTTTTAGTAAGATTTAAGCCCTATTATCACATCTATAGATCTCAAGTTGTTTTTTTATTTTTTTCATTAATCTACCATCTTTCATTATCATTATCCGCACACGCCACGCGCCCGCGCTTCGGTTAAACGAAGGCCAGTCACTAGTAGTACAAGCGGGAGCTTGGCGTGCGCGATGCACTACGCTGATTTTGCACGGGTCTAAGACGGACTACGGACTACAATCAGCGATAAAGACATTCAGGGAAAACGACAATCATCTATAGAAACATTTTAGGAAGGGAAGGAGCCAAAAATTTGTGTGATCCATAAATATTAGCCTTAAGAGTTTAGGTGGTTCTATTTTTTATAAGTTTGTATTTACAAAAAGGAAGTAGCTAAAATACATAATTATTCTGTCAAGTGTGATACCCATAACAAAAGCAGGTTAATCCTAGCTTACCTTGGGATCAGATAGCGTTGTGTGAAAATGTGCGTGCTATTTTTGTTGTATGATCTAAAATGTAGATACTGGTACAGTAAATATATCATCCAGTCATGGGTATGAATAGATAAGAATCCTTTTCTAGGCCCATCACAAATTTAAATATCTTTAAATAGATTTAACAATTATGAGTACAAAGAACTGTCTTATCGCTAATGGTGATCTATAGCAGACAACCTTGGGATGGAAATTAAAGAAAAATTGTAGCAAGTCTTGGCAGTTGTAGGATAGCCTCAGTGATTCAGTAGTGGTATGCTGCTGCTGTGCAAAGGTTACTAAGGCAAAGGCCTCACTTTATGAGCCTAGCTAGTTTCTAAGAGCCAAGCGACTCGCTTAGTCACTTGATCCTAGCGAACAGACGTACTACCAAAGAGACCACATTACAAATCGCTTAGTGACTATCCATCCAGGCACTTATTCCGTACTAGCTGTTGCCTGCGACTTGGTACGCTGCATTTTAAATGTGATTCTTTAGATTGATATAGCTTTTTAGGGTTCCGTAGCCGAATGGCAAAAAACGGAACCCTTATAGATTCGTCATGTCTGTCTGTCTGTCCGTCCGTGTGTCACTGCCATTTTTCTCCGAAAGTATAAGACCTATGCCATTGAAACTTGGTAAGTAAGATGTATTCTGTGAACGGCATTAAGATTTTTACATAAAACTAGAAAATAAGCAGTAAATTTTGGGGGTCCCCGTACTCAGAACTGAAACTGAATAATTTTTTTTCCTCAGACCCATACGTGTGGGGGTATCTATAGATAGGTCTTCAAAAATGCTATTGAGGTTTCCAACATCGTTTTTTTCTAAACTGAATAGTTTGCGTAAGAGACACTTCCAAAGTGGAAAAATGTGTCCCCCCCCCCCCCCCCTTCTAACTTCTAAACTAAGAGAATGATAAATCTAAAAAAATATATAATGTACATTGCCATAAAAACTACCAACGAAAATTGGTTTGAACGAGATCGAGTTGGTAGTTTTTTTTAAATACGTCATAAACCGGAATTTTCGCCTGTAAAAATCGCTACAACTGCGAACGTGTTAAAACATCAATCAAAGTTACAACGAACTATAAAAACTTGTATTATGTTACTTGCTGCTAAGGAACCCTTCATGGGCGAGTCCAACTCGCACTTGGCCGGTTTTTATTTATTTATGAACCGATTGATATGACTCATACTTATAGAATTCGAGACTTCACGCGAAATACTTAGTTACTTACATTTACCGACGTTTCGAGCACGTTGCAGCGCCCGTGGTCGCGGTTGGACTGAGGCGAGGATCGACAAAAACCACGAAGTTATTTCTTGTCGAACTACCCTCCGTTGTTATTACAACGAAGGATAAGGCCGGCGACACACTACACTCACTACGTCAGTTTTAATTGGCACAGTTTTACGTTCAAGTTTATTAATCACTGAATTCCACATCCCGGAGAGCGTATATCCATCATCCCTATTGAAATTTTTGTGTTTCCTGATTTCAATGGCTTCACGCACCATACGTGGATAATAATGGCGATCAGTGGAGAGGACTTTCGGTTGGTGAAGTTCGATCCAGTGATTAATGCCCGAATCGAGGTGTTCTGCTATTGCCGATTTGTTTAACTGTCGATTTTTCACAGCTGCAATATGTTCTTTGACCCTTTCCGCGATGGTCCGCTTGGTTTGGCCTATGTAGGAACTACCGCAGCTGCAATCCACTTTGTAGACACCTGGTGTTTGCAGAGGAATGACGTCCTTTGGTGTTCGCACGTACCTAGCCACTTTGGTTAACGGTTTAAAGATCGCCCGTAGGAGAACCACCGTAGACACGACCCGATCTTGTCCGTTATTCCCTTTATATACGGCAGATAAGCTGGTTGACGTTTCACCTCCGGTCTCACTCTCCTCGGTGCACGTCGTTCCTTTCTACTACTCGCTCCATACCCATTCATCTTCAGTATCAGGGTATTCAGGTTGTGGAAAAGGTATGTAGATGATATATTCTGCATATTTAAAGGCAACAGGGAGCAGGTGATTTGTTTTACCGAGTATCTCAACTCATTACATGTGAAAACACGGTTTACGTATGAAATTGAGAACAACATGTCATTGTCTTTCCTTGACGTCAAATTAATGGTGAGAACAGACGGTTCCTTGGCCCACACTGTGTATCGCAAACCCACTCACACAAACAGATACCTGCACGCCTCCTCGCATCATCACCCACTTCATTTAAAATCAGTGAGCTCGACGCTCATCAAGCGAGCCAATGACCTCTGCGACCCTGAGCATTTACAGCAGGAGTTGGACTATGTTCAGGAGATACTGAAGATGAATGGGTATGGAGCGAGTAGTAGAAAGGCACGACGTGCACCCAGGAGAGTGAGACCGGAGGTGGAACGTCAACCAGCTTATCTGCCGTATATAAAGGGAATAACGGCCAGGATCGGGTCGAGTCTACGGCGGTTCTCCATGCGGGCGATCTTTAAACCGTTAACCAAAGTGGCTAGGTACGTGCGAACACCAAAGGACGTCATTCCTCTGCAAACACCAGGTGTCTACAAAGTGGATTGCAGCCGCGGTAGTTCCTACATAGGCCAAACCAAGCGGACCATCGCGGAAAGGGTCAAAGAACATATTGCAGCTGTGAAAAATCGACAGTTAAACAAATCGGCAATAGCAGAACACCTCGATTCGGGCATTAATCACTGGATCGAACTTCACCAACCAAAAGTCCTCTCCACTGATCGCCATTATTATCCACGTATGGTGCGTGAAGCCATTGAAATCAGGAAACACAAAAATTTCAATAGGGATGATGGATATAAGCTCTCCGGGATGTGGAATTCAGTGATTAATAAACTTGAACGTAAAACTGTGCCAATTAAAACTGACGTAGTGAGTGAAGTGTGTCGCCGGCCTTATCCTTCGTTGTAATAACAACGGAGGGTAGTTCGACAAGAAATAACTTCGTGGTTTTTGTCGATCCTCGCCTCAGTCCAACCGCGACCACGGGCGCTGCAACGTGCTCGAAACGTCGGTAAATGTAAGTAACTAAGTATTTCGCGTGAAGTCCCGAATTCTATAAGTATGAGTGTTAAAAACCGCGATTGATATGAGACAAACACTAAATGTTAAGTGCAGCCAACCGCAACGTAATAAAGAAAACCGCATTGCAATCGGTTGAGCGGTTGCTGAGATTAGCGTGCACAAACGTACAGACAAACAGACAGTTACGATTTTATCATATGTATTGATATTGATTGATGATAGATTGATTGATTGATTGATTGATGATAGATTGATTGATTGATTGATTGATGATTTACTTTGCCCTGAGACAAAAATGTAAACAACATTTTATTACTTTTTTAACATTTTAATTACTTTTCACATTAAACTAAATATAGACGGCATGTCGAAGTTGCCTACTTAGTCTTATTTTACTTTCACATTTTTATCTATTAAACACACAATACATTTTTCGCCCAACTCGGCTAAAAAAGTATGTCAACCTGCGTTCTTTGTTTATGTTTTGTTTCACGGCCAAATAAATACAGTATAACAAGTCATCGCTTGCAATGTGGCAACTTTCATAGTACGGAATGGCGTTCCCTCTGCCACAGTAGTACATCTAAGTTAGTTCAACTGGTTGTACAAATGATACACCATTTGTAGATACTGTTCACTAGGACAAGTCACTAAGCGAGTCTTTTAGTGCGGCCTTAGCCTTAGGTTTGAATCCTTCTAGTCGAAACATGTATTTCTGTGATCCGTAAAAATAGTTTCGGAGTTTGGCGTGGAGTGACAATGTCCCAAGAATATTTATAACCATATTAAAACTCATGTTCTGAAAACCTAACTCGTGCTATCGAATTTGTCAGGTGGAGTCATTCGATCTATCGTCATTGACTTGGAGCACCCTTGCACCCATGAACACCCATCGCCACGGATTGGGTGTCGCGGTCTTGGGTGAGGGGCCACATGCCCCCGTGTACGCAGTCGGCGGCCACGATGGATGGATATACTTGAATTCTGTAGAAAGGTAATAATACTGTAAACTAACTTTAAACTATTTTTGTAACTTATTTTGAGCTTGTATATCTATTTTTTTTTTAAAGTCTTTTATTGTTAAAAGGATAACGTTTTGCGTCATATCTAAGCATTTTTTTAAAGACCCGAAATTATCAATTTTTAGTGAGTCAAAAAAGAACTTAGTCCATCCTCCATAAGCGTAAGCTTTAGGGCGCTGGTCTGACCATTCATTCTCCTGCTATCATAATCCTGTAACATGTTTTTGTTCGTTTTAGATGAAATGCAAATAGGACTGATTCGAGATTGACAATTAATCCCGAACTGACACGACATTGGTCAATAAGCCATGTCAATTCGAAATCGGTGCAACTGCTAATTGGATCAAACGCATATTTTTATTTGTCGTTTACAGATGGGATGCATGTTCCCGCACTTGGACGATAATATCGCCCATGACGGGCGCCCGCAGTACTTGCGGGGTGGCCACCTTACGAGGTCGTCTGTACGCGGTGGGGGGTCGCGACGGCAGCGCCTGTCTGCGCTCTGTGGAGTGCTACGACCCCAACACCAACCACTGGACCAATTGTGCACCAATGAAACGTCGTCGTGGAGGCGTTAGCGTGAGTTTATGATACTATTTTAAGTTATTTAATTTGTGATACAATTCCTACTGAGTTTTTTGGCAGTATTTCGAAGTGTTTTTTATGTTAAGTCACAAAAGAAAGATGATTTTTGATAGATAACTAGTTTACCTAATAATAACAAATATTTGGTGATACGCGTAACTTTTTGATGAGAGTAAAATGTTTTTTTTTTTTAAAGTCGTAGAACAAACGTTGTTTGCAATAATGTTAGCTATTTGTTCCAAAAAAAACCTGGTGTTTTACAAATGACCCTGTATAATGAACAGGTATGTGCGTCGGGAGGCTACCTGTACGCGCTAGGCGGTCACGAAGCTCCAGCCAACACGGTGGGCGGGCGGCTCAGCTGCGTGGAGCGCTACGACCCAGTCGCGGACGCGTGGATGGTGGTGGCGCGCCTGTCGTACGGGAGAGACGCTATAGGCTCCTGCGTACTGGGCGATAGGATCGTGGCTGTCGGTGAGTATTCTTTGTATTTAGCTTGCCAAAATGATGTCTTATGCCTACTGGAAAGCCTTTTTTGCTGTTTATTTTGGCTACATCAGCACCTCAGAGAGGCTGTTAATGACGTGCTGAAACACTGGGTGCCTATTGTTTTTCGGAGGAACTTCAATGGCCACCACACTGAATGGCTCGGGTCTTTACAAATTGATCATGTGGGACGTGCCGCCTTGCTCTCTCTCATGGTCCGACCCAAATGGTACACGGGATCACGCCCATGGTAACAGGTTCGCTCTAAAGGACCTACTGCTGACGAATTGTCCAGCTCAGTACAGCGTGTCAGTGCCCCCCCCCCCCCCCCCCCACTGAGTACCACCTACCACTGTGTTACGTATACTCGCATCCGAGTGTTGTCCCCTGAACGTGCAGTAGAGGTGACACAACTATTTAGTTGACCGGAATTATCCCGAGTAGCAGAACTCTCCTACAGAGGATGAAGTGGAGTAGTCGCTACTCCCATTGCCCAGGATGCACTGCGAGGAGGATCCGAATCGTTGAGAATCATGAAGATGTAAAAAGAACCCTGCATGCCATTCCCGTTTGTTAATCGACAGAAAGAGATGGTACATTGTGTCGACCGATAAAATACAAAATTCAACTACATATGTTTTTTTAACGTGAGGGAAAATCTATCATGGATGCTATGCCGGACTCCTACCAACTAAAAAATCTCACGTAACGCCCAACAGCCTATGGTCGGGGGCCCCGGGTAAGCCCACGAAAGGATGTCCCAGAAATACAACTATGTTCAACAAGTAAAGAATTATTTTATTTCAGGTGGATACGACGGAGTTCAATACTTATGCGTAGTAGAAATATATGACTCAGAAGCAAATTGCTGGCGTAAACTTGCCCCTCTTAGTACGGGTCGTGCCGGAGCTGCCGTGGTCTCAGTACCACCGCCCAAGAGCTTGTTCTGATAACCAATAACCGACTCCTCACTGGTATCGCTGCTCATAGCGTCTTCAGATGAGGATAGTTCTGATTAAAGATCTCGCTGTAGATTTCCTTAATTAAGATATTTAAACCTTATATCAAGGTATTAAAGTTCATATCCGAATGACTGCAGTTCGAACATCGCTCCAGATTATTCTGATAGCCAAAATTCGATTCCTAACTGATATCGCTGCTCATAGCGTCTTCACACGCATGTATACAGGCTGTTACAGTTAGAGCGGTCAGTATGGGCAAGGCTACATATAAAGATCTATTCTTAGGAACCAAGTCATCAATTTCAGAGATAAAAACTGCGTACATAGATTTAAAACTTGTACTCACTCAAATCGGGTATCGAATCCGGTCTTTTTGAAAAATAATTCTTCCGTTATTTCAGTGTAGATATTGATTATGCAGGCCATAAGACTATAAGACACCGTAAATGCATTGTAATATTACTATAAGACACCGTAAATGCATTGTATTTCATATTTACTTTAATAAGTAAATGTTGTAAATGTAAATAACAACCATTACATATTTTCAATGCAAAATTCAAATCGTTTAGGTATCGATCTTACTTTTGCGTATTTTACTCGTCTCTAAAATCGACGATATGGTTCCATGTCTAATATTTACAGACTTGTACCATACTGACAGTTCTGAATGTAACAGCCTGTATAAAATGCTCTGTAGGATGTGTGCGTTGGACGCATTTCGGATAAAATATTGACAGTTCGCAACAATGACATGCTATTTTCACTTTTATCAACAGTCCCCATGACTGTCTATTTTTATAAATTATCTGCTTGGATTAGGTAGATAAGTAACTAGGTGCAGGGTACAGTTTCATTTATAACTGTGGTTTACATGGGCGCCGCGCCCAGAGGAAAGAAATGTTCTGGCAGGCATGAAAGTGCATGGAGAAATCATATATTTTAATATATTTAGATGTAGTTGCACCCCCTGAAAATAATACTGGCGGCGCTCATGGTGTTGTAAGATTTGAAATGTGTTTTCAAAAATTTTAGGGCGAAATTTTATTTAGTACTTATACGTGTATTTCTTAGGGAAATTAATTTAAACATTATAGCTATTAGTGCTATTTGTTATATTTAGAAAGACTGCAAGAAATTATTTGATTCCAATATCGATTTTATTAATAGACTGTATTTACTAGTGTTTATATCTACATATCGCGCGCGACCATTGTGGATGCAACCATTAATATGTGATCCCTCTATTCGTGATAAAGTTCCTTTACTCTGTGATGTTTTATATTTCTTTTTTAAATTCTATTACAAATGTTGCTACACTTGGTCACGTGCGAATTATCTCAATTAATATCTACTAACAAATATAATTGGTAGTTTTTTCAGAAAAAAAGAAACATTCTCATTTGGTATGTGATCTCAGTACTAAAAGCAATATATTTAGGTAGATTTTAGGTTTAGAATAGTCCTTAGATTTTTTTTAGCGAAATATGCATTATTTTCATTCGTACACTGCGTAGCGACTGCAGCGTAGGTCTATCATCCCGATCATTTTGGGAGGTTGAGGTATCTTGTTCATACACGTTTTTGGCGTAAAAATCTACGGTGAATTTGCTTATTTGGCATTCGCAGTATTGTATGGATCACGATGAAAGCTTATATACACATAGAACAGCACTATGAGTCGTGTACAAGCTCTCCGGCCTCAAACTGGTTGTCATCGACGAGCGGGGCGACGGTGAAAGCGGCAGGACCGCGGCGCGGCGTCAGAGTTCAAGAGAGTAATGCCCGCCTTCCACTACGAGCGAGTCGGACCCATTACGGACTCCGCTATACTCGTAACGACGATTTTCATACATGTCCTTCCACCAAAGCGGACATGACATGTATCGAAAATCATCGTTACGAGTATAGCGGAGTCCGTAATGGGTCCGACTCGCTCGCAGTGGAAGGCGGGCAGAAGTCCCGCCCTTAAGCACTTAGTTTTCTTATGCGCATGCCGCATTAGGTGCGTCTGTTCGAAGTTACTTACTCTCTTGTACTCTGGCGCTGCGCTCTCGTCGCTGTCGCTGTCGCCACGCTCGTCGCTGACATCTAGTTAGAGGACTCATAGTGATACATACAACCCCGACAACCGTGCCCAGTGCCCACACACGGCGAGTTCACCGTAGATTTTTACGCTAAAAAACGTTTGTGAACAGCAGCTCACTGTAGGTACCACACTAGACACAACCCATTGGTGCAAAGTTCGTTTCGAGTTTTCCTCCTTCGGCAATGACCTCATCCGTCAATCAGCAGGTGCACCACTTGAATGGCATTGCGCCTCTGGGTCTAAAGTTAATTAAAGGAACGTAAACAAAATGTTTTATACAAGTTTAGTGGTATATGGTTTTATATACATATGGAATTTGTTGATAATATTTTTTGAAACTGCAATATTTATATGTCAGAAAATTGGTGGGTTCTCTCGATCCTTCCTAATTTTAGATAGTTTTGTCGAATAGTATTTTTACTGTGTATATATTTACCTAAATACTCATTGTTTCCATTATTCATGCATTTTAAAAATTTCTATTTTTACGATAATAGTTAAATATTTATTATAATTTTATTTATTTTGAATATGGTAAATGTGGGTAGAAAAATAATCGTAACTCTTATAAAATTTCGTAGTGATGTATGAAATAAGAATTAACGGTCCCCTGTACACCACACTAGAGGCTTTGGTTTTAAGTATGAAATACATATAAAAGGTGCGTATCGATTTCGCGCGGCCGCCGCGCGAGCCTTGTTCGACCGCGGCAAATCTGTGTTTTGGTTCGCAAGCCATTTTTAGCGTACAATTTCATTATAGCGAGGCAGCCGCGCGCGGCAGCCGATCCATGAATGAGCGTACGTTTTATGCGCGACAACCATGGTCGTATCAAGCAGCCGGCCCAGTGCCGCTGGTGCCTTTAAATTTTAAATTGTTTAGTGCCATGTCTATAATCTAATTAAAGTACGACACTTCTCGTTATCTATGTTTTAGCTGCGCGTATCCACTAAAATGCGTGAGTAGTCGTCAGGTACTCAGGTACGTCCCAATTACGCGCGCACAAAGCACTGTCACTCCTTTGCCGCGCCGTCAAAAACCGACACAAAATGGTTCGTCGCGCGGCATGTTCGAGCGCGCCAATGTTCGAGTTGCCGCGCGCGGCAGCTCAGTACCCATAACGCGCGGCCGCCGCGCGAGCCAATGTTCGTTGGTATGCCGCGCGCAGTCGATACGCGCCTTAAATCGCATAATCAAGTTTTCAATATTCATTTAACCTGTAATCTTTAGTTTTGTAGTAAACAGTATTATTTTACATTTATTGTACTGCTCTTACTCGTATTATTTTAACATTATTAGGGGACCATCCTGTGATGTTAGCGCTAGAAAATCGCTAGGATAGCTTATAAGAATCGTGTTATTCGTATGTTCTGAAATAATCTCAATGACTGTCAGCAATGTAATAATAACCGATTACATAGCAAGTAGTTATGTAAATGTTAGTTACATATCTAATATTATTAATCGGTACCAAATTAGTTAGTGTCAACCTTTTTAAAACATTTTATCTATTGCTAAACAAAATAATGTAATGTGGGTAGTTCTACAATCAATGGTATACAGAGTGAATTTTTCAAAAGGGATTGGATGGCGAAAAATGATCAAAGGAGTCACGAGCCCGATTTTGATGAAGTTTAAAACCTCATCATTAGATTTTTGAAAAACCAATAAGCCTAGCTGGGAATCGAACCCATTGATTTTGCAGAATAAAATCCTTAACAGCAAGCGTATGGTGTAATAATATAGGATGTGTTTTTATTATAATCAATGGGTTCGATTCCCAGCTAGGATTATTGGTTTTTCAAAAATCTAATGATGAGGTTTTAAGTTTTATCAAAATCGGGCTCTTGACTCCTTTGAGCATTTTTAGCTATTCCTTATAGTTTCGGATTTGGCCAACCAAGCCCTTTTCAAAAATTCACCTGTATAGTTTAAATAAATATACAGCTAATCTTAAACTAGGATGCAATGTGTATGTATGTATAAGCCCCGCAAGTTGGTATTGCGCTGGAACCTTGTCATAATGACAGCTAGGTGACGTCATCGTGACGTAACGCGAGCGCGGGCTGGCTTCGCGAAGCTGCGTACGATATTTTTTTTAGTACTGACGGCTCGACGGACATACGTCACCAACTTGTCACCAAGATGGCCGCCAAGCGCAATATCAACGGCGGGGCTTATACTACCTACCATTTTAGATCCATTGTCTTTAGAAGTACTTATTTTTAGCATTCTAAGTATTTCTAAGGAAGTTGTAAATGTGTTTTATGAATTTTGTCAAATTAATCCAACTCTCTTATTACTGTGTATTTTGTAGATTAGTTAAATAAACGATAGACTTTCATATAAAGTTTTTCATTGTATTCAATACCTAGCATGGGACTATCGAGTCAGATGCGTTTGTCACATGCCAGTACCACCACATCCAGCAGACACCTTTTATCGAGGTCGAAAATCTAAAACATACATTCTGGACGGTCTTCAAAGGCCAGGTTAGAATTTAAGTTAGGGCATCAGTAAAAATTAGAAATACACAGAAAATTGCTTCAACCAAATATTAGGCCAAAATTTCTACTTCAACTATTCTTTCTGTAGGTCCAACATCCCAGCCCCTCTTTGGCGGTCGATTGCATCTTTCCTTCGCACCGCGACATCTGCGTGGTCTGCTTCAGCTTAGGTGACAACACAATCAAAAAGATGTTTAAGGTCAGCGCAGCCGTCACCGATATTGTTCGGGGATCTCCAGCACAGTTCGTGTTACGTGGCATGTGAAAATTCTGTCTCGTTCGTGCTACGCTTCAGCAACCTGCTAAGGCTATCTCGCCCTATATCTATGTAGATCAGGGGTTCCCAACCTGTGCGCTGGGGCGCCGCAGGAAGTCCAGAGGGGCGCCGCGGCGCCCCTATGTAAGTACCTAAAAAAAGTTAGTAAAAAATATCATAAACATGCAATTAATCAAATCAGCCTATGACAGTCCACTGCTGGATGCAGGCCTCTTCCAACTAACGCCACACGGTCGCCAAGAGAGAGGAGTGCCAAGAGAGATATCGCCGTCTGGTTCGGGGGCGCCGCATGGCAGCCTTCGTGCGCGCCCCCGACTAGCGTTGAACCGGTGGGCGGAGCTCGAGGGTCCTCGTTCGCCGATGATCATTTGGCGGAAGGCACCTCTCCGTGTTCCAGAGGTGCCTTCAGTGCCAGCCCGCTCGACCGCTCTCTACCCTCTCTGCTTCCAGAAAGGCGCTCAAGTGTGGTGCGATGAGGGCTTGGGTTTGGTCGGCTCCTTAGGAAGCTTAGGGAGAGCCGCCCATCTTGCTCCCCCGAGGAGAGTCCCGGACGTGCAGGGCGCCCCCAGCCGGGCCAACGTGAATAATCTTTGGATATCCTTCGGCCCGGCTATAGGTGAGAAGAAACACCGCGGAGTTTAGTGGGTAGGACGGTCTATTTCCTAGACCGGGAGCCTGACATGACACACCGTCTCAGCTGTCCCCGCGGCCGGGATAACCGCGTCACCGAATGCTCGTGAAAGGGACGGCGGGGAGGGTGCATAAGATTACTCCAACTCGAGTTTCGCAGTCTGCGGCGAGGGCGCCATACACTTGTCTTCGCCCAAGATTATCGGCTTCCATGCCGCGGACCTAAGGACGGCCGGGCGACGGGCTGCTCACCTTCCTTATAAAGGGTGTTTTTTTTAGAGGTATAGAACTTTGAAATGGAATAAAACGAAGGTGATTGTTTTTATTGATATGAAAATGACTTTATTCGAAAGGAAATCTTCTGGCATTATAATTAAAATATGATTTCTGGCAAATAACCGCCACGGCTGGCTCGGACGTAGTCTAATCTAGAGGTCCAATTTTCGATGACTTTCCCAACATTTTTGGCCGTATATCGACAATAACGCGCCGAATGTTGTCCTCCAAGTGGTCAATCGTTTCGGGCTTATCGGCGTAGACGAGCGACTTCACATATCTCCACAGAAAATAGTCAAGTGGCGTAAAATCGCACGACCCTGGAGGCCAATCCACTTGTCCAAAACGCGAAACTATGCGGTAACCAAACGTTTCCTTCAATAAATCAATTGTGGCACGAGCTATGTGACATGTTGTGCCGTCTTGTTGAAACCACTACTACAGCACATCATGGTTGTTCAATTGATGAACAAAAAAGTCAGTAATCATCGCTCTATAGCAGTCACAATTGACTGTAACGTTCTGGTCAGCATCGTTTCTAAAGAAGTACGGACCAATTATTTCACCAGCCTATAAAGCACACCACACAGTCAGTTTTTCTGGATGTAACGGTGTCTCAACATACACTTGAGGATCATCTTCACCCCAAATATGGCAGTTTTGTTTATTGACGTATCCATTCAACCAAAAGTGAGCGGCACCGCTAAACAAAATTCGCTTATGAAAATCACGATACGCATTACGGACAGAACCAATATTTTCAAAATAAATTTGCACAATTTGGAAGCGTTGTTCAGGCTTCAGTCTATTCATGTTGAAATGCCCAACCAAACTAAACATAAATCACTTTACAGCTGATAATAATACCGCCAGTTAAAACAGTTATGCCAACTTAAAGTTCTATACCTCTAAAAAAAACACCCGTTAGAAGCGATGACAGCTTGACGTTAAAGTTTCTAGCACGCCACACGACCCAAGAAGCGGAGTAGGTAACACCCGAACAACCCCAAAGACGCCTTAAAAACCCGAACCCCCAAAGTAGCCATCGTGGTAGGGCACCGTGTGGTTTTAGTCGGTAAGAGTTCGGCGTAGCATCCATGAGAAATTTCCGGTTTGGCCCGCATGATGAGTTTGCCGAGACATGTCACAGGAAAGTGACGTGTGTGGAGGATAGGTACCATTGAATAACTGCGTCAATGAGGCCATTGCCAGCAGTGGAATGATGGGGGGGGGGGGTGAGATTTCACGTGGTATGTGAGGGCGCCGTGGCCTGAAAAAGGTTGGGAACACAGAAATCAGAAAATCTGATATCTGTGGTCGGGAAGGCCTGATCTAGATAATATCTAAAACCTAAAGCGGCCTCATACTCGTACAATAATATTGATCAATATAGATGATTGTTCAATATTAATAATCACTTTCTTTTGAATACTTACCTTCAATAATATTGACGCAATAACATAGCATCAATATTTATTTCCGTCCGAGTATATGTCCGACGAACTTAGACCATTTAACACGGGACTAGCCTTTGCGAACCACCGCATACAAAAATATTCTGCCAGTTTTCATACAAATGAAGGGGGAAACACAAAGACATATAAAATTTCATTGCATTTAAAAATGTATTTATCGACAAACGCGTAATGGCTGTTGTGTGTTAATTGTTATTGTACAGTCAACTACAATGTAATGTACTAGTTTAATCATATAAAATGATGTACTGATGTACAGGCTTTTCATAAAGCCAAAAGACCAAATGGTCATGTGCAATGGCAGAAAACAATGCTTAAGTAAGGCGCATCCTGTGGTTAGATGATCTAAGCCGACGAAGAAGTAAATTCCTAATTCGAAAATGCGATGTCCGACTTCAAATCCAAATTTCTAAATCATAAATACCGATTTATCGGAGGCGCTGACGGACGTGGGGAGCGCCGTCGGTAGACACCGTAGAAATCAGTTTGTAAGCTCTCGATAATATATGCTATACAATGTCCATCATTCTTGCTTGGCATTTTGCTAGATTTTATAAAATCGCGACCATATAAGCTGCATCGTGACTGACCGATAAAACACTAATCTGAAAAATATTGCTGAAATTAAGCCTACAAGGTGCAAAAAAAAAATTTTAGGCAATAGAATTTAAGCTCGGTTAAACTTTTGTTCAAACCTCAAAACCCTTATGCTTCCTCAACATTACTCGCGAAGTTGGACGATTACGATAGTATAGAAGGGCTCCTCGGCCTACTTCGTCAAAAATTTCTTTGACTCGGGCAACTTCGCCGACGAACTTCGTTCAACTTCGCGAGTAATGTGGAGGAAGCATTACACGGTCAATTTATTCAACAATCATCGATAGTGTTATAGTGGAATCAAAGAGTATAGTAATATATATAGGAGAGTGGAATTCAACAGATGTAAATAATATAGTAAACAAAGCAATTGGATCTTGACTGCTCCATAATTACTTACATTTAATTATCAATCCTGATCATAGTCGTTTCAAGGAACTCTAGTTAGATTTATGCGGACATTTCGACACTAATAAACCTTTAGATTATAGAATAATTTCATGAAAAATACTCGGATGGTAAAAATTTAAGACTGTCATTTTTGCTTGTCATTAAATTATTTTTTCTCAGACTTGTTTGTCTTTGCCATAGTGTTGTAAAACTGTTGTACTGGCCAATTGATTTTAAAAGGAGGTCATTGTTTTATCAATCTGTCAGTTCGAAAAAATGTACTTACTTTAATAATATAACTTATTGACCCAGAGAGCGACGAGTGCGAGTCTTTGCCCCTTTCACACGTACCGGTTGCCGGGTGCCGGGTACCCGGGTGTATGGCCGTGTACTATAGCTTTCACACGTAACTGCGTGATTTGCCCGGCAGCCGCTTGCATTCGCCGCCGGTTACCCGGCACCGGCTACCCGGCAACCGGTACGTGTGAAAAGGCACTTTGAGTTTGGGTCTTCGATTCTACAGTATAGACGATTTTGCTTTCGTCCGTATGTGTGTGTGCATGTCAGTTTCGGTCTAGAAGACGCATTTGTTAACCAATTTTCTCCAAACTTGGCAAACATGTTCTTTGATTTAAAATCATTGATCTACGAAAAGATAAAAATACAACTTTTGTCGAAAGTTTTTTTAACAGGGCGGAAAATAAGGGAGAAAAAGGGCCCCGTTATATATGATGGGATCATAAGGGATATAATTCCTCACAGGTTGTTTTTTCCTGGGCGCTCGCGAGGTCTACTCTTCGCAGAAGTACTTGTTTTAAATTGGGACTAACTAAGTATTTGTGCGACCCAGAAATCGTCAGAAGGATCCGGTTAGGCTTAGTACCGTGTGGAGGAGTAAGTTTAAAGAGGCTAACGTCCATCAGTGAACTGCCAAAAAGATAATCTATTGTTTCGAACGCCATAAACATTTAAATATGAATAAAAAGAAAAGAAATAATGATTCTTTAGGGTAGACTGGGTACGGTTGACGGTGGATCGTTAAAATATTCAGTCATTTTTTACACAACGCTATCTGAGGGGCAAGTGCGAGTTTTTGCGTGAGCTTGTCGACATTCACGGCTCACCAATTCGTTTGGAATCAAGACCCCGCCACCTAGCTGTAAACGCTGGAACTTGTCTCGATCCCATACAAATCGGTGATAACGCGCTCGTTCGTGAATGTCGACAGGCGCTCACCGAAACTCGCACTTGCCCCTCAGATCCCAAAGTAAGCTAGGAATGACCTGCTTGTGTTATGGGTGTTTGACCACGAATATTAATACGACCTTTGATAATGCTATTATAGCGAAATATGTCAGGTGTTTTTAAAATTTAAATAAAAGTGGAATAGTACAAGTGAATTTTCGTAATGTATTAAAACAAGTTCCGTCAAGTGCCAACAATCAAAAGTATAACGGATATTATATCAAATTTTGTGACCTAATGTGCTTTTATTGCGCTTGTTCAAAAAGCTTTAATTTTTTACTACTTTGCTTCGAATATACCTGTCACCATGTCATTATAATGGCCTAGTTCCCTTTCTTTGGATTTAAAAACCCCACATTAGAAATCTCTCAAAATGTCTTAGTCTACTTCTGTAAGAACGGCGAGCAGCCAACGAGGCGTCTACACATTTTATCATCCCTAAACTAATATATTATTGTAAATAAATGATTATACTATTAAATTTTCTAAAAGTTTCTTTTTTTTTAAAGATCCTTTAATTAAATTAATATAAAAAGTTATTGCACATAATATAAATAGATATACCGAATTACATGATTTGATGAATTTGGCGATTGATTAACCGAAGTAAATGAATGTACGGTGAACTAGATATAACTCAATGATTACTTACATAATTAAAATCAGTTTAGTTACAACACTATGATCATAGACAACTTCTGTCAAAACATGACATGTTTACATGATTGCTGAGCTGTCCAGAAAAAGACTATAAGTGCGAGGCCGCATTTGCGTTTTTCCGCGGCGGTTTCTAACCTCAAAATGTCATCAAACTGTCAAAATCAATGAAATCAAGTCAATGTTTTGACATTTTGAGGTTAGAAACCGCCGCGATAACCGCAAGTGCGGCCTCGCCCTAACGTATAATATTATTGTACGTTTATGGGCCTCTTATGCTTCCTCTACATTACTCGCGAAGAAGAACAAAAAGAGATGAGACCATGTCATTTCATAGGAATTATCTATCCAAGTCAGTCTTGTAATAAATAATTTAATGCTTCCTCCACATTACTCGCGAAGTTGAACGAAGTTGTACGAATACGATAGGGTGGAGGGGCTCCTCGGCCTACTTCGTCAAAAATTTTCTTTGACTCGGGCAACTTCGCCGACGAACTTCGTTCAACTTCGCGAGTAATGTGGAGGAAGCATTAAAAAAAGACAACTGTGATTCATGCAAATGGTTTATCATCTGGCAACACTTGCTCGTGCGTGCTTCTATTGGTTCTGTCAGAACTCACGAGGATCAGAAAAATAAAGTCAATTAAATTAAAATAAAGCGTAATAATTGACTAAAAACCATGGCGTTACACGTACCCAAAGCCCCTGGAGTACCCCAGATGATGAAGGAAGGAGCACGAGTAAGTATATTGTTTCCCAACCAACAACAACCTATGCGACCATTCCGGTGCCGTTCATCTGTTTTAAAAATTCTCATTATCTATTTTATTAATTATCTGATAGGTTTAACTCTGCGTATATCGCAAAGACATTGGCAAAAACAAGTATTTTCAATATAGTTTTCTACAAATGAAGCTGAAAACAGCTAAAATAATTTAAGTCAAAATATGGAACTCTCGATCTCCATGATCCAGTAATTTAACAAGTAGACTAAAAATTTATATTACTGACAAATCATAATGTTTTCAGATGTTTTCTGGCCTCGAAGAAGCAGTCTACCGAAATATAAATGCGTGTAAACAGTTTGCCCAAAGCGTACGTTCTGCCTATGGCCCCAATGGAATGAATAAAATGATAATCAATCATATTGACAAGCAGTTTGTCACAAGTGATGCTGGGACCATAATACGTGAACTGGATGTAGAACACCCCGCTGCTAAGTTAATGGTTCTCGCAAGTCAGATGCAAGATTCTGAAGTGGGGGACGGCACCAACTTTGTCATTGTTTTATCTGGTGCCCTTCTAGAATCTGCAGAGGAACTCTTGCGCTTAGGTGTCACACCCAGTGAAATCGCTGATGGCTATGAGACAGCTCTTGAAAAGTGCCTTGAAATCCTTCCCGGACTTATCTGTGATGAAATTAAAGATCCTAAAAATGTTAAAGAAGTCACCAGAGGAATAGTTCCATCAATTATGTCCAAACAATATGGTTATGAAGATTTTATTGCTGGACTGGTTGCCAAAGCTTGTGTCTCTATACTACCTGAGAAAACCACATTTAATGTTGATAATGTGCGAATTTGCAAGGTATGTATTTGGATGTTTTTAACACTTACAGATTATAAATTTATAAGAATAGTTCATGTTTTAAGTAAATCAAAGTATTTTTGAGCATAATTTAATTAGAATTCAGTTCTGGGGCTTACAGAAAGCCAATAGCTTCCTTCTCAAAAAATCTCATATTCATATGTATACCAGTTCTCATCTCCCTTTGGGTGCAAGGACATCACTATCTTTCTTGGTGAAATTTCACTTTGTAAAATGTGTTGTTTTTATTTATTACTTAATATGCCAATTACTACAAAACTTTAAACAATTTGTTGATTTTTCTGGTTATTACAGATTCTGGGATCAGGAATCCTCCAATCTGAAGTACTTTCAGGAATGGTGTTCAAGAGGGAAGTAGAAGGAGATGTACCATCAGCCACCAAAGCTAAAGTTGCTGTGTTTTCTTGTCCAATTGACATCACACAAACGGAAACTAAGGGTACCGTTTTGATCAAGTCGGCTGATGAGCTTCTTAACTTTAGCCGAGGTGAAGAATCACTTCTTGAAAAGCAAATTAAGGACATTGCTGATGCCGGAGTCAAAGTTATTGTAGCTGGTGCCAAGTTTGGAGACATGGCTCTACATTACTTAAACAAATTTGGTATTATGGCTGTCCGCCTTAATTCCAAGTTTGATATTCGTCGTCTTGCTAGGACAGTCAATGCTACTGTAAGTATGATGTGGTGAATTATATCAATCAATACATATAATAAAATCGTAACAGGTCGCTGTCTGTACATGGAAGATAAATAAGAAAAAATATGATAGGGGGGCTTTATAAACGCAAAAGAACCCAAAACAATGATTTTTAGAATTTTTGTCTGTTTGTCTGTATGTCTGTATATCTGTTTGTCTGTACGGTTGTGCACGCTAATCTCAGTAACCGCTCAACCGATTGCAATGCGTTTTTTTTATTGTGTTGAGGTTTGCTCCAGTTAACATTTAGCGTTTGTTTTATGTAAATCGGTTTAGAAATAAAAGAGTTATAACACTTTTAAGAATCAGATATTTTGAAAATTTTAATTGTAGGGGTTTCTTTGAATGTGAGTGAACCTAAACTGGCGTGTTGGCTTAATCATAAAAGAGCTTAATGATTAAGTCTATTTTAAAACAATTCAGTCCACGCCTTCGGCGCGAACTGAACGCCGAAGGCGTGGACTGAATTGTTTTAAAATAGACTTAATCATTAAGCTCTTTTATGATTAAGCAAACAGGGCAGTTTCAGACGCTGCTTGATGACTCTGATGAAGAAATACCTTTCCTTTCATACACCTTATGTGACGTAAACGAAGTTGCGGGCTCAGCTAGTCATTAATATAGTCTGCTCTGATCTTAAATCAATCATATCGGTCTGTGGCAGCCAATTGCTGTATGTAGGCCTGTCCCACTTATTAGGTATGATGTGACCCTACTTATAGCAAAGGTTTCCTTTTTATGTAATGGCTACTTCTTTCGACTTTTTTCTATTACTGGTGCTGCAACAATTGGATATAAAGTTTTTTTATCTTGACTCACGGAAAATGAACTGCAGCCTAAATGTCTGGTGTCTATCTGGAAAAGCAAACTGCTGTTACATGTATATTTTATCAATACACTTTTTCCAGGTACTACCAAGAGTGACTACACCTACTGCTCAAGAACTTGGATATTGTGACTCTGTCGGAGTTGAAGAAGTAGGAGATACACGCATTGTATACTTCCGCATGGGGAGCACAGAGTCTCGTATTTCCACAGTTGTCATTAGAGGCTCCACTGATAACTACATGGATGACATTGAGAGAGCTATTGATGATGGTGTCAATACCTTTAAAGGAATTGCTAGAGATGGAAGGTAAGGCTGAAGTGTAAGCTTAGAGTATGCTACTTAACAAAGGTCTTTCAGTATAGGTGTTTCCTACTGTTTTTTAAAGTTATTTCTATTGCACATGAACTTTTTACATCAGACAGTGGCAGAGTGAAAAGAGCGAATACTTGCTGTCTTCTATAAAGGCCCTGGCGGCAAGACTCACTTTGAACCATAGTGCTAGAATAGCTTGAGATAGTCACACTCTTGGATCTCTTTATGAACTTTAAATGTTGTATTTATACTTCTTCCAATCTTTAGCATCCCTGATCATGAAACAGAGCTCAAATCATTTATAAACATTGTTAATGTGTATTTTATAGATTTGTCCCTGGTGCGGGTGCAACAGAGATAGAACTGGCACAACAGCTCCTTCAGTATGCTGATACTCTACCGGGCTTAGAACAATATGCAGTCAGGAAATTCGCAGTAGCCTTAGAGAGCATACCTAAAGCTTTAGCAGAGAACTCAGGAGCTAATGCTACAGAAGTGGTTAACAACATCTACAAAGCTCATAAGGTAATACCTACTATACTTACTGATATAAAATAGTTCTTTGAATGTTTTTTACTCATTCATGCCAAAACTATTGAATGGATTTTTATGAAATTTAGCTTTTATATAGCTTTTTTTTTAACGTGAGGGAAAATCCATCAGGATGCTGTGCTGGACTCCTAACGACTAAAAAACCTCACGTAACGCCCAACAGCCTATGGTTGGGAGCCCCGGGTAAGCCCTCGGAAGGATGTCCCAGGACAAGTACAGTAATATAGCTTGTACATCAGTATAAGAAATAGACTACTTATTGTCCCAGGTTACTTGTTAACTTGTCCCTGTCGGTAACAGGGTTAGGAAAACGAGGATTGAGCCATGGCCATTAACTAGTATTGTACAAATACTAAAGTAACTGTCTCTTTTACGCCTAAAACTCTGAACCCATTTTGATGAAATTTGATACAGAGATTTATAGGACTTTGAAAACAACATAGGCTACTTTTTGCTGTGGGAAAAAGCCTCGGTGGCACAGGCACGGGAAAACCTCATTAACTACTAAAAATAATATTTACTTTGTATCCATGTTAATTTCATCATACAAAATTATGTTTTTGTATGATGAAATTCACATGGATACAAAAGCTTCTGTAAAAATGTTACCCCCTGCCCAGAAGAGGTTGCGCGTACAGTAAAATGCATACATCACACGCACGACTAGAATCCCCATATAAAGCGTTATGTATGTGACACAACTATATCTATATCGATACGCACGTAAAATGCCTCTTCTGAACAGGTGTTGAACAATTCTAAAAAAAAATCTATGGTTACCTACTATATTTAACAATGACGTTTATTTTTAAGGATGGCAACAAAAATGTGGGATATGATATTGAATCCGAGAACAATGGAACATGTGACGCGAAAGAAAAGAATATTTTAGATTTATATGTACTGAAGAATTGGGGCCTTAAATACGCTGTTGGTGCTGCAACTACAATTCTCAAAGTGGACCAAATTATTATGGCCAAGAGGGCAGGAGGACCTAAGCCAAAAGCCCCTGCAGGAAGTGACGATGAATCTTGAAAACACAAAACAGTGTTTTAGTTTAATATTCGAGATAATTAAAACTAACTATTGCATTTAATTTCAAGGAATACATTTTAATTTTTACTGCTCTATCCTGATTTTTCATCAGGATTTTCTCATATTTTTGAAACACATTTTCATGTTTCACTGGTTTAATTTTACTGCGTTTTTAGCTTATATTATTAATTATTAATAATAGCTTTAACATAATCACAAAATAAACTAATGATACCCAATACATTTTGTTCATTTGGTCCTACCTTATTTCTCTTACCTCTTGGTGTGGAAGAGTTGAAAGCATCACCTTTGCGGTCAGCAGACTCTCAACTAACTGCACTAGTGCTACAAATATAAGGTAACAAAACTTAAATCTATACTAATATTATAAAGAGGTAAAGTTTGTGTGTTTGTATATTTCGTCGGCCTAATTTGTTAACCTGCTAAGTCCATTTTGACATATTTTACAGGAGGAGGAAAAATGTGAATAATATTTCTATTAATTAAGCAATCAAAATTCTGAAAATCCCGTTGGTTTCTATAATGTTTCTGGACATTTTAACAATATATTTAGCAGTAGAAATTATTCGTGATTTAAAATATTTAGGAAAACAATTATTAAGCAGTATGTCTGGGTGAAGTTTTAATTTGCTTCAGGACTTAGCAGATTTTCTTATGATTTTAGTATGGTGTATACTCGTAGATAAATTAAAACGAAGTCCATCAGTAATCAAAATAATTATTATTTATCATTAAAAATTAAACAATCAGTCTTATTTAATAGGAAACAGGGGTAATATATTACAGTATCCCTTACAGTAGTTTTAATAATAAGTACGTTACTATGTATTGTGTTGGTTCTGTGGTATTATGTATAACACATAATACTACAAAACCAACGCATAATGCAGGATACTCCGAAGTATTTTGATATAATTAAGGATCACAATTTATTATTGCTTTACTACCATAGATATCACAATCAGTTAATTTAAAAAATAATTGAAGAACGCGACTAAAACGAAAGTGATGGTATTCGAAAGAGAAGAGGACAGAACGAACGCCAGGATAGCTGTAAATGATGTAGTGCTGGAACAGGTGGATGAGTTTGTATATCTTGGATGTGCATTTAGCAGGGATGGACGGTACACCGCTGATGTAGAAAAGAGGGTAACTGCGGGCAATAGTGTGAATGGAGCGTTAGGCAAACTTTTAGGTACCAAGGGCTTAAGTCAAAAGGCCCAGCCCGCAGTACACAATGCGGTGCTGATACCTACGCTAACGTATGGAAGCGAGAGTTGGGTATGGCAGGAAACGCATGAAAGTAGAATAAACGCGGTCGAGATGCGCGCGCTACGCAAAATCTGTGGAGTAACGCTCGCAGATCGCGTTCGGAATGAAGATGTAAGAAAGAGAGTTGGTCTGAAAGAGAGTGTCGGTGTTAAAGTAAGGAAGGGCATGCTACGATGGTTCGGACTTGTGGAACGAATGGGAGATGAAAGAGTGACAAAACAGATATACAACGCGAAAGTGGATGGACGTAGGAGTCGGGGAAGGCCACGACACACCTACCACGACCAAATTAATCGTGTGTTAGTTGAAGGCGGTGTCAAGAGCCGTAGGAACCGACGTGCATGCATGAAAAGAAAAATGAAAGTTGGAGAAGCAAGTGAGGTGTGTATGGACCGTGCCATGTGGCGCTCGGTTCTTTCTGCCTAGCCCGCAAGGGATTTGGCGTGAAGATAGATATCTAGATCTATCTAGATAGATAGATAGATAGATAGATAAAAAATAATGCAAAACAGAAAAAAATTACTTCTTAATTAACAATATTTAAAAATCAGTCTGGTTTGGTAGAGGCTTTGTTTTGATTACCATTCTGGCAATAAATATAACTTCTGAGACGTCGCTCTGCAATAATAAGATTCCATTACTGGAAGAGCCTCCAGAAACTGGATAAGTGATTGCTTCGGCTCCGAAGCAGATTCAGATCTTTGTGTGGAACGTCTTAGTATACTTGGAGGCCGCATTGAAAACTCCTGCTTCCAATTTTGAACCGTCCATCTTCCTAAATCTAAAGTGTTCAAAAACATTTTTCGACATACTTTAACATTTTGATCATTTACTTTTAAATGATAAACAAAGGTGTTAGCCCTCTTGGTGCTCTCTTCGGTGTTTTGATTTCGTGGCCGGACAATCGGAATACTTGTTACGCATTCGTTAACAAGGGTCTTTTTTTCGCCCCAAGCAAGACTCCAAAATAGATTAAAAATGCTCCTTCTTACGTCTTCATCTACTGTTTCACATTTTAAAGTACTGTACTTCCCAATTTTACAGGAGCATCTTGATTTAAGGGATCGCGCTTCTTTAATTTTATTATAATTCCAACAATCCTGTTTTCTCTCTCTTCCAAAATATGATTTACCTTCTTGTCTTCTTTGTTTATTTTTTTCGTTTACCCATTCCTTTTTATCAACTTTAAAACGTTTCTTTCGTTTCTTACTCTTTTTAATTTTAGCAAGCGAATCTGAATCAGAATAAGGCACAAGCTATATCTCTGTATCACTACCATCCGATATCGGCGGATTAGGTAGAACATGACGTGTGTTTTCAACATGAGGTAGAATTTCTATAGGACTGGTATTTGGTTAATAAGATATTGTTTTACCTAATGTTTGAATAGTATGTGTATCGGAGTTTATGAAATCTGATGTCAAAATGTGTGTTGCTTGTGATTCTATTTCTACTTGTGATGGTATTATGATCAAATTCTCGTCTGTGATGAAAGTATTGAGAACATCGTAAACAGTTGACAATGTTTTATCGTCTGAAAGCACGTCATTGAATGTAGTATTGGGAAATTGTAAGCTAGGACAGTTACTATCTATATTTTCTGTAATAAAAGTACTGGGTAATTCAACATTACTCAGTGTAGTTAGGTTGGTATCATCATTTACCTCATAATAAGTTTCGTTAGTATCTAAATCTGACTGTCCTGGTATAAGCGTTCTTGATTCTGGACATTGCAACAGAATATCTTCTAAAACGTGTATAACTTTATTTGGATGATAATCTGACTTCGGAGTTACATTTTCAGATTTTTTCTTTAAGTTACAAGCCTCAGAAACCAAAGCCACAATTTTTTTCCCACGATGCATTCTGAAAATATTGTAAAACAAGATTTAAATTAAAAAAAAAGGTCAAGACAATAGTATGACAAAATAAATGGAATTTAAAATGGGCACAGACCTAAAAAATAATTATAACTGAACTAATTATTTGTAAGTACATTCATAATTAGTTTTATAATTTATTTAATGAGTTATGTACATACTCTTCGGAATTATATTTAATTCAGCCATTAATTAATAAAAAATCATTAAATTGATAAACTGCTAAATTCGTGTTCAAATACGATAATATAGTAAGTAAACCTGCCAAGTCCCAAATGTTTAGGTAAGGAGTTGAATGTGACTAAAAACATTTGATTTAGGCTCTAAACGTAAAATAAAACTTACAAATAAAACAATTTTAACTTACCTTGTTTCTAGTTAGTTGTTTACACTTGTTAATTTCCATCCATATGAATTAAATATTATAAATCTTGACGCGTCGCTAACGGCACGCGAGTCTGAGTGAGAGCGTTGTCAGTACAAAACTGAGACCCCAACAGGATTTAACAGGTTTACATTGTGGAGATTGTCTAGTGATCAGAAAGCAGTTTTTCGGGCATAGGATTTTTTAGGTTTTTTTGCTAATATAGCTGTTATTTCTTAAATGATACGGTAGATATTGGATTGAACTTTCGAATAGATATAAAATCTAAAAATCGCCAAAAAATGGACTTAGCAGGTTAACGAATTAGGCCGACGATTTGTTAAATTGTAAGGGGTAATCTCGGGATCTACTGAACCGATTTTAAATATTCTTTCACCAATAGAAAGCTACGTTAATGTGGAGTGTCATAGGCTATAAAGCATCACGCTACAAAGAATAGGAGCGGAGCAGTAATAGTAAATGTTTCAAAAACGGGGGAAAAGTTATTCCTTTTGAGAGCTTCGTTGCGTGTGCTGCGTGACTAATATTGTTTAACCGACTTTAAACAAGGAGGAGGTTACTCAATTAAACCGTTTTTTTTTATGTTTGTTCGCGCAGAACTCCGTCGTTTATGGACCGATTTAGAATTTTTTTTTTCGTTCGAAAATAGATACTGCCAAGGTGGTCCCATTTTAAGGAAGCCAGGATCTGATTATGGCATCCTGGAGAAATCGAAAGGAACTTTTAAATATTGTAGGGGCATCTAGGGCGTTTGTAATTTTTTTTATTAAGGGTTTTATAGTAGTACAACTTAATGAAGATCTGGAGTCGATCTGATGAAGGAGACGAAAGACAGTAGAGAGAATTCCCTAACGATATACAGCAGTTACTTTGTGTTTGGGTTTGATTAATTTGTACTGTCGAGAACTTTACACCTAGATAGATAGATTTTCTGTCCACACGACACTAAAAATAGTAAAAAAAAAAAATTATAACAAAAAAGAAACAGACTTCAAACAAAACTAAAAACTGAAAAATAAAATTTACTTAGCACAAAGTTAGTAAGTATATTCTGATTTATCAGATATCTATACTAATATTATAAAGAGGTAAAGTTTGTGTGTTTGTATATTTGTTAAATTGTAAGGGGTAATCTCGGGATCTACTGAACCGATTTTAAAAATTCTTTCACCAATAGAAAGCTACGTTATTGTGCAGTGCCTTAGGCTATATAGCATCACGCTACAACGAATAGGAGCAGAGCAGTAATAATAAATGTTTCAAAAACGTTGGAAAAGTTATTCCTTTTGAGAGCTTCGTTGCGTGTGCTGCGAAAATATATATATATATAGTTATGTAAAATAAAGGTATATAGTTATGTAAAAAATATGTACCTACTACAAAATTGTTTCTCTTAAAAAAATTGCGCGATAGCATGTGTCTATCTTTGGGTTGGTGCACAATAACCATTTTAATGGCAATCAATTTTTTCTACAAAAATGCCACGGGATACCTCTTTCGTAAACGAAATTGTTCTTAAAAATAATGCGACGACAAACCTTTCTCTCTCTCTCTCTCTTACGTAGTATTGAATATTAACGACGAGACGCTACGGGAGTTAACGCAACGTGACGGGAGTACCTAAATGCGACGGGAACAGGTAATACTCTCTCTTATGTGGCGCAAACGAAGTTGCGCGGGTCAGCTAGTCATAGATAAATGGGCGGTTTAACAATTTCGATACCCAGAACCTAATCACGGGGGCTAATCTGCGTTATAGGCATATCATGTGTGAGTTGTAGTGTGTGCCACAGCAAGCTCTAAACCAGGGCTTCTAAAACTGCGTCGCGTTGCCCTGGGGCGTCGCGACATTGCCTCGCTTGTTGATGTGAGTGTCGAGTGAGCGCCGATAAAAGATATTGTGCCGAAAATCTGCGTAATTTGTCTGGTTCACAAACCTTTCCCGTTGCCCATACCATTGACACTTACAACAGAGGGAGAAGAACAACTAATAGCATTCAATTCTACAAGGACAAACTGTTTGAATTTTTCGGCTCAGTTTATATGAATATCGTGCCATCAGCACTGCTGTAATAAATTTAATTAATGTTTTACCTACTACCATTAGCTATTGCATTCAATTCTACAAGGACAAACTGTTTGAATTTTTCGGCTCAGTTTATTTATTTATTTATTTATTTAATATTTATGCACACAAATAACATGAAATAAGGAAATTACAGCAATAAAGAGAAGATGAGTACAATGGTACTGCTTATTTCTAAAATAGAAATTTCTTCCAGCAGTCCGAAGAGAGGAAAGCTTGAAGTATAAGGTAGAAGTGATATAGAAATCGAGATTAAATAAAATGCACACACACACACTATTCATATAGTACATACTTATATACATAATTATACCTATATCCATACATACATATATAAATATATATATATTTATATCTATAAATATATAAACCTATCAATCAATATGAATAGATACATAGAGTAAATGTAAAAATGACCAAAATTTTAATGCAGAAGCGATCACAGAATATTGGAGAGGTAGTGCAAACGAACTTTCTTTTTAAACACAGCTATTGTTTTGGAATCTCTGATACTAGGTGGAAGAGAATTCCATAGTCTAACTGCTTGGACAGAAAAGGAATGAGTGTAGAAATGGGATTTGTGGGCAGGAAAGGTTTATATGGGGTCTACGAATAATGTATACTATAGAAGCATAATTCGGCTCAAAAAATGGCTCCACCAAATGGGGACCGCGGAAGGCGTTGCTTAAAATGGGGACCGCGCGACACATTTAGTCCGCGCTGTCATGCATAGCGTTCGGTTGTGTCACCGGAACCAATCTGTCAGTGATTTTAATGGTTTTTTCGCGTTAATTATATTTCAAATATGCCTTCGTGTGTTCTGAAGTGGTGTAGAAACCATACGGATATGAAAAACGCTGAAATCACCCTCCATAGGTGAGTAAATATTAATTTTAAAAACACGTACTGGTGACGTTGAAAAGTGTTATGCAACATGAACTCAATTCGAAAATTAAATTATTTTTATGCAGTGTTTATAGTATGTTAAGCGCTAAGGTAATATTGTTAGTACGATATTATATTAGTAGGATGATATTATGCATAGAAATTAAATTATAATTTGAATTTCACGGATTCCCAACAAATGAAGTCCAGCCTGAAAAATGAGTAAATGCGATTCGTTTGGAAAGAAATGAACGTAATTGGATGCCTAGTCAGTACAGTAAAATGCGCAGTACAGTAACATACACTTTTAAACTAATGACATGTACACACTAAATAATGGAAAGGTTAAGCGATTTAATTCAGTCATTGTAGGTACATATTATATGTACCTACAATGACTGAATTACTGTAATCCTAATATTTTAAGTGATATCTGTATTGTTTTTGAAATAAATTTTGATTTGATTTGATTTGATTTGATTTGATTAAGAAAAACTGCGGTGCCTATTTGTAGGTACTGTAAGATATTTTATATATGTATTTGCAATTAATAAAAAAGAAGTGTTTAGCCAATAAAAAACAACGAAATGACGTAACGAAACCCCTTAAAGAAAGCCATCCTATAGAAAGCAATTACGACGTTATGTTGTTAAAAGCATAATCGAACAATTTGTCATAATTCGTTTGCATTAATTTGCTTAAAAGGAGTCTACCAAATTCCAACCGCCATAAAAATTAAAAAAAACTAATTAATTTTTCCGAGGCACACAATTATAAAAAAACCGTAACCGTTTTTCATTTGTAAGCGTATGTTGTTCAATGAATAGAAAAATAATAACTTTCTATTGATTGAACTTATTCAATAACAAGCTTTCTTATTATTGTATAACACCGTCCACGTTTGCCGCTTCGGGTGGGGCGCCGAGCCGCCATGACCTTGGCGCGACCAATCGCGGGCAAGTGTTGAACTATGAATGTGTGAGTGTTGTGTTTTATTGCTGTATTTTAGTATGGGTAAGTTGCTCCAAGATTTTGGCGGTAACTTTATAGAAGTTACATTTCTATAGTATACATTATTCGTAGTATGGGGTATACCGTCACAATACCAGAAATCATAATGCCTTTACTTAAAATGCCCGAGCCCAAAATACCCGAAATCAAAATATCAATATTCAAAAGGCAAATATTAATAATATAAATAATTTAAAATGCCTTACGGTCGAATAACCGAAACCCAAAAAATAAATTGATCAAATACCTTATCCTAAAATGTTCAAACACAAAATACCTTTTTTTTAACATGATTTAAATCCTACATGGATGCTTTATATCTGTGAATGGTTAACACCCCGACTCAGAGTATCCCGACTCAGATAGGTTAGGTTAGAAGACTAAGGCGGGAGGCGGGAGCTCCGCTTCGCTTCGCTCCCGCCTTAGCCTTCGTGGTTATTTTTTTTTTTTTGATTTTTCGTTAGCCCACTGTAGTACTTTTGTAACTCTGAATCAAAGTGTTTTAACATGAGGTAAATCCAAATGACCCATCACCACGAGCACTTCAAAAACATGAAGACTGTGTCAAGAAAACTCAACTTTGCATCAGAAAATCACTCCACAGAAATTTTGGGTGAAGGAAGAATTACATTTTCTGATGAAAAACGAGGTCGACAAGTACATTTGGAAAACGCCCTTTATGTACCTTCCCTTTCTACCAATTTACTATCGGTATCTAAAATGACTTCACATGGAGCCACCGTCTCGTTCGACAACAACCGTGCTTTAGTTCGCAACAAGTCAGGTGAACTTGTACTGTCTGCAAAGAAGTCGATCAATGGTCTTTACTATGTAAGCAAACCAAACATTGAACAAAGCTTTGCAGCAACACCGGCAACTGGTTCGACAAACACCAAACAAGGTACCATACAAGACTGGCACAGAAAACTTGGGCACATGAATTACAAAGATCTCCAACTGGCTCTCAACAACGAGACAGTGACTGGCATGAGCTTTAATAAAAATGAGATTTTGTCATTGCCAGACTGTGAAATTTGCATTCAAGCAAAAATGACTCGAGTACCGAGTCCTCCACAACGAACTACTCCTCGAACCACTGAACGTCTAGAAATCGTCCACAGCGACGTGTGCGGCCCAATTAGAACACCTACCCACGCCAAAAACAGATACTTTGTTACTTTTATTGACGATTACAGTAGGTATGGACGGGTCTACTTCCTCAAAAATAAATCTGAAGTATTAGACAAGTTCAAAGAGTATAAACAAGAAATGGAAAAATTTATGGGCAATGAAATTAAACATTTGCAAACGGATAATGGATCAGAGTACGTCAATGCCAAATTCCAAGCCTACTTAAAACAACACGGGATTGCACGACGCTTATCTGCACCCTATACCCCACACCAGAATGGTATCGCTGAACGCAAGAATCGGACACTTGTGGAGAAGGCTAGAGCTATGCTTATTGATGCTAAAGCGCCAATGCACCTATGGGCAGAAGCAGTGAACACTGCTAATTACCTAGCAAACAGAAGTGTAAACAGTGCTGTAGAAAATAAAACACCATTTGAGAAATGGGTGTTAAGAAAGCCCTGTCTTAATCACCTCCACCCTTTCGGCTCAAAAGCTTTTATTCTGAAGAAAGGACCAAGAGGTCATAAATTTGCTCCAAAAGCAATACCGGGGATGTTTGTTGGATATTCTGACACCAGCAAAGCATACAGGGTTTACGTTCCGAACAAAACTTTTATATCCGCAGATGTGAAAGTAGTCAAGGCTGATTACCTACTACAAAAGCCCAACTAGTGTTAACAACTTTAAATACAATAAAAACACTAACTGTGATTCGGTTTCAGAAACAATGAAAACTCAAATAGAAATCGATGATGCTGACGACACTCGGCAAGATCTTTCTATTGACAACATTGAAACGCAAGAAGGTAATTTTATTGAAAATGTTGAAAATCAACAAAATGATAGTATTACCACTGTATACTGTAGTCTGACTCGGCCGGATTTTAGAAATAAATGCCTACAGCCGCGCGGTACGTAAGTATGCGATAGGGCTGCCCACCTTTAGCATTTTAGTAATATGTGCCTACTTTGACTTTATATTTAATATTGTGTTTGTAAATATGTACATACGTACATTCATATAGTCACGCCTTTATCCCCGAAGGTGTAGGCAGAGGCATAGTATACGCCCACATTTTACCTTATAGTTTTACGTACCGCGGAATAGATAGTGAGCCTAATGCAGTTGAAAATTTTCAATTCGCCACTAAGGCCTTCAGTTTGTATTAAGGATTGTCGTTTTACTGACAACCGGCTTTCATTTCTAGTAAATATGTACTTTATTTATTTAAACAAAAAAATCCTTTGTGAGTAATAATTTCTCAATAAAAATGCCTGTACCTTTTGATTGCTAGATTATATTTAAAAACCATGTTTATGTGTGATTTATTAACAAATTGGTCTTATAAATGGGATATTTTTAAATGCACATCTATATAATTTTTCGGCACACTAGGTAACTCCACTAATTAACGGAATGCATACCAGAAATCTGAATGTTGTGCAAAAAAAAAATTGATTAACTAAACATGTACCACAAACCTACTATGATAATGCTTAGGAATACCGGCCACACCTATCAGAAAAGCCACATGAAATCTCATTGGATGCGCCAGTACCGACGCATACATATTTTTTAGTTTATGTATTTAATGGTATTTATTATAATTATTATATGTCAACACTCACGCACTAAACGCATCTTACTTTTATGTATTGTCTATGGCAACACTATCCCGCCCGCTTCCTACATTCACATTCCGCCATAGCTATTGGAAGATACGCACGCACCCGTCTCTTAACGCTCCGCTCCGCTATCGGCCGCTGTGATTACCCATCATATCGCGCTACATCGCTTATCATCAGCCACAGTCTCGAGAGTTACGGTTATAACTCCTGTGTGCATATTTCGCGGTCGTGAATCAAGACCCCGAACGCAAAGCTGGGAGCAGCGCCTACCTACCAACAAGAGTTCAAGGTAAGTGCATTTCCAAGTGTGGTCCTTCCGTCCGGATATTCCATCTAACGCATTCTTTCTACTAATAATATTAATTACCTCTTTTCCTATTAAATTCACGCATACGCATATATATATTTAGTATATTACTCATAAATACTCAACGCAAATATTATATTTAACGCCACCCGCACGCATTAGAAAAGTTAATTATCTTTTCACACCGCATATTTTATATTACTCATAAGTACTCATATTCTATAACGCATTTACGCTATTTATCATAATCATATTTACCTATATATAATCAACCCGCTGGCAGGTAGCGCCCCCCGAAATTATCGCTACCCAGGACTTGGACCATCCTGGCCATGTTAGTCCGGTTGTCCGATTCTAGGCAATCATTTTGATATTTTTTGGTAATTAGGAGTTCTGGCATAAAGTAAAACGGACAATCCAAAATTAACAATTTTCTCAACCGTCATAAATTTAACGTAGTTTTCCCCAATTTCATTACAATTTCATATTATCTTTCGAATTGTAATCGTAGATAAAACTCATATTTATACGTTAATTTTATACCCACATATATTTATTTTATTGTGACGGTACTGGGCAACGCAGCCGATACATAACGGTATTCAAACGATTAACAGCTGATTGTTACGCAGACTCCATATTGGGTTTGTTCTCTGAATACTTTATCGCAAACAGCTGATTTAAGCTAACAGCTGATCGTTGTTCGAATTTTATACTTTTTCGCTGAATATTTCTATTACCTACCCACTTATATACATACTCGTATCTCGTATCAATTATATTATCATGGCTTCTAAAGACAAATCCCATAGTAAAAGTTCAGACGAAAGTCAGGTCATGATAAATTTTTTAGAATACAAAAAACAAAGTTTGTTTCACATAGTTCAAGAAGTGTACAACTTAAGTCTCAAGGTTACCGATGAAACAGTACGCATGATGTTTCTCGCTCGGGTTCAATCTATCGATAAAACCCGATCGGATTACATCGAAACTATCGATAAATTGTTAATTGAACAATTAAAAGATAATCCGCAGGTACAGCCGAGTTATAGTGTTTTTAATACATTTGATGAATTATACTGTTTCATAAAGCAAACGGAAACTACTCTGAGACAAGAACTCGACGATAAAAAGAAAAGTGATAATTTTAATATCAAATTACCCCCACTTAAACTCACAGGTTTCGATGGTACTTATGGTAAGTGGCCTATATTTTATGAAAATTTCTGTAGTGTGATACATACGAATACTCGTCTCACCAACGCCGAAAAGGTTCAATATTTGATAGGTTGCCTTTCGGGTAAGGCACTTACTGTTTGCTCAGGCATAGCTGCTACCGCACAAAATTACGATGTTATTTGGCAAGCCCTTCTGGCTAAATACCACGATACCAGGGTTCAGGCGTCGTGCTATTTAGAACAAATGTTACACCAGAAGCCAGGGCAATCGGCTGATCAGATCTTGGAGAACTTTTGTTCAGCTGAAGCAGCTCTGCAGCGTCTACCTATCACAAATTTATCAGATTTCATAATAACTCATTTAGCATTAAGCAAGTTTGATAAACCTATGCTTGAATTGTTTGAACAATCTCATAGACATTTGAGTGTACCTACATATAGTGACGTCAAAACATTTTTGACAGAACAAAGCAAACTCCAAACGCTCCGCTCACCATCACATTCCCAAAAAGGTGATTATCGCGCTCAGCGGAGTTCAACCGCCTCTCATTTAAATAAACCTAAGTCATTTTTTACGCAAACCCGCCCTACTAATTTGAAATCAGTCGATACTTCTAACATAAAAAATTGTATCGTATGTAACAATAATTCCGCTCACCCTTTGTTCAAATGTCAACATTTTATTCAAGAGACTGTTGAAACGCGAAATGAAATAGTTCGTAAACATTCCTTTTGTGTTAATTGTTTAGGTTTTCATCACGTGAGTGCTTGCAGATCTGTTAATAGGTGTTCGATTTGCAATCGGTCTCATCATAGTTTACTGTGTTATAAAAATAATTTGAACGCATCAAATTCAACAAGAAATCATGCTACCGGCAACGCATCGAGGCAGGCAAACGCGTCTACTGCGCCGTCCGAGCATTCCATGTCGACTCATGCGTCATCGGCAGATGATCCGTCCCGCTCGCACTCGCGGGAGGCGCGGTCACATAGTGGCAATATCGCGTCGTTATCGGCTGTGATCCCTCCGCCGCGTAATTCAAGCAGCGCGACCACGGTTTTGTTGCCGACTGCTTGTGTATATGCAAATTATAAATCGGATCGTATACGTTTGTTTTTGGACTCAGGGTCTATGAGTAACTTTATTACGAAGTCTTGTTGTGAGCGTTTGCACTTAACCATACTTAACGCTCCTTCTGTCATTAAAGGCATAGGTCAACTTGAAAGCCAATCTTATGGAATTACGCATTTCAAAATATATTCGCGATTTGATGCCCGCTGTTCTTATTCGGTTAGTGCACGGGTTATAGACACTATTACAGATTTTTTGCCTAACGTGGAAATTGATACAGCGGAATTAACCCATTTACAAAATTTACCTATGGCTGACGAACGATACTATACTCCGGGTGGTATAGATTGTTTGTTAGGTAATGAACTCTTCCCCATGATTTTAGGGTCGCAAAAAATTACATCCCCAACCTCATCAGTAATCGCGATAGAAACCACGCTCGGATACGTCGCAATGGGAAAGGCGCATGCTTTACCTTATTCGCTAGTGGCAAACAAGCATCCCCGCGATCGCATGTCTCATTCCTCCGTGTCCGACAAGGCCTTCTTATGTCACACTCAAGATGTGTCTCTCGAACAATTAACGCAACGCTTTTGGGAGATAGAACAGGTGCCAGATAAGAAGCACATTAGCACGGACGACGCAGCATGTGAAAAGCTGTTCTCGTCTACGTACTCACGCGACGATACCGGTAGATATACGGTTAGTCTTCCCTTTAAATACCCTCCCAGTGAGCTAGGGCATTCGTACACAATCGCCAAACGCAGGTTTTTAAATTTAGAAAAAAAGTTAGACGCTTCTAACTTACGCAACGATTATAATGCCATTATTCAAACATATATTGATCAAGGTTATCTCACTAAAGTGTCAAATAGCTTTCTAGACTCTCAAGTTTATTATATGCCGCATCGGGCCGTTTATCGCCCTGACAAAGAAACCTCTAAAACGCGTGTGGTCTTAGACGCTGGGTGTAAAACCACGTCAGGTAAATCGCTTAACGATTTGCTTTATACGGGACCAATATTACAGAACAATATCTTTCATTTGCTTCTCAATTTGCGTATGTACCCGGTTGCTGTAACCGCGGACATAGAAAAAATGTATTTTCAAGTGAAACTTACTCAAGATCATCATACATATCAAAGAATATTATTTAGGTTCGATTCCAATTCTCCTATTGAAAGCTATCATTTCAACCGCGTTTGTTTTGGCGTCTCCAGCTCACCCTTCCTGGCAATGCGAGTCGTAAACCAGCTCGCGTCAGACTGTCGCGCTTTATATCCTCTGGCGGCTTACGAAGCTGACAATCACATGTATGTTGACGACTACGTTAGTTCCATAGAGAATGTAGATTTAGCTGAAGACACCTATAGGGAAATGGTCGCTATGTTTAAATCTGGAGGTTTTAACTTAACTAAGTGGATCTCTAATGACAATACCCTATTGTCACGTATCCCGTCAATTCATAAGAGCTGTCTCGCTGTCAAGTTTGATGAGGATCCTCATGTTGACACTAAGATCGTGGGTATGCAATGGCAACCTAACGATGACACCTTTAACTTTAAAATAGTGATCGACATGCCTTTAACATGCACTAAACGCTCGATCCTTTCCGTAACCGCGCGCTTGTTCGATCCGCTTGGAATCATCAGTCCAGTGGTCGCATACATGAAGTTGCTTATACAAGAATGTTGGAAATTACAACTGGACTGGGACGAGACGGTCCCGGGTTGCATTCTGTCTAAATGGAAACACTTTCATAGGGAGTTGTCGCGTTTATCTGAAATAAAAATACCGAGACATATAGGTTTAACATCCGCTCGTCGAATTACTCTAATAGGCTTCTCGGATGCCAGCCAGCAATGTTATGGTGCTGTTATCTATGTACGAATAGAAACGGCTGAGAACGGAAACGCTCTTAATGTGAATCTACTGACCGCTAAATCCAAAGTGTCAGATTCTAATAAAACGCTAGCGCGTTTAGAACTCTGCGCGGCGGTCTTACTCGCAAAATTAATTAATTCTGTGCGCACTGTTTTTAATAAGCGGTGTCAAATAAACAATATATTCGCATTCTCTGATTCTACGGTAACCCTTACCTGGATTCACTCTCCCGCTCATAAGTTTCAAACTTTTGTAGCTAATCGCATCGCTCAGGTAAATGAATATCTGCCTGCTTCCCATTGGTATCACGTTCGTGGGGTTGAAAATCCCGCCGATATAGTCTCGCGCCCTGTGACACCTAAAGGGTTAATAAATAACTATCTTTGGTTTCACGGGCCGAAATGGCTGTCCGCACCTATAAATGCATGGCCTGTGAAGGAATATAAAATCAATCATAACGAGAAGACAGAATTACCGGAAATTAAAATAGCTTCTCTCCATGCACATACCATACCTGTCTCCGATCACGTTCACATGATAGACGAACTTGCCGAGCGCTGCTCGAGTTGGGTAAAATTTATTCGTTCACTGGTTTATGTATTACGTTTCACAAGGATTCTCAAATCCCGCGGTATACTTTCTGTATACGATTTAGAATACGCAGAATATTATGCGGTCCGCTTCGATCAGTCTAAGTATTTTCAGGTAGAATTACAAGCACTTAAGGCTACTAAAATTTGTCCAAATCAGGCTATTTTAAAACTCAACCCTTTTCTTGACGAACAAGGGTTAATTAGAGTAGGTGGTCGACTTACTCATTCTCAACTAAATTACAATACAAAATATCCAATACTGCTATCACCTAAAGGACGTATGGTGTCGCTCTTAGTAGACCACTATCACACCGACAATTTACACACCGGTCCTGGACTAGTGTTAGCATTGACTCGCCAAAAGTATTGGATTCTTTCTGCACGAAATTTGATTCGCCAACGAGTACATAAATGTAATTTATGTTTTAAAGCTAGGCCTCGTTCTACAACTCCACCTATGGGTGATCTTCCATCCATTAGAGTTTCACAAGTAAAGTCGTTTGTGCATACCGCAGTTGATTACGCGGGACCCTTTTACGTAACTCACATAAGGCGTCGTGGAGTAAAAAGTCATAAAGCGTATATTTGCTTGTTCGTCTGTCTCACAACAAAGGCGCTCCATTTAGAGTTAGTAAGTGATCTTAGTACAGATTTATTTCTCGCTGCCTTTAAACGTTTTATCTCACGCAGGGGTCCTGTTTCAGTGTTGTACAGCGATGGAGGCACTAATTTCATAGGTGCGAAACGAAAATTGAACGAAATTTACACGCTTATACAGTCCACTAATTATAAAAATGATCTGAATAAATATCTAACTCAACATAAGATTCAGTTTCAGCACAGCCCACCTTTCGGGCCCAATTTTAATTCGTTGCCTGAAATTAATGTCAAATGTGTTAAGTCTCATTTATTTAAAGCTATCGGGAGTCAAATACTCACCTATGAAGAATTCAGTACAATATTGGTGCAAATTGAAGGCATTTTGAATAGCCGTCCGATTTGCATACTTTCTTCGGATCCATCGGATCCAACCCCCCTAACGCCTAATCATTTTCTTAATGTTACTCCGCTTAAATATTTACCCGCTGAACACATTGAACCCCTATTACCAGATAACAGACTCACCCGCTATCAATTATTAAATAGAATTGTTCAAAGTTACTGGACACGTTGGAGCAAAGAATATCTTACCTCTCTCCAACTTAGACATAAGTGGAATATGCCGTCCAAACCTGTGACGATAGGAACTGTAGTTGTTGTTAAGGATGACAATACGCATCCTTTATCGTGGCCACTCGCGGTTGTATCAGAGGTGTTTCCCGGGAAGGATGGTGTAATTAGAGTCGTCAGAATTAAGACTTCTTCTGGTGAATACATTCGTCCTGTAACTCGGCTTTGCCCGTTACCCACGCAATAACTCCTACGCTTTTGAATTATTTTTTAGTTCATAAGTTTTCATTCCTTTTATTTTTTTATTTTGTTTATTCAATGTAGAGGAAGAATCCTCTAAGCCCCCCGAAGTTGGATGCGCCAGTACCGACGCATACATATTTTTTAGTTTATGTATTTAATGGTATTTATTATAATTATTATATGTCAACACTCACGCACTAAACGCATCTTACTTTTATGTATTGTCTATGGCAACACTATCCCGCCCGCTTCCTACATTCACATTCCGCCATAGCTATTGGAAGATACGCACGCACCCGTCTCTTAACGCTCCGCTCCGCTATCGGCCGCTGTGATTACCCATCATATCGCGCTACATCGCTTATCATCAGCCACAGTCTCGAGAGTTACGGTTATAACTCCTGTGTGCATATTTCGCGGTCGTGAATCAAGACCCCGAACGCAAAGCTGGGAGCAGCGCCTACCTACCAACAAGAGTTCAAGGTAAGTGCATTTCCACTCATACAAACTACCAGGAAATCAAAAAGGATTTGGAAAATACGAACTTTCTGGATGTATATAATAAAAGTGATCCTAACGAGGCTATAAATACATTTATAAACATAGTCAGCGATAGTATTTCTCGGCACACTACTGACATAAGGGTGTCACCGAAAAAGAGAATTTTAAAGGCGTGGATAACACCTGGTTTGCTGAGGTGCATTAAAAATCGGGACAGACTACACACTAAATCCAGAAAGTCACCTGATAACTTAACACTAAAATTTATTTACACAAGGTATAGAAACTTCTGTAACAAATTACTCAAAAAATTAAAGAACAGTTACGAATGCAATGAGCTGAATAAATCAAAAACCAATCCTAAAGTTTTGTGGAAAACCATCAAATCCATAACTAATACCACTAAAATGACCACAAGTCCAGTAGAACTATTGAAAGTTAGTGATAATCCGGTCACTTCAGTAAACCGGGTGTGCAGCTATTTCGGTGGCATTGGTAAAAATTTAGCTGAAAATATATCTAAAGGGAATCTGCCAGCAAACTCCCCACCATTTGTAGACAGCAATAGTATATCGAGACGAATGGTCAACTCACTTGTAATTCTAAGGGTTGATGAGAGTGAAGTGGAGGCTATTATTCTTCAGCTGCGTAGTGACTGCGCTACAGGATGGGATGGTATCCCAGCGACCCTACTGAAGATGTGCAGAAAAGCGTTGGCTCCTCCACTAACCTACATATACAATCGATGCATAGAGGAAGGAGTTTTCCCAGAGGTACTCAAAAAAGCCATAATACATCCTGTCTACAAGAATGGTGCTAGAAACTGTATCACAAACTACAGGCCAATCTCGATCCTAACTGCAATGTCAAAGATCTTGGAAAAGATTCTGAGTAGAAATCTGAGAAACTTTTTGGAAAAATACCATCTAATAGCCGATAACCAGTACGGTTTCAGGCCTGGAATCTCCACAGAAGATGCAGTAATGGATCTAACACAACAAATAGCCAAAAAGTTAGACAGAAGGCTGAAATGTTTGGGCATATTTCTGGACTTATCCAAAGCCTTCGATACGGTTCCTGTTCCCAAGTTAATTTCGAAGCTGGAAAGTGTGGGTCTGCGAGGCGTAACACTTGATATTTTCAGAGATTACTTATCAAACCGTACACAACAAGTTAAAATTGACTCGTTTCTTAGTCGCGAGGAGATCGTGACGTACGGTATTCCCCAGGGGAGCGTGTTAGGGCCTCTTCTGTTCCTAATATATGTAAATGACCTGTGTTTGCTGAAGATCCCTAGTGCTGAAGTCTTTTGCTATGCGGATGACACTGCAGTAATCGTTCATGGCTCAACTTGGAATGAGGCTAAAGCAAATGCTGAAATGGCGCTGAGCAAAATAATGAAATGGTATGGCACAAATCTTCTCACGCTGAATGTTGCAAAGTCCAGCTGCATCCGTTTTGCCATTCGAGATCCAATAACATCGCCAGACTTCAATGTTATAGTTCATTCTTGTCACGACCAACTCATGTGCCGTTCCTGTCCAGCATTGAACCAAGTCTCTGATGTAAAATATCTCGGAGTGCAGATAGATCGTGGTCTGGGATGGAATAAACAGCTTGAATTGGTAACAAATAGAACGTTGCGACTTATTCCTACTTTCAAAAGGCTTAGAGAATGCGCAGACCCAGACACACTGAAAACAGTCTATCTCGCATTGTGTCAATCGGTAATAGGTTATTGTATAACCGTATGGGGTGGAGCAAATAAGACAGCCTTCTTGTCAGTGGAGAGAGCACAAAGAGCCATACTGAAAATTATGACCAAAAAACCAAAACGATACCCAACCTTAAAACTATACGATGACTGTAAGGTGTTAACAGTACGACAGCTCTTCATAGTTAGATCCACTCTTAGGGTACACGCGGCACTTCCTTCCTTAAATCTAAACAAACGCACTAAGCTTCCCTCAAGCGTTGTCCATAGAACTAGCATGGCTAAACATCAGTATTATGTTATTAGCATACACATATTCAAGCACATAGAAAGAAAACTACATATAGTAAACCTTAACGCCCACGATGCTAAAAGCAAGCTAAATGGATGGCTTCAGAAGCAAACTTACGAAACAACCGAATCCCTGCTTACATACACAGTATAGGGCAAACACACACACACACACACACACATAACACACACACTACATACACAAACACACACTCACACATATATGCATGCACGCACACACATGTGCATTATATTATATTAATATTTTCTATTACTACTTACTACTACTGTACCGTGTATTCATAAATAAATTATAAGTTCTTTCATCGCTCATAGTTATATTATAAGTATAAATAATAATAATTATATTGTAAATTCCAACACCGAATGACTGCTTCCTAAAATACAGGCATTGTAGCCTAGTTTAGGATGCAGAGCTTGCCTAAATTATGTACAAATGTTGAATAACTACGTGTCAAATGTATCTTGATGTAACTATGGTGATTAATAAATTAATAAAAAAAAAATAAAAAAATGTACTACTTAAACATCGGATATAAGATTTGCTAAACAAAGTGGTAGGTGTATAGCGCGCGCGGCCTTGAGCGAGTGACGGGGAGCCTGGCCACGAGTGGTTCAAAATCCTTTTTTTGGGAAAAGAAATGTTTATTATGTTTCGGATCGCCGCGGGACGGTGTGGGTGGAGCGGCTGGCGGCGCGGCGTTATCTACTAACGATTGAGTGAAACGGGTATAGAAATTTGAAAACGAGTAAGCGGCGTAGACAATAATAATCGGCTCATCACATGTTTCGTCAATGATAGAATCACGGAATTCTAGTCTTTATAATCATTGTATTAAATTTCTGATTTACAAAATTAAAACTATTTTTCGATTTGAAAGTACTAGTCAGTCTCTAGTACACTAGTACTTTTCGTACATTGTCAAGTTGTGTTAAATTTTGGAAGTTCAAATTTGTCCCTATGCGTGTAATAAAAATCAAAGGTAACAAAAATGCTGTCAATCAAAGTCATACGGTGCTAAGTGTACTGTAACATCGGTCATCCACAAAGAAATGAATACTCTTGAAACATACCTAAATCATTGCTATCAATTAAATAACTACGAACTGACAACGGAACTAAATGTACTACCTACACGTTATAGAGTTCTGAACTAGTTTTTTTTGGATATTGTACTATATTGGATTGCACCGTTCACTGACTGAGCAAGCACAAGTCTAGTTTTTAACACAAACATACCTACTTCATGTAACTACCTAGTTCACTCGTGTCAATCACTTTGTTTAACTTTAGTCAACGCCAGTCGTACGGCCGAACTGTCAAACGTCACTGGCCGCCGACGCCCAACACCTTCGCGAGCGTTGGCGGGAACAGCGGTTGCGCGCCGAGCTTCACAAAATTAATTCTTATTTCTTTTATAGGAGTCGCACTACAGAAATACTTACTGTTTCATCATGCTGGATAACTGACGAAAATAACTAAACTAAATCCGAGGATATCCGATGTGTAATGGATTAATGAAATGTCGCTGAAAATTACGATGGTTAAAATGAAGTAGTATTCTTATGTTTTACCATGTAATTCAAAATAAAACCAGTTTTAAGTCTTATATTTTTTTATTTACCAAACAAACACACAAACACGTTACCCAAAAATAAAAAAAAAGAATTTGTAGATACAAAATCTCCGAAAATAAATTTATCAATATTAGCGTATTTTCATTGCCAAAAATTGTCATCTTCACATGCTATTATAATTAATTTTACCTCGATTTGGGACGGAAATATTTATAACAGCTGTTAAACAACACCTTTTAAATGCAAAACAAGAATAATTGAATCAAAATAAACAAAAATATTAATAAAATAAAAGTATTAAAGTTATACATTTTTTGCGTATTTACATTGGCCAATAAAAAAAACAATTAATAAATATACACTGAAATAAATAAGTATATATTATAAAATAATAGATCATTCAATATATTAAATAAAACCATAAATAAAAGCAGAATAAACTAAAATATTAAATACTTACCCCGTAACTAATTGGAACGCTAAAATGGCGGCTCAACAGAAAATTTATTTATCACAATCAACTCGAAGTTTCTGATGTTTTTTCTTTTAATGTTACTCTGCAGGCTATGTTAATCATTATTATAAACTCATCCTGCATTATTTCCGGCCTGGATGAAAGAGGATAATACCGGATATAAACGGATATAAACTGGCATTATGATGACCGTGGGCGTCGGAGCCGATGACAGTTCTGTCACTATAGTGCACGTGGGCGCCATCGTGGCTAGTACCAATTAGTACTTAAGTAAAATCAATTTATAGTCTTACCTTTCGGAGTTTCCAGGTAATCTAAAAAACGTTATCTCTGGGTGCGTTATTGACGAATTCATGCAACCAAAACAAGCACAATAGACTCTAGTTGTCATATTAAATAGTTTTAGTAAATAAAACACGCGCGGTTACTATTTAAAAAACGACACACCGTCCATTCGTCTACTCGGCACAATCGCGACTGCGGACGCTGCTTGCGTGCTGAAAGGTCTGCCGAAAACGAGAATCGTAGGTATAGCTTGCGCTTCGTCCGTTTGTAGGGAGCTACAATACTGGTTAAACAACATATTTATACTGTGGTATTACTGAAAACGTCGCAGCAGATTCTACTCTACAATATGAAAGTGTTGATGAAAATGTTGATGATGAACAAGATTCTTTTTGGGGTCGTCCATTAATCACGTGAGGATCGAAAGGGGGGGGAGGGGGTCTGACAAAAATCACGAAACATCACCAGGGGGGGTGGGGGGTGTAGTGAGATATCACGTGTATTTATTTCAAACAACAACTTTACAACCCTGAATTTGAGATCACTGTTATTTCTGAACAACAAAACCTACAATATTAAAACTTGTATGCAATAATTCGTAAAGCACTTAATTCCTTTCTTCCATCAGAAATTAATTAAAATCGGAATACCTATGCGTTGATCATATCGTTCAAATCATTTTGTTTTTCATCGTGTCTCCCAAAGGAACCGCGCAGAATATCGGCATCAATCCGATCAATAATAATCTCAAATTATGTCAGTATTTAAAATGGTACTATCCATAGTTTTGGCGTGATACAGAAAGACGTAAAAAACAAACTATTTTAGCTTCAGTATCGGATGTACCTAATGGAAGTTACATAAATAGAATGTCTAGTAAAAAAAAATATCTTGGAAAATAATTACCAAATATATTCGACGTACAGATTTTCGACTCTTTATAGCTTTATTATAAGTTATATATATTAGACTAGCCGATGCACGCCGCTATGACCCCGTCCACCGTTGATCATTTGAGGGTAGGCTCCTCTCCTTGTTCCGAATATGCCTTCAGAGCCCACCCGCTCACAGCTCTCTACCCTCTCTGCCTCCAGAGAAGCGCTCGAGAGCGGTGCGATGCGGGCGAGAACCCCAAAAGTGTTAGGAGCCCCCGGCCGGGCCGGGCCGACGTGAATAATCTTTGGAAGTCGATTCCGGCTGTAGGATGAGGAGGGACACCGCGGGGTTTAGTGGGTAGGCCGGTGCCTTTTCGGGACCTTGAGCCCTACATATCGTCCCGGCTGCCCGTGCAGCTAGGTTGATGGTGCCAAACCGCATTCCCCCCGTAACAAAAAAAAAGCAGCTCAGTCCACGTGAATATCGATAGTCTTGACCAAGCATAATGATCGCATGGAAATTCAACCTTGATTATTGTACTTTTATTCTAAATTTTTTTTCTATTTAGCCATCTGCGATCAAACCAACGTAAGATTTTAAGCTTGACAAACTGACACCTTCCTTATTAGCTCCAAAATACTAAATTTGGGAGACACGATGAAAAACAAAATGATTTGAACGATATGATCAACGCATAGGTATTCCGATTTTAATTAATTTCTGATGGAAGAAAGGAATTAAGTGCTTTACGAATTATTGCATACAAGTTTTAATATTGTAGGTTTTGTTGTTCAGAAATAACAGTGATCTCAAATTCAGGGTTGTAAAGTTGTTGTTTGAAATAAATACACGTGATATCTCACTACACCCCCCACCCCCCCTGGTGATGTTTCGTGATTTTTGTCAGACCCCCTCCCCCCCCCTTTCGATCCTCACGTGATTAATGGACGACCCCAAAAAGAATCTTGTTCATCATCAACATTTTCATCAACACTTTCATATTGTAGAGTAGAATCTGCTGCGACGTTTTCAGTAATACTATCATTTTGTTGATTTTCAACATTTTCAATAAAATTACCTTCTTGCGTTTCAATGTTGTCAATAGAAAGATCTTGCCGAGTGTCGTCAGCATCATCGATTTCTATTTGAGTTTTCATTGTTTCTGAAACCGAATCACAGATAGTGTTTTTATTGTATTTAAAGTTGTTAACACTAGTTGGGCTTTTGTAGTAGGTAATCAGCCTTGACTACTTTCACATCTGCGGATATAAAAGTTTTGTTCGGAACGTAAACCCTGTATGCTTTGCTGGTGTCAGAATATCCAACAAACATCCCCGGTATTGCTTTTGGAGCAAATTTATGACCTCTTGGTCCTTTCTTCAGAATAAAAGCTTTTGAGCCGAAAGGGTGGAGGTGATTAAGACAGGGCTTTCTTAACACCCATTTCTCAAATGGTGTTTTATTTTCTACAGCACTGTTTACACTTCTGTTTGCTAGGTAATTAGCAGTGTTCACTGCTTCTGCCCATAGGTGCATTGGCGCTTTAGCATCAATAAGCATAGCTCTAGCCTTCTCCACAAGTGTCCGATTCTTGCGTTCAGCGATACCATTCTGGTGTGGGGTATAGGGTGCAGATAAGCGTCGTGCAATCCCGTGTTGTTTTAAGTAGGCTTGGAATTTGGCATTGACGTACTCTGATCCATTATCCGTTTGCAAATGTTTAATTTCATTGCCCATAAATTTTTCCATTTCTTGTTTATACTCTTTGAACTTGTCTAATACTTCAGATTTATTTTTGAGGAAGTAGACCCGTCCATACCTACTGTAATCGTCAATAAAAGTAACAAAGTATCTGTTTTGGCGTGGGTAGGTGTTCTAATTGGGCCGCACACGTCGCTGTGGACGATTTCTAGACGTTCAGTGGTTCGAGGAGTAGTTCGTTGTGGAGGACTCGGTACTCGAGTAATTTTTGCTTGAATGCAAATTTCACAGTCTGGCAATGACAAAATCTCATTTTTATTAAAGCTCATGCCAGTCACTGTCTCGTTGTTGAGAGCCAGTTGGAGATCTTTGTAATTCATGTGCCCAAGTTTTCTGTGCCAGTCTTGTATGGTACCTTGTTTGGTGTTTGTCGAACCAGTTGCCGGTGTTGCTGCAAAGCTTTGTTCAATGTTTGGTTTGCTTACATAGTAAAGACCATTGATCGACTTCTTTGCAGACAGTACAAGTTCACCTGACTTGTTGCGAACTAAAGCACGGTTGTTGTCGAACGAGACGGTGGCTCCATGTGAAGTCATTTTAGATACCGATAGTAAATTGGTAGAAAGGGAAGGTACATAAAGGGCGTTTTCCAGATGTACTTGTGGACCTCGTTTTTCATCAGAAAATGTAATTCTTCCTTCACCCAAAATTTCTGTGGAGTGATTTTCTGATGCAAAGTTGAGTTTTCTTGACACAGTCTTCATGTTTTTGAAGTGCTCGTGGTGATGGGTCATATGTGAGGTACAACCACTGTCAAGTACCCAGTCATCCTGGTTGTTCCGTGTTGAACTAAGAAAACATTCTTCAGCGTATAGGGAATCGGCGTTATTGCTAATGTTAGACTTCTGTTTGTCTTTGTTTTTCTTCCAACAGTTAGAGCAAACTCTGTGCGTCTTTTTCTGAAAGATTCTGCTTCCCGTTCTCTTATAGATTTTGCAAGAAGCTAAAAGTGCGTTTTCTTCTTGTTGTTGTTGGCCAGGTTCGTAATTGTCATTGTGATGACGAGCGTCGCTTTCTTCGATAATTTTTATTTTTAATTCTTCCGGCTTTGGCAATATGTCGCGAGACTCTATAGCTACGCGAAAGTTTTCGTACTCTGAGGAAAGGCTGTAGAGCATCATGATAGTTAGCAAATCCTCATTTATGGTGACATCCATATCAGCGAGCTTATCGATGGTGTCCATAAACTTGTTTAGGTGTGTACGAACATCACTGCCTTCTAGTTTGGTCAGAATAAGTTGCTTCAACAATGTGGCTTTACGAGCAGGGCCTTTGCTCGCATGTATTTGTTTCAATTTATCCCACAAATCTTTCGCAGTGTTACATTTCTTAACCTCTTTTAGTTGGGAAGGAGCAATGATTAAAATTAGTTCTGCCTTGGCCTGTTTATCAGCTTCGATCTCAGTAGGATCTGCTTTTACGTCAAGCAGAGTTGAGACATACTTCCATAGCTTGCTTTTTACCAATACAGCTTCGGCTTGTATCGCCCAAGTGTCATAGTTATCCTTATCAAGTGGATCAATGTGATACGTTGCTTTTGGCATGTTTATAGCAAAAAAAATAAGCTTACGTAAAAATTTTCGCTATATTACGTCGTGACAACTTTTCACTATGAACATTTCGCTCTGCTACTATATGAACTTTTGTAATGTGGAAAAGTTCTAAGAAGATAAGAATAATAAACAGCTTGGTTAAAGCAAATAAAACGTTGTTTTATTATAGTTTTAAGAAATATGAATAAGCAGTTAGGTATCGAAATATATTGACAGTCTCTAACTCTAAATCACAGTTCTGAGTCACTATAGCAACCAAACCATAGGTTGTGATACCAAAGAGACGACATCCATACATAAACTGACCATACGTCCCGTTTTGAACGGGACTGTCCCTTTTCTCGGTCCCTTGTCCCGTTGTCCCCAAACATAGCGCCGGGACGCTAAATTGTCCCGTTTTCCGAACCCTTGCGAATTTTTAAAAATTTGTAGCACGTAGGATATGTGTGGTAAGGGAATTTAGAGCCAGTCCGTGTTTTCACTACACTATTGTTTTGTTTTTGTATAAAATTCTTAAAGTACCTACCTAATTTAGTGGTAAACTGATAACTAAATTGAAGTTTTCTACAGCTTTGGAATTTAATGTAAGTGTTTATTTAATGTCACCATACAAGCAAAGTAACCATTTATTGAGCAAACAACCAATTATGACCTGCGGTGCCGAGACGTGGAAACTTACAGAGAGGTTAGTCCATACCCAAAGTTGCGCAGCGAGCAATGGATCGAGCTAAGTATGCTTGGGGTGTCCCCGAGGGATAAAATCCGAAACAATGTTATCCAAGCAGAGTATGCGTTTTGAAGTGGTAGTGGGCTAGCCACATTATGTAGAACAAACAGCCGATGGCCGATCGAGCAAACGAGTTCTTGAGTAGAGATTGCGACTTCGTAAACGTGGGGTGGGACGACCCCTCCGCCAGATGGACCGACGATCTAGAAAATGCGGAAGACGCAGGACCGTGTGTTGTGGCGTAGATTGGGAGAAGTCTACGTCCAGCAGTGGACTGCCATAGGCTGATTTGATGCTATCACAAAAAATAGATACTAAAATCAGACAAAAAGGGGATAAAGGAAAATTCTTCGTGGAAGATCGTGCACGTGCATCCTGTGCCCAAGAAGGGTGACAAGACCGACCCGGCCAATTACAGATCTATAGTCGTCACTTCGTCTCTTTTATCAAAGGTAAAGGAGCGTGTCAACAATAATACACAGCTCCTAAGGTACCTTGAGGAACACGACCTGCTCAGTGACCGGTAGTACGGTTACCGTCACGGTCGCTCGACTGGCGATCTCCTTGTGTGCACACACGGCTGGGTTACGGCTATTGAGAGTAAGGGCGAGGTTCTAGCAGTGAGTACTCGACATCTCTAAGGCCTTTGACCGGATCTGGCGCCATGGTCTGTCTGCGAAATTGCCCTCCTATGGACTGCCAGAGAGTAGTGGCCAGCTTCCTGGCTGGTAGAAGCATCAAGGCCGTCCTTTACGGCAGCTGTTCTGACTGCATGGCCATAAACGCTGGAGTATCACTCAGTCTCGGCTCAGTGTTGTCCCGTACTCTGTTTCTGCTGCATATCAATGTCATGTTGTTCATTATTAACGGCATTCATTGTTAGGCGGACGGCAGTACACTCCATAAACGGGCCGTCCCGGTATCTCTCGGGCTGAAGTGGTCTGAAATCAAGACTACTCTCACCAGAGTGTCCGATTGGGATCAAAAAATCTCGTTCAATTCAACCCTACCAAGACACAAGTTTGTGTATTTACTGCAAAAAAAACGATTTACCGTAGCGCCACATTGCAAGGCACATCTCTCCCCCATCTCTGACAGTATCCTTGGTGTTGACCTCTCCAGTGACGTTTAGTTCCGAAGTCATTTGGAGAACAAGGCCAGGCTGGCTTCTAGAAAGCTCGGTCTGCTCAACAGCTCAATTTTACTGCGGCGCAAACACTGCTACTCCCTAAGTCGCAAGTGCGGCGCACAAGAAGTACTGCTGTCACCTTAGGGCAGGGGCACCTGAATATCAGGTTTGACTGGTCGACTCTGTGCAGAAGCAAGCCATGAGAGTTGTCAAGGATCCTATGCTTGTAGGTGGTGTGGAACCTCTTCGCGACAGGAGAGACAGACTATCAGCGTGTTCTACTGCCTGTACAATTGTTTGTGCTCTGAAGAATTGTTTGATATGATGCCCACGGCTACTTTCTATCATCGTACCGCTCGCCATAGACATGGTGTTCGTCCTCACACTTTGCTTGTCTGCCACCTTAGTGGTATAAAAAGGGGGGGGGGGGGGGCATAGAACAATTTTTCTTATTTGCCGTTTTTTGGTACAGAACCCTTTGTGCCCCAATCCGACTCGCACTTGGCCGGTTTTTTTATTTCAAGTACCTAATGAAGTTATGTTTTTTTTTTAATTTGTTAACTATGCTAACTGAGGTATAAAAACTTATGTCCCGTTTTGAGATCAAAAATAAATGGTCAGTTTATCCATACAGTCTCTTCACATTAAGGTATTTCGAATTCGGGTATTTTGGTCTAATGCATTTTAAGTAAAGGCATTTTGATTTCTGGTATTTTAATATATAACCTTATATGGATATCGTGCCACCAGTACTGCTGTATTAGTGCGAGGCCGCATTTGCGTTTTTCCGCGGCGGTTTCTAACCTCAAAATGTCATCAAACTGTCAAAATCAATGAAATCAAGTCAATGTTTTGACATTTTGAGGTTAGAAACCGCCGCGATAACCGCAAGTGCGGCCTCGCCCTTAGGAGATTTAAATGTTTTATTACCTACCATTAGCTATTTCGTACTTATGGGAAACGACTTTTCTGCACAAAAAAAGAACTGCATTTCAAAAACCGACATGATGAAATGGAAGTTGCAATTTTCTAAACTGGAAATTGAGTTTCAGAATGCCCAACCGAATCGGTAGAGTTCCTTGGAACGAATCATACCGTCTCGGAGATGCGGCGAAATCCACTTTCTGGCTCCCTCAGATTAGGAAGCAGCGTAGCTAGCCTTCCGACGCGGCGTACGATAGTAACTTCGGTGTGAGTTGCCGGACGTGCTGAAAGAAAACCCACCGACTGTCAAATGACACCTGGCGCTCGGCTGTGGGTGGTTCTTCAGTGCCTCGGCCCTCGGCGATAGAGCTGCCATGACAATGCCATGGGATGGTGTTGAAAGCATTCGCAATGTCCAGCGACCCAACCAGCATTCATTCATTATAACAGTAGATACTATTCAGTGCATTCTAAAACTATCTCTTGACCGGCCAAGTGCAAGTCGCACTCGCGCACGCACACTAAAAAACTGAAAACATGACGTTTGTTGTATGGGAACCCCCTTAATTATTATTTTTTTCTGATTTTATTTTATACTAGCTGACCCCGCAACTTCGTTTACGTCACATAAGGTGTATGAAAGGAGAGGTATTTCTTCATCAGACTCATCAAGCAGCATGTGGAACTGCCCTGTTTGCTTAATCATAAAAGAACTTAAAGATTGTCTATTTTTTTGGATTAAGCCAACACGCCAGTTTAGAGTTACACTCACATTCGAAGAAACCCCTAGATACAATTAATTTTTTTTTAATATCTGATTCTTAACTTTTTTATTTATTAACCAATTGACATGAAATAAACGCTAAATGTTAAGTGGAGCAAACCTCAACACAATACAGAACACTGCATTGCAATCGGTTAAGCGGTTACTAAGATTAGCGTGCACAAACGTACAGACAAACAGATATACAGACATACAGACAGACAAAAATTCTAAAAATCTATTGCGTTCATAAAGCCCCCTATAATATTTTTTCTTATTTATCTTCCTTGTACAGACAGCGACCTGTTACGATTTTATTATATGTATTGATATTGATTGATGATATTGATAATGATATTGATTGATTGATTATTTTGTTGTCATAGCGGCAACCGAAATACATCATCTGTGAAAATTTCAGCCCTAGTTATAACGGTTCCTGATATACAGCCTCGCCCTCGCGGCCTCGTAGCGAACAGACAGACAGGCAGGGAAGTCTTATGGATATGCTCCCGTTTTTACCCTTTAGGTAGGTACCTATTCCGAATAGTCTGGCAACGTCCCGTTCTCGAAATGGCCCGTTCTCAAGAGGGCCCGTTTTGATTGTTTTTCTAGTAGCATTATATCTAGCAGGTCTGGGGTATATAGTAGGTATACAGATGTGATTAAGTACACATTTAATATGCGTTAAATCGGTCAATAAGAACGACGTGTCATAGGAAATTTTGGACGATTTACGAAAATCTCACGATTTTAGCAGCGAGCCGTTTTAAAAACGGGTCGTTGCCAAACTATTCGGGGCATTCGGGTACATAGGTACATAATAATAATCATTTATTGCACACCACACGTCAAAATTATAGCTGTCACAAACTTGATTGCAGTGCAAGGACTCTGTCGGGTAATAATACAGATCAGTGGTCGGGTACGACAAAGGAGAGAGGATCCCTTTCTTTTTATGCAAAGACTTTTATGGCCAGTCCTACGACTTTTCCTACTTACATCTTGTAACCAGCCCTATTATGGCATATCGGTCGGAGTCTGCAACATCAAGACAACACAACTAGCAACAAAGTTTTAAAAACCCATACGGGTACGGACTCTACGGACGGACGGAACCCTAAAAATGTCAGTTACAGAGTGACATTTATCTAACAGGCTGTTGCTCTGGATCCGATCCGCGATCCTAGTGTCGCACTTTTGAAGCTGGTAACATTTACTATCGATTGTTTTTGCTTTAGGTTCTTTTTGCTGTACATTTTACTTTGAAATACTTACCTTGAAATCACCATAATACAATAATAATATTGAAGTAAGTAATACCTACACTGCTTGAAATATGGTACTCACCTGAAAAGTCGTGATTTTCAACATAATTTATTTCGCACAAAACTTACAAAATAAAATTATTTTTTATAACTAGGTGTACCGTAAAATGGGGGGAATAGGGTTTAGGAGGTGAATTGGGACAAGCGTGAGATCTTTTTTGTGACTCTTTTATCCCACAGTATTTTCGTGTAAAATTATATGGTAGGAAATTTATTTTAAAGTTTGAAACATTTCTTATATACCCTGGCAACATTTAGTGTTTCTGTCATTAAGAATTAGGAGAAAAACGGTCTGCAATCTGTGGAGTCAAGAACATTAGAATTTTGGTTTTAATATTTAGTTTACTTAAGCGTTTACAATATTTGTATCAAAGTGAAGTTTGCATTTATAGTGGCAGTGTTTAAGGCTTCGAATAAGATATAAAATAAGTAATTTAACACACTAGTTTTTCTAATATTGTCATAAAATATCATTGAGGTGGATTTAAGAAAAAAATGGGGGGATAAGGGTCCAGCTATGGGGTGGAAAGGGTTGTATGTGAGGGGAATCGGGTCAGTAATGGGTTCGGTTGGGACCAAACAGGGGCGATTCGGGACGTCTATGGGGGAATTGGGATTTTATAGGTAGGGTTGTCACGAGGCATAAATTGTATTATTTTTCATAATTTACTGATATAATAACGAAGAACGACACGGGCAGAGCCGTGGGCAACAGCTAGTATTACATATTGAGAAATAGTTTCAGATTGTCTATAAAATTACATATTACTCACCTAACTACTTAATTTTTTTACAAACCTTAGTACCTACCTATTCGGAAACGACAGTAAAGTGCCAGCCCTGTCGAAAAACTCTATTGACCCCATTGACGACCTTATTCACCCCAGACCGTGGGTCAATTGGGACAAGTATATTTTTTTAATTTTTTGAAGATATTATTTAACAAACATATATTATGATCGATTGAAAATAAGAATATAGACCACCGGAAACAATTTTATTGTATTTTTACTAGTGGTGGTAAAGGAAAAAGCAAAGAAATTTAAGGTTAAACGTGGAAAGTGTCCCGATTCCACCCATTTTACGGTACCTATGTATTCATTTTATCAACATGTACAATAACATAGTGAGAAAATGCTACCATAGACAAACCTTTAAAAAAAATAATCGACATTCAACTGACTGACTGTCAAAGAAAGTACGAAATTTAGCTATCCTTTGATTGCGATTCGTAAAAATAATTTGTAATCCAAGGTTTGATTACATTTGATAGAGGTGCTTAACGGCATATTATTTAATATTCGTGGTAAATATAGTCAAAAATGTCTTCGTACAAAGTAAGTAGTCGGACAATGGTATTTCCAGAAATTATCTGTCATAGAGTCGGTCGTAGTAAACAAAATATTTAAAATGTTACACTGTGATTGTTTTGGTTTTGCTTGAATTTAACCCAAAATGAGAAAATGTTATCCACCCTTAACGTATGTCTTACGTGATAATTATTTACTTGCATTACAGCCCATCGATTCCAAACGAGAAGAATTCAGAAGATACTTGGAGAGAGCTGGTGTTATGGATGCTCTTACAAAAGTTCTTGTTAGTTTATATGAAGAACCAGATAAACCTGAGGATGCGCTTGAATATGTACGCAAACATTTGGGAACTGATGGAGGAGAGGATGAACTGGAAACAGCAAGAGCTCGCATTGCCGAACTCGAAGCTGAAAATGCGCTTCTGAAAGGGGAGACTGCTCCAACGGAAGGATAAGACTTTGCTCATAATTACTGTTTAAATTTAATTAATACATGTTCAATTAGATCTCTAATGATATTGATCTCATATAATAAATATTCTTGTTAATTCTATAAAAATATAACTTAGCGTTGTCGTTACTGTGAGAGTATTATTTTTGTTATAAGTATATGTGATTTGGACAGAGGTACTGAATAAATTTTAGTTCCCACCATTAATTGTTTTATTTACTTGCATATTTTAAAGGGACTACTTACTAAGACTGCTATCCGTCTATCCATCATTAGGTTGTATCTCATGAACTGTGATAGCGACACAACTGAAATCACATGACAGATGATGTATTGTTGTTGCCGCTAAAACATCAACCTAAAAGCAGGTTAAAATCAAATACATAATGGAGGGCTCCCAAAACAATATACATCTGGGTTATTTGATACAGAACCAACCCTCCATGCAAGAGCCCACTTGGCTAGTATTTTTAAATGGTAATGGACACCCTGACGTTAGATTCAAAAGCTGAATCTATTATTCTGGACATACATACAGATTTTCATTAACATAGATAATATAGCGATAGCTCGCCAAAATTGCGCCTGATCGAAAGCCATGAGAACTTCTAGCGAATGGGGGTCACCTCATAGTCCACAAGGCAGTAGCCCCCAAGTTGCCGGCCATAGAATGTGTCTAATAACACTCGGCTTGAAGAACCCCCGTTGTAGGAGGAGAGGAGTTGGTACCTAATAATGTGCGCTGGCGGGACGCCTTCCAAGTTTTTTGTGGTTTGGCAATTGCCCAATTCGAAAATGAGAGGAGGGAATTCGATGGAAGAGCTCTTCAGCACACTTACCGTGATAGATTCGGTAAAATGCAGCCAAAGAGGCAATAGTTCTTCACTGCGCCAATGGCTCCAGGCTTCTCGTGTAATCGATAATGCGGGTAGCACTTCGTAGGAGTCCAGCGCGTCCAGTAAACACCTCATGTCGTCCCAAAGGTGAGTGCAGTATTCGACGCACTACGCATGGTCGAATCTTCATCTTGTACCTACAGCAGATGTCGTTGGAGTGGCGTAAAGAGCCTGTTATGTTCTTCACACTAGAGGTGTCAGTAATGTTTGACCATTATATGTGATTCCAGCCAGAACCAAACCACTGATTTGATTTTGAGAAGAAAAGGTACAATTCTATCTATCTCATTCAATGTAATGCTACTGCCACATGATCTATCAGGAGTGAGTGCAACATAGAATATCACCTGCAATAAGCAATTTTCACTATGGTATGGTCCTTGGATGGGTGACCACCACATGACCCCTTTTTAACATTTATTGCGAGCGTTTTCGTGCTTCGGAGGGCACGTTAAGCCGTTGGTTCCGGTTGGGGTCACAGCAAACGTCCTGCGCCTGTCTATTTCAACACGGCAATACGGTTAGCCGTCTATTACCAAAGACTTCTATATAAACTGAGGTAGACGCGCCGTACTCTAACTAACGAGATTTCAAAAGCAATCCTCAAATACACACATTATTAAGACTACACTCACTTATAAATATTTTTTACGTACTTGTCACCACACAATATAGCAATATACGAATAGAAAAAGAGTAAAAGAGAAGGCGTATGGACTCCGATTGCAAGTCGAGCACCTACTCTCGAAATTTTGACTCACAACAGTGCAAGCAACGCTGCTAATTAGCTCACTTTATAGGTTTCAAAAATCGGTGCGTTGGGCATATCTACCTCAGTTTATATAGAAGTCTTTGTCTATTACGTGGGACATAAATCGAAAGGTAAAATGTGGGCGTATAATACATCTCTGCCTACCCCTTTGGGGATAAAAGGAGTAACTATACTATAGGTATGTTGTAGGTATCCCATCTCAAAAAAAAATGTGCCATTGAGCATTATGGTATGTGTGGAGGAGGGGGTGAGAATGTTCCTCCAACACACAAAGGGAGGATCCTCCGACCAGGCTAGGTGATCACGCCTGGCGGGCCGAAGCCCAAAGGTTGATGTTGGACTGTTGTTTTTATATTCATCATCGCCGCGAGAATTCTGATATCGCGATTCAGGATTTATCTATTCTTCGTTGTATAACTTTCATATCGCGATGCAGAACTTCTATTGAACTTGGCTATGTGGTGATGTCGCCACAGTATGTCGAGTATCAAGATTCGGCACCCGGTAGCTTTAGTTGCAAGTAAAAACATGAACCGGAACCGAACACCGTACCTAAATTTATTTTTTGTAAAGGACGAAAGAAAACACATTTTCTAAGGAGTAATTTATTTAAATATTATACACATAGTTGTTATCGCTTTCTAAAGATTTCAGGCATGACTATTTATTATTTAAACAGCAGCACTGATCAGTTCAGTGTACTTCTTTACTTTGCTGGCCACACTCATGTCCACATACCTATCTGCAATGGAAACAACCATACCACCAAGCAAAGCCGGATCTACCTTAGCTGTCAGCTGAAGAGTTTCATTAGCCTTCAAGAATTTCTGAAATGAGGAAAAGTTCAATATTTTATTACTTAGCTTCATTATGCAGCTTTGAAACATACCTCCGACAGACATTTCTCTGCCGGATGAGCCACCGACAGACCGTTTCAATTATGAGTTGTTACAGAATCTCATTATGGGGTCTAAAAAGATGTGGGGACATAAAAAGGATCAAACATTGTCTTTAATATACTAACTAGCTGTTCCCCGCGGCTTCGTCAGCGTAGAAGTCTTTATCGCGTAAAATCAATACCCTCCTGTTGCGCAGTCAGTTAAAAAGTAGCCTATGTCCTTCTCTTGGACTCAAATTTTATCAAAATCGGTTCAGCGGTTTAGGCGTGAAAACGTAGGTAACAGACAGACAGACAGAGTTACTTTCGCATTTATAATATTAGTAGGGAATAGGGATATCATAAAGAGGAACAATTTGATTGATTGATTGATTGATTGATTGATAGATTGATAGATAGATAGATAGATAGATTGATTGTTTGTTTGTTTGTTTGCACAAATAGGCTCCGAAACAAATTAACTGATTTGAAAAATTCTTTCACTGTTGGAAAGCAACACTATCCGTGGCTATATTTTATTCCCGATTTCCCATGGGAACGGGAACTACGCGGGTGTATCCACGTGACGATCGCTAGTATTAATTTTAAATAATCGTATTCAATCTTTTTAAACACAAAACTCTCCACCTTCTTCGTTTATATAACGAACCGACTGGACATTCCGGGAATAAGACGTAACATGCCGGAGGGACTCTTCTCTCTTTGGGGAAATGGGGGGGGGGGAAATTGGGACATGAACACACCACACATAGAATTAAAATCTGCTAATGAAATAATAATATTATTGTCTTTATCTGTTAACTGATTGTTTCTATGATGTAGATGTTAACCTTTAAAATGCCTTACTGTAAAACTTGTCAGGTTAAAAAGAAAAAATTAGCTTCCAAATAAAAAGATATCTAAAAGTTACAAAGACAAACCTTAAGAGCAGCTTCCAGATTCTGTCTTTGGGCCTGGTCAAGGGGCTTAGCGGTTATGACCTCACAGGTTACTTCACCACGATGAGCTGCCATCATGATCTTGAAAGCATTGATAACAGCCTCGACTTTATTAAGGCGCCCATTTTCAGCCAGAAGACACAAGAGGTTGCCTGTAGTAGGTGACATCTTAGTCTAAAAGAACCATAAATAATAATTTTAGAACAACACCTATTAATATAATCTCAAAATTAGGTAGATGTTAACAATACTGAAAGTAATAAAATAACACAAGGACCTCAAATTATTCAGAGCATTGGATTAAATATTTCATTTTCACTAATGTCATTTTAGCACAAGCAAATCTTTAAATCTGCCATCTTTATTCTCCAAAGTTTAAATTCAATTGACTCACTTGCAGTAATAAAACTAATAAGAGCTTTTCAACTTAGGTTGAAGAGCTATTAAACAAAGTTGTTATAAGAGTAAAACAAGGCAGAGGTGCCACATCCTGCACAGTATAGAGAATCTTCATCAGAGCTGTGTGTTTAAAAAACGTGTAAAAATATTTTTTAATCTCTATTTTATATTTTAATATAAAATTAGCATTTATTTTGTGGACATTCTCACACGACATCATCTAGCCCAAATTAAGCTAATATAAGCTTGTGCTATGGGATCTAGACGACTGATAGACATACTTATATATTTCTCAATACATACATATTATACATAGAAAGCATCCAAACTACAAAACAAACATTTGTGGATCACACAAATATTTGGACCCACACGGAATGGAACCCAGGACCCCAGCGTTGATGGAGGAGAGCTCACCTCTATCCTTATCATGCCAGTAATATTCTATTATAGGACATACCGGCTAGACTAAGATGGTTACAGCTGTGTTGTCCAAGTTATAAATTAGAAACCTCTATACACCTATTCAGCCATTATTATATGCATGATCAGGATCTATATGTACAGTATATAATTTAGTAGATACCAAGTAATTTAAAAAAAAGATAAAATACTACCCGTTCGATCTAACTTTGCCGCTGGCGTAGAGGCATATACCCGAATTGTTAATAACACGAAGTAAATTAACAGTAGCTAATGTCACTTCGTCATAGAAAATACGCAACATTATAAGAAGAAGTGACATTAGTTGCTGTCAATTTACTTCGTCTAATCAAAAATTCGACTTTAGTATGGAGCCGAACGGCAAAGTTAGAGCGAACGAGCAGTATTGTTAATTATATTGTTGCAGCACCACACTTGGACCCTTAACTGTTCAAAGCATCGCACCCTTAACCAATGTTGATAACAGGTAGTAGGCATTGATGTTTCACTACTGTAAGAACTTAAAGTGAATCTTGAAAAGCATCTCATCATGCTTTGTACATGTAAGGGTTTATAAAATTATTGTAAAAGTTACCTGAGTAGCTACATGCTTCAAGGCGTCAACTTTAAGACTTCTCTTCAGTGTTGGGTTTATAATAAATTCCTTGAGTTTAGGATCGGATTTGATAGAGTTTTGGAACTGTGATAGTTCTTTTTCAACGGTGTCCAAAGTTTTACCTTTCGAAGCGGCCGAGTATAGAGCCGATGCATATCTACCTTCCAAACCGAACACTTGTACTGGAGGTTTTACAAGTTGGGCTGCTGCGGTCGACGTGCTCAAGGAACGCACCTACAAAAATTACGTAACTTAATTCATCCGATTTCATAAAACACATATATGAAAATTGTGTACATGAATAGGAATGTATATTCACCAGCATATTTCCCTTGGTGACAGACATAATGATATCTTTGAGTGCGAGGGATCTAATAACCTTTTTACAGGCTAAAACAATAGTTCCCGTCGATTTTCAGTCCCGTCTCGTCTCATCAATTCAATATCAGCGACAATGGCTGTCAAATGTCATTACTGTTATCCTGACAATGACATTGACACACAAATAAAAAAAATAGATTTAAATTAAGCACAGACTTACAATAAGTAGCAGACAAAGCATTAGAGATTGAAAAGTACGCCAAAACTAACACATATAAAAACCACACACACTAACGCAACTACAGGGAAGGAGTTAGCCGCCTAGTTCAATAAGATTTATTTTAATGAAATAAGAGTATCTTAAAATACCTCTTTTAAGGTTCCGTAGCCAAATGGCAAAAAACGGAACCCTTATAGATTCGTCATGTCTGTCTGTCTGTCCGTCCGAATGTCACAACCACTTTTTTCCGAAACTATAAGACCTATGCACTTGAAACTTGGTAAGTAGTTGTATTCTGTGAACCGCATTAGGATTTTTAAATATAACTAGAAAAAAGCAGTAAATTTTGGGGGTCCCCATACTCAGAACTGAAACGAAAAGATTTTTTTCCATCAAACCCATACGTGTGGGGTCATCCATAGATAGGTCTTAAAAAATGCTTGAGGCTAAAGCACCTTTAGAAAAAAATGATGTTACAAAACATCATTTTTTTCTAAAGGTGCTCCCTCACCGGGAGCATTCGCGCGTAATGTAATGTTACGAGTCGAGAATTACAGCCAGTGTGGGAGGTGAACCGAGCATTGCAATGCGCACCTTGTAATGATACAAGACGAGGTTACAGCAGTGAAGCAGGTGATCCGAGCATTGCAATGCGCGCCTTGTAATGATACAATGTGTAACGTTTTGATCCAACTCGTAACATCAATGCGCTTTTTTTGTTGCGGCTGGCCGGCCGCACACTGGTCCGGATTATAAATAGGTGGACATACGATCTAAGATGTCAAACGCTTTTGGGAAAAAAATAGTAGTACGAGTACGAATTTCAGGTTAATTTTGCAATCCAATACGGCCGCCGCGCCACCATTGTAAAATTTCATGTTGGATATCGTTTATGGGGTTTTTTGGTATGCTGAGTACGAATTTCAGGTTAATTTTGCAATCCAATATGGCCACCGCGCCACCGTTGTAAAATTTCATGTTGCATGTCATATAAGGGGTTTTTTGGTATGCTGAGTACGAATTTTGGGTTAATTTTGCAATCCAATATGGCCGCCGCGCCGAAATCACAAAATTTCATGATGGGTATCGTCTAAGAGGTTTTTTGGTATGCTGAGTACGAATCACATGATAATTTTGCAATCCAATATGGCGGCCGCGCCGAAATCACAAAATTTCATGATGGGTATCGTCTAAGGGGTTTCTTGGTATGCTGAGTACGAATCTCATGATAAATGAAATTTTGTGATTTCGGCGCTGCGGCCATAATTGATTACAAAATTATCATGTGATTCGTACTCACCATACCAAAAAACCCCTTAGACGATACCCATCATGAAATTTTGTGATTTCGGCGCGGCGGCCAAATTGGATTGCAAAATTATCATGTGTATCGTACTCAGCATACCAAAAAACCCCTTAAACGATTCCCATCATGAAATTTTGTGATTTTGGCGTGGCGGCCATATTGGATTGCAAAATTATCATGTGATTCGATCTCAGCATACAAAAAAACCCCTTAGACGATACCCATCATGAAATTTTGTGATTTCGGCGCGGCCGCCATATTGGATTGCAAAATTATCATGTGATTCGTACTCACCATACCAAAAAACCCCTTAAACGATACCGATCACGAAAATTTTGTGAATTCGGCGCGGCGCCCATATTGGATTGCAAAATTATCACGTGACTCGTACTCAGCATACCAAGAAACTCCTTAAGCAATACCCATCATGAAATTTTGTGATTTCGGCGCGGCGGCCATATTGGATTGCAAAATTATCATGAGATTCGTACTCAGCGTACCAAAATCCCCCTTAAACAATACCCATCATGAAATTTTGTGATTTCGTCGCGGCGGCCATATTTGATTGCAAATTTATCATGTGATTCGTACTCAGCATACCAAAAACCCCCTTTAACGATACCTATCATGAAATTTTGTGATTTCAGCGCGGCGGCCATATTGGATTGCAAAAGTATCATGAGATTCGTACTCAGCGTACCAAAATCCCCCTTAAACGATACCCATCATGAAATTTTGTGATTTCGGCGCGGCGGCCATATTGGATTGTAAAATTATCATGAGATTCGTACTCAGAGTACCAAAATCCCCCTTAAACAATACCCATCATGAAATTTTGTGATTTCGGCGCGGCGGCCATATTTGATTGCAAAATTATCATGTGATTCGTACTCAGCATACCAAAAACCCCCTTTAACGATACCCATCATGAAATTTTGTGATTTCAGCGCGGCGGCCATATTGGATTCCAAAAGTATCATGAGATTTGTACTCAGCGTACCAAAATCCCCCTTAAACGATACCCATCATAAAATTTTTTTAAAACCTTCTCCTGACAGAAACAAACACAACAAAAAAGAATTAGCGAAATCGGTCCAGCATTTTACGCGTGATGCCGTGACCACGGAAATCGGGCTTCATTTTTATATATTGTATACTCAATATCATCGAAGATTACAGGCATTATATTAAAATGCAATTCTGAACTAATTAAATGCTGAATCACAGTTTGCCACACTTATTTTTATGTTAGCATTAAATTTAATCTTGAAAAGAAGTGCCTGAGTTTGACCCCTACATTAATGAGAGGTATCTAATACGTCAAACTGCAGCATCGGCAGCTTAGAACTTTCAAAAACTAGGCGAACGTCATTTTTTTTAACATGTCGTGTATAGTGTTGCTATACGTGTAGAAACGAGATAGCAGCATTCACTAACCCCTTAGAGCGAGCGGAATGGAAAGACCAACGCACACAAACATAATTAATGTTTCGTCTGCTACTTATTGTACGTCTGTGAAATTAAGACGGAAAACAAAAGCGGCGTTTTTACGGCATGCGGCAGTCCACTCGCGCGCGAGTGTCTGTCAATAGTAAAATACAAACAAATAACCACGCGAGAGCCTTGTGAGTTTGTGACTCGCATAAATGTCCTTTCTGGAGAGGGGTTTTGTTTTTATTTCATGATCGGTTCGAATCAAATCAGAGCGTGTGTTACTAGTTTAACAATTTTATTCTATTTACTCTATGATCATCGAAAGTGAATGCCAATGCCAAATGCCATTAGAAAAAAAAACACTCGAGTCGAGTCTCTCGAACTTGGCTCGTATCCACACGAAAGTTTATTTTTAAATGATTTATATATTGATAAATAAATTAAATTTATAAAAATAACAAATAAGTTGACAGACACATGATAAAAACTGTGTGAAGAATTTGGAAATAGAAACCTATCTTCTAATCTGATTTCATTAAACGAAGCGTGCGTAAGTTACTAATTTTTATTTTCCTAAAATAGAAGTAGGTAAATATGTCACAGCAAGTCAACTCCAGCATTTCTGAATTACTAAATGGTTTAGGGCTCGACGGTGAAGAAAATAGAATTTGTGATTTTACTATAGCTGATCAAAATTCAGTCGCTGAATCTCAAGGTATTACACCTACCACTCCTTCGAATTTCAAACCGGTACTTGGTAGCAACGTCACTTATGTTGTTGCTTGCGTGATTATAAATGAATCGAACGAAGTGTTAATGATGCAAGAAGCTAAAGAGAGCTGCGCGGGCAAATGGTATTTGCCTGCAGGTCGTATGGAGAAAGGTGAAAGTATTGTACAAGCAGCTGCCAGGGAAGTTCTTGAAGAGACAGGCTTGGAATGCACACCTAACACACTTTTGGTTGTAGAAACTGCGGGAGGAATGTGGTATAGGTTTGTCATGACAGCAACAGTTACTGGTGGTGAACTTAAAACTCCTGCTAAAGCTGATAAGGAATCTTTACAAGCTAAATGGATTGGTAACCTACAGGAAATCACCTTAAGATCTAATGATATATTGCATCTTATTGAAAAAGTTCAATCCTACCAGCAAAACAGAAACAGTAACTTATGGCATAGTGACATACTGCCAGCACCAACTCCCCATATCAAGAACTTGTTAAGATTGATTGTTGTAATAAAGAAAAGGAGTACAAACAAACTTCATGTATTATTGAGTGAAAAAACTGCTTTGCATTACCCAACCTGTGAAATTAATCCTGCAAAAAGTGTACATTCAACATTAAGAAGATTTATGGTGGAGATGTTTGGAGCAGACGTGGGTCAGCATCGCCCGTTGGGTTTATTAAATGTTGAACATGATCCCTCAGCCGATGGCTGCTGCCTCACTCTGCTTGTAGCTTTTCGAGCTCCTCTTGAAGAAGTACCATTAATAGGCAAGTGTGTGTGGCAAGAACTGTCTACAGATATCGAAAATAGATTGCTTTCAGTTATAACAACAAAAAATTCATCAATAGAATTACATGTGGTCCGTTAAGGTTCTCTTTGTTGACTTTAAAAAATCATGACTATTTTTATACTCATTTAGAATAGTAATTTGATCCGTCCTTTATTTATTTTATTTATAATTTATTAACTTATGATTGTAAATTTTACGGATCTGTTTTTTGAAATATCCAAGATATTATAATACCTATTTATTGTTATCTTTCTTCCTAATTGGGGATGGCATATTATGGGTACTTTTGATTTTCAATTATTTAAGTTTAATATTCTCTAAAACTTTAAGCCAAAGTAAACTTTTATATTAATAGAACATTTTAGTAAAATACCCTTGATTTTAGGACCATTTGCTATTAGGATATAATGCTAATAGAATGAGCTGCTTGCCGTAAAAAATGTTTTGCATTTCTTTAGGGTTTTGACTCAACTACATGTTCTATCGATATAAAAGGTGCTAAAGACCTAATCTGGATGAAAGAGTGGATAGAGAGTAAAGAATAAATAATCAATATTTCTTGTAAAAATAAGATCCTACAAGAGTTCATTAAAAATGAAATTCATATGTTAATCATTCTACAAATTTATGTTCTATTAATTACTTACATAATTGGTTATTGATTGAGAACCAAATTATATTATTAATTATACCTTATCTATAAGTTATATTTTTGAATAGAATCTCATATACAAAATATGTCATATAAAAATGATACTATATTCTTATAGAAAATAGAATTTATGTAGATACCTACATAATATATTATCGCGCCTTATTTGCGCAGAGACATGTCATGTCATTTAACAAACATAACATATGGAGCTATGATCATACATAAATACAAATCAAATTGCAACTATAATAATAACAAATAATAAAGTACAAAATTAGCTCCATACAAATATGTGAGTATTTCAAGGTTCTTATGAGGCAAGCCTATCTTTTAGTAGCCGCGCCTGTCCAGTTACGACATTTTTGATTTTGTGATTTACACATTGCATAGTTGTAGCAAGTGTAGAAATTAAGTAATTCGTTAAATTAATAGGCATGCTGATAAATGCCAAGTTTCGAGTCTCAAGTAATTGGCAGTACAAAGAGAGAAACCGGACCTGTGTAATTGGTTGTTATTTTGCATAGAGAAATGCGGTCATTAAAGTTATAGAATGAGTAGATATTTGTCTCTCATCTAACTTAGGAACTCCTAGGGGTCATTATAATGAGCCGTAGAATGAATAGATGTTTGTCTCTCGTACCAACTTGGCAACTCCACTAGGCGTCCTATATCGCCGACTAAGTACGTCATTCATTCTTATGCAGAATACGCTAATAATAATACTGAGCAAAAGAATCGCAGAAATTACTTTTGACGTAATTACATCTTCATATTTAGCTTATTGAAGAACTACAGAGCCATCTCACTCCTTAACCATGAGCTACAAACCGCCTCGTCGGAAAACTCGACTAGTCTCAGACAAAGAGGGCAAGGTTTCGAAAAGGCTTTAGTACCGCAGACCACACCAATACTATTCAGCAGATTGTACAGAAGACAAAGGAGTACAATCAGATGCTGTGTATGCGTTTGTGAACTAGGTACGAGAAAGCCTTAGACTCTATCGAAATCTGGCCACTGCCTGGCCAGTCCTAGACGCTCTGTTATTATTTTTTGGCGATTGGCGGATGTCGAGGAGCTGAGATTGAGATGTTATTACTCGATGTGTTGGCCTCGGCATGAACTTGGCTAAAACCAGGGTCATGTTTAATGAGCATGTCATGCCAAAACCATTTCGACACAATTTGATGTACACGTCGAAGGATCGAGGCTTGAGGTCGTCCAGGAATACGCCTTGATGTTCATGCATGCAGATGGGCATGATAATATAAAGAAAATAGCAAGGATCCAATTACGCTGGGTAGCATTCGGCAAATTCCTTCGGATTTTCTATTCGGCTATATCGCAATGCCTGAAGACGAATGTCTTTAACCAGTTGGTAGAATGTACCGTACTGTCCGTGCTGATACCGAGACATAGACACTAGAATTATTTGATTCCAATATACGGGCTACTTTAGATCAAGGGTTACATATTTGAATCTAAATCTATGTGCTAGTTAATGCCCTTAAAGTTGCGCAACGCACGATGGAACGAGCTGAGCCTGGGGTGTCTCTGAGGGATAAATCCGAAACCCTGTGATTTTAGGGCATATTAAAATACACTACCCTTCAAATATAAAATGACAGCTGGCCAGACAAGCTGGAAGATTGTTGTGTCCATCTGACCGCAAGTCCGACATCAACCTAGAACTACAACATCCCTTTTTTTACACGCGTGGAAATCCTAAATGGATGCTATTGACTCCTACCGAATAAAACCACACGATTCCTTACTTCCACGGCCCGGAGTCCCGGGTAAGTCGTCGGAAGGATGTCCCAGGGCTCCTGGCAGACGACAACTGCGCTTGCACTGGCTTCGCATAATGACAATAGGCAATGCCAACACTTGGAATTTATGTACCGTGTCTAAAATATTACCTACGCCTACGACGGTGACGTTACAAGGACTTCTTTCATTCATATGATATTGCTTTACTCCGCAATGTACAAAGACACTACAATATTGTACCTAATTAGTAGTTTAGTTTGTATTATTTTGATTAAAAAAATTTATGTAGGTAAACTTGCAACATAATAAATTCCATGCTCAATATTTTAGTTACTAAGCAAGGGGTAATAGTCTTATAAAACTAATTATTATCTGACCTAAATTACTAGGATTTTAAGAAGTCTAACATCATGTTTTTTATTATACTGGTTGAATTTATAGTCGTTCTGGACCCGAGAGGGGGTTACTCGGAATCAATAATGGAACCATTTCGGAGTGTCAAAACAGCTGTGCAGGTTATAATAAAAAATGACTTCTATGTAATCTTTATCACTCGTTCGAGTTGAAACATTAGTAGCGCTTCGATTATTCATTGAACTTTTCAATGAATGAAACTCCGAAACCCATAGGTACCTACGCCGCGGCGCGTGTCTCCATGTGATCAGTTCATTGACCGAATGCATCGTTTCGATAATAATAGGTACTTAGATAATAATAAAGGACTCCAATTTCTCCTTCATACTTTACGCGGGCTTAGGACCGTCGGAAATACTTTAATATTGTTCTATTTTACGGTGAATTAATAAGGTTTATGTAATAATAATGAAAATAAACACGAACAAATAGGGAGTATTTCCGGCGTATTTAAAAAATTGGAGCTATTTACAAAATAATCAACTTAAATACCTAGACCTACCTATTCACAGTTTATTTACACTTCCCTGTACCTTAGCAACTGCTCAAAATGGAGTCCAGAACGTTCGATACACAAACGGGCACGTTTTAGGCTATTGTCTTTTAGTTTATTCAATGTGTCTCTGTCACTTTTCACTATTTCAAAGGCGTCCACTATCGCACTGCGTAATTCATCACGAGATTCGTACTCTCGAGTGTAAACTAATCGTTTTATTTCCGACCACAAATAAAAGTCGATCGCGACGACAATACTGCGCGCGAGTTATAGTCGAACTGCGCGCCGCGGTCGCCGGTCGGTGGCGCGGTCGGCCGAGCGTATTTACCTACCTACAAGACGTAACTAGGTACCTACCGACGTTACTTGGCAACGAGTCCACGTGGACCGATGCGTTCATGCGTTGTGATTGGTCGAATTTTCCCGGCGCGGTGACTCTTCTTACTGATTGGAACGTTAGACATTGAATGAAAAATTGTAGTAGAAAATCGTAGTAAACGTATTTCGTGAAATTTAAAGGAATAACCAGGTGTTCTCGTTTTGATTTTGGCAAACGATGTAGATTTTGACATTTTCGTAATTTTTTATTGTTGATTTTCAAATTGACAGTGCCGATCGGTTCTGTTATCGAAACTGGGTCTAAACCTTTCCGTTCCAAAACGACTATAAATTCAACCAGTATACTTATGTATTCACAGTGTACCTATGGTATGGTATGACTCAATTTTTTTGTGAAATATTTTTGTTTTATTACTTATTTATATTTGTTATGAACTTATGACGTTAAGATTCATTTTTCGTATCAAAGCATGTTACTTTAAATAATATGACATAATGTCAATGATTCACCTTGGTACATGCTGCTAGACAAATAAAGTAAACCTTATTAATTAAGACATAGGAAGTATTCGAACAAAGCCACAACCGCTACGAACATCTTGTCGTGGTTTAGAAGAGAAGATAGCTGAGAACTGGCAAATAAAGGAGGCAGCTTAATATTTTGTGTTACATACCTAAATGTAATTGATAAATAAATAAAATTAATTGTAACATGCTTTGATTAATATTTATGAAGGAAGAAACTATTATACCTACCTACTAATATTAAATCTATTAAGTACTGGAAAAGCTGGCGTTTAGTTTAGTAACACTGGCAAGTCACAAATTATTATAAAATTGTTTTACAAACTATAAAGGAGAGTCGCTCGATTATATATATTATTAAACATTCCATTGAGTTAATGCAAGCATTAATTTATAAGGAGGTAGTTTGTTTAAAAGTTAATGAATTCGTGTACAACCAGTCTAGTCCAGCCAGAACAAACGAAACTAAATTCAGTCGTACTCTAACTAATGTACGGATGTGAGTGAGTTGCCAAATTAACCAATAATGAATGTCATGTATGTTATTATTTCTCTTGGCCTCTCGTAATCCCGATCCCGAGACTGCTGTCACGCTGAAGCAGCGAGGTCTCATACGAGTGAATCAGAAAGCAATGAATAAAATCACATCTTTATTAAATTGAGTTATTATTACTACGTATAGAGAAGCTATCCCGAACAAAAAAAACGCCTTTTGCCACGAGTTACAACTAAAGTTCACTGCAGCGATTAAACAATAAATTTGTCGTCTAATCATAATTAAAAAATATTCAAGCGCAAGATCGCTTCTTAGCTATAGTTTTATCACGACCAAAAGGTCTAAAGCGCCGTGAATTCCATGGCGCTTACGCGTTTCCTTCAACGTATTCCAAGAACATGTCACTTGTAAGGAAACACGAGTGTAAAAAATGGCGGTTAGATATTAAAAACATAAATTAAATAAATCATGCGTGTTAAATCGAAAAGCTTATATCCTTACGAGTGAAAAGTACTTCCAAGACTTTTATTTTATCTTGATTGGTTTTTACAGTGTTTGACAACACACGACGGCATTTTACGCAAATCTTTTCACTGATGAAGGCGTCACGTTGTGCCGGGTGCTCGCCTAAAACTAATTGACTTATGGACCGTGGCTGGACCATAACGCTTAGTGCAAAATTTTACTTCGGAACACGTTCTCTATACGTAGTAATAATAACTCAATGTCTTTATTACTGCATACCTACTTGTCAATATTTCGAAACCCTAATTTATCCGATAATCATGTTTTCGAAATGTCTTTGTAGATCGATATAGTGGCCAACGACGATGACTTAGTTAGATTTTAGCCTACAAAAAGCATTGATATACTAAAAGTAACTCCAGTAGTGATAGTTTCAACTGTTTCAAATTAATTTTCATGCTTTTTAAATTTAATTCGATTCACGCGAGCAAGAGGCGTCTTATGATTAAGTAGGTATGTCACGATCCAAAATGTTATTATATTTTGTTACTTTTATAAAATGCTATTTAGGTGCCTGGTACCTGTTAAAGCAGTTAACTGCTTTTCTATTTATTTACTAATAAACGTTAACGGTATTTTTTTTGTTTTATTACTGTTTGGTAAGGTACACCACATAAGTAAGGTAAAGGTGCTGATAGACTTGAGCATTCACTTGTAACAGAACATCAAGCATTCGTCGTTTTTATATTTGTCGCACAGTACAACGAGCCGAGCCAAGCATAGAGCCAAATATTGCTACGAACATCATGAGAATTCTAGCGAACGCTCTATTCGATGCTCGAAAATGTCAGAATTCTCGGTCGCGTGTGCTGCATTTATACTCATTGAATATACAGGTGAATTTTTGAAAAGGGCTTGGATGGCCAATTTCGAAACTATAAGGAATAGCTAAAAATGCTCGAAGGAGTCACGAGCCCGGTTTTGATAAAACTTAAAACCTCATCATTAGAATTTTGAAAAACCAATAATCCTAGCTGGGAATCGAACCCATTGATTTTGAAAAAAAAAACACAACCTTTATTATTACACCATATGATAGTGTCGCTGTTAAGGATCAAATTCTGCGAAGTAATGATATACGGCAAATTTAAGGAAAGTTTAGAATTTTAATAGAATTCATATTTCTTGTACCTAAATTTTGTATCATAATTTATTTCGTTCGAAATCCCAGGATAGATCGTAACTATTCCGTGTTTTAAATCATGCTCAGAATGATTCTTTGGAGAATATTCTAAACGGAATCAATAATATTGAATGCAGTGCGATCCTTGAGGTCTCGAATCCAGCTATGTATTGAAAACCATGGTCTACATTTTGAACAATTAATCAGTTAAAGTAAGAAAAATAAGAAAGATGAGCACTTTCCTTTAGTTTGCCGTATGTCATTACTTCCCAGAACAAGATCCTTAATAGCAACACTATCGTATGGTGTAATAATATAGGGTGTGTTTTTTTTTTCAAAATCAATGGGTTCGATTCCCAGCTAGGATTATTGGTTTTTCAAAAATCTAATGATGAGGTTTTAAGTTTCATCAAAATCGGGCTCGTGACTCCTTTGAGCATTTTTCGCTATTCCTTATAGTTTCGGATTTGGCCATCCAATCCCTTTTGAAAAATTCATCCTGTATAGAATGCTCGCTAGAATGCTTGCCAGAACGCTCGATAGAATGCTCGCTAAAGGGTTCTCGTATTTTTCTGTACCTAATGAAACATTCGCAAGAATGCTTATTAGCTTAAAGCAAGGGCTTTAACAACTACCGGGACTGGGTCCCGGTAGTTGTAACATGACGTTAGTTCATTAAGTTGCAGGTCCAATATGGAGGGGTACCTACCTCTTGGTTTGAAAAGTATCTACTAAACCCCCCTTGGTTTGAAAAGTATCTACTTACAGCAGGTAAAGTCGGTTGTCAGTTACAACATTATTTTAATCTCGACACCAATTACGTGGGACAAAATACAACTTGTGAAATATTGGGCGTAGGGCGTCGCGTAGGTATTGTTAGTATTGTGTCTCCACCTACACCTGCGGGCAAACGGGCTACTTTTATATAATTATGTAAGTAGGTACATAGTGATGCAGATGCATGCAGATACGCTTTGTTCGTGTGAGGTGAATAAGATAGAAATACGAGTACCTACAGTGACGTAACTACACCATCTGGGGCCTGGGGCCCGTGACAAATTCGTAGATTGGGGCCCCCACTCAGTAAAAATTCTCAAGTTATAGAGTTACACTAGGTAAGTGACCCCCGCAACTTCGTTGACGTCGCATCAGGTCTATTAAAGAAGAGCTATTTCTTCATCAGACTCCTAGGAGCGTGTGAAACTGCCCTGTTTGCTTAATCATAGAAGAGCTAAATGATAAGGATATTGTTAAATGATTCAGCCCACGCCAGAGGCGTCAGGTCTTAGAGGGTCAAGCATCTGTAGGTACTTACATGGAAGACATAAAAAAATTAATAGTAGGACGTTCTCCAATCGATACTGAAGCCGAAAATGTAATTTGATAAGTTTTGTCTGTCTGTCTGAATCCCGAATAAGTATCACGCCTAAACTACTGAAACAATTTGAATGGTAGTTATTTGGCACAATTTGAGCTTTTGATTCGAGGAAGGATCCAGGATACTTTTGATCCCGATAATATTTTGCGCGGTTCACACTAATAAAGCATAAAGTGTACCTACTCGCAAACAACCGCAGATGTGCTATCCGACAAAACTCTACCCGCGAAGTACTTAGAACTGACAATAAGGGATAACGGGACGGGGCCGCAAAGCTACGACTTCCCAGTCTGCTCACGAATAGTGCCATAATCGCGCTGTCAATTCTACTGCACGTGCAGGAGATCTTACCTGCATGCAAACCTGCACCATACAGCATTTTTTTTAAACGGGTGCTTGATCTGACCTGCTCGGTATTTGCGTGATCCCGCGTACCATCTGAGTTAGACCACGGGAGAGAGTGAACGCGTAAGAGGCCTGGCCCACAAGATCTTTCTAATGGGACCCGAGCCTCTCAGTGTGCCGTTGAAGTCCCGCAGAAACACCACCTCAGCGCTGCAGCGGTCAGAAATCGCTCCCGTGCGTTATCTGCCCTCTCGCTCACGTCAAACAGAGTCGGCGTTTTTAGCTTCTCTAATGTGGATACGCCGCGGTAACTGATCATCAACATGTCCTGACGAATGCGCACACCCCACCCACCCTATCTCAAAGTATATTAGCCTGGGTAACACAGGTACGATGTGTCGTCAATGCGGCCCATTTATGTTTTCATCAGGAACATCAGAGCTGGCCGTGCCGTCTTTAGTGGAAGACGGCGTCAAGGTTTACATGAAGGCCATGATTGTTGGACTCCGCCTGAAATTGTGATTTTTGCGGGGTTTTGTGCGGCCACTCTAACAAAGATCTTCCTTTTTTTACGCACGGCTATGGCGTTAAGATGGGCCGACATTTGCCATAGCGCAGTGGGTAGCGACAAGACGCAGTTTCGGTTGTGTCTGTGTGGTTGAACGGAAACTGATCCACAATCCATCATTTGTTTTCTGTGGCTTATCCGACTGACGAAAGGGCCCTAACCACTGACCTGTAATAGTATTACAGGTCAGTGGCCCTAACTAACCCCCGTAGCGCCAGAACCCCGCGTCGCTCACACTACTACTGCTACTGGTACAAGTCTCACTGGTTGACGGGTTGATCATCGCCCCGGGCCCTGCTCTGTTACTAACTTCTAGTGTTGGGTTACTTAGAGGGCTTTTTACAGCTACATAGGGCCAACCACAGACGTACAATAAGTAGCAGACGAAACATTAATTATGTTTGTGTGCGTTGGTCTTTCCATTCCGCTCGCTCTAAGGGGTTAGTGAATGCTGCTATCTCGTTTCTACACGTATAGCAACACTATACACGACATGTTAAAAAAAATGACGTTCGCCTAGTTTTTGAAAGGTCTAAGCTGCCGATGCTGCAGTTTGACGTATTAGATACCTCTCATTAATGTAGGGGTCAAACTCAGGCACTTCTTTTCAAGATTAAATTTAATGCTAACATAAAAATAAGTGTGGCAAACTGTGATTCAGCATTTAATTAGTTCAGAATTGCATTTTAATATAATGCCTGTAATCTTCGATGATATTGAGTATACAATATATAAAAATGAAGCCCGATTTCCGTGGTCACGGCATCACGCGTAAAATGCTGGACCGATTTCGCTAATTCTTTTTTGTTGTGTTTGTTTCTGTCAGGAGAAGGTTTTAAAAAAATTTTATGATGGGTATCGTTTAAGGGGGATTTTGGTACGCTGAGTACAAATCTCATGATACTTTTGGAATCCAATATGGCCGCCGCGCTGAAATCACAAAATTTCATGATGGGTATCGTTAAAGGGGGTTTTTGGTATGCTGAGTACGAATCACATGATAATTTTGCAATCAAATATGGCCGCCGCGCCGAAATCACAAAATTTCATGATGGGTATTGTTTAAGGGGGATTTTGGTACTCTGAGTACGAATCTCATGATAATTTTACAATCCAATATGGCCGCCGCGCCGAAATCACAAAATTTCATGATGGGTATCGTTTAAGGGGGATTTTGGTACGCTGAGTACGAATCTCATGATACTTTTGCAATCCAATATGGCCGCCGCGCTGAAATCACAAAATTTCATGATAGGTATCGTTAAAGGGGGTTTTTGGTATGCTGAGTACGAATCACATGATAATTTTGCAATCAAATATGGCCGCCGCGACGAAATCACAAAATTTCATGATGGGTATTGTTTAAGGGGGATTTTGGTACGCTGAGTACGAATCTCATGATAATTTTGCAATCCAATATGGCCGCCGCGCCGAAATCACAAAATTTCATGATGGGTATTGCTTAAGGAGTTTCTTGGTATGCTGAGTACGAGTCACGTGATAATTTTGCAATCCAATATGGGCGCCGCGCCGAATTCACAAAATTTTCGTGATCGGTATCGTTTAAGGGGTTTTTTGGTATGGTGAGTACGAATCACATGATAATTTTGCAATCCAATATGGCGGCCGCGCCGAAATCACAAAATTTCATGATGGGTATCGTCTAAGGGGTTTTTTTGTATGCTGAGATCGAATCACATGATAATTTTGCAATCCAATATGGCCGCCACGCCAAAATCACAAAATTTCATGATGGGAATCGTTTAAGGGGTTTTTTGGTATGCTGAGTACGATACACATGATAATTTTGCAATCCAATTTGGCCGCCGCGCCGAAATCACAAAATTTCATGATGGGTATCGTCTAAGGGGTTTTTTGGTATGGTGAGTACGAATCACATGATAATTTTGTAATCAATTATGGCCGCAGCGCCGAAATCACAAAATTTCATTTATCATGAGATTCGTACTCAGCATACCAAGAAACCCCTTAGACGATACCCATCATGAAATTTTGTGATTTCGGCGCGGCCGCCATATTGGATTGCAAAATTATCATGTGATTCGTACTCAGCATACCAAAAAACCTCTTAGACGATACCCATCATGAAATTTTGTGATTTCGGCGCGGCGGCCATATTGGATTGCAAAATTAACCCAAAATTCGTACTCAGCATACCAAAAAACCCCTTATATGACATGCAACATTAAATTTTACAACGGTGGCGCGGTGGCCATATTGGATTGCAAAATTAACCTGAAATTCGTACTCAGCATACCAAAAAACCCCATAAACGATATCCAACATGAAATTTTACAATGGTGGCGCGGCGGCCGTATTGGATTACAAAATTAACCTGAAATTCGTACTCGTACTACTATTTTTTTCCCAAAAGCGTTTGACATCTTAGATCGTATGTCCACCTATTTATAATCCGGACCAGTGTGCGGCCGGCCAGCCGCAACAAAAAAAGCGCATTGATGTTACGAGTTGGATCAAAACGTTACACATTGTATCATTACAAGGCGCGCATTGCAATGCTCGGATCACCTGCTTCACTGCTGTAACCTCGTCTTGTATCATTACAAGGTGCGCATTGCAATGCTCGGTTCACCTCCCACACTGGCTGTAATTCTCGACTCGTAACATTACATTACGCGCGAATGCTCCCGGTGAGGGAGCACCTTTAGAAAAAAATGATGTTTTGTAACATCATTTTTTTCTAAAGGTGCTTTAGCCTCAAGCATTTTTTAAGACCTATCTATGGATGACCCCACACGTATGGGTTTGATGGAAAAAAATCTTTTCGTTTCAGTTCTGAGTATGGGGACCCCCAAAATTTACTGCTTTTTTCTAGTTATATTTAAAAATCCTAATGCGGTTCACAGAATACAACTACTTACCAAGTTTCAAGTGCATAGGTCTTATAGTTTCGGAAAAAAGTGGTTGTGACATTCGGACGGACAGACAGACAGACATGACGAATCTATAAGGGTTCCGTTTTTTGCCATTTGGCTACGGAACCTTAAAAGAGGTATTTTAAGATACTCTTCATTAAAATAAATCTTATTGAACTAGGCGGCTAACTCCTTCCCTGTAGTTGCGTTAGTGTGTGTGGTTTTTATATGTGTTAGTTTTGGCGTACTTTTCAATCTCTAATGCTTTGTCTGCTACTTATTGTAAGTCTGTGGGGCCAACATATAATAAATTGTAAGATCTTTTGTTACCATGTTTATAAGCAAATAAATCTATTCTATTCTATTAACATCAACCACGTGGGTACCTACCTGAATGCGCCGGAGCCTCGTCCGTTAATATAGCAGCGCCGCTTGCAGCTACGTGGGCCTTTTGGTAAGTATGTTTCATTTCGTCTTACTATTATTGGTTTTGATAATTGATGCTCAATGTGTTTGATCGCCAGTTCGTATTATGTTCACGCCAAGTTACCATGATTTTGTATTAGAATTTAATGAGAGAGCCAAATTCTAGTAAATAATAATTTTCACTCGGTTCAGTTTGGATTCGTACCTACTATTGTACCGATAAACGTCATAGATAATGTTGCTCAATGGACCCGTTACATACCTACATACCTACCTACCTGCTATACCTATTGGTAGCGGGGCAGGGCGCCGATTTACGACATACGACGCGACGTGAAAATTTACGGGAAATATATTACGTTTCACCCGTAAATCTGCAACGGTTGTGTACAGCGCCATTAAAAAAAATCTTGAAATAAAAAACAACGTAAATTATTTGATGATTTATTAAAGCGATACAAAAAAACAAACATTGCAGGCTTTGACTAGAAAAATCCAATATGTAACCTACTTATAATAATTAATAAGTCTAAATTCTGGAAATGCATTAACATTAGGTTAAGTATTAATTACAAATATTTCTACACCTCAAATATTAATAAGTATGCCTTTTTTGCAATCTATACACAAAACTCTTGTTTCATATAAACAAATAATTTTAAAACAATAATAGTGTGTTACCTTTCTTACTAACAAAAACAAATAAGTATAATTTTTCAATTTCATCTACATAATATGTACAGATGGGTATAAAAACTAAAGTTGTATGTAGCTGCCTACACTGTTAGATTAGTCTACTCTATTATAATTGTTCAGTGATTTAATAGTCCAATGCATTTCATTACCCTGGTAAAATATATACTGTGAGAAAAAACTACATTTTGTGCAACAATCATTTCTTTTACAAAAAACTTAGTAATTTTTATAGTTATTTAATTTCTGGAAACCAACATACCTAATTGTTATGTTTTTCTTTGACTTTTCATTGACTTTCATCGCAGGGATCCGTTGCGCTGTTTTGTAGTTTTAGTGGTGCGACCAAATAGTGCGGACGAACTCACACACGCACGTGCGTACGCAGTGTACGCACACAAAAACAGCATTCCACAGAAATGTAATAACCAAAGTGTGATAGCACAGGGCTGGTGTAGGTGATTTTTTTGCGTTCATCCGATGGTGTCTGTTCTAGTTTGCAAGTAAGGAATTAAAAACTGGGAGTATTTAACAAGGAAAGGCTTATTTTATTTACGCCGAACCCTAAATGTGCTCAGAGGGTAATTATCAGTGATTCCTCACACGTACAACCCTGGGTTCTTCAAGTGAAGAGCCATCAATTTAAAGGGCCTACAAAGAGATTTGGCCATTTCTGCAGCATGCTGGCCGTATATTTCAGAACAAGACGATACATATCAAAGCAACGTTTACGCTCAACAAATATAACGATGCTTGTTTGAAAATAGCCTCCTTAGTCAGTCAGGAAGTACCTATACCTAATATCATTGTTGGTAATATTCATATTTTAACACTTATGTTATTTATTGCTATAATATTGTTCAAACATAACTCGGCTGGTGCTTACTCAGACTGTTCATTGTTACAATTTGTCTCTTTTAACTTACGAATGACAATTGGTTTTAAACAGTATACAGTACAGTATTAAACAGTAACGAAATACAGATGTGAGATGTACTATACCTACTAACTTTGTCAAATATAGGATGATAATTTTCACAGCTGACACCAATGAAATTTTTCGAGTAGTATGTCTAGAATTCTAGAAGTAACACTCATAACGACCATCCACTGACAAGCAAAAATCTCGTTGTAAATAAAAAATCGAATAAATAACAATCAATAAAGTTGGCGAAGATTCCTGTAGTCTGATAAGATAACCCAGGACATAAGGACCAGCGCAGCTCATATTGGTCCACTGGACTCCGAGTATAGCGATCCGGTGACAAAAGCACGTTTTTTTAACAAAAGGAATTAAATAGATAAATTTAATGAAGCCAAATTTGACTCTAAATGTCAAATATCGATAGTAGAGTACTCATAGTGAAATCACGCAGGCTTTTGACAATGAGGAGCATAAATTTTAAAGCATACATTATCTGACTTGTGAAATATTACTAAATGCAAATACCTAACTAATAGAACACGTGTACGATTTCTAGACTGAATATGACAATATAGCGTGAAACAAAGTACTTTTTAAAAAACACATTGCATACTTCGGTGTTCCACAGGGTTGTGTACTAAGCCCTTTATTATTTTACTAGCTGATGCCCGCAGCTTCGCCCGCGTAAAATTTGTTCCCGTACCCGCTTCCCGTAATTTATCCCCTTGGGGGTAAAGTTCATCAAAATCCTTTCTTAGCGGATGCCTACGGCATAACATCTACCTGCATGCCAAATTTCAGCCCGATCCGTCCAGTGGTTTGGGCTGTGCGTTGATAGATCACTATGTCAGTCAGTCACCTTTGAGTTATATATATTTAGAAGAAGAAGATAATATGGATTAATCATTTTTCGGAAGCACCAGACCATAAAATCACACACCTATGATAGTACTATAGCAATATTATGCATGAATAGTAGCAATTTAAAAAAATGATTTTTACGACAAGGATGCTAAATGTAGGTATTATTTTAGCAAAGCAAAAAAATTAAGAACTTCGAAAATGTACAATTTCAAGATAAACAAAAATTGCCAAAGACGATGCGCAGACTAGGATTTATCAAAGCTCACAGAAGCGATGCATTAGAGCTATATTTAGCTTCCATGCTATATCATGCTTTGAGAGCAAAACTTGAGATCAATTTGTTTACACTTTTATGAGTAAAATTGTTATTATGTGCGCAATAACGTTTCATCTATTATTATCATCGAATATCGCCTATCCCAATTTACGCCACCACAAACGGTTCTGCGCCTTCCGCATTATAAATATGGGACTGAACTTGATCCTTAAATTTGAGCACAAAGTTATAATAATATAATTTTCATATAAACTAACAAAAATCTTATATGTAATACTGGCGGTGCTCCAACATCATTCATCTATAGAATTCAATAATACTGTGTTAATAAATTCATAAACGGTAGTAGAAAACCTTCATAACAAACGCGACCTGTGCAAATTATCATCCCATTTCAGACAGAGTATACAGTTTAAAATATAAACTTAGGAGTAGATTGTGCGGTTTTTCTTTTATTTGACATCAATAAAACTATAATTTTAGTGGCATTTCTGGACCATTTGTTCCTGTTTTATAAGATATAGGTACCCTTGGAAAGTCCATCGAATAAAACATTCCAGTAACGGAGAAAATGCATTTGAAGAAATGAACAATGCTACAATTTTGTTTATGTTTGGTCGACAGCCAAAGTCAGTCTTCACGAATGGTAAGGCATGGCGTGATCAGAAATGTATTCTCTCAGTCTGAAGATTAAGGGACTACTCACGCTTATTCCGTTCCATTTACCTTTCCGTATTTATATTTTTTTTTTACGTTTTGAAACATTCACACCAGGCGTAGGAACAATACCGTTTATAACGCGTTCTGATTACTGATGATTCAAAGTATAAAAAAAGATAGAAATACGGCATAAGCTGAATGGGGCTGAATAAGTGTGAGTGGTCCCTAAAAGTATGGCAACACTGACAACAATATGCTATATTAGCTTTGGCCATAAACAGATAAATATGCCAGAATCTGGGATATTTATACAAAAAATAAACACAGCCTTAAAAGTATTACTTAGGTACAAATGGAATAGTAGTTTTCGATACAAGTGTGGGATTTCTGTTATTACGACGAGTTTCGACAGATGTTGACCCGAGCCGAAGTCGAGGGTGGACAGTCGGAACGAGTTGAAATAACAATCCCACACGTTGTATTGAACAACTATTTTTAATACAGTTGCGAAAAAATTAAGCAATTTAATAAAATAATAAAAACACAATAAACCTGAATTGTCCAAAATGGCGGCAAGCGTAAAAGAATATATACCTACCTAAGCAGAGACTATGGCAGTGCACTTCATACAGCCAACTTTTTTTATATTCATAAATTTAATTTGGCCTATACTTATATTAATTTATGTTTAAATTTTAATTAAATTACTTTTAATCTGATATTGAAACAAGTTACTATCTTTTTTTTGAAACATTTGCATGAATTACAGACATTATTTTGACAGTTGGGAAAGGAAACGCGCACTAGTGCGGGAAAGGTAAAGAAAAGCACGAGTGTGTAATAGCCCACATCCCGAACGCTAAACGTCCCTGTAATACGCCACTTTTTGAGCAACTGTATTAAAATAGTAGTTTTCGATACAAGTGTGGGATTTCTGTTATTACAACGAGTTACGACAGGTGTTGACCCGAGCCGAAGGCGAGGGTAGACAGTCGAAACGAGTTTAAATAACAGTCCCACACGTTGTATTGAACAACTATTTTTAATACAGTTGCGAAAAAATTAAGCACTTTTTTATAATAATAAAAACACAATAAACCTGAATATCCAAAATGGCGCCAACCGTAAAAGAATATATACCTTCTTAAGCAGAGACTATAGCAGTGCACTTCATACAGCCAACTTTTTTTTATATTTATGAATTTAATTTGGCTGATATTTATATTAATTTATGCTTAAATTTTAATTAAAATTACTTTTAATCTGATATTGAAACAAGTTAGTATCTTTTTTTAGAAATATTTGCATGAATGAATGAATTATTTTGACAATTGGGAAAGAAAACGCACGAGTGCGGGAATAGTAAAGAAAAAGCACGAGTGTGTAATAGCCCACATCCCGAACGCTATACATCCCTGTAATACGCCACTTTTTGAGCAACTGTATTAAAAAATATATTACATTAGATAAATTGTGGCAGCACATTCTATAGTGCTTAAAATATATAGGTACAAGATTAAACTCATGTTATTTAAAACATAGGTACTTTCGAAGAGAGCAAATCAATTATTTTAATAATGGTTTGTAATAAATAAATCACCTTACCACTTAAGTTTTCCTACTAACTGAAACACATAACTTTAGTACTAATGCATAGCCAGCAGAATTAAACAAAATCACAATCTTATGAGTAAATCAGGCACAGCCTCTAATGTATGTCTGATGATGAATGGTAATGTTGATTAATATTGTACTTAGGCACTGTGCAAGTATATACCATTTATACCATTCAAACATTCCTAGCCTTCGAGTTGAATACCTTGAATCCATGAATTCAAATCTGCTGAACCGGGACACTCCAGAAAATTTTCTTCTGGTTCTTCCCGCACCAGCAAACGTCGTGCAGCTACTTGCCCAGAAATGTAAGCGCCGTGAGCTGTTGAGTAGAAATTGCTGTGTGTATGCTCTCCAGCGAAGAGCAGAACAGGCTGAAACATAATGAGATTTTTCGTTAGTTTTAAATTTAGTTGTAGATGGTGTTGTGTGAGAAAGTCCCACAATATTTATTTATTTTATTTGTAGTTAGAACAGTCGGCCTGTATAAAGTAGGTAAATTCTGACATAATATAATGATAGTAAAAAACCTAAACATATAATAAAACTAGCTGACCCGCGCAACTTCGTTTGCGCCACATAAGAGAGAGTATTACCTGTTTCCGTCGCATTTACTCCCGTCGCGTTGCGTTTACTCCCGTAGCGTCTCATCGTTAATATTCAATACTACGTGACAGAGAGAGAGTGAAAGGTTTCTCGTCGCGTGTATTCCCGTCGCATTATTTTTAAAAACAATTTCGTTAATGAAAGAGGTATCCCGTGGCACTATTGTAGAAAAAAAATGATTGCCGTTAAAATGGTTATTGTGCACCAACCCAAAGATAGACACATGCTACCGCGCATTTTTTTAGAACTTTTTTAAGAGAAACAATTTGTACTAGGTACATATTTTTTACATAACTATAAATATTTACGCAGCACCCGCAACGAAGCTCTCAAAAGGAATAACTTTTCCCCCGTTTTTGAAACATTTACTATTACTGCTCCGCTCCTATTCATTGTAGCGTGATGCTATATAGACTATGACACTCCACAATAACGTAGCTTTCTATTGGTGAAAGAATTTTTAAAATCGGTTCAGTAGATCCCGAGATTACCCCTTACAATTTAACAAACACACAAACTTTACTTCTTTATAATATTAGTATAGAATTAGATGATAGAGAAGTCAAAACTGTACATTGGAAATATTAAAAATAAAACTCGCTGGGTGTTCAACATAAGATACAGAAGCCGAAAATATTGTTAGAATTTTTTTTGTCTGTTTGTCTGTTTGCTTTGCTTTGTTTGGAATGATCTCGAAAAGTATTCAATAGATTTCATTCAAATTTTGCACAAATATTAACTAGGGGTAGGGTCTTCAAATAGGCGATATATTATCACACTAGATATCCTGGATGAATGAAATTGGCATTATATCATAATTTTCACGCGTACGAAGTCGCGGGCAGCAGCTAGCTTTTAATAATAGTGAATTTTATTTGCAGCACTATTCTTGAGAAGAAACGACGATATTATCCTATCCCTTTGTTATAACAAGTGTATGAACACTTGTCATCTTTCTCGTTTGTCATGCCACAGAAAGGGACAGGACATGTGGGACCACCATAGTCCCAGATTATTAATTTCATAGGTTTTTATAAAATGTTTGTAACTCCTACTAATATTTGTGACGTTGCAGTCGCATGCTAGATTTCATCTTCCCTTAGCAATGTTTTTTTTACAAATTTATAATCAGATAGGTGACATTTTATTTGCTTATCTCTTCCGAAATATGTACTATCTTGTATTACCATTGCAAACCCATATCTTATTATAATACTAAGCTATATTGATGAACGATAAAGACTTCAGAAGTTTAGTAGGTATTGCATTTATACAATCAAATTCCGATTATACAAATGTTTTCTTCAAAATAACAGTAGAGATAAAAAAATATATAAATTGAATTATATTCAATAAAATAAGTCTTTTAAAGAAACACTATAACTGTAGGTCCAGACAAATAAGGTTTTCGGAGCAATTGGCTTAATTAGCCAAAGAACATTTATTAAAATTTTGTCCTGGGCCGCTGGGTGGAGATGAAATACATGAGCTCCAGTTTTAGTAGTGAGTCATCTAGTTTAGTAGGACCCATAAACCATTCATATCAGAAACAAGAAAGCCGTGGGATCGTTTTCACTAGACTGCCCCTCTCTAACACGTTTATTGTGAAAGTGAAAGTTCAATCCTATTGACATTGCCATTTTTGTTTTATTTCAAACTTTGAACAGATGATTCACGTGACCTAGTGGCGTAGTTTAATGCGACAGAGTCACAGCTACAGAAAAAATCTCGCCATGAGCCCCTCTGCAGTCTATTTTATAGAGAGGGGCTAAAAATGCAATAAATTCTTACAAATGGTAATTTTTAAAAATTAATTACCTTTTTATCGTGTATATTTCTAAATAGTGGTTGAGCTAAACTTTCCACATCACTTTGACTGGCACCTACAGCTATGGCAGTATATGATCCTTTAGTGTATGGTTGCTTCCTCCAACTTGTACTGAAAACAACAAAAACTCATTTACTAAAAAGAATGCCAGATGCAGAACCAGAGGAAATCCAACAGATATCAGTCACAGTATTCAAGAGAGAGTGGCTTTTCTTGCTTATAAACTAGTCTCACTGCGACTATTACTAATCTTATTATTTATACTGTTGGTTAATGGCACTTGGTGGAACCTGCTTCACATATTGAATATAACATCACTTGTACTGTTCTATTGTCCTGTAAATGTTGTGGAACAGTACAAGTGGTATTATTCACTACATTACTGATCTATTGTCAGTCACAGTATGGGGGCATTTGTTTCTTTGAAATCACAGGTGTAAACCTAAGTTTGGTGGACTTATAAATCTGCAACAAGGGTTTATTTAAATAACTAAAAATCTTTAAGTTCAATGATAAATTCTACTAACCAGACACATCTCTGTGGTTCAGGAACAAATGGATCATTAAGAAATTTACGTAATATCATTGTGCAGGTTGTAGATACTGTACTATGTGGCAATGATTCCATATATTCAGCTTCTTTTCCCGACAGCCACCCTAATAGAAGAGTTTCTGTGACTTTGCTAAATGAATAGATCTTTTTGTACCACGAATCTGATATATCTTCAGGTGAAGCTGTACTCTCCCACAATAGCATAATCTCTGTGATTTCTGGATTTAAAAATGGTCTATCATATTCTAAGAATATTTTATTTACAGTGCTAAACAACAATCTCTCAATAGATTCGATTTTGTATTGTGGTAATGAAGGTTCAAATAGTGCTTTTGCATTGTCTTTTAGAACACCTAGAGGTATAGTACATATCACATGATTGGCAAAGAAAGACTGTCCATTTTCACAAACAACTTCAACACTATTAGATATTTTTTTCTTTGACTTCCGTACAGTATCTGTCAAAGACGTGCCTTCCCCAATATTCACTGTGTTATCAGAACTTTTAGACATATCTTCAATTACAGTTTGATCTGAATCCTCAGACTCTTCACCAAGATCTTCTGAGCGATGTTCAGCTGAATCCCATTTTATTCTATTTACAGCATGGTCTTTGAGTATTTTATCAGGTGAAATATTTTTTGTTAACGGCTCCAAAATTGAACTAAATCCTGTTGGTATCATAATGTTACCACCCTGTAGTTCTGTGTAGCTTCCCAACTCTAGGAGATCTATTTCATCCATAGTATTACAGCCAGATATACAGGTTTCTCTTTTTAATAGGCAGTCAAATATCAGTCTCCGTAATTTCTTTTCTTCTGATGAAGGCAAACGCTCTAAGTATATAGTTGCTTCCAAATTAATATGTTCACCAACACTGTGTATATCTGGTGGTGGTAAGTACTGACACAAGAAATACTCTTCACAGCGTCTTAAAAAACATACATATGCTTCATGAATCTCGTGTAGAACCCCGAATGGGACTTGCTTGCCGTCTTCAGTAGCTGCTATAACCTTATGCGGTTTAGGTATATTTATTATGTTTACAAGACTATTGGCCATGGCTATTTCAAAAATTGGATTTCCCAGTACACCATGTATCCAATTGGCGCCCAACTCAACATTTTGATTTTTCATGGGTATTGCAATTATGCGACCACCGATACGTTTCCTCGCTTCCAAAATGATAAAATCTTCCATACCATTTTTCAAAAGATAATTGGCAGCGGACAATCCAGCTATGCCTGCACCGATAATCAAGACATTGCACTTATTGGTCTCACATTTCTTACTAGAATTTAAGTTTTCGTCACCCATAATATTTAATATTTGCTAATACTTGTATTATTTTGTCACAATTGTCACTGCACTTTTGACATTCAGCTGGTTACGACATCTTTGTCAAAATCACAGATTATTTCCAAAACTAGAAAAAAAAAGGTTTTTGTCATTTCAATGAATTAGGTATGGAACACACTTAGCACACTCTTTGCACCGATTCATCACAATGTTCCCTTACTCGAATTTCTGCTCTGAAAAACTGACAAAGAATGGATCGCAGGTGGTAGGCACTCGCGGTATAACGAGCAGTATGAACCGAAGTCACTCCTAAAATGTTTGGAAATAATGTTAAAGGGGTCCCGGTCCGGTCCGGTCAGGTCCGCATGTGTGTGTGCATCGACGTGTATGTACACATGATATTGACGAGGCATGACAATAGCAGTTTGACCGTGTCGCTAGCCCTGTGAAAAGAAACACAAAACTTGAGCAGTGGACCTAGCTTTATGTGGACTCCTCTGAAAATTATGGTGCCTGTTTCGATCGCGAATCTTGTCCATTTCCGGATATTTTACGACATTTAACCATAGACTATGCGAGATGAAAATGAACTGCAAATTTATTGTTATCTCTTTTTTTTATTCGTTTTTCATGCTATTGAATTTTAGAAGTCTCTTTCTGGTGACCTTTGAATGTGCTGGTTAATAATAATAATGAAATCTTTGTTTACTTCACGTATTCTGTACAGTGTTTTTGTTATTGTGATTCATAAATACATTGAATTTTAATTAAATCTTTATATTTCGTTCGATATTAAGAACTTACCTTAATTACAAAGTGCTTGTGACACGAAATAACGTGAAAGTAGACTTGAACATATTGTGTACAATTTCGATATTGAAAGTCATGAATAATATGTGCCAGAACAAAAATTTTGTTTAGAATTGTATTTTGTTATGGTTATGTAATCGAATGATGAGATATTATAATTTGACATCGAACAAACATCATACATATTGTTTCGATCGTTTTGATCACATTGAGGAAGTAAATAAAGTAAATAAAATAGGTACAACACGTGGGTATTTCAGTCCATAAATCGATAAAGACGTAAGACGCGTGCGCCAATCTGTATCAACAAGACTATTATACGTCAAGGTCACTGATCACAAACACGTGCGATGTCGGATTCTATTTACACACATGACTTTCTTCTTGAGCCAGGTATAGAGATAAAACAAGAATTGCCGTTAGAGTTAGGCACTATGTCTGCGTCCGTGCCTATCCCACAACGGCGTGTCGACCTCGGCGACTTCGGCAATGACTTGGATCTTTGTGGACAAGACAGTTTCGTTACTTCCTTGCACAACATGCCCACCATGCAGTACAACAAGTTATCTTTTGATACAGACAACTCATCTAAAGTTGAAAGCTTTAAAATGGATGATGATGACATATTTCAAGTAGACAAAGCTGATTTAATACTTGGTCCCACTCTTGCTGAGCTGAATGCAAATCCAGACACACTGTTGGATGATTTAAATTTTGATGATTTGCTTTTGCCTGAAGAGAGTGGGTATTGTGTGCAAATTGGTGGTGTGATGGGTGGTTCACGCCGTCTCAATACTATACAGCCAAATAGTATTGCACTTGGGGAGAGTCCATGCAGTCCTTATAACCGAGCACAGCTTGCATTTTCACCTGCGAGTCAACATAGTTCTGCATCCTCAAGTTTTGCTCAGCCTATGAATCAGCTGCCAGATCTTATACTCAAAATGGATGGATACAGTGGTGAAATTGCATTGGGACAGTCCGTGCCTGCTTCAACTGTATTGCCACCATATCCTATGAGTGTTAAACCACAATCTGCACAGCTATCATCTTCAGCACCAACAAATCTCACTATGGAACAGGTTATTATGAATTTTCATTACTTTTAGTTTATTGTAACCATTTATTTCACTCACATAAAAAGTGTATCTCACATAATATTATGTTATACCCATTAACAATTCAGATAATAGGCAATTATAATTTCATTTTTTATTAATTAGCTGAAGGTAGCCTAATAGGTAGGTACAATAAGAAATGAAAAAGAGGAAGTGGTGCGAAATTGTATTGTTGTGAAAGGAGGGAAGAACTGCATGATATGATGGTAGCTGATTATACTTACCTAGAATGACTGATGATGATGACCTGTTCACAGGTCATCATTCATCATCATCGGTCATTCCTGTTCTCAGGTCATCATCATTCATCATCATCAGTCATTCTAGTTAAGTAATTGTCAATATGTTCCCTTAGTTGCATTTATATGATAACTGCAACTAAGGGAACATATTGACAATTTGTTTACATGCTTAGGTACTGGAGTAGCAACAAGCAATAATTTCAAAGGTTCATTAAAAGGTAAAAGTTGTGCAGTCGGTCATGAAAATGTATCTTGAAACTGTTTTATAATGAATCCAGTGACTAAAATTGTTTTAAAATAGGAAACATAATTGTCTAATTACAATTTGTGAGAAAACAGAGGTTCCCCATCAAGTAAATTGTTTTTGCATACCCAGCAGAATTCCAACTTTTACACCATAGCCCTACATGCCATATTATATGATATTCTAAGAAGTGATTCTTGAATTGCCAAGTTGTAGATATGCTCAACTTTTTTGCACTCAAACTTATGATTAATCGAAGGCACAAGCTTTACATGCTGGTGCAATTTGCAAAGCTACTCTTTTGTGACATGCCACTGGCAGGGAACATCTGGGGTCAAGTGCCCATCTATCTGAGTGATCAGAAAAAATATTCAATGTGGCAAACTTAGCAAATTTAGCATTTAAATTAATTTGCTTTCTCTAACGTCATAGTTAACTTTCTAGTTTGACCTGAAGACCCATGCACCAAAGTCATTGACCCCGTAGTCAATTGTTACTGCATTACAGGTCACTCTTTTCTGACAATGCATATTATCCTACTATCCTACTTCTTCTAATTTTTTTTTTTTTTTTTTTTTTCTCCTGTCCTATCTTGCGATCGGTTTAATAAACCATTAGCAGATTTGTTGTAAGATAATATTGGCAGGTGAAGTTTGTTCTTCCAATGAAGAATCCACTTCCATTAACTTTATTCCCTTCTATTCTGTCACTGCAAAGTCCCATATATGATTTCGCTTGAGCCTTTTCTTCTCTGGTAGTTTGCTTAGAGCTGAAGCCAAGCTGTTTTCGTGAGCCTCAATTCGGTTTTTGTAATTCTTTATTCTCTGCTTTATTTCTTCCATTACAGAATTTACCTGTAGGTGCTCATGCAATTCCGAGGTTTTGATAAACCATGGAGCGTTTGTAATGGTTTTTAGGGCTTTATTTTGAAAGCGTTGCAGTATTTCCACATTTGAGTTTTTTGCTGAGCCCCACAGTTCGATACCGTAAGACCAGACAGGCTTTAGTACTGCTTTATATATTAGTAGTTTGTTTTCCAGGGATACTGGTGATGATCCTCCCAAGAGCCACTTGAGTTTCCGGAGTTGTATGTTAAGCTCGTCTCGCTTTTTCATTATGTGATATCTCCAGGTTTGAGTTCTGTCAAGGTGCATGCCTAGATATTTTACTGTGACAGCATGTGGAAGTGTATCTTGCCCGAGTCTGACAGAAGGGCAGTCCTGTTTTCTCAATGAGAATGTTATGTGCGTTGATTTGTTAGCACTGGCTTTTATTCTCCATGCTTTCATCCATGCATCCACCCTATTAAGATGTTTTTGAAGCGTTGTTGAAGCCTTAACAGGATCCCTGTCATTGCACAAGACAGCTGTATCATCCGCGTAGGTGGCAGAGAGCACCCCTCTGGTTGTTGGTAGATCTGATGTGTAAATTAAGTACAGAGTTGGGCCTAATACCGAACCCTGGGGTACTCCAGCCTTTACATCATAGAATTTGGAGTATGAGTCATTTATTTTTACTCGAAATATTCTATCTTCTATGTATGACTTCAGAAGGATGTACAAGTTATGTGGAAGTAGCTTTTTCATCTTATACAACAGACCCCGATGCCAGACCTTGTCGAATGCCTGCTGCACGTCCAAGAATACAGCCGAGCAGTACTCTTGACTTTCCAGTGCATCACGTATTTTATTCACAACTCTGTGAACCTGTTCTACAGTTGAGTGTCCCGCTCTGAACCCAAACTGATGTTGTGGTATCATATTGCCATCTCTGAGTATAGCGTTTAATCTCTGTGAAACGACTTTCTCAAACAGCTTAGACATAACAGGCAAGAGGCTTATTGGCCTGTACGATGATACTGAATGTGGAGGTTTTCCAGGCTTCGGGATCATGATGATTTCCGAGACCTTCCATAGACGTGGAAAATGGCCGGTTCTGAGTATTCCATTAAAGAGCTGTGTAATAAAGACTACAGCTTTTTTAGGTAATTGTCGCAGGATTTCGACTGTTAGTAAGCAATATCCAGGGGCCTTATTTAGTTCTAGACATCGTATAATTTTCCAGATTTCGTTCGGCGAGCAGCTCCTCAATGGCGGACTAAGTTGTAGATCTGACTCGAGGTATTTGTGAATGTCGTCTTCATTAGGTGCGTCTGCAGCGTTAGGAGTGAACACTTCAGCGAGAAAGGATCCGAAGGCTTCAGCTCGTTCTTCGTCTTTTCTAGCCCATTGGCTAGTGTCCAGTTTTAGTGGGTGCTGGGCCATTTGTGGTGCATTTTTGCTAGATTTTACAGTTTTCCAGAGCGAGTATTCATTCCTTGCCGTGGCATCAAGGTTCTCCAACCTGTCCCTCAAGGTTTCGTTTTCTATTTTCTTAATGTATAGTTTCAGATCCGCAGCCGCCCTATTGAAGTCTCGTTTGTCAGAGGGATGACGAGTGTTGTGCCATACTCTCCTTAGTCGCCTTTTTTCCTGAATCATGTGCTTTAAAGTTTTAGGAATATTTTTCTTCTTTGGCTTTACAGATGTTGGTGTACAGAGCCATGCCGCGGTCTGAATAAGATTGGTAATACACAAAGCAGCCTTATCAATATCGTCGTCTGATTTTAGTGCCATTTGTAGGTTTACGTTCGCCTCGAGATATTGTCTGAACTCTTCCCAATCTGTTCTGTTGTTGTAAAGCTTATCTTTGTGTGGTTGTTATAGAAGGATAGTGCTCACTGTTGCTATCACTGGTGTGTGATCTGAACTGCCATCTAAGCAACCTTTAACACCCAGGTACATATTGGAGAATCCCTTATACACAAAAAAGTCCAATAGGTCCGGTCGCTTGTACTGGTTAGTTGGCCAAGAGGTGGGTTTTCCTGTACTTAGAAAGTGGAGTTTATTTTTGTCTAAGCTCTTTTTCAGTTCTCTACCTCTAGGTGATATTAGTCTTGAGCCCCAGTGAACATTTTTTGCATTCCAGTCCCCTCCACATATAAATCTCTGTCCGAGAGTTCTGAAGAAGGTTGTAAATCTCTCTTCCTTTAGGACGTGTCTAGGTGGGCAATATATGGAGGATAGGGTCAGTGAGCCCAGTTTATCCTGTACCATGATAGTAGTGGCCTGTAGTTCTTTTGTTTTGAATTCCGGCAAGATCACATGCTTGATGTGTTTCTTTATGAGGATTGCTGTCCCAGCATGCGCACTGCCATCAGGGTGAGATGTTGAGTACAAGCAATAGTTTTTTAGTGTACACAAATGGTCTGGTTTTAGATGTGATTCAGAGATCAAAAGCACATCAATATCATGTTGTGTTAGGAATATCTCTACTTCGTGTTTATGCTTTATCAATCCATTCACGTTCCAGGTCGCCACTCGGAGTGTGAACATGTTATCGGACAAGCTTGTTGATGACTGTTGTAAGAAGATTCATCATCATTGACATCTGGTCTAGTAGTTTGTCTAGCTTTTCAGCTTGTTGTGTGAGTAATATTTCTAGTGTCGGTTGAATTTTGACTACCTCCGAATACATTGGTGTGTTTCTATCCTGATCAACATGGTGACTTGGCAGCTTATCAGACTCTTTCGAATTTCGGTCTTTTCCTGATAAACGTTTTGGTGGTAATGGAGCTGTACTTCTATTGCCTATTTTCCTGAGCAGGATTTCTCTGTATACAGCGCAACCTTTGTAGTTTGCAGGATGTGAACCTTCACATAGGGCGCACTTCGCCGGTGTAGTGCGATCTTTTTTTGGACAGTCCGATGTTTTGTGAGCTTCTGCGCATTTCACACAACGATAGGGTCTCATACAATAATTTTTTGAGTGCCCGTATTGTTGGCATCGTTGACATTGAGGTACAGTGTTCCTTCTTTTTGGTTCTTCGATTACAATCGATTGATGATAAATATATTTTATAGCTTTTACTGCAATGTTGTTTGGATTCGGAACTAGGTTGACAAAGAATGTAGAGGTAGGTTTCTTATCAGGTCCAAATTTTACATTTATGATTTCTCCGTATACCTTGTTTTCAGTTTTTTCAATCTCTTCCACTATAGCACTATGTGGAGTTGTGTGATGAAGATTTTTAATCACTAATCGGTAACATCGTTGATCTTTTCTGTTGAATGTATGGCCGATGAGACCTTTTTCTCGAACCAGGCTGATAATTTTCTTATAAGCTTCAACATCTGAGCTGTTGATTTTTAGTTGGTTTCGGTTTATAATTTTGAACATAAAATCTTCTTTATTGGCAACTGTGCTCAGCAGTTCCGACAACTTGTTCACGTCCTCAATCTCATATAAGATGATCGGTGGTGGTTTGCTTGGGCGCTTTTGTTTAATTTCGTTGTCTTCCTCGCTGAGATCTATTTGTAGACCACTGAACTTGTTCGAAGTTTTGACCGCCTCAGGTGAGGGTGAATGTGAGGGCTTCTTACGTTTACGCATGGGGACTCTTTGCCATTCAGGGGGGCAGGATGTATTGGAGGCACAAGCTGATGTTGATGATGTATTTGATGCCTCGGTCGGTTGTTGAATGGATAGTTGTAGGGTTCCTGTGCTTAACGCAGAATTTGTTGGTTTGCTACCTAGGGAGCTACATCTAGGTCTAGCTACAAACAAGCTAGGGTGGAAAGCTTGCTGCACATATTTTTTGCTTCCAGACACATTCACTGCCATGGAAGCCTGGTCGCCTACCTCCATGGAGTCTTCGGTAACAAATTTCTCACTCTCTGGCCCGGATACCAGAGAGCGCCGGGTGTTAGCCGGATCGCATGACAAAATCGCATTCTCATTTTTCGACATTTCATAAATGGGGGGGTTTGGGAAGCAATCTCACAGCACTTTCCCAAGGTACTCCGGCTACTATTTTAGAGGTTATTTAATTCCTCTTGGCCTGTAGGGGCCGTTGAACGGGTTACTTGACCGCCGCCCGTGACTCGGCGTTGTTGCTCGTTTTGCACCACCCGGGGGACACGTGTAGGGTGGGCCTAGGAGAAGGTGGTAAATCCTACGGACGCGAGCAACTTCTTCTAATAGTATAATTAAAGTTTGTGAAGATGTTTGTTACTCAATCACGCTCTAACGGCTGAACGGATTGGGCTGAAATTTGGAACCGGGGTAGATTATAGTCTGGAAAAACTCATAGGCTACATATCATCCCTGGAATATGGGGAACGGGAACCGAATTTCACTTGGGCGAAGCCGCGAGCATCAGCTAGTAAGGACATAGATAGGCCTTAGTCATAACCGAATTTCATGATTGATAGGGTCAATAAAATTTCGCCCTTTCTACTGCAATTCATGCTTCAGCTAGTTGCCAGAAAAGGCTGTTGTGTAGTTGATGGACAGTGTCATATTAGTGTGGATTCTTGAGCAAACATGCTCAGCCATTAAGTGACAATAAAGAGAGTAACAACAATGCTATACTTTGTCTTACCTACCCAACAATTGCATGTACGTCTTGCATCAAAAGTTTATCTTATCGCAGGAGAGGAAGGCTTGGGTCTACAGCCCCGGAACCACAGTTAGGCACCTAACAAGAGTGTAAAACATGCATTAAAAAAATCATTTCATATAGATATGGCAGCGCAGAGAGCCCCGAAAACACCTGTTATCCACAAGTTCCTTGGCTGAGGCAGGATCCGTATCATCCCTCTCCGGTGGTGTCCTCAGTCCTGGAACTGGTGACTTCTCTCAAGATGAAGATGACCGAGACATTGAATCTGATGAAGACAGCGACAGATATGAAGATCTTTCTTCAGATGGTAAGTTAACAGATGAGAAAGTCCCAAACATTTTTTGGGGCCTTACAAATCAATGTCTTTGTCAGTGTATACATCTCAGCAATGATTTTCTTGTGTAACACTGCTCATAAATACTTTTTTAAAATTCCAGAATCAAATGACGAATCTGACAATAAGCCTCGACACAGCTCCAAGAAAGAAAGATTCTTCTGGCAATATAATGTTCAGGCTAAAGGGCCTAAAGGACAAAGGCTAATATTGAAAAATAAATCAGAAGATCCACACATTCTAAATCTCGTTACGGATCCAGTTTTCAGTCCTAGTTGCAGTGTAAGGGGAATAAAACACAGGTGTGCATTTATTATATTCACAAGTAATTTGCAATCAATTATGTTAATATTCTGCTGAGAAATAAACTTACTATCCAGGCTATTCAGAATTGCCAAAAATACGAAGAAAATCAGCAGGAGAAGTAGCCACATGCAAAATTATACATAATCCCCTAAAACTCATACTGTGGTTTGACTGTATTAGACTTAAGTTAAACGTTGATAATACATCAGCATTTGCATTCATATATAAAGAAAATATATCTAGTTTTTATGCCCTTCTTATCATTAAATTACTAACTAAAAGACACATTCTTACTTATTTGTGCTTTAGTGTTTCGAGTCCCACGCTGGGCGCCAAAATGTAAAAACTGCAGTTATTTGCATGGGTGGTATAATAGAGATACCTATATTTGTAAAATTATATAAATTTACTAATTATTTCAGCGGAAAAGCTAGAAAAGGCGATGGAAATGATTTGACACCGAATCCAAGAAAACTTTACGTAATCGGTAAAGAGTTGGATAACTTGGGGAAAGTGATAAATGACATGATACCAGTGAGCGAGTTGCCATTCAACATAAGACCTAAAACGAGAAAAGAGAAGAATAAACTAGCATCACGCGCCTGCAGATTGAAGAAAAAAGCTCAACACGAAGCAAATAAACTGAAACTGCATGGTTTGGAAAATGAACACAGTAAGTCCTTACTACTATTATAAATGCGAAAGTTTGTGAGTATGGATGTGTGAATATACGGTTGTTTGTAACTCTTTCACATTCTAACGGCTGAATAGATCTGGCTAAAATTTGGTACAAGGATAGATTAGGTAAGTATGTATCAGTGTCATTATGTAGTATTTTGAAAAGTTTTGTAACTTATCGCTAAATTATATAGGGTACTACCCTATTTAGTTTTACTGTTTTGTACATTTTTGTCATGTGACGGTGGAGGTGAGTGTTAATGCAAAGGTGGCCAATCTAAACCTACATATAGGGTTGCAAGCCTCAAATACCGACAGGGCGCCCGCTCGGTAAATCCATGGAATGCTAAGAGTAAGGTCTCAAGTTTTGGTCCAAATTAGCCCTATACTTACACAAATAAATAAATTTTGCTGTAAAGGTTTATAACCTAAAATTTAATAATTTATTAATTTTAATAATTTATAACCTAAAATTTAAATGGCAATTCACATAGGTATATGTGTATGCACGTCTACTGTATACTATAGTTAGTTCTTATTTTATTGCAGAACGTCTCCTGAATGGTATCCAGCAAATGAAACAAGTATTGAGCAGCCGGGCCACCAACTCACATAACAACGTTGATTGGAACGCACACATCAAAAACATTGTTAACACAGCCACAGGTAATAATAGTAAGTTAAACTTTTGAGATGTTAGTAATTATTTTACGGTAAAATGTATTAAAAAACTTGAAGTACTTTCCTTTATTAACTGGCATTATGTAACGTTTTTGACAGCATTTTGTCAATGTAGCCAAAATATGTGCTCGTGTCCGACTCGCACTTGGCCAGTTTTTTTGGAACTTGATTTGATGAAGCAATACCACGAGTCTCGAAATAAGGTGTGTTTTGTAGATTCTTAATAAGTATTTCAAAAATTAAAACCGATTTTTATTTCTATATTACAGAAGTGAAAATAGGCGGTAAAACGTCCGAATTCGTCAACAAAGTGCTTGAAAACGTGAGATCGGGCCAACCCAACGGTGGACTTACCGACCTATAGACAAACTACTGAAGTGAGTATGAAAACGAAAGGCTGTTTTATGTACCTCCAAAGTTAATTAGAAAAGAGAGTTTTATGTATATCATATAAAAAGCTTCATTGTGGTTATTCATCATCTCGCCCGCAAACATCTCGCCCTATTATGCGAGACGAAAATTTAATTTGATTTTAGTTATAATTTCAAATTTGATCTGGTTTGGTTTTAATTTCAAAGTGAATACCTACATTGGTGAAAACGGGATACATTGTTTATCTCTTCAATTAATAAAATAATTTTTCAAATTAATCCACATCCACAGGAGAAATTGGCGATTAAACAGAAAGTTATGAAAAAAATTTATGTAAATAATAAAATAAATAAAAATTGAATGGGCCGTGCCGTGCGAGTTGACGCCAAGAAAAAAAAAGTAAAATAAATTTGAGCTATCTCGCCCCATTGGACGAGATTTCTGCGTGCGATATGGCGAATAACCCCTTAATTGTCAAGAACTATTTTATTTTTGTATGGATACAGACAAAATTTAGTTGTAGTCACTAGAAGCTTTATAAGGCAACTAGGGGGAATATTAATGTAATCCTCGTATATTATTGTTATGCCATAATATAGGTGTCAGTGTCATGTATATTTTAAGACTTATGTTATTTATGGGTTAAGTTAAAAAAATCGCTAGCAGCATTTGAATATGCTATTTAAATGCTATAGGGGCTTTAGAAAGTAATAATTCGGGTACACTTGAGTGCCAATTTGTAAATTTATGACTTTATTGCAGTATAATCCAGTTCATATATATTTATGTATTGATGTATTTGTATGCCAATCTGTATTGGTCCCACCAAGAACTATCGGTTTTCCAAGACAACTTCACTTGCTAGTGCCTCTACCTTGACCCTCAAGACCCCTTACCGGGTTGAGAGGTCATGTTACGACAGTCGTTTGAAATCATGGCTGTAGCAGCCAAACGGTGCGCACCTCAGGCTCTATAAAAAGTGAGAAGATGCTAAGATGAAGCAGAAAATGTCAATCTAGTAGAACATTCTCAGTGAATTTTTCAGAAATTCCGTGTGATTTATTTCCTACAAAAGGGTGGTTAAAAATTTGTAGTCTATTTATGCACTCACACCAAAAATACTCATTTGACTTGTCTGCATAACAAATTTACCGTATAGGCTAACAAACATTAAAACTATTTATGTTATTTGTGTCCACAAAAATCCACTGCAATTTAAAAAGCCTCTCCGTCAAATAAATTTAAAACATAAAATATTTAGGAAACATTTAACTCGCCATAACACCGCTCATCTGATGAAAAGCCATGCCGGCATCTAGCGATTTGGGACCACAAGACAATATTGTTGATAATGACCCCTAATTTCTTCTGCTTGAAGAACCCGGGGTTGTAATAGGAGAGAAACACGTGCTTTGGCAGTGTTCCAAATTTCGATGGTTCGACAGAGAAACGATCTTTTGAATCGCTCGGTTCTATGATAGTGGCGACTACCCGGCACTCGTTGTTTAGGATCTATAAAGATAGGGAGTCATAAAAATACTGCAAAATTTGCATCTGAGATCGCAATAGTACGTGATTTTCTTAGTGTTAGTGTAGTAAAAGTTTTATCCATTTTAAATCAGAACATTTACGAGCGTTTCGTGACTGGCGACAAAATACAAATGGCGAATTGTGAGCGGGTAGTATGCTTATGCCTTCCCCTTCGAGAGTGTGCTTATCAGCCAGTTTTAATGCTACATTTTGAAACCATCCTTTCGTACCCGACAGGAGAAGATATTTGTTACATTTGGCATACATAATATTATATTTCACAAATCCATATGCTTTTACGAGGTTATGTCTGTAACAAGCTGTGTATAATATTATATTTACTAAGTTTACCTGTAAATGTATATGCTATTAGTTTGTGGGATGACAACCGTGATTTATATGTGTAAATATAATTTTCTTTAATACAATCGGAACGTAACACAATATATTACATAAATATGTATTTTTTAACGTATTTCATAAATGTTTATGCTTATAAAGTTATTTCTATTAATATATTAATATAAGGGTAATAAAAATAGGATGTAATCTTATTCTACTATTTTGGCACAAGTTGAAATTATTAATAGTGTTTAATAAAAATAAGGAAAACTTTAAACTAGTGATTTAATGATGTGATATATGTATATTTACATTACAAATAACAATTCGAGAAAAACAAATATTCAAACCCTGATATAATATCGTTGCAAACGATTAAAAAAAGAATCAATATAAGCGCTGTTCTAAAGAATACAACCAATAGCAACTGCCGCCTGTAAAATGTGAACAACGTGTTACGGTTTTTAAATTCTGCAAACATGTGTATTTTCGACGTTAAAGTTAATGTATCTTGTGGGCAAATATTCCGCTCTGAAGTCATTCGTAATTTATCAATCGGCACACGTATTTCATCAAGTTTCATGTGAAAAATTTTTCGGTCTTGACAAGGAATCGAACCTGCTTTTTGTGGCTTACCGGGCCAGATACCCTAGCTCTTGACCAATACTTTTGAAAGTTACTGTTGGCAGTCTCCTTCAGAACAGTACTATGTTTTTAGTATTTTTGTTATAACGTATGTCTACAAGTACAGCATGGCAAAAAAGTCTAGTAACAAAGTCAATATTTTGCATGTAGTCGACATGCAAAATCTTTTTACCAAGCTGTAATACTTTGCTAAGTAGTATTACGACAAAACTAAATCGAAGATCCCAATGCGAATATTTGACGCCCGAATCGAATAAAGTTCGATTCGCGATAACGTACAAAATAAATATGAAAGCTAGTTTTGAGCTGAAACTCTGAACCTGAAGGCTTGTATCACTAAAAGTTGCAATAAAAGTTAACATGCATATTTACGAGCCATAGTAATTTTAAAAACTGATGTAGCGAACACGACTTAAGTGGTCGAGATTTCTCTCACGGTATGACCGAACTTGAAACGGATTAAAGTAATATGACTTCTAATGGAACTTAAATAAGGTTGAAAATGGCTTAGTCAGAAAGAAAACTTGCGCCACGGCCGCCTGCATCTTGTCATCGAAGATAAATTACTATTAATCAATCTTTAAAGACATTGGAAGTTGACGAAATCGTTTCGTGGTTGATATGTATTGGGTTCGGAGGTCGGTCAGACGACATTCAATCCCAATGATGCCGAAAATAAAAAGCAAAACTATTCCTGCTCATGCCAATGAAAGTGGACCGCAAGTTCTAACAGAGGATTTGCAAGTAACTAATAATGAGCTAAGAAGAAGCAGAGATTTCTTATATTACTGTGATAAGATCGAAAATAACTTGATCGCAAACAAACCTTGCGCAGTGGTATCCTGTCATCCTAGACAATACAGATCAGGAGTTGGTCGTAAAACTACTAGCACCTCTGTGATTTGAAGATAAAATTGATACTGCTGATATCCTGATATCTGGATTGACAATTAAAATAACATGCATACAAAGTACAAAATAAAAATAATATATAAACTACCAAAAGTATGTACATATTACGAAGGTTAGCAGCATATTTTATAGAATAATGTAAAAAAACTTTTCATGGTATATTGCGTGCTAATTACTAAGTGAAAGTATTTTTTAATCATTATTCATTTCCACATTTGTGTGTCTTTGATATTAAATTTTAAAGTAGGTATATTTATAAAACTGACCGGTTTGCGCAATAGAAAGTAAATGATGTAGAACTATAATTATAACATTGATTGAAGAGTTGTAGCTTGATAAACACGAATCTAAAGAAATCCAGTTATCACGAGTGAAGTAAAATATGTCTGTGAATAAAAAATAAATACGTGTTCCTGACACTTTCAAGTGTTTCCTCGGTAATGGTGGCAATTTGACACGGTTTAGTTTTAGAAGCGCGAGCGTTCTTCTTGTGGAGCAAATGTGACATAGTTCTGGCGCTCCGCTCCTGCAACCGGCTGTTATAAAAAGTAAAATAGTTTTTGGAAGATTTGGAAAGCATTGTTACTAAACAATTGAACACAGTGATATAAAATGTTTTCGTGTTATACAAAGTATGATAACATTTGTTATCAAATGTTATGGAAAGACGTTGTATTTTAGTGTTACAGCCAGAAAGGGAGCAGGCCCTAATGCAACAGGTTTATGAAACAATTTGTAACAAAATGTAACAACTTTCAACATTTGTTAACAAAATGAAATAGATTCAGGTCACATTTGTGTGACACTCCGTGTGTATTTTATATAGATAAAAGATTATTTTTATCATTTTATATCACGCTTGTATAGATAGTTCAACTCGGTTGCGCGCACGGCGCTTTGTGCGCGCGCGCTAATTATACAGCTTCGATTGAATTACATTGACATAGCGCCCAGATGAGGCGTTTTACGCGCGCGCTTAGCCGAGATAAATGTATACATCGCGCCCAGATACTGTCGCGCTTGTGATGTATGCATTTGAAAGATACGCGAAAGTGGACCCGCACGTAAAACGCCTCTTCTGGGCACTGGCTAACTCAATTCGCCGCGCGAACAAATGAGTTGTACTATCTACCTACAGTATTGTACTGATACTCGAATTTTAAAATAAGTACCTACCTAACTGACAACACCAAATTGTATATAACATTCTGGTGCAACCGGATTACACAATAAGTGCATAGCGCTGGTACTATAAGATTAAAATATTATAATAAGAAAAATAAAAATGAAATACAAAAAATACATGCGTTTTAAAATTAAAATAGATATAAGTACGGATTTAAGAGTATAAACGATGTAGAATATACGGGTGTATGAAAAGTCAAAGTAGCATTTATGTTGAAATGGTATAATGTCAATAACTAAAAGTATGATCAAGATGAGAGAGAAAAAAAGAACACGTATAAACATCGTTACATGTATTTATTTTTTTACTAAGATAAAGTTAGCTTTTAATATTCATTAGAAATGATCTGCAATATAAGTAGTGTGTGTAGGTACCCATAGTTCTATTAGGTTAAGAAATGTAAAGTTAAAATCATATCAAAAAAATGATGATGCATTGGCAAGATTTTCAAAAATTAAAAACCTAGTTTAAGTTTTTAATAGCTAGGTATATAATATTGCGAGACTGAAGCTCGACTATTTCTGTTTTGACTTTTGTTTTATTTTTGAGCCTAAATTGCCATGTTATTATTTGTTATTAATAATTTTGTTTTTGTTACTCATTTCCGATAAAACTTCTGACGATTTGTTGGGTTGATAATATTTTATTACTTTATTGTTATTCAACTTATTTACACGTGATCAATACTCACGAATATTGTTTTAAAATCTCTAACTTGTAGGTCATAATCAAAGATTTGGTAGTGATAGCGATGCGACAAAAAATACCAAATAAACGACAAAAGAGACGAAAATGTACTATATTAATATACCTCAAATTATATACTTAGTAATAAAAGGATGAAATCTAATATTCTTATATCAGAAAGCTTCTACAATATAATTAGTATGTAAATGAATATAAGTTAATGTTATATTTAACGTAAGTTAATGTTTACTCATTTTCACATTGGTCTTTTGGTAATTTTGTTGTAAAATAGATTACAAATGCTTTGTTGACAGACGTTATATAAGTGATAAAACAGTTGTCTATCATACTTCAGCTAAAAGGAACCGCGATTTACCTGTCATGCAATGTTAACTAAACCCAATCTAGCCGCAACCGGTTAACCCACTAGCCGGCGCATGGGGAATTTTTATTACTCGTACATCCACTGCACAGTGGTGAGGAAAAGTATCGTTATCAATTCAATCCAACACCCGTGCACAAACTGGGCACTTCATTTGTTTTATTGATCTTCATTTGTTTTGTTGTTTTTCATTTGTTTTTTTGTTCTACATTTGTTTTGTTGTTCTTAATTTGTTTTATATATTTTACCTGCCCTTTAAAGGTGCACGGGTAAATATAATTCCCCATGCACTCACTAGTGGGTGAGCTGGTGGATGCACGGGTGGCCCAATCAACCAATCTACGTATTCTTACATACCAATTTTGGTCTTGGTATATAAATATCCCTCTAAAATAAATAATAAACGCTTTTGGTTGTCGTATTCCGTAACATTTTTATTTTCGACATTCGGGTTTAAAACCTTTGAGAGACTGAAACTATTATTGCCTTATTATAATGTCTATCGAATTACCTTCCTGGATCGTCGTTATTCCTCGATTGAGCACAGTAACGATTAATTCCCCAGCTATGCTTGGCGGCAGGTGAACCTACTGTATTGAAACGTCAAAGCTCTATAAATCTGAAATTTCTGGAAAACTGTTAATTACATGCATACAATTTTTATTTTATATATAAATAGTCTATTTTTGTTACATAAACCAAACTCATACTGGTCTGCGATCCAATAGGCTGTGGTTATTTGTAAATTCATAAGTTTTCTTATGTTACTTTTAATGATTTATTATATTAAAATATTTTTAATGATTGTATAATTATGTTCTTGTATTAATGTTGAATAAACTTTATGATATTTTAAGCCTTTTATATTTGTATATGAAACCCGATACAAGTACAGGTGGCACAGTCTGCATCACACACTACACTGTAATGGCGGCTGTACACACTCGTCGAGACACCCCGAGACAGGCCGAGTGCGAGTGTGTACAGGGCGCACTCGTCTCGTCTTGCTCTTGTCTCGCTCTCTCGTTCTCGTCTCGGTCGCTCTCGGTGGCGTGTCGGTTTTTGCGCCCGAGTCAAAGGGTCTCGTTGGCTCTCGCGAGGTAAATGAGAGCGGGCATGTACACACTCGTTCATTTAGTTGCCCTCAGAAAGTTTTAATGAACAGACGTATTTAAAGAACTCGAATTATAGTTTTTGCCTCTATTCAGTCTGGAGCTGCAGCGGAATCAGTTTATAATCGTTTTTTTATTTAATAAACATTTTATTAAATTAATAGCTTGCGGTACAAAAACAAACAGCAGCAGCAATTTCCACGTCCATTGTCGCGGGAGTCCTATGAGACTCTGAGCTTACGAGTGTGTACAGGCATGCTCTCGTCGAGAGCCTTCTCGGTCGAGGCTCTGGGCGAGAGGCTCTCGACGAGTGTGTACAGCCGCCATAAGATCTCTGTTTTGCAAGTCTGGTATTATTCACCTTCAGAGCTACTAGAGGGAAGTGGAATTTTAAGACTTAATCACCATTTAGCAAGACATAGTATCGCTTGTTCTGGCTTATCGTAGAGTATTGAAACACTCCTTCCGAGGGCTTACCCGGGGCTCCCAACCGTAGGTATTACTTAGGAGACGTGTGGTTTTTAGTCGGTAGGAGTCCGGCATGGCATCCCTGTAAGATTTTTCACACGAAAAAAAAAGAGTAGGCTGTAACACATCTACTGTACTAATATTTATAAAGAGGAAAGATTTGATGGTAAGTTTACAAAATTATTTGATTTTTGAGAAGATACACTATCCCTGGCCCTCACGGGAGTAAGTGGGACCGCGCCGCCTCTTTCTACGAGCAGGTCATGCTCGTGAAAGAGGCGGCGGGGCGGGAACGGGAGAGAACTCTCCCACCCGAGTTCTGCAGTCAGCGGCTTGGGCGCCGCCGACTTGTCTTCGCCGAAGACTATCGGCCTCCATGACCGGGAGCCTGAGGACGGTGAGTGGGCTGCTCACCGTCCTTACAGAAGCAGGCCTAGGACGGCAGCGTGACGTGACTGATTCACGCACGCCCCCTCTAAGAAGCGGGGTCACACCCGAAAATCCCCCAAAGACCCGAACTAGTTAGCCCCAAAGATCCGAGATAGCACCCGATACCCGAAGCACCCCTTAGACGAGGACGAGGCCGCAGTGGTAGCCGTAGGTCTGTTGGGGAGTCCTAGAACATCCTTCTGAGGGCTTACCCGGGGCTCCCGGCCGTTACCTAGACTGTTGTGCGTTACGTGAGATTTTTTAGTCCCTCACGTTAAAAAAAAAATCTGGGTGTCCTGCGCTAGGCTATATTTTATTCCCATAGGAACGAGAACTACGCGGGGAAACCGCAGGACGTCCTCTAGTTGTATACCAAAAGCACGTTGCTGCTACATTGGTAGCTCTAACATTGCAGGACTACAGGGAAGTGTTGTCTTTTTTTTTACTGCCTCTATAGGATCGTAACCTGACTAAGACAAGGCGGTAGAATGTTACACACTCGTTGTTGAACGGCTCTTATAAGATAATACGATATCCCATCACCAATGGAGCTCCAATCACGCTGGTCTGTCAGCCATACATACATATAGTCACACCCTTATAGTTTTATGACACACGTGGTGGTGGTGAGCCTATTGACGTGTTGAAATGGACAGGTACAGGTCGTGACGGCGCACAGCTGAAATATTTCAAGCCGCTCATTTAGCTTTCAACTTGGTTTAACAACTGTCTTTTTACTAACAACTGGGTTTCATTTCAAGATTTCTTTCTCTACACAATGGATCGTTTTGCGAAAGTGTTCCCTTAGTCGCCTCTTATGGCACCCTCGGAATGAATTGGGGTGGCGACATTTTGTACTGTTTCCCGTCGCCACACGGGCACTGTCAGTTATATAATATACAAAATTTTGTGTCGGCCAGTTTGTGGAATTCTTGGAAATTAAGGAGTAATTTCAGCAGTAGATTCAGGAGTTAAATCTTGTTGTATCATAGACAAGAATACATACAATTCTGTGCTATTCATAAATCTAATCACCTTGATTGCAGCATGGACCTCGGTAACAAAGTTATCAGATTCTGCTGTAACGCCTCAAGCCCTTTAGGGGTCTTAGGATCAGTATCTGTCAAATAGTCATACACAATCTATAGATACTATTATAATAAAGAGAAAAGATTTGATTGTTTCTTTGTGACTGACCTAAAAAATTCGTTCACTGTTAATAAGCTTTGGTATCTCCGGGTGACATAGGCTATATTTCATTCCCGTATTCCTACAGAAACGGGAGCTGCGGGGGTGAAACCGTGTTGAAACTATTAAAGTAAGTATACATATAATTTACATATATCAAAATTACATAAATGCCCCAGCCAAAACTCAACAACATTACTTTCAGATAATTTCGCACAACCTCATGCTTCTATTCCATCTGATAGTAACCCTTCTGGCACGCCTTTTCATCACCTTTTGAGTAATTTAAAAAATAATGTGAGTTTAGTTAAAAGAATTCCTCGTGGTGCCAGGATCTCTGTCGCTACACTTTTGTCTCAATTTATAACGCAGTGTTTGGATAGTAATAGCATCGAAAATTGGCAAAATCTTTTGCTATTTCCTTATAAAGTATTACATGCTAAATTTAGTGACGAGACTATATCTCTCACACAAAAAATTAAAAATAATTGTTCTGACCCCACACTTCCGACTCAAAATTGCTGTTTCACTGGAAATTATAACAAAAAGATTTATAATGTTAACAAGCTAGTAGAAGCAAAAGTTAGCGACGGAGATTTAAAAGGAGCCGCACGTCTCCTATTTTCAAGTGATGTACTGTCTCCAGATACAACAGATACCCTTACGTCTTTACAGACAAAACATCCCTCAGCTCCAGTCTCGGACTACGTTCTGGACCCGCCTACATCACCCGATGTGTGTTTACTTGCACAGGATAAGGACACAGTGAGTGCGGTTAATGCTTTTAAAATCGGATCAGCAGCTGGTCTTGACGGTCTTTCTCCACAACACCTAAAAGACCTAACCTCTCACTGTGTGGGTGATGCAGGTAAGCACCTCATCGGTTGTTTAACAAAATTAGTAAACCTCATGCTCTCTGGTAACATTAACCCTGAGATCGCTCCTGTTATCTATGGAGCTAATCTCATTGCCCTCACTAAAAAAGACGGAGGAGTCCGTCCTATTGCTGTTGGGTCCACTTTTAGGCGTTTGGCATCCAAAATTTCTGTCCGTTACATCTTGTCAGAATTGCAACAAAAATTTGAACCGACTCAATTAGGGTTTGGTACCAAAGGTGGGTGTGAAGCGGCGGTCCACGCCTTACGCACCTACCTTAATAAAGGTGAGTGTGAGGTGTTGCTGAAAATTGATGTCAAAAATGCTTTTAATTCGGTAAACCGTGACATCCTGCTGTCAGAAATTAGAAGCAATGTTCCTGAAATTTATAACTATTTACTTAACTGTTATCACGAACCTTCCAAATTAATGTATAAATGCAACGAACTTTCTTCTGAAGTCGGTTGCCAGCAGGGTGATCCCCTCGGACCAGCCATTTTTAGCCTAGCCATTAACCCCATCATCCAAAATTTAAAGTCAAAATTTAACGTCTGGTATTTAGATGACGGGACTCTTGGAGGTGATGCAGTTTCTGTTCTGTCAGATCTTATAGAAATTAAAAATAAATTTCATTTAATTGGTTTGGAATTAAATTTTAATAAGTGTGAATTATACAGGGTGTGGCGTAAATAGTGGTCCAACCGTCAGGGTGTGATAGACCAGGTGCCCCACTATAACATACTACAATATCATCCACATTTACCCAAGGGTCTCAGAAAAAAATAACTTTTTTTGAAAAATCGTCCCTTTTTTGTAAAGTTGCCTGTAGATTATAGGAAAACCGCTATTTCTGATTTCTGTTTTTTCTCTCTTAAAGCTAAATACATAAGCTATCAAAAAATAATATTGTTAATAGAATTCCACAACAAACGTTTGAAATAAATATAAGTTCATCTCAATTTTCTCTCTAATTTTCAGGTATCATGAAAATTATTCAACGTTTTTTAAAAAAAATATGTACTACACTGATGCTACCCAAACGTTTAAAAATATGCTTATGTAATACTGATTTCAAAATGATACCATGTAAGGATTTCGCATAAACAGAAACTAGTAATTTTTACTGTTAAAGTTCAAAACGGGTTAAGAAAAATTACCAAAATCAACTTACATACATCACACTTATAATGTTTTTTTCATAGTAATAGTTCATAGTCGACATTATTATTATTTATTTAAAATCTTATAACCTAGATAGCGCCCGCGGCTCCACTCGCGTGGGATTTTGTAACTATTCTCGCTTTTATTTATTTTCTATCTGAAATTCTGTTCCCATTCCATGACAAATTCCTAGCGATTGGAACTGCGGGCGCCATCACGGTTATGATTTTTTTAAACTATCGCAGTTTTTAACACTTCACGCGAAATACTATTTACTTACACTCACCGACGTTTCGGGCGTTCAACCGCGACCTTGATGTTGCCTTCGGTTTCACCCGCGATGAATTTTGTTACTATTCCCACTTCCGGTGGGATCATAAAAGCGAGAATAGTTACAAAAACCCACGCGGGTGGAGCCGCGGGCGCTATCTAGGTTATAAGATTTTAAATAAATAATAATAATGTCGACTATGAACTATTACTATGAAAAAAACCTTAAAAGTGTGATGTATGTAAGTTGATTTTGGTCATTTTTCTTAACCCGTTTTGAACTTTAACAGTAAAAATTACTAGTTTCTGTTTATGCGAAATCCTTTCATGGTATCATTTTGAAATCAATATTACATAAGCATATTTTTAAACGTTTGGATAGCATCAGTGTAGTACATATTTTTTATAAAAAACGTTGAACAATTTTCATGATACCTGAAAATTAGAGAGAAAATTGAGATGAACTTATATTTATTTCAAACGTTTGTTGTGGAATATTATTAACAATATTATTTTTTGATAGCTTATGTATTTAGCTTTAAGAGAGAAAAAACAGAAATCAGAAATAGCTGTTTTCCTATAATCTACAGGCAACTCTACAAAAAAGGGACGATTTTTCAAAAAAAGTAATTTTTTTCTGAGACCCTTGGGTAAATTTGGATGATATTGTAGTATGTTATAGTGGGGCACCTGTTCTATCACACCCTGACGGTTGGACCACTATTTACGCCACACCCTGTATATTCATCATAATCACAACAATTTGGAACTCGTTGAAAAATTCAATTCCCTATGTCCGAATATTAAAATTGTTAGCAGAGAGAATCTTTACCTTCTAGGGTCCCCTATATTTGAAGATGCTATTCCCGAATTAATAGCTCAAAAAATTTCAAAATTTGCATCAGTGTGACCAATTGTGGCAGATTTCTGCCATTTTGGCAGATTTTGGTCCTAAATTTTGTCTGTGGCAGATCATGCTGACGATTTACTAAAATGGCAGATTTAAAATATTTTAAGAAAATTCACATTACCTTATCTGAATTTTCAATGAATTCATTGTTTTAAAGTAATTACATCAGGTTTCTTATGAAATTAGATTACTTACACATTATTTTATCAAACTGGAAACTTCTGTTTCATGGCCAAATGTACAAGGATTTACCGCTTATTCTGTTTTTAAACAAATGAATCATATATTATGATTATGAACTGTAATAGAGTTCATATACTTATCTTCTTTATTGATTTTGTTTCCAATCAACTTTCGATTTTATTTCATTATTTTTCCTTTCATAGACCTTACCCATATGACGTTAAAGATGTTGCGCGGGTCAGCTGGTTGTTGCAAATATTTGTTGATTAAAAAGTTATTTTTTCCGAACTTCATCGAGTGCAGCAGAGCGAGCGCGCCTACTGGCTGTGGGGGAGAGTGAGTCGGGTGAATGGCTTCATGCTTTGCCTTCAAGTCATATCACACGATTAGATAACAGTACTTTTCGCATTGCTGCTTGCTTACGCCTCGGTACATCCTGCATCGCTCCCCATCGTTGTCACCGCTGTGAAACAGTCGACCGCCTAGGTCACCACGGTCTATCCTGCTACAAAAGTGCCGGTCGGTTTTCGCGACATGCTAGCATAAATGACATCATCCGTCGTGCCCTTTCTCTCGCTGGTATGCCAGTAATTCTTGAACCCAAGGGCTTGGCTCGAGACGATGGGAAGAATCCCGACGGGATGTCATTGGTGCCTTGCAAGATGGGAAAACCGCTTGTGTGGGATGCTACATGTGTGGATACCCTTGCGCCTTCCCATGTTCCAGGCACTGCTAGCTGCGCGGAAGCTGCTGCCGCGTCTGCGGAGACCCTGAAACGGCGAAAATACACAAATCTTGTCGAATTTATTTATTTCAGCCATTTGGGGTCGAGACTCTTGGACCGTGGGGCCCTGGTGCAAAGCTCATTTACAGAGCTATATGTAAACTTTTGGTCGACAGTTCTCGGGACCAAAATGCTGGTGTTTACGGCCAGAGGCTCTCCATTACCATACAACGTGGCAACGCCGCCATTATTTTGGGCACGGTTGTGGTTGACAGCGATGTGGAAGAGTTTTATGATGCATAATCTTATTCCGTATTGCCCTTTTCTTTTTAATTGATGTTACTCTAATAAACATGTTATAAATTGTAGTATATTAGTGTATAGTAACTTTAGGTTGTTTATATTAAAAGTGTTATTTTTCCGTTAGTATATTTTTGGCAGTTTTGGCTATAAGTGTGGCAGATTTTTTGCCCAGTCTGTGGCAGATTCGCCATTTCTGATATGGTCACACTGATTTGCATCCAATGTAGATCGGCTACATTCTATTAGTTCACATTACGCAATCACAATTCTGAAATTTTGTATGTTTGTTCCCAAATCTATTTATTTGCTTCGCTGTTGTCCTTTTTGGAAACATCAAAGTCATTTATTTTCTATTGATTCGCTAATCAAATCTTCTTTGGAATCAATTCTCAATATACAACTGAGCGAACAATCTTGGACCCAGGCATCTCTTCCCATTAAATATAGTGGGCTAGGGATCCGCAAAATTTCTAGTGTGGCTTTGCCAGCCTTCTTGTCATCTGTACATGCCACGTCGAGTCTCGTAGGTAAAATTCTGACGAATTGTCTAAAGGGCCCCACTCACTAACAGTTTACCGGACGATATCAATCTGTCAGTTACTCGCAATAGCCCACACACTAACAGTTCTGTTGAAGGTTTTGGACGGACGACTAATACGAACTGATAGTGTGTGGCCGCTCGACGATTCCGTTCAGCGCCTACAGATATCGGCCGGACAGTTTAAAGCCTGGCGCGCGATTGACCACACATTAGCAGGTAGCCGGCCGGCGGCCTGTCGACCGACGTCTTGTATCAGTTGCAGGCCGACAGTTTTAAGTTTTTCGACTTGTTTAATTTTACCGTCAAAATGGACAGCAAACCTCAATTTGTATCTACGTTTATTGAGTTCTATAGAAGTTTCCCATGTCTATGGAAGGTGAAGGATGATTGTCATCACAATAAACGATTGAAGGAAGAACGAAGGATGCTTAAAACAAATTATTAGCATATTATCAAACCACAATACCTTCAGCAACAATTGACAATGTGAAAAAAAAAATCTTAAAAGCACATTCAGTAAAGATCGATAAAAGGTAATTTTGATTTTACTCTTATATGAAAATGCTAAATACGCTTTTTGGTAGGTAGCTATCTAGAGGGATAACCCTATATATCTTATACCTATCTATAATTTACACAGATTAAAAGTACCTACTTACGTACTTTTAAATTATGTATTATAAAATTTAAATATATATTTATTATTGTTATCCAGATTATAATAGTTTTGTCAAAAATTTTGAATAAAAATATTTATGGTACGGTATATTATTCATTAAATATCCATCTACCTACTTTCAGATCGATGAATCTACGTAATAACATGTTGACTTGTGATAATAATTCATTTATTCATTACAAAATAATTTGTGTAGAATAGCAAATAGGTGACCATTTGCTGTATGTAGTGTATGGGCCCTCAAACCGATATCAGACCATGGCCGACGGGCGATCGTACGGTGGAAAACTGCCGACTCCCGACTGTTAGTGTGTGGTCGCAAGACTGACAGCAGGCCCTTGCCGGCAGGCAAAAATCGCTTTAGTGTGTTGGCGCTATTGGTCTAGGACGGCAGGCCGTCCGATAGGATCAGAGACTGCAGGCGGACTGTTAGTGAGTGGGGCCCTTTTTACAGACTATGAGACGACTGGCCTTACAGATGCCAAGAATGCTTGGCTAATGGCTTGTCCGGGACAAAATTTACCCACCCATCCAAATTTACAACGGAGCTGGGACGACGCTAAATCTAAATTAACCTTTGACTCCTTGCTAAATGCTAGCTTAGGCCCGGATCGGGCCAGATTATTAGCGCTCAGTAGAAAGGAATCCGGTGATTGGTTGAAAGCTTTCCCTACAGCCAACACCGGAACTTTTTTGGAACCGGACATCCTAAGAATTTCAGTTGGTTTGAGACTTGGCGTCACGCTTTGCGCTCCACATCGATGCCCCTGCGGTTTTAACGTTGACACTTTGGGGCAACATGGTCTTTCATGTTTAAAGAGCGCAGGCCGCTTCTCACGCCACGCTGCGCTGAACGACATCATCCGCCGTGCTCTTGCCACCGCCAATGTGCCTGCGCTCTTAAAGCCAAACGGCGTTTTCAGGGACGATGGCAAGAGACCGGATGGTATAACTTTGATACCGTGGGAGATGGGTAGGGTCCTGGTGTGGGATGCAACTTGTGTTGACACTCTAGCCCCGTCCCATCTTCCCAAAACAAAATTAAAAGCCAGTGCAGCAGCGGAAGCGGCTGAAAATATTAAAACTAATAAATATAAGGGTCTCGACTCTTCGTATCGTTTTTGTCCAGTCGGTGTCGAGACCCTAGGTCCATGGGGTCCCAATGCGCAAAAATTTTTCAAGAATTTGAAAAAGCGCCTTGTGGAGTCAACTGGTGACCCAAGGGCTGGCAGTTTTCTCGCTCAACGAATAGGTATTGCTATTCAAAGGGGGAATGCTGCTAGTCTTTTGGGCACAATGCCACGGGGGCCTTATTTAGGTTTAGTTTAGATAGTAATAATGTAAATATAGATATGTAATAATTATGTTTCTCTGTAATTTTTAACAATAAATGTATATTATAATTTAATGAAAAGTCATTGAAGGCATCACATATTATATTTCATCAAATATACAAATTAGAATTCAGTATATTGTTTCTTTTTAATTTATTCAGATTTGATATTATTTTATTTTGTAACAGTATATCCTGCAGTTCTGGAATGATGTCCTCTTCCATGCTTATATAAAAAATCAAAGCAAACGCCGGTTTATTAATTACTTCCCTCAAACAAAGTGCTGAAATACAAAATACATAATTGTTAATGGTCTTTTAAAAACTAAGCTATATAAATCAATTAACACCATAAATCATGAAAACAGTTTGTCGCCAAAATTGATGGAATTGACTACCTATGTACTTCAAGAACTTTGTATTCATCTATTATCTTTTATTGTTGAGTAAACTTAGTGCTGTATGAAGCAGTTTTTAAAACTCAAGAAAGGCTTGAGCATAGTTTTATAACACAAAACTAACCAAAAGCCTACTTGAGTATCATTCTGTAGCCATCAGACAATAGCAAATATTTCATGACAGTGGAACCATTATAGTCACCAAGGAGACAGGATGCTACTTGATCTTGCAAAGCTTGCATGAACTCGATTATATTCATATTTCTTACCTCCAGCTATTAATCCAGAAACCATATTTGGTTGCTCTAATTTGGATATATGAGCAATTGCCTTTCTAGGTAACTGTTGGGTTGTTGACAAACTTTTGATTACATACTCTGTAGTGACCAACTCTTCTACATGATATTCAACTAAAGGTTTAGTCAAAATACCAATAACATCAGTACTTTCAGTTATATAGCCTTTTAACAATTCCACAATGTCCCCACTCTGAACTAAGTTGTAGTCTTTAATTAAACAAACATAATTATTCAGTTCCTTTGTCTTGTATAAATGTAAGTTGACTTCAGGGGCTGAATTAATATGCAACAATTCCTTTGAATCTCTTACGAAGTTATACAAGTATCTGCCTTCTAAAATATACAATGTATCAATTTCTGCAGGAGGATTGTCATCATGTTGGAAACAAGGCCTAAAAAAGACAATAACAAATAAATTTATAATTCAAAATAATGCAGATGATGACATATACACATAATATTATATACATTGATACAGTGATAAGTAGCAGATGTTGTGTTGAGGTCTTATGTATGACTCTTTGCTCTGAACAAAAATTTAAGTGATTCGCAAATAATTGTTAGTTTGAATATTTTTACATCCAAACTAACAATTTTTGCGAATCACGCAAATTTTTACGCACCATAAAGGTAAAAACGGGACCCTTTTCATGAGACTTCTCTGTCCGTTATGTATCTGAAGAACTGTGACAGTTAGCGAGCTGAAATTTTCACATATGTTGTTTTTCTGTTGCTGCTATGACAGCAAATACTAAAATCAGAAAAAGGGGGCATTATGAGGCGCACAAAAAATCACGTTTTTCTGTATGGGAGCCCCATTCCACAAACGTGATTTTTTGGCGCAACTATATATTATAAAAACCCAATAGTACAAGCTTTTTTACCTAATTTGTGTTACAATGTCCCAAAACTATATAACCATCCAGCAAATATTAAACTTACGTCGGGATTGCTTCTTTTTCTAGATCATCATCCCAGTCCTCCCATTCCGTTCGCGTTGAAGGTTCACTTATTTCTCCAAAAAGACTCATTTTGAAATGAAGACTAAAATGTTAAATTAAATGTTTTTACTTTCTGTTCAACTTAAATATTTTTTATAAATAAAATACGTATTTACAGCGAAAAATTCTAAATCTATGGTATTTACACAATGATGAACAATCAAAAATTTAATAAATATCGATGACATTGACAATGACGCTATTGACTTTGACATTTGACAGCGCCTTACAGGGAAGTGAGTTGATGACTTTTAAAATATTATGGCATTGTTGCTCAGCAAATTAATGTCTTTGTGTAAATATTTAATTTTGTAAGCTTATTATATTATAGGCCATAAATACTGGAGTGGTACTACTAATAGGTCTGTCTCACTCTCACAATGTCACACTCACAATCGTATTAAAAGATGCGGCTGCAGCAAGTGCAACGTGATTTTTGGGTTTACATAAACAATTAACAAAGTTTTGGGACAGAAAAGGGGACACAAAATACTTCAAACAAATTGACGAGAACGAGGACAAAAAAAGAGCGGTGGCGGGCGGATTCCTTCAAGCCGAACTATCTTCTTGTATCTTCTACGAAAAAATACTGCTATTAGGCATTACAGTCCACGATTTAAGCTTAAACTTTCACAGAAAAAAAAGCGAAAAGAAAAAAGCAAACGACAGCAACCAGCAACAGACAAGACAGACTGAAGAAGACAAGACGACAGAACAGACATCTCAAAAATTGCATCCCAATTTTATCACAATTGGATCTCTGTGAATTAAATCTGTGTTCCGAATTGTTTGAAATTTTGAATATGGTTGGTTAGAGTCGATGTATGAAGCTTACATTATTTCAGTTAAGATGTTAATGGTAATGGGTAGAGGCGTTAATTCTATGTGCTTAAAATATTTTTTATTGTGAGGTGTCTTCACAGTGATCTATTTTCTTCCAGGAAAAATTACAGATTACTTTCGAAGGAGTATGGCCATCAATGAGGCCAATAGTTCTGAAACTGCTCAAGCAAGAAACTGTTACACAAGGAGAATGGCAAGGTCTTTTCGAAGCTGTACATTCAGTATGCCTTTGGGATGAAAGAGGCGCTTATAAGCTGAGAGATGCACTTCAGCAGGATATTACGATATACATCAAACAAGCTCAGAATCGGGTTTTAGCTCATCGAGAAGACCAAGCTTTGCTAAAGGCTTATATTGCTGAGTGGGGCAAATTTTTCACTCAGTGCAATTTTTTACCCACACCATTTAGACAATTGGAGAACTCTTTAAATAATACCAACAAAGTAACTAGTTCTAATGCATCCAGTTCTCAAAAAAAGAATAACAACAATAATGTAGAAGATAGTTTGGTAAGAAAACTCATGTTAGATTCTTGGAATCACAGTATTTTTGTGGATATTAAACAAAGATTACAAGACTCTGCTATGAAGCTGGTTCAAGCAGAGCGTAATGGAGAGTCCTTTGATTCACAGCTTGTAATTGGTGTAAGGGAGTCATATGGTAAGTGTTTATTATAATATATTAATTATTGATGGTTCAATTTGCAATGCAAGTGGTTTGGGTTGAGAACATTTTTTTTTAATTAATCATGTTTTTCTTTTTCAGTAAATCTGTGCTCTAATCCAATAGATAAGCTTCAAATATACAGAGAAAACTTTGAAGCAGCTTATATGCAAGCTACAGAGGAGTTTTATAAACTGAAAGCTGATGAGCAATTGGTTGTAAATGGTGTACAATCATACATGAGATATGCTGACCAACGCCTGAAAGAAGAAGAGGCTCGAGCACATCGTTATTTGGAGCCAGGTAGTGGCAGTGTGGCCGCCCTCACTCAATGTTGTGAAAAGGTTCTCATTGGAGAACACTTGCCAACATTGCTAGCTGAGAGTGCACCTTTAATCAAAGCTGGAGAGACACACAAATTGCAACTTATGTTTCGTCTCCTTGATAGAGTGCCAGAAGGAGTTACACCAATTCTCAGAGATTTAGAAGCACACATAGTATCAGCAGGGCTGGCAGATATGGTTGCTTCAGCAGATATAATCACATCAGATTCAGAAAAGTATGTGGAGCGCTTATTAGAATTGTTTCAAAAATTCAGCATGTTAGCTAAAGATGCCTTTATGGATGATCCAAGATTTTTGACTGCTCGTGATAAGGCCTACAAGTGTGTTGTTAATGATACAACGGTCTTCAAGTTGGAACTACCTTCTTCTGCACTTATACGAGGAAGTAAAGGCACTGCTCCAGAGAGCAAATGCCCAGAACTCCTGGCTAATTATTGTGATATGTTGCTGCGTAAAACTCCACTTAGTAAACGCTTAACCAGTGAGCAAATAGAGTCACGTTTAAGAGATGTTTTGCTAGTTCTTAAGTATATTGAAAACAAAGATGTCTTTATGAGGTATCATAAAGCACATTTAACTCGCAGATTAATATTAGACTCCAGTGCAGATTCCGAAAAAGAAGAAGATATGGTTGAATGGTTGAGGGAGGTGGGGATGCCTGCTGACTATGTAAATAAATTGGCTCGTATGTTCCAAGATATTAAAGTTAGTGAAGATCTCAATACTCACTTTAGAGCTGAAACCACTCGCCATGATGCTATAAATATAAAAATACTTAATGCAGGTGCCTGGGCTCGTGGGTCTGAAAGAGTAACTGTTAGCCTTCCCTTAGAGTTGGAAGACTATATTCCAGAGGTAGAAGACTTTTATAAGAAGAAACATTCAGGGCGTAAGCTCCAGTGGTACCACCACATGAGTAATGGTACAATCACATTTGCTAATTCTGTTGGCAGATTTGATCTGGATGTTACTACTTTTCAAATGGCAGTATTGTTTGCATGGAATCAACGGCCTATGGAAAAAATAAGTTATGAAAACCTGAGACTTGCCACTGAACTGCCTGACCCAGAACTAAGGAGAACATTATGGTCCCTTGTTGCTTTTCCGAAACTTAAAAGGCAACTGTTATGTTATGAACCTCTGGTACAAAACCCCAAAGATTTTACAGAAAATACCACATTTTGGGTAAATCAAGAATTTGCTCTAATAAAAAATGCAAAACCACAGCGCAGAGGAAAGATTAATCTCATTGGACGGCTTCAGCTGAGCACAGAAAGATCTCAAATAGAAGATAATCATTCCATAGTCCAACTTCGGATATTAAGAACACAAGAAGCCATCATTAAAATATTGAAAATGAGGAAGCGCATCACTAATACTGCCCTTCAGGTAAATATTGTCAGGTTAACATCATACAATAGGTGGCTTATGACTAAGTGCAGGAAGTAGCATCTCTCCGAACTTACCCGTTAATATTTGACTCAGACTTAGTTGTTTATTTTATGGGGTAACATTCACGGGCATCATAAAAATGAAGCCTCGTGACAGACAGACGGCGATGTCTCATGAATAGGGTCTCGTTTTTACCCTTTGGGTGCGGAACTCTAAAAATGTTGCAGTTTCTGTCCTGTTGGTTTCTATGTATATTCTGACTTCTCCCTTACGGCTTCTTTTATTGACCTCTTAATAGGATACCATTATTATTTTCTTGTGGGCACTTATTTCATGTACGAGCGGACGATATGACCACACATTCTTAAAATGAGGGTATGAGGGAGTACTTTTTTTCACACCTACCCTCTGCTACGCACACACGCACAAATCCGTATCGAAAACTACTAGGAAAACCTCGTGTCTTGTGAACTCTGTGAGCGGTGTCTGTGTGTGCATAGCCTCAGCGAATCAAGTATGTAGGTTTCCAACTATACTATCTATAATTTGTGCCTCAAGGGATTGCAATTGCAATACTTGGTTAATTTCATGAATATTATTTTCATACTCTTGAGACCATTTTCTTAGAAGTCCTTGTTTCGTTTATAGTAACTTTATTTATAATCTAGATCTAGATGATGCTTGCGCCTTCACTCGTGTAAGCGTGCAATCTCATGGGATGAGCCTATGTGTTATTCCAGACCATAATCTATCCCTGTGCCTAATTTCAGCCAGATCGGGTCAGCCCTTAGAGTGTGATTCAGTGACATCAACAAATTTTCTCATGAAGTAGGATAGTAAGATTAATTTAATATGCTATTTGATGTATAACATACACTTTACTTGTTTTACAGAGTGAGCTAGTTGAAATTCTGAAGAACATGTTTTTGCCATCTAAAAAGATGATCAAGGAGCAACTAGAGTGGCTCATCGAACACAAATACATGAAAAGAGACGACGAAGACATCAACACGTTTATATATATGGCCTAGATATTCTCACAAGATAGCTGAACAAAAAATCAAATAAATGTTTATTCACAAAATGGGTCTCTATAATTGAATCTACTTTTTACTTTTTATTTTTAAAACAAGGTCGTGATGAAATTAAATAATAATTTTATTTACATTTTTATTTTCTTTTATTAATACATAGGATAATTCAATGTATAAAATTAACATAATGTTAAGCATTAATTCTCAGCTGGATCGATTGTTTCTCCTCCTTGAATTTGTCCCCAGCCAATTAACCTGCAATAAACACACCTGTTAGTTACCGAGTACTATGTAATTACTAGCTGTTCCCCGCAACTTCGTCCTCGTCGAAGTAGTTATCGCATAAAATCATTACCCTCTTTCTGCATAGTCAGGAACTCAAACTATATACGAAATTAAGTCTAAATGGCTTCAGCAGTTTAGGCGTGAAAGCGTAACAAACAGACAGAGTTACTTTCGCATTTATAATATTAGTAGGGATTTATTAAATGTGTGGTTGGTAGCCACGTAGACCATTATTGGGTCGTACTGGTGGGACCACGGGTAACACGGGATAAATTTATGTATGAGTACATACATAAGTATCAGTTGGTTTAGGCGCAGAATACTTAGGGCGGAGTAAGACTATACTATGTATAGTCGAATTTTTAATTAGACAAAGTAAAGTGACAGCAACTAATGTCACTTCTTCATAGAAATTAATCAACATTGTATGAAGAAGTGACATTAGTTGCTGTCACTTTACTTCGTCTAATTAAAAATTCGACTATAGAGAATAACTTGTACTTATTCTAAAAGTAGTGTTACGCAACTAATGAACACGTAACTATACTAACCATACTAAAGTAGTAATTCAGTATGGTTACCATAGTTACGTTGTGGTAATTAGTTGTTGGTAAAATGGAAATTCACTAAACTTTTAGAATAAGTACAAGTTATTCTCTAGTATAGTCTTACTCTGATTTTGGTCGAATCAGCCCTTAGTCAAATATAACTAAGTCGTGAGACGGTCTCACCCAACGGCCCCTCTGTGAAAGTGAGAGTTCAATTCGATTGACGTTGTCATTTTTGTTTTATTTCAAACTTTGAACAGATGATCCACTTGACCTAGTGTCGTAATATAATGCAACAGAGTCACAGACAAAGTCTCGCCATAGGCCCCTCTGCAATTTATTTTATAGAGAGGGGCTAAAATCCCAAGAATATTGTGTGAAGTAAAAAAAAGCACGCACGGGCAATGGGATGCCTGTGACAGGTCACACGTCAGTGTTGAGGTTGCTACGGGGTTGACAGGATATTAGAGGCGAAGCCGTAGGCCTCTACTTGTGCAAAATAAAGTAAGAGGATCTGAGATATATCATAGGCTGATCATATTGATATAATATCAATCAAATCAGCCTATGGCAGTCCACTCCTAGACGTAGACCTCTTCCAATTTACGCCACAACTCACGATCCTGCGCCTTCCGCATCCAGTCCCAGCCTACGACCTTTTCCAGATCGTCGGTCCATCTGGTGGGTGGACGTCCTACCCTACGTTTGCCAAAGCACTAAGTGGCAATGGGCCGGTCACATCAGCAGAACAACCGACGGAATGGAGCAAACGAGTTCTGGAGTGGAGACCGACTTGGCTAGATGATACTTCTATACTGAAAAGATTTGTTTTTTTGTTTGTTTGTTTGTTTGTAACGAATAGTTGGGAAGCTACACTCTTTGCGGTGAACATAGGCTATATTTTATTCCCATATTTCCACGGGAACGGGAACTACGCGGGTGAAACCGCGTGACGTCAGTTAGTATAACATACTTTAAATTAAAACAACTTACCTCCAGTGATTCTCAACTCTCCTGCTGAGAGCTACTTTCTCTCCGACCTCAGTGCACACGGGGTTAGTGAGCGCAATCTTGGCCAAATCGGCCTTAGTAGCGATCACTCTACCGCCAGTACTTAGAGATCCAATATTGACCAATAATACCTGTAAAATAAAGTTGATTATCCTTTTAAAGTGTCATAATGTAGTGTCAGTTGAAAAAAAACCAAGTACGAGTGCAAAAAACGGCAAAAAATCACATTTTTTGTATAGGAGCCCCCCTTTTTCTCTGATTTTTAACCGACTTCAAAAAAAGGAGGAGGTTCTCAATTCGTACGCTATGTTTTTTTTTTTTTTTTGTATGTATGTTACGCGATAGCGGCGCCAATTATGGATGGATTTTGAAAATTCTTTTTTTGTTTGAAAGAAGCTACTTCTGAGGTGGTCCCATATCCAGGGTATCGGGATCTGATGCTGGAATCCAGGAGAAATCGAGGGCAACCACCGAAAATTGTAGGGACAACTAGTGAGTTAGTTAACTTTTTGATTAAGTACTTTAATGTACTAAAATTTAATGAAGGTCTGGAGTCGATCTGATGATGGAACCGAAAGACAGTCAAGGGGATTCCTTAACGATTTACAGCAGTTACCTTGTGTTTCGGCTTGATTGATTTGTGTTGATGAGAACTTTACACCTAGATAGAAATACTTTTCGGTCCACCCGTCACTTAAAATAAAAAAATAAAAATTTTAAATAAAAAATAGAACCGACTTCACATAAATCCTTAAAAATAAAATTTACCTAGCACATAGTAATATGTATTTTGATTTATTCCATTTTATTCAATATAATATTGAAGTTGGTGCCATTAATAATACCTACCTAAACCTATGGGTTTACTTGGCGCCGACTTCAATATGATATTGAATAAAATCTGATAAATCAAAATACATATTACTATGTGCTAGGTAAATTTTATTTTTAAGGATTTATGTGAAGTCGGTTCTATTTTTTATTTAAAATTTTTATATTGTTTGTTGTTGTACCGGCAAAAGAAATACATCTTTTTTTTTCTTTTTGTTTAACATGAGGGAAAATCCTCATGGATGTTATGCTGGACTCCTACCGACTAAAAAACCTCACGTAACGCCCAACAGCCTATGGTTGGGAACCCCGGGTAAGCCCTCGGAAGGATGTCCCAGTACGAAATACATCATCTGGAAAATTTTCAGCTCTCTAGCTATCACGGTGCCTGAGATACAGCCTCGTGACGGACAGATAAACAAACAGACGGAGGGCGAAGTCTCATGAATAGGGTCCCGTTTTTACCCTTTGGGTACAGGTGAACCACGTTTATAAGTCGCATCGACAAAGTTCGCCTGCTCAGAAGAGAGCAAGCTAGCGCCGATTAATAACGATTGCCAACGCTGTTTCAACACCGACTTTATTGCATTAATTTAAGATTGAAAATGCAATCAATCCAGAGAGTAGTGCTATCTCGCTCATTGTTCCTCATTGCACCGCGATGCTGCGGGCATCTAACATGGCGTGCAGGCGGCAACCAATAACAAAGGGCCATGTTTGGCGCGTCTATGCGGAACGTTGTGATTGGTTAAGATTTATAGCGCGTTTCGAATATGAGACTTCTGCGCAGGTACATCGGTGTAACTTATAAACGTGGTACTACTGTACGGAACCCTAAAAAGGTAGCAGGCTGTGACAGGATGCGGAAGGCGCAGGACCGCGTGTTGTGGCGTAGTTTGAGGGAGGTTTACGTCCAGCAAAAGACTGCCATAGGCTGATTTGATTCTACTGTCAGTTGCTTCCAAACCCTATTGGTAGCTATAGTTGGGCTTATTATTTTAGTCATTGTTGGTAGCGACTGTCGTGTAACAGCGTCTGCCTTGACAATCCGTTGGTCTGCAGGTGCACCGCTAGCCAGTGAGGGATCTTGGTGGAGGTCCTTTTGGGAGGGATGTGGCTAAGCACTAAGCACGGTGAATTTGAATTCAGTCACACTTTTTCATTCCCACTACAACTCCCATCCTCCTATCTACCGTACACGTACGCCACAGTACAGTGCAGTGTTATCATGGTTAGACTGGTAAGGGTGGATTCCAGCGTATATGTCGTTGAAATCAGAAACCTTTAAAAGACCAGGTTACGAGTATCTTAATCTGCGAGCGTGCATGAAACCACTCTTAAAAGTAGATGAAGCGAAAGTTAATGCTAGGATCGTCGCAAGTGGAGAGTTAAAAGTGGTTCCTGTCTACGCCGATGGGGGATTGGCCTAATTTTATGTCCCTATTTAGGTTTTGGTATTCAAAATACCTTACATGAATGTAATAAAGTATCAGTAGATTGGTTGAACAAAATTTTGAGAAACCTAAAAAAAATCTCATGTACTTACCTCATTTTTGGTCAACTTCTGGACTTTGGCTGCCTTCTTGTCACCCTCGGTACGCACGCCCAAAAGGCGTTTCAACAAATAGTACGATACTTCAAGCTTCACGAATATTCCTGGCAAAGCGCCGACAGCACCTAGCACCTATAACAATATTAATAAAGAGTGTTAATGTATTCAATTTCTTTAATAGTAAATACACACGGCTGCTGTGTCGCAAATTCCTTTGTATTGGACTTGGTTCCACACGCCGCCGCGGCCGCCGTACCTCATTTAATTGGATGTTTGTTACTCAATCACGCTCTAACGGCTGCACAGATTAAGGACATAGCCCACTTAAACGACTCTGCTCCAACACCGCTCCCACCCAACACTGCCCTAAAAGAAGACTACTGCTCGCAGTCTACGCGGCGACAGCTAGCACGCACCCAGCAGTCCACGCGGCGACGGCTAGCAGACGGCCAGCTGTCCACCCGCCGAACGCTCTCGCCTTTCGCAATAGACACATTTCACGATCGGTGCCGATGCGGCGACTGCTAGCAGTGAGCGGGCGGGCACCGCGCCGACCGCTCGTCTACAACGCACGCCCAGCGAAGCGTCAACTCCCGAGCAGTTTGACGGCGGTAAGCTCGCTGAAAGCGAGCTGTCTGGTAATTGATGATGGCAATGTAGAATATATATATCTAAAGAGCAATATTTAAAGCCTATATTTGAATTATATTATTTTTGCCGGGTGGGAACCGAGTCGTGTAAGTGGGCTATGACCTTTAGGCTAAAATTTGGCACCAAGGTAGGTTGTAGTCTAGAATAACACATAGGCTATAGACATAGGGAATATATTCCCATAAGAAGCGGAACGGGAACCAAATTTCACGCGGGCGAAGCCACGAGCATCAGCTAGTAATGATATAAGAACATACCTGGCCCACAAGTCGATCCGCACGGCAGAGAGTCGGCTCAATCTTTGTGCCCACTCCGATAAGTCCTCCGGGAACGGCATATTGAAGTTCATTTTGTTCCGCGAATAGCGACACGATACGGGAGAAAATGGGACGGCAAGTTAGTTTACCGTCCGCGTCCTTGCTCACGACGCCTGGTCGGACCTGAGTAACAAATAACAATAATTTCACACTGAGATTCATATTACACTCTACGGCTCTTACTCTTTTAGCAAACATAGGTATTTCCTACTAAAAGAGTAAATTCTCAGCTTTCAGGCCTTTCTCAAAGTTGAAAGTTTCTCTGAGCATATCTACACAAGTTATGGCACTTATCAGCCATCAAATGTGTATAAATTAGTACCTCAAATTAGATTTTGAGAAAATAATCAGTGCACTACTTATGCTTTTCATTTGGACGAAGTGAGATGCATAACAGGCAGGCTGATTATGCCTTTGACAGTGCCGGCGTACAATATTTTTCCGATGAGTAGGCCGATACGATTCCGATTATTTTGGACTGAGGTACTCACAGACAAAGCACAACATCCTCATTGTACTTTGAATGTGATTTACAAGATATATTTCACTGAAATACTAGTACAGTGCACGGCATCTAACTTGGCAAGGTTTTCTAGTAGTGGGGGTAAGTTTGCGCATCGTACACTTAGAGGCACAAAAAAGTGCTCTACTCACCCCAAAACGTTGCCAAGTTAGATGCCATGCACTGTAATATTTATAATTCTGTCAGTACTTACCTCAATTTCCATACCAACAGTGAGTACTCCTTGAAGAATGGACCCACCGGCGACGCCTCCTCTAAGGTCATCGACCTCGCAACCGGGTTTGTTCACGTCGAACGAACGGATCACAATCATGCGCGGCTGTGATGTAAAATCTCTCAGAGGAACCGGGATTTTCTTTGTGATATATTCACATAGGACCTGGGAAAAGATATAATTCATGGAGTTCATAGAAACTTGGAACGCTCTGCCAGCATATATTGTTTTCCTCTGACTACAATCCCGGATTCTTCAAGGAGAACGTGAAGAGGCACCCCGCACCTCATAGGGCCGCCAACTTCAGCCTCTTGTGGACTGTAAGAGTGACCCTCATTTCACTAGATGTTTCGTCCTGTAGTTCCATCAGGCGGGCGGCAACATTTTTAAAATAAATAAGAAACATAAATAAATAAATAAATATTCGCGGACATTTCACACAACGCTATCATCTGATCCCAAAGTAAGCTAGGAATAACCTGCTTGTGTTATGGGTATCAGACCACGGATGTTAATACTTATTATATATATATATATATTATATATATACAGGGTGTCCCATAAATCGACGTCCAACGGGAAACCAGAGATGGTACATGTGAAAAGTATTAAAAAAAAATTAAAAAAAAATTCCGACTTATGTACTTAAAAAGTTATAGGTATTTAAAAAAAATCAAGAAAATCGTCACCCTGTACAACACTTTTGACTACAGTGTCTACAAATATTATTATTTTTTATTTTTTTTTTTGTTTTGTAATCCTGAATAACGTGTTTCTTAATTGTATTTCAAAATTTTAACTTAATTGTCTTATTTCTTAGTAAAAAATCACATTGAACTCAAACAATGAAATGAAAATTGCTACACCACGTAACTTTGACCGACGGCCATGTAAAAAAAAAATACTAAACACTATGTGGCAAATACCTTTAAAAAATAACGCATTTATTCACGATTCCAAAATGGTATCATACATAATCATAACTTAAAAAACATCGTAGAAATAAAAGTCAATGCGAACAATAAAAGTTATTTATTCATATGGAACTCAACATTTTTAACACAAAAGGTAGATTTTTTTACAACATATTCTCAAAGTGTTGGCCTCCTACCGCAATACACGCCCTCATCCTTCTTAATAAAGAACGCTTAATATTGCGAGCATAATTTCTGGAGCATAAGTCCTCATTAGCCTCCGTAATTCTAAGGCGGAGCTCTTCGATATTTACTATCGGTTTCGCGTATACTTTTTCTTTGATAGCTCCCCAGTAAAAAAAATCTAATGGATTAAGGTCCGGCGACCGGGCTGGCCACGCTATTGGTCCGGAACGTCCTATCCATCTGTGTGGATATTCGCTGTCCAAAAATTCTCTCACTGAGACACGAAAATGGGCCGGACAGCCGTCTTGCTGAAACCACATATTTCTATAAATATTCAATGGCACGTTTTCCAGCAAATTGGGCAATTCATTTTGCAGAAAATTCAAGTAAACATCGCCGGTCAGGTTTTCTGGCAACTCGTAAGGTCCAATTATTTTTCCATTTAAAATACCGGTCCATAAGTTCACTTTGAACCGATATTGTGATCTGTCTTCTCTTAGAAGGTGTGGATTATCGATATGCCACTCATGAAAATTATGCATATTTATGTACCCATCCTTTTTAAAAGTGGATTCATCCGACCACAGAATTGTCTCTAAAAAATTAGGGTCTTCTCTGTGCTTTTGCAACATTATTTGGCAAAATCTTACTCTACCCGGATAGTCTCGAGGCAACAGAGTTTGCACACGCTGCACGTGGAATGGGTGATATCCCTCACGTTGAAGAATCCGGTGTGCTGTACTTTTTGGTATTCCTGTGATTTGTTCTATCCGTCGCACGGAGGTACTCGGATCTTCGGCTATCGCTTCTAAAATATCTTGGCGGGAGTCGTCGATAGGTCTGCCTTCACTAACCATTCCACTAGGAAAGCGACCTTGAGCAAGCGTCAGATGCAAGTTTATAAAAACTCTGTGATCAGGATATCGATGTGAGTTAGGATACCTTTCACGATACAGCCTTGCTGCAGCTCTGCCGTTTCCTCTACATTCCCCGTAAATGTAGTGCATGTTCGCATATTCCTCCGCAGTGCAAGTCGACATAGTGACAATTAAAATACACAAGCACAGATGAAAATCTAGTTCACAAAACAGTTCGGTAAATCAAGTCCAATAAACAAAGCCGAGTCGAAAGTACGAAATCAACACAAACGAATACAGAGAGATGCGCAGTAGACGAAGGAGCGTAACGTACTAATCCTTGTCCCCTTCCTCGCCATGTTTTTTTGCTATAGCAGATGGCGTCACTATTTGTTTCATTCGCACCTCATGAAAATCGTGTATTCTTCTTTCACTCACACAATGAAAGGGACACCAAACAATACAATAGTTAAATTTAATGAGTCATAGTATTTCGAACATACCAAAAGTTACGGGTAAGCGTATTATTTCTATGTTTTTTAAGTTATGATTATGTATGATACCATTTTGGAATCGTGAATAAATGCGTTATTTTTTAAAGGTATTTGCCACATAGTGTTTAGTATTTTTTTTTTACATGGCCGTCGGTCAAAGTTACGTGGTGTAGCAATTTTCATTTCATTGTTTGAGTTCAATGTGATTTTTTACTAAGAAATAAGACAATTAAGTTAAAATTTTGAAATACAATTAAGAAACACGTTATTCAGGATTACAAAACAAAAAAAAAAATTAAAAAATAATAATATTTGTAGACACTGTAGTCAAAAGTGTTGTACAGGGTGACGATTTTCTTGATTTTTTTTAAATACCTATAACTTTTTAAGTACATAAGTCGGATTTTTTTTTTATTTTTTTTTTAATACTTTTCACATGTACCATCTCTGGTTTCCCGTTGGACGTCGATTTATGGGACACCCTGTATATACTGTTTGAATTTATAGTCGTTCTGGACCCGAGAGGGGGTTACTCGGAATCAATAATGGAACCATTTCGGAGTGTCAAAACAGCTGTGCAGGTTATAATAAAAAAATGACTTCTATGTAATCTTTATCACTCGTTCGAGTTGAAACATTAGTAGCGCTTCGATTATTCATTGAATGAAACTCCGAAACCCATAGGTACCTACTACGCCGCGGCGCGTGTCTCCATGTGATCAGTTCATTGGCCGAATGCATCGTTTCGATAATAATAGGTACTTAGATAATAATAAAGGACTCCAATTTCTCCTTCATATTTACGTTCTATTTTACGGTGAATTAATAAGGTTTATGTAATAATAATGAAAATAAACACGAACAAATAGGGAGTATTTCCGGCGTATTTAAAAAATTGGAGCTATTTACAAAATAATCAACTTAAATACCTAGACCCACCTATTCACAGTTTATTTACACTTCCCTGTACCTTAACAACTGCTCAAAATGGAGTCCAGAACGTTCGATACACAAACGGGCACGTTTTAGGCTATTGTCTTTTAGTTTATTCAACGTGTCTCTGTCACTTTTCACTATTTCAAAGGCGTCCACTATCGCACTGCGTAATTCATCACGAGATTCGTACTCTCGAGTGTAAACTAATCGTTTTATTTCCGACCACAAATAAAAGTCGATCGCGACGACAATACTGCGTGCGAGTTGCGAGTTATAGTCGAACTGCGCGCCGCGGTCGCCGGTCGGCGGCGCGGTCGGCCGAGCGTATTTACCTACCTACAAGACGTAACTAGTCGAGTACCTACCGACGTTACTTGGCAATGAGTCCACGTGGACCGATGCGTTCATGCGTTGTGATTGGTCGAATTTTCCCGGCGGCTGGTGGGTCCTCAAACCGGTGGTGCACTTTACTTGTTCTCTGGTTTAAAATTTGTTTAAAATTTAATAAGAGCCTTAGTGGTCCCGCCAATTTTATTATTTTGAAACCCAGCATTAGGCTCACCATCTATTACGTGGGACATAAAACTATAAGGAGAAACATGGGCGTATACTATTCCTCTGCCTACCCCTTCGGGGATAAATGCATGCCTATACATGTGTCTGATGCAGTATGTTTATTTTGAAAAGTTTTGTATAGGTACTTAGATATTGTTTATGCTCATTTTTACACACACTAACCACTTTACAAGCAATATTTTCTTTTCTTTAATAAATAAATACTTAAATATTTGCTTATTAAAGAAAAGATAATAGAATATAGAATAGAACTAAGATCAAAATAAATAAAAAAAGTAACAATTCAAAAATCAAGCAATCAAACGCGTCACAGAAACAGCGAAACAATACCGGGAGAATTTGAATTTCGTCAAACAAAACATCGAGTGCTCTCGGTAATGTTCGGTTTTCCCGAGCGCGTGCGGCGCACGAAATCAGACTCATCTCTCGGTACATTTTCTATGAACGATGTTTTGTCTCACGCGCCAGGCGTTTTAGCTCGTTCCCAGTACAAGTTGTATGGGCCGTCCTCGTGCGCTCGGGAAACCGCACGCCGATTTTTATTACAGGGAATTTAGGCTTTAGAAGTGTAGCAAAGAGCTTGAATTGTTTCGTCACAATTAGATAATGTTATTTGTTTTGAGTTTTTGTAAGAATAGGTGTTACTTTACTTACATACCTAATGATAGGTAATTAATGTAATAAAGATGTCGTAAAATTTTGTAATGTCTAAATCTTTTGAACTGGTGGTTCACCGCACGAGCGCACTTAAGGTACAGCCGCCACTGGCGGTGACTCTTGTTACTGATTGGAACGTTAGACATTGAATGAAAAATTGTAGTAGAAAATCGTAGTAAACGTATTTCGTGAAATTTAAAGGAATAACCAGGTGTTCTCGTTTTGATTTTGGCAAACGATGTAGATTTTGACATTTTCGTAATTTTTTATTGTTGATTTTCAAATTGACAGTGCCGATCGGTTCTGTTATCGAAACTGGGCCTAAACCTTTCCGTTCCAAAACGACTATAAATTCAACCAGTATATAATAAATACACCACCTATTACGTGGGACAAATTATACGAAGGTGAAATGTGGGCATATAATATGCCTCTGCCTACCCCTTCGGGGACAAAGGCGTGACCATATGTATATGTATACTTTTAAATACATACATAGAAACACCCAGACTCTTGAGACAAACATTTATGGGTCACACAATTTTTTGTCTCCGGTGGGAATCGAACCCACAACCTCCAGCGCCGCAAGCGGTATCACTACCGACTGCGCCACAGAGTTAGTCTTCATACACAGAACATAGAACATAGAAGAGCATTTTTAAAGAGCTTTCTCGAAGCTTGCATGAGGCTATGGAACATAATACATACATACTCTATGATCTGATTTAGAAAGGACCTCAACAATTACTTTAATGAATGAATAATAGACCCAAGCCAGCTTCACTTACAAACGGTGCACCAGCTAACTAATGAACGAGGTCATAGCAAAAAGAAGGAAAGCAATTTTTGAAAAAATTGTGGACTTTGATACTGACTCTCATGGAGCTAAGATTTACTCCCTAGTCGCTAGCATGGCTATTATATTTTGAACGATAGCACACAGACCCTAGGTTATAAAGTAAATAGAACTTGAATTATATAAGACAGATTCGACTGATTTCATCAATCAATCTAATCAGTCTATTTCATTCAAGTTCTACCTTACCTCAATGTTGTACTTCAGTTGCGCAGATATGGGTATAATGGGAGCGCCTTCAGCAACGGTACCCTGCACGAATTTCACGATCTGTTCGTGTTGCTCCTTAGCCTGCCCTTCCTTAACCAAATCAATCTTGTTTTGTAAGATAAGTATGTGTTTCAGTTTCATAATCTCGATCGCAGCCAAATGTTCACTAGTTTGTGGCTGAGGGCAGGATTCATTGCCTGGGGAAATAAGATGTAACTTACAATATATTTTTTTACAGTAAAAGACTGAGATCACATAATTATCTAACTTCGGTCGTCGCCGGAGCGAGCGTAAGAGATTCAAGTCCATACAAACAGAACGCAGATTACAGCCACCAGCTGCTTGTAGTCGTAGGTCGTTAGAGCTAAGCATGAGAACTAAAGAGAGATGGAACCAGATGCATACACACATAGAAAGACATACATATGGTCACGCCTTTATCCCCGAAGGGGTAGGCATATTATTGTACGCCCACATTTCACCTTTCTAGAATTTGTCCAACGTAATAGGTGGTGAGTCGTATTGCCGTGTTGAGATGGACAGGCGCAGGTTGTGACTGCCTGCTGTTGAAATTTTTCAAGCCGCCTAAAAGGCCTTCCACTTGGCTTAACGCCTGCCATTTTACTGGCAACCAGGACTAACGGCTTAACGTGCCTTTAAAGCACGGAAACGCTCAAATAAATGTCACAAATTGGTCACATGGTCATCTATCCAAGGACTGGTCATAGTGAAAGTTGCTTACTGCAGTGATCATTAACAGAACACTGAGTCCACGGGGCCACGAGCGCTTTAGGGATAAAGATAAATATGTATCTTAAAATCAAATATACTATACCTGCAATGAGTAACAACGCGGCGTCCATGACCGCGGCACCGTTGAGCATCGTAGCCATAAGAATGTCGTGCCCAGGGCAGTCAACAAAGCTCACATGTCGCACGAGTTGGAAGCGGCCGCTGCACGCGGGCCTCATACAGGGGAAGTTGTCGTCTTTCGAAGAGCTGCCCGATATGAAACTTGTAGGCCGTGAGCATTTTGGATTGTCGCACTTATAAATTTTTGCGTTGGCATAACCTTTGAATTTTTGATAAGATAATTTTATTATTAGATTTACGCTTGACATGGTTAAGGAGGAACTGTTAGTGACCAATGTAAACATGCATGTTAGTTTAATTGCATTTTGTTATTTCTGGCATCATATTTGTTTAGGGCAATCGGTTATATTAAAGGGCTAGCTTCAAAATTACATGAGCCGACAAGTTTTTGAAATCAATTTTAGTGTTATTTAAAAATATGTTTTTTTAGGTTTTGGATACAGGTCCAAATTTTACATAAAAACTATGATGAACTAGTCTTTATTTACAGATAGGCCAAGCCTCTGTATCACCACTTACTGGCCTAAACAGACAACCCAATTTATGTGAAGGAAATACAACTACATTAAAAGCTAATCAACCTTATAAGAACTTAGGACAAAAATGCACGCCGACTGCCATTTGCGGTTGCAATCAGTTGACGGTTTCAACTGTTTCAAGGTATTTGTTTCTACTGCACGTAAACTTCAACCGTATGGCAAATGTAGTTTGAAAGGATTTAGGCTGGATTCGACCAAAATTGGAGTAAGACTATACTAGAGAATGGCTTGTATTTATACTAAAAGTGAAGTGAAAGTGAAGCTACCACCAACAACTAGCAAAACGTACCTAACTATGGTAACTATACTCTAAGGAGGAAGGAGTCTACTTCAGTATGGTTGCCATAGTTACGTTGCGCTTGTTAGTTGTTAGTAAAATGGCAAATCACTTTACTTTTAGTATAAGTACAAGTTATTCTCTAGTATTCTTACTCCGATTTTGGTCGAATCCGGTCTTAGTATGCATGGTATACCATGTTTTAGTTTGGCTCGGCGGTCTGGAGTGGTTACTCCGGACTGGGAATAGATGGCGGGTCCGAATCTCGCTCGAGCTTGAAAGTTTACTCCATTTAATTATTATACCATGCAGAATTTAGAAGGAATAAAATAATACAGAGATTTTATTTGTAAAGTAACGTTTTACTAAACTAAACTCTTAATGAAACTGTTCCATTGAAAAATGCACTCTATAATACACATCTAAAACTTAAAGTTACAATATTATGAAATAAAAAAAAAAATTTAATTATAAAAGTGAACTGAATTACTCAGTTCGATGAAAATATTCCATAATACGTGTGTAAAGAGTTTTGTAACAAATACCTTAGCGAGCGTTCAAGTATACGCAACGCAATTTAGGGGGAAAGGGCGGAGGGACTTATAAAACTTTGTGTTACAGGGGCGGGAGGGGTATTGAAACAGAATACAGAAAAATGTTCCGTTCAAAAAAAAAAAAAAATTGCGTTACGCATTTCTAAAACGCTCCCTTATTTAATAATAATTAACATACGTAATGAGTACTTAACATAATATTTACTAATTGCTTAAGGCACTGAATTTCAGCACCGTCATAATCTATTAGAATTAGAACTATGCAATTAGTTGTTGTAACAAGAGTATCATGCTCATCACATCGCCAATAGTTTTACAATAAGGCGGGTCCCTATGAGATAATTTTCACATGCATGAAAATTTTTGACTTGGATATAATTTTATTATTAGGGATGTTATGGAAAGAAAATTCGGATCTGGAGAAGTAATAATATTTTACAAGTCACGGTTATGGAACTATTTCGAATTGTCTGTTGGTTTTGGAGTTTCGGTTAGGTATATTAATTTTTAAATAATTTTCATTTCGTAATAAAATCATAAACGTTGTTACTTTATGTAGCTATATATTTAATTTAAAGATTTATCAAAAAAATTGCATCGGTTCGGCCGGAAAAAGCAGAAACTCCGCCCTTATCCGAAACTTTTTTATCAGATTCAGTTACAATAGATTTTTATTTTGGATATCCGATAGTTTTGGTTATGCATTTCCATAACATCCCTGGTTATGATTCCAGCAAGTCATTATACAATAGCTTTTAATATTAACCATGATCTTAAACAGCCATGTAAAACATTTTATAAAATATATAGGCACACATTCATTTTCATAATTATATATTTTATTCATTAAAATTATTTAATAGTATTATTTTGTGAGATCTCTATATTACAAGAATTACACAGGTGGGTGTCAGAAAGTCTATAGCGTGACGGGCATCGGTGATAAGGCAAGTGTGTGTTGATCAAGTAGTGTAGTGTTTGATAATTTCATCAATTATGTACCTAGCTACATCTTTTGTACTATCACCGTGTTTCACGCAATAAATAATTTATTATTTATTATTTAGCTCAAACAGCTTTAGGCGCTAAGCACATTGATCAGGCGTCTGGCGCGGAAATCATGTTTCAATCAAATACCGTACCAAAAATATGGCAATAAAGTTGCTATAGCAAGCCATTTCGGCGTCCGCGCCCGATTCAAACGACCTGAGGGGCTAAAAACGCAAGGCCAGTTTCATTCATAATCTGGTTAATTTGGAGATTTGTACAAGAAATGCTTTAGAGACCGTTAAATAGTAACATTACTAAATGAATCATCTACAATTCATTTCGTAACCCAATCATATAATAATACGATATTGATGTTGCTACTCAAAAAATCGCATCAAAAATAAATGAAACATCAACAAACACAGTGAAATGAAACATTATATGATCAGATTATGAAACATACACTGTTGCCTTTTTAGGACTGCTTATTGCCATGTATTTAGTACGGTATTTGAAACAGAACAAGCCAGGCGCCAGATCAGTGTGCTTAGCGAAGAAAGAAGTCTGAAAATTGGCGAAGGCACAGGGTATAAGCTAGCAAGTACATTCTTAATCAAAACTGTTGAGATAAAATTTCATTGTTTGTCAGTAACTAAAAATTGGCACAGACTTTGGCTTGGCATTGGCATTTCGATTCAAAATGGGCAAATTATTTTTTAATTTTGAGTTAACGTTTTTTAAAGTGGCTTACTTAATTTTGTTTTCAATTCATGATGATCAGTCCATAATAATAATTTTAGTACAAGTGGCAATAAGAAATAGTGTACTATTAATATAGTACCATTTATCAGCCCAAAGCTAAATTGGGAGAGGCCTATGTCCAAATACTGAAGTTACTATTTGAAAGCTGCTTCTTTTAGTGAATGTAACTTGATACCTCATTCTATTATGTTTTCAGAATAAAGATTCTCTCAAGCTGGTGAGATTAATCTAGAATATAGTACAAACATGCAATCAGCCTAAGATAGACCATAGATAGCTGTCTATAGTTTATTCTTCCAGGAAACAAGGTATAAATAAATTGATTTGTGATATCAAAGATAAGATAAAGGGGTATACTGCAGTATACATTGAATAGTGCACTAAAACGCAGTGAATCGCAACTTTGCAGTTTCCGACAAAAAATCCAAAGGAACTTTCAGAAATGTATCCACCGCTTTTCTGAAGGAAGACTGACTTCGACTTAGGGCTGTACTTGACTTTGACTGGACTTAGAGGACGAGGACTGTGACTTATTAAAGCAAAATGAAGAGTTATTGAATATACAACATTTGGCTGTATGGCTCAAATTGCCTTTGCCTATCCGAGGATGGATAAATAAAACTACTACTGAATAGTGCACTATGTTGTTCTACCCTCCACAGTCTAACTTTTGAGCAGCTGAGATTCAACAAAGTATATGACATCAAATAAGTATTTAAATGACAATTTCATCATCATAAAATCAAAAGAAACATAATTTTCGTTTTCTTTGCGTCACAAAAGTGTTACAAAAGTTAACATGCTATAATAACAATACATGTTCAAAACAAATATTTGCGACATTTCAGAGCACCACATTTACATTCTGTAAGATTTCTAAGCATTGCTCTGTTTTGTTGTTGAATTTCAAACCTAGACTTAACAGGTGAGACTGGTGTGATAGCTGTGGTAGCTTCGGATCCACTAGGAATGTCATCCTCACAAGATGACCGACTGGGAATATCAACACTTCTTTCAATACTAACATTACTACTAATACCATTACTTTCAACATCTTCATTCTCAGAGGATTTTTGTAAATAATCGAAACATATTTCCTCTCCCATTTCGATGTCCTGAGTGGCAAACAAAGCTAACATAGGCAGATTAGGATCAAGACAATCTGCCCAAACAGCCCACACACCAAGATTAGGTTCACATGAATGATTTATAAAATGTGAAACATTGCCCATGTGAGCAGCATCAACTACATATGGATTTTCTACTGAGTTAAAGTCTAAATCAAACAAGTATGTAAGGCCATTGGCATCATATTCTCTGCCTCGTTTTTCAGCTTCTTCAAAAGTTATGACTTCTCCAACATACTGACATATAAATTGCCCTTGTTTAATTTTTTGTTCTGTTTTTACTCCCCACCCACAACCATTATCTGTTCTAAATATACTTAATTTTATATTGCGTCCTCCTTGGACTACACGGTTACAACATTCTGAAGAGCATTTGCAAGCCTTGTTACATTCATAAACGGGAGTACCAGGTGCAACACGAAGACGTTTGTTTGCTGTGTATCCAAATAGGCCAGCCTGCATACCACAGCAGGTTTTGGATCGACAATTACAACCTGTACATTCACACCCAATTGGTGGTTCATCAGGAATTGTGATACCAGGTCCAGGAATACACTGATTAATATAGGTGAAATTTTCAGGTGGTCCAGCCAAATCAACAGTATTTTCGACAATCAGCTTTTTAGATTTATCAACTTGATTCAAGTGATCTTCCCATTTTCTTAATGTTATCAGTTGCTGACACCGTTTTCTGGCAAGTACATACAATTGTAGAGTATCTCTTGTATCTTGTACTAATTGTGCAGCATGTTCTTCTTCATCTTCAGGTAAAATTATCATTGTAATAAATTTCAAAATTATAATCTCTTTTAGCTTTAAAATGTCAGCTTCATCTATTTCATCAAATCTTTTCAATAGGTTTTCTTCACTCAGTAAATCATCAAAGGATATTTCATCCTTAAGCTTCTCAATTTCATGACAATACTTTAATTCTTGACTTGCAAGAAACTCTTTTAACACTGCAGGACAGTTATCAAGATTTTCAATTGGCTCCCAAGTATTTTCACTGTCAGGCCAACCTTTCCACTTTATGAAAAAATACTCTCTTCCCTCTACAAATTTAAAATCTAAGATCTTTTCTATGATGAATTCTTCTGGATCTTGTTTATTTCTCTTCTGTTTCTTAGCAGCAGGCGATGTGACTTCATCTTCTGACTCAATGGACAAAAGTCTCTTCTTTGGTCTTCTGAGTTTTTCATAGAATAGATACTCATGTTTTTCGTTTGCCCTTTCATTATACATTTTAATGACTGAGTCGGACAGGCGCTCTGCAACATACCATGTGTTTTGGTTAATTTAGAAAATATCTATTAAACAAAATTACTAAATAGAATCTCTTTTCATGTAGGGTGTCCATATATTATGCATTTATCACATGGTATATTGCATGAGCAATATTATTTTACAAATTGTTTTAATCTAAGTCTTTTAATATGGAAATTAAGACTGAAATAAAATTGTGGATATTCATTTGGGTTTAGTCACATACACATTTCACATGTTCAGAATACCAATTTAGTTTTAGAGCTATAATTTTAGAGAAATAATAAAGTAAAATGGGGCCTCTCACTTATTTTTAAGACTTTTGTGAATTCCATCAGCAACATGTCCATGAATATTAAAGGAACATTTTATAAAACGGAAAGAATATCGCATGTGCAGTTAATTTTATGAACACCTACATTGTAACTGATTTGGGCGAACATTAAGTATTAATTCAAAAGACATACACAGCTTAGATATAACTGATTTCAGTGACAAGTGAATAGGGGAATGTAAATAATAGAACTCTGAAATATCAATAAATAGAACTTAAACAATAATTACTATTACTCACACTAAAATTGATTTCAAACACTGATTATATTCTGCATAAGTACAGATTTTCAGTAGGAATGGTACTTATTGTAATATTTAAAAGGAAATTAACACAAATTATTTTAAGTTGTTAGTAATATAATAAAGATGCTGCTTACCTAGTTTGATAGTAATGTTCCTCTCCAATTCATTCTTGAATCTGACAGTCTGTACACCAGATATTGCTTTTACTACAGTTGATTTACCATGAGCTACATGGCCTATGGTTCCGATATTAATGGTTGCCTGTCTAGAAATAACTTCGGGCGACAATGCAGATAGTTTGGTAACATCCTGTGAAGCAAGTGTAAAAAAAAATATAGACTATGTGAAAATAAAGTTAATGTAAGGAGTAACTTTTATACAGACGAGGATCAGTTATGGAGTTGCCGTTGAGCATAATAATTTTACATTTACAACAGCCAAAAATCAAGTGATAGCGACTCCCAGTACAGATACATACATGTGTTAATTAAAATTAAAATTGCGTCTATTAGAAAAAAAGATAAGAAATACAACAATGATACATTTTGGAGGTGGTTGTTTCAATGAAGATAATACCATGTAATATGTTTCAGAAAAAGTAATAAACTTACCAATTTGGTTAGGTCTTGCTGATGCAAGTTTGACGAGGCACTTCGTCCTTCACTCGAAGCCATGATTATGGTAACAATTGAGCTAGATGGCTTTCAATGACTTTTCTAGATAAATAGACAATTATCAATGACAATTATCAACACATTTAATGATAAATTGTTTCTAAAATTAGTAAAAACCGCTAACGTAGGCAGCGAATCTCATTTCAACTTGCTGCGTGCGATAGTGAATGAAATATGAATGAACAAGCGAGCGTAATGAATGAATGAACTAGATGAAGCAGTACTTGCTTTGTTCAGTAGTAGTAGTTTTATTTATCCATTTTCGGATAGGCAAAGGCAATTTGAGCCATACAGCCAAATCTTGTATATTCAATAACTCTTCATTTTGCTTTAAAAGTCACAGTCCTCGTCCTCTAAGTCCAGTCAAAGTCAAGTACAGCCCTAAGTCGAAGTCAGTCTTCCTTAAGAAAAGCGGTGGATACATTTCTGAAAGTTCTTTTGGATTTTTTGTCGGAAACTGCAAAGTTGCGATTCACTGCGTTTTATCACTTCCCAACACTAGTGCACGTTGTCGAACGTTTATGTTTAAGAATCCACCATTAATACACACAAAACACTCGAAATTACACTAATTTTGCGAATTTACAAAACGACGCGATACGATTCCTTCCAATTCGCGCCAAAGAATCTCTTGCTTTGTTCATCAAAAAAAAGGGGTCCCGTCCCGCGTCCGTCCCAAACGCGACCTGATCAATTGGCAATTGTCAAGCACGTTAAATATCATGTGTATAATTATACATATACGTCGATGCACACTGCACACACGCATGCAAAGAAATAACGCACACTTTCTCACGCAAACAACTTCTATTCATATTTATCGTGATTGACAATTGCAAGGCATGATCGTGTCGGGAGCCCATTAGCAAAGACGATCAATCCTTTAATCTATTTTACTGTATACACAGACATATAACTGTATATACATAATTATATACATGGTATTTAACGTGCATGACAATTGCCAATTGATCGTGTCAGGACCTCTTTACGTGTATGACAAGTGCAGTTTAACTATGTCGCTAGCCCTTTATGAATAACTAGCGGACGTCACGCGGTTTCACCCGTGTAGTTCCCGTTCCCGTGGGAATACGGGAATAAAATATAGCATATGTTCACCACAAAGAGTGTAGCTACAGTGAAAGAAATTTTCAAATCGGTCTTGTAGTTCCGTAGCCTATTCGTTACAAACATACAAACAAAAAACAAATCTTTCCTCTTTATAATATTAGTATAGATGAATTAACAATATAAACACAATACAGTTCATTAACTAAAAATGCTTAAAACCAAAAATACGATTACTGATAAACTGTTGCCTGTAAAGAGATTGCCTTGAACGATAACGATAATGCCGCCAATTGTAATGCCAGTAAGTGTAATTTTAACTTGTTCAAATGTTATTCCTGGTGTACAATAAAGAGTTTTTTACTTTACTTACTTTACTTTAGTTTTTTTTTGTTGAAAATACCTACCTCGATTTCGAAAAATTTTAAGCCGGTTCTCATAAGTTTCAAGCTGAGTTTTTAACATAATTTAAAACCACTTTATTTATTGAATCACTTTTTCATGATTTATAGTTCCTTCATAATTAATTTACTTCGTTAAAGATGTAAAAATTTTGTTAGTAAAACTATTTTTGTACCGCAGTCACGCCCCAATGTTACGAGCGGTGAACACGGTATATATAGCCACTTGATTCTAGTCTGTTGATATATGAATGAAAGTGTGTGTGCTTTCTTTGTGAGTGCGTCTGAATTCATCGACGATGCGGTGATGGTTGATCGACTCCGCAGCCTATTTTAAGTAACTAGGTAGGTTTTGTCACTGTATATATACTGGTTCAGGTTCATCATCACGCCTTTATCCCCGAAGGGGTAGGCAGAGGCATATTATATACCCACATTTCACCTTTTTATAATTTGTCCCACGTAATACGTTGTGAGCCGTATTGCCGTGTTTAAATGGACAGGCGCAGGTTGTGACTGCCTGCTGTTGAAATAAAGCCTTCAACTTGGCTTAACGACTGCCATTTTACTGGCAACCGGGACCAACGGCTTAACGTGCCTTCCGAAGCACGGAAACGCTCAAATAAATGTCACAAAGTGATCACACGGATGGTCACCCATCCATGGACCGGCCATAGTGAAAGTTGCTTACTGCAGTGATCGTTTACAGAACACTGTGTCCGCTGGGCGACGAGCGCTTCCTAATTTCCTTCGCTTCCTTTTAAATAAAAAAGGTACATATTTACTCGAAATGAAAGCCGGTTGTCAGTATAACGACACTCCTTAATACAAATTGAAGGCCTTATGGGCGGATTGAAAAATTTCAACTGCATTAGACTCACTATCTATTACGCAGTACGTAAAACTATAAGGTAAAATGTGGGCGTAAACTATGCCTCTGCCTACACCTCCGGGGATAAAGGCGTGACTATATGAATGTATGTATGCTTGTATGTACATATTTACAACCACAATACTAAATAGAAAGTCAAAGTAGGCACATATTATTAAAATGCTGTAGGCGGGCAGCACTATCGCATGCTTACGTACCGCGCGGCTGTAGGCATTTATTTCTAAAATCCGGCCGAGTCAAACTACAGTTTACAGTGGTTTTGTGTTGTGGGCTCTCAACACGGTCAATATGCACTTGACAAGTCTGTTCTTCCATTTTTAGACACTGGCTTAGATCCAAATGTAATGTATAAGTTATTTTTTGATTCCTTTTACAATGAGTTCAACTCCATATTCAAGTCTAAGGAAGTCACAATCGGTGACAGGCCAGCCTTCAGTGAATGGGCCACTGAGGATATACATAAAAGTAGATTAAAACTGTATGAACTATACTCAGAAAGACAGCTTAATAGAACAGATGAATTTCTAAATTATGTTAAAACTTATTCAAAAAAGTTTAAAGCAGACTGCTTAGCGGCCAAAAGAAAGTATATAAGTAATAAAATTATCAATAGTGTAGACAAAGTTAAATCTACTTGGAAAATAATTAACGCAGAAAGAGGCCAAGCAAAATCAAATGATAATAATTTTAAACAGGCGAGGGTTAACAAAGTTTGCGAAAAAGAGGTGCAAATAAAGACGTCCATCTCGGTATCAGTATATGAAAAATGCCAGCCAAAAGTAGATTTGAAATCTACAAGATGTGCTCCAGAAAATGGTTTCATCAGAAATTGTGTATTTATTATAAATAACTAGTAAAACATCATTGAAATAGCCCACAATGTTTCAGAAGAAGCCGTTTTATGACGTCTATTTATTCATTAATGATAATAAAATTTATATCAGAGACTAAAGAAAACATAGACCTCTAAAATGGTTTTCTTCAATTTTGAATTAGTATAAGTTTTAACTAATTATAACTAATAATGTATTCAAAGAATACATCACGTTGCTTGCTTCCCCGCGCTCGCCCGAAAATCTAGTGCGGGGGGAGTCGTGTTGCTAGACGGACGTGTGTCGCTCTGGTCTGCAAAATATTCTCGTAAAATGTTATATTTTCATTCATGTACAGAGTAATGCGTGCAACAGAGCCAGAGACCGAGTGACACAATGCATGCTGCATTACATGAGAATATAATGCATTTCAACCTATTTTTCGTATTGTTTTATTAAATTACTTCGAAAGGTAATCATGCTTATATTGTAAGCGGTACTTAATCATTTCAATATAAATAAATGAAGAAATATTTGTGGACATTCGCACACAACTTAAGCTAATATAACCTTGTGCTAAGGGATACTATAATATAAGTATTTTCATCAGTTGTCTACTGATGAAAATACTTATATTATAGTTATTATTAACACACTGCTTTTTTGAGACACTGCTCTCAACCTAAGCTGAAAGAATTGACTCTTTTAGCTTATTACGTCTTGTGGGTCGCCACAAGTAGGCACCATCTACCGGCAAATTGGTTAAGGTATAAAAGTGAATAAAGTGAGTGCCCGCCGAGTTTCTTGCTAGTCTATATCTATACATAATAATAAAACTGTTGAGGGTCGAGAGTCTGAATATGGAAGCTATTTAAAAAAAAAAGAACGCGTTCTCTAACCGATACCTACTTAAGCCAAAATGAAATTTAAAATTTTCATGTCCGTCTGTATTCCGAATACGTATCACGCCGAAACTACTGATTTGAATGAAAATTGATCCGAGGAAGTTCAGGAGTTAGAGACATCTCAACTTCTCTAAACCTAGAATTCAACCTAGGATTGCTTCACACAAGTTTCAGTGCTGAGGGTTTTGTAGTTCAGGAATTAGAGATATCTCAACTTTCTCAAAACCTATAATTCAAGGGTTCCTTGGAATGTGACGGTAAATCTAAACAGGCGTGTTGGCTGAATCATAAAAGAGCTTAATGATTAAGGCTGTTGTAAAATAATTCTGTCCGCGCCGAAGTCGGGGACTGAATTGTTTTAGAATAAACTTAATCTATAAGCTCTTTTATGATAAAGCAAACATGGCCGTTTCACACGCTGCTTGATGAGTCTGATGAAGAAGTGCCTCTCCTTTTGCAAACCTTATGTGACGTAAACGAAGTTGCGAGGGTCAGCTAGTTTTACAATATGCTTAATCTTTAAATTCGTTTATGATTAAGCAAACAGGGCAGTTTCACCCGCCGGTTGATGAGACTGATAAAGAAATACCTCATGTTTCATACACCTTAAGCGTCGTAAACGAAGTTGTGAGAGTCAGCTAGTTACATACATACATATAGTCACACCTTTATCCCCGAAGAGGTAGGCAGAGGCATATTATTATGTCCCCACATTTCACCTTTTTAGAATTTGTCCCACGTAATAGGCGGTGAGCTGTATTGCCGTGTTGAGATAGACAGGCGCAGGTTGTATCTGCCTGCTGTTAAAATTATTCAAGCCACCAAAACGGCCTTCAACTTCGCTTAACGACTGCCATTTTACGGGCAACCAGGACCAATGGCTTAACGTGCCTTCCGAAACACGGAAACGACGCTCAAATAACTGTCACAAAGTGGTCACATGGATGGTCATCCATCCAAGGACTGGCCATAGTGAATGAGCTTACTACAGTGATCGCTTACAGAACACTAAGTCCGCGGTGCCACGAGCGCTTCTTATTTATACATAACTAGCTGACCCTCGCAACTGCGTTTACGTCTATTTTTGTTTGTTTGTAATAATAAAATGAAATGAAATTTTGTTCCAAAAGTAACAAAAATTTTAAGCGAGTGGAAGACCCCCCTTTCTGAATTTGTAATAATTTAAGTACAAAACAATGAATATATTTTATTCTTATATGTCTGTGGAATATATGAACATTCGTCTTTGTGAATTCGTCACATTTAAGTTTTACGTAATGTTCAATCACATTTTTTGCAGTGTATTTTACTACACTTAAAAACAAAGAAAAATTGAAATACAAACGTTCCTTTGTTTTCAATTTACTTTTCGCCTCTCTCTAAAAAATAGAGTGCAGAGGGGCTTAGGGCGAGACTTTGTCTGTGACTCTGTTGCATTAAACTACGTCACTAGGTCACGTGGATCATCTGTTCAAAGTTTGATTTAAAACAAAAATGACAACGTCAATCGGATTGAACTCTCACAATAAACGTTTTAAAGAGGGGCAGTCGAGTGAGACCGTCTCACAGCTTTTTGTTTATTTGGTGAAGCGAGGAACGCATTTCCGCTACTATGTTTCTTCTTCTTCCGTGGTTCTTTTACTCTGATGTCTCTGTAGTTGCGCTACTCTATGTTAGCGAGTCATATCGCCCATTTGCTCAAGGTCGTTAGCCCTGGGTATGGCCTTAAAGTAAATGGTAACATAATTACAACAGATGCCGAAGTCGCTAACGAATTTGAACATTTTTTTTCTCGTATTCCAGTAGATTTGACCAGAGCCCTAGGTTCTTCTACCCCAATAGCAGAATCCTTGTTAAAAAGAATCCTTGTTAAGCAGTTACGGTAGAACATATAAGTCATATCTTGATCAAATTTACAACTTACAACTAAGAATATTAAAAAATATAGTTTCAAATAAAATTAAATTAAAATTTCAGGACAACCCTAATGGGCTTTTTAAGCACTGTAAAACGTTGCCAATACAATTGCAAGTACATTATAATTTATTAAAAGAAAATTTTTTCAATGACCATTTAAAAACACCTATTCAACATCCTGTATGCACTAGAGCAATTTCTAGGAAACGGCTTGTCGTACCGCGCGCTAACAACGCTTACGGTGAGCGCACTAATACCCACATGATACCCCAATTAATAAATAGCCTGCCGTCTAATTTGACTGGCATTTTAACTAATAAAAATATTAAAAGTAAACTTGGAGAGCATTTTCTTAATCTTTTGTGATTGAGTAATACTGACCATGCTAATGTATCATTATATTTTGTGTTTAAGGTTTAGAATTTAGATAATTTATTCATTCTACCTTCCCTGTGGGTATGCAACAATGTTGATGTAATAAACTTAGACAATAACGTCAATAGCGTAAGTATTAAACCTAAGTGGTTTTGTTTGCTATTGTGTATCATAATGTAAATATTTCTTTTGTGTGATAAATAAATAAAATAAAAAAAAAAAAAAAAAAAAAAAAAAAAGCAAATGTTCCTTGCTGTAATGAAATATTCAAATTCAGTAAAATTAGTTTACACACTATCATAAAAACTTTTAAATCTTTAAATATTAAGAAAACGGCTGACCTTTGGGGAATTTCTGTACATTTAGTTAATTCGTTAATTGAAATGTTTGCTCCTGAATTATCAATAATATTTAATAATTGTGTTGATAGTGGTGTGTTTCCTGACTTAATGAAGTTTAGTAAAATAACTCCTCTGTTTAAATCGGGTAGCACCTCGGATCCGTCCAATTTTCGTCCTATTTCTGTACTACCCACGTTTAGTAAAATCTTTGAAAAGGTAATGCTTAATCAAATGCAAAATCATTTTAATACAAATAAACTATTCCATACTAAACAATTCGGTTTCACGCGCGAGCGTTTACCACGGATGCTGGAATCAAATTATTAGAGTATATATATGAGGCCTGGGAGGAGTCGTATGATGCTTATGGTGTATTCTGCGACCTATCTAAGGCCTTCGATTGCGTCCAGCATCAGACTTTAATTCAAAAACTTGATCATTATGGGATCCAGGGGACGGCCTTGGATTTAATTAGTTCTTACCTAAGAGATAGAGTACAGAAAGTAGTTATAAATGGTAAACAGTCACATGGTTCTGCTGTAACAATGGGGGTGCCTCAGGGTTCAATTCTGGGACCTTTTCTATTTTTAGTGTACATAAATGATCTCCCTCACCTTATAAGAGACGATCACAAGGTAGTTTTGTTTGCTGATGACACATCTTTAATATTTAAAGTTGAACGTGGACAACGCGATCTTGACGAAGTAAACAATGCCCTCTCTAGGGTAGTCCACTGGTTTAACGCAAATAATTTATTGTTAAATGAAACTAAAACAAAATGTATTAGATTCACCTTGCCAAATGTTAGGCTCGTTAACACCAGTATTGAGATTAGGGATGATCAAGTAGAATTGGTCGATGAAACTGTCTTTCTGGGCATAAAGTTAGACTCCAACTTGCAGTGGGGGCCTCATATCGAGAAAGTCTCGGGCAGACTGAGCTCTGCAGCCTATGCCGTTAAAAAGATCCGACAACTGACAGACATTAGAACAGCGCGTCTTGTCTACTTTATAGTCCGTTCACAGTTTATTTTCCTCTGACATATCGTTTTCTGTATGTTGGTATTGCAATAAAGTCCCCCTATGAGTGCCAGCTTAAGACATGTTGCCGCGTTGTGGGGGAGATTATAAGATTTAAACGTTAGCACTAACAATTTTTTTTTATTTAAATATCTATTTGTCAATATACATAACTTTACTAAACACGTGGTTTTGTCACTATATGATTGTACTTAAGTTTTATTTTTATTGATATGGATATTTAAAGAAGACACTCATTACCATCACCAAGGAGGGCTAAGTTACACCTTTCACATCTCAAATAATTTTCACACCCGAAAAACGGCAGCGAAAAAGAAAATAAGTTTCGACTTTAAGGTTACAGTACATGGGATAAACAAAATCTTAGTATGGTAACACGAAAATCAAGCAAGCCAACATCAGCGCTAGAGGTAAATTAACTATGAACGGACTATAGCTATTTCCACAGTGTCATGACCTATGGCATACTATTATGGGGTAACGCTGCCGACATCGAATGTATCTTTGTGTTGCAGAAAAGGGCTGTCCGGGCTATCTATGGTATGGGGATTCGGGAGTCATTAAGAGAAAAGTTTAAGGATATCAACATACTTACGGTGTATTCACAGTACATATATGAAAACTTATTATGTTTTCATGAGACACAGCGTTGAGTTTGAAGATGCATTGTGTTTATGCCGTTAACTAAGTGTCTATGATTAAAAACTTACCCGTTTCTCTATGGTTTATATACCTGTCTCGCTCTCGCCAGCGTGTGCCGTCTCCTTCAAACGGCATCTGTGTTTGACACTGACAGGCTGACAGCTCAAACTACATAGCTTTGTGATTTTTGCCGCGCAAAGAATCAAAAATTTTCGCTAAGTGTAGAAAATTGGAAAAACTATTGAAATATAGTTTTTCTAGTGTGAAAATATCAAACAGCGTAAATAAGAAGCGTTTCAGTAGTTAAAAAGCGTTTTGGACGTGTTTCGTTTTGAGTCTGAATAAACGACGCAGGCCGGGTACGTTCCGGAGGTGATCAGTGCGAATTTCAAATAAGTTCGTCATCCTCGGAGGATGAATATGACTTTGCATCACCTCCTTCAAACAGTAGAAGTAAATAAGCTGTACCCAAGTAAGTACAATCCAGTTATTACAAGTTCACACCGACCTGTGAATGTTTTTCATGTTTTGTTGGATCAAGTGATACCTACTGAATTTTTCCCAATTGTTATCGCGTTAACCTAACCTGCAGACTGGTACTCATACTCCTGCACATCTTGAAACCAATTCATCGACATCTTGTTGAGACATCCGTCCACAACATCTTCTCGTAATTTATCTTTGGGCGAGCACAAAGTTTGATCAAAGACTTTGATATAAATTACAAGAGTTATTACAATTAGATGAAACTGATTCAGCCTCTTGAAAAGTTATTTTATACAAGAAGGCCTTTCCGACAGGCCTTGCGAGTTCAGAGTTTCGAGGCCTCAAACAAAATAAGTTATTTTGCAATGATAACAGATTATACAGAGACTCGTATTTAAAAATGGTGAGGTATTACAAAGTTTTATTAATTGGTTAGACATCTAAGAACAAGACTATCTAAATATTGACTCATTGTTATGACTGACGTTTAGTCCAGACTTATAGTTTCAGAAAAATCCTGAAACTGCAGTAACTATTTCACTTGAATGAATTCCTATACTTACCAAATAACTATTTGTGAAAACAAGGTTGAGTGTAGTAAAGTGTGACTTTTAATAGCCCACAATTAAAAATAACACGGTTTTTGAAACAAATTTACAACTCGCTTTCACTTCACGATCAAACCATAAATTTTTGAGGAGGTTGTCTCATGTCTCAAAAAATTGTGCTCACCTACACGGCAAGGTGCTAGCTACTACACATTGAAGTTAAATATTGGAGCTACATACAGCAAATTTACCATAAAAATATATTAATGGAAACACCTCGGAGGTGTTATGATTATAATACATCTATGATAATGTGAACAACTTAAAGTAATCAAATATTCTTTATCAAATGTTTTTAGTAAAGAATTCATAAGAGAGACTAGGTCCAATCTAAGACGGGCAGTAAAGCCTTTTCTAGTTGATATTGCAGACTTATTGCAACTAAAGAATTGATTGGCTTGTGAAGATAGACGCTCATCATGCTTGTATTCACTTGACAATTATTGCACAGGAGTTTCACAATTATGTGGTATCACAACCTCCCTGTGACCAATGGTCAACTCTAAAAGATGTTTTTTAAATTCAAATTGGTCAAATTGGATCGCGGAGATCCTAAGTACACAAGGATTTTTGAATTGTTTATCATAATATAACATCATGAGTCTTTCAGAAAGCGGAGACAATAAAATTGTGAGTAGGGGGTTGGCACATAAATTATCAGAAATCTGTGTTAGAAATTTCTCAGGAAATAGAACATCTCAGTACAAAATTAAGTCGGACTTAAAAAGAAAAGATAGTTATTGAGAATTGATTATGTAATTGAGTTGCATTTGTTTTTATTAAACAAAAAAAAAAAAAAAAAAAAAAAAAAAATTTGAACAGGGGATACAATTACCCCTGAAAGTTATTATTATTTTCTTGTGGGGGACGCCGGCTATGCCGAGCGGACGGTTCGACCGCCTTTTCTGTCTGATTTCCCCAGAGAGTTATAGAGTTTGTTTAGTTCACTGAACTTTACAAACTGCTTGTCTTTATTGCCCTCAATTACAATTATTTCTTGAAAAAGTTCAAACAGAACAAGCCGCACTTGAAGAGAAGGCTATCTCTCTTACAAAGGTCATTGTGGTTAGTAACTAGACATTGTATGGTACTCTTCGGTACATTTAACATCAGATGCAGCGGATGCAGGCTGAGGTGCCCACTTAAATGACACATCTGTCAAAATAATGGGCTTAATAGTGTATGCAACCATAAACAGTCAGCGGATGACAGTGTCGCACATTTTCTTTTAACAGCAGATGCAGCGGATGCAGTATGAGGTGCCCTGTTAAATGACACATCTGTCAGATAATGTGCTTACCAGTGTAGACAACCATAAACAGTCAGCGGATGACAGTGTCACACATTTTCTTTAACATCAGATGCAGCAGATGCAGGCTGAGGTGCCCAGTTAAAGACACATCTGTCAAGGTAATGGGCTTAATAGTGTTTGCAACCATAAACAGTCAGCGGATGACGGTGTCACACACTTTCTTTTAACATAAGATGCAGGCTGAGGTGCCCAGTCAAATGACACATCTGTCAAGGTAATGGGCTTAACAGTGTAGATAAACAGCGGATGACTTCAAAGGATACGCACATACTCCATACAGATAGACAATAAAACCCTTGTTAAACGAGGGAGAAAGTCCCTTGAACTGCTGAAGCCCAGCTTCCGAAGCTCACAGGGCAACTGCAAATAGCTCTGTCACTTATCTCCCGGAGAGGCTAAACGGGAATAGTGGCGTTTAAAGAGGTTGCAGAATACTAGAGTGGCAATTTCTTCCCCAGGCCGCGGAGGCTATGTATGAAACGTGGGGCGTCCCAGATATGATTTGTTTGCATCAAATGAGTTGGCTGTTGTACAAGAATATGCATCTCTATCCTCTTTTTATTTTTTGACATTTTCAGTTGTCATTTGAACTTTCAGTTGTGCTGGGCATTCCACCCACCCAACGTTGTACAAGAGTTTGTAACTCTAGACCTCATTTTTAGCCATCATTGGGACTTTTAGTTGGGCTGAGCATTCCACCCACTCAACTTAAGACCGACAGTGTTAACTCTCCTAAATCATGTGAAAGCAATATATGCTAGTTCCTAATAGCATCAGAGTGGAACTTTTATTTGGGCTGGGAAATCCACCTAAAAGGGACATAGTTCCTTAAAACATCAGAGTTAGAATAGAGCTCTTTACTGCCGGATTTGCAAACCAGAGTCGGAGCAGAACTGATTCCAATGAATGACCTGCGGAAGGTCTTAATAGATCAGGCTACAGGCACGTACCCTCCCTAATTCGACAAGGAAGTGGGGGGGGGGGGTGACAATAAATACACAAATTGGTCTGTTTTAGAACAAGTTTGCTAGTAGGCAGTTGGTGACAGTCAACTTTTGCAACTTGTAGTTCTCCAATAGAAAATTACCTAGGGTGGTTATCCTGAAGTTGCATGTTTGTCAACAAATGGCTCTTTCCTTCGCAATATTATTTATAGAAGGTAAGTTGACATGATATATCTTACTAACTTGTGTAAAGTTAGCTATCTCAAAATATTGTGCTAAAACGGATTTAGACATTTCAAAGAAAATTATCATTAAGAGCAATCACTCTGGCTAGACCTGAAGCAACAGAACTCCCAGTAGGGGAATATAGCTGTCAGTTAACGGGCTCAGAATTTCATCTTATTCTTTGAAATTGTCAGGAGGATAACATCAATTACTATGTTAGCCTCAGATCGCAGATTTCAGGTCAAGGATATAATGAAATCATATTGTAAACTAAGTTCGGGTCAAAGACTGATTCAAGTACTCATTGGCAATCTGGTTTGTTGCTTTATCAACAATCTGACCATAATGTTTGTCCAGTTATACGAATTTAAGACTATATTGAAAAAGTTAGTAAATAATTTTCTATTTACTGAATTCTGTATTAATCATGGTACTTGCCATGAATGAAAAGGCCACATTCTTTATTTATGTCCTAAGCAGGTAGACTTCAAACAGTCTCAAGAAAAATAGTTGCATGTTGTATTTTTAGAGAGGCTAACATTAAAACCCTCACAGTTACAATGTCAATGCTAAATTATTGCAAGCAATATTTGGTTATTTAATTTAGTGTGTACATATAGACATGTAGTCCCGCCTTTGACCCTGGAGAGGCAGGCAGAGACACACAAATGGTAAATTGTAACCTACATTTTATTTATTAATGCAGTTTCCTTCTCTTTTAACAATGCAGATAGTGTTGTTTTGAGTCAAATATCTTCACAACTTTATTATTGACACACATAAGTATTTAGGTACATACTTTATGTTTTTATTTTAATAATTTAAACTTAAAAGTTAATTCCAACAATTAAGTTCAACTAAATTTAGTTTAACATTGGATTATTTTCAATAGTAATTATGATTTTAAATAGACAATCTTTAAAAGACTATTTTACTTTGGCATACCTACTAATCATCATAGCGTTTGTGCTCTCTACCAGCAGATACCAAACAGGTCTTCAAACTCAACGCTGTGTCTCATGAAAACATAATATAACTGTTTTGCATTTAAACAAAACAGGTATTATGTGTGAAATGAGACACAGCGTTGAAGCAATGCTCTTGCTGGTAATCTTTGAAGACACTATGAAGTTTGAGCTGTCAGCCTGTCAGTGTCAAACACAGATGCCGTTTGAAGGAGACGGCACACGCTGGCGAGAGCGAGACAGGTATATAAACCATAGAGAAACGGGTAAGTTTTTAATCATAGACACTTAGTTAACGGCATAAACACAATGCATCTTCAAACTCAACGCTGTGTCTCATTTCACACATAATACCTGTTTTGTTTAAATGCAAAACAGTTATATTATGTACTCATAAAAATAACAGTAAATTTATTAAAAATAGTGATATCCATAATCTAAACTTAAGAAATAAGAATAAATTGGCTGTACCTAGATTTAGGCTTAATAAAATAAGCAATTCTTTTGCGGGCAATTGTATTCGAATGTACAATACATTGCCGACAGCCATAACAGGTTTGTCAGTTAATAAATTTAAAAAACTAATAAAACTTAAATTGTGCCAGAAAGCTTATTATAGCATTAAAGACTTTCTAGAAGACAAGGCTGCCTGGCAGTGACACGAATTGCTCCTTTCTACATAAAAAAAAAACTGTATTAGATACTAAGATACTAGAAGAGAAGGGACCAGACTGAGTTTCTTGGGGTGTTCTTCTCAGTCTGTAGTATTTCCGAACCCCCGGTAGAGTCACAAAAATTTTGACAAACCTAAATTTTTTTTTTTAAATTTCAAAGGGAATAAATTTTATTTTATTTTATTTTATTTATTTTATTTATTTTGTTAAAATATGAATGAAAGTAGCTTTAGTGTGATGTGAGTGAATTCTTTGCAAGTGTATGTGCATCGACGTGTTGTAATTTTTTTTTAAATTATTTATTACTATTTATTTTAGGAAGTAAGATTATGCATCAGAAAACTCCACATCGCTGTCAACAACAACCGTGCCCAAAATGCTGGCGGCGTTGCCACGTTGTATGGCAATGGAGAGCTTCTGGCCCAAGTAAACACCAGCATTTTGGTCACGAGAACCGCCGACCAAAAGTTTACATATAGCTCTTACTTCCTATTGACCTTTTTTTTTATCGATGTTCCCCTTGTAAATATGTTAAAAATTGGGTTTACTAATGTTTGCCATAATTTATAATGCCATAATTTCATTAGACATAACGCTTCAGTTACCATAATCGTGAAATGACATAAAATGACTTTCACTAATTCCATTGGTCATAATCGATCAAAGTGTCATAATAATTAAAATCCATAAATGTAATTGCCATAATTTTCGTTTTCAATAATGCCATTTTTCATAACTTTTATTCACCATAATATAAATAAAGATAATTTATACGACACAGATAATATAATTTATTCACAATTAAACCTAAAACTAAACCTCATGTGGCGTCTACTAACTAAGCTCGACGGGGCCCCGCTTCGCGGGGCTCCTACTTCTGGGTAGTTTAAAAAAATCCGAGTCGGGTTGCACTGAGTCAGGGTGGTAACGATAATTAATTTCGACCTAACAATATTATGTATTATTTTCATAATTATATCAAATTTTAATTATGCCAAGAGTCGATTATGAGATGTGTTACTTATGGAAACTAATTATTATGATATATATTATGTTGTTATAGAAAGTCATTTTATGGCAAATAAAAGTAATGTCTGTTGAGTTGTTAAGGCAAACGTTATTAGTATAAATGATAATAGTGCAAGTATAAATGATCGGGGATGATTATGGCAAACAATATTAGTGCAAATGAATTTATGGAAAACGAGAGAAGACCTATAAATTGTATGTATATTAGTGTATAGTAACTTTAACTTTATTTTATATATTTTTTTTTACGCATGATATTTAACGTGCATGACAATTGCCAATTTTTTCACTGTGTAGACCCCTTTACTCAAGATGCTTGACCGTCGCGTGAGCCCATTAAAAAACAAGAAAACATGGAGCAGTGGACCTGGCTTTATAGTTCGTAGTAATTGGGCCATAAAAAAAACTTTAATCATAAAAAACAGCTGTCAATGTCAAATGTCAATAATTAAATTTGAGATTCTCCAAGGCAAAGAAGCTATTTTTATTTTGATACAAAATCGTTACAAATGTAAGTGTAATTGATGGTTTAGAGATTTTATATATTTGTGAACATGATGGTCAAAAATGAGGATGTCCAAGAACAAACAAAAAGGTTGCGTTTCAAGTCTGTAACTAATAATCAACAATCGTCCAGTGATATAAGTTTTGATAAAAACATGAAGGAAAATAAATATAAAGGTGATTTTGGCGTTTTTGTAAAATTATGAGGTTTAGAAAAGTTTATCAGAAGTGATTTTTTTCAATGGAATTTTACAGATGGAGAAAAACCGGCTTCCTTATTTGCTTTTTTACACGTCGAGCTTACGCGAGGATATTTACTGGAACACGATGAAGAAAGATTCTCAGCGAGAAGGGAGAAAGTATATTCATTTATAAAAATTCCTCAGGAGTTGGAAAAGTTTATGGCTTATGGATTTTTTCAATGTGCAGATTCATTACTGTTTGTGTATACATTTCTTCCGCTAAGGTTTTTAATGGCATTCTGGTCTTTTTTCAGTAGACTGTTTAGGAAATGTTTTGGGTAAGATATATTTACAACCCATTGGAATGGAGACTTTATTAAACAAATAAGGTGCTATGAAATTGAATTCTATTTCAGGTTCTCAAATCCTCGGCTCAGTACATTGAAACCAGCTGAAACCTGTGATGTTCTCAAAGGATTTATATTATTAGTGTGTAGTATTCTTATGTGTTATATAGATACTAATATGATGTACCACTTAGTGAAAAGTCAAAGTGTTATGAAGTTATATATTTTCTACAACATGCTCGAGGTAGGAGACCGACTGTTCTCAGCGTTTGGTCAAGATACTATAGATGCATTGTTTTGGACTGCTACAGAGCCAAGGGACAGAAGACGAGAGCATTTGGGTGTGATACCCCATTTATTATTTGCCATGATTTATGTGTGTATCCTTTCTCAAGTTGTAGTGTTGTAGTTTGTAATCTTTATTTATCGAATTCTCTAATTAAAGTTAGACTCAGGTGTATAACAGTTACAAGTATACTTTATACTTGCATATAATATACTGTAGCTGCCTTGTGCAAAAGTCAAGAAATGCTTGATCATAATTTTTAAAGGCAAAAACCAACCTCAGGATCATCTAAGTATTAAGTATCAGTTTGTAATACTAAGAAAGTAACCAAAATCATTAATGATGACTTCACAGATGATATCTTCCTGATAGCCTAAATAGGCACAATTTGTATATATTATAGATTGGCTGGCAAGTTGCATTAAATATATTCACTATTGACCTGGGATGCAAGTTAAAAGCAGCTGCCATCTCACATCTTAACTCATGGGTACCCTACTGCAGCTCCTCGACAATAATTATCATCAATCAGCTATTTCACCAGCTGATAAAGACTTGCCTAGTGCTTGGACCATTTGCAGAGTTAAATATTAAACATTTGATCCAAATTTGATTCAAATCTACTGAAACTACAACAGACTTCCCTCTTTTCATACCCTCAGTCAAAAATTACATACAATTTGTTCTGTGTGTAAGAAGTAAGATCTGAAAAGGTCATTTGGAAACGAAGACTCATTCACTACATTACATTCACTCAATCAATGAATCCTTAACTATAAACTTCAGTTCTCCACAGCCTATTAGTTCTCTTCCAAGCTACAACACTCAATGTAGCATTCAACTCAAACAATAAAAGTCTTCTGATTATAATGATGTCAAATAATGTAAGTATATGAACAAACAGTATTCTATACTATACTATCTTCACGCCAATTCCCTTGCGGGGTAGGCAGAAAGAACTATTAATAATAAGTTACTTGTCTTAATCTTGTCCTGATTGCATTGTATCCAACTGGCTGCTTATTGAGGTGATGGCAGTGTCACTACCATTTGAAGTTGCAACTCCATTACAGATGCTTATGTATAACAAAGCCACATAATGGCAAATGCTCTACCTTGCACACGAGATTGACTTTGAGCAATAAAGATATAGGGGTAGGCCCAGTCATGTCAGGCACAAGCTGTATACTTGTATTATTTGTCTTGGCTTGATAATAGTCATATCACACATACTCATGTAAACAGTTAAATACTTCTCCAGCTACTTTTACCATTGGGCTGGGAATCAATCATATTTTGACAGTCACTTGAAGTGTTATTTTATTTTTTAAACCATTTATTTTTCAGTTTGTTGAATTGAAAGGTAGTGTCTTCAAGAAATTCGACAAAAATAATTTGTTCCAAGTATCATGTAGCGATGTGAGGGAGCGCTTGCATCTTTCTGTGTTACTGTTTATAGTCGTGCTGCAGACTATGAAAGAATACACATGGAGGGAGGAGCGATTCTGGATACTTGCTCCAGATTGTGTGCTAGTCCTAGCTTTTGAGGTCATCATTGACTGGGTCAAGCATGCTTTTATCACTAGGTAAGATGATGTTTCGTATGATACCTAGTACAGGGGTTCCCAAACTTTTTTGAACTGCGACGCACTTGGGACTTGATCTAGTAACTGATGATCAGAAAAACATTTCGACAATTCTTATTTTTCGCCTGCAAAGTGGGAGCTCTAGTTTTGAATATTCCAGCTATATCTATGTCTATTTTTAATCTGCAACTTAGGTACTTATTTTTTGATACAAAAACTGTAGAAAAGTATTTTTGCCCACAAGCTCGAAGTAGCAAATGGTAAATACTGCAATGCTGATGGCACAATATTCACTAAAAACTGAGCTCGCGAACTTTTCTCGAATTGAGAAAATCCTAAATGTTTTGTCCTTGCCGTATTGAAGCTTTATGATACAATTACAAGACAAGGCTATTAGTTAGTTCTTCTTCTGTTTAAAGTTTCGATGCTATAGGCAATTAGAAAGGATTGTGAATCGAACATATTGCTCCGACTATCGGGTAAACATTAATAATCGGCGCTCATCCGACTCGCTCCTATCAACTCGCGGCGCCCCTAGGACCAGGCCGCGATGCCCTGGGTGTCTCGACGCACAGTTTGGGAAGCCCTGACCTACTGTATTTTTTCAGTGGTCGTCTATTACTCGAACTTGTAGCCTACAATGATAGTTTTAATTTTAAATTGGTTCTGTAGGAACTTTACAAATGGAACTGTGTATGTACATTATACATATAATTTCGTCATTGCCTATTACCGACACTTTAAATTCGATATTATATATAAATTTAAAATCATTTTTGAAAGACGTTCCCATCGGCGTAGGGTACGAGATTCTTTCATTCATTCTATCATTACATGGCGGTTTTTTTATCACTCGACTGGCTATACTTCTTGGCTAGATAGTTCAAAAAATCGCAGATCTTAAAGTCGCCACAAACCTTGTCGCCCAAAATTATGAAATGGAATAGTAGCATAGCATAGAAATTTTAGTTCCGAAGCGATAGACCGCTTTAAAAATGTAACGTTTTTTTGTTTTCAGATTTAACGAAATTCCCTATGGCGTGTATAGAGAATACACAGTAAGCTTGGCATATGATGTCGCTCAAACCAGACAGAAGTACGCTTTTAGCGATCACTCGGATCTCGTAGCTCGCCGCATGGGCTTTATACCCTTGCCGCTTGGAGTTGTCATTACGAGAGTATTGGTTCACGCGGTGAAGGTTGATGGGTAAGTAGCTTTTTGATTAAATAACACTTTGGTACATGTCCTATGACAGAAGCCTTTTTTTACGTGTGAATGGATGCTATTGTGTAATGGATTTACGGAGTGAAACCACACGAGGCCCTACGGCCGGGATATCCGGGTAAGCCCTCGGAAGTATCCTTAGGATTCCCGACAGACTTTGGCTATCACCGCGGCCTCACCTAGTGGGTTCGCGTACTATCCCAGGTCTTTGGTGGTTATTCGGGTACCTATGCTATAACAGAAGCTAATAAAAAAGTTTTCATCAAAACTATACTTTAACATAAACTAGAATTGAACATTTTATACCTAGCTCGCCAAAATGAATGAAAAGCCATGACATCACAGTTCATTAGGCTATTCACGGCAGTCAAACCCAATGATGTGCCTCTTCACGAACGCAAGAATCCAGCATTGTAAGAGAGATAACATTTGCCCTGGCAGAGGGCAGGGCAGTAAGTTTTGACAGAGAAACCATTGTGTGTATCCAGCATTATTAGAGGCAGTTTCACTAGAGCAATCTCACCTCCCTTTCTATATTTTAAAATGAAATTGTATTGTTGTTTTTCAGATTTGCAGCAATATTTTTGATATCCATAGCTTATATATGTCTTATAACAGTAAGAATACTTGTTTCTATTGTTATACTCGGGAAGGCTTGTGACTTGATTGTGCAGCACCAAATGGAAAAATCTGACAGCTATCATCCTACTCCGAAGAAGTAAGAAATTTTTACTTATCATTTGCTTGGACCTACAAAGACTCTGAATAGACAGGAAGCATAATTATGAGCTGAAACTGCCTGTGGGGACGTACTTGATATTTTAATGGAATTAAAATGAAATGTAGCTCTTATGTTAGATTCTGTACGAATTGAATGAACTAACGTAACCTTTTTTACAAAGCACCATCTAGCCCAAACAAAGCTTATTCTATGGAATCTAGACAACTGATAAATAAATTATTTACTTCTCAAAATCCATCTTTCTTGTAAATCCATCTTCGAAATAAAAAATTACAGATCAAACAAATATTAGTTCTAGCCAGCATTCGAAGTTGAGATCTCAGCAACCGTCGCATATACCACCACTATGCCACCGAGGCAGTCAATCAGACAACTGTCGTTCTTATATTGTGATTCATCTTTGTTTACAGAGAGCAAAAAGATATGAATTCGAAAGACAACTTGTACATACACAAATCGCCGGAATTAGAAATGCCACCGCCAAAAAAACCGGTGCTATTGAAGTTCAATGTTCCTGAGAATGTAATACTGGTAACTAATATTTACATGAAACTACAGTTTTCTTTATTGTAACTGTATTTATCACTTTCCAGGTTTTCCGAATTACTTCTTCTGATGTGAATCTCGATTCTCGACACGCTCTCGCAGACTTCTCATTTCTATTTGTTCCCTTTGTTGTGTATTTTGCATACCTAGGTGAATAAAAAGCGACTTCCTTGGTCCAGCTATTCACGCTCATTGCGCTTACCTACAGATTTAACAACACAGTTTTATTACGAGTAGGCACTGATGAATCCTTTGACTAGCGTTTTGTAGAAGTGTCCTCTAGCGGTCCTTCATTTTAACGGCACAAGGCAACATGTGGTGTCTAACAGTAGAAACAATGAAGGTGCAACCACGTCATCATTTCAGCTGATTTTCGTCAGTTTCTGGAAATAGGCCTTCTCCAATTGATAAGCTATGTATCCACTTTCAAGTTCTTGTGGCAATTAAATGGCGGTAATACTTCGACACAATTTACATGTGATACTTGCTATAATTATGTGTGGAGTATGTATAATGAAATTTGAAGATCTTAATTTTTTCATTTGGGAAAATAAAGTTTTTCAATATTGTTGTGGTGGTAAGTCCACCACGTAAAAACATTTTTAACACAAACATCAGAACAATTTTTTAACAGTCAAATCCGGCTCGAAGGACCATGCATAATGCTTCTTCGCAATTTTACGACATTGTTAGTTCAGAAGTTTTTATAAATTTTATCAAAACCTTTGGATCTAACTTGTGACACAAGTATTGTTGTAAATCGCATCATCATCAGGGAGTCGCGAATTCTGGTCGCTTGCCAAAGCTGCCGAGGGAAATTTCTGTCGGTCAGGTTTACCACCTTTACTTAAACCCGACGGTAATTTGGCCCAGAGCGCTAAGGAGAAAGCCGACCTTTTGGGTTTTCTCTTTGCCTCTAACTCGACCATGAGCGACGGGGGTGCTTTGCCGCCGGATATTCCGTGGTGTGGAACTTCCATGCCGGAAGTAAAATTTACGCAGCGGAATGTCCGACGTGAGCTTCGATCCCTGGACGTTCATAAGTCGAGTGGGCCGGATGGTATACCCGCGGTGGTACTGAAGCAGTGTGGTCCAGAGTTGTGTCCGGTACTTACACGTCTTTTCACGCTTTCATATTCCAAGCAACAAGTCCCGGCGTCGTGGAAGATCGCGTATGTGCATCCTGTGCCCAAGAAGGGTGACAGGACCGACCCGGCCAACTATAGGCCTATAGCCGTCACCTCCCTTTTATCTAAGGTGATGGAGCGTGTAATTAATACACAGCTCCTGAGGTACCTAGAGGAACACGACCTGCTCAGTGACCGGCAGTACGGTTTCCGTCACGGTCGCTCGACGGGCGATCTTCTGGTGTGCCTCACACACCGATGGGCGACGGCTATCGAGAGTAAGGGCGAGGCTCTAGCAGTAAGCCTTGACATCTCTAAGGCCTTTGACCGGGTCTGGCACCGTGGTCTTCTTACGAAATTGCCCTCATATGGACTGCCCGAGAGATTATGCGGATGGGTGTCTAGCTTCCTGGCCGGTAGAAGCATCAAGGCCGTCGTTGACGGCAGCTGTTCAGACTGCATGGCCATAAACGCTGGAGTACCGCAAGGATCAGTGTTGTCCCCTACTCTGTTTCTGCTGCATATCAATGACATGTTGTCTATTGACGGCATTCATTGTTATGCGGACGACAGTACGGGAGACACTTGTTACACGGGCCGCCCCGGTATCTCTCGGGACACAGTGAAGGAAAATCGTGAACAGCTTGTGTCTGAAATCGAGGCTACTCTTACTAGAGTGTCCGATTGGGGTGGACAAAATCTTGTCCAGTTCAACCCTTCCAAGACACAAGCGTGTTTTTTCACCGCTAAGCAAACCCCAATTACTGTAGCGCCGCAATTTCAGGGCACATCTCTTTCCATCTCCAAAAGTATAGGGATCCTTGGCGTTGACATCTCCAGTGACGTTCAGTTCCGTAGCCATTTGGAGGACAAGGCTAAGCTGGCGTCCAAGAAGCTAGGTGTGCTCAACAGGGCGCGGCGGTACTTCACTGCTGCGCAAACACTGCTTCTGTATAAGTCGCAAGTGCGGCCGCACATGGAGTACTGCTGTCACCTTTGGGCGGGGGCACCTGAATATCAGCTTCGTCCATTTGACTCGGTGCAAAGACGTGCTATAAGAGTTGTCAACGATCCTATACTTACAAGTGGTGTGGAACCTCTTCGCGACAGGAGAGACTTCGCCTCCTTATGCGTGTTCTACCGACTGTACAATGGTGTGTGCTCTGAGGAATTGTTTGATATGATGCCCACGGCTACGTTCTATCACCGCACCGCTCGCCACAGACAGGGAGTTCATCCTCACACTCTGCGTCCGGAGCGTTCCAGCACGGTTAGATCCGATAGGGGTTTTCTTCCGCGCACGCTTAGGTTGTGGAATGATCTCCCTGCCTCGGTTTTCCCAAACGCCTACAGTATGGGGTTCTTCAAAAGGGGTCTTAGAAGGTTTTTGCAGGGTCGGCAGCGCGAGTGTGGCGCCTCTGGTGTTGCAAACGTTCATAGGCTGCGGTGACCACCGGTCCTTCTGGTGGGCCGTATGCTTGTCTGCCACCTTAGTGGTATAAAAAAAAAAAAAAAAAAAAAAAAAAAAAAATACTATCCCCCAGCCACAAACAAACACTATCATTATTCGGAATGGCTGAAAAGCCTAATAACCTAATAACTATGATGTTACCTGTTATTGTTTTTTGTAAAACCAAAATAATTAATTTCAGAATGAGCCATTGGTGGACGCGTCGGTAGGTGCAGCAGCGATATTTTCCAATAGCGCGATCGATTTGAATGGAGTATGTTATCTCAATGACAAAATGAATGTACAAGTAAAGCAGGAATCCGGTGACTTTCTCGAAACAGAAATGGTAACTTTTTTGTACAAAAAATTCTATCACATTAATACTATACCCAAAAATATATAAGGTGGAAAAACTCAATTCGTGTGTTCCGCTCACAGACAATACAACCTAAAAGACAACGCTTTTGTGAACTCCGCTATGAGAACGTAATCTCTAAATATTGGTGGGGTGCAAGGGGAGGTTGACTAGTTACTATTGGCTCCTACAAGGCCACGCCCTAACAATCTCAGTCGTATGACGTTAATATCACGCCTGATTCGCTAACAGAAGCGGCGGGCCAGCCAGTATGGTAGTGTCAGTACTTAATGCCGCCGGTGAGTGCGTAACCCTGGTAAAGCGTTGTCTATTAAGTTGTATTGTCTGTAGTCCCTCAGTAGATTAGTTGATTACACAGCTCCCTCGGCTAGGAGGGGTTCGGGTTCGAGTCCCAATGAGGGCGAGGGGAGGGGCAGCCTGTATGGTAGTCTAAAAACTTAACGCCGGTGAGTGCGTAACCCTGATAAAGCGTTGTCTATTAGGTTGTATAGTCTGTATTTCCTCAGTACATTAGTTGATTACACACTTCCCTCGGCTAGGAAGAAGTTGCAGATTCGAGTTCCGAGATTTAAAAAAAATCGAAATTAAATTCATCACGTTTATTTTATCCAATCATTTTGTTTCAAGGCGGATGTGAGCAGAAGTGCTCCAGACATTAAAGCAGCAAGCACTGGTACTCCCCCAGAGGTAGACGAAAGACCTTTGTCCCCAGACGTGGACGGTCTCAAAAGACGGTCCGAATCGGAACCGAACCTTGTGAAAGCCGAAGAAGAAGCCACCTAACATACACTGTGTTGTTTGATAAACAATTCAAACTAATGATATTATAAGTAAACAGGTGTTGTACAAATAACTTCATAAGACGTGAAAGTCTGGCAAGAATTGGTGACTACCAGCGAAAAAAAGATGCATATATTATTATGTAGAATTTGAATGAATCTATTGTATTATAAAGCTGAAGAGTTTGGTTGAACGCGATGATTTTTCTTTTGACTTTGATATTTGATTTCTTTAAGGCTATAACTTACTGCTACGACGAATGGAATGGAGTAGCAATGAAAAATGTTACAGAATGGAGTTAAATTATAAATAGTTTATTGAATAACCATTTGACGAAATTGTTCTCAAAAAAGCACGTCATTGCATATATTTATGTTCTGTCGTTTATGGTTGGCTTACTCTTTTGATGGAAATCAAATTGTTTCTAAGGCAACACGATACTTGCGAAGTGGTTTTTCAAAACGTGCTTTAAGGATTAAAGCAAATAAATATACCTCTATCTCTTTCTCTCTTATTTGACTCAAACGAAATCAGCTCATAACTTGATGTTCTGAGATTCCTTTAAAAAGTGCTTCTAGTTTATTTTTCTTATAATATCATTATTCAAGGTTAACCCACATATTTTGACGTTTCTATCTTTTTTCTTACGCTTTGAAACATCGATAATCAGAGCTAGATATATAGAGCAATTCGAGTTTGCCGATGTGGATACGAAAATATGCGTTCATTTTATACCTCGCTCTGATACGGAAAAACGCTGAAAGTTGTCGATAAAAGTGTGTTGACCCCCTAAGGACTCAAAATGGATGTCAGCGTCAAGCGGGACGACGGCGATTGCGACAAGAGCGCGGCGCCAAAGTACAAGACAGTAGGCAACTTCGAACAAACTATAACAAATGTAGCGGGATCACACCCGAAACCCCCCAAAGACGCGGGATAGCACCCGAACCACCCCCTGGGCGAGGCCGCAGTGGCGGCCGTGGGTCTGTTGGGAGTCCTGGGACATCCTTCCGAGGGCTTACCCGGGGCTCCCAACCACAGGCTTTCGGGCGTGACGTGAGGTTTTTAGTCGGTAGGAGTCCGGCATAACATCCATGAGGATATTCCCTCAGGTTAAACAAAAAAAAAATGTGACAACCTCTTCGCGACAGGAGAGACTTTGCCTCTTTGTGCGTGTTCTACCGCCTGAACAATGGTTTGTGATCTGAAGAATTGTTTGATGTGATGCCCACGGCTACGCTCACAGACGCCAACCTCTTCGCGACAGGAGAGACTTTGCCTCTTTGTGCGTGTTCTACCGCCTGAACAATGGTTTGTGATCTGAAGAATTGTTTGATGTGATGCCCACGGCTACGCTCACAGACGCCACAGACGGTGTTTGTTCCTCCTCACACTTTGCGTCTGGAGCGTTTTAGCATGGTTAACTCCGATACAACTTTTTCCGTGCACGCTTAAATTGTGGAATGATCTTCCTGCCTCGGTTTTCCCAAACGTCTGTAGGATGCGGTTCTTGGAGGTCAAAAGGAGTCTTAGAAGGTTTTTAAAGGGTCGGCAGCGCGAGTGTAGCGCCCCTGGTGTTGCAAACGTCCATAGGCTACGGTGACCACCAATACAACTGGTGGGCCATACGCTTGTCGCCCCGCTCGCCGCTGACATCCAGTTTGATACCTAATGCCCGCCTTGCACTGCGAGCGAGTCGGACCCATTACGGACTCCGCTATACTCGTAACGACGATTTTTATACATGTCCTTCCAGCAAAACGGACATGACATGTATCGAAAATCATCGTTACGAGTATAGCGGAGTCCGTAATGGGTCCGACTCGCTCGCAGTGGAAGGCGGGCATACCGCACTAATGCGGTCTAGAACTCTAGTCTATGGTATAATAAATTGGTCCTTTTGACAAAATCGAATATAATTTGTTGATAATATTGTTTGGTTGTTTTGGAATGGTTTAAAGTGGTCAAACCAATTTAGTTATGGAGTCATTCCTTATTATTACAGTTGATAGTGATTCTAGGATTTATCTGTAAGATAATATGCTTGTTGATAAATTATTATTTTCGTACTGCTCGTTCGCTCTAAGTTTGCCGCTCGGCTCCATACTAAAGTCGAATTTTTAATTAGACGAAGTAAATTGACAGCAACTAATGTCACTTCTTCATACATACTTCGTCTAATTAAAAAATCGGGTATACGCCTCTACGCACAGTGTCTTATAATCGCTCAGTAGCGGTCACTCTCTTCTTTTTATGTTTTATGATGGATAATAGCCAAACTAAACAGATAGTTAAACTCCAAAATGTTTATCACCCATAGTTTTAGAAAAATTTAAGAAATCGAGAAAAGTCCATAGAAACCATAGAAACCCTTCATCTCCTTTGTTATTCGTATTATTTTCGTTGTTTCATTTTTCCATGATTAAGTTATGGTCTTGGCATCGATTTATAAAAAAAAAATTAACGAATGTTGTCTAGTTTAGCGAGAATATTTTTTTTTGTAAATATTTTATTTATTTTTTTCTAGGGGCATCCCTTGACGGTCGCATTTTTTTTAGATGCCGAATTGATAATTGTGAATAGTACTATTACCACAAAAAAAATTTGACGCTACAAGCCCAGGACAGCTGGGATATTCAGCTCTAAAGTTTTGAGTTAGGGTTGTCACTCAAATCTATGGTATAGTTCAGTTGTGGTCCTTAAATTTTTTATGTGTTATGATTATGAATCAAAACAGCCTGTTCTTTTGTATTAATTATATGTTTACGTATATGAAGAGTAAACTACATTTAACTGAAATAATAATAACAATCCTAAATTTCAATTAAATAAAACGTTTATCAAAAGAAACTAAGTAGTAACGATTTTACGATTTTAATGGTGTATAACCGCAATGGTGTATAATGCGAAACTATTTTAGAGAGAATTTTTATAAAAAAAATGAACGAATGTTGTCTATTTTAGCGAAAATATTTTTTTTGTAATTATTTTATTTATTTTTTTCTAGGGGCATCCCTTGACGGTCGCATTTTTTTTAGATGCCGAATTGTTAATTGTGGATAGTACTACTACCAAAAAAAAAAATTAGACGCTACAAGCCCAGGATAGCTCTGAAATTCAATTTTAAAGTTTTTAGGGGTAAGGGTGTCACTCATTTCTATGGTATAGTTCAGTTTGCCATATCGCAAAAAGATAAGTGTAATATCAATGAATAAATTTGGATTTCTTTTTGATTCCTAACACATAAAAATATAAAGACCACAACTGAACAATACCATTGACTTGAGATACAACACTAACTCAAATCTTAAAAACTTAATATCGCAGCTGTCCTGTGCTTGTAGCGCGTAATTTTTTTTTGTGGTAGTACTCATCAGCGCAATTAACAAAAAACATTATAAAATGTGGCCGTCAAGGAATTCCTATGAAAAAAAAGATATAATTTTAAAAATCTCGCTAAAATAAACAAGTACACTTTTCATATTAATTGTTACCTACAATATCACTAACCCATTCCAAAACTTTCAAGCCAAAATTTAATTTCATTTTAATTATATCTCAATTGTATCATCATTCTAAATATTATAAATTTCAGACATCTAAATTTTTTGTGACCCTATTTCCATAGAAAATTATAAAAAACTTAGAAACGTCTTACCTCAGCTGTCCTGCATTGAAAAAAATTAAAAATTTATGAGTAGGAAGCTACATAACTGGACATTAGTTAGATAGTGAAAAAAAATGCGACCGTTCACTAGAAATTTTTTTATATTTATTTTTCTAAAATTTGAAAATGAATTTTTATTTCGTATGCTAGGGCAGGTGCAGACTTGTAATTTCTACACATCATTACGAATATATTCCTCCATTCATTGCTAATTTTAACCACCATAAATTTTGATTATTTCGAGCAAAATCTGTAAAAATGTTTTTGTCAAAGTTCAATGACCTTTTAAGAAAAGCTTCATAATTTCAAAACTAATTTTTTTTCAATTTTTGGTGTGTCATATTATGCTGTACTACGTTTATATCTATCGTTATTGGCCATAAAAAAAGAGTGACCGCTACTGAGCGATTATAAAACACTGTGCTACGCCAGCGGCAAACTTAGAGCGAACGGGTAGTAAATATATGTTTGAGTGGTAACTGATTTTACTGAAAATTGCCTTACTTTTTATGATACAGAGCCGGATTTAGTACACAATATCAGGGGTTCTAGAACAATCCAACGAACATTAACAGAATTGAAGAACATTGTCAACAGTATCTATAGGTATTGTAAGATCTGTGTAAACCACCTACCATAATATTTCAAGCAAATAAATAAACCAATCAATCAATAATTTTTGATATGGCATCCCTGTTTAGTTTGATACGGTGTAGCCAGAAATTATTAGAAGTGACTTAAGTTTTATGTTATTAAATTTGATTTAAAACATTCACATCATCACAATGATTTGTATAGATATTATAAAGTATTTTTGATACGGCCAGCCATTACAGTTTCTGACAAGTGTTGCTATATTTAAAAAAAATAATTATTTGTTTGTACATTTTATTATCTGTACAGCTTGGAAAAACAAGAGTAGAAAATAATGGTGGCTCCACTGTGTTGTTCATATGCCCGTATAATGTTAGAAAGAACCATAATTATTTAACGGTGTAACCACAAATTAGAGATAGTACAGATGGAAACCTACATACTAAATTCGCTGAGGCTTCTCACACATAGACAACTCATTCACAGACACGAGGACAGGCGGTATCAACCGAATTTTCGATACTGATTTATGCACGAGTGTGTGTAGCAGAGGGTAGGTGTGAAAAAAAAGTACATACATGAGTTTTCCATCTGTACTATCTCTAATTTGTGGTGTAAAGTTTATGCAAATTGTAGTACTTACTTCATTTATGTACTGATAAGTGACGTTTTTGAAAATGTACCCAAGATGCAAGATATCAGTTCTGTTTCTAGACTTATTTGCCAAGCTGTTAGTATCTTTATGTAATTAGGCTTTAAACCATGACATTTTTTTTGATACTGTGTACACAACTCGGCTCTTAGCCCATCCCCATAACACAATGACAATGTTAAGGCATCTTCCTTTGTACTATTCTAGTCTTAAGATATGGCAAACACATAATATCTATAAATTGACTATTTTGTATATTGAGTATATTAGTAAATTTATTATTATTTAATGTGTGTTTTATGGTGCGTTCCGTTGCTGATACCAGTTCAATCAATCAAATCAGCCTATGACAGTCCACTCCTGGACGTAGGCCTCTCCCAATCTACGCCACAACACACGGCCCTGAGCCTTCCGCATCCAGTCCCAGCCTGCGACCTTTTTCAGATCGTCGGTCCATCTTACCAGTTGCTTACATTCATTTAATGTAAGTAAACAAAATAATGCAAGGTACTTCTATCTCCTCATAGTCATTAGATTTATTATAAAGCGGCAATTAGTAAAAGACTCACTAAATATTACGTGGGATCAATATCTCTGGTGAAATGTACGTATAGCTTCCCTCTGCCTATACTTTCAGGGAAGCGCAGGACGTTATGATGATCTTAGTAATATTATAAATGCGAAAGTTTGTGAGTGTGGATGTTTGTTACCTACTCTTTCACGCCCGAACGGCTGAACGGATCTGGCTGAAATTTGGTATTTATTTATTTATTTATATTTATTGAGAAAACCAACAGCGTTACAAAAGATAACTTAATCATAACTATTACAGTTAAGCACAGCCAATAATAGGGTTCCCTGAGTTATCCCATAACATATAAACATGCGAACGAACATATTTTTAATTTTTTTTATTAGTGCAAATGCAAATGATCGGAGAACACAACCGATGTCATTCAAGTTGGTCGAATAACGCAAAATACTTATAGCGTAGGTATACAATAAAAATAAAAATAGCTGCCAGTCTACAATATTCTGCAGCGAAGTACAAAACAGTAAACAAAGTAAATAACTACTTAATGCGAACATATCTCCACACTCTGATATTATAGATAGGTACAATTTAAAGCGCTAAGTACATACATGCAACTAATTACCAGATATGTGAAATGTATAACATTAGTTTTTTTATTTTTTTTTGTTTTTTTTTTTTATTTAACGAAGCTGAATGTCTCTGATTATACCTATAATTTGTGATTTCAATGTGGCTTTGGAGCAAGCAAAGAGATCAACGCTATGGAAAAGAGCATTATAAGTCCGTGCTAATCGCGTCATCACACAGTTACTGGCGTAGTAAGTAATGTGGTGTGGTATGTGCAGAAGTTCAGTGTGCCGAGTGCGACGTACAGGTGTACTAAATATTACCTTTAAAACCAGCTCAGGCGAGTCAATACGTCCATTAATTATATCATACAACAGACACATATCCATCAACTTACGCCTGCCTTCAAGTGTTAGCATGCCATATCCCCTACAGCTATCGATGTATGTGCTAGGGGGTTTACGTTGACGGTAGTTAAGGTGATTAATAAACCCTCTCTGAACTGTTTCGATTTGACTTGTATACAAGATATATTGCGGTGACCAAATTGCACTTGCGTACTCCAGTGTACTCCTCATATAAGCATAATAAACAATTTTAAGAGAATCTACATTTTTAAAGAATTGACAAGATCTGATTACGAACCCTAAGTTCTTTCGAGCTTTAGCAGTAATATGATCGATATGATTTGAAAATGTTAGTTTTTGGTCAAATATTACTCCCAAATCCCTAATTGTATTTATTTGATTTATGTTTATGCCGTTAAAGTTATAGGGGTAAGTGATTGGATGTTTTTTGCGCGTGTAACTGATAAAGTGACATTTATTAACATTTACTGTAATTTTGTTCTTTTTGTAATATTTATGTAAATTATTTTGATCTGTTTGAAGCGCGTGACAATCATCTAAATTTTTAACTCTGTAAAATATTTTTTTATCATCGGCGTACATTAAGTATTCGGAGCTACTGAAGCAAGCAGCAATGTCATGTAGGTATACGTTGTAGAAAAGAGGGCCTAAATGTGAACCCTGTGGCACACCGCTGGGCACATTGCTAAAGTCTGAGCAGTAACCACCCACAACCACTGCTTGTGACCTATTGAATAAGTATGACAGAAACCATCTCAACAGATCCCCTCGTATTCCGAGTGTAAAGAGTTTGTTAAGCAGAATGACGTGATCCACTCGATCAAATGCTTTCTCAAAATCAGTGTAGATCACGTCAACCTGCCTCCCACCCTCAGTATTTTGTAGTAGATAATTTGAGAAACATGCTAGGTTTGAGACAGTTGAGCGCTTTTTGATAAAACCGTGTTGATTGTTAGGTATGCCTGCCAGGATAGTGGGATAGATAGCGTTATAAACAATTCTTTCAAGTACCTTCCCTATCGTGTTCAATATAGAAATACCTCTGTAGTTTTCTACAACAGTGCGAGACCCTTTTTTGTGGATGGGGACAATGTATGCTTTTTTCCAGGCACTTGGGAATATGTCGGCTTTAAGGGATTTATTATATATAATTTTGATAGGTAAAGCAACAGATCTGGCACAATTTTTCCAAAAGATTGGTGGTATTTTATCGCACCCTGAACCCTTGTAAATTGAGTTCTTTGAGAGATTTTTCTACTGTAGCTAATGTAACTTCCAGGTTAGATATGGAATCAAGACCCTGCTCTCCTTCGTGCGATGGACAATTAAATTTTCCCCCGATTGTTGCGCAAAAACTCCAAGAAAGAAGCTACCAAAAGCCTGACATATATCATAGCCATCTGTGTATCTCTTGCTATTGTAGGTCATCATTTTTGGATGATTAGATCCGCCGCGTAAGGTTTTAATATAAGTCCAGAAACTTTTCGGGTTAGTTTTTAAAACGGACTCTGTCTTTCTTACGTACTCTGTAAAGCATAATTTTTGTAAGCGGTTTTGTCGAGATCTGAGCATAGCAAATTCGTCATAATCAAGTTGATTACCATATCGTTTCCAACGCGAGTGTGCTTTACTTTTCTCTTTTATTATTTTTATCAATGGTCTACTGTACCAAGTTGGGTATTTGTTGGACTTTAATTTATTCTTCAAAGGAACAAACATATTAATACCCTCCAGAAGTAAATCATAGAAATATTGCACACTCTCGTCGGTCGTACCACTGCCAAGAGACAAGTACCAATCAATTGTTTCATAATATGCATTTAACTTTGAGTAGTCAGCCTTCCGGAAGTCTTGTCTGGGGGTGGATAATTCTGAGAGGGGAGAGATTTTTAAGTCTGAAATTTCTGATGTAAATACAGGGTGAGCTATATCTAATTTAGTCAGGGCCATCGAGCACTCCTTTATTTCAAGTGGTAAATTAGAAAAAGCCAAGTCTAAAGTATTACCTTTGTGATTTTTTAAAGTATTATACTGGGTCATACCTAAAAAGTCCAGTTCGCTAACCAATTTTAAACCTGCATTTTGCACTTCAATAGGACCCTGTTTCTTAAAGTGCGGCCCATCTGTGTCCCAAGTCTGTGTCTGTGTATACAGGGATACATTATAGTCTGGAATAACACATAGGCTACTTTTTATCCCGGGAATATGTTCCCTCGGGAAGCGGGAACGGGTACCGAATTTCACGCGGGCGAAGCTGCAAGCGTCATCTAGTATTTTATAAAGGAAAGACCTGGAGTGAAACGCGATGAAGAACCTTTTTTATTTTTAAGGTGACGAAAATCCTACATGTATGCGATGCCGAACTCCTACCGACTAAAAACCACACGTTTCCTACTTAATGCCTACGGTTGAGAGCCCCGTATAAGACCTCAGAAGGATGACCCTAGGACTCCCAACAGACCTACGGCTACCACTGCGGCCTCACCTAGGGGAGATGTAGTAGAACCCCTTGAACGCCCTCGGTCCCATCCAGGGGACATTAAAATTATGTCCTAGTCGTGTCAAAGTGACCTTACACGCTAGTGCGAAAACTACGACAACCAACGAGATGGGGCTTATTCCACTTTTCCCCGTTGACAATCCCTGTTGATGGGGATTATTGAACTTTTTGATCACTATTCCCCGTTGACGCAAAAAAAAAATTTAATGGGGATTAGTAAACTAAAAAGTTCACTAATCCCCATCATGATAAATTCCATTAGAACTAAAAAGTTCAATTAATGTTGGTGTTGAATGGTTATAAAAAAAATAACAACGAAGGCTAAGGCAGCTAACCTACCCTATCCAAGTCGAGGTTTTAACCATAATAAGTGAATGGTTAACACCCCGACTTAGATAGGTTAGGTTAGGCTAGGAGCTCCCGCCTTAGCCTTCGTGGTTATTTTTTTATAACCATTCAACACCAACATTTATTGAACTTTTTAGTTCTAATGGAATTTATCATGATGGGGATTAGAGAACTTTTTAGTTCAATAATCCCCATCAACGGGGATTGTCAACGGGGAAAAGTGGAATAAGCCGAGAAGAGTACCTGTCGAATTTTTTTTTGTTCCCTGGTTTCCTTGGACAGTTAAAACATTCCCCGACAAAATTAAAATACATAATCAAAACTTTTTATGATTGAAATGGAACCTAACAACTAACAAAGGAGGTACCTACCTACAACAAAGGAGGCACAATAAAGGAGGCAACTATTCTAGTTTATCCATAGATTTATAATTTTTTGCTACTCTCAAGTTTATCTAAAAATACAACAGTGGCACAGTATAAAGAGTTAAAGAAGTGACAGTGGTAACTTTGTGTTGTGCTACTGCAACTGCCGTTACGTCAAAAAATTTTGTATGATCCTCAAATGCACAGACACTAAATTTGCGTGTTCTTAGATAGATAGATATTCTTTATTGTAATACCAAAGTTCTTATTTAATCTTAAGGTTTATGAAAAATCAGAATTTTCAAAAATAAGCATCGCGTTGAAAAAATATTTAATTTCAGCGACATCTGACGGTTTTTAGTGGTATTATTATAAAGTAGAACTTACTGTAGGCGCTGTAGCCACACTGTAGATGTACTACCATACGGTTGAATAAAACCGCTCATAGATGTCGCTGTTAAGCAATTTAACAGCGATGATGTGGCTACACAATTTTTCAACCAGCTCAGAGTATAATATTAGTATTCATAGATGTCGCTACGATGAGTTTAAATGGTTTAAGCAAAAGCACAAACCTTCCAACTGTATTTTCGCTGACGTGTCTACAGTACTTATATTAAATTTTATTACTAGCGGACGTCACACGGTTTCACACGCGTAGTTCCCGTTCCCGTGGGAATACGGGAATAAAATATAGCCTATGTTCACCGCAAAGAGTGTAGCTTTCCAACAGTGAAAGAAATTTTAAAATCGGTCCAGTAGTTCCGGAGCCTATTCGTTACAAACAAACAAACAAATATTTTCTCTTTATAATATTATATTATTAGTGTAGACTAGCGGACGTCACGCGGTGTCACCCGCGTAGCTCCCGTTTCCGTGGGAATACGGGAATAAAATATAGCCTATGTTCACCGGAAAGAGTGTGACTTCCCAACAGCGTAAGAATTTTTTTAAATCGGTCCAGTAGTTTCGGTGCCTATTTGATGCAAACAAAGAAACAATCAAATCTTTCCTCTTTATACTACTTTTACTACTCTTTATACTCGTAGATATCTACTTCTTATGTCGTACCTTCGTCATTTTAGTACCTACCTGCCTAGTTACCGACTTGAATCACTTGAAACATTTCCTTAGTTAAGTACCTAAGTATCCATTTCTTTGTGAACCTCATTTTTCCTATTTTAGCGTTCGATTGAATTAGTTTGGTTATTTTAAAAAAAAAAACTTACCTAAGTTTCCACGTTGTTTTTTTGACCGTTGTCTTTACTCTTTAGTTCTACCATGGAGCAAACGTTGCTGGACAGCACTGCAGAACCCTACGTTTGCATCCATATCTCTACAATGGTCTCTACACTGTTATGAGATGCTAACAGTTCGGTGGTTCGGTCTATGTCATGTTAATTTTAGTGCCGCAGTACAGTTTGGGAGTCATTTTTCACCTGCATATCTAAGAACATACTATGTGTCGTCTAGGACATATTATAGGAAAAAGTATCTACCAAGTTATACCTACCTAGTGTATTTGAAGCAAGAGAAAGAACTGAAATAACTGTGTAAGTTATTGTAAGAGCGCAGCCTTACACTGTTGTAGAGATAGTACTTACAATACGTACTGAAATCTTTTTTCTGCGACTCAAGGGTAGTTACGTTTTTCTACGCTACGATACAGAATATTTCCAGGAATGAGAGCAGTACTCGGCACGATTACGTGTCTTATCTATATGAGACAGCCTAATACGAGATTCTTATACTTACGTAATAGGTGTGTGCCTGCCACTTACACATATTTTGGTACTACTCGTTCGCTCTAACTTTGCCGCTGGCGTAGCGGCGTATACCCGAATTGTTAATTAGACGAAGTAAATTGACAGTAGCTAATGTCACTTCGTCATAGAAAATACGCAACATTGTATGAAGAAGTGACATTAGTTGCAGTCAATTTACTTCGTCTAATTAAAAATTCCACTTTAGTATGGAGCCGAACGGCAAAGTTAGAGCGAACGAGCAGTAGGTTCTTTTGCTGTCGGAGGGATGACCGAATTAGGTAATATTTTGCCGGCAGGTAAATCGATTTGTAGAAGGCGATATTTAGTTTGTGTATAGGTAACATTTATTAGCAATTATGCATAGTTTTATTGCACCCATATCTTAATACGTGAAACGTAGAGCTGTTTGATCATAATCATAGCTAGGCATTACTGGTTTGTCATACCTATATCAGCGACGACGTTGTCCTTCTACGCATCTAGTTATGTTGTAGGAGGTTATTAATATTTAGCAAGGCGTATTAAAAAAAACTTCAACGTCAAATTTCCAACAATTTGTATTTTCGCACCTGAGGTGGTTTCATTAAATAAAAATTTCTTTTCTCTTATATACACATTAAATTCAAATTTATAGTGTATTTACAAATATTTTAATTAAATAGAATTTAGTAAAATTAGTGAGATTTAACAATACCTACTTATAACTATTTATATTTTAGAACATCAACAACATCTTTCACTCAAGTGAAATACAAAGATAGCATAAATTATAACCATTATACACAACATTCACAAAGAATTCATATCTATTCATTCACTATCAGGTGAACATCAAATAATTACATTTAGTACCTACCTATTCGTTTCAAAGTTTTACTTTAATAACTGGACAGTAACGAGAAATGTTTCAGGATGTTGGCATCGAAGTTCGTGGGTTGCGTGTAATGAAGTAGTCAACTAACTGTAGGCTCGAACAGAACGAACTCGCTCCACTATCAGTCCACGCGACCTGCGATCCACAACGATAGCCGCTGAAAACTACAACACGCAACGACAAACACGCTACGAGAAATGAAACAGTCTGTTAAGCACTGGTACAGTACTTACAAAACTTGTACATAAGTATTGGTGTTTTTGCGTTCAGCGACATTTGTTGCAGATCACTGCGTCACAGCGGGCAACGTGTAACGGGCTAGTCGTAACTCGTAACCTCATACAAACACCGTAGTATATCAATAACGTTGCAACATTATGTAAAATGTGTAAGAATTTAGTCTTTTCCGTTTCAATTTTCACTCGATTAACAAGAATACTCTTTATAATACCTATCTACTCTAGCCTTGTCTATCGGAGACTTCGTCTCTTAACAGTAAAACATATCAACTTGTTTACCACATTCTTATGATACAGATGCATGGTTGCAAGCAACGTACTGTGTTGCCTGCTACTTCGCACGTGTAAAATTCTAGGGAGAATTTGAAATTAGCGTATCAATTGTGAACGGTGCTGGTACACAACTACACTTAACACGAAACTCATAGATGAAGACCACAGTTAGGCGTTGACTAATACACAACTGAAATTTACAAAAACGTCAACATTTTAGTCTAAAATATGCTACCTAAAAAGTGTTGAATGTAATGTATTACGCATCACATCTCTAGTTTTTGAGAGCCATTTTTAATTTCTTCCTTTTTGTGACATTAAACCAGCGAGATTGTTAATATTAATGCGGGCAGTCTCTATCTAACTTTCGTTTAGCCGTTTAATTACCGATCGTATTCACTTAAATTATTTGTTTGGACATGTGGGAGTTTAGAATAATTACTATTATTGTCAGATTCATTAAATTCATGACCAAAAATGTTACTGAAAGCCCCACCCTGTATTTTAAAAGTGTTTATGTTAGTGGCGACTCAAAAGTCTGAGTGTTAGATCTGGTTTGTTACGACTGCTCTGTTAATAATTTAGGTGTTCCTTATTCTAACAAAAACTTAGAGGATACCTTACAAAAATATTTTAAGTTTCACGAATTAATTTACAATAGTATCATAAGTTGTGAGTGCGACTCCATAGAAAAAGTACGATTAATTTACAATGTAAAATGACACAATTAACTCTAATTTGTGCACAATATTGTACTCAGATACGTTTCATAATTCTGTCAGTTTACTCGTTTTGTTAAATCTACTACAATTGAAGGCTAAGGTTAAATTTGGCTTTTGTTGAAACCAATATAATGTACGGTGTATTCGCCTGTCCAATTACAGTCCACACTACCGAAATTCGGTAAAAGAAAGCTTCACGTAACCTTACTTTCACAGAAACTTATGAGCATTATAAATAAACGGGCCTTCGCTACGCTCGAAAATAATTATTAATGATTAAGAGATCATAATTTAAACGCTATACACTAAACTTTTACTAGGTTAGTCTATTAAATAATACGTACACTATAAAATATATACCAATGAGAAATCGTCATTCTGAAATGACTGAAGTGGACAAAAGAGCAGCATAAGATGCATTGAAGCGGTCTCGAACGAGAACATTAGTGGAAGTGTGACAGAGTTAGCAATATTTCGTACATAAAAGAAGAGAATTGAGCAAATTTAGTTAAATTAAACATTGAGCAAGAAAAGGACAACAACAGGTGTCGAAACGTAAATATCTATACATGTTAGTGACGGCAGACAGACATTAACTAAACACAAACATAATAGTCGACATCCGCACGTTTATACTTTATCTTCGACTAGAAATATAGTACAACGAAATAATTATCACTTATACAGCAGTCATGTTATACTTACTTTTTACATTGTATGTAAACAAAATTGTAGTGGCACGTTATAAAGTTAAATTAATGGCACAGTTTCACGTATATAGTTAGTTCCTTCAAATATAAGAATATTAATAAATATATGTCTACAATACTTAAATAAGTAGCTATAGGCAGAACAGGTTTGCCTGTACCTGTCATCATAGATAACAATTACAGTTCAACAAGTAGGAGTTTCAGTCAAGATATAAATGTTAATATGGCAACTCATAATGCACCTGAACGATATCTGCGTAGGAGAGATTATAAAGACCAGACACGTATTACAACTAACAACGAATTGCCATCCAACCTTGGATAGAAAGATATGTGTTAACACTACGCCGAGGAGAACAAAGGCTCATCGCAATGAAACGTAACGACACGTCCACTGGACAATTAGGCCGTATCGCACTCTACGTTTGTTCCCAGTCGTGGTTTTTTTTCATTTAACCTATCTAATGAAACACATACATAAATACATTCAGTTGAACGAATCCTATCATAGTAATTACAAATATGTATAAAAAGATATATATTATATATAAATTTCAGTGAATTTACAAAATGTAGAGTTAATAAAGCTTTGTTAATGACAATTCATTATACCTAGTCGATGAAATCATTCGATAATTTCAACGTGAAAGTATAAAAAAGTTCAATGTTCAATCGGAGCTATCCGAGGAATCACTAGTGCCGAGGTAGTCGACGGCCGCGGGCGCGGGCGCGGGCGCGGAGGGCCCCGGGCCCGCGGCGTCCAGCAGACGCTAGAGCGCGTGCGGGTGCGCGTCGTGGTGGTGCGCGGGCCCGCCGCTGCTGCGCTCGCGCTTCAGCCGCTGCTTCAGGTGCACCTTTGCGTGCCGCTTCTTCTCGTCGGAGCGCGCGAACTTGCGCCCGCAGATGTCGCACGCGAACGGCTTCTCGCCCGTGTGCGTGCGCACATGCGTCGTCAGGTGATCCGATCTGCTGAACGATCGCATGCAGATCCTGCACTGGAACGGCTTCTGTCCCGTGTGGATACGAATATGCCGTGTCAGCTCGTCCGATCGCGAAAACCGTCGGTCGCAGCCTTCCACCGGGCACGCGTACGGACGCTCGTGAACGGGGGTTTTGCTCGGCCTATTTGGATACTTGCGAGGTTTGACCGCCACGAGTCGCAATGGTTGCGCACTTTGTTGATACACTTGAGATAGTATTTCGTGACCTTTACTGGTGGACGGGTTGTACTCGGCGAGCTGCACCGGCCTGTTGTCGCTGGGACCGGCAGGACTGGGGTACGGCTCTCGTTTGGGCAGACCCGAGGGTCCGGGAGTAGGTTGGGGTGCACTTTCATATTGCTGCGTATCCCAAGAGTGTTGGGGCTGCGGCTGCTGCGGCTGGCGATATTCACAGTGTTGCGGCGGAGCGCAAGCCTGTGCAGGCGGGCAATATGTTTGACACTCGGGAGGAAGGAGTTCAACGCGTTCCTCGTATTCTTGCTGGAAGTACTTGTCGACGCTACCGGGGCCCGGGCCCGGCGGTAGGAGCCACTGTAGGGGTGGCGACGGCGCTCGTTTGCCGGCGCTGCCGGTCGGAGGGCCGTACAGAGAGGCGCTAGCACTAGACGCATTACTGGCGTCCTCGGCGCGTGCGCCAGGGGATAGCGAAGCTTCATGCTTATGCCGCCGTGGGGAGCAGCCCAGTGATAATTCATCGCCTGGGAGTGTACCTGTAACAAAATAAAATTGATTTAATTTAAAACATTTTGTGGGTCATTAAGAGCCCAATACAGAAAGGTGTATTTAGATGATTCCTGAAATACTAATGCCCTCTGCCGTATCTACTGCAAAATTAAATCGCAAGTAAAAATAATGGAAAAATCATGTTTATTTTTAAATTGTTTGTTGGTAGGTACCTATTGCCGTAGTTTTTCTTTTTTGTACGTGTCAAACAATAAACAACAATAAATCACAAGGTTTTATCTTCACTTTTTGTTCTTGACGTTTGCCTAATTTGGGATTTTTATATAGAGCTTAAGAATGGAAGTAGAAATATGTTTGAATTAATCAAAGTTCAATACTTAAATTGATGAGCTAATAATTTGAAACTTTAATTGTTTAAATATAAATTATTAAATTATTTTCGCGTGTTTTATGTAGCGCAAGTGGCGAGCGGAAGGCAACAGTGTGGCTGCATCGATAACGCGATTTGTCGGAAGTCGATAACTGTATATCTTCATAGCATATCGGGACAAATACTACACTACTATTTAATGTTTTGAAATAATTGTATTTTGTAAATATTAAAACACCTTAACATTTTTTTAAATTCAAGAATATACAGGTTAGAAATATGTGGTCATGCCATCTCTACCAAATGTTTTTTTTTTTGTAGAAAAATGTTATTTTTTAAATGTTGTTTTTGTAAAATAAGTGTTATTTTTGTATCTACTAAGTACAGATATTATAAAAAAATATTGTATTATAAATAAAGTCGTTGTAGGTATAAATTAATAAAATTAGGTAAATGTGCGTTTCAGTTTCTATCAATTTAACTGGATCAAATTATTTTAAAAAGTCACGAAAGAACTATAAATGTTCTAGAAATTATATTATAGTTGAAAATATGGTCCTCTCTTGGGATGGATAATTTTTTGAAATTTAAAGCACTTTGATTTCACCAGAAGATTTTTAAAAAATAGGTAGATATTTCTTTTTATTATTTCTCTATTTGTCATTGTATCCTACTTTACTAAATGTTTTCCTATTATATTTATAGCTGTATTTATAATTCTAAAGACGTAGTACTGTATACCTACAGTTTTATGTAATTAAATAATAAGTGCCTAAATATAATTTTAATTTGCTTGTTTTTATTTTGATACCGATTTTAAGTAAGTATTTGTATAACTATTAAAAAAATAAGTAAGTATTGGTCTATTAGTAATTGTCTGTAAAAAACTTTTAGGCTTTGACTTCGTAAAAAATAAAAAACACTAAAATAAAAAAATAAAAAAAAATCCAATAGCTATCTATAAAAAATTCAAATACCTAATTTAAATTGTTTATTGAACAATTATTTGAAATATTTTAGCAAATTAAATATAATTTCACTGTTTTATTTAAGAAATGAATGTGACAAACGTCTGTGTTAAATACAAATAAAAAATGTTAACAGTAATTAAAGTTATAAATGAATAATGATTAAAGTTCCTGATAATATGATTATAATTTTATAAATCAAATTAACAAATTTAAGGTTTTTGAACACTATTAGAAAAGAAGTTGGAAATTTTTTACAAAAACCTAATAATTGTGTAGCCTAAGTATATTTACCCACATGAAAGACACCGAAATCCGATTGTTAAATATTTGCCACAAAACGTATTTAACACGATTTTAGTCACGGTTTAGGTAATGCCGCAGGCGTGGGCGGATCGCGGGCACACCAGGGAGGCTCCATTCAGCTTCCTTATCGACCCGACCATATGGCACGGGTGTTTGAACTTTCCGTTTCACTTTGACATTATAACGGGCACTATTATCATCCGCGCGTCGGGTTTACTCTTATCCGCACCCCGAGGGCTGTCGCGAATCGCGGGATGTTTTTCGAACACTGCGGACCGTGGAGGACATCGAAGGACATGCCGTCGGAGTAAATCGCATTGTTTATTTACAACGTTATCGGTCGGCGGCCGGCGACGATTACCGCCTACGAGTCCCGACGGCACGCGTCGAACCTATATCCAGCGGCAGTAGGGCACACAGTAACACACTCCTCGATTCGTCACTTCGCACCTGAGATCGGCGGCGGCTCCAGTAGCGTAGGGAAGAAGGCGGGCAGATCCGATGTGGTGACGGGCGTGTTGAGGTCGGTCGGGGCTCCGGAGCCAGGCAACGGCATCGACACCGGTTTGAGGGGGCAGTCGAAACCCAGCGCGCCCATGTCCGCCAGGGAGAGCAGGTGCGGCCCGGCCGGGTGATCGGAGTCGGTGCCCATCCCGTCCGGGACCACCTGCTCCTCGGCCCAGGGCCCGAGCGGTATTACGAACAGCGCCAGCGTGAAGACGTCCGGTCGCGCGGCCTGTGCGAAGGGGACTGGCGGCGCGCGACCCCGCACCGCAGTTTTATCAATGGAGCCGCGGTCCCATATTCGGTAGCGGCGCGCGCAGCTCCGCCAATCGCGTAGCGCGCTGCCCCCCCGCTGACGTCACGGCGACGCCGCCCACCGCCCGCGCCGCCCCGGGCCCGCGCCCGGTGCCCGCCACAGAGCCTCCGTGCCCCGTGCCCCGAGCCCGTGCGTGCCACTACCACCACGGGCTTGTATATCCACCCACAGACAGATCTACGTCTATTGTTCCGTTACCAAAATTTCAAATGACCAAACATTGTGTCTTGTTATTTTAAAAACATTTTACAAATTTTTGCAACTTGTTGTAAATTAAATTTTACAAACAAAATTGGAACATGTGTTTATAATTATTTTCGGGCATTTTAATGACAATATTAAATTTACGTCAAAACTCTTTAGTATTTGTAAAAACCTATGTTACATACAATAGAGAATATAGTTTATTTGATTTTTTAGGCATATGACTCTACATTTATATGTGTTATGTATCGATTTAAAAACTATTTAGAGATACGCTTTTCAAATATTTTTCATTAAATGAAAATAATATATTGGTAGCAATTCCACTCAATTTTCTTAATTATTTATTTTATTGTAAAGGTGTTAATAAGTTAGCATTTTCATTGTAGAGTGAGAGAAAATACTTAATAAAATATTTTTTCTCAATATATTAAACACACTCAAGTGATAATAATTAGATAAAAAATGGAAATATCTACCTATATAATATCCAATATTAGGCATATTCAAATTACATCATGAAGGACTCTAGATACATCTCTTTGCATAAATACATTTTCTGTAAATGTATTTACAAATCATGACATTTCATGCAATTTCCTTGAATAAAAATGGGTGATGTTTTAAACGACTTCATAGAAAATGAAGCTGTATGAATTGTATTTCTATAACGGTCGATGGCGTTTGTCTTTTCACTGTTTTTCACCTACAAAATTTTATATGTTGACGAAATAAATTCATGACTATTATTTTTACAGTACCAAGTATTTTTACAGTGTCTGCTACGACAGTGTACACATTACATATAAACTGAACAACAGTTTTGTAAACAATATTTTAATATTTGCACGTTATTTTGTCTGATAATGGCGCCAGATTTTAATCTTGCATGAGCATAAAAAATCTAATGTTTTATTATTTACTAGATGGCATTCTCGGGATTAAAAGGTTTTTATTTCAGACTATAATCTATCCCACAAAATTTTTGACAGATCCGTGCACCCATTAGTGCGTGAAAGAGTAACAAACATCCACACATCCAGGCTCCTCTTTAGAGGGCTTACCCGGGGCTCCCAAATGTTGACAGTTTTTAGTCGGTCATAGTCTGGCCGGCATAGCATTCATGAAGGATTTTCCTCACGTTAATAAGAAAAAAAGCTCTGGACTCGCAAATAAGTATTGTAAAGGTAATATACGTACCTACGTACTGGACAAGTCATTCTTAAAAAAAGTTAATACATTTAAATGGCAATAACACCTATCCACATTTATAAAAAAAGAACCATGCCGCGTAATAATATGAACAGTATTCGCAGACGTGTAAAGGATTTAAGTGACAATTAACCTATGCTGTTATAAAGTATCGCCTGTGGCACCCCAAGGGCCATAAAACCGTCGGGTCCGGTTGTCGTGAACACCTGTGACTTGCCACTCGGCCCCGCTTGCCTTGACACATCTGTGAATTGACACTCAAGTATCCTGACGAAAGAACAAATAAATACTAGACTTGTTTTTTGTAGTCCTGGGACATCCTTCTGAGGGCTTACCCAGGACGTAACGTGAGGTTTTGTTAGTCGGTAGGAGTCGATACATGAGGATTTTCCTTCACGTTTAAAAAAACAAAAAAGAGTTGTTTTGTTTTGAAAAATCTAACCAAATCACCCTATAACGTTGGCCTCTTCCAATTTACGCCAAAACCTGCTCCTTCCGCATCTAGCCTCTATCAGCGGTCTTTTCAGGATCGCTGGTCCACCTGCTTCAACAACCTTTGTTCTGTTTACATTATTTCATTCTAACTTGTTTGGTAATAATTCAGGGTCGAGGGTACTAGGGGTCTGTTTTCTCGCCTAACCACTTTCTCCTGCATATCAATGATTATGTCCTCGGAAACATTTATAACTATGATGATAGTGTTTTGCATGGGAGTAATTCTGCTTGTCTAGCGACGAAACGGACTAAGATTGAGGAAAAGTATCGTCACGCTGCCGTCTTGGCCGTAATTCTGTAAGGATGGCCAACAGCCCCCGTTGTGTCTGGTCACGGATGTCGGTAGTATTGGGTTAGGAAAAGTCTACATCGCTGATCATTGCAGACATTAATACACAAAAATCCCGATGTTTTGTATAAAATCAACGATTACAGACGACAATGTTATATCTGCGTTGTTGTAATTCAAAAAAGATGAAATTCAAGTTCATATAATTCGGGAAAAAACATGTCTTTGGTAAAATTATTTTCATTACGACAAACATTGGCTGGTCTAAGATATGGAAATAGGAAAAAATTATGACTGCTCTTTGAGGAACAAGAGTTAATGAATGGCTGCGTGTTGAAATTATAAATGGGACTTCTCTGATCTATTTATTGGCAAATGAGTTACAAAAGGACTTAGCTATAGTATATTCATCATAGCAATAAAGCCGTCGGTTTCAAAATTATTAAATACTAGCTGATGCCCGCAGCTTCGCCCACGTGAAAGTTGTTCCCGTTGGAACTTATTACCGGGATAAAAAGTGGCCTATGTGTTATTCCAGATCATAATCTATCCCTGTAACAAGTTTCAGCCAGATCCGTCCAGCCGTTAGAGCGTGAAAGAGTAACAAACATCCACACATCCGCACTCACAAACTTTCGCCTTTATAATATTAGTTAGATAGCAATTACATGGCTGACTCTACATTTTTACTACAAGGAAACTTAAATCTGACAAAACCACTTTCCATTTAGGAGTATAGTTAGATAGGTACATGGAGCGTATATATTTTGTATATTTCTAAATACAAAGTATTATATTTAGACACAGAACAAATGTGCTCATCACATAAAGAGATTGCTCTTGACTAGAAATAATTCCTTTTTCGCAGTCAGGTACTCTATACCACTAGAGCAAAAAGACAAACAAACTCAATAAGAAAACGGGATTTCCTTCCATGGTGCTTTCATAATGTAAGTATATATCTTGTTTCTTATGTAGGTATTACCTTGATCTTTAGAGTAGTGCAGGTCACCACCCACCAGTTAAACCTACACATCCTACCTACTAAAGAAGCGCTAAGTACAGTTTGTTCTACGAATCCCTACAAACACGAAAGTAACACTGTCTGTTAAGCTTTCACGCCTGAACGATTGCACCGATTCTGATGTAATTTGGTACAGAGGCAGATTAGAGCATGGGAAGGACATAAACTACATTTCATCGCGAAAATGAGCGCGATGAAGTGAGATGAGAATGATACATACATTAAAAAATAATCTCATCCCCTATTCTGAATATAAAGACGATTTTTATGATTTTACTAGCTGATGCCCGCAGCTTCGCCCGCGTAAAATTTATTCCCGGGGGAACTTATTCCCGGGATAAAAAGTAGCTTATGTGTTATTTCAGATTATAATGTATCTCTGTACCAAATTTCAGCTCGATCCGTTCAGCGGTTTGAGCGTGAAAGAGTAACAAACATCCACACTCACAAACTTTCGCATTTATAATATTACTAGCTGATGCCCGCAGCTTCGCCCGCGTAAAATTTGTTCCCGCGGGAAGTTATTCCCGGGTTAAAAGGTAGCCTATGTGTTATTCCACACTATAATGTATCTCTGTACCAAATTTCAGCTCGTTCCGTTCAGCGGTTTGTGCGTGAAAGAGTAACAAACATCCACACTCACAAACTTTCGCATTTATAATATTAGTAAGAAGTAAGATTTGAACTCACGACCTCGTGATTCCCAGTCGCACATTTCGACCTCTAGACCAACGAGGTAGTCAAATCTTATGTGACGTAAATTAAGTTGAGGTTGCGAGGGTCAGCTAGTTGATAGTAAATACTTTTTCATTAGAAAAATTCTAAATGCTATCTTCTTCCCTCTTGTTTGTTACAATCCCGGGTTCTTCAAGCGGAGCGTGAAGAGGGACATCACAGGGTCTTGAAGACCACTGTCTTACGGACTGTGAGAGTAAAGTATTGTCCCAATCACTAGATGCGCCACGGCCTTACATCAGGTTGGCGACGCCAATTTAGCGAGCATTATTTTTTTAAAATAAACTTATGGTAACTAGGATTTCACGCCTACAATGTCATGGATGTATACTGTTCCTCAATTTAGACATAATAAGAAGAAGTATTTCGATGTTATTGTAAACTTTGTCAATGTTTTGCTTTTAACTTGGATACAAGGTAACAGAGAAGTTTGATTATTTTACAGCTTCAAGAGACCTTAGACCCAAATATATAGTGTTAATTTAAATACGATACCTTCACGCACTCACGTCATCAAGGGACAGACAGACTGACGGACAACAAAGTGAACCTATAAGGATTCCCTATATTCCTGCTAAGGTACGGTATCCTAAACATATTTAAAGGGGCATCGCATACAACAAATGTAATTTATTTGCCGTTTTTGGTACAGAATGCAATTGGCTGGTTTTTAACCGACTTCAAAAAAGGAGGAGGTTACTCAATTCGACCGTATATATTTTTTATTTTTTTAGTATAAAATAAAAACTACGTAGGTTAGCGTGAAATTGGAGTTGACCTAAATGGAATAATAAAGTATTCACCAATAAAAGGCCGTTCTAGCCTACTTACGAGTACAATCTCCATTGTGAATTCATTGAGTTCTTATGACGTAAAAGACTAAAAGAAACACATTTAAAATATTGTAGAATTAATGCAGTAAATGGGTTCTTTAATAAATTCTTTATTAAAGCTTTGACCAATAGAAGATGATGTTCAACTTGTGACGGTTGTGACAACTAATAAATATATCTACACCTTAAAAATATTGGTCAGTAGAAAAGAAAAATATGAAAACACGTTTCATAAATAGTGTATTTATTTATTAAATGAGACGTAGGTATCATTATAAATAGCCAACTGTCACTCAGCACTTCATTAGCTTTGACGTCTGCATATTTTCCATATCATTTAGTGAATCTTTGAAATGCTTTTTTTTTGGGTCAGAATAAATTGTCACATGCCAGTTGTTCATTGTTATTTTTGACTAGTTTTCACCTAGATGTTTCATAGCCTTGCAAAGTAGGTACAAACTTTTTGTAAATTGTCGTAAACGTATGTATTATAATAATTGTGTTACATAAGTGCAGCATTCCGTGTTCAAGTGCGGTGGCAGGACAATGGCCGGAGCCGTGTGCGTGGTTGCGATACAGTACCCGAGACACGCCGACGCCCGATTGGGCCCACATGCAGTCGTTCACACTAACCCAATTATCGCGTAACGAAGACGATAAAGAAAAATAACAAACCCACGATTTCACCGGCGTCTAATTATAGCGAGCTATTTGTGTGTGCGCGGGCGCGGGCGGCATAGCGTGGCCGCGATGTCAGGGCTATTCCTGGCCGTCAGCTGACGCTCCTGCGCCGTCGTCGTCGCGCTGTAAACACCACGCAACCGATTGACGTAAAATGCGAACAATCGAGTTTTCAGCAGGTGAATCATGGGATGAAAACGTCCCTGCGGGTATCGTTCTATAATTAACAAGACTACTTTTGGTTCGGACTTCGAAGGCGGGGTTCTATTTTGGATCGTTGCTTCAATACCGCTGTCTATTTCGATCACGCTACTATACGCTACTTCTGGATATTATTCACGCATTCGTGTCTGTGTGAAAGTTAGTCATATGACCGAACCGAAGTGATTAAACATTCTATACGTCAGACAACGTCAATAAGTTCTGGATTTATGAGATTACGCGGTATCTATTAATGACTTTCATCTACAACTAAACTAAAAAAATTAAAACACCTTATCGAGGTTATCCATCATAGAACGAGAGATAGTCGTCATAGCTCGCGCATAAAACTCGTGAATGTGGCAATAGGGCCCATAATGACCTCTGTCTCGGTAAATTTAAGGCAGGACGACCCCCACTATATTAAACATCGATCGAACCAGGAAAAAGACAGAGCGAGACACTGAACGAAGGTTCGATCGAAGGTGTGTTGTGGCGTAAACTAGGAGAAACACACGTCCAACAGTGGACTGCTAAGTGCCATTGGTTGACTTTTGGATTAAAATTTGATTAACTGATCCAAAACCAAGGTAATTTACCAATGTTCTACCACAACGAAGTATAGGTAAAGTTCAATTATCAAACAGTAGAACTGCACTCAACGAGAGAAGGTACTTTACATTTTAATTTATCAAGTCAAGTATGTGTAAGTGTGACGTAGCAAAAAATACAAAACAAAAAGTATAAACATAAAATGTGTAAGACAGGCATTCATTACATATCTATCTATTATACACCAGTGCTGTCCACCCACCAGCGGACGAACACCGTGGCAGTAACGCGATTGTTTATAAGAACATTCTTGCTGTGAATCTCATGTCTACTACATACACAGCAATCGCATTTACTATGACGTATTATGACACTGAATGACATGAGATGACAGGTTCAAGAGGCGTCTCTTGTATCTTGTCATTGTCATAATTATTTTTCGTCATACTACATTCGTCATATATACAGAGAGCACGTTAAATTTACAGTTGAAGTACACCAGTCAAATTATGGAAGTAAGTGCTTCCAAGTTTGTGTGCGAGATTACTCAATAAATATGACTTCGCTTGACTTGCTCTATAAATTTTCAGATAGAAGAAAACATGTAAAAGCAGCATTTTCTAAAGTAAACACAAAAAGAAGTGGCTATAAGCAACCCAAAAGTCCGTTCATCTGCTTATTCCCATCTTTATCAAAGTTTATAGATGTTACACAATTGTAATTTGGCATGTTATTACTTATTAAATCTTACTTGAAATCAAGAAAAAATAGAAAGTAATTGAGACTCTTCACTCTAGTTTGACTAACATATCTGTGTTCATTCCGTCACTGCGCACTGGTAATTTTTTTCCAAAGAGATATGGCATCCAGAAAACCTCGATTTTCATTCGCTTTTGTTTTCTAATACTAAGTACTTACAAATATAGATTAGTAACATATAAATGAAGTGTGAGTGCAGCAATGCTATTCTGTAATGACCCGTTAAATCTCGCTGGAGTTGCTCTACGCTATAAAAGCCCTGTTTAAAATTTTACATCTCACCGCAAATACATCGTTAATATTTTGTAATGTTGCAGCAGGACGTGCAAATTATTCAATTGTATTTATAAAAGTCATGACAAAAATAAAATTAAAATATTTTTTTTAAAAGTGCTCTACATTATCGTTCATAGTTCTTCCGTCCACTTTTACTCCACCTGAGTCCACCAAGCAATTTAAAAGATCTTAGGAAAAGCTCTGTCACGAATGCAAGTTTTGTAAAATAGGTACGTACGCGCAATGTGCATAATGAAGCTGAAGTGTTAAAAGAATTTGCAAAAAGTACCTATCAACTTTTTATAGAATTCATAAATTTGTGTAATGAACAGCGGAAACATGAATCATAGAAAATGTAATTCAAATATAAAACAAAATTGTATTTTTTGTATGACTGGTCCATGTAATTAAATAGTGGTAATCCACCTAGCTATACGATAAATAGTTTCTAGATGCTTTGGTACCTACTTTATCGCGACTAACTTTGTAACGGAAGTATTTGAAGAGGTGACGAAAAAATAGGTTTGCTTTAAATGTAAGTTTGTGTCATTTTTCACGTTTGGAAATTCTCATGCATGTTATGTCTATGAAACACTCTTACTGGCGAAAATCCACAAGGTGCCCTTCCACCTGCCAACCACCGGGAGTCCTGACTTAGTTGATGAAAGAATAACCCAATTACATTCAGTACCCACAATATATGTACATATTCAGGAACAAATTGACTACAACCTATTCAGTTGAAGTCAAATATCTACTCGGTACCTATCTCAATGACTGTCGCTGTCATAACAAAATCAAGTAAGCACTCAGAAGCTTTTACTGAGTATGTATTAGAAAGCGATACAATGTAGATGAGTTATCGTTTAGCGAGTATGTGTGAACATCTAAAATTAACCCTCCGTTGCAAATGCAATTCTAGGTGACGATGCCACGGAGCTGCAATGCGTGCCAGGCGTCTAAAAATACTAAATGTTACATTATTTATCTATGGTTCTATTGATGAATCACAACGCACGCTGAGTAAGTATGCAGTAATAGCTGGGTCAGAATAATCTGCTAGTACACAGATGTTCATTTTGCTAGAAGATATTCGTCAGAGTTTTAGTACAAAGAGAGGAAACTGAATGGAAAAGATAAGAAAGGATAAGAAAAGAGAAATAGGTACTCTCACAAGCTTGAAATATGTGATATTCTTACTTCAAGCATATAAAATAGTCTAGAGTAGAGAATATAGAGATAGCCTTGGTTCACCTCTACCGTTCGATGTTGGAAGTGGTTGCTTATTAAACGGTTGCAAGGTAACGTAACACTACAAAGTATAAGTAGCATGGATTAAGAAAACGAGGAAAAACGCCAACTGAGAGAAAAAAAATTAGAAGAATTAAAAGAAAAATACCACGAAAGGAGCTTGACTTTGTTACTCAACTTTGATAAACGTTTATTTGGTAAAAAACGTAGCATTTTCTTTCAACAAAGCCTGTGTTCTGATTTCAACGTTTTTGGGAAAGAAATTATTTCAGTGTATTTTATTTATGAAGTCCTTTACAAGGATAGCCAACTTTCATTCATTATTTTTCTCCACGACAACGCGATTACCAATAGGGTGGTAAAAAGCTCGCTCCAATCACTCACTTTCACGTTGACCGAGGTGATAAGATCATGTTAAGCCAGCGTGCTGTGACGTACTAGTACCTACTATTTGGCGTTCGTCATTTCTACTTGAGCCATATACAGTTGGCGTCATTTCGCATTCATGCTTATAATTACGCTACCATCGATCAACACTTGACAATTCTAATCTTGTAGAGATACATCAGCAGTTGACGTAAGAACGTACACCATGTAAAAAGTACTAAAGATATCAGTGTTTATGGCGAAATATTTATAGAATTGTGTAATCGACGCGTGAGCGTAATACGTACTCGTTCACGTGCTCACAGCCTGTTTTAGATAATGTGTATGCTGTATTATCATTTGCACATCATTCGTTGGTACTCGGTTCTAAGCTTATTAATTGTGCTTTGCTTTCATTACATTAGCGAAATAGCCGTCTAAAATCATAAGCTTGAATTTTATTATCTCTCTGTTTCTCACGAGATCTCAATTTAGCAGATTTTCAGCGATTTCAAAATTTAGCTAATTACCTATTTGAAGACCGTTTGGGTAGGGTTTACCACTGGTGACCGAAATTCATTTGATCATTTGACGTGTGACCGAAAAAACATTAGGCCATTCTACTACTGATCGAATGAACAATTGACCAATAGAGTTTTTATCGAACAAACATTTGGTATTTTTACTACTGGTCGATTGAACGTTTGGTCGAAAAACAGTTGACTATAGAATATTTTAACGAATAAAAGCGAAATAAGTAGAATTCGGTTCTGGCACTCGCCGGCCGCTGCCGCGGCACGCTCGCTTCGCTCGCTCGGCTCGTGCGTTATGGTCGCAGTTCTAACCTAACCTAACCTAGCCATTTTGATTCAGCCCTTGTTAAAATATTCTTTAGTCAACTGTTTTTCGGCCAAACGTTCATTCGATCAGTAGTAAAAATACCAAATGTTTGTTCGATAAAAACTCTTTTGGTCAATTGTTCATTCGATCACTAGTAGAATGGCTTAATGTTTTTTCGGTCACACATCAAATGATCAAATGAATTTCGGTCAACAGTGGTAAACCGGTTTGGGTATTACATTTCATTTGACTCTTTGCTTACGTTATTTTTACCCAACTTTTGCAAGGGTGTCGGTGCTAGAGATTTAGTTAAGCAACTCAAACATGAGGTTAGACTGGGTCTAAATTGATTTTTTAAATCACTATTTTTTTTTGTAACTCAATTGAGCTCTTTTTGAAAAGTATTACGAATTTGTTCTAATTACGAGTAGAACAAATTCGTAATACTTTTCAAAAAGAGCAGAATCCTCGATGTCACATTTTTAATTAGTAAATAGTTCCAATATTAATCTTAAAATTAATTGCTTTCTTAATTCCACGTGGAAAAATTAACACTCGAGTGGCATTCGAATCCCGTAAGACTTCAGACCTAATAAAACTAGAAATTATTGTACAGTCATTGTACTAAATACTTATCAAAATGACGAGTGTTTCAATTACAAATATGTATTAAGCTATAACTCCGACATTTATGAATGAAACAGTCTTGTAATGCACACATTCGTAACAATATAACATTAAAGTACAACGTTGAAGTCGCTATTTCGTTTCGTCGGCCTTTACATTGAGCTGATTCAATGTGAAGGCAACGTTGAAATTCATGAATAGGATAGTGAGTAACGCGAAAGTCTAGGGAGGGAGAGGGGTGTGTGACGTCAGCACCCCCAAAGCCACACCGCACCACCCTGTACCGGGAATTATCCGACTGACGCACACAACTTACGTTACACTTTTATTTTCCGATAAACAAGTCAAGTACTTATATCGTTTATCAAATCACCTATCAAGCGTTTGTGTCACTCTTGACGTGAGTATTATACGTCAGTAATAAATTATGCCTACTACCCACACTATGAGGAAATATCACCTAATATACGTAAAAATTGATGAAATATGTATTGCCTGAAGCAGAGTGCCATCAAAGTCTGAAATGCAATGTACTCGTAGTCTACGAGAAAAGTTGACGGTAAGAAATATGAACGTTTTATTTTCCCTTTATCTAATTACAACAGAATTCACTTCAAGGTAACGTCTTCATCTGTGTGTAGAGTCCCGATTACTATGATCGTCTCAAACTTGGAGCTAGCGTCATTTTACACAGACTGTGGTTAAGTTATATTTCGACATTGTTGGAATGAGTTAGATAGTAGCAGCCTAAGTGTATAAATTACAACGGTGCTAGTCTGAGACTAAGAATTGGTTTGAGAACTTGATTTTTCCCCAATTTTCATTTGCTTCTCTGTCACGAATGGTTAGATGAAAGCTGTTCTGATCAGTCATCTAGGCTTATATAATTTGTCTTCGTATGACTATAAGAATTGGGTACGTCAAAACATAGATTTTTTATTTCACTGAACTGGCTTTAATGTAAGTGTGTATAGAATAATAATTTTAATAAATAAAAATTGCACATTTCCATTAAAAAGCGTTGGGTAGGAAGTCCACCAGCTACATTACCGATGACCTAGTGAAGGTCGCAGACTGGGACTGGATGCGAAAGGCACAGGACCGCGTACTGTGGAATGAACTGGGAGAGGCCTACGTCCAGCAGTGGACTGCTAAACGTCGATGATTAGGTTCACCTCTATGTATATTTTACATGTATATGTGTTTCATCTGTATATGTTTCATCTGTATATGTTTCACCTGTATATGTATACTAGCTGTTGCCCGCGACTTCGTACCCGTGAAAATTATGTTGTGATGCCAATTTGGTTTGGATTTGAATTATTTTCTGCCAAGCCTCTGGGCTAAGTAGCGTAATAATATGTAGCCTGTGTGTAAAACCTATCTCTTACTAATATTCCTGCTACGTTTTGGTTTAATCAATCCACCATCTTACATATTTCATTGCTTTCTGCTTAGCCGCTAGGATATGTAGCGTGATAATATATAGCCTATTTGAAGACCCCACCCCTAAGTAATATTTGTGCAAAATTTGAACCAAATCTATTGAGTACTTTTCGAGATCCTTCCGGACAAAGCAAAGCAAACAGACAAACAGACAAACCGACAAACAGACAAAATTTTTTCTAACTATATTTTCGGCTTCGGTATCTTATATTGAACACCCAGCGAGCATTTTTTTAAAATATTTCCGATGTACAGTTTTGACTCTTCTGTCATTTTATTATATCTAAGCTAAGAAGAAGATAGTTTCAGTGTGAAATTGAATATACCTACCGCCTCTGTTTCTAACCACTTAAGTGTCGCCCACCAAAGCAAGCCAACTGATTGGTAAACTTGATTGATTGATTTGTCAAATCAATCAAGTCACCCTCTCACACCACTACAAGACGTAGCATGTTATGGGTCCCAGGAATCCAAGTGGGCCAGTTTTTATTTTTTTGTTGCTCCTTCTTGGCTGTATGTTGCCAGGGAACCTGGTGCACGCTAGAAATGAAATCCAAGGGACCCTGACCAGCCCTGGTCGCATTACTTCCATACTTAGGCACACATTGCCCCTTCTGCGTCGTGAAGTTGGCGCCAGAACACGTCGCAACACCACCCTGGGCCTGTCTATGTCAGGGCGACTCAACAGGGACCTCTTTTTGAATTTTGACAAGATGTTTTATAAAACGTTCTGGTGTTGCAATAGTCCATAGGCTGCGGTGACCACCGGTACATCTGGTGGTGCCGTATGCTTGTCTGCTATTTCGGTGGTATAAAAAGAAAAAAAGAACGCTATTAACAGCCCGTCAGCTTCTTAGACGAAACTGAAATCAGTCGCTACCGACTTGGCGTGATTCAAGGATAATCACGTAGCACTAGAGGCAGTAAACATTATCATTTTATTGCTCTGTTGAAGTTTTATGTCTAGTTAAACGCTAGTTGGCATATACCTATAGGTAATTGAATAGTACCTATTGAGAGTTTACTCACTTAATTAACAAGTTTAAATACGGTATGCTTACTTATTCATTTTTAGCCTCCGAAGAAAAAGGGATTGTTAAAAGGTTAACGTGTGTATATATGTATCTGTGTTTCTGTCTGTCTGTGGCATCTTAGCAGATCAACGAATGAACTGATTCTGATTAAGTGCTTTTTTTTGAACGCCAATAAGACCCTTAACTATAATTTTTGAAGATTATTAGCTCACTTTGTGCGTATCAAGAAGTCTGCAGGATATCTAACACCTGAGAAAATTACAGGATATAGCCTAGGATAGGTAAGTATACCATGTTTGGACTTAAAACAATCTCAGGATCGGGGTATATTTAATTTTCAAATGAACACTTGTTTACATTTTTTTAACGTCAGGAAAAATCCATCATGGATGCTATTCTTCAAGTCTAGTCGGACTTCTACCGACTAAAAAACCTCACGTAACGCCCAACAGCCTACGGTCGGGAGCCCGGGTAAGCCCTCGGAAGGATCTCAGGACTCCCAACAGACACTTGTTTACTTTTTAGGGTTCCGTACCCAAAGTGTAAAGAACGGGACTCTATTCATGAGACTTCGCTGTCCGTCTGTCTGTCTGTCTGTCTGTCCGTCAGGAGGCTGTATCTCATGAACGGTGGTAGCTAAAGAGTTGAAATTTTCACAGATTATGTGTTTTTGTTGCCGCTATAACAACAAATACTAAAAACAAAAACATAATAATATTAAAGGGCTCCCATACAACACACGTGTTTTTTCGCCATTTTATCTTATGTATTAGTTAATAAGGTATCCTTCTCAATTTTAATACGTTAGTTGGCTTAAACATATAATCAAGATCATTCATTCCCTTTACACCATACAAAGTAAATGAATACTTTAGGAGGTATAGCACCATCAAATATTGCTCAATGAAATTAATTTCCTGTCGCCATGATTGAACATTAAACGGGTCACATACTAATTTATTTTTCGACTTTCATCGTAAATATTTTTTCTTTAAAGAGTGAACAACGCTTTGAGCAGATTACTTTAGGTAGGTGTAATATTTCAAAGATAGCAATTTCATAGGAAATAGTCAACAAAGAGCCCATATTTTAGATTTTTCTCCAGTATAAACAATTTACATACAAACACACAATTCAATTACACGCTCGGTGCATGAGACTTTTTTTTTTTTTTTTTTCTTCTTGTTCTTGGACTTTCTCGGTTTGAGAGTATGCCAAAGTCAAGTAAATTTCATTGTGAAAATATAAATCATTTTCATATTATGATTCTTCTTATGAGCAGCGTATTCATGTATGTCCAAGTTTGGACTAAGTTCTACTCTAGTAAGGCGGTGGTACCTAGTAAGGTACCACCGCCTTACTAGAGTACGAGAGGTTTGTCGACGAATTCCACAGCAAGCCCTAGTAAGGGCTTGCTGTGGAATTCGTCGACAAACCTAAAAACTCGCGTTTCACTGCGCTTTATCACTTTCCAACACTTTTGCACGTTGTCGAACCTTTATGTTTAATAATCCACCATAAATTACACATAAACACTCGACATTACACTAGTTTTGAAAAATTATTAAAACACAATGTAATGCTTGTCTGAAAGTTTCCCGCCGAATCCCATGAGACTTTTGAGACGTTACGTATTTATAATGTCATCATACAAATGTCATCAATATTCTAAAAAAGAAATTAAACATAGAGTTCACAAACTCTTTTGGAAATATATACTGTAACTACCGTAGAGGATCTATATAACAGGATAGTTAACACTAAAGTGCTATAGAGCAACGCGAATTGTCTAAGGCGCGCGTTGCTCTGTGGTTAACAACCACCACAGTGCAATACTTGTTTAAAAAAAAATTTTCAATAAAAAATACAACCGACTTCCAAGAAATCCTGAAAAATAAAATTTACTTAGCACAAAGTAATATGTATTTTGATTTATCTGATTTTTTATTCAATATCATATTGAAGTCGGCGCCAAGTAAATTCATAGGTTTAGGGAGGTATTATTCATGGCACCAACTTCAATATTATATTGAATAAAATCTGATAAATCAACTACATATTACTTTGTGCTAAGTAAATTTTATTTTTCAGGATTTCTTGGAAGTCGGTTGTATTTTTTATTGAAAAATTTTTTTTCAATATTTTAAGTGACGGGTGAACCGAAAAATATATCTATCTAGGTGAAAGTTCTCATCAATACAAATTAATCAAGCCCCAACACAAGGTAGCTGCTGTAAATCGTTAAGGAATTCCCTCGAATCTCTTTTGGTTCCATCATCGGATCGACTCCAGACCTTTATTAATGGTAGTACATTAAAGCACTGAATTAAAAAGTTAACAAACGCACTAGTTGTGCCTATAATTTTTGGTGGTTGCCCTCGATTTCTCCAGGATCCCATCATCAGATCCTAACCTGGTTATAATGAGACCTTCTCAGAAGTAAACCCTATTCAACAAAAAAAAACTGAAATCCGTCTATAATTGACGGTGAACATACATAAAACATTGACCCCTTTCTTTTTTTTTTTAAATTTGGATCTATCAATCTAGGTGTAAAGTTCTCATCAATACAAATCAATCAAGCCCAAACACAAGATAACTGCTGTAAATTGTTTAGGAATGCCCTCGACTGTCTTTTGACTCTATCATCAGATCGACGCCATACCTTCATTAAAGTGTAGAACCTTAAAGCACTTAATTAAAAAGTTAACAAGCACACTAGTTGTCCCTACAATTTTCGGTGGTTGCCCTCGTTTTCTCCTAGATTCCTTCATCAGATCCTGACCTGGTGAAAATGGGACCACCTCAGAAGTAAACCCTATTCAAAAAAAAAAAATTTTTGAAATCCGTCTATAATTGACGGAATTATCGCTTGACATACATAAAAAAAAATACATACAGACGAATTGAGAACCTCCTCCTTTTTTTGAAGTCGGTTAAAAATATGTAGTGTTAATAGGTAATAAGGGCAACCAGTAGACGCTTGAAATACTCTCAGAATATCGAACAGTGTATTTTCATAAAAAAAATATAATGAAAACAAAATGGACATTTACTGGGACATCCTTTCGAGGGCTTACCCGGAGCTCCCAACCGTAGTCTGTTGTGCGTTACGTAGGGTTTTTAGTCGGTAGGAGTCTGGCATAGCATACATAAAGGATTTTCCTTAACGTTAAATAAAAAGAAAAGGGGGCTCCCATGTAACAAATAAGACTTTTGTTGTTTTTGGTACGAAACCCTCCGTGTGGGAGTCCGACTCGCACTTGGCCGGTTATTATTTTCATTTCACTTGGTTTTGTCCTCGTAGCACGTTGTTCCAACGTCGTCACTACGCTACCTATTCTTTTATACTACAAAGGTGGTAAACAAGCTTACGGTTCATTCCATCGAAAGTGATCGCCATAGTCTATTTACTTTTGTAACATATGAGTTTATATTAACTGGGACAGGGTGTGACTACACGCTGTGCATATTTATCAAGTCGGCCATAAGACCTGCACCTGGACTTGAAGGCTACCTGCCATGTGACTGGCATCCGAGACCAATGACTTAACGTGCTTTTTGAAGCAACAAAAACCTTGTAAATTACAATGCTACGAATGGACACCCATCTCTGAACTGACGGTAGCGTATTCAAATTTTCAAATTCAAATTCAAATTCATTTATTCACGTGAAATGTGGTACAGTTTGAGATGTTACAAAAATTTGACACCAACACATTTCGCCAGATCAGGCATGCAAATATCATTTCATTATACAATATTATAATAATTATTGTCTAAATTTATAATCCATTACATTACTTTTTCTACAGTAGGTACAGATAATTTAGGAAGTGTTACCAATTCTATTAATAATGTTACCATAAGATGATTAACGCATAAATCGTTTACAGAACACAGAGCCAACGAGGCGACAAGCACTTATTCTTTATTCTCTTGGGATAAATACATAACACATATTTTTTGCCTAACTATCACGTAAAAAAATTTTAACAAAAAAAAACCGACTTTTTGTTAAAAATTTTTTTTTCATTATTTTTAGTGACGGGTAGACTGAAATTAAATCAGTCTAGGGATAATGTTCTCCCCAATACAAATTAATCAAGCCCAAACACAAGTTAACTGATGTTAATCGTTAAGGAATTCCCTCGATTCGAGGGATTTCTTTGATTTCTCCAGGATCCCAGCATCAGATTCTGACTTCCTGTATATGGGACCACATGGGAAGCACCTGCTTTGAAATAAAAAAAGAACCATCAAAATCGGTTAACTCTTTCAAGCGATTTGCCGGTAACAAACATAAAAAAAAATACAGACGAATTGAGAACCTCCTCCTTTTTTGGAAGTGGGTTAAAAATAAGTAATAACGCTTTCCGATGTGTAAATGTTTGTACTCTGTAAAAGGAAAGCGCTAATTTAGAAATCAATCGTTAACGAATTAGAAGCTAGAATTACTAACGCAATTACATTTTGTACTTTCATTATTTGATTTTGCAATTGCTTGTTAGATAGAAGACGATCTTGGTAAATATACTATTTATTTATTACTTCCTACAGAGATCTTTGCGAAGTCAGGATGATTTCAAATTTCGATGGCACAGCAGCGAAAAGTTGACTAATCGAATAGCCATATTCGGGTCAGCCCCCTAAGGGGTGGCCCATCGTCCTATAAAGTTGTTTCGAATGGAAAATGGGAGGGTGGGCTTAAGCAAAAGAGCTTTTTAAAACACTCGCACTTAATGGCCCGCTCTTTGATCTCCGTTAGAAAAACCCAATACTAAGTGTGAAAGAAACATCAAAAGAAAAATAAATACCAAAAAAAAATTCATGAAATTCGTATTTCTAATCCTGTAGTAACGATGTAATATTCAAAGGGGCGCGTTATGAATAAAGACTGTTCATTTACGTAATACCTCATTCCATTCATCTCGGAGAGGTACACGAACGAGGATACTGAGCCCAGGACTAGCTGGTTGACGTCATTGTGCTTACAACTAACGAAAATCAGCAATGGGCTGTAAGCGACGTGCGTCGAGCTAACACCTGTTGATAAGCGCTACCCTGCCCTTGTATGGTAACCTTTCTGAGGCCGAACCGCCGGCTGCCGGCTGCCGACTACCGATCGATATCAATGACGTACGCCCTCATTCAGAAACAGGGAGGTGCCCCCTACCCAGTACAAATTTACCACCTTCCTCACACCACTCACTCCAGTGAAACTTCATGAATGGCGCGGCACGCACACATAAGTAAACGAATTTGCAATTTGGTTCATGTTTTAGTTAAGGAACTAAATGTTTGTAGTACAAATATGGCGAGATTGTAGTATCAAATTGCTGATTAGGTTTAATAATTATTCATATTAAAATCTTACCGATAGAAGAACCTACGATTGGTATTTAAGTATTGCACATACATCGTACTTTAAATTCGTGTAATTTTAAAGAACTTGTAGTTTAATATTTAGCGTTTGCTATCAAGCATGACAAACATGTATCAAATGTAATTATTTGATTTCTGTTTGTGTATCAAACATAAACAGAAATAAAGTTCGATACTGTGTTTAGTAAGAGAAGACCCGTAGAATCCGTACCCTATTGTTGTATCCTTGATTAGATATCGTCATTAGCTCTACTTACAATATTGTAGAACTTAATTGTGTTAGTAATTAAATCGTCAACCTATACGTATACATAATTGTGGATGCAAGAGTGCATTGGAGTTATTGCCAACATCTTTAGGGCTCAAACCTAAAGCCACTACTAGAGTTGCATCTAGCTTCTAACGGACGACGTAGTTATGGCGAGCAGAAGAAAAACTCCAAACAAAATCACTATGATTTTGTTTGGAGTTTTTCTTCTGCTCGCCTTACATCACAACAGCAGTAAACATTTGGAGAAGCCTACGTCTGTCAGTGGACAGTCATAGTCCGATTGGATTGAGGTATACCCAACAACCCAACAGTTACTTCTACTAGATCAGATTTAATGGGAGTTATATTCGATGCAGGACTTAGTATGCATAACATAGCAGACATAACAATAAGTTTTCAGTCCGTTACAAGAACAATTTGCATTCTATTTCGATTGCTTAAATCAAGTAGTGGTGTTTATGCTAACCCGGGGTGTTTATGCGTATATCGACAACGTCTTTTGAGATGGTGATGTGCATTGTAAGGGCGTGGGCGCCGCACGATTTGACACGCGCGCGCGACAGTTGCATTTGCAATCAGTAAACTTACTCCTTGGACACATTTAATATGGAGATTCCTTTAGTTGTGGTAGTTTTATAACGATTACTGATGAGTGAAATGTATGTTAGTGTTAGAATTTGGGGTAGCATGATTTCTTTGTTTCGTTTATGATAAAGGTTTATGGTAATTTGCTTTGGTGTGCCTCCGGGAATATTTCAAGCCATATTCCAAGTATTTTGGGTCGGCATCGCGAGTGCAGCGCCTCTGGTGTTGCAAACGTCCATAGGCTACGATGATCACCAGTACATCCTGTGGGCCGTATGCTTGTTTGCCACCTTATTGGTATAAAAAAAGCGTGGTCATAGGTCAGTCAGCCTCCGAAAATGATTAGTTATTTACGTTCAGCAGTCGATTGATCTGATTGATGATTATTTCAAACCTAGTATCTCGTTTTCTATAACCATTTCTTTACCAAAAAACGCAATTTTAACGTTGTTTCTCTATATCATTGGAATGTGGAGGATGTCTTAGTGGGTTCCTGATGGGCTTAATTGAGGGCCACTCTTGTTAAGGGCATTTATTAGGAGTTAATCTTGTACACCAAATGTATTACGAAGAGATTAAAATGCATAATGTACATGAGAACATAGTATTACTACCTATATCCCTATGACTTCAAGCGTAACTTCACCACAAAATCCGTAGCACCCATTAAACCCATGCATTACAAACAAACAAATCTGTCCTCTTTATGATATTAAGTAGAGATAATCCATAGCCGTTTATCGGTCGTACCTATGGTAATCTTCGGATTATGTATATCTACGTCACGATAAATTGTAATTATCTTTAATATAATTTTTATTGGATACGCTACTCTCATGATTTCTGTGTGCGTGCTGTGCAGTAATGTAATCAAGTGCGCACGCGTCTTCTTATTTACGGCGGATTACGCGCGCAATCTACTTTAAAGAAAGCTCTCGTAGAGAACAAGTTCAACGTGCCCCTCGTTCTGTGTCTCCTGTCATAAGCTGAAATGTTCCTTTATTTTGCTTATGCATATAGTTACGCCTTTATCTCGAAAGGGTAGGCAGAGCCATATTATGCATTCACATTTCACCATTTTGTTTTATTCCACGTAAAAGGTGGTGAACCTTATCTTTACCTACCGTTAATGTATTTACTGCATTTTTTTGGCAAAATAGAGTTTGTAAAGAAAGTTCCTAAACGTTCTGAAAGTCTTTTCTGTATCTACTTAAATATCATCAAACCTGGTGTAATCTGGGCGCAAATAAGGCCCAAGTTACGTGTACATTAATGTGAGTGCAAAATAGTTAAAGGTAAAAAACGACATCATAGAAAAACAAAAATCATTAACTAACAAACATAAGGCAGAGAACATAATACCTCGAGAGCATTTGCACTATATTCCATAGTGCACAAGCGAGAGGAACAAGGCTACTATAGCTAGTCTAGTCAGGGCTACGCGGAAGGAGCCGGCCTTCCGCGTAGCCCTGACAGTGGCAACAGCATTCACCATCGATTTACCTCTATTCAAGAGCGGCGTCCGGCCGTGGCACTGGGCGGCTCACCACTAAGGCCGATCGATGGACCGTCCTTGAACCCGCTTCCTTGCACCACGCATGCGCTTGTAACGTCCGGACGTCAAACAATGGCCATGGCCACGAAACACGTGCATATCACCTCGTAGCCCCGACCCCTACGGGCCATACTCACTCTCCCCGTTCTCCCCATTTTCTTGGAAAGCTTGTGGTAATGCCACACAGCTGGTATAATCTTGCTCTTTTATCTTCAACTTTGCCATTTGCCTATTGATTATGACCTGTTGAGTAGTTGATTCATTGATGTATAAAGGAAGAGATTTTACTAGGACGGATTTTTGATATTCCTCCCGAGTATTACCTAACATTTTAGAAATAACAACCCTTAATAGTTATTTTGTAATTTTTTATTATACATAATATTAAGCTTCTAGATCAAATTAGAAGTGTTTTTCTATGATATTAGATTAGAAATATTCAGGTAACAAAAGCACGTTCATAGTAGGTAACTAGAGTACGCCTTTATTCTGTTTTACGAGTGAACTTTGCAAGTGGCATTGAGAACAAGACTGCTACCACGCAGGGCAGCGCATGAATGAAGTTACCGTGGGCGGGCGCGCCGCGAGCATGGCCCATTCATTCATTAGCTTGAAGGCCATTCTTCATGAATAATACCATAACAAAAACTGTCAATAACACTAACATGGAGTTGTGTTGTAACTTTGTTTACCTCATCTGATTTGTACGCACCATATTCACACCAATTAAAGTACTTATACCATTGTTCTTAAATACACGAGCGTAGTAAAAACTGCTTTGATAAAAACCTTTAATGGGTTGTCATGATGCTGCAAGTAATAATAAAATTGTTTCTTTATATTTTTCACGTCTAATAAGTCATACATAACTGTTAGAGAGGTACTGTTGGTAAACTACTTAGACCTAATTACTGTCAATTAGGAAGTAGGTATTAATATTGTTTATTTATTTATTTTATTTATGCACACACTAGTAAATAATAATATAGGTATTGCAGGAAACTTAGGTACAATGGTACTGCTTATTTCTAAAAGAAATATCTCCCAGCAGACCGGCGAGAGGAGAACATGAAGTAGGAAAAGAACAATTAAAAGTGTGTAATTAAAAAGAACAGGATAGAAATGGTATAACACACATACAAAAGAATGAAGGCAGGTTTAACTATATAAATATAATAATAAATATTTTAAGATAAAATAAATAGGGTACAAACAATAGGTAATGTATAAATAATGTTTAAATATACATAAAGGTTTAAATATAATATTGTTATGGTCGGCGGGTCACCAATTACAATTTTGTCAATCAATTTACGCCTATCGCAGTGTATGCTGGGCCTCTAGCCTCTCACGATTTATGTTGCTGTGAAGACGTATTAGTTAATACCTTCTCACTTTTTTATACTACTAAGGTGGCAGATAAGCTTACGGTCCACCGTTGGTTACCGTACGTTACGGACACCTAATAATGTTTTTATACTTACTAGATGCAATGCTTGTTCTTTGTAAGTACTGAGGCCGTTCAAAATGCTCTTTCGTAAAACAATATTAGACCGTTAGTCGTACTCCAGTTTGAGTCATCGATGTGCAAGCAATTAGAGGATATAAAATCATCAGCGTTAACTGCGTCTTCAATTACTACATGGCTATACATATATCTTCCGAGCATTTTGCCGCGAAATAGGTATATCGTACGAGTACATACATAATAATCACGTCTCTACCGGGAGAAATAGAAAGAAGCAGTATGAAGCTACCGTAGATGAACCCTATGTCTGAACGTCTACCACTCGTTTGGCCTCCACGGGAGGACAACAGCCCGTCGGCCATCAAGGGAGGAGGGGGGGGGGGGGGGGTATAACGGTAATATTTTTTAGGGCTCCGTACCCAAAGGGTAAAACGGGACCCTATTCACGAGACTTCGCTGTCCGTCTGTCTGTCTGTCCGTCATGAGGCTGTATCTCAGGAGCCGTGATAGCTAGAGAGCTGAAATGTCCACAGATGATGCTTTTCTGTTGCCGCTATGACAAAAAATACTAAAATTAAAAAAAAAGGTAAGGGGTAGCTCCCACACAACAAGCGTGACTTCTGCCGATTTTTTGACTCGCACTTGACCGGTTTTTATAACTTTCTACAAAAAAGTGGCTATGTTGTTTTCCAACCTCTATTCTATCTTTAAACCAATTATCTTCAGAATCTGATAGAGTGATGCAGGCGTGAAATTGTAACAGACGGACAGAGCTTTTCTTTCTTTCGCCATTAGTTGGCATCTTATTATAAACTTTAGAAACATAACGGTCGTGAGTATTCTTGTCAGTTTCTTTCTCACAGCTTTGCGAATCTGGCAGTAAATGTAAATGTAGAAGCAAAACATTTGACGTTCATAAGTGTTACTTTATAACCTAAGTGAATAAAGATATTTTCATTTTCAACGAACTACTGAAACATCAAATTACGTATGTCACATGTTTGATGTGGAAGTCATATATAAACTACTTATGAACAAGGTTCTATACAGTAAAAGGAGTTGTCGGCGTAGGAGTCAAGGTAAGGTCTGCTAGTTTCAATCTGGCGCGATTTAGAACTATTGTTCCCGCCAACACACTAACAGTCATTGCCATCGATCGATACGCGGCTTCTTGAAGAAATCATCTCTGTACTGCTTGATTATTTTTATACATGCATCCCCGATAGTCTTAACAGTAAATTACAGAGCTCAGCCTTAGAAGACTCAAGTACATAGTAACTATTATTAAATCTGTGACTTAAGTTCGATTTCCTGGTCAAAACCAACCGACTAAATCCACTGCTTTTGAAAAATCTGATTAGAAGGAGAAGCAATTTCATTTAGTTAACTGTAACTGTAACTTCAGTACTACGTTGTTTTTTTATTTTTACTAAAAATAAATAATTAACTATAGACCTGCATTCAGCTCGTTATTAGATCAGTGTTACTGAACTAAAAAATCAGTTGTCTGTAAAGTCGGTTTACTGACGATAGTAGAACGTGACAACTCAGCCTTAAATGGAACGCCTCAGAGCGAGGTAACGCCGCATACGAGTACGTCATGTTTTTTCGTGCGTGCAGCCAGCTCCATCGAATTATAAGACGTTGTCACGTCAAAACTGAAATGATTGTTACTGTTCATTAATAATAGCAACCTCTTAGGAAGTAGCAACAACTTTAACCACACATTTATAAACAGAAAATAAGCAAATAATAGACATTAATGTTGTCAGAGAGCTACCACAGAGATATACTTAAATACAAAAACGGTCACCACAAAGCGGTTTTATTTTAAGGTATCATTACTCACTTAGAACTGTGACTAGTTTGTTTGTCGTGATGTCAATTTTATTAATGGAGAGTTATATCGGGAATAGCTATTAAACCGAACACAAGCCGGTGATAGTGACCGGTCTTGACCTGACCAGTAGTCGCTTTTGGAATTGTAATTAAAGGTCTCATTCAACATCCGATTGAGGTTGATGTTCTGAACGTATCTAACTATCTACCTTCATTTGGTACAGAAATAGAAAAGTGCTTGGGATAGGACGAAGGCTACTTTAAGCCTCTGGAAATTTAACAAGTTCTTGTAGGAAAGGGGCCATCACCATCTATATTAGCAATTGTATTTGACTTATTTTCTTTGATAATTAGGTTTGGCGCTCAAGTTAAATTTCTACTTTCCTAAAAGAATCTAATTTGTTGTTGTTTTTTTTTCTTGCTTTTAACATACTGTCTTTGTTCATCCCATTCTTATTAACACTCACCTCAAAATTCTAGAACAGCACTTTGTTGGATTCATCAATACCAATAGCCTCGAAAAATAAGATAGGCATGGAGTCATGGATTTTTCTTTTTTTTTTGTTATGTAGATACAATAAACCTAGTACCTTAAAACTCTTTTCTTTCCTTTCCTCATATTTTCTTGTCAGATTGGTGGTTTTTTGGTAAATTACATGTACCAATGATATGGTGTGCTTTGAAAATGAAAATAATTATAATGTTTCTTAGAAACTTGCCTATAAGGTTATGTCACCACAGACTTACAATGTACTTATATTGTAAGTCTGTGTATGTCACACATAATTTTGTTTGATGTACTTCAGCGAAATGCCAATTACGAACCGAAATAAATGAATATCAGACTCTTTAGGTTCATTAATGACACATTTTATTCATTAGGTGCAAATTAAGGGAGTTAGTCGGAAAGTTTTCCAGGAGTTTTGAAAAATGAATATTTTTCCCTCGTAGGTCGAAACTAAGTATTAAGAAAAATAGTTGAAATATAATACTTCATCCCGGGAAAATGTTCCCACGGGAAGCGGGAACGCGAGTATCATCTAGTTTTACATAGCTATAGCCTAGCCTGTATTCCCGAAGAGGTAGGCACAGGCATAGTATACGTTCACATTTTGCTTTACGTATTTTTGCACACGTGGGTGCAAAAATACGTAAAGCAAAATGTGAATGAATAGGTGGTGAGCTTACTGCTATGTTACAACGGACAAGCGAAGGTTGTGATGATCTGCTGTTGAAATTTTTAAAGTCGCTCTAATGACCTTCAACTTGACTTCGACTATCATGTTCCCTTTTGAGCGAAGTGCCTAAATTGCACGATGCCTATGAAGCAAATTGCCTATTTTTATAATTGCCTATTTTTATCAAATTATATTTATATAGCATTTTATTTTTATATAGCAAATTGCCTATTTTTATTATTTTTATATTTTTATAAATTTTATAATTGCCTATTTTTTTATTGCCTTCGACTGTCATGTTACAGACAACCGGGATCAACGTTCACAAATAAATGTTACAAAGTGGTAAACCATCCAAGGAGCAGCCATAGTAACATTTGCTTACTGCAGTGATCGTTCACGTATCTTATAGAACACTGATTTCGCGGCGTCACGAGCGCTTCATTCGCTGATTAATTTTGTAGTAAGTACATATTTTTATCATGTATTGAATTTGCAATGAAATATTGTGAAAAGACTGTCCTTAGACGCCATTTTTAGGCACATTTGCATTAAGTTGTATTACGCTAAAAACGTCTTTGTGTTAACAACCCGAATAAATAAGAGACATTGTCACTCGATTAGAATGGGCAAAAAGCTAGTTGATTATCCTCTTTAAGAAATAAAATCAATAACAGAAAAAAAATTAAGACAACTCATCGTCCTTAAACCGTAACTACAGTAGTTAATAGTCTAAGAAAACTTCTGATACTTGGCTAAAATAAAATGATTCACAGCAAATATTTTATGTTTATTTTCAAACCTACTTAGTATTAATATTAGTTATAGCTCATTTAATCATTACAACGTTAGTCAAACTAGTATTAACGGAGGTTGAGCACGCGTGCGTCGGTCGGTGGCAGACGCACGCGCAGACTCTCGCACCGGGACACTAATTAGATAAACGAGCCGTGTGGCGAGGTCCTGACCGCAATTACAACTTGCGCTGCAACCCGTAAATAATCAACGATATAGAACGCCACTTGTCTTGTGGCTGCTGTGACTCACATAAGTCGGTCACCAATTACGATACTATCTGAAGTACAGCAATTTCTGTTTAAAGCGATTAGGTAGGTTGTTTGGTACTCGGTGTTCTGTAAACGAGGTAATCAAAGCAAAGCGCTGGGCATCTTTTGCTGGCAAAGCCGTATTCTTGATTCAGAAGACATGTTAAGCCGTTGGCCCCAGTTGCCGGTAACATGGCTGTCGGCCAAGTTGTGGGCCATATGGACGGCTTGAATTTTATTCAAAAGCAGGTAGCCACAAAAATATTCTCTGTCTATTTCATTCAACAGGTCAATAGGCTCGCCACATATTACGTGGAACAAATATGCACATGGTGAATGCGCCTTTGCCTACCTCTTCGACGATAAAGGCCTGACTAAGTATGTAGGTATGGCGAGCGTTAGACGCAACAATTATTAGGACAAGGCCATTGATCTCCAGCTCACATTCGCGTCACTTTTTAGAAATATGTCGCTACCTAGTTTAAGTAATTTAATGGTCAGTCAACGACCAGGAACAGCAGGAATATTGTCTTAAGATTCCACTACTTCTTCGGAAATATATCCGAATCTGAAATCTGGGACATCAGGAATCACTCGGGGCACCCGGCGCAGCGCTACTCGGAAGATAGGGATCGAATGGTTTTAGTCGGTTCGAGTTTGGCATGACATCCACCGGGATTTCCATAACTTAAAAAGTTTAGAGGAAAGTGCTACTTAGTCCACGAACCAATACGTATCTCACTAACGATGATAGTCTTAACATTATGAACTAAAACAGCTTAAAAAGAATTTAAAGGTCAAAGAAGTGATTATAAGAATCGAAAATAAATTAATCAAGAACTATTTATACGATATTTTACACCAGCAATTTGCTATTTTGCCAAAACGCATTATTTATTTCAAAGGTTAATTTGTAACGGCCAATAGAATCATATAGATATGTCATGTTTTGCTCTTATTAACATCAGTAAAAGATGAAATCTTTATAGTTTGAAATAAAAGGTATTATCTACAAATAAATAATTATTATGATTTTATACCTACATAATGTTCACGCCTTTATCCCCGAAGGGGTAGGCAGAGGCATATTAAATGCCCACATTTCACCTTTTTTGTATAATTTGTCCCACGTAGTAGGTGGTGAGCCGTATTGCCGTGTTTAAATGGACAGGCGTAAGTTGTGACTGCCTGCTGTTGAATGCTGCCTTCAACTTAGCTTAACGACTGCCATTTTACTGGTAACCGGGACCAACGGCTTAACGTGCCTTCCGAAGCACGGAAACGCTCAAATAAAAGTCACAAAGTGATCACATGGATGGTCACCCATCCATGGACCGGCCATAGTGAAAGTTGCTTACTGCAGTGATCGTTTACAGAACACTGAGTCCGCGGGGCCACGTTATATAATTTTTATTATTTATTATGATTATTTCAATACATTTTTCATACAATTAAAAGTTACTTTGAGCTGTTACGAATGACGTGCTTCTTATAGTATTCATCACAACAGTTTTTAAACAAAGGTGTTAACAAAAATTTACATTACTTTTGCACCTACAAAACTAGTTAACAAGTTAACTCGATGATTAATGTATTATGTCAATTAAACCACAAAAATAGAAACAAAAAAAATACAGTTTACAAAAACATTCAAGTTTTACTTGATTTTAGTTATACATGTTTGCTGTTTTGTAATACACGGAAATCTGCTAAAGCGTTCTGCAGTGATCTTAATGAGTTTCTAAGACTGATGACATGTCTTTTCACGGAAGCAAAATAGTTCTATGCGTTACAATTATTACTTGTGACAAGGTCGGAGCTATAAGAATGAGACAATGTGTGTATGTTCATTTGTCCAGCAGTCGTATGGGTCACGGTCATGCACTTGCTCATCACTTAGACGTTTCTGCCAAGGCTTATTATTTCATTAGTCTTGCGTTGAGTAAAATTGAGGAAAAGAGACCTCACAAAGAACTTTATTGTAAAAAGATTTCAATGGTATTGTGTGCTAATCGCATAAGAACATCAAAGGCGAAGAAAGATGTGAAAAGCAAAATTTTGTGTGAGATATTACGCTATTACTTATTTTTTGTGCAAACTTTAACGATACAAATGGGATATTTATCAAACGATACATAACGGCGTCCTGTTGAGGGACTAAGCTGTAAACAAATAATTCATTTATTTAAAATACATTTTTAACATTAAACAATTCTATTATTTATGTTCTCTCAAAGCTCTGAGACTTAAAAATTATATAGTGAAACGATAATGACATGGAAGAGTGTGTCGCGTGCAACTGTTTTAGTTAGAAAAATAGGGCGATTGCACAAAACTTAAAACGAGTCAGACATTGGCTCACATCCAGATCTACAACACCGATACTATTAAACTGTCGTCCTCAAGTTTCTTGAAAAAATATGGTTGAACAATATTTCCTAAGAATGTGTTAGGTGCTTTTTACAAATAGCTTTACAAATATTACAAACAAACCAACACTTATATATAAAATTCAGAGTTACATTGGCAGTAGCCGCACCACTCAGGACGAATGCCCCAGAACCAACTCATCGGAAGAGGTTCAAGGTGCGGGCTTTTTTGGAGTATGAAATTACTTTTTAGGTTTCCTTACCCAAAGGGTAAAATCGCGAGTATTCACGAGACTTGATAGCTAGAAAGCTAAAACGTTCAAAGGTGATATGTTTCTGTTGACGCTATAACAACAAATAAGTACTAAAATCAGGAAACAATAATGTTTAAAGAGGCTCCCTGACAACAAACGTATTTTGCCGTTTTTAGGTATAGAACCTTATGTGTACGAGTCCGACTCGCACTAGGGCGTTTTTAGGGTTTCGTAGCCAAATGGCAAAAACGGAACCCTTATAGATTCGTCATGCCTGTCTGTCTGTCTGTCTGTCTGTCTGTCCGTCCGTGTGTCACAGCCACTTTTCTCCGAAACTATAAGGCCTATGCTGTTGAAACTTGATAAGTAGATGTATTCTGTGAACCGCATCAAGATTTTTATATAAAACTAGAAAAAAAAGCAGTTAATTTTGAGGCTTCCCATACTCAGAACTGATTCTCAAAAAAATTGATACGTGGGATATCTATAGATAGGCCTTCCAAAATGCTATTGAGGTTACTAACATCATTTTTTTCCAAAGTGAATAGTTTGCGCAAGAGACACTTCCAAAGTGGAAAAATGTGTGTCCCCCCACCAACTTCTAAACTAAGAGAATGATAAATCTAAAAAATATATATAATGTACATTGCCATTAAATCTACCAACGAAAATTGGTTTGAACGAAATCGAGTCGGTAGTTTTTTTTAATACGTCATAAACCGCAATTTTCGCCGAGAAAAATCACTACCACTGCGAACGTGTTAAAACATCAATGAAAGTTACATCGAACTACAAGAACTTTTATACTATGTTACTTGCTGCTACGGAACCCTTCATGGGCGAGTTCAACTCGCACTTGGCCGGTTTTTGTTAATAAATATTTATGTCAATTTAGATGTGTCCCGATTGAATCCTCTCTACTTTTAAGATTATTATCTCTAGTTCCTCCCATATCCCAACCTCAATTTTGAAGAGCGGAGTCTACTTGACCTAATAGCAAAGATAATATTTAATAGTGTAACATAACTAATATGTTAAATACGGATTTTATTAAATAATTTTATTTTCAGACAATAGGTAGGACCACCCAGAAGTGGTCGTGACTATTATGTTATTAAATTTTATGTTATTTAGTGTCACTTAAGGTTGAATTCTAGATACTATTTATGAAGGGAGCGTGCATATTCATAATCATTAATTAATCAGCCAGCACTTATAACCTCTTGTGATTGTTAAAAGGTGTAACATAAAACTTATAATCATGCAACTTTTGAGTTATATTCAAACGTTTTATAAAGCAAAGAGGAAGTTGCAAGAAAATGGGAAAGGATAAAAAACCGGCCAAGTGCGAGTTGGACTCGCGCATAGAGTGTTCCGTACCAAAAAACCGCAAAAAATCACGTTAGTTGTATGGGAGCCTCCCTCAATCCCCCTTTTTTCTCATAGGTCTATTGGAGTCCTGGGGTATCCTTCCGAGGGCTTACTCGGGGCTCCCAACCGTAGGCTGTTAGGTAGGAAACGTGTGGTTTTTAGTCGGTAGGAGTCCAGCATAGCATCCGTGTAGGATTTTCCTAACGTTAAAATGAAATGCGGACGGTAACCATTTTTTATGCTAACATTGAAAATTCCAATGTAGTTGTTAAAATTTGCTATTTGACATTATTTTGGGAATTATTATGCGTTTGTTGTTTCTGTATGTTGTATGTGTAGTATGTTGAGAATAAATATGCGAAAAAATGTAATTTTCTTAGAGTGTAAGTGGCATAATTGTGCATTTGCCTAAAGTATTTGGTGAACCCTTGGGCGCCAATTAAGGATCTTCGACTTCAAAGTGTTGACGAAAGTTTACTGTTGATATATCTTTTGTCTCATGTTTGGCCGTTTCTAAATATAAGAAATTAAACATTTCATCAATAAGTTTTCAGCTACACATTCAAGTCGTGGTCGAAAATCATTCCCAAATTGGCGGTATAAAACCCATCTCCGTTCGTACCCGTCTATTCCTATTGTGAGTGTTAGCTCCAGGCGGCTCACAGCAACGTTCAATAAGATTAACAGAACGGGCTCATGTCCTAGGGTATTCTTCCGAGGGCTTACCCGGGTCTCCCAACCGTAGGCTGTTAGCAGGACACGTGAGGTTTTTTGTCGGTAGGAGTCCGGCATATCATCCATGAGGATTTTCCCTCACGTAAAACAAAAAAAAAACGGGCACATGTTAAGGTTTGAGAATATTTCCGACTATTTTGTTTAATATTATTCACATTTAGCTATGATGACACGTAACCGGGATACAGTCCTCGCGCTCGCAGGAATTTCATATAAGATAGTAATCAACCAGACGTTGGCTATGATGTTGTTTTCGCGATGAGTTATTTTACAAAAGAGTGAACTATTGAAATTAATTAAACAGAAATACATCCAAGTCCGACTAATAAATAAGCTTCTGCTATAGAACTTAAGCCAATACTAAGTCTTCATGTTGAAGTTTTCTCAAAACCGTTTCCTGGAAGTTGTTCCCGAAGTAAAAAAGGAATCAAAATATTATAAAGTAAAAGACGACTCGTTTTACTTATACGGGATTTGATTATAAAATTAACATGAAAAAAGAAGTGTAGAACCAGGATGTCAATCATGTGTATACCAAATTGATTATCAAACATTGAATTTTTTTTCACTTTAATTGATTGAAACAAAAATTGAACATTTTTGAATTGTTTTTCACTTTAATTGATTGCAGAATATATCTACATTATGGTTTACTACAGAAAGCTGCTATTGTCAACTTCCGGCAGTTGATAACGTGGATTGCGAACAGACAGGTACAATTTTACATAGTTTGTGATTTCCAGAAGCTGTTTGACCATACGTGACATAATTTTTAAATAGACAGCAGATCTGACTCAGAGAGACATACCGGGCATATTTTAAGCAACTAAACTTGCCTGCCTACTTACCCACGTTTAAATGTACATGTTTGAGATCTTGAAGCTGATTGTGGACCTAAAAGGCAGATATCGAAACGCTAATTACGACTATTAAAAACCAAGTTTTATAGTCGAAGTCGGACGTTCAAATTGAAGTCAAGTGACTCAGCGGTAATCGATACAGTGTAATTGTGGCGCATGTATTGAATGGGACAGTAAATATCGTTAAGAAAACTCAGCTTGTAGTTATAAAAAAAGCTAAGCCCCGAAGGGGTAGGCAGAGGCATATTTTATGCCCACATTTCACCTTAAAGATTTTGTCCCACGTAATAGGTGGTGAGCCGTATTGCCGTGTTGAAATGGATAGGTGCAGGTTGTGACTGCCTGCTGTTGAAATTTTTCAAGCCGCTCCATAAAGGCCTTCATCTTGGCTTAACGACTGCCATTTTACTGGCAACCGGGACCAACAGCTTAACGTGCCTTCCGAACCACGGAAACGCTCGAATAAATGTCACAAATTGGTCACATGGGTGGTCACCCATCCAAGGACCGGTCATAGTAAATGTTGCTTACTGCCTGCGGGGCCACGAGCGCTTTGTTAAAAATTACAAAGAAACATAATAATGAAATATCTATATATTTACATTATTACTATCTAAACTAAACCTAAATAAGGCCCCCGTGGCATTGTGCCCAAAAGACTAGCAGCATTCCCCCTTTGAATAGCAATACCTATTCGCTGAGCGAGAAAACTGCCAACCCTTGGCTCACCAGCCGACTACACAAGGCGCTTTTTCAAATTCTTGAAAAATTTTTGCGCTAGAGTCTCGGCACCGACTGGACAAAAACGATACGATGAATCGAGACCCTTATATTCATTATTTTTAATACAAACTAGGAACTTAATTTCAATAATAATAATAGAGATCGATTGATAATTCTTTTTGGTTTATAATTACATTGTACTGCAAATATTTTAATAACTGTAAATGAGAGTATAAAGTGTGACTTTATTGCTAAGCTCTCTCATCTCAGTCAGGATCTATACTGATTGGTATCGAAAGAGAATATTAGTAAAGAAACGATAGTTGATGACATTTTGTTAAACTTAAATCACAATTTAGTTTCGATTAAGTAACGTTTAGGTTCTACGAGTAATATAATTACGAGAATAGGCCTCCGATCGTATCGCATTCGACCACGCAGTTACACGAGTTTAAGTAATTGCGGGAACAAGCATTGTTAACCGGCTGACGCAAATTGGACATTAGCGATAATATATTGACTTTAAAATAAAGTTGCATTGTCGTACGCTGTTTTGAATATGTATCGTGTGGGCTTGGCTTACGGTGATGGCCCTTAATGATAGCAATTGTTCTCTATCAGTAGCCACAGGTGCGTACCAACTTGAGGGAAAAATGTATCGTTTACGATTGCAATTGCTTGCGACAACCGTTTTACAACTTAGCTATAAAGGATTGATTGTGAAGTCTTTATGTTGGTTCACTTTCTATACGTATAGTACAACTTTAACTGGTTTATTGTTGCATTTAGAATAGATAATTTGATTTTATTTTCAAATAAATTGTGTTTAAGTGGATTCGATTCATTTGAGGCGGTGTTATTGAAAATGAGAACTAGGTAATATGGGGTTAGAAATCGCGTCTGTCCAGTTGCTTCCAAAACTTTCATGGATTTGGTGCCTTGAATTCCGATTATTGGCTGCTACTAACAGTTATGTCCTGCCTTTTTAATGTACTGTTGAAAAGGACTGCTCTATGAGTACCTAAGCCAGAGCCTCATAGGTTAGTAAGCAGGTAAACAACTTGCAGAGAAGGTTGTATAAGTCACAGAGATCTTGGTGGAACTCCAATACCTTTGAATAACGTCTACTCAGTTAGAAATGTAGTAAATACTCTAAATGATTTTAATTTCTAGCACTGAAGTCGAGGGAAAAGGGAATAGGACCCTTCACAATATATTATATTGTCTATCAAAATATTATATTGTGAAGGAAACTCAATATTATGTGTGCGAAGTTTCATATGAATCGGCTTAGTGGAAGTGAGTCAAAAGTACCAGTCCCAAGATTTAAAGTTAAAGCTCAATAACGAAGAAAAGTTGCACAAGTTCTATTAAAAGCATGTGAAAAATCTGTATTATATTTTGTATTTCCCTTCCTGACTACAAAGTAGGTAATTGCACAAACATGAAAGCATTTTTATCTGAGTGAATCAGTGATATTGGGCAAACGGTAGCTCGCCACATAGTAGGCGGCATTTCGGCAACGCAAAGCAGATCATTTAGAAGCGCGGATAGTAGCATACGGTTGTCTAGAAAAGGCTAGATAGACAATTTATGTGTGGTGACGTGAGACGGCGCGGGCCTCCACAAAAGCACGTGCGTGGCCCCGTGCCACCGCGGAACTGCTCAAAGCGAATGCACTGGCTATCGCATATCTGGGAACGTCCAGAGAGGTGTAATGCCCTCATGTGGGCACCTCTGACGAGCCGACGGTGACGCGGAACTACCGATGTGACGCGTTATGCGTGGGACGCCTTTTTGACAGCATCAACAACGATTTCAAAGTGCTTGTGTTTGAAAAATGATAGCATCTTTACAGGCGCCGCTTTTGGGTGCCACGCTCATAGATTTTCCTTTTTTAAGCGGTTTTAAGTCATTTGTTCAGTGCTTAGAGTTATGTAAACGACCACGTACCTATGCAGTACTAGCAAGCATCTTTCAATAGGGCCAGTTCATCTCCGAATACTTTTACAAGACCAGCACCATGCCCTTTCGTCAGGGTCCTGTGATCAAATTTGTTATTTTATAATTGTAAGCTTTATTGAAACTCTGTGACTGACAATCATACGGTGTACCTGATCGAAAGTAATCATCGTAGTCCATGGACGCTATGACAGGGGTGCTACATCCGCGCTGTTGATCCTACAAAAATCTTATAGAGCCCATTTTGAAGAACCCTATAATGTGAAATGGAAACCACGGTAGTGAGTCTTTTTCACAAACACAAACTATGCGGAAGAAAGGCCCCTGTTGTATTAAAATATTAGTGTGTGCGTACTAGGTAGATGCGTAGAAAGTAGATACTTACAGTCTGCACACTCTCACAAGTCCCTCACACGTAGGTAGCTAAAAATATTGGATGTTATTCTATTAGTGTATCGACTATAGTCGATGCAGCAGAAAGAAAAGAGGTGTTGCTAATACAGCCACGCCTCTATAGAATAACTTTTAGAGGTGGAGCTTTATAAGAAACGCCTCTTTTCCAAGAAAGTCAAGTAAAAGTCTGCAAATCACGTTGAATATAATAAATTAGTCGAAGAAATTGACGATTTCGTTTTACAGAACTATTGAAGGCGTGTCATCTAAATATCTACGCCTTATCAAAAGAATTACTATTTGTGAAAATAAAGTGGAATTAGGACCGTATGTATGGTTTCTTATTAAAGTAATATTGAAGTATATTGGGTTGCTTGCTGAGTTTAATGACTTGTCCTTTTCATATTAGAAAATATTTGAAAGACAGATGTTTACAATACATATCACGTACAAACTATATTTTTTATAAAGACGTTTGTAAAGTGAACATAATAAACGAAAAAAGTACAATTATTAATCTCAGTCAGTAAAATGACAAGTGCAACTGTCACTTATACTGAATTTACTACTGAATTTTCATTCAAGAAATGTCATTTTACTGACTGAAATTAATAATCATAGATGGGTATATAAAAATATACGTCAATAAGACATGAACTTCTGTAATCTTTGGAAGGAAAAATAAGTCTTTATCTCAGCCCTTCCAGACAAATTTAATAGCTAGTGGAATTCAACAGACCTAAATAATATAGTAAACAAAGAAATTGGATCTCGACTACTCCATAATTACTTACATTTAATTATCAATCCTGATCATAGTCCTTTCAAGAACTCTAGTTAGATTTATGCGGACATTTCGACACTAATAAACCTTTAGATTATAGAATAATTTCATGAAAAATACTCGGATGGTAAAAATTTAAGACTGTCATTTTTGCTTGTCATTAAATTATTTTTTCTCAGACTTGTTTGTCTTTGCCATAGTGTTGTAAAACTGTTGTACTGGCCAATTGATTTTAAAAGGAGGTCATTGTTTTATCAATCTGTCAGTTCGAAAAAATGTACTTACTTTAATAATATAACTTATTGACCCAGAGAGCTAAGAGTGCGAGTCTTTGCCCCTTTTCACACGTACCGGTTGCCGGGTGCCGGGTAGGTTGGGTGTATGGCCGTGTACTATAGCTTTCACACGTACCGGCGTGATTTGCCCGGCAACCGCTTGAATTCGCCGTCGGTTACCCGGCACCGGCTACCCGGCAACTAAATAAACAGGTTTCTGTCAAATTGGTCGCTTAGACTGACTTCCCTGACGATGCGAGGCAAGTCCGTCTGGGGTCCTTATTATCTGATTGGTGATAGTTATGGAGTCGTGCAGTTTATAATGGAACGACTTCAATCAATGACAAATGACAATCTGATTAATACTTTGTGGATTGAATATAGGTAAGGTATAGATTTAATTTTATGGCCATTCAAATGTCTTGAGAGGTAAGTCCGGCACAATTATGACCTCAAGTGCTCTAAACATTTTATATTTAATTTTACCCTACTGCGCGACACAAAAGAAGGGTTATTGTGTCGGCGGGTTTGAATAGCAGGCTGAATGAATTGATACACAAAAAAAATTAGGAAAACTTAATAAAACGTAATGTTGTAGTATAAGACACAGCAATGAGGTACTTAGTATTAGATATAGATACATTCCTAAATACTTATATGATTAGAAACATTTCAAAACTTGGTTTCGAATGTGGCCGAAGGGTAAGGTATTATCCTTGATATGAAGCATTCCTACGATTTGTATATTAGACTAGCTGGCCCGCGCAACTTCGTTTGCGTCACGTCACTTATGAGAGTTATGAGTGAAAAAAAGGTAGGTAGTATTAATATTTTCAGTTTTCAGATTTAAAAACCCCACATTAGAAATCTCTCAAGATGTCTTAGTCTGCTTCTGTAAGAACGGCGAGCAGCCAACGAGGCGTCTACACTTTTTATCATCCCTAAAGTAATTTATTATTGTAAATAAATGATTATACTATTAAATGTTCTAAAAGTTTCTTTTTTTAAAGATCCTTTAATTATTGCACATCAATCATGAAATTCGGTATATCAATATATATTATATTGATATACCGAATTTCATGATTTGATGAATTTGGCGATTGATATACCGAAGTAAATGAATGTACGGTGAACTAGATATAACTCAATGATTATTTACATACATAGAATCAGTATAGTTACAGCACTATGATCATAGACAACTTTTGTCAAAACATGACATGTTTACATGATTGCTGAGCTGTCCAGAAAAAGACTATATCATAATCTAGTATATAAAAATAAGTCGGGTTTTCCTTCCTGACGCTATAACTCCAGAACGCACGAACCGATTTCCACGGTTTTGCATTCGTTGGAAAGGTCTCGGACTCCGTGAGGTTTATAGCAAAGAAAATTAACGAAATGTCACATAAAACGAAGCCATCTGGTGGCGAAACGTAGTTCGCCGGGTTTGCTAGTTTAATATGAAAAAGATGTCAGGCGAGGTCGAGCGGTATTCAAATCTGTGTCTATTCCCAATTCAGAAGAATCACTTTAGAACGCTGATGTGATGAATATACCTACATCATATAGATACAGGGAATGGATGCACCACAGATTATGTTTGTCTTCGGGGTTAGGAGCCGTGGACAATTATGGTGTTAGGTCGTGAGGCTATAGGTTAAACAATTAAAGTTTCCTGTTCTAATTTTGAACCCATTGTACAAGAGTCCGACTCAAACGTGGCCGGTTTTTTCTGTTTGTGCTACAAGTCTTTGATTTTCTAAGTATTATAACTTGTACTTAAATAAGCGTTTTATAGTTTTGTAACCAAAGGGTAAAAGCGGGGACTCTACATAATTATGTAGAGTTCTTATTACTTAGATCCCGCCGTACGTCTGTCCGTATCTACGTCACCTGGCTCTATCACATGAAAAGTGATAGCTAGATAGTTGAAATTTACAATTAACGATATCCAGTGGTCAATCTTTTTTATACCACTAGAGTGGCAGACAAGCATACGGCCCCACCGGATGTACCGGTGGTCACCGCAGCCTATGGACGTTTGCAACACCAGAGGCGCCACAATCGCGCTGCCGACCCTGTAAAAACCTTTTCAGTCCCCTTTTAAAGAACCCCATACAGTAGGCGTTTGGGAAAACCGAAGCAGGGAGATCATTCCACAACCTAAGCGTACGCGGAAGAAAGCCTCTTTCGGATCTCACCATGCTCGAGTGCTTAGGGCGCAACGTGTGAGGATGAACACCCTGTCTGTGGCGAGCGGTGCGTTGATAGAATGTAGCCGTAGGCATCATATCAAACAATTCTTCAGAGCACAAACCGTTGTACAGGTGGTAGAACACACACAAAGAGGCAAAGTCTCTCCTGTCACCTTAGTGACAGGAGAGACTTTGCCTCTTTGTGTGTGTGGTGTGGAACCTCTTAAGGTTCCACACCACCTGCAAGTATGGGATCGTTGACAACTCTCATAGCTTGCCTTTGCACCGAGTCAAATGGACGAAGCTTGTATTCAGGTACCCCCGCCCAGAGGTGACAACAATACTCCATGTGCGGCCGCACTTGCGACTTATAAAGGAGCAGTGTTTGCGCCGCAGTAAAGTACCCCCGCTCCTGCTGAGCACTCCGAGCTTCTTGGACGCTAGCTTAGCCTTGCCCTCCAAGTGACTGCGGAACTGCACGTCACTGGAGATGTCAACACCAAGTATCCCTATACTTTCAGAGATGGTGAGAGATGTGCCTTGAAACTGCGGCGCCACAGTGAATGGATTTTTATTTTGCGGTGAACACACAAACTTGTGTCTTGGTAGGGTTGAATTAGACAAGATTTTGTCCTCCCCAATCGGAGACTCTAGTGAGAGTAGGCTTGACTTCAGACACAAGTTGTTTACGACTTTCTTCCACTGCAACCCGAGAGATACCGGGACGGCTCGTGTAATAAGTGCCACCTGTACTGTCGTCCGCATAAATAGACAACATGTTATTGATATGCAGCAGAAACAAAGTAAGGGACAACACTGAGCCTTGTGGTACTCCAGCGTTTATGGCCATGCAGTCAGAACAGCTGCCGTCAATGATGGCCCTGATGCTTCTACCGGCCAAAAAGCTGGGCACCCATCCGCATAAACTCTCGGGCAGTCCATAGGAGGACAATTTCGTAAGAAGACCACGGTGCCAGACCCGGTCAAAGGCTTTTGAGATGTCGAGGCTCACTGCTAGAGCCTCGCCCTTACTCTCGATAGCCGCCGCCCAGCGGTGTGTGAGGTACACGAGAAGATCGCCCTTCGACAGACCGTGACGGAAACCGTACTGCCGGTCACTGAGCAAGTCGTGTTCTTCAAGGTACCTCAGGAGCTGTGTAATAATTACACGCTCCATCACCTTAGATAAAAGGGAGGTGACGGCTATAGGCCTATAATTGGCCGGGTCGGTTCTGTCACGCTTCTTAAGCACAGGATGCACGTGTTTTATGGCGAAATTATGGCGAAATCCATATTGTTGGTCACTCAGAAAATCATTATCTTCTGGGTAACTAAGAAGTATGAATGTGACCAAACAAAACAAACAAACAAAACTTTTACTTCACTTAGGCACGGGTCCATGCTTAGGAAGAATGATATATAGGTCCATGTAAAGGAGACAGCTAAGACGCGCACCTCCTTAGAACAATGGCCGACATGATATCAGGACCAATTTAAGCTTGTTCTATGAAATCTAGACTGCTGAAAGACTTACTTTTATATTTCTTAACATAAACATAATGTGGTCACCCATCTATAACCGGCCATACTTAAATGTTGCTTACTACAGTGATCGTTTACAGAACACTGAGTCCGCGTGGCCACGAGCGCTTAACATATAATCTGAAGAAGTAAAAACCTAAAAAAATGTTTCAGCTTGAGCAAAATTGTACTTCAATGATAGAGCACTGATCTGGAGCACGAAATGTTGATTAAGTCTTTCTTGACGTCTTATTAATTTGAAGAAGAATATAATTTTGCGATTATCAAAACATATCTTTAGTTTCATTCGAGTACATCATACTTGATTATAGGTATAACACTGAGTTTGATTATAACAGTTTTTTAACAACAGGGCTAGCAGTATTGAACAAATAGACGTAAAGCTTTCTACATTTATTACAATGATTACAATTTGAATTACGGGGGCACAGCATAAGCGCTCTATCATCATATAGATTCGTCGGTTAAGCTTCAACCATTAATTCCAAACTGGTTTTTCAATTGTGCTCGTGAGAGGTTGTCTTGCATAATTTATAAGGTGATATTTAAAAGTTCTGATCTAGTTTATTTTCGTTTAGTTTTTTGTTGCATGATCAACTATTTTATACTATCAATAAGAAACCAGGAGACTATTAACATCGATTTTTATACTACTAAGATGGCAGACAAGCTCACCTGATGGTTGGTTACTGTAGACTATGGACGTGTAACACCAGAGGTGCTAAACACACGCGCTGACCGGCGCAGGTTGTGACGACCCTCTGGTGAATTTTTTTAAGCCGCCCAAAAGACTTTCAACATGGCTTAACGACTGTCATGTTACTGACACCCGGGACCAACGGGTAAATGTGATTTCCGAAGCACGGAAACGCTCGTAGTGGTCACAGAAGGTCACCCATCGAAGGACCGGTCATTGTTAAAATTGCCTACTGCAGTTATCGTTTACTGAACACTGAGTCCGCAGGGCCACGAGCTCTTCGATATGAAGTGTGGTACTCACACCATAAGACACTTCCATGCCGTAGGTATTTCTACAGACTATCACACGGTTTAGCGGATAATAAACTTGCATCCCTTACAATACACTGACAGTTAGATCAAAATTACCCACCTATTTTTGACTGTGTAACGCTGGGCATAAATCAAAAGAGTTGGTGTAGTGTTTGATTTCGAATTTTTCTTTTGTATGTAAAAGGTTAAGTACCTACCTTTTGCTCCTTTTACGACACCCACGGTCTGAGTTGGGGTAGTGGCATTTATGCTCTATCTCGTCACCACACGGCCGATATTATACCTCATGAAATATTTCTAGATAGATACAAATACATATGAAAGAGTATCTAAACACTCAGATTCAATCGTGGCTTTTTTTTTTACGTGTGACAATCCACATGGATACTATGTCAGACTTCTACCGACTAAAACCACACGGTCAAAGAAAACAAAGCAAATATCTATGTATTGTGACACGGGACCCTTCCATCCTGCGGCCGGGAGTCCCGGGTAAACCTTCGAAAGGATAACGCCAGGGCACTTCGAACACGATAGATACATTGCACTGTATACTACCCGTTCGCTCTAACTTTGCCGCTGGCGTAGAGGCGTATACCCGATTTTTTAATTAGACGAAGTAAATTGACAGTAGCTAATGTCACTTCGTCATAGAAAATAAGCAACATTGTATGAAGAAGTGACATTAGTTGCTGTCAATTTACTTTGTCTAATTAAAAATTCGACTTTAGTATGGAGCCGAGCGGCAAACTTAGAGCGAACGAGCAATACCTCTAACTCTTGATTAGTTTTTATAATGATGTATAGAATTCCACTCGATTTATTGATATTTATTGAGTAGCGAACGTCATGCGGTTACCTGTGTAGCTCCCGCTCCAGTAGGAATATGGAAATAAAATATAGCCTATGTTCACCGGGGATAGAGTAGCTTCCTAAAAGTGAAAGAATTTTTCAAATCGGTTCAGTAGTTTTGAAGTCTATTCGATGCACACAAACAAACAATCAAATCTTTCCTCTTTATAATATAAAAAAATAGACAACGCTCCCTTGAGTGACCCAATGGAGCGGAGATTCCCACTACATTTGGAGGACAAGGCCAAGCTGGCGTCCAAGAAGCTCGGTGTGCTCAACAGGGCGCGGCGGTACTTTACTGCGGCGCAAACACTGCTTCTCTATAAGTCGCAAGTGCGGCCACACATGGAGTACTGCTGTCACCTTTGGGCGGGGGCACCTGAATATCAGCTTCGTCCATTTGACTCGGTGCAGAGGCGAGCTGTGAGAGTTGTCAACGATCCTATACTGACAGGTGGTGTTGAACCTCTTCGCGACAGGAGAGACTTTGCCTCCTTATGCGTGTTCTACCGCCTGTACAATGGTATGTGCTCTGAGGAATTGTTTGACATGATGCCCACGGCTACGTTCTATCATCGCACCGCTCGCCATAGACAGGGATTTCATCCTCACACCCTACGTCCGGAGCGTTCGAGCACGGTTAGATCCGATAGGGGTTTTCTTCCGCGAACGCTTAGGTTGTGGAATGATCTTCCTGCCTCGGTTTTTCCAAACGCCTACAGTATGGGGTTCTTCAAAAGGGGTCTAAGAAGGTTTTTACAGGGTCGGCAGCGCGAGTGTGGCGCCTCTGGTGTTGCAAACGTTCATAGGCTGCGGTGACCACCAGTCCTTCTGGTGGGCCGTATGCTTGTCTGCCACCTTAGTGGTATAAAAAAAAAAAAAAAAAAAAACTACAGTGTGATGTAAAGTAGCACAAATTACTCCTTTTATTATTTACTAGTAAAATTCCGTTAAAATGGGTCCAGGCTTTCATGGATAGCCGGAACAAAGAGAGAAAATACATTACGGACAATACATTACAATACATTACATTACGGATAGAAAATAGATTTGAAAATCCATTTGTAGTAGTTGTAGTAGTAAGAACAGTGTTTATACTTTCATATGCGTTTAGTCCAAATGTTAGTTTGGAACTACGAATAAATGCTCAATATTTTATTTATAGGTAGAGATGAATTACCTACACCTAGACACATAAAATACTGTCGTGAGTGGGAATCCAAGAAACATTTACCAATGAAGCAGTCATTGTCACTAAGTACTAGGCAAGCCTTGAACAATGATTATGATGAACTACTTGTTCTAGTCAACATAAATTATAGATCTAGAATTACAAATATAACCTGTCTTTGGCTGTCAATGAATTTAGTTCTAGTCTACAATACAAAGTCTGTCGCTTAGATCTTTAAAACTACTAAACGGATTTTAATGATGTTTTCTGTGATAGATAGAGTGATTCAAGAGGAAGGTTTATATGTATGTTAAATATATTTTAGTACCGAAAAGCCGAGCTATAACATAAACAAAGTTGTGCGGGCCAGTTACTGCCAATATTATACTTAAATGTGAAAGTTTGTGAAGATGTTTGGATGTTTGTTCCTCAATCACGCTCAAAATTTGGTACATTTTGTCTGAAAACAAATACTTTTTATTTTGAGAATAAGTTCCCAAGCGTTGGTTGTGTTCCCAGTATGGAGTTCTTTAAAAGGGGTCTTAGAAGGTTTTTACAGGGTCGGCATCGTGAATGTGGCGCTTCTGGATTTGCAAACGTCCATAGGCTGCGGTGACCACCAATAAGCACATCTCGTGGACCGTATGCTTGTCTGCCACCTTAGTAAATTAAAAAAACAAAAGGCAGCGACGGGAACAAAATTCCAGACGAACTAAGCCGCGGTCGTCTCCTAGTATATACATTAGTTTAGTACAGAAAAGCCGAGCTCAAACAAAGTTGCGGGGGTCATCTAGAGTAGGTACTACATAAAACAAGTATATGGCAATGTTTACGGTTGGTTGGGTGAACATGATAGCGGTGCTTGCGCAGACGCAACCGATTAACACCGTCCGGTCCAGATAACACAGCCGGAACGCTGATCCGAATTATAACGAACTCGACCGACCGCTGACGTTTACGAAATAACTTCGGACAATGTTCGCGACACTTTAATTTAATTAGTCTTCGTCTTCATCCTAGGGATAATTCTAGTTTGGGTCAATGACCCAATTGTCTAAACATGTCTAGTCTAGAACAATTTTCAGATTAAAAGTGATTCTCGTTGCGAATTTAGGAAAGATTTGATTTATAACCGAAGCTTGCCCGAAGTTAAATAATATATGATTTTTTTGGTAGTTTTCGACTCTATACCTGAGAGAAGATTGTACACACATTTTATTTTCGCCATTTGTTGAAAGCCTCAAGGAGTGCTTGCGTCGTTTGGTCAACAGGAGACTTCACTAGCAGGTGAGGTCGTTAGAGCTCCGGAGACCTTGTTAGGATTCCTTACACCCAGTATGACCTTATTCAGTAACTAGAATGAGACGATGAGATTGGTGAAAAATATGGGTACCTATGTACATACCGTAAAAAGACATCAGATAAAATCAGTTCGTCCCATTTTATGATGAGAGATCAAAGTTGTGACTGTTGAAGTGGAACATTCTCTATCAACTTCGTACATAAGTATGTACTATATAAACCGTGTATAATATTGATGTATAAGTTTACCTTTTAGATGATATTTGCGAGTTTTGTGGGCGATGATAAATGTTACCAAAATACGTATAAATATAATTTATGAAGTGGTTCGAAAATGTCATGCATCTATTGGCCTGCTTACGAAAGGTAGGTACCTACTTATAAACTGCGTTTCCTAAAACCCATTTAGATATGTTACAGTTACCATTTTAATTAAATTCTACTACAGTGAAGTAGTGGGCAGCAATGTTATTGCAATAAAAGCGTTTTTTGAAATTAACAGTAGATTAGATAGAGATTTCCAGACGTATGTTATCCTTTCGAATTTTTCGATGAAAGGTGATTAGTTGCGAAGGTGCAGTTTATTCCTCACGAGTTCAATGAACATTCCATCAGTGCCACTCAGTGAAGTAGGAATGTTTTGTAGATTCACATAAAAACATATCTGTATTAAATAGCCAACAGTCTTAAGACACTTGACAAATTGAAGTTCAGCTGAGATCCTTTAATCATCGCTAATTCTCAAAACATTTTTCTTAAAGGATTAAAATGAATTACCATCACAGGTGCCTCGCCATTTAACCTGTGGTTGTTTAAATAGAGCGTAAAAGTAGAAGAAAATCTTTCGTGGTCCTCGAGGCACCAATATTTTAACTGGGCTGTCAATCAATCAAATCAGCCTATGCCAGGACACAGCTGTACTGTTATAACCGTATTCAATTCCTACGTTTGGCACTTTAAGATCAAGTAAAGTCAGTTTGTAAAGATGCTAGTAAAGTAAGTTCCACAGGTAGATTACGAGAATCTCAGTAGCAAACCAGAAACGGGCGATAATAGACAAATACTATTAGTATAAGTGACAGGTGTAGTTCTTTAGAGCTCCAGCCTCCAGCCTAGCAGCCTCACGTGCAAGTGGTGCAGTGCAGCTGATGACTATAAACGAGGACATGGGTAGACTTGAAGGTAATTTACGAGGTCAGAAGGATATTGCTGTTCACAGCGACGATAATGTAAACATAGGTGCTTCACAAAAACCAATTGAATCTATACTGTGCAATACTGACGGACTGTATGACTTGATATTTGCACATAGTATATGAGAATTCGATGATGTAATAGCGTCATCAGGAAGTTCACTGTCCTAGCTGCGGTCACAACATTGTGACTGTAGAGAGGTCATTTTGAAGTGAATGGACACACAAACAACGGCCTCAGATGCGATTGGACTTAGCGCACTCAAAGATTTTAGTAAGAGGTATTTCCCGTCCGGTTTTATAGTCGTCCGATTGTAGTTATATAACATGAATTGTCAACTATTAAATGCGTGTGAATGAGATGAATTTTAATATAGAATAGATAATTATGTACTTGGTACTGGTAATCGTTTAGTGCCAGACATGAATTAACCGTTGCTGAGCAGAAACGCCAGAAGTTCAATAGGATGTACTAGTAGATGGTCGGAGAGATACACCAACTAATTATCACCATCAAATACCATGGTCCATGTGTAGCTAGCCTTTCAAGCCCGCAGCCGGCGACGCGATCGTCGCAGACAGCTATACCCCCAGGACTACCGGCCTCCATGACCGAAGGACTGACAGTGGCAAGTTGGCTACTTGCCGTTCTTACAGAAGCAGGCCAAGACGGTGTGGTGTCTTCTCAGCCCTCGAAAAAGTGGGATAGTATCTCTCCCCCAAGAAGCGGGATAGCACTCGAACCTCCCTAAGAAGTGGGTTGAAATCAAACCCTAAGAGAAAGTCGGCCGGTAGACAAAGCCTGTCTGGAGCCTTGGGGTTATCCTTTCGAGGGCATACCCGGGACTCTCGGCCATAGGCACCGTGTGGTTTTAGCCGGTAGAAGTCCGACATAATATCCATGAGGATTTCCACACCAGAAAATAAAAATGTCATTCAAAAAGGATGACAGTATGATTTGATGAATGCTCAACGCTCGAGAGCTTACATTATATGAGAATGACGACAAAGGTGAGAAAAGATGCGAGGTCTTGGGCGACGGAGTAACGTGTTCAGGTTGTGACATGACGGGCTGTTTGTTTATAGGAGGACGAGAGTGCAATCAATTGAATCCTACGGATGTAATTCATATGGATGTTTACACTTTTACGTTAGCGTCATCAATCATCGTATGATTACTCTTATCATCTTCAACCTACACACACAGCTCATGTTTAGTACATTTAAACCAGAAATTAACGTGGAACTTATTTATGATGGCAAAAAACCATACGCGGTAACACTGCATTTTTAGTTTTATAAATTTATTGATTTTTGATAGTAATCACGTTGAATAATAAGTAGGTATACATTATGTTTAGCACATACCATGATACCATATCGCATAAAATTCGAAAACCAGTTCAAGAATGAAGGCGAGTTATTCGAATCGAACCGGAACCGGTTCCGCATTTATATTGGTGTCAGGATGTGATTTTTTAGAAACAACTATGGAAGATGCTCACCATGTGGCGTAGAGGTGAAGAGCGCGAAGAGGTCGTCGACGGAGGCGGTGGCGGCGGAGGCGTGCGGCGGCTGCGCGTACGGCTGCGGCAGCGCGTGCGGCGGCGGCGGGCCCGCGTAGTGCATGCCGCTCGGGCCCGCCTCCACCAGGAACTGCATGTGCGAGATGTCCACGAACTCGTCGCCGTCGCCGCGCGCCAGCTCCTCGTCCTCCGGCCGACGCATCGCGAGCACCGAGAGCATCGCACGAGCGCATCCCCGCACTGCACGCACCACACCACCGGCAATGCGGCGCACCCGCACGTCCGATCACATCCAAACCTGCCGCTCCGCACCGGCGCGTACGCCGCTCCACTGCTTTGCTTAAACTAACTTAGTTCTATCAAAATTGACGTGATCACAGCACATTTGACTTTACGTTTAGGATAATTTGTATACACTTCACCGATATCTTGATCGCACCGTCCGATCACGAGCATCTACTGATAAATGAACACAGGTTTCGCAAGCGAAGTGACTCGTCGCGCCGAGAACGCCACATCCTCGACTGAGGCTCGGGCGAAGCGGCGAGGGCGTGCTAGGCCGCCCCCGTGAGTGCCACGGTCGACGTCCGCCGCGCGCCCTATCAATGGACGCCAGCCACCCGGTCGAGGTCGGCGTTCATTCACGACGGTCGCGTTAATGGCGCTCGGGCCGGGCGTCCTCGCTTGCCGGCGGCGTCGCCCACGTGCGCGTGGAAATGGCGCGGCGTCGCGGCGGCAAAGGCAGGCGCGCGAAAAGCGCGGGGCGCACAAGTGTAGTGACAGCGATGCGGCGGGCGGCCGGAGCAGAGCGTGCGGCCGGCGCGTGGGCGCGGAGGCTCGCCGCGATGAGCGCGCGTGACGTAGGGCACCCTGGTGGCCTGGTCCGCGCGAGTCGTCGCGGCTCCTGCCGGCCGCCACTTTCTCTGCTGTTGAATCATGATCCACTTTCGTGCGCTACGCGGCACGCTACCGCCGGGTGACGGAACACGAAGACCGTTTTGGATATGCTACAATTAGCCGGGTGGCACGCGCGCTCCCGTGACGTTGATCCACAGTTCTGAATAGTTTTCTTGTTACGTAGTTCGGATAAATCACTCCGTTTCTAAAAATGTACTCTCTGGTCATAGCCATGTCTACGTAATGATGCCTAGAACATGTATTTTTAAAAGGTAACAGTGACTGACTAATCTACCGACGTATATACAGATCAAAGTACTGAAACAATTTGGTTTAAATCTGGCATACCTATGCAAAGTTTTATAAATTATCCAATGCACAAGGGTTCCGTACTAAAAAAGGCAAAAATAAGTTTGTTCTATAGTCCCCTTAAATATGTTTTTCTGTTTTAGTATTTGTTGTTATAGCGGCAACAGAAATACATCAGCTAGGAAAATTTAGACTGCCTAGTCATCACGGTTATGTTCGGGCCACACTAAGGGGAAATGCCATTAATAATGGCGTTGATGAACGTTAAACGTTAGTGTAGCCACCGAATTATCGCGATAATTCGACAACGGCATTCACATTGCCGTTTGACGTTAGGCGATAGCTCAAGTGGCGGCACATCAAAGAGAATTATTACGTTGAAGCGGCCACACTACGCGTGTCAGTGCGCACCGTGAGAGTGTGACCGTTTTCAGTATTTTAATACCTTTTCGGTATATTTTATTGACTTTTTTCGATATCAGTATATTAATGGGTATATTGGTAAAAGTCAGTATTTTTGGGTATATTTTGAATAAAAGGTTAGGGTAAAGGTGCTCCCTCACCGGGAGCATTCGCCTGTAACGTAACAAATTAGATTCGACTTTGAGCATTACGTTACGGCCTGCCTCCCTGACCGACGAGCGTTCGCGTGTAATGTAACATTTATAGATTCGACTCGAGCATTACGTTACGATGCTACCTCCCTGACCGACACGAGCATTCGCGTGTAATGTAACATTTATTATAGACTAGCTGATGCCCGCAGCTTCGCCTGCGTGAAATTTTGTTCTCTTCTCCGCGTCTCATGGTAACTTATTCCCGGGATAAAACTTGTATCATTTCAGACTATAATCTATCTCTGTGTGACTACATGATAATTTTGCAATCCAATATGGCCGCCGCGCCGAAATCACAAAATTTCATGATGGGTATCGTTTAAGGGGTTTTTTGGTATGCTGAGTACGAAATTTATGATAATTTTGCAATCCAAAATGGCCGCCGCGCCACTATTACAAAATTTCATGATAGGTATCGTTTAAGGGGTTTTTTGGTATGCTGAGTACGAATTTCAGGTTAATTTAGAGATCCAATATGGCCGCCGCGCCGAATTCACAAAATTTCATGATGGGTATCGTTTAAGGGGGTTTTTGGTATGCTGAGTACGAATTTCGGGTTAATTTAGAGATCCAATATGGCCGCCGCGCCGAAATCACAAAATTTCATGATGGGTATCGTTTAAGGGGTTTTTTGGTATGCTGAGTACGAAATTTATGATAATTTTGCAATCCAAAATGGCCGCCGCGCCACTATTACAAAATTTCATGATAGGTATCGTTTAAGGGGTTTTTTGGTATGCTGAGTACGAATTTCAGGTTAATTTAGAGATCCAATATGGCCGCCGCGCCGAATTCACAAAATTTCATGATGGGTATCGTTTAAGGGGGTTTTTAGTATGCTGAATACGAATTTCGGGTTAATTAAGGGATCCAATATGGCCGCCGCGCCGTTATCACAAAATTTCATGATGGGTATCGTTTAAGGGGTTTTTTGATATGCTGAGTACGAATTTCGGGTCAATTTAGAGATCCAATATGGCCGCCGCGCCATTATAACAAAATTTCATGATGGGTATCGTTTAAGGGGTTCTTCGGTATGCTGAGTACGAATTTTATGATAATTTTTGCAATCAATATGGCCGCCGAGCCGAAATCACAAAATTTCATGATGGGTATCGTTTAAGGGGTTTTTTGGTATGCTGAGTACGAATTTCAAGATAATTTTGCAAAATTAACCCTAAATTCGTACTCAGCATATCAAAATTCCATTTATACGATATGCTACATGAAATTTTACAACGGTGGCGAGGCAGCCATATTGGATAGCAAAATTTACCTAAAATTCGTATTTGGCATACCAAAAAACCCCATAAACTATATACATCATGAAATTTCACAACAGTGGCACGGCGGCCATTTTGGATGGCAAACGTTAACCTGAAATTCGTACTCAGCATACCAAAAAACCCCTCATACGATATACAGCATGAAATTAACAAAGGTGTAAGGCCGCCATCTTGGATCTCTAAATTGACCCGAAATTCGTACTCAGCATATCAAAAAACCCCTTAAACGGTATCCAACATGAAATTTTACAACGGTGGCGCGGCGGCCATCTTGGATTGCAAAATTGACCTTAAATTCGTACTCAGCCTACCACAAAACCCCTTAAACGATACCCATCGTGAAATTTTGTGATAACGGCGCGGTGGCCATATTGGATCTCTAAATTGATCCGAAATTCGTACTCAGCATATCAAAAAACCCCTTAAACGATACCCATCATGAAATTTAGTGATAACGGCGCGGCGGCCATATTGGATCTCTAAATTAACCCGAAATTCGTATTCAGCATACCAAAAAAACCCTTAAACGATACCCATCATGAAATTTTGTGATTTCGGCGCGGCGGTTATATTGGATCTCTAAATTAACCCGAAATTCGTACTCAGCATACCAAAAACCCTCTTAAACGATACCCATCATGAAATTTTGTGATTTCGGCGCGGCGGCCATATTGGATTGCAAAATTATCATGTAAAACAGCTGGGTGTGGGGCTCCCGGTTCCGGAACGGGGCCGTCCTACCCATTAAACCTGGTGGTATTCCTCCTCCCTATAGCCGGGAATCCGGAAAGCCGGGAAAATCTTTGGAAATTCTTTGGCTTTCGGCCGAAAGCCAAAGAATTTCCAAAGATTATTCCCGTCGAGAACCGTTCGGCGTCTCTCCTCGGGGGAGCAAGATGGGAGGTTCCCCCGGAGCTCGCTAAGGACCTGAAAAAATAAAAACCCAATTCCTCATCGCAATGATTTTTTTCTTTGTAGGGTTTGTTGCAATAACATTCGGTAATTTTTTTTTACGAAGCGTGTTGCAGGTGAAGGACGTTAAATTCAATCCTTCAAATAAAATGTTAAATGTAAATTCTAGGTTCTTCTTTTATAAAAATAAGGTAGTAATTAAAGAATAAACACCTTCTGATAATCGGTATTTTTATCGGTATATTTTCTCTGTGCCAGTATTATATATAGATACATTCAGTTTATTTTTAAGGAGCTAAGGTATTTTTGTAAAATTTAATTCGGTCACACTTAACGTCCATTTTAACGCCAAGAATGGGCATTCACGCGAGAATTATTACGTTGAAGCGGCCACACTACTCAAATGGTGACGTTAAGAATTAACGCCATAATTAGCGCAATATTTATCGCGATGATGGGCATTGACGTTTTCTTTAATGTGGCCCCGGCTTTAATGAGGTACAGACTAGTGACAGACATATCGATAGATTAGATAGACAGACGGACAGCGTGGCCTCAGAACCTAATAGGGTAGGGTTTTTACCCTATGCATACGGAATCCTAATAAAATAAACTTTTTGTGGATTCAAGAAAGCTATTCGATCGATGTTCGTATGTCATTGAAGGCTGACTTTATAACAATAAAATTCTATAAAATCACCTTATCAAAATGTAAACAAGGAGCACGTAAAGCAGGAACTAAATTATAAACGAATTCAAAAGCGTGACGCTTTACTGAATTTTCAAACAAAAATATCTACTTAAGAATGAATGATGTTAACATTAGAGTTACACCTACACAAATTAAGAGCAAAGGTTAGCTGGATGAAAAAAACGACAACTTTTTATTCAACTAACCTTTGCCCCAAATTCGAGTAAGGATATTATCAAGTAATTTAATGTTCATCAATAAAGAAATTGCTGTTGTATTTCTAAGCTCTAAGTACACCTTAATGAGGTGAGGCTGAAATATCATCTATGATTACGAGGAAAAGGTCAATTAGCGTTTCTGGGCGTTACCATGGCAGGAATCAAGGATAAATGTCACGGGGTGAGATCGTGTGGGTGGGAAACTGGGAACTGGGATTAAAGTAAACATGAAGTTTCAATGAAACTCGAAAGTTCTTGAAATATTATAATAATGTATAGGCTTAAGTGTACATGCGAAATGAGGTTTTCCGGCAGAGAACTAGAGTGGTCGACATAACTCGCACATTAAGCAAATTAAGTGGCAGTGGGCTAGCTACATCAGCAGAACAACCGACGGCCGATGGCGCCATCGAGTTTCAAGTAGAGACACTGACGCGGTAAAAGTAGGATGTCCACCCGCTCCCAACAGAAGACTGTACCTGAGGATCGTAAAAAGTATGGCCCTACACATGGCCCCCGTATGGGCGGAGACCCTGAGTGCCAGCAATGTGGTTAGATTGCTGAACCCGCAGAGGGCTATGGCCGTCAGGGCGATAGGGGGATACCGCACGATCTCCCCTTATCACCCTGACGGTCCCAGCTCCACCAGAAAACCGTGGAGACATGGAAGGTGCGACTTGAGCAACCAAAGGGGGGATTCGCCACAATCGCGGCCGTCAGATCGGTCATGGACGAGTGGATGGAGAGAAGACACAGATACTTGGCCGGTTGTCACAGATACTTACCGGGCACGGTAGCTTCGGTAAGTATCTGTGGCGAAGACACCGGGAAACCACGGCCGATTGTCAGCACTGCGAGGACCACAGCGATGACACAGCGCTTTACACGCTGGTGAAGTGCACGGCGGGGGCGTGGATACTCTCTCGCTCGAGACCATGGTGCGAGCAATCATCTCCAGTGGGAGTAAGTGGGACTGCGCCGCCTTTTTCTGTGAGCACATCATGCTCGTAAAGGAGGTGGCGGGGCGGGAACAGGAGAGAACTCTCCCACCAGAGTTCCGCAGTCAGTGGCTTGGGCGCCGCCGACGTGTCTTCACCGAAGACTATCGGCCTCCATGACCGGAGGCCTGAGGACGGTGAGAGGGCTGCTCACCATCTTAACGGAAGCAGGCCCATGACGGCATGCAGCGTGACGTGAGGGATTCACGCACGCTCCCCTTAGAAGCGGGATTACACCCGAAACCCCCCAAAGACGCGGGATAGCACCCGAACCGCCGCCTAGGCGAGGTCGCAGTGGTGGCCGTAGGTCTGTTGGGAGTCCTGGGACATCCTTACGAGGGCTTACCCGGGGCTCCGAACCGTAGGCTGTTGGGCGTTACGTGAGGTTTTTTTAGTCGGCAGGAGTCCGGCATAGCATCCTTGATGGATTTACCCTCGCGTTAAAAAAAAGAGAAGGACGTCCACCCTCCAGATTGACTGGATGCGGAAGGCGCAGGATTATGGCGTAATATGAGAGAGGCCTGCGTCCTTCTGCGGCCTGCCATAGGCTGATTTGATTGACTCAAAAATACAGAGGTAAGTGTATATATTTAACGGAAAGAAATGATCGGTATCGAGCAGGACTCAAATCTGCGTCTGCTGGTATTCCGGGCCAGACTCCATCCACTGGACCACCACATTACTCTCAACCGACTAATTCTCTCACCTTGAAGCGAAACACTTCTCCATCGTGGTGTCACTAGTGGTTCAAAATGGTGGGATCTACCGGCAACTTTTTAAGTTTTAGGTATCAAAACTGACGAACAGTATACAAATATTAAAATGTATAGATATAGTATGCTTCTGTATACTATGCGTGTGTATTTTAAAAATTGTACTGAAACATTTGAAACCTTTACAACTAGGTACCAAGATTATTCGACTTGATCTTTAATCACAAAAATCTGCAAAGTGCAAATCTTCAGGTATACCTACCTAAAAACTAAAATCTAATCAGCATGTACATTTTATTGTAATGTCTTAATATTTTATTGCGCACTGTAATCTCATGAATATTAAAGTAGGTTGGTAGGTAATATTAATCTCTCTCATAGTCATAATGGCACCTACTTCAATATTATATTTAATAATATCAAAATATAATATCAGCATGTATATTATATGATAATAATATAGGTATGTTCAATGAAAGCATTGTAACCGTATGGCAATAGTAATGCCCACGTGTATCCGGCGCCCACGGGCTTTATACAACCTTTAACTTCACAGCTAGTCTAACGTTGAACCTGCAATATTTTGTGAAACTGTACCCTGGGGCCCAATAATAATTCTAAACGAGCAAACATGATTTATTCTTTAACAATGAACATATTAATAAGTTTGGGTTATAAGGCTACGTATTTTGTTGAAACCGAACAAATTTTAATAGTCGTAACCGGTTGATCGTCATTCGAGCGCTAGTTCCGTTTAAATTCGAAGACCTCGCTTCGGAGCTGGGTGTCTGCTTTCCTATTTCTCTTCCTCCACTTCATACAGTTTTCAGCATAAAAGTCTGGACTTGACTTGTATTCAAGTCAATGCTTTTGGGTCTACCTCTCTTGCGCCCGACATAGTTTCATGACTAGAAATAGAGCCCTCTTATTTCAGCCTGTCTTGCAGATTTGACGAGGGTGTTAGTTACTTTGAGGGAGCCTCTCTGTATAATTAAGGAACTGAGCACTTTTTGCATCCATACTTGAGGACAGGGTTATTGAAGGTTTTATAGATCTCTCTACTTTTTATTCGGATTTTATCACAATTATGTTATGTCACCTGCCACCTCACTACACTTGGCCCATAGCGCAGTTATACATTCCCCTACATGGATGCTATGCCGGACACTTACCGAGTAAAACCTCGGTGCCCTACCACTGTCTATGGCCAGGAGCCCCGGGTAAGCCCTCGGAAGGACGGTATTGACTCTAATGAAATATACCTCAGTATGCTATTGGCTTTACACAGACTGCTTTTTACTGCATTAGATTGAACATAGAGTGCAAACTACCTACACCTTAGAAATATCGCTTTGAATCGAGGTAAGCGTTGTACATCAAGTTATAGTTATTTGTTAGTTATTACTTTTATTAGCTACTACGTTGGCTGTCTTGGTTACTTATCATTTGACGTCATCAAATATACTGAACTGAATATGAAGTGACTATTTAGAGCCCAGTATAGCTACTGTACTACGGACGTATGCAACGCCTACAGTGATAGTGGCAATCATACATTAGTAATATAGAGCATGCAAGTGGTAGTTTTACCAAAATGATACGTGTTTAGTGACGTAGTAGAATAACCTTATCGTTTTCTTAGAAACTTAGAATTACACTATGACGTACTTGATCGTGGGAGAACGGACAATTTTGTAAGTTCGTGTGACATTCGATGTATTTACTCGGGAACCTGGGGTACGTGTTCATTTTACTTATGATTCAGCACATTTTTTCCCCACACGATTTTATGAACTTTCTATATAGGATCAGGACAACGGCCGTGAAATATGCTTTTTTGTACACCAATTAACATTTACATAAAGTACAGGTTTTAAAAACGTACATTGTAAGCCGGTTATGGGGATTTTCTTGATTATTTATTTAGGGATCAATCGATCAATCAAATCACTATGACCTATGACAGGCCATAACCAAATCACTAACGGAGTAATCAATAGGAGAATAACGGTAGAAACCAACCCCTGATGGAGATTGTCAGCTGGAATGAGGCCGTCGAAGATCTTCATCAGACAAATGGATGCGAAGAGAACTAGCAAACTGATTAAACTAACCTGAGGAAACATGAGACTAGTCATTGAGATTATTATAGGACACTGTTACCTGACCAGGCATCTGACAGTACTAGGAGTAAAGGATGACACAAAATTCCCAGAATGCCTAGAAGAAGAGGAGACCAGCATCCACCTATTAGCTGAGTGCCCAATGTGTTCGCTTACGCACAGAATTATTCAAGAAGATCTATAAATCTAAAGGTGGATCTGATAACAATGCTCTGCAAGGAAACTATAAGATTTGACGTCACGCCGTGAAGATTGTTGGGATACCCAATCACATCCCTTGGAGATGTGGGAGGAAATGGATAAAATGGGCAGCAGAAAAGGCGGCCGTACGGTCCGCCCGGCGACGCCACGGCTTCACCACAAGAGAATAATAATAACAGTTCATTGGTGGACATAGACCTCTCCCAATTTACGTCACAACACACGGTACCGCGCATTCCTTCCGCCATCAGTCCCAACCTTCGACCTTCTCGGTCTTCGGTCCATCTGTTTTGTAACTACGTTTGCTAAGTTACTCTAGAACTCGCTTGTTTCGTGTGTCGGTTGTTCTGTGAATTTGGTCAGCGCACTGCCACTTTAATGTGCTTTTTCTGCGAACTATGTCCACTACTTTAGTTCTCTGCTGGATAAGCTCACTTCGGTGTTTATTTCTCAAAGATACTTCAAGCATAGCCCGTTCAAATACTCGCTGCGCAACTTTTAGGGCATGGACTAACCTCACAGTAAGTGTATACGTCTCGGAGGCACCGTAAGTCATAACTGGTACAATGTACTGGTTATAGCCTTACGTCTTCAGGTATTGCAGTGTAGGTGAATTGAAAACTCGGCGCAATTTACTGAATAGTGCCCAGCCCAGTAGGATCCTTCCGGATTTAGAGAGGAGAGTATCAATTCCACATTTTCCACAATTGGTAATATGACATTTGCTCTGTTTTATTGATAATCAACAGAATTTTAGCCTAAAAACGGGTAAAAATTAACCCACGCCTTTATACTATATTCATTACATTTCTTGAAATATTAGTAAAATAATACTGTACTTCAATTGTGACAGTGCGAATCGGGCTTATCTTCTCCAGCTTTGCTTCAGGACTACTTATCTGTATATCACTACTACAAATAATGTAGTAAGAAATACAATTCTGAATAGAGAACACAAATATTTTGACAATACGATTCACATTGTGAAAGTTAAAGCTTTAAGAGTCGGTAGTAGCCCCCTAGTAGCCTCTAAATATATTCATGTAAACAATGATTTATTTATAGTAGGTAATGACGTCTCAATAGCTAACGCAATTCGACAGCGACCGATATTAACTAAGAGTTATTTATGTAACAATACGCATCCTTGCATAATATAGTATTTAAAAGGGCTCAATGTAGATGTCACAGACATAGGCACATTCGAAGGCGTGGTGACGCACTTGTCTATATAATTTCCCTTACACGATGACGTCTGTCCGTTTCGTAACATCCTATTTAGATAATAAAGCCAGATAAACAAATATAGGGATATATTTGACACGGTATAATAATAGACCGGTGACATTTTCACGGGCGGTCTCGTTAATGTCAATAAAAATTTTGCTTGTGACGGTGTTGACGCGCAGGATCCGGTGGTTACGCATCCGAAATATAAATGGGGAACATCATTACATAATGTAACTTTTAAACAGTTTGCGTAGAAGCGTCCAATAGCCGATAGGTGTATTGCACCATGCTTTTGAAATTCTGCAAAGTTTGTAAGGAGTAATTTTGACGAAAAAGAAACCAGATGAAAGGCTATTTCATTTGCGGAGTTTTTGTTTTTGTTTCAAACAGGATGTGTATCTGACAGCTTGCCTGTGACTTTCATTCACTTCCAGTTGCACTCTGTTTTTATTTTTACGTATGTAAATATCCAATAATGCCATACGGGACTCAACCAAATAAAACAACTCAGCGCTTACCTACGCGTTTATCGCTGGGTGTCCTGGTGTACGCGCCCCGAGATTGAATTAAAACAATCTGAGAGAGTACTTGAATTATTTAATTAAATTGCTGACTTATATACTATACATAAAATTTTCAATATCGCGATTCACACAGTATAGTAAACTAAAAATAAACAATATCGCGATTCAGGCAATATTGTCGTGTAAATAAACATTATCGCGATTCAGACAATCTTGTCGTGTAAACAAACAATATCGCGATTCAGACAATATTGTCGTGTAACAAAACACTATCGCGATGCAGACAATATTGTACTGTGATTAACAATATTGTCATGTAAATAAACACTATCGCGATTCAGACAATATTGTCGTGTACCTATCCAAACACTATCGCGATGCAGACAATATTGTACTGTGGTTAACAATATTGTCATGTAAATAGACACTATCGCGATTCAGACAATACTGTCCTGCATCCAAACACTATCGCGATGCAGACAATATTGTACTGTGATTAACAATATTGTCATGTAAATAAACACTATCGCGATTCAGACAATACTGTCGTGCATCCAAACACTATCGCGATGCAGACAATATTGTACTGTGATTAACAATATTGTCATGTAAATAAACACTATCGCGATGCAGACAATATTGTACTGTGGTTAACAATATTGTCATGTAAATAAACACAATCGCGATTCAGACAATACTGTCTGCATCCAAACACTATCGCGATGCAGACAATACTGTCGTGTATCCAAACACTATCGCGATGCAGACAATATTGTTCTGTGATTAACAATATTGTCGTGTAAATAAACACTATCGCGATTCAGACAATATTGTCGTGTAACAAAACACTATCGCGATGTAGACAACATTGCAATGTGACTAACCATATTGTAACACAAACAACAACATCGCGATTCAGAACTCTGGCTTGAACATACCGCCCACCATGGACAGAATGTCCAGAACACAAGTGCTAATAAAACTAAAATAACAAATAATTAAGGCTTAATAACTATAAACAACAAGCTTAAATGAATTAAATGGTAACAGGCAATATGATTAATTTTAATACAGGTCTCTTGATTATGGATCCCTTGCAACGTAGGGAAACGACTCTAGTGACCTTGTCCGAGCCAGCATGCTTCTCTACTATGAGACCGTGGAGCCATCGTGCGGGAGGTAAATCATCCTCCATTATTAAAACCACGTCACCCAGTTTTGGTTCTACGGATTGATGTGCCCATTTGTTCCTTTGATGGAATTGAACGAGATATTCACGAGACCACTTGCGCCAAAAGCTTTGAACCATGCGTTGAGTCAATTGCCAGCGTTTCAATGTACTAATGTTAGAGGCTTCATAATTCACTTCAGGTATAAGTAACAAGGGTTCTCCTATTAAAAAATGACCAGGTGTCAATGGGTATGGATCATCGGGATGAGTGCTGATAGCAGAAATAGGTCTAGAGTTTAGACAGGCTTCTATTTGGGTCAGTACTGTACTCATTTCCTCGAAGGTAAGTGTACTCGTGCCGATTATTCGTTTAAGGTGCCCTTTGGTGGATTTTACCCCAGCTTCCCAGAGACCTCCAAAGTTGGGGGAATGGGGGGGGATAAATCGCCAATTTATTCCATTGGTTGCAAACCAGTCAGCTAACTCGGGTGTTGCAGCAGATATCTGATGTTTCATCAAAGCCTTTAGCTCCTTGTTCGCTCCTACGAATGTTGTGCCGTTGTCACTCCACAACTCACTGCATTGTCCTCTACGGGCTGTAAATCGTTTAAACGCTGCTAAAAAGGCTTGTGACGTCATGTCGCTAACAACTTCTAATTGTATGGCCCGAGTGGCCATGCATACAAACAAACAGATGTAGCCCTTGGTTGAATGTTGACCACGACCCTTCGCAGATCTGATGCTAATGGGACCTGCATAATCTACACCACTGCGAGAAAATGGTCGGTTTGCATTGACTCTTACAGAGGGCAACGATCCCATTAATGGAGGCTTGGACCGAGCGGAGTATCGCATGCAGATAACGCACCTTCTGATGTACTGCCTAACCACACTCCTTGCATTTGTTATCCAATACTTGGATCTCAAGTAATTGAGAACTAATTGAGGTCCACCATGCAAGGTACGCTCGTGCGCATCAGCTAACAAAAGATGGGCCAACTGAGACTTCCCGGGAAGTATTATAGGATGCTTAGCGTTTTCGTGTAGATGGGCCTCCTGCCATCTGCCGCCAACTCTCAAAACCTGTTCATTGTCCAGATAAGGAGTTAGTGAGGTGAGTACTCCGTGTTTACCTAATTCTTTTTGTGATATCAATGTACTGATTTCAGGTTCAAAATATTCCCATTGACAAAGTTTCACACAAGTTAGTAATGCACCTTGAATTTCCTCGTGTGTTAAAAATTTAGTAAAATTTGATTTATTTTGATTCTTATTCTTGACTTTCAGGAACCGTTTACAATAGGCTATTACTCTGATTAATTTCCTCAGAGTTGAATATTTGGTAAGTATAGAATCCTCACTTGGTTTTATTACAACATTATTGCACGTTGCTATTGACTTTCTCTCTTCTAAGTTAGTTTCTTTAATTTCTCTTCTACTGTAAATTATCTCTTTTGTTTTCAGCCAACTAGGTCCCTGGATCCACAGCTCCAGATCGGAATACTCGGAAGGATCTACGCCGCGTGACGCACAGTCTGCGGGGTTGTCCTTGGACTGGACATGGGACCATTGTCTGATATCCATCGTGGTAAGAATTTCCGATACTCGATTTCCTACAAACGTTTTCCAGCGGCTGGGATGGCTACTCAACCATGCGAGAACTACTGTTGAGTCAGTCCAGGCATGAATCTTTTCCTTACTCTTTTTTCTATCTTTTCTTTACTCTTTAACTTCTTCGTGAAGTTTCGGGCACCTTAGGCTAATGCCTAAGGTGCCCGAAACTTCACGAAGAAGTTTTGAGAGAAGTACAGCGCCACATAACTCCAAACGTGGGACTGATACCTGTTTGACAGGGGCCACCTTAGTTTTAGATGCGACTAGACTGATGTGAACTACTCCATTCGAATCAATGCTCCTACTGTAAACAACAGCCGCGTAAGCGACGTTGGAGGCATCGCAGAATCCGTGGAGTTCCAGCAGAACATCCCGTTGACTCGTTTGAATCCATCGAGGTATGTGAGACCTTTCCAGATCTTGAAGTTTGTTTCTATAACTTAACCATTCTTTTAACAAATGATCCGGAATTTCTTCATCCCAGTCAGTTCCAGCTAACCATAAACGCTGAATGAAAATCTTGGCTGTTATTATGACTGGAGCCAGCCAACCAAGCGGGTCAAATAGGCGAGCAATATCTGAGATCACTTTGCGCTTGGTTACAGGAAATTCAAGAGAAGGGAGTTGGACCGTATATTTAAAAATATCTAAATTTCTATCGTATGTTAAACCTAATATCTTAGAAAGTGTATCAATTTTGAGCTCTAAATTGTTATTTTCATTTATTTTAATATTTATGTTATTCAACAACTCATTACTGTTGCTAGCCCATTTTTGCAGCTGGAAACCCCCAAGGCCCAACAACTCATTCATTTGACGATAAATTTCTTCACCCTCTGCAACTGATTGACAACCAGTCAATAAGTCATCGACATAAAAGTCGTTAAGTACCTTGTCTGCAGCTAGAGGAAACCGCTTTCCTTCATCATGCGCCAATTGTTGCAGAGTTCGGACTGCCAGATATGGTGCCGAGGATGTACCAAAAGTAACTCGCAACAGCCGAAGATGCTTCAGCTCCGCCTCGGGATTGTCACGACATAATATGCGCTGATAATCAGTATCTTCATTAGCTACCCTTACTTGACGGTACATTTTGATTACGTCTGCCACTAGACATATGGGGTGACAGCGCCACCGCATAATTATTTGACGTAAATCAAGTTGCAGCGTGGGGCCTACCATTAATTCTCTATTTAACCCTTCAACACACTAAAAAAATATATCGAAAATCGGTAATCACGTGGACCTAGCTCCACCACCCTAAAAATGAAAAAAGATTTCCCATTTCCCAAAAAAAAATTTTATCTCACTTACCAGACCAAATTTTTCAATTCTGCAAACAGCAACCGGATTATTGATAAATTGTTTATTTTACTGTGTATAATAATAAACAATAATGAAAACACATTATTTATAATAAAAAAACAAAACACACACGCACACTTGCACTTGGTACACACGCACTCAACAAAAAAAACATTGATTACTCTACCACCACACCATATTTTACGATCCTGTAAACACCAACCGGATTATTGATATATTGTTTATTTTACTGTGTATAATAATAAATAATAATGCAAACACATTATTTATAATAAAAACACGAAACACACACGTACTACACAAACGCACGCCATCCATGCGCAATCCACTCTCAACTTCAACTGTTCGATTTTTGTAAATAATTCTGGCCTATTGACGTCATTTCATAAGATTCCAAAAACAAGAAAATGTTATAAACTACACATGCAATAAACCTGTTCATTGAAAAGTAGGACGTAAGCAGGCTAAATTTAAGTTTAAAGTCGTCTGGGTAGGTGCGGCGACCGGTCGCCGCGCGGGGCTTTACGGAAAAACTTGATTATTATGCGCGGCGACGGGTCGCCGCGAGGAGCTCTAAGGGTTAAGGAGACACCCTTATGGCCAGAACAGGATGCGTCGAAAACGACCCTAACCTTAGTGGTGCTTTTATCCTCACGTACTACTGCGTGATGCGGAAGATAAAATGCATCATTATTCAACTCTACCTGCGGAACAATTTCGGCATGACCCAGTTGAACATACTCATTAATAACATCAGTATACTGAGTCCTGAGTTGTGAATCCCTAAGCAATCGTTTTTCTAAGTTTAAGAAACGCCTCCGAGCAATGATCTCTGAACCGCCCGCGGTACAACGGGGTTGATCAGTTTTAAAAGGTAGTTTTACTACATAGCGCCCCGTTGTGTCACGTTTAGTTGTGTTGGAGTAGAAATCTTCACACCCTTGTTCTTCCTCTGTCAAGAGGACTGTTTTGACAGATGGTTCCGACTCCAATTCCCAAAACTTTTGGAGGAGATCATTGACGTCTGGTGTTAACATCGTGTGATAACACATAGAAGTGCCAGAAACTACAGACGATTGGATCTTACCCGATACAATCCATCTCAGTTTGGTATTTTGAGCTATCGGTGTTCCAGGTGGACCTTTAACCAAGCCCTCTAATAGCACTTCACTGACTACGCTGGTGCCTAACAACAAGTCTATCTTTGCAGGCGTGTGGAATGATGGATCAGCGAGTCGTAGACTGGAAATGGATGGTGAAATCTTGCTTATCTTTTTATCGGGAAGATGATTTGTGAGCCTTTTCAACACGTAGGCATTGACGACCAAACTAAACTTGGGGTCTAGGCGAGACTGTAAATTGATTGTCACAAGTGACCTAGAGGGCACAGCACTACCCTCGTCATCACCTAGCCTGTGTATGCCTGTGTGAGTAGGTCTCTTGCGTAATCCTAAGAACTGAACAGCGGCCTCAGTGATAAATGAGACCTGAGAGCCCTGATCCAACAGAGCTCTTAAAACCTCAGTAGTTCCAGTTTTTGACTCAACGCTGACCAAAGCTGTGGCTAGCAGCCCGTGATTATAACAAAAAGTGTGAGTACTCTCCCTTTGCGTAGATGAAATGGATGCGGTGGCAACAACAATATTATTTTCTGCTGATTTTTCAACCGAATTACTAGAAGTGGCCGTTGTTTTGGGGTGAAGTAGTGAGTGGTGTTTCTTTTTACAGATTCTACATTTAGTAAATTGACGACATTCATAAACAGAGTGATTTTTAGCTAAACAGTTAAAGCATAACTTGGTGACTCGAACAAACTCACGACGCTCTTCGCAAGATTTCCCTGCAAACTCCTTACAGTTACACAATTTATGGTCACCCGCACATAGCACACAAGATTGCTGTACGACATGAAACGAATTGACAGTCTTGCCACGACTACTGCTGTTGTTATTGCTTGATCTATCAGATTTTGTGTCCATGTATTCTAACGATCGAAATCTAGATTCAAGAAATAGTTTAAACTCGTGAAATGTGGGCAATTGATCACTTGAACCAATATTAGTTTCCCATAATTTCCGAGACTCTGTGTCTAATTTACCACTTACTAAATAAACAACAATAGCGTCCCAAGAACTGACATCAATATCTAAAGTCCGCAAGCCATGTAAACAATCTATGGTAGTATCTAATAAATTTTTAATACTATGCGAGGATTCTCGAGTTATACTGGGTTGGTTTATAAAGCGTTTAAGCATGCAATTCGCAAGAAACCGTTTATTGTCATATCTCTTTGTAAGAGTAGACCAGCATTCCTCATAATTCGATGCAATTACAGGAGTATGGCGAAGCAGCTGTTCCGCTTCCCCAGAAAGATGACCTTTTAAGTAATACAATTTCTGAACTGTATCCAATGAATGATTATTATGTATTAACGATAAAAAGAGATCGCGGAATGAGATCCATTCCGAATACAGTCCCGAAAATGTAGGCAAGGAAATTTTTGGCAATCTGACATTTGACGGTTTGCTATCACTGTTATTACTGTTACTATTATTTGAAGTGTTTTTACCGTGAATAACTTCCTTCAATTCAGACTTATAAGTAAAGTAGATTTCTTCTGTTTTATCATAAAAATCACTTGTGAAATAAGTACAACTCTTTATGTCTGAGTCCGTTGCCCGTTCAATGATAGCTCTATGTGTTTTACTAAACTCTTTCCACTGTTCTTCTAACGATTCTAATCGAGTGGTTGCATAAATTAGAGTCAATCTTTCTTTGGGTGACTTTTTGAAGTTGATGTAACCCTTCTCAATAATAACCTTGTTATTAAGTTGGACTTTGAATATACTTTCCATTTTAATAATTTAAGAACCACCAGTCATTTAAACTAAATAATTTTAAAATATTATATGTGAGCTTATCTACGGGCAATAGCTAAGTAGCCAAGAGTAAAGAATTTATGAAGTGATTGAAAATTACTAACTAATCTAACTAAATCTTTAAAACTACAGACCTTACTGAAACAATCTAACTGAATACTTAAAATTAACAAAGTCAGAGTAAATACAAATAATCTAATATGAAACACGATGGGAAAACACAGAGAAAGTATTACAGTTCTACTTACAGTTTGTCCTTGCACACCAGTCACTGAAATCCAAATCACTGAAATCCAAAGCACTGCAATCCAAGCACCACTGCACAGAGATATTTTTGCCGCACACTCACTGCATACAGACTAACGCACTGAACCATGTATGCACACGCACTATTTTCAACCAGGGACTGATAGCGCCCCTTGTCGGGAAACTTCGAAGGTACGGTGTATCCGGTCAGCACCAGCCTCAGCATCAGCTCCAGAACCAGTGCACGACAACCACGGCAGCAGGACCACGGCACTAAGACCGCGGCAGCAGAACCCAGCACTTGCGCGCCAGCCGCAGCACCTGTACGCCAGCGGTTGTGCCTCAGCAGCTGTTCTTCAGCAGCAACATCTTGTCTTCAGCAGCGGCACCTGTGCGCCAGCCGTCGCGCTCCAGCAGCAGCACCACCTGTGCGCCAGCAGTTGTGCACCAGCACCTGTGCGCCAGCAGTTGCGCTCCAGCTGCGCTCCAGTGGCAGCACCACCTGTGCGCCAACAGTTCCGCTCCAGCACCTCTTTTCCACCAGGTCTTCTTGGCAGGTGTTCTTCAGCGGGTCTTCTCCAGCAGGACTTCTTCAGCAGGTCTTCTTCAGCAGCTGTGCGCTAGCACTTGTTCGCCAGCACTACGTCTCCAGAAGCACTACACTTAACTTCACTACTGAACTGTTCTTTCAAACTGCACTACTATATTGTTCGTAAACTGCACTACTATACTGTTCGTAGGTACACTGCACTACTTCACTTTTGAACGGCACTGAATTTCTTCAGGTCGTTCCCCAACCACCACGCAGGGCGTTGGTTATGCGGCATTACGGAGCGATCCACTCTAATTTCTATGCCTCCTGTCCATCCGGCTAGAAGGACCAAATGTACGCGCCACGAGATTGAATTAAAACAATCTGAGAGAGTACTTGAATTATTTAATTTAATTGCTGACTTATATACTATACATAAAATTTTCAATATCGCGATTCACACAGTATAGTAAACTAAAAATAAACAATATCGCGATTCAGGCAATATTGTCGTGTAAATAAACATTATCGCGATTCAGACAATCTTGTCGTGTAAACAAACAATATCGCGATTCAGACAATATTGTCGTGTAACAAAACACTATCGCGATGCGGACAATATTGTACTGTGATTAACAATATTGTCATGTAAATAAACACTATCGCGATTCAGACAATATTGTCGTGTACCTATCCAAACACTATCGCGATGCAGACAATATTGTACTGTGATTAACAATATTGTCGTGTAAATAAACACTATCGCGATTCAGACAATATTGTCGTGTAACAAAACACTATCGCGATGTAGACAACATTGCAATGTGACTAACCATATTGTAACACAAACAACAACATCGCGATTCAGAACTCTGGCTTGAACACCTGGGTAACTCCTTTGAAGAGATTCCCGACAGAAATAAGGAAATTAATTATTAATTTTCGATGCTCACCTAATAATTTCAATTCCTCTCCATTATACTCTCCAGCAAGGTTTTATCACAATTATGAAGATCAAAACCGCCGCAGTTCCGCTGCAAGTTTTCTCTGGTGTAGTGTTTTTCTGTAACTGTTCTGCAATGAGATCAGAGATAGGTTATACTTATTAAAATTATGGCATTTGTATGGTCTCAAGAAAATATATAGTTAAGAATTCTATTGAGCATATTACGTGAACGTTATTTATATATCGTATCAGCTTCAACTTCCATATGCAGAGTGTAAAAAAATATTATAAGTATAAATAATGTTTTTCTCATTAACATAACCTAAAGGCAAGAGTCGGAAAATCGAGCGGCGTTTAGCAGTTCCGACAGTAGTGAGTGAGCGGGGGCGAATAGGTGGATTGACTTATATGGTAGCGGCGCACGCGCAGGCTAGCGTCACCACCCGATTAACCACCGCAATCTCGTTGCTTAGGCTTTGGACCGATACATGTTCTCATCCGCATGCTCTTTTAAGGTTATATTATTGAGTTCTGAACTCCCGCCTACACACAACAATTTAGCCGGTAATATGCTACGTACATAGATCGAACAAACGTTGTTAAATTTCGTCGAGCACATTATAGGAATATAATTTTCTATGAAAGATAAACATTTCATTTGATAATGCCACGCGATAAGGGCGTCTTTCCACTTTTTGAAAGGTTATCAACGTTATTAGGTAACCTACATCTACAATCCGCCTACTGAAATACAAACATAACTTTTCGAACTTACACAAAATGGAAAATTTTATTTTAATTTAGTTGGCAATTCATCGTCAGCCAATGTTTCGATAGTATTACGTTAAACGGGTTTTTGGATAATATTAAATTTTCTGCTAAGCAAAATTATTTTATCCTCCATCACCCGCAGTGGGAATCTGTGAAAATGCCTTCTTTCCACGTTATCAGTTTTTTTTTGAAGCGGTGATTTTTCTCCTCTCCTCCTCCTGCCGCATTGTACATATGGTGCGAAGGGTGGTGCAAAAAGGAAAGGAGCGGGATCTGAGACCTGCTTCATAGGAATAGGAGAGACAGCTGTCTCAGCTCAACCATGTTGCATTATGACGTTAGGAGTGTAGGGAGTGAATGGGGCAACTAAGTGGCGGGCGCAATATAGTTGAAGCGGTACTGAAGGATTGGCTGGGAGACGCTATAGTTGCTCATTGACTCTCCTACTGGCTGACTGTGCGGTAAGTGCGCACCGGGTATGTTTGCTTTGGTGTGGAATGGCGACGACAGCGGTACAAACTATCAGCTACTGACCATAGGACAATGCAGACTAATGATACCACACATCGTAGATATTTTGCTTCTAGCGGCCAAGCCAGTAGCGCCGCACTTCTCCGGGTCTTACAGGGCCATATTCACACGACCTCCTCGTGATATGAGATCATTTTAGCTCTGTACCTGTTAGCCATAGCTTCAGGGTGCAGCACCACCTCGAAAGGCATTTATCGTGTTGGGTCATAAACAGCAATTTTCGCCTAGAAAAATCTTTACCACTGCGAACGTGTTAAAACATCAATGAAAGTTATAACGAACTACAAGAACTTGTAAATTATGTTACTTGCTGCTATAGAACCCTTCATGGGCGCGTCCAACTCGCACTTGGCCGGTTTTTTCGGCATATCTTTGGCACATTTTTGAATATTATTTCAACAAAAATATCAAAATTTTTCGATAGTCTTGTTTTTACCCGAACTGCCGAAGACAGGAGGGTAATGTTTTTCGAGATAATGTATGTATGTATGTATAATTCTTTGTCACGTCCTACAGCCTGAACGGCTTGACGGATTTTGACATGCAAAGTGTCATTTGATTCGTCGTGATTGTGTGAGTGACACCAGGTACATTAAAATTTCTAAAAAATCAAAATGGCTGACTTTTGGCGCTAAAATGAAAACGTTGATTTTTTTTCTTGCACGCTCTACAGACTCAATGGCTTTTTGGATTTTAACATAATATGAGGTGGCATTTGAATCGTTGTGATTGTGTAAGTGACACCAGGTATATTAAAATTTTTGAAAAATGAATATGGCAGACTTTTGGCACTAAAATGTAAAGTTTGATAATTTTTCTTGGACGCTCTACAGCCTGAACGCTTTATGGATTTTTAAATACAAGGTGTCATTTGATTCGTCGTAATTGTGTGCGTGACACCAGGTATAATAAAATTCATGGAAAATCAATATGGCAGACTTTTGGCGTTATAATTATTTAACTGCGATGAACGCAAAACTACTGAACTGATTTCGATGCGGTATTATGTGTTTATAAGGCCTTGGTCAGACTTAAATTCTAACATTTGTTTGATTGCAATCGGTTGAGTATCATCAGAAATATGACCAAAAATATAATAATTAAGGTTAAATTTTGGTGATGTCCCTTCACTACACGAAAATTAATAACTCCACGACTAACATAACTATAAAGTTTTAAATAAACTTAATTACCTATTTAGAATACAAAAAAACCCGACTGCCAAGTAAACATACAACTGAAAAGCAAAAAACAAGCTCTACATTTCTTTTGTGATTTTCTTTAGCTACTTACTGTTTTACTTTGTCGGCAACATTTGCAGGCGGGAACAAGCTATGGGAACATGTAGCTATTTTGTAAACCACCACTCGCTTGACATAGCTTCTTCCCGCCTGCAAATGTTGCCGACAAAGTAAAACATACTTACTGTTTGCCAACAAATTAGATAGCACTTATAAATTGCAAGAATATCATGAAACAAAAGTCGATTATGAAATGAAAAAAAAAAGAAAAGATTAATAGAAATTAAGAAAAAAAATTGTTCTTCAAAGAGCATACCATACGTAAAGTTTTGGTATCCTACGTTTATAATACTTATGCCATATTATTTATCTCAACAGTAATAATAACGAAATTGTATGTCCCATCACATGCTTTACATAGATGAAATAATGCGGTTGTCTAATTACTTGTAAACGCATTGTAATTAACCACCGCTGTGGTTATGATCATTCATGTGGGTATACCCACAAATCCCACTATCAATTTACTATGACGGGTACATGGGCACTGCCTCCCATAGAGTTTGTTTGATTTAGTATTTTAATAATACTAAGTACGTACATACATGTATAGAATTTCAGAGGTAGGAAACGTCAATAATAACAAAGAAAATTATTGTAAATTAGTTGCGGCATCTAACTGGGTACCTTTTGTAAACAAAAATAATCTATTTACTGGCGATTACAGAAAACAAAAAACTTCTTCAGACACAGGCTCTACGGGTACCTACCTGTGCCTTGGGAATCTGACAGTAAATGTAGAAGCAACAATCTTCATATTCATAATATTGTCACTTTATATGTTACACGAATATACAGAATGTAACATTCGGAGCGGTCAGTATGGCCAATTCTGTAAATATAAGACATACTTAGTTTTTTGTCATCGATTTTAGAGAAAAGAAGATCTGCATACCTAAATAGATTTAAAAAAAGCTCTTGCGCAGTTTGGAATTCAAACCCCCGTTTTGATTTATGATTGAAGTATGAACATGCAAGTTAGAATATTATAGAAAAGAAGAATAGGAATATATTACAAAACATGAAATACAATGCATTCTATTTATTTAAAATGTCATGTTTCCTAGTAATATTTACTGCTTATGACCTATAAAATCGATATTCATATGGAGTTTTATATTTTGAAATTTTCGGGTTCGATTCCCGAACTGTGCAAGAGCTTTTTTTAAAATCTATTTGCAGATCTTCTTTTCAGTAAAATCCTTAGAACAAATCTATGTATATCTTAAATTTACAGACTAGCCCATACTGACCGCTCTGAATGTAGCACCCTGTGGGTATGTAGATATTTTGGTAACTTTATTGCATCGTGTAATTATTGTAATTTAGTTTTCATTTACAATATTTTTTAAGAAGTTTTTTTTAGTAAGTTTCATTTGATTAAATTATGAGCTGAGATTTTTAAATTAACCCCGTTAGCCAATGATGATAAAAAGGTTAATGTTATACCTGCTAGGTATGGGCCGGTACAGGGTAATTATTATTATTTATACTTTAATCGAATTCAAATATGGTATCAACGAAATAAGACTAGTCTGCTTGTCCATTTTGGGATAACCTTAAGATAGTCAAGTTTATTGCTTTCAAGTTTCCTATTTCAGGCAATGTTAGTCATTCAAAATATTAAATAGATATGACGTAGCGAGAAACGGTGACAAAAACAGTCGTAAACAGCTTTGATAAATATTGGAAGCCGAAGTGTTGTGTTAATACAGAGATAATTAGCACAGTAGAAATATTATTGGTACCTACCTATACTTTTGAAATATCAACTAAAAGAAATGGCAATTTTTTTTTGTGTTGTGTATTTTTTTCTTCCCTGAGGATCGTTTTCCGTAACCGATTTTCATGAAATTAAAATGAAATTTTGTAAGTATGATGTTTATTGATGTTATGCTTTCTATTGCAGGCAATTTTTATTATGGGGAATATGGTGGCACGATATAACGAAGAAACCCTTACTATATTCTTAGTCTTGACAAGTGCTGAAAATTTAAAGAACCTACAACTTAGTAGGTAGTTACCATAAAAAATAATGTCGCTAATGCTTTTATTATCCAATTTGGTCAATAGGAATGCTTGCTATTGGAACAATTCTCGGTACAACACTTGTTGTGCAGGTCCTTATAAATTACAAACAATACAGGATCTACATTCACTACCGTTTTGAGACAGTATTCGGTATTAGGAAAGGTAATAGGACATAAGGTATGTCGGTTACAATCCCAGGTTGGTATCTTGGGTAACGTAAAAGCCTCGACGTCGAAGAAATTGTTCCATATTAGTGCACTTATTTCGAATACAAATAGTTTTCAAGCAGCGTGCTTTCTATTGCAGTTCGAAATATAAACAAAGAAAGGATTTGTGTTATCTCTTATGATTATTGGAATAAAGTTCATAAAAACAATTTTTAATACCTACTATATCTTCTTGTTTTTGAATCATAAAGTTTTATAATTATCAGGCTGTTGAGCCATAATGTACACCCTCCCAATTTGGGGAAAACTGATAGAGCCCTAAGTATATCTCTGTGACATGCTCCCGAGGGCTTACCCGGGACCCTCAGTCGTAGAAAGTTGAAGAGCATACTTTGCCTTTAATCGGTACGCATTCGCATTCATGTAAGATTTACACACGTAAAAAAGGCCTATATCCAATCCATAATGTAATAAGACGTTTTCTAGCCTAGTAATCATGTTGATAATAAACTCAACTATGGAATGATTTATAATGTTTATTCAAATTTAATAATTTGTGTGTTGAAACATGATATCGATTCCAGCGCTTTCTGGAGCAATTTACTGGAATGCGTTAGATAGATAGCCAAGGCGTGTTTAAATGCGTAATTGGTATGTAATTAAACCCTTCCTCTTAAAGAAATCACGTAATTTGTGTAATAAATAATAAAGTAAACCATTGCAATGGAGGCTACCGAGTGCGAGTTGACTGGCCTGATTTATAGCCTCAAATTGTGTATTTTTCATCCGTCAATGATCTTTCGAAGTTTCGGCGTCGATAAGTGCCGTTTAACACTTGATGTAGTGTCGGTAATTTGTGACTGGGTTCCGCTTTTCGTTTTTCAATTAATCCGAAATTGGAGTTTATGACGTAATAACGGCAGTTGGTTAATAACTTATCAACGAAATGATCCAGCCATTTAGGAGGTGGCCACCATTGCCGAAGTCACTGTGGAAATGATTTTTAACCTCGGTTTGACTTTAATTTTATTTGGTATTCTCGTTTGAATAAAATTAAATATTCTTATGAAAAAGAAACATGATACCTTTTATATTCTTAGTGATTTAAGTACAAACTATTTGTGAAGTGCTTCATAAAGTTATTCTATAATTAAGTGACTTATTGTAAGTTACCTACATGGTCTCAAGTGTAACCACATCTTAATAACGAAATTAATTTAACTAATTTGCGTTTTAATCTTATAGTTAAATATGAATTCCTTTACTTTATTTTCATAAATGAATGTAACCTTATTAAATTACATGTTAAAGTGATCATCAAAATCGTCAAAAAAGTGCTTTAATCATAATTAATAAAATATTTTTAAGAATATAACATTCATATCAGACACGATCTTTGACGATCAATAAACTCAATATGCAGACATATCCCTATACTAGGGTTTTAACGTTGTTCTGAGCGATCTATACGAATTACTAGGAAGTGTACTTTACCATAGTGGCCCTAAGTAATATCAAACATAATATATAGTATGGTAATACTAGTAACTTTATAACCACAGTTTTACATAAATATAACATAATAAACATCTCAATTTAACGATTAAAATGTTACGAACATCTGTACTGTCTAGTATACGATTATGATTATACACTATGTAATACAGATGCAGACATTCTGTTTATTGCCGTACCTACTAAATAGAGTGTAAATATTTGTATTTATGTTGGTCTGTTGGTCATAACATTGGCGGTATTGCGGTATATAGTGTAGTAGATAGAAGTCATAGGTCAGTTCGCATGTGCTGGCGCCAAGTCCTGCCCGCGTAACAAACGAACGCCCGCGGGCTTGTTATAATTGCGCCTCGGGAGTTCCAACGATGCACGCTCTCACCGTTCGTCGACATTATTCTCTGGCAGGGTTGCTACTTAGGTATAGTTTCTTTTGTTTATAGTAACATGAAAAATAGCTTACAAATACTTGAAAATTGGTTACTCCAGGTTTTACTGCTCTAATGATTTGGGCAGCTGCAGCTTATAAATAAAGCCGCAAATCCATTGCAGAATAAATTGCATTACATATTAACCGGTAACTTATACATACATACAGTCTATCCCCTCGAGAATATAAGAATATTCTCGAGGGGATAGGCAGAGGGGAATTAAAAATCCAGTCTCAGCCAAAATACCTAATTACATTAGGGGACAATCCTATTCCTATTTATACCGATCTGAACTTTCTATCAAGTTCCAATAGTCAGGAGAAGACGTCACCTACCACAAATACAATATACAGTTAGAGCATTTTAATTCATTTAATATCTTCTGTATTATTGACTTAATATTTTAGAACTTTGACATGTTCATTTATTATAATGTATTTTGAATACACTTTGTACAGTGTAAGAAAATATTAAAAGTAAGTTAGAGAATAAGTCGTGGGAAAATTTCCTGTGTATGGTGAAAGTAACTGTTAGCTTACATAATTGTGTTGTTTCAAAAATTAATATCTGTTACATTGTCGGCGGAAACATGACCGATATTAGAGGTGTAAATTTTTGCTCCAAACATCTTTGCTATCAGTTGTATTTTTAACACTGTTTTACAATTTTTTTCTTCGTATTCCCAGTAGCTACCAAAACCTGGATTTGCAACTTGTTCGATTTTATTGGATGCTAGGAGTCGTTTCGTCTTCGTATTTTTTGCCACTGTTGAAATAGAGCCAAGTTCTACAAGTGCTCATTTCAAAAAGATCATTGCATAATGGTGAAGTAGTAACAATTATTGTAAAAAAATACAGGGAAAAATAATTATTACAAATCTATTCACATTAAATAAAGGAATAAAGGAAGGGGATGCACGGATCAGGTCTTTTCATTAAGATGCTTAACTGAAAAGTTTTGGCAAAACGTCAAAAAGTCTATTGCATCTTCGTGGACTTGGAAAAGGCCTATGACAGAGTGGTGAGGAATGAACTGTGGTCAACACTGTCCATGTATGGAGTGAACAGCAACTTGATACGAGTCTTGAAATCTCTATACGAGGGCTCCAGAGCTTGTGTCAGGATCAATGGAGCTTGCACAGACTTTTTTCCCATCGAAAAAGGTGTGAGACAAGGGTGTGTAGCGTCACCAAGGCTGTTCAACCTATACATGGACAGTTGATTGAAAGAACTACAAGAGTGCGCGTATGGATTAAAAATGAATGAGCTAACCGTCAAATGCCTCCTTTATGCTGATGATCAGGTAATACTGGCATCATTGGCGGAGGAGTTGCAGTTGATGGTTAAGATAATGAACCATGCGCTTAAAAGTAGAGGAATGAATGTTAATGTAAGCAAGACAAAAGTAATGGTTTTTGAAAGAGAGAATTGTATGACTGATTGCTCGATATCGATCGCAGGAAAGAGCGTGGAACAGGTGAAAGAGTTTGTATATTTGGGTTCAAAATTTGCAAGAGATGGAAAGTGTGACAATGATATTGAAAGAAGAGTTTTGGCAGGAAATCAAGTGAATGGAGCCATTCACACCTTTATGAGCAGTCAGAACGTGTCTAAAAAGGCAAGGATGACTGTACATAGAGGAGTGCTTGTCTCTACACTTATGCATGGTAGTGAAAGTTGGGTGTGGCAGGAGAAGCATGAAAGTAAAATTAATGCAGTGGAAATGAGAAGTTTGCAAAGTATAGCTGGAGTGACATTGAGGGATAAAGTAAAGAATAGTGTGAAAAGGGAACATTGCGGTATGCCAGAAGATGTAGTGACTAAGATAGAGAAAGGGATGCTCAGATGGTTTTGGACATGTGGAGAGAATGGATGGAAATAGGCTGACGAAACAGATTTATGAAGCGAGAGTGAATGAGCAAACTGGTAGGGGTCGAACTCGGCATACTCATGTCGATCAAATCGATAATCTTCTGAGAAAAGGCCAAGTCAAGAGTACTCTAACCGAAGAGCATGTGTGAAGACACTTATGAAAGTCGAAAAAGCGAAAGTTGTTTGCCAGAATCGTAGCAAGTGGAAAGTCATAGTCTCTGCCTACCCCGCTGGGAGACAGGCGTGATGTTATGTATGTATGTATGTATGCTATTCACATTATAGTTATCTAAACCAAACTAAATCTAAATAAGGCCCTCATGATATTGTATCCAAAAGACTGGGATCCTTTCCCCCTTTGAATAGTTCTTTAAACCTTCCTCTTCTTTTTTGCATAAATATATTTTGGTCTGATCAGACTGAATAAGAAATAAGTTCTTTCTCAGTCTGATGAAAATAATACCATACAATATACATGCAATACCTACCTATTGAAGAGGTCAATACAGTAAACTAAAATGTTAATATTATTCTGAGGTGATTCTAATGTGTCGACTCTCTGTAGGTGATGGCAGTAACAAGCATTCCTTCCAACACCTTTATGGAGATTAAACTTGTTCTTATGATCAATTTCAAAACAAATACCTTAAAAGGCTAATATAAGTAAATTGCCTACAGTTTTAATATGGAGAATTTAATAAAATCTCATAAATGCAACCATTTGTAATTTTATAGACACACAATAAAATATTCTTTCGTTTTCATGTGTAGAGTTTAAAATTCAAACGTTGTCACAGTTAGATTACATTTCCTATGTAAAATGATTATGAAGAAACTATTTGTTTAATCAAATATTTTGTTTATGCAGCGATACCAAATAAATATGAAGTGACATGCAAGATTTTAAGGCATTATAAAAATAATTATCACAGTTTTTTGAGAGTTACATTCATAGTAAATTGTAAGTAATTGTAGTTTTTTATTAGCATTATGTTTGAAAAAATAGAATATTTATTTTTATATATCAACATATTTATATATCTGCACTAGTAAGATTGGCAGTGGTTTCTAATGATGTCGAAAAGGTAACAAGCGATATTAGCCACTGTAGTTAATATCCTTGTCGTACATTAGGCTCGTGATGAAAAATGGCAAAAATAAAATGAGTGTAAATACCACTGACTGTCTTTATCTGAAGAGCGGAAGTCGCGAAAGAAAGAGAAACAAAAAAAAATCACTCATTTATACCGCAAGTTCAAATTATGTGCAAAATTTTGAACTTGGGGCAGAAATGAGTGTGTCTTTGTGTAGGGTAAAATGATTAAGCTATTTACATCTATGGGCAACCGACTCCAAAGCGGACTATAATTTGAATGTAAAGACATCAACCCTACTCATCTTTGCATATTATGCAAAATTTGATTAGTTAGTAATAATTATGGAAATTAAATTTGGGTTACTTAGAAATAGAACAAATAAAGTATCGTGTAAAGTGTTGACGAAATAATTATAGGTATCATATCACAAAGTGGAATGTACTAAAAATATTCATACGTAATAAATGGATTCGTTAAAGCATGATGAGGTGCGATGACGCTTGTACTTTATAGCTCAGGAGGCTGTACGCGCAGCGTGACTTTGTTTTTACGACACCATAACTGTCTTTATTTATGAAGCGTATTTAGCATGGCCACTCCACTATTTTCCTCTGAAGGGCACAATGCTTGTAAATGTTGGTGGAGGCACTCGCGATCATAGCGTTGGCTACGGGTGTGCGCAAGCGCCGCGTGGGCCGCACCTACTGGTTATCGAACACCGTATCAATAAATTGCACTTGCGTCTGTCGTGTTCTGTAAATAAAAGAAAGTGCATACTGCATGTTATCGCTGAAACGTCTAAATAAATTCGAATATGCGCATACTTATTTGTTGGACGATATCATCATCAGCAGAACTCAATGTCCAGATATTGATTCTTGAAATTTTATTACTATTGTTGTGTATTTAAAATTGCTTTGCACTGTAATAACTAAACCGAGCAACGACATTTACGAATCATTTGTCAGGAATATATTAATAATAGCATACAATACTGTTATTATTTTTGATTCTTAACGAGCAGTTGCGTCTTGATCATAACATTAAAATGCGTTGTTGTATGCGATGAGTCTCAGTCGGGTAACAATTAAACCACCATAATGAAATTTGTGTTATGAATATTCACATGCAATAAGGACTTGAGACTCAGAGCGCTCGACCCGCCCCGTGCTTCGTGAAAATAAAACACATGCAGGTGGCAGATTCAATAGCCTCCCATTAGATCCCATTATATGCCAATAAATAATGCAAGGAAGACAGTCAAGCTATTCGTCCCTAGACACCGCCGTAACTCACACCGATATAATGATCGCTATAATAGAAATAAAGTCTGAAACAAGGAAAGTTAGGAGTAATGAAACAAGACCACTTAGCCTATGCTAGAATTGTTGTTTCCTTTATAATACCTTAAGGAAAGTTATAGGTACATTCTTATATCACTAGTTTCTTTGTTTTATGTTTTGATCAGATGTTTGTTTTAAAGTTCCCTAACTTTATACTTGTTAACTCGATGCGATACAAAGACCTAGCCAGCTACAACCTTATGTGGTCCTGCCGGCTAAGGTACTATACCATGGGGAACAGTAGGAAAAACATGTAACAAAACCCTGTCCCAACTCCTCTCGCCAGTGTAGTAAAGTAAGATTGCCATTCCCAAATGAAATTGGAAAATGTTAATGTCTAGCGGAGGTCTGTGATAAGTTTATTTAATTGATTAATTCTTTCCTTTCTTCTGCAGCCTGTCAAGTTCTAAAGTGCCGAGACTTTTAGATGTTGTTAAACTAAAGTAGGTCACTGATGTTACTGACAAAAAGGACACAAATGGCAATGAGTTGATAGAGCAAATGCTGAAGAGCAATCCTGACAGTTTTGCGGTACACACACAATATCATTCGCCAGCCAGATGGACCACAGGCGGTCAGAGACTGGAGGCTCGTGTGCTTATGTTGCGTATATTGGGAGATGAGTTGTCCATCAATGAACTGCAATATTTGACTGATACATTTGTATTTTTGTATGGCTTCAACATAATACAAAATGGTAGATATGGAATATATAAAAGACATAGTCATCTATGTAATTACGAAGCATGAACTGATACTTTAGAAAGGCTAGTAGTCCAAGAAAATTTATCTAAATTGAAATTAAGAGCAAATGAGTCCGGCACCGTGATGTAATTTGCCATGACTTACATTATCAAAGCGAATATTTAGTTCATACCTTTAGTTTACTTTAGGACGATAATTTGAATTGTATGAAGCTTAATTTACCATTTAATAAGGATACATTTTCGTGGAGACATTAAAATTAATTGCTTCTACTATATGTTTTACAGTTCTAGCTGTGCCAAGAGATTATATTTGAATTTAGTTTATTATATTATAACGTATTATGTACCCAATCAATCTAATCATCTTATCGAAGTCTTCTGCTGGTTGTAGGCCGCTCCTAATACTATTAGGAGAGTTTATGACTTTACCAGTTTGCTAAGACGGGTTTTTGTTTCCGGTTTTCCTGAATAGCATGTGCACCAGTACAGGTAGCAAGGTGAAGCAGACCATGGATGAACGATGCAAGGAAGAAGGTGAAGCGGACATGAGAATCCTATCAATGGAATCTACGTTGGAAATATTTAACTAACATTTTTAAAACCCTAAAGCAATTTATGTGTACGGAACCACAGATATATGTTGTATATTTACCTGCATATTTAATTAATCTTCATAAAATAATGACACGCGTATCATAAAATCTTTCCAAGTAACAGGTAGTCAAAAATCGACGCCGCCGACGATATTTAAGTTTGTGATCGACGCAAAGACAAGTCGTTTCAACGTGTGAAGACGAGATCATTATTATCATGATTGGTGCCTTAATATTATGTTTCCTTAAGCGGTGATGGTGTGGTCGATCCCACGACGATGGTCGGGTCGAGGTGGTGTCAATTTCCATTAATACGACCATTATCAGAGCCGGTACATAAATCGCTCGCAGCATCGACCACCGGCTGAATATTTCATAACAGCACTTTTGGTTCATATTATGGTTGCTTTTTATAAAGTCAATGATTTTCGGCGTGTAATCATACGTGACAAAATGAGGATGCTATGTTAGCAAAACACGGGAGATATTCTGTAAATATCTTGTTGTGTGATTGATCCGATTGTTAGACATAATAATTTTATTTATATCCACCCAGCCAATCACGTATCAGGTAACAAACAGATAAAAGGTGGAAATATCTTTATATTGAGCTATAGCCTCAGGCTCAGCCCGCGGGGTGCTGTTTTCTCAATTAAATCTTTGACCACCTATTTAATCCCTTCCATTCCAACCCATTTTTTGCGATAAAAGGTATAGCCAATGTCCTTTCTTTTCTCAAGCTTTACCGGGTCTACTATGTTTGACCGAAAAGAAATTACCAAATTATCACTTCCCAAAAATTCGCATAATTTCATTTGCCGAATAATTACTTAGCAAAAAATCTCTATTTACCAATATTGTTACGCGAACGTTATGTTTGGGTATTGAACGTTTAAATAATAACTTATTTAACATCTAGTACTTTTACCAATTTTTTTTTGTTAGACGTTTCAGTTGGAAAAACATATTTTATGAAAAATACAATAAGGCAAATATTGCATTTTATCAATTTTCAATTTACCATTTCTGTTCAGTCAATTGTACCTGTAATCAATAACAAAATTTTTAAGTTTCGGAGTCACACCATCGAAATTGATGTTGATGTTGAATGGAGCGGAGCCTTCTAACTTAACTTTAATTCGACTTGGAACCATTTAGGAGTTACACCATGAAAATTGGTAACTAAATTGAAGCCTTAAATAAATGATTATATTATCATAAAATTGCATTATTATAATACCGAAAAATTCTTACTTTTGCCCTTTTGTTTTTTTGTCATATCAAATCATTTGACCGAACGTTTATTGTCTTAAGATTGTTTGCATTTGATTAAAGATCAAATGTCATAATGATATTATCCTTTGTAATATTCTGCCAAATGAGATTTTGACTAAATGAAAATGTGTGTACTAAAATTATTCCAATCATTGTATTGATATAAAAAAAAAATTGTTCGGGTAGTGAAATTTTGGCAAAATATTTTCGGTCAAACGGCAGGCGCCTTAGATCATCTAACCACAGGATGCGCCTTACTTAAGCATTGTTTTCTGCCAAGCCAATAGACCATTTGGCCTTTTGGCTTTATAAAAAGCACTGTACATCAGTACATCATTTTATATGATTAAACTAGTACATTTCATTGTAGTTGACTGTATAATAAAAATTAACACACAACAGCCATTACGCGTTTGTCGATTAATACATTTTTAAATATAATGAAATTTTATATGTCTTTGTGTTTCCCCCTTCACCCGCTATGAAAACTAGCAGAATATTTTTCTATGCGGTGGTTCGCAAAGGCTAGTCCCGTGATATATGGTCTAAGGCAGGCGCCCATAATTTTTACATCAAATACGACTTTTTTTTAAACTTGAGGGAAAATCCTCATGTATGCTATGCCTGACTCCTACCGACTAAAAAACCTCATGTAACGCCGTAAGCCTAAGGTGGGAAAGCCTTCGGAAGGATGTCCCAGGACATCGAAATACGACTTAGGATTCATTTTATCAATTCACCACAGACAGGGTGTTCATCCTCACACGTTGCTTCCTGAGCGCTCGAGCACGGTAAATATAAATAAATAATAATAAATATTCACGGACATCTCACACAACGCTATCTGATCCCAAAGTAAGCTAGGAATAACCGGCGTGTGTTATGGGTATCAGACCACGGATATTAATACTTATATACTTTTAAATGCATACATAATTTATACATAAAAACACCCAGACTCTTAAGACAAACATTTATGTGTCACACAAAATTTGGTCTCCGGTGGGAATCGAACCCACGACCTCCAGCACCACAGGCGGTATCACTACCGACTGCGCCACAGAGGCAGTCAAGGTAAGATCCGAATGATCTCCCTGCCTCGGTTTTCCCAAACGCCTACAGCATAGGGTTCTTCAAAAGGGATCTTAGAATGTTTTTACAGTGCCAGGCGCGCGATTGTGGCGCCTCTGGTGTTACAAACGTCCATAGGCTGCGGTGACCACCGGTACATCTGGTTGGACCATATGCTTGTCTGACACTTTAGTAGTATAAAAAAAACAGCCTTTGGCAGTCCAATGCTGGACATAGGCGTCTCCCAATTAAGGCCGCAATACACGGTCCTTTGCCTTCCGCATCCACTCCCCTCCCTGTCTCAGACCTTTTCCAATACATCGGTCCATATGGTGGAGGTTCTTTTTATTCCGGGAGCAAGTTCCTGTGTCCGGGATAAGTTCACCATGCAGTCGAACCCGCTGGCATTAGCTAGTTTAAAATACTTTTAATGTACTGAGCTTTTTACCTTTACACGTAAGTGTATTCATACACACAACATACTCATGTCTTCATCCCCTATTATACAAAGAAAAGATAAAATTATTGCTTATAATTCCCCCAATACGACATTATTTACGGACATCAAAGTCCGGTTCGTACAAAAATAGATATTAATTGGAGCACGAAGCCGTGTTTTGATATAATATTGATCACATTGAAGTGCGATTAAGTCTTTGTTAGGAATGGAGTCTCATAAAGGAATAGTTTTTCCTATCGCCAAATTATTACCTTTTGTAAGTTGCTTTTTTCAAAACCTACTATTTGTTCCAGTTTAGGCTTTAAATTATAGTAAAGTAAGTAGAATAATCCGCGCGCAACGAGTAGAATGTGGAACCATGTCAAAGAAAATAGAAAATGACCGATTTCAAGTATAGCGTTTGCAAAAAGGTTCGAAAATGTGTCATTTTCGATTTCATTTGACAAGGTTTGGAACGTACCAAATATGTATCAGAGGCGTTGCCATTTCTCGCCTCAAAATTGGACAAAAAACTTTTAGCCATTTGCACAATTACGCTTGTATCCCCAATAGGGAAATTACGATCGAACACATTTTGCTAGTAGCTATATTTAGTCCCCCGTAATGGTAGGAAAGTCTATTACCGGGTTTTAGGATAAATGTTGTCATTTGCCATCCACAAATGCAATTTCTGCAGTCTAAGCACCATTGCTTATTTAAAAATACTATTTATGTAACGAGTTCAAATATAGTTTTATATCATTTTTGTTGACCTAATTTCATCATATGACTACGGACCGATACAGGGACTAAGAGTGGAATCTTCCTTCATCAATCATCAATCCTTACAATATTAATCCTTATTATAAAATTCTATGCCTACAGTCATTTAATAGAGTTAACGTAGAGCAGTGGGAGGGCCTTAACTAGATTTCTACACAATTTCCCTTTGTTTCGACGCTTGAGGAAAACGATTTTTGTACACGAGGGATTGTACATAGAGGAAAAATTTATATTTTGACCTTTTCAATACCACAATGTGCGTAGGACGACATACCTAATTAGACAATTTAAATTTGATATCTCTGAAGATGATTTCAAGAGTAAATTGTTGGTAATTGTTGGTAGTTTAATGTAGGATGTATGTATATATGTAATGTAGGTAATTAGATTACTAATGATATAAAGAGTAGTACGAAATAATTGTCAGGCCGAAACGTCCAGTCTAATGACCATATACACGCACGCCAAAGTACCCTTAGAAGTATCATAAGTCCACAGCCTATTAATGTCAGCGAAACTTCTTTCATAACTGCACAATTACCACTAGGTGAGATCGCAGTGATAGCCAGAGTCTGCCGTGAACTCTGGTTCATTCTTCCGAGGCATACTCGGGGCTCCTGGCAGTAAGCAGTGGTAGGAAACAGTGTGGTTTAGTCAGAAAGAGTCCGGGATAGCACCTATGACGGATATCCACGCGTAAAAAATATAAAAAACGTATTTGTTTCGTGCAGTTAATATTGAACAAGATATGATGATGTTTCGTGTAGATGCAAGCAAAACACGGTCAATGATGAGCCAAAAATATGATTAATATCGCTTATTAATACTAACTAACTCGTAATAGCACGTGAAAACAAAACTATTATTTTGTTTTGGATGTGAGCCAGCACTCGTACAGAGTATTTTTAGGTAATAATCACATTGGATGCATCAGTGTCGCCATAGTTAGTTGGCAAGATTTAAATTCTTTTGTCGAAATTTCAAAACTAATTTGATGTTAGTTTGTGTTTTCATTTAGTTTTCTTCGCATTTTTTAGCATCTTGAGTTATTGTGTTTTTTTTTCGATTCTGACTTTAGTGATTGTGTTTGAGAATGTGTCTGAGTTAAAAGTCTAAGAGCCAGGTCAGAGAATCTCTCCTGGCTCTTGGATTTAATTCAGATTAAAGATTTACTTACAGATTTTCTCCTGTCACCAGGCACTACGGCACTAAACTTGCTCCTTGCGCCTAATTTAAAATATTCATTCTGATTACAAAATGGTTACAGATTATCTCTAGTTTCTTGTGCCTAGTGATGGCACGAGGCTTACTCATTGTATGAGGTATCCAAATAACTACTACCAAAGTGTAAAATATGTAATTCGCCTCTGCCAACTACAGAATATAGACGTAATTGTAAAGTAAGTGCGTATTTACATTACAATTAAGTCTGTATCTTGGAGTTGGCCGTGGAGGATAGATGAGGATATGGATCATTCCCAGTAGTTCCGCGGCCGTAGTTCTGTAACGGAACTAGTGAGACTTTTCGTCCCAATAGTTCCGTGGCGGAACTAGTGAGACTTCTTTTTCCCAGAGGGAGGAGAGGATGTATATTCTCTACCTTTTGTAAAATAAATCAATTAGTCAAATATACAAGTGTATTATACAAACTATTTGCAGATCACACAGATAACTTTTTACCGTGACTCAGTACAATGTTTCAGCTACTACATAACCCACCCGCAATACACTCTGCGCCACGGGGATAGACTCTTGATACATAATATTATAATAACTGGCTAATGCGCGCGGCTTCGCCCGCGTGTAATTTGGTTCCCATTCCCGCTTCCCGTGGGAACATTTTCCCGGGATAAAAAGTAGCCTATGTGTTATTCCAGACTATAAGCTATCTCTGTACCCAATTTCAGCTCAATCTGTTCAGCCGATAGAGCGTGATTGAGTAACAAACATCCAAACATCTTCACATTATTATTCGTTATTTTCTTTTGTCTGAATTTAAATTCGGATAAATGTGAACTTTTTATTACTGAAAAGGTAGACAGTCTTTCCACTATACACAAATTTAATTCTTTGGCGCCTAACATAAAAATTTTAGATAGCACATCTCTTCGCCTCCTGGGTTCCCCGGTTTTAGAAGAAGGTTTTCAACCCTTTTTAGAAGAAAAGCTACAACATTTCGATATTATTTCTGATCGATTACTTAAAATTTGTGTTCATTCAGCTTTCACTATACTCCGGTTTTGCCTTTTCGTTTCAAAATTTACTCATGCCATTCGTTCATTACAATTTTGGAAATTTATGCCACTTTTGGAAAATATAGATACTACGATTCAGCACACCTTATGCAAAATTTTAAATGTGGCATTGAACGACCGAGCCTGGCTCCAAGCGTCTCTTCCAGTGCGCTTGTGTGGTCTCGGTATTCGCAAAATTTCTAACATCAGTCTGCCAGCATTTTTGTCGTCAGTTCACGGCACTGAAGATTTAACCAGATAAATTTTAATTAACACACAGGTTGATTCTGAGGTGTCGTGTAACTGACGTCATAAATGCTTGGAAGATGGCTTGCCCCAATACTCCGTTGCCCGACAACCTATCCTCTCGGAGACTGTGGGATGTGCCGCTCTGTAACTTGTTAAGAGCTAATTTAATCAATACTTCTTCCAATATTGCAGAGCGTGCGCGTTTGCTAGCTGTGGGAGAGTGGGAGTCGGGTCTATGGATTCAAGCGCTTCCATCATCCAACATAGGTACTATGTTGGATGTTACTACCTTTCGCCTTGCCACATGTCTCCGTCTAGGTGCGCCGTGTGTTTCTCCGCATTATTGTCACACTGGAGAAGTTGCCGACAATCTTGGACGTCATGGCTTCTCGTGCAGCAGAAGTGCCGGCCGCATTTCTCGCCACGCCAACTTGAATGACATAATACGTCGGGCTCTTGTCACCGCGGGCGTACCCGCCGTTTTAGAACCAAACGGACTGGTGCGTGACGATGGCAAGAGGCCCGACGGTATGTCATTGTTGCCTTGGAAGATGGGTCGACCTTTGGTGTGGGATGCCACATGCGTTGACACCCTTGCGCCGTCACATCTTCCAAGCACAGCAGGTTGTGCAGGTGCTGCTGCTGCTTCTGCGGAAAACCTCAAACGGCGCAAATACTGTAATTTAATAGGTAATTATATGTTTGAGCCGTTTGGGGTTGAAACGTTGGGGCCTTGGGGTCCAAGTGCCAGCTTTTTGTATAAAGATTTGGCAAAGCGGTTAGTCGACGCTTCACGGGACCAGAAGGCTGGCTATTTCCTTGGACAAAGGATAAGCATTGCCATTCAACGTGGCAATGCTGCCAGTCTTCTGGGAACATTTCCAGTGAACGATGATGTGGTGGAATACTACGACGCATGTATGTAGGTATGTATAATAAAATTCTAAGTTCTTTTTTAAATTGTTTGTTTTAGCCTTTTGTAGATATTTCATTATAATAGTTGTAAATAAATTATAATATAAGTTGTAAATAATATATGTTTAAAATTAGTTACCTATTAATAAATTATAATAATAATAAAAAAAAACATCTTCACAAACTTTCACATTTATAATATTAGTAGGAAGTAGGATTCATATCCTTCAGGATATTACAAAATACCTGAATGTGTTCAAATTATAGAAAGAGAGGCTCTTCATACGAAATCTCTATATTTTCCATAAATTTTAATTGGATTACATCAATATTCAGAGAGGAATTTTGTCGGCGTCGCTCTTACCTAAGTATTTATTTTTAGAATTTATAACTCCGTTGGGTGATAAAGTCTTGCTATCTTTTGCTCAATACAGTGATCAAATTTACAAACTTTTCCAATTAAACGAATAAATAACATTATGCTTTTGAAAATATCCTATGAGGTATTACGATCACAAACTTGATTTAAGATTAGCTTGCGGAAAGCAATAATCGATTTCCTGTTTTGTAGTGTTATGCTTAATAATTATAAAATAATTAAAAAAAAGCTAGCGAGAGCACATTCTGTGGTAATTAGTGCCCTTTTTGATGAACATTCCACGGAATTGTAGAGATTATTGATCGAGCGAGCGAAGCGAACGTGAGAGTCTCCGATTCGACAGTAAGGACGATTTTGCTTTCGACCGTATGTCTGTGTGTATGTCAGTTTCGGTGCAGAGGACGCATTTCTTGACCGATTTTCATCAAACATGGTACACGTGTTCTTTGATTTAAAGTACAACTTTTGGTAAGAGTTTTTTTTTATTATGGGAACATGGGAGAGAAAAGGGATGAAGATTGCTTTTGCGTTATTTATGAACGGATCTTGAGGATTTTTGACTGAAACATAGGATACGCTTTTTCACAGGTTGTTTTTTATGGTTGCTTGCGAGGTCTACTCTTCTCAAAAGTGCTTGAGAAAAAAGGAATATTAGGTGACGTTTTGTACACACTGCTGGCCTTTCCCCAGTATTGGGCGTTAACTGGGTGATATTAATTGATTGGCTGATAATAACTGATAGCTTTTATACACATCCTTGTGTTTACACGAACTCATTAAATGTTTAGGCATCAATATATTTTTTTCTACATGTGTTTAATTCTTAACTCATAGAGAAAATATGCAATAAGCTTTGCACTTCAGATAATGTAGTAATAGTCAACAAGGATTTGATGAATATTTTATTTGATTATAATGTAGGTAGGTACTTAGAACAAGGGGAAAGCACCACATAGAGTGGCCTTTCTAGATGAACGACCAGAACAGTGTCGCTCGGCTATCACAACACAACAAGGCCGTGTCCACTAGATTGATCGGCCCTTGACTGAAACAAACATCGCCTTTGTTTGTGTGCTAAACCTATATGTATACGACCACCAAAATAAGTGTAGGCCTATGTACCTAGTCCTACAAAATAAAAAAAAAAACAACCCGAATATACAAGTCGCTGCGAAGCACTACTAGGTATCGCCTGTCGCTGATGCGAATCCATAAGTTTCCTTTACTTTTCCCCCGACCAAAATCCTACCTTAAGAAGTTTTCACTTCAAAACCAGCGTCTTCAAAAATAAACCTAAACCTACATAAACACCAATCAACGCATTGCATATGCACAATCTTAGCTCTTAACTGACGGGTAAATCTTGCAAGTCTTGCAACACCACTATCAAGTAAAACTGTTCTGCAATGTTGCTAGTCGTGGCGTTTAAAATGTTAAGTTTATGGGTGTCATGTCAACCGCTGTCGTCTGACTATAATTAAGACGTAGCGTCACATGAAACTAGTTCTCGTGGACTGATGCTATTGAGAGCTAAACGCAGATGCTGCGGTAGCATGGCGTAAAGAGGCTGTATTTATTTGAATTATTCAGGTAAAAATAATCATAGTGTTAGTTATTTTGCCATGGGTCACAGGTAGACCCTAGACAGAAGTCAAGCAGAGTCTGCTTGTGACTATAATAGGTGTGACCCAGTCGAAATGGCAACCAAATTTAAGGTGAATGAGCATGAACGACATGAAATCTATGTTCTTATACTTACCATATCAGTAAGGTAGCAATAAAATTATATTGTTCATCTTGACAGTACAGTAATTAAGTATTGCTAGTGTCAAATTATCTATTTAAAGCATATTGTTAAAATGTACGATGCATCAGAGCTATAAAACTTGCATAAATTATGGAGTTCAATTGGCGATATTGTGTTTCATGTCCGGCGGTTTAGACACGGCCGGGGTATATCTGCGTGAAAAGGGCGAAATATTGCAGAAATTTCAAACTCGACAGGACAGCGTTCGATTCGTCGCGGTGTAGGATTTCATTGCGCTATATCCACTTCGAGCGCAACAACGCTCACATGCTTACGACAAGCTCTTACTGGTTTAGACGTTTATTGATAGCAACCTTTTTGTGTAAATCGAGCTTATTAAAATTACACTTAGTTTCGCATTCGTCGTTTTATACGCGCGGTTAATTTACTACCCTATTATAAGTGGTATCTAGATTATTACTTTATCTACGTCGTTCGAATTTACTGCCTGCCGTTAACTGTAAGATATTCTTAAGGTTAAACTGCAAGCTGCACTATTGAATTTGAATGTTACCAATTATTAGTAATTGCAAAAGTGTTTATAACGTCGGGAGCAAAAGGTAGCGTATGTCTTCAATATCGGTAAGCAAATATCGTATCGGGAGATGCTATCCGTACTATTGTTAATCCGGTAATTTGAATTTATTGCACCATGAATAAATGGTGTGGTTAGTGGAGGCTATCGGGGAACACATCGACATAGCAGCCGTGTAGTGAGCGCGATGTCGCCTTGTGGTGGTTGCCGCGGGCTGCATATTGCCATGCTGCCTACCGACCACCGTCTAATGCACCTGCGTTCAATCTGACACGTCAATACACCTGAATAACGGACTCTTTATTTTGTGTATTGCCTGTTTAATACTGGAAGTTTAGACGTAACTTAGCTAATACGTACAAAATATTGACTTTTTTCCGTAATTTGGTGATCCGTGAGGCGTACCTAAGTACATTATTATACGTAAGTATAACGTATTTTAATTTATGCAATAGTAATAAAATAACATAAACAGAACCTTATCATCAGTTGCATCCAATAAATTAGTATCAAAGTCCGGTATCCCGTGTTCGCTGATTAGGCAGAGAATTTTGGCCAAAATATTTACATATAGTCAAATTTAAGTTTTAGAAATACCTAATCCTTCGCTGAAAAGTTGTCACTGAGCAGGAGCTCAACTTTTCGGTCAAAAGTCTCTGCCTAATAGATATCTAGATAAATTGAAACATATAGACAAATTGAGTTTTATTATTTATGTTTAGGAAAACATTAATAATAAAACTCAATTTATCTAGTTCCTACAGGATGTGCTAGCGCTACTAATGACATGAGGATACAGTAGACCAATTATAATCAACAAGACACAATATTTTTTGTTCAAAAGCAATATGTATTACAAACCGATATATATCAAGTCTGCTACCGTCAATTATTATTTATATCACATACATATTCCATTACACTAAATAAACATAGCAGATAATCAAGCTTCCTGTAAATCAATAGTAGTTACGGTTATGTATGTTGAAACTAATCTCGCTTATTCCTTGTTTTAGATGTGATTGTTTCTCCATAATAGGCGAACCGTTTTCTAATCGGAACATCCTCCGGTGGCCGTGTCCGCGTACTGCGTTAATTAGACTCAGATTGTATTCTACGAAACATACCTACTTATAGTATTATTGGAGGCCAGCTCCTAACCTATGATTACAGTGATATTGTTGTAATTCATTTGCTTCCTTAGATTAAAATATTTCACTTTGATACTAGTATAGATTCGATCTCCAAGAAGAGTTATCTCTATTTTTATTTTGTAAGTCTGGGAGTAAGGTTTCAGGTATTCTCGTGTAATCACACTTTTATTTTAACTAGTTGCGGAAGAAATAAGGTAATTACCTACTACCCGTTCGCTCTAACTTTGCCGCTGGCGTAGAGGCGTATACCCGAATTGTTAATTAGACGAAGTAAATTGACAGTAGCTAATGTCACTTCGTCATAGAAAACAAGCAACATTGTATGAAGAAGTGACATTAGTTGCTGTCAATTTACTTCGTCTAATTAAAAATTCGACTTTAGTATGGAGCCGAGCGGCAAAGTTAGAGCGAACGAGCAGTACTTAAAATAGTTTTACACACGTCCTTATTTACATTTATTGTATTTCTTTTAACTTTACTGTTGGTGACTGAATTAGGATCAACCTCTATAGTAAATTATTCAAAGTATTTTAAGCACTGAGCTTCGATGTTTTATTCCTTTTTTACTAAATTTAGGGGTAGAATTTTGTAAAATCTTTATGTAATAAGGAAAAATTAGCTTACTCTAAAAATTTCAAGTTTCTAGGTTTCAGGGTTTCAGCTGGGAATCGATACGCGAGTGTATTTAGATTTAGTACCGTTTCTTCATACATCAGTTGTCATTCAGTCTTAACTCTTATAATGTGACATGTTTGTATCTTCAATATTTTTTAAATACTAAAACAACAGCTACACATATAAATGTTTCCATCATTTCTCTACTTCAATTCGCTCCACATCACCAATGCCGGAAACCTATATCATTTTAATATTTTTAATCAGAATCAAATGATTATCGCAGTTAGTCTGGCAATAAATATAGCACAATAAGATCATTCATTGTGATTATCCTGTCTTTTTGTGTCTAATTAATATTGTTGGAACTTTGCTCACTTCTCGACATTTAGGCTATGTTTAAATAGCCGTGGTCTTGAGTAGACTAATAGACTATCTACTACGAGTAGACTGTCTATTAGTCTACTCCAGACCAAGGCAAAACTAAGGATATCGTTTTAAAGATATTTATTAGACGTAAGAAAGACACGAAAACCATATTGAATGATACAAATCGTGTGTGTTTACAGATTTTGAAAACCAAAATAACTGTTTTTAAATTCACACGACTTGCACTGCACTGCATAATAAATCCCGGGTCTTTTTCGCGTTTAAATATATCGGCGAAAAAGACCCGTGAAAATTTAAATGTATACGCGAAAAAGACCCGTGATCTATAATGTGGTCCAGGGGCAACTATAGGCTATAACAGCCATGCTATGGTTAGAATCCCAGGTTCAATGAAATATTTGCGTGATATGCAAATATTTGTTTCGAAATTTGTGTGTTTTCTATGTATAGTTTGGGTGTGTGTATGTTTTTAGAAATATTTAAGTATTTTCTTCAGTTGTTCAGATACTTGACTGCCTCTGTGGCGTAGTCGGTAGTGATACCGCCTGCGGCGTTGGAGGTCCTGGGCTCGATTCCTGGGTCGGTCCAAATATTTGTGTGATCCACAAATGTTTGTTTCGGAGTTTGGGTGATTTCTATATATACTATGTATGTATTTAGAAATATATAAGTATGTATATCAGTCTTCTAGATCCCATAGCACAAGCTAGTATTAGCTTAATTTAGGCTAGATGATGTTGTGTGTGAATGGCCATAAAATATTTATTTATTTTATGTTTCTATCCCATTCCGCAGCCTATATTATAGTAATTTAATCTAATCTAATATATCGCTGCGTAAGAATATTTAAGACTTACTGATTTGACTTCCGAGGAAAAAGTAGAATTTTAAAATAAGGAACAGAAACAGCTATGGCACGATATTACCAACTGCAATAAAAGATAGACAATGTAGGGATAGTAAATTATTTAAATCAGCCGACTGTGTATGTAGTAAAATAACGGAAATCATTATCAGCATCGCGTCGTTGATGGTATTCAACGGTGCCGGTGCTCAGTCGCGACCTGCCATGAGGTGTGGACCAGCAATCAGGAATCATTATTTACGGACAGCTATTATCACCTCATGGCTTTTCTGGTTTATTATCGGCACAGCTCGTTATGTTGTCCTGTGACGGATAAATTATGCTATTAAGTTAGCAGATTGACAAAGTTATTTATGATTTTAAGTAAGAGCGGGCTGCGTGGCGTCCAGTGCGCCCATTGTTAGTGTTTCCACCGCATCGTAACTTCCCAGATTAAGGGTAATTCTTAGGTGTTTTGTAAGAATCATTTACTTTTAGGTGATGAAATTTAAAAGCTGTGGATGATAAGAATTATCTAGACTCTGTAACGTTGTGAAACAACGGGGGCAAATATTGATTAACATTAGGGGTTTAGAATCGAAAATTAGATCAACATATGAAAGCGCCATCTACCGAGTAAGTGTCGCAACGGCGGAAGCCTTATTCGTATTTAAAAAGCGGTCTTGACGATTGAGTAGTTTCGAGTGGTGCCGCTAGAGGCGCTGTACAAACATATATAAACAACCGCGCGCGAATTTCAAAGAGCATTACTAAAATAATCTAAATATACTAGTCGCGAAGGCGTAGGTGTATCAGAGTATAATTTCATTTAAAGTGAAGAAACATAGTAAGGAGCCAAGTACTCCCAAAGTGATCAGCGATTTAGCTGCGAGCGTCAATAACCCTATCATTGGGTGAGTCAAATTAATTATAACGAATCTAGATTTTTAAAACAGTGAAAATTAACGGCTGTTGGTCAACCCTGTTATGGGAGGGTAGATTACAGGGGTGTGAAAAAAAGGTCTCTGTAAAATTAGTAATAACCAAACATTGTAAGGCAACCGACTCCTAAATGGTTTAACAGGGATCGGCTGTCTTAGCAATGGGCGGGAAAAAGGGTTCCAGCTAACCCGTCTTCTGGAACATTCCAGGGTCCACCCTACGGGTTCAAGAAATCCACCCTACGGGTTCAAGAAATCCACCCTACGGGTTGTCAACATCCACACTACGGGCTGTAGAAGTCCACCCTTCGATTCGAAAACACCGTGCCAGCCGAATTTGTGGACGGCACGGCTACCTGGCGAACTGCAGCGGGCTACAGGAAGACCAATACTGAGATAAGTCGAACCCTGAGGGACCTTCGGGAATCGCTGAAATCGTTGCTCCCGAACGCGAACCACGACCCCGAGTTTGATTTTAAATAAACCGGCATTTTATATTTCCACATTCTTCTTTTATTAATCTCTTTCAATTTCCTGAAAGCTCATAGCTTTTCAGTGGCGCCCATATCGTGGTTTCGGGTAGCGAGAAAGCGATTTCCGACGGGAGTCGGGAGGTCATAATTATAAGATATTTTAATCTGTGTAAAATAGTCTTAAGAGTGCCCGTTAGCGGGGTAGTTTCCCTCAAAATTATCACAACTACCCAGGAATTTGGCTCTCCTGACCTCTGCTGCCAACTTGTTCTGTCCGGCTTATTTTGTGTGTTTTTTATTAATTTTAGACAGATTTCGGCAAACTCAAGAACAAGGCAAAATTTGAATTTTTCTCAACGTAAATTGTAATTTTTCCAAATTTTAACGGTCCCCAATTTATTTTTCACACCCTCAAATAGTTGTTTTATGGTGGAAAATTTTTAATGAAATTTAAAGTAAAAGTTTTTTTTTTTTCAATTTTAAATAGTACTTTGTTAAAGTCTGAAGTAAAACTTCTAATTTGAAACGCTTACATTAATTTTCGTAAGTGAATTGTATTGCCTATATTCATCGTAAAAAGTAGTCACAGTAAATCACCACCACAAATTTTATTTTTTTACGGCGTCAAACCGCCTCAATTTGTGTATTATTTTGTTGTATTTCCTATATGTAAATTACAGCGAGACCAACAGCCGACAATCACACTTCTGGGTAACAATCCCTATTGAAATTTCACTTTAGTAAAACGAAAGATTTTACGAATTTCACTTCACGTAAATTATAAAAGATTCATAATTGTTTCACTTTTCGAATGACGTAGAATTCTGATACACTGAAATAAAACTGTAAGAAAAAACATTCCAAACGTAGATCACGCAGTGAAAACATTCTTGCCATAACAATTGTAAACTTATAACTTTGATTCGGGTTCTGAATAAACAACGGCAGATGTGGCTTTCATAACGTTTACGAGTAAGTTGAATTACTAGCTCGATAGTAGAAGAATTTTTTTTTTCCATATAAACTGTGGGTGGAAGTGAATAAAATACACTCCGGACACCAACAGTCTCATACAAAATATTTCCAGAAGCGTCCAAGTACGAATCGGTTTTTCAAACAATTCGAAATATTCAAGGGTTCCGTGGTGGTGAGGAACAATTTACATAAAAGGTTGGTTACTACTATATAGTTTATTTCAAGAACCGTCCAAGTGCGTATCGTCTTTGACACAGTTCATAATAATTAAGGGTTCCGTAGTAGTAAGGAACGATTTAAAAAAAAAAAAAAATTAGTGGTACGAGTTAAAACAAAACTCTTAGTACGTTCGTGGGAATAGTTACATTTTAATAAAAATAATATTAACGTCAAAAATTATATTAATCGATTACGGTCAAACATTTAGCTAACTTCATCAACCCATCATCATACACCTCACTTTCACTACTTACTGCTTCGGATTAGATTACATTCAAACACAGACAGACAGACAGACAAGAATATCTAGTAGGGTCCAAATTTTTATTTGAGTGAAGGAACACTAAAAGGTAATATTTCCAAACTTAAGATTTCCTAAAGCAAATACTAAGTTTTATAAAGGTTCAATTTAAAATTTAGTTCAACGAACCCTAAAAAGTAGAATTTATTCTTGTGTTATTCTGCGGGTGTATCGAAAAATATTCACATTCCTTAACATTCAAGAACGTAAACAGACAACGATAAGGGCCGTCGTTCACTACAACAGAATTCGTTAGCGAATATAGCGAACATTCGTTGTTTACATGAAATTAACTTTTCATATAAAATAAGTAGCAAATAAACACACTATACACTATACTATTAGAAAATAATCATCATCACTAAAGGTTCCCGGCAATAGTAATTGAAATAGTCAGTACAATGGCATTCAAATCAAATTTCACATCACTTCCAAAGGCGGAACTTGCATATGAAGTTAAGATCCGGGGAGAGGAACCTGGTTCAACGGTGGCAGCCCTCAGGCAACAAATTAAAAAACTAAAGATAACCACGGACGAAGAGGACTTACAGGTCTCCCCTTTGGATTTGGAGGAAGACTTAGTAGGGTTGTATTCCTCGCTGGCCGTGTTGGAGAAGAACGTGGCGTCCCTTCAGGACAAATACATACTAGCATTATTGACTAGCTCCAAAGCCTTATGTGCTCACATGGAGTCTAGGTTTGCTAGAATCATTCCCCCAGAGGAATCAGATCTAAAAGAAAGATACGACGACTTTCATCTCACTTTCAAAACTACATACAAGAGATTGAAAGCCATATCCGAAAGTTATTCGCATGCATCAAACACCAGCGAATTTGATGATGCGGACGAGAGCATTGCTGCCCCTACCAATGAAGCGCAGGAGGCAGAAACCCTCGCGGAGATGAAAGAGAAAGCAAATAGCAACAACCTGAGAGAGAGTCACTTTCTAAATCGTCCCGTAATATATGAGCGATGCTTTCTTACGGAGCTTTCCAAATTTAAATACGACGGGAATTCGGAGGTACACTCTTTCATCGAGCGGGTGGAAGATTTTAAACAAGCTCGAGAAATCGACGACAAGAGATTGTTAACAGCAGCCTCTGAACTATTCACAGGCAACGCTAGGCATTGGTACCGCAGTAATCGCGATAGATTTGCGTGCTGGCAAGACCTAACGAATGCACTAATACAGGATTTCAGAGTCAGCAACTACGAATACCGCCTATGGCAGGAAATTCGACAACGCACTCAGGGAAACGGAGAAGGAATAGTGGTGTACCTGGCCATTATGGATGGAATGTTTGCTCGTCTAAGCAACAAGGTGTCGGAAACGGAAAAACTACACATTATCTTAAACAACATCAGACCCGTCTACGACAACATCCTAGCAACCAATGGAGACATAGTCTCGTTGGAACAAGTAAAAAACATATGCAAAAAACATGAGGACATGGTGGCACGCAGAGCGTTCTTTACCGAGCCTCCAACAGCATCTGAAGGGATGGTAGCAGCGGAATTCGCATTTACAAATAGTAAGACTGCGAGCAAGACCTCAACATCTACAAGAAAAAGTTACAACAACTTTAACAGAAACCGCAGTAACTTCCCAAGCAGCAGAATTGCGACCAATACCTACGGGAACAGGAACGCTTACAGCGCAGGTTACAACCGCGACAGTCGTAACTTCAGATCGCAAAACACTGTGGCGGCGACAACATCGGACGACACACGGCCATGTTCGAAGTGTGGTTCCAGGTATCATTTGACTATGGCATGCCGAAATACGAATGAGTCGTATGGTTACAAAGGTGGGACAAAAGAAGTTAGGTCTACAAAATGCAAAAACGAAATTACAAGTCAGAAGGAATCTTCTATACTCTCCCCATTACCTACAAATGACCCCAGGCCTTACGCCAAAATAACAATTATGTCAAACCCACAGTTAGAAGCATATGGATTGTTGGACACAGGAGCCGCAATCACAATTTTAGGTAACAACTCACACAGAGTGTTACAAAATATAGGATATAAGATAGAGGAAGACACAAGTACAACGGTTACAACGGCCGGCGGACACACAACCGTAGTACAAGGAAAGGTAAAATTACCCATCAAATTCGAAGATAAAACTCACATAATTACGGCGTATATAGTGCCTAACATAAACACTAACCTAATATTAGGTATAGATTTCTGGCTCAGATTTAACCTATGTCCCAAGTACTTCGGACATATACCCATATTAGTGGACGATGACCCTAAATTGTCATCAATATCCGAAGAGCAAAACAAACTGTATGACTGGCGTAGTCTCACGCAACAACAACGCTTAATAGCAGAAAAAATGATATCCAAATGTGCCGAAATATCATATGAGAAATTAGGGCTAGGCAGAACACATCTGATAGAACACACAATAGATACGGGAGACAGCAAGCCAATCAAACAACGTACCTATAGAATGTCCCCTGAGAAAACACGAATAGTATCAGAACAAATAGACGAGATGCTAAAGGCTGACGTCATCGAGCCTAGTCAGAGCCCGTGGTCAAGCCCCGTACTAATCGTGAATAAAAAAGACGGGAAGCCCCATTTCTGCCTGGACAGTCGCAAGCTCAATGCAGTCACAAAAAAGGACGCATACAGCCTGCCATACATATCAGAGATATTAGACAACTTGAGAGAAGTGAAGTATCTAACAACACTGGATCTCTCCAAAGCCTTCTGGCAAATTCCTTTAGCGCCAAAAGACCGGGAAAAAACAGCCTTCTTCATCCCAGGACGAGGAGCATATCATTACAAGGTTTTACCATTTGGATTAAGCAACTCAAGCAGCTCACAACAAAGACTAATGGACAATCTATTTGGGCCACAGTTTCAAAACAAGGTGTTCTGTTACATAGATGACATAGTGATAGCGTCATCTACATTCGAAGAACATGTGTCACTCATTTCAAGAGTTCAACAAATATTAAAAAGGGCAAATCTAACCATCAATCTGGAGAAATCTAATTTCTTCAAAGACAGGCTAAAGTTCCTAGGGTACATTGTGGATGGTCTGGGTCTCAGAACAGATCCGGAGAAAGTCAACTCAATCCTGAAATTCCCGGTACCAACAACAAAGAAGGACGTTAAGAGGTTCTTAGGCACTGCGTCATGGTACAGACGGTTTATACCCAACTTCAGTACGATTGCTGCACCTCTTAACAAACTGACTACAACAAAGAAAGGAGCCCCGGCATTTCGTTGGAACACAGAGGCGGAAAGAGCGTTCATGGAACTAAAAGCACATTTAATAAAAAGCCCGGTACTAAAATGTCCAAAATACGATGAACCATTTCAGGTACACACAGACGCAAGCAACTTTGGCATTGGTGCCATGTTAACACAACTACACGAGGGAGTAGAACACCCTATAGCATATATGAGTCGGTCACTGAGCGGGCCGGAAAAGAATTATAGTGTAACAGAACGAGAATGCTTGGCGGTGATAGCCGCATTGGAACATTGGAGATGCTACCTAGACAATGGTCACAAGTTCATGGTGTATACTGACCATTCGGCACTAAAATGGTTCATTTCATTAAACAATCCAACCGGCCGGTTAGCTCGTTGGGGCATACGGCTTAGCTGCTTCAACTTCGAGCTAAAGCACAGGAAGGGCAAAGACAACATAATACCAGACGCATTGTCACGAGCTGTACCAGTGTCTACCATATCCACGAAACAATGCAAAGTCACCGACAGCAAGGACGAATGGTTCATTAAAATATGCAACGGCGTGACTAGCTTACCGCAGGCATACCCCAACTTCAAAATAGAGAACGACGTACTATACAGACGAACTGACATAAAGGACTTTGTAAACAATGAGTTCGAGTGGAAAACGGTAGTACCACCCGAAGCGAGAAACGCAGTATTTCGAGAAAACCATGACTCACCTACAGCCGGACACTTCGGTATTTTTAAAACATACCATAAAATAAAGTTACGGTATTACTGGCCGGGGCTATATAAGGACACGGTAAGCTATGTGTCATCTTGTGAAAAGTGCAAAGCACACAAACATGACACTCAAGCATCCATAGGTAAGATGGGCCGTCCCAAACAATGCTCTCGCCCGTTTCAGACAATTTCGACTGATCTAGTAGGACCCTTACCGGTCTCTAAAAAACAACACGTATACATTCTCGTCGTCACGTGTTGTTTCTCTAAATATTGCTTAATCTTCCCACTACGCAGAGCTACCGCAGAACCAATAGCCAAAATACTAGAGGACAGTGTTTTCATGGTACATGGCATACCACAAACGGTATTAATGGATAACGGTGTCCAATTCATAAGCAAAGAGTTGAACACATTATTTACGAAATATAAAATTCCCAACATCAACTTCACACCTAAATACACACCCCAAGTAAATACCGTAGAACGGTACAATAAAACAATAATGACAGCCATATCAATATTTACCAATAATGACCATCGATCATGGGACATACATATCCCAAAAATCCAATTTGCGATCAACAACTCGATCAACGCGTCCACCGGTTACACACCAGCATATTTGGTTCATGGTAGGGAATTGGTAACATGCGGGTCACATTACTTACAAAATGATGACCCAAGTGAACTTAACCTATTGCCTAGAAACATATACGCGGAGAACCTAGGATATCTCGCAGAGGTGTTCAACACAGTACAAGAGAACCTCTGGCGTAGCCATCTAAAGTACGCACACCATTACAACACGAGACACCGACACGCACAATTCGAAGTAGGCGACATAGTGTGGAAAAAATGCTATTTCCAAAGTGACAAAGACGCATACTTTTCTAAAAAACTGGCCCCCAAATTTATCAAATGTAGGGTCAAGGAAAAGTTATCAAATTTGGTCTATATCCTGGAAGATATGACAGGAACAAACCTAGGAAGTTGGCACGTCAAAGACATAAAACAACATTCGGTATCGTCCATTGCATCGGTGAGACGAATAACATAAACATTCCTCAACTATGCGTGTACGAATGCAGATAACGGTAAAGGCCGTAACACACTGCGCTAAGATGCGTATGCGAATAGTTTATAGAGTACATCAGTACAGTTACACAATAGTGTTTTTGATAATTATTTTTGGGAAAATATAAGGGTGTTAGCACACCGTCATATAATTTTAGTACTTAGGTCGCACATATAGGTACCACATTTCATGTCATGTTACACGCATACATGTTATCATACGGAAGTTTCACAATTACACTTACATAATAATTAGGTAGTAGATGGTCATCACATATTCATCACAATTATCGTCACACACAATTCCAAACACTTCATAAGCAGTTTTTTTTTTGTTTGTTTGTTTACATAGTGACACTTGAACTTCATGTTGTGTGACTCCCAAAGGCGGAAGTAGGAGTCAAACTGGTTACAGGCGAGTCAGTTTCGTAGATTAGAGAAAGTGACTCAAAGGTCTTAAGTTTTGGTTCCCGACCAAAGCTGACGGGTTATTATATAGCATGGAATGTAGTGTGACACTGGCCTTAGATGCAACGATAAATAACACGTTTACATCAACACGATTACGTCAGCAGCTTACGCGCAAACAAAACAAAACTTGCACAGGGGAGATTTCATACGTACATACATACATATTATTTATTTAAGCACGCACATACATTTTACACTGCCATGGTGGCATACAAGGGTACCATATTTTTTTGGAGATTTGGCATAATGGCCAGAGAGCGTTTATCTTCGTTATTTATTAGGGTTGACATAATAGTCATAGTCAACATTCTTCTACTAAAGTTGCGAATAAGCACTTAGCTTTGTTATTGCTACTAAGATTGCGAATAAGCACTCGTTTTTTTATTTTATTTTGTTAAAGGGCTAAAATAGCCTAGTAATTAGTTAGGGACACTACACACTACACACTACACACGACTTTCAAATAAGTACACATAACAACGTGACAAACACATGCCGTGTTCGTCATGGGGACATAGGGGTTAATTAGCATCACGGAGGATTCTGCGAGTAAATTATTTCTATCACTTTTCTGTTTCTTGGTTTAGTTGGGAGTTTTCTGTTAGTTGGAAGCATGGGTCTATCCCTAACAGAGTTCGTCGGTTACTGTTAGTTGGCAGCATGGTCGTGCCCTAACAGATTTATCATCATCATCATCAAGTGCCTCTCCATCTACTGGAGGTCGGCCGTCAGCTTAGCGAACTTTCTTCTATTTTGTGCCAAGCGAAATAGCTCTTCAACGCTGGCAATGTTCGTCCACTCTCGGATGTTCCTCAACCACGATTTCTTTCTTGCTCCAGCGCGCCTCTTTCCCTCTATTTTGCCCATCATTATTAACTGGAGAAAATGATATTTATCGTGCCTCAATACATGTCCGAGGTACGCAACCTTTCTTCTCTTAATGGTTTGTAAGAGTTCTCTATTTCTACCGACGCGCTGAAGAACTTCTATGTTGGTAACCTTCTGTGTCCAGCTAATATGGAGCATCCTACGATAGCACCACATCTCGAAGGCTTCGAGGTTTTTCTGGGTATCGGCTTTCAACGTCCAAGCCTCGCTACCATACAACACTACCGACCACACATAGCAATGAAGCATTCGCACTCTGAGCCCTATCGACAATTTACGGCTGCACAAAACCTTCTCCATTTTCTGTAAGGTAGATCGGGCGATTTCAATCCGGGTTCGAATCTCTTGTTCACTGTCCCATTCTTCATTCACCCAAGCACCGAGGTATTTGTACATACGCACTCGCTCAAGATCTTCGCCCGCAACTCGTATTCTGGGGTTTAGATCATTGCTCCTGGAAACTACGAGAATCTTGGTCTTTGTCGCGTTCATGCTTAATCCCGCTCTCATGCTAAACCAGCTGACTCTATCCAACAACTTCTGCATGTCCTCTTCCGTCGAGGCTATCAGTACGGTGTCATCAGCGTATCTCAGGTTGTTAACTATTTTGCCGTTAATTTTGACTCCGACGTTTAAATTTTCTAGTGCTGCTGATATTATAGCCTCAGAGTATAAGTTAAAAAGCACGGGAGACATAACGCAGCCCTGTCTGACCCCACGACAAATCGGTACTTCATCGGTCTCAGTGTGATCCACTCTAACAGTTGCCCTCTGGTTCCAGTACAAGTTCTTAATAATCCTTATATCCTTGCTGTCCAAACAGACCTCCCTTAAGCGCTCCATTAAGATGTCGTGTTTTACGCGATCAAACGCCTTCTCATAATCAATGAAACACAAAATGACATCAGTCTGCATATCTCTGCATTTTTGTACTAGGACGTTGAGGGCAAACAAAGCTTCACGCGTACCCATGCCCGATCGGAAACCAAATTGACTGTCTCCTAGTTGTTCATCGCATTTTGGTCGTATTCTATTATGAATGATGGTCAAGAATACCTTTAGCACGTGACTCATTAAGCTAATTGTACGGTACTCATTGCACTTCTTAGCTTTCACTTTTTTGGGTAAAGTAACAAATGTAGACTTGAGCCATTCATCGGGCACCACACCAGAGTTGTAAATTTCATTAAAGAAATGTGTAAGTGCGTCCACATAGTTGTCCTCTAACAGCTTAAGCACTTCCACGGGTATACCATCCGGACCCAACGCTTTTCCAGTCTTAGCTGCCCTTAATGCCTGCTTTACCTCAGATGTTATAATCGGTGGCCCAGTGTCATCAGTTATCACATCCTCAATAGCCGCACTTCTAGAGACGTCGGCAAACATTATGATCACGTAGTCATGCCACGTACTCTGCCTAGTCTTCAAATCGAGAAGCAACACACCACGGTCATCCGACAGCATGGTCGAACTAGGTTTTCTGTTAAGCCCTGCCAGTTCTTTGATTTCTTTATGGAGATTAAAATTATCATGCTTATGTAAAAGATCTTCAATATTCTCACACTTCTCTCTGTACCAGGCATCTCGGGCTGACTTAATTTTCCTAGTAATGAGTCTGTCCAATTCCACATACCTATTTGGATCCCTGGTCTTATGCATTCTGCGTTCTTCCATCATCTCCAAAATTTCGTCTGTCATCCACTGTTGCTTTTTGACAGTACAACTAGGTTTCAGCAACGTGTGAGAAATATGAGTGACAGTAGTTTTCAGCGCAGAATACATCTCCGAAGGTGTTGGCGATCCTGTCAACTGATTTTCAGCCCATTCATTAATAGCATTCGACACTCCTGCTCTAATCGCTGGATCCCGAATCCTTTTTACGTCAGGTTTGGAATTAATGTTTTGCTTTTGTGGGTATTTAAGCTTACAACGCATTCTCACTACAACTGGGTTGTGATCTGATTTTATATCGGCTCCCGGGTATGTAACAGCGCTTTTGATCGAATTCCGAAACCGTCTATTAATAATCACATAATCTATTTGATTTTTCACAATGTGACTATCCGTGTGCATTGGAGACGTCCAGGTATAAAGGCGACGAGGATGTAGTTTGAAGAGGGTATTTGTAATTGTGAGCTCTTTTTCTTGGCAAAATTCTATTAGAGTGTCACCTCTCTCATTTCTGGTACCCAACCCATATGCGCCCGTTACACCGTTCACGGTAGTGGATCCTACCTTAGCGTTTAGGTCACCCATGATGATATTCATTTCGTGCTTTTTAGTGAACCCGAGAAGTGTATCAATCTGACCATAAAACTCCTCGATCTCAGACATTGGCTTCTTTCCAGTCGGAGCATACACCTGTATAATGTTCATGTTTACCGGTTTGCAACTAAGTTGAACGAGCATGACACGATTCGATAACGGTATAAAATTAGTCACCGATTTAGATGCATGTTTACTCATAAGAATTCCAACACCATATGGTTCGGTTGACTGCCCACCGCCAGAGTAGTACAATACTTTTCCCTCGTCCGTGTCATACCGACCCTGTCCTGCCCATTTTGTGTCACTTACGCCCAGCACATCGAGCTGCAATCGTGCCATTTCCTTAATAACATTCGGAAGTTTTCCATCCGCTTTCATCCCTCTCACATTCCAAGTTGCTAACCTAATCGATTCTCTTTTTTTCATATTCCCTCCGGGGATTCTTAGCACCCCTGTCCCATTGAAGGGACGCCGGAGACTCGGGGCCATATCATTCGTTGTACAGTTCATTGTAAGCTGACTACTAGGGAAATTTAATGACGGTGGTATCCCGTTGCCTTCCGTCATCGCAGTATTGTAACCGTCGCACCAATGATGTTGGATGCGCTCACAAATATCTTGCATAAGCCCTTTAGACTATTGTAATCTTGTCCTCATGCAAGTACTGGAGTTGCTGACTCCCAACTCCAGGTTATAATAACTACGCCCTTATAACATGGCTTGCCTCTTCCGCTGGTTCTGCCGACTTTTGTTGCTAGAACATTTACGCCATTTCCACCGTTGAGGTCTTCACCTGTAACCCTAGGCACGGGACTGTGATATACCCCACAGCACTGGGTCCCTCTCTGAACTCAGCCACCCACATCTTCCGGCCTACTGAAAGATGCGGTGCCCACCCCCGCGACGTGGACGCGCCAGAGAAGAATTGTCCAAGTGAGCATTAGAGAATTTAGCTCTATTGTTCCTTGAACCGGGTTAACGGTCTTGTATCTGCCCAAGCCCGAAGGCTTTTAGAACAGATTTATGGTGTAGGTTTATTACTGTTTCGAGGAAGCATGAGTCTTACCCGAACAGATTTATGGTGTAGGTTTAGTACTGTTACGAGGAAGCATGAGGCTTACCCGAACAGAATTATGGTGGACTGTTATTTGGCAGCATTTGTTTTGCCCTAACAGTCTTAGGTGTAGGTCACCTTTATGTTTATGTTCGTCATATGGCTACTCCTACCACTCGGAAGCTAGAGGCTTGCCCTGGGGGATAGTCCATCCTATGATTCGGAAGTGCTACACTAGCCCTAGTAGGATGTTCTTCTCTGGGACGGTTGTATAAATCCCAGCCTTCAGCAAAAAGCCTTATTATACACACCCCACTTTCAGGCGGTGCGTATTACCTGAACCTTCAACCCAAAGCCTCAAATACGTCTTTTCTCTTTCTGTCCTATAAGATCCTTCAGAATCACCCAAATACATCCTGCGAGTTGGTTTCATTAAGGTTAAGGCCGACTCTTCGCTACACCCAGCATCACCTCATTCACACAACACACTAACATACACACACACATAGACGAGTAGTAGGTATTATGTTAGGGGCGTTCGAGGACGAACGCAGCGTTTGACGCGTTAGGGTACGTCAAACGCTCACCGGGGAGGGGGAGTATGTAACGTTGTGAAACAACGGGGGCAAATATTGATTAACATTAGGGGTTTAGAATCGAAAATTAGATCAACATATGAAAGCGCCATCTACCGAGTAAGTGTCGCAACGGCGGAAGCCTTATTCGTATTTAAAAAGCGGTCTTGACGATTGAGTAGTTTCGAGTGGTGCCGCTAGAGGCGCTGTACAAACATATATAAACAACCGCGCGCGAATTTCAAAGAGCATTACTAAAATAATCTAAATATACTAGTCGCGAAGGCGTAGGTGTATCAGAGTATAATTTCATTTAAAGTGAAGAAACATAGTAAGGAGCCAAGTACTCCCAAAGTGATCAGCGATTTAGCTGCGAGCGTCAATAACCCCATCATTGGGTGAGTCAAATTAATTATAACGAATCTAGATTTTTAAAACAGTGAAAATTAACGGCTGTTGGTCAACCCTGTTATGGGAGGGTAGATTACAGGGGTGTGAAAAAAAGGTCTCTGTAAAATTAGTATATAACCAAACATTGTAAGGCAACCGACTCCTAAATGGTTTAACAGGGATCGGCTGTCTTAGCAATGGGCGGGAAAAAGGGTTCCAGCTAACCCGTCTTCTGGAACATTCCAGGGTCCACCCTACGGGTTCAAGAAATCCACCCTACGGGTTCAAGAAATCCACCCTACGGGTTGTCAACATCCACACTACGGGCTGTAGAAGTCCACCCTTCGATTCGAAAACACCGTGCCAGCCGAATTTGTGGACGGCACGGCTACCTGGCGAACTGCAGCGGGCTACAGGAAGACCAATACTGAGATAAGTCGAACCCTGAGGGACCTTCGGGAATCGCTGAAATCGTTGCTCCCCGAACGCGAACCACGACCCCGAGTTTGATTTTAAATAAACCGGCATTTTATATTTCCACATTCTTCTTTTATTAATCTCTTTCAATTTCCTGAAAGCTCATAGCTTTTCAACTCTTACTGGTATTTATATTGCACTTATATTTATACTTACTACGAAAAACTTATCAAAGGATTTTCAACTATACAGCATAGTCTACAGATTCATTTTTTAAAATTTTATCACCCGTAAAATCCCATGTTGACCAAACGGGTTGTTATAGGACTTTGTTTCGCGTTTTTTTTTGCCATGGCCTTGTCAGTAGGTAAACATTTTAAAACAATAATGTTAATGCCTAGCAGTGGACGCCGAATCGGCTGCAATGATGATGATGCTGAATGTTATCAATTTTACCAACTTTTCACTGTAGATAAAATGGCCAAGCAGCACAAACATACAAGATGTATACTTTTTATGACAAACTAATAAAAATTCATTACGACAGCGGCAGTCATCTGTAATGTTTAGCGCATTACAAAACTCGTTATGGCGCGAACTAATCTACTGTCACCTAGATATTACAATATATTACACTGGTTCAGAATATTACTGATAAATTACTAGAATGTAGATATTTCATTTCAACTGTAAGTAGGATTTGCATTTTACAGAGGATTATATACAATTTAAAGTAAACTAAGTATACACGGTGTTTCTTTTAGGGTGTCAAGCCGCCACTAGCTGGTAGCAGGGTTCCATACCTATCGATTTAACCCCCATGTATGTTCTACGATTTTTTGTAGTTTTCGAGATATAATGTTCTGCATAATTCCCTATTTTTTTTTATTATCGATTAAAATTTTTACATCTTGTATCAAAGTTAGGAAGGAGATTATTTTGTCCATAATACTGCAAATCAATAGGCATTATAATAATAAAAAAATATCCAAGAAAAGTCGAACCAAAAAGAAGTTGTAATTATTTAAAGCCACGTGGAAAAATAACGAAAAAAAAATTATATCTCGAAAACTAAAAAAAATCATAGAATATACATGGGGGTTAAATCGATAGGTATGGAACCCTGCTACCAGCTAGTGGCGGCTTGACACCCTAAAAGAAACACCTAGTATATTATTGTGAATCTTATTTAGTACTAGCGGACGTCACGCGGTTTCACCCGCGTAGTTCCCGTTCCCGTAGGAATACGGGAATAAAATATTGCCTATTAAATTTACCGCAAAGAGTGTAGCTTCCCAACAGTGAAAGAATTTTTCAAATCGGTCCAGTAGTTCCGGAGCCTATTCGTTACAAACAAACAAAAAAACAAATTTTTCCTCTTTATAATATTAGTATAGATTACGAGAATGTTAATAATATTTTCCTTACTGTTTTTATATGTCATTATTATATCTCTAAAATAAATATATTTTTAGGCAGAAAAAAGGCTACTAGGTCAGCTAGTTATTATAATAAAATGCAACCAATACTAACCGATCAGATCTAGCACCACTAAAACCACAAAACAGACTTGGATCCAAATTGACATGATTTTGTATTTATTTTGTCATTTGCCACCACTAAATAAGACCTTTTGAAAACTATTACCCTGAAGGAGAATAATGGCGATTCAAAGAAAATTGCGAACAAAGATGTGAGACATAGCTAGTCATAAACAAGAAGCCGTGAGACGGTTTCACCCGACTGCGCCTTTCACGTTGATTGTGAAAGCGAAAGTCCAATCCGATTAACGTTGTTATTTTTGTTTTATTTCAAACTTTGAACAGATGATCCACGTGACCTAGTGACGTAATTTAATGCAACAGAGTCACAGACTACAGACACAAGTCTCGCCATAAGCCCCTCTGCAATCTATTTTAAAGAGGGGCTAAAACGACGTTAAGGCATTAATTGCGCGGCGCCCAGTATATACAAATGTACTCTGTGGCGGCGCCTACCGCAGCCATACCGGTCTTACTCTCCAGTGTCACTTGACATCATCTACATAATACATACGTCAAATTGACATCGATCGGCTGTCCAGATCATACGGCCGCTTTACGATAATGTCACGCTATAAATATAATAAAGTTATTGGCGACGTGGAATGTAATTTGTATCATCCTTTAACTAGACTTGATAAAGATATTACATGGTGCACAGCTTTATCTAAGCGCACGGCAGTGCACAGGCCAAGTTCCAGCAACAGGCCGAGCGCATGCCGTACTCTATTTACACGAACCGCTTCGACCTACTTTTGACCCCCCTGTAGCTCAGTGTCTATTGCAAGTACAGAAATAAAATTGTACGTACGTATTCATATACTAGTACTAAGGCAGTGTACCAAATTTCATAGATGTAGCTTTAGTAGATCCTGAAATATGACCCTGTGAATATAGCAAATTTTGGCACTGACTGACTCACTCACTGACCGGTCATCAAAACCACTTCCAATTGTCCTAGCGTTATGAAATTTGGCACACAGATCGGGTGTTATATGTAAATTAACGAAAAATTGAGAAATTTAAGAAATCGGTCAAGCGTGAGTTGGAGAAGGGTTACGAAGTTTGTATGGGACCTCAGGATTCCTTGGTCGGATCTTCTTCAAATTTTGCATAAATCATCTCTAACATAATTGATGGAAGATGTGTTTCGTATTTTATTGAAATTCATTCCAGAACATGGCTAAAAGGGGGTAATAATTGTTTTCTTCGGGGGGTTTTGATTCGAATTTGTATCAATACTTCTTAGTGATGAGAGGACTCTTTTGATTTAATTTACTTTTTATTTTCACACATGTCATGTTTAAAAACTCAATCAGATTTGAGAAAGATGTTGTCAATGTTTTGACTAATGTCAATCAAATGCTCTATACATACAAATTATGGAAAAGTCAATACTGCAAATTGAATATTGTTATTCATATTTGTGAAATATTTTGATCAAATCCGTCCAGTAGTTTAGAAATCAGCAAGCATTCTAAAGGATGACTCACGCTCATAGAGCAACGCAAACTGTCTAAGAGGAGACGGCATAGAACGATTGCTCGGTACAAATTTGTCTGTCATATTTTGCGGGTGGCGGGGGGAAATCTTCCTCACCCACACTTTTTTAGACTCGCACTACAATAGCAATCGTCTATCAATACGAAGCCTATATTTATACACTTTAAACAATACACTCATAAATTTCACACACACATGATACATTTTGTGTCATATCACCCCAAGTCGCTCAACCAATCCATGTATTGATGTGACGTCCGGTAAAGTTGCTAAACAAATCTGAATATTATATAGACGTTTAAATAGGTGTAAATAATAATAACTTCTTATAAAATTACTTACTTACACAAGATAATGCCATTTTTCTTCAGATTTCTTTAATCACATTTCTTTTTGTATTAATATCTAATTATTTCATCATTTTTATAAAATGACAATTCAACCGCTCACGCTGTCAACTAGACTTAGTCTAGTGAAAGAAACTTCAAAAAACAGTTTTTATGTAAGTGGGCACTTTTAGTCGTCAATATGTCAAATTATTGCCAGAAGGGGTTTGCCAGCTTTGGCCTCTCCCTCTGTAAAGGCGCGCGATGCTCTGTGCTCACGCTAGACCGTGCCGGGTCCGAGCCGAGTGTCGGCCGTAGCACGGTCACCGAGCCGGTTGCATTCACGACTGCTCGGGCGAAGCTCGGCGGCACTGTATTCATGCAACGGGCCGTGGCCGAGCCGAGGCGGGACCGAGTTGTTTCCGAGCGCTTTCCGTAGTTCGGCTGTCACTCAGTTGCCGCTCGGTTTAACGCATAGATTTAGCGCGAAAAGTTCTAAATCTATGGTTTAACGTGAGTTTGTTCACACAAAATATATATTATATTGACCTTGCTGCGGCCGGCACTCGGCTCGGACCCGGCACGGCGTAGCGTGAGTCATCCTTTTTTAGGGTTCCGTACCCAAAGGGTAAAGAACGGGACCCTATTCATGAGACTTCGCTGTCCGTCTGTCTGTCTGTCTGTCTGTCCGTCAGGAGGCTGTATGATGTCTAGAGAACTGAAAACAAAAACATAATAATATTTAAGCGGGGCTTCCATACAACAAGTGTTTTTTAGCGATTTTGTCTTATATATTCGGTAATAAGGTATCCTTCACAATTTAAATACGTTAGTTAATTTGAACATTTCATCAAGATCATTCATTCCCTTTATACCATGCAAATTAAATGAATACTTTAGGAGGTATAGCACAATCAAATGTTGCTCAATGAAATTAATTTCGTGTCGCCATGATTGAACATTATACGGGTCACATACTAACTTATTTTTCGACTTTCATCGTAAATATTTGTTCTTTAAAAAGTGAACAACGCTTTCAGCAGATTACTTTAGGTAGGTGTATAGATCATCAAAGATAGCTATTTCATAGGAAATAGTAAACAAATAGTCCATATTGTAGTTGTCTGCCTCTGTGGCGCAGTCGGTAGTGATACCGCCTGCGGCGCTGGAGGTCGTGGGTTCGATTCCCACCGGAGGCAAATATGTGTGTGACTCGTAAATGTTTGACTCAAGAGTCTGGGTGTTTCTATCTATAATATGTATGTATTTAAAAGTATATAAGTATTAATATCTGTGGTCTGATACTCATAGTACAAGCAGGTTATTCCTAGCTTACTTTGGGATCAGATAGCGTTGTGTGAAATGTCCGTGAATATTTATTTATATTTTAGATTTTTCTCCAGTATAAACAATTTACGTACAAACACACAATTTATGTTGTAGACCGTAGATGGGTTAGGCGACATGTCGCCAGCACAAAATCTTGCCTGCGGGCGAGTTGTACTCTTCGTTCAGATGTTGGGGCTACACTCGCCTGGATGTATTTTTCGACTGGGCTAGTTGTGTTCCGGAAAAACTACTAGTAGTGAAGTCGCCCACTGATGTAGATTCTTATATCCATCTGGTAGTTGCGAAATTTTTCATTTTTTAAAATCATTAGCAGTCAAAATTACTTAGATTATTTTCATAATAACCTAGGAAATATGAGAGGATTTTTAGTATGATACGAATTTTTATAATGTAGACTCAAAGTTTCTTCCAAAACTACTTATCACTCTGTAGATAGACACATGAAATTTGAAACAGTAATTATAATATTTTGTGACATAGAGATGCACTAAGAGGATAAATACATGTGTAGGATTAAGTAATCAAAATTCAAACTTACGACTGCTTATGTTTTTTTTTATTATAATTTTAAATCGATACCTTTTTTGTTTTATCTGCATTAACCTACTAGAAGTAAGATTTATTACAGTTTCAAGGGACCATAGACCTTAATATAATGGTATTAATTTCAACTCAGTATCTTCTTATGTAGGTAGTTTTTATGGCAATAAAGATCATATATTTTTTTTTGATTTTTTTATTTTCGGTTAGAAAAATCACTACCACTGCGAACGTGTTAAAACATCAATCAAAGTTACAACGAACTATAAGAACTTTTATATTATGTTACTAGCTGCTACGAAACCCTTCATGGGTGAGTCCAACTCGCACTTGGCCGGTTTTTATTTTTTATTTTTTGGCCATACAGAGTTGTTATAAATTTATAATAAATAGGTCTCTTCCGTAACATGCCTTTTCAGGCGTACAATAATGTAAGGTTTTGTAGTAGGTACATACTTTGATACATGCACTAGGTATAATGTCAACGTTATCATAAAAAAATTTCCACTTTGGAAGTGTCTCTTGCGCACACTATTCACTTAAAAAAAAATTATATCAGAAACTTCAATAGCATTTTTAAAGACCTATCTATAGATACGCCACACGTATGGGTTTGATGAAAAAAATATTATGATTTTCAGTTCTGAGTCTGGGGACCCCCAAAATTAACTGCTTTTTTTCTAGTTTTATATAAATATCTTGATGCGGTTTACAGAATACAACTACTCACCAAGTTTCAACAGCATAAGCCTTATAGTTTCTGAGAAAAGTGGCTGTGACATACGCACAGACAGACATGACGAATCTATAAGGGTTCCGTTTTTGCCATTTGGCTACGGAACCCTAAAAAGGAAAGATTTGGTTGTTTGTTTGTTTGTTTGCTTGCGTCGAATAGGCTCCGGAACTACTGGACCGATTCGAAAAATACTTTCACTGTTGGGAAGCTCTTTGCGGTGAATATAGGCTATATTTTATTCCCGTATTCCCACGGGAACGGGAAAAACGCGGGTGAAACCGCGTGACAACCGCTAGTACTAAATAATCCTCTCATATTTCCTAGGTTATTGTGAAAATAATCTAAGTTATTTTGTCTCCTAATGATTTTAAACAATGAAAAATTTCACAACTACCAGATGTATATAAGAATCTACATCAGTGGGCGACTTCACTACTAGTATTTTTTCCGGAGTACAACTGGCCCAGTCGGAAAATACATCCAGGCGAGTGTGGCCCCAACATCTGAACGAAAAGTACAACTCGCCCGCAGGCAAGATTTTGTGCGGGCGACATGTCGCCTAACCCACGTAGATATCGTGTTTATAATGTCATCATTCAAATGTCATCAATATTCTGAAAAAGAAATTAAACATAGAGTTCGCAAACTCTTTTTGAAATATATACTGTACCTACCGTAGAGGATCTATACAAGGACAGTTAACACTATAGAGCAACGCGACATGTCTAAAGACGCACGTTGTATAACACTATAGAGCAACGCGAACTGTCTAAAGACGAGCGTTGTATAACACTATAGAGCAACGCGAACTGTCTAAAGACGCGCGTTGTATAACACTATAGAGCAACGCGAAGTATCTAAGGCGCGCGTTGCTCTGTGTTAATAGGTAATGAGGGCAACCAGTAGACGATTGAAATACTCACAGAATATCGAGCATTGTATTTTCATAAAAAAATAATAATTGAAACAAAATGGACCTTTACTGGGACATCCTTTCGAGAGCTTGTCTTGTTTAGAGAGAGGATTCCGGCATATCATCCATTAAGGATTTTCCATCTCGTTAAATAAAAAGAAAAAAGGAGGGCTCCCATGCAACAAATAGGTACGACTTTTTGTTGTTTTTTGGTACGGAACCCTATGTGCGGGAGTCCGACTCGCACTTGTCCGGTTATATTCTAAACATAAGCTATATTTTAATGTAATTACATTAATATACATTTATATATAATCACACTAAATAACCTTGGGGGTAAGCAGAAGGCTTATAAAGTATGTAAATTGGGGATTAACCTATTGGATTGATTAAACTGAAAATTTTGCACGAACATTATTGAGTAGTATGTAAGCTTTAAACGTGGACTTCATATTAAAACGCTTGAGTTGGCTTAATCTAAAATCGATTTTTTTTATAAAAATATTTATGAATCAGTGATAAAACGAGAATACAATGAGGAGGGGGGGGGAGGAGAGGGGGAGCGGGTATAAAATAATGTCATGTATACATAATGCACACTTTAAAGCTTATTAAAGAAAAAAGAAAAAATAGGTACGGTTTCTTGAAAAAAAGTATTGAAATCCCACCAAAAACATCCCTGTTGAAAAGGAGGCCAAGTTCCTATGGGCTAATTGTTCGCCTAAAAAAGGGTTGACATCCAATCCAATGCCAAGTTTAGATGCACTTTGAAATCGATCATAATCATCTTCATCAACAGTCTAGACAGTCTAGTCAAGACAGTGCGTTCGAAATCCGCAGCGAACGGTCGCGTCACCGCTGCCTCGCGCAAATTTGTTTTTGTGTTCGAGCTAAGTGCTGACGCAGCCATCGAGTTCGTCACGTTGAGTCGTACGCGGCCGCAGCGATGACCTAGTTACCGATCGTAATGATTCATTACATATGTAAGTAATTAGCAATTAAGGCGCAGCTATTTTAAATATCTAACAATGGCTTCTACAAAAGTAAATATTACAACAGAGACAGAGCGTATCATATACGACTATTATGTCAAAGAGAAAGAAGAGAGAGAAAAACTGCAAGAGTTAGTAAATGACCTTAGATGTCAAATAGAGAACCTTCAAAGTAAAATGAACTTTGACCAGGAGCAACCCCCTGAAAATACTAACAACAAAACTGTTGAAAACACTGAAAGTTCCACTCCAGCGGTCCAATATGAGACCGACGAGGAAGAACTCGCTAAAGAAACCGAGTGGGTACGTGTAAAAAATCGTAAAAAAAGGAAATTGAACTTGACACCCTCCCCACCACCATCCCAAAGAGCTATCTGCTCCAACGAAAAAGCACAGAAGATCAAAAAACCTCCACAACCACCACCCATAGTTGTGGAAAATGTCAAGAACTACCAAATGTTCTATGATCTGCTGTCAGCAGATACTGCAATCGATTCGTTTATCGTGAAAATGATGAGCGGTGAATGTATAAAAATAAACGCCAAAAACGAAGATTCTTATAGGTCCATTACTAAGACCCTACTTCAAAATAATTGTCTGTGGTACTCCTATGAAAACAAACAGGACAGACCCATAAGAGTCGTAGCAAAAAAATTACACTCGTCTTGTTTACCGGACAGAATTATCGCGGATCTGAAAGGCAAAGGTCTTAAAATTCAGGACGCAGTTAACAAATTGAGTTGGAGGACTAAAGAGCCTCTTAATATCTTTCTGCTTTCATTTGATAAAGAAGAAAGCATTGACAGAATTTACGGTATTCATTCAATACTGAGTTGCAAAGTGGATATAGAACCTTTGAAAACCTCAAAACTCATTCCACAGTGTAAGAGATGTCAAGCCTATGGCCACACTCAAAAATACTGCTCCAGAGAACCTAAATGCGTAAAATGCACGGGTAAACACCTAACGAAAGACTGCCGGAAACCTGCAGAGGTAAAGCCAAAGTGTGTACACTGTGGCGAACCACATCCTTCTAACTATAGAGGGTGTATGGTAGCTAAAGAGCTGCAAAAAATTAAAAATAAGTCAGTAAAATCAAAAACATCTATGACAGCCACTAAGATGTCTAGTGAACGTACTGGCATAAAAGCGAATCCCGAAAAGCGGGTCACAAAAACCGTATCGTACGCACAAATGACTAAGGACATTCACTTGCAACCTCAGCCACCACAACAACAGTTGTTGTCAACAAATCAACAACAACAACCAGTAAGTTCTAATAATGACGATAAAATTAATCAAATTCTTAGCCTAATGACATCGTTTGATGAAAGGTTAAAGAAACTTGAATTAAACACTTACAGAAAATAAACATGTTGTATTCAATCAAAATTATGGCATGGAATGCAAATGGACTCCTAAAGCATCAAAATGAGTTGCAGGCAGTCCTAATTACAGAAAATATAGACATATGTCTGATATCTGAGTCACATTTTACCAGAGAATCATATATCAGAATTAAGAGCTATAAAAGTTATCATTCGTTGCACCCCAACAACACTGCAAGAGGTGGTAGTACCATAATTATTAAGGATACTATTAGTCATTATGTAGAACATAAATGTGAAGAACAATTTATACAAGCTATAGCTGTTACTATTAAAACTAAGCGATACCCCATTACAATTTCTGCTATATACTGTCCACCAAGGCATAGTTTAAAAGCAGAACAGTACAAAACTCTTTTTGAAAGTCTTGGTAACAGATTTATCCTTGGTGGCGATTTTAATGCCAAAAATATACACTGGGGATCGAGATTAACGAACTCTAAAGGCAAACAGTTACTTTGTGCTATCAGAGAAATGAACTGTAATGTTATATCAACAGGTAAACCTACCTATTGGCCTACTGAAAAAGGGAAATTACCAGATTTAATAGATTTTTTCATCTACAAAAATTTTTCGTCCGGCGTCTTACAAATTGAAGAAGGATTTGACATGAGTTCAGACCATTCACCCATATTACTGACCATAGGTGAAACTATTATTCAAAAAGAAAGCAAGCCCTCTTTAGTCAATAAAAATACAGACTGGGATAGCTTCAGATGCGAATTAGAAGAAGCTATTAACCTAAAAGTACCGCTAAAAAATCCGCAACAACTAGAACTTGATGTGTCAAAATTCATAACAGATATACAAAAATGTGCCTGGCGTAATACACCGGAAATTAGGCAAAGAATTAAAAATAACTGCTATCCTATGAGTATTAGAAATATTATAGCTGAAAAACGTATACTGCGAAAAAAATGGCAAAGAACCAGATATCCCCCTGACAAAACTGAACTAAACAACATTACCAAAAGACTCAGGAGAGAAATTCAAAATTTTCATAATACAACAGTAAATAGTTACTTAAGTCAGTTAACAAGTGATCGCACGACAAATTACTCCCTATGGAAATGTACAAAACATTCCAAAAAGCCAACTTTACATACCCCCCCCATTAAAGATACCAATGGCGGTTGGGCTATAAATAATGAACAGAAAGCAGCCAGATTTGCACAACACTTAGAGCAAATTTTCCGACCAAACGATGAAACCTCCGGAAACATACCTTTAGACGTGGCATCAAGCGATGGGTTAGAAATAAGATTAGTTACACCGAGAGAGGTGTTCAATGAAATAAAACGCCTAAATACAAACAAAGCCCCTGGCTATGACCTAATTACGGCAGAAGTTTTACGCAACTTACCACGTAAAGCGATTATTAAACTTACCACCATTATTAATGCGTCATTTAGACTAAACCATGTACCTGATGTGTGGAAAGTGGCCGAAGTTATTATGATACTTAAACCTGGCAAACCACCCCATGAAACTACTTCATATAGACCTATTTCCTTACTACCAATAATGTCAAAATTATTTGAAAAGCTGTTCCTGAAACGGTTAAAGCCCATCATAGAAGAACGTCAGCTGATCCCAAACTATCAATTTGGATTTAGACAAAATCACTCTACAATCGATCAAGTACACCGTATCACTAATATCATTGAAAAAGCTTTAGAAGACAAGAAAGTGTGTTCTACAGTCTTCCTAGACGTAGCTCAAGCTTTCGATAAAGTTTGGCATGAAGGTCTTGCACAAAAACTCGAAAATATGCTCCCAAAACAGTTCACCGCCATCTTAAAGTCCTACTTGACTCAAAGAATGTTCAGAATTCGACAAGATGATGCATACTCAGACTTAAGGGAAATAAAAGCTGGAGTGCCCCAGGGAAGTGTATTAGGTCCGGTCCTGTACCTATTATACACCTGCGATATCCCGGTATTAGAAAACCATACCATTGCAACATTTGCAGATGACACAGCCATTATGGCCACAGGTGTTACTCATGCAGAAGCCGTGGAAAAGGTCCAAAATGCAGTCAACATCGTATATGACTGGACGAAAAAGTGGAAAATAAAATTGAACGAAGCCAAATCAGTTCACATAGACTTCACTAATAAAAGATCCAACTATCATGCAGTGTATATAAATAATACGATTATTCCCTACGAGAATACAGCCAAGTATCTAGGCATGACACTAGATGCTAAGCTTCGTTGGAAGGCTCACGTTAAGAAGAAACGCAGCGAGCTACAGCTTCGCTACAAAAATATGTACTGGCTTCTAGGCAAACATTCTTCGCTGTCAGTACAAAACAAATTACTACTGTATAAACAAGTCCTTATGCCAGTGTGGACTTATGGAATACAGCTATGGGGCTGTACCAAATCAAGCAACATCCAGATTATACAAAAATTCCAAAATAAAGTACTGAGGGGTATCGTAAATGCGCCTTGGTACATTAGAAATGACGACCTCCATAGGGACCTTAAAGTGGACCTCGTAGCTAATGTAGTGCAAAAGTACGCCGAAGCTCATCAAAAAAGACTTCATCATCATGTGAATGTCGAGGCTATCCAACTCCTTGACCACACAGATTTAGTGAGAAGACTAAAAAGGACAAAACCCTTCGAATTAGTATAGTGAAGTGTCAGTGTGACATAGTGTAATAAGTGCAACTTGTAATAAAAACACAATATGAACTAAGTGACTTCCCCTTAATAGAGACATTAAGAAAAGTGTTAATGGACACATTCTTACAATTTACTCTATATTAGCAGCTTAGGTTAAATGTTAATTACTTATTAGTCTTATGGCTAGATTGTAATTTATATGATATGCTATTATTGTAGCACGTCATTACATAAAAAAAAAAAAAAAAAAAAAAAATCAACAGTCTAATCCACTGGTAAACATTTGCCATTCCCAAGACTCGCCACCACACTCAGACCTCCGCCTTCCGAATCCAGCCACTACCAACCACCGCATCCACGTCAACGGTCCATCTGGCCGAAATTCACTTTACCATACACCCAACTTAAAATATGGTGTAGTTGTGAAAATACGTAGGTACTTACTTGGTTAAAAATATCTAAAATAATGATACTTCTAAATTTTAACTTGACAGGTTAATTTAATTATATATCTATATAATAAATTTAATTATACAATTAATCAAGTGTTACGTTCTGCACGAAAACCTGCCAAGTTCTAATTTAGAAGTATCATTATTTTAGATATTTTTTAACCAAGTAGGTACCTACGTATTTTCACAACTACACCATATTTTAAGTTGGGTGTATGGTAATGTGAATTTCGGCCAGATGGACCGTTGACGTGGATGCGGTGGTGGGTAGTGGCTGGATTCGGAAGGCGGAGACACCTGCTTCCCTCCTTTGGCTGTGAAGATGTTTTAAAGAGTTTAAGAAATTAAAAAGCGTAAGGATGACGTTGTGGAATCTGTGTAAGTTTGTTGCAGCAGAGAGTACATCATCATACCTAAGTGTTAAAAATATGAACTTAGCCACGGTGTTAATTATATTTATAGTCATTTATGACATGTTATTTGGCATGTTCTGCATGCTGGAGTAGAAAGTAAGTCGGTGCTAAAGACTAAAAATACACTGTTATGATTAAGTTCGTTCGACTTTGATTTAGATACTTTCCTCCTTTAGCAATAGAGGTGAAGCCCGGAGTATCCATCTGTAAGGACAAAAATAAGTGGAATGTAATAGCTAGGTATACCTGTATACATTTCTATTCAAATGATATTCAAATTGTTTTATCATATAAATTTGTATGTTTGCCCTCTATGCATTTGTAAATATGAATAAATAAATAAATAATGCCGGGCACAGCTGGTCTTTTTATAAAACAGTATTAGATACGATTATACTTCTGTAAAAAGCTAGCAAGCTTCTATCTTCAACAATTATAAAATAAAGGTTTCACTGTCGTTAAAAATAATACAAAAAATATGCATAATATTTTATAATCAAAATATGTCCATTTCATTCATGAATATGGTCTTGATCATCGACATCAGTAAATTTGTTATAAGATGCATTCTCAAATTTTATGTCAGATCGAAAATGTCGTTCGCTATAAATTATAGAATACGGACACAGGAATTAGAAAGCATGGCTATTAAGTCGATCGAATATAATAAGGTGCAGTAGACGTGGTCGAGTCTTGATAAGGTCAATCATAAATGGAGTATTGAGTTTCATATTGCCTAATTTTTGTGACAACCATTATTCTGTTTAAGGCGAAGCTTATAGTATAAGATCCCTTAAAGAACAATCTTCACCGAGCTGGTTAATGGATGAAAATTATCTTATATTCAATGAAACATGTCAATAAATAAATTGCAAATGGGTTGCCTAAAAAAATCAGTCCAGAATATGATTTATCAAAAATTAAAAAAAAAGAGTGCAACATTTCAGTGATTTGTATAATACCTAGATACCGTCTTATGTACCAATTGAAAGTACAACGCCAATAGGATATGCAAATGTTAGGTTGTCGATTTTTTTCCCGTCACAACTCTCGGGTCAGGTATAAACAAGTAAATCGATGCTAGTTACTTACAGTGGTCTGGTTAATTAATTAAAATTAATAAAAACAAATATATTAATTTAATTGAATCCACCAATTTCATTGATTACCAGTGAAATGATTTTTTAAAATTTTTGGTTAATAAAATAAAAATTCTGGACAGATTTTTTTTAGGCAACCCATCTGCAATTTATTTAATGTTTCATTGAATATAAAATAATTTTCATCCATTAACCAGCTCGGTGAAGATCGGTCTATAAGGGATCTTAGATTTTATTAGATCTTAGATCTTAGATCGATAGATAGATACATAATATTTAGATAAGCTAAAAGAAGTTGAGCCAAGGCTACGCTTCTAAGATAGATACTAAAATCAAATTAGTTGGTACTGGCAATCATCGTGATGTTACCGTGGAGCAATTGCAATAAAATTATTTACTAAATTTATGAGTTGACCGTTTGCCTTATGGTTTGTTCTCAATAAACACTCGTGAGTATTTACTTTTTTTTTTATCAAATTAATTAACTGACCTGATGAACTACCTTAGAAACAAATAATCAATCAAAGTTCAATAAAGTACCAAGACTTTTTAAGTTAAATGAGTACAATAGGTGATCTTCCCAAGCCAACCACAGTTTATCCAGCCAATGATCCTTGCAATATAGCGAAAATTGGAAGAGGCTTTCACCCAGCAGTGGATTGTAATAGGCTCTATATAGATCAATTGAGTGTACCGCACGAACTAGTTGTCATGGGAAATCATTGTTGTTTTTTATTTACTACTAGCTGACCCCGCAACTTCGCTTACGTCACATAGATGTATGTAAGGAGAGGTATTTCTTCATCAGACACATCAAGCAGCGTGTGAAACTGCCCTGTTTGCTTGCTTGTTGGCTTGATCATAAAAGGTCTTAATCATTAAGCTCTTTTATGATTAAGCCAACACGCCAGTTTAGATTTACACCCACATTCAAAGAAACTCCTACAATTAAAATTTTCAAAATATCGGATTCTTAAAAGTGTTATAACTTTTTATTTATAAACCGATCGACATGAAATAAACGCTAAATGTTAAGTGGAGCAAATCTCAACACAATAAAAAAACCGCATTGCAATCGGTTAAGCGGTTACTGAGATTAGCATGCACAACCGTACAGACAAACAGACATACAAACAAACAGACAAAAATTCTAAAAATCATTGTTTTGGGTTCTATTGCGTTCATAAAGCCCCCCTATAATATTTTTTCTTATTTATCTTCTATGTGCAGACAGCGACCTGTTACGATTTTATTATATGTATTGATTGATTGGTGATGATTGATTGATGATTGATGATATTGATGATTTACCTTGAAATTTTCAAGAACAATTTCTTAACCAAAATAAATCAATATTAAAACGAAAATTTGATAAATACGTTCAGTCGTTCTCGAGCCCTGGCGAGACTAACAAACATAAATTCATTTTTAAATGTTAGATATGGGATAGAAAACAAAATATTGTAAGTTACACATTCCTAAAGAACCATATAGTCTTATTTCATAACGAAAGACAATCATAAAGTAACTACTGAACATTTATACCTGTATCTTTATCAACTTCATACAAGATACAATATTATCCAGTGTTGAGATATTGTTGTGTCGTCGTAGAAGCGTGTTCGCCTTAATCATTAATGTTTTGATACTTATTAAGTTAAGCACTGGTACGACACAAGAAACAAGTTACCGCCTCAGATACAGTTAAGCAATGATGAAGCCGGATGGATCATTTAGATTTTTTTGATATATATGTATGACACAATAAAATGAGTACTGTACTTTATTCTCTGTAGTGGAAGGCTTGTTTTATTTCCATAATGCAAGTCAGAATATTCATGTTAATGAAATTTATATATTCGACTATTATAAGTGCCGAACTAGAAAAATCTGGGGATAGTAGTGGTTGCATGTAACATAATTATGAGGGGACGATAGGCGGAATTTACTCTCTTAAAACCATAATATATGTACATAGGTACATAGGTATATAGATAGGTAAATCATATCATGGCCGTACTGGGTATAGGTCTCCTCCTACAATCACCTTATAGTTCTCCAAAAAGCTTCTATTACATTTTATTTTATTTATCTATTCGTCATATCAAGCAAATTATAAACCTCCGGTTTACTAAACCATAATCTGGTAAACATCAAATGGTAGTATTTATAAATCATCTTATTATGAAATTCATTAAAAGGCTTTTCATGTATAATGCATTTTTTGGTGAAGAGGATTCCGCTGAAAGGTTTGTGAGTTGTTATCAGGAATTTCATAATTCGATCTCGGTACCTAAGTGGTTTTCGAGGCAATTCATTCATACTATCGTTTGACAGTTCTGCTAACATCAGGCGTGCGTTAAAGCGTATTAAGTAGTCCATCTACTGTCTTTTAAAGTGAAATTGTAGATGTCATTTTTGTTATACTTCCGAAACATTGAATTTAATCATATCTAAACATAAACACACGAGGTTCGTTAAGTTTTTGGTAGTTATGCTTTACGACAATGACACGAATTTTATTAGCATATTCCGTATCAATTTTGAGGACTGGTAACACGATACCAAAATAAATAACCACAGTAACTATCACGCTGACAGCATGTCATTGGCCGTCGCACGCGCTGTACCCATCAGATAAATATATGTAAATAATTATTAAATATTATCGAATTGTAGATAGGGTCGTTTAGGCGCCCGTTACGTTTATCTACGTTATTTGTCGCTAACAGTTTTACTGGACAGAGCGTTATCGGTTTGAGTTATAGCAAGCAACGCGCACCCGACAGATTCCTCATTTCTTCTCTAGTTTCAAGAGTGCCGGTCCATCAGCGCTGCCGTGTTCAGAGATAAGTGACACCTGGCCACTACTGATGCCTCCTTTGACTCCGCGATATCATCTGTGTGACGGAGTAATAAATGCCTCTTGGACTGTGAATCATAGTTTATAGATATCTTCGTATCCTTCACGGAAATGTTGTGTTTGAATTTCTGGAAATATAGGACGATAAAGATTAATTGAACATTCTTTGCTGGTCAACTGCCACTTTGCCTAGCCAGTACCCAGTGGTAAATGATTATTATAGTGTGTTAGTTATTCACTTATGGTATTACTGGGAAAATCGTATAGATTGCTTTTGACAGCAAAGTGCGTCAAGCGACACTGCACTCAGCATGAACGTAGTAGATTTTAAGTTTACTTTAAAACACTCAATTTACTTATGGTATTGCTCCCGTTGTACACAGCGATGAGTTAGAGTTCAAAAAAACTTTGGGATTTACTCAAGCACTTCTTTATCAACTCCCTGCCGAAACCCTTTGACCTAAAAACTACACTTACAATGTGGGCACCGACGACTATACTTTCGCTACTAAAAGGGTATAATGGGGGTTTAAAGATCGAAAGTTTGTGTTGTTATGGACAAAGCAGAGGGCACACCTAGTACACCTACAATACTAATCTGGTCTATTTAATTTAATTGTAATACTGTTGAATGACGAAATAATTAAGTCAGCTACCTACTTTAGTCAGATTCATGTCTTACTCGTTATGACTTGACATAAAATATTATGTTGTAATAAGTATTTCGTTGTCTGTGGTTGCGAATATTATACAAACGGCTCAATTATAGTATTTAGTATAATTATTATCTATTAATCTTTAATACAAAATGGTGGTGACTTGAAAATTAAAGTAACCGCGACTTATGCTGGGATATTTGTGTACAAATATATTAATTAGAAGTGGCAGAACAAGATGAATTAAGTGGAAGATGATTAGAATAATTAGACAGTTTTTGTAAGGTAAGTTCTTCAAAAATCTTCAATAGCAACCTCTTTAAAACTAAATACTGCGAAATGTTAACAAACATTGGGGTAGGTGGTGAGTTTTTAGGATGAAATACTTTCGTAACCAATAACATTACTTAATATTTATAGTATTTAAGCATGGTTGAATAGATGCGCCTTGTGTATTTTCAGAAAGTTGTGAAGAACTGTTGAACGAAAGTTGCAATTACGAGTGCAGTACGACACACTGTATATAAATTAGACCCAAAGAACAACAAACATATCAATTTCCGACACCTAATGCAGTATAGGTACTAAATTGTTCAATTAAGTTGGTATAAGATTGAATAAAACCTGACTTACGACAGTATCTCGATGTCGATTAAGTTTATAATACAAGACTGATACATTGTACTGCATAATATTAATAAACGATGCCGTTACAAGCCACAATTACAAGACACCACCGCAAACTGCCTCTTTTTAAAAACTGGTTTCTTGCTTGAATATGATCTATGTGAATTATGATGGCGCATAACGGTCCAAGAGCTCATCGCCGACAAAAAATGATGACCATGATCCTCATCGAAAATTGCTTGTATTTTTATGATGCTCTACATCAAAGTATTGAAAGCCTCACATTAACTCCGCATATCTATCGGGCAACGATAAATAATATTGAATAAATGGTGATTTAAACAGAGCCTGATACTAGTTTAGTTCAATTTGCAACAGCAGTCAATATTCTTAGTGGGGTGTTATTAACCACTTGCTGGCATGCCCAACGGCTGCGCCAGTTCTAATTCTCATTCTTTTAAGAATTGAATTGCATCAGAAGCTGCCACTGTGCTGTGTACTAAATTACAAAATACTGATTTAAAGTTAGATGGCTAGATGGTTATGTTATGAAACTCGTATTGCACAGATTGTATCTGCGAATGTGGAACATCTGTCCTACCTTGGAATTTTTTGATACTGATTGCAGGATGCTTATAGATTTTGTTCTGTAAACGCCAATTTTACGTGAGTCTAAAGAATTCACTAGCAAAATGGTAATTCACCTCTGCCCTACCTTTGGGATAATAACGCGACTGTATTTATAACATCAGTAGTATGTGTAAAGACCGCATTTTATTCTAGTTAAAGTTATCAGTCATCAACGCTTATAACTTGATAGGTTATAAATTACGTGTCAAAACACTTCGCTACGGACCGGGCGAGGCTAGCACAAAGTTATCACCAGTAATACGTCCCTGATATGGTACTCTTAGCGCAACAAATGAAGCGGTTGCATTAAAACTTGTCCGGTGAATATCTGAGTGTAATTAATAGTAAGACATAGGTAGTAGGGACCGTCTGCGAACTCCATGCGGCCGCCGGTACATAATCGAGGTTGTCGGGAGCGCCACACCGCCACCGGCGACCGGGACTGGCTCTATATTAATAACAGTCACTGGATATCAGAGGTGGCCGAACGAAATGGGAAATTAAAAGGCTTTCATGAGATCCACTCATTAGACTGATTTGTGTTGGTGAAGTTAGCGGCACCGCACAAGACGTTTAATAACGTCTTGTGCGGTGCCGCTAACTCACTAATATGAGTATTGTAATCGCTTGTCCTCAACATGAGGCCAATCGGTGTGCTCATTTATCGAGCTGCTTCCCGGTTGAGTTTGACAACTTCTGGTTTTATTAAATTAGTGGCCGCCACGTTCGAGCGTAGGTTGTGACGATTTGTTATCTGTGGGTAAAGCGGCTGGACTGTGATTGTACCGCTGATTGTGCATGCAAGCGTATCAGTGCAGGCTAATTTGTCAATTAGAGAATGAAGAGTCGCGCAGGGTCGCGGGGCAGCGCTAAAGCGCGTAATAGCGCAATTTATGCCATCATTGTTCTAAAGTAGCGTCGGTCGTATATCAGTGAAGCAGACGGGACCAATTGATACAAACGAGCCTGTGTCACGTCTAAATATAATATTAGGAATCACGGCGCGAGCCAGGATATATTAATTTGGAGTGGTTGTTGCATGATGGAGCAGATCGCTAGGCACGCGATTGTCATAACGCGCCACACTCCGCTATTATTGTTAACTCGATTCTCTTATCAAGTATTCTTAGTAACTTCAGTACGAATGGTCGACTATTTTGTAGGTGTAGCGTTAACGATATTCCCACAGTTATCAATATTTTTGCTGTTTCTACACTTCTACAAAGGGACTCTGAAATAAATTAGAATTTTCACTATTTCAACATAATAGCAACATCTGATTTCTCAAAGGGGTAGGCAGCAACACACTAATCGCCTATATTTGGTCAGTAAAGTATTATTTATATTCCACAAAATAGGGTATGAGTTTATTATGCAGTGAGACTATTATAATTCTCATTCCCAAATTCATTACACATTCGAACAATCCTTAAACTGCGTTAATGTAAAACCATTTTAAACAGAGTAATCAAAGTACGTCATAATTCATATCAAAGCAAAATCTACAGTCATGAGGACCACTTGCCCTTTGAATATAAGTTTAAATTACGATTTATGAATGAGGTCAGTGCGGTGAGCGAGGTCGGCCGCATCGGCGTAATTTTTGTCGTCTCGGTCAGGACAGGAGGCACTCGGACACGCGTACGGCACACGACACAATTGCCTGGCGAATTCCCTTACTACCGCATTAAAAAAAAAAACGTTTTTGATTGAAGCCTATAGTCGAATCGATAACAAATAATATTTCACATATTGTGGTAGAAGACTAAAGAACTACCTTTGCAGAACATTGCTCAGGACTTAAGAAACATCAAAATACTAAAAAAAACTCAAGTCACAGCTTTAAAAGCAAACCACAGAATCTAAGCGTGTTAGAAAAAACAGAGAAATGATTAAAAAGTATCATTACTTGTCAAAAGTTAGTGTAAACACCTTTGAGAATGCTATAATAGCGAAACCGGTCAGGTATTATTAAAATCAAAATAAAAGCTGTGGAATAGTACAAGTGAGTGAGTTTTCATAATGTAAAAAACTGAGACTTTACACTCAGATGAAGAAGACAATTCAACTATTTTAAAGACAGGATTTTATAATAGAGTCAATAACCGGTATCGTAATAAATTTTAATTTAACTTACGATGTCACTTGTGGGTTGCCATCAAATTATGAGGTCAAATTTACCTCAACTCGTTTAAGCTTTCGTTTTCTTAGCATTAAGTAATTCTAAAGTCAAAAGACAAAATAAATGGATTCCGTCTCACGTTTACCTCTTGAATGAGAGAGATTTATAACAGAACGTTTCATAATTAACGCAGATAAAACGCCTGCAACAAAGAGACACCACTAAACAACATTGATCATAGTTAATACCACTCAACACTAAATCAGAAAATCAGGTTCAACACCTGTAGCATTTATTTTCTATAGATGCAGTATTTAGGATGTGAAAGCAGCCTTATCGAGTTATCTTTTTTTAATCGGTTGTCAGTGGTGACATTTCTGCTGTCAGAATGACAGGATGTCATAAGTTCGGTGACAGAGCGTTTCGCATTTAAAGGAACGCGGTTTGTTAAGATTTTTCGTGAAAGACAGGACTTTTGACCGAGACCTGCTTTGGGGTAGTTGGAGGTCCTTTGGCTTTGCTCTGAGACTGTGCCGCGAATCAGTTTTTCGCTCAAGCGCGATTATTTGTTACCTCGCGTGGCCGAACGGGCTGTGATTGGGTTGCTGCATTGCATCTTGCTACATTTTACCCAGAAAACTGGTGAGTCACTTCTTCTTTTGCAAAGCGGGTCGATTGTCGTCTGTCGCGCAGCCAAGATCTTAATTTGTCGTTTCTTTCATGACAGGGTTTTTTACTACGGGGCTAGTTGCCGGATGAGATATTTGGTGCCGCACCTATAAGTTAGTGGGCTGCACGTGGTACGACAACGTGGAAGTGCGGACTACACGAGCTTCTCATGTGAGAGGTATCTGCCGTCATCACCTGGCAGTAACAACAGGCAGTCACTCTCACTCAGCTCACTCTGCAGGCCAGTAAATCCACTACTTATGTGTAGCTTAGTAGCATAAGTACCTAAGCACTGACTATACTTCTGTGTACCTGTGATATTTGTGTCTATCAGTGAATAAGCTCTCTGTGTGTCTCTGTGTATCTCTGTGTTATATAAATATATGTGTGTACACCCTACCTGACTGTTTTCGTCAGAGCCCTGGCCTACCCTTGCACGCACACTGGAATCTCTGTAGTAAGGCGCCCTGGGAAAGAGTTCTCTGCATAGCTACCTCGCGCTAGTTGGTGAGTAACACAGATCATCTTAGTGTTACAAATTTGGCTCCCAACGTAGTGGCAAATCTCTGGGTCTACTCTGCGGTAGTCTCAGTCTGGTGTGTGTGCATAGGTGGTTATCTCTGGCGAAACCATTCTGGAATCGTCCGAGACGCTCCAGGACGTTAATTGGTGGTGCTAGCAGCTAAGCACAAAACCTTCCCTTTCGTCTTCTTCCAGCTTCCTACATCTTTGGCTGGAAAAGACACAAAATTCTAAATTCAAAAATTTAAAATAGCTGTGATTTTGGAAAAACTTTTTGATTTTATTTGGCATACCCACTTCTTTTCTTATTGTGTTTCTTTTCTTTGTTATGTTCCTTTTTATGGTGCACACATATATTTATTGTAATATTATATTAGCATAGATTAATATATTACATATATTATTCTATAGCTTCACCTCTGTGTTAACTTAGTGAATTTCACTCTGTGTAATTATAAATTTTTTTTTGAAGGTATGTTGATACCTTGTAATTTTAATTATTAACCTGAACTGTGTTATCAGAAAATTTAGAAACTTTTCTCTCTTAATATACCCTTAATCTTTGTTAAATTCTAAAAGTCAATTTGAAACATAATTACCTAACTTAGTACACTTTGTTGTAACTCAATTTACATTTTTACTTTGTAATTGATCCCTATCTGTGCCATTTTATCTTTATAATTGTTGTAAGTAAATTTTTACATAATGGCACAGATGAAAAAATATATAAATTATTTAAGAAAGGATGAACTTGCTAACGAGCTGTCCCACATGGGTATTTCAGTGGAACCGGAAACGACAGTGTCTGGCCTTCGGAGTGAGCTAAGAACGGCACACCGACTCGTCCGTCGAGGTAGCATCAAAGCGAGTGCTCCGGTACCCGCTGATGCATTGGCTGAGCTCTCGACCTGCCTTCCGAAGGTCTCCGAGTTGGAGGAGGCTCTTCAGTCAGGTGAGTTTTTGGCCAATAATAATTCTCGCCTTAGGGTGTCTATCAGGGCCAACTACTTATTGAGTAGGTTAGCTCGTTGTGGTCTGGATTGCCCCGACCTGGTGGATATTCGTGGTAGGCTAGTGAAGATCATCGCTAGGGCTGAACCCAGTAGTGATTCTGAATCCGAAGGTTCGGATGATGATGGTGATGATCCTTCGGGTCGTGACCAGGTGGAATATACTTCACCAGTAGTGAGAGAGGACCGCTCGGTGCGAGCTAGTTCAAGTAGGAATAGTTCTACATGTAACATAGTGTATAAAGAACGTCCCCTTAACTTATGTTCATTTAACTTAAAATATGATGGTTCTACTTGTGTACGTGTGTTTTTAGAGAGATTAGAGGAACTTAGATGTGCTCGGGAGGTTACTAAGCCTAGACTCCTTATGGCTTTCTCCGACCTGTTGGATGGACCGGCTTTGTCTTGGTTCCGTACAAACAAAGCTAACTTCATCTCATATGAGGATCTTATTAGTGAGCTTAGAGATACCTTCGATATTCCTGATTATGATTACCGCCTCAGGAACGAGATAAGACAGCGTACACAAGCCCGCTCTGAGTCCTTGGTTAACTATATATGTACAATGCAAGCCATGTTCTCAAGGTTGTCATGTAAGATGCCCAGTGAGGAACAGCTGGACATTCTCATGCACAACATTAGACCTGACTACATGAAGGAACTGGCCTTGCATGATGTCAACTCTGTAGATGACTTGAGACGTTTGGGTAAGCGCTTGGAGCTTGCGCGTACTAGGGCAGACGCTTTCCATGAGCCTGCTCTTGACAAGTTTGAGATTACATCTGACTTACACCAGCTTAAGAACAAAGGTGTACAAAAGCCCGCTAAGCAGGTGTCTGCAGTGGAGACGCCGGTTACCCCCCACGATCGCAAATGCTTTCGTTGCGGCGGGGGCGGTCACACTGCATACAGCTGCACACAGTCAAGGGAGCTGGTGTGTTTCCGGTGTGGTCTCAAAGGAGTCAAGACCCCAGACTGCTCACACTGTACTAGCAAGTCAAAAAACGCGTAGGCCAGGGCCTTATTAGGAACTCTGTGCATCACTCTGTATCTGAGTCTATTTCTGATAAGGTCCTGTTTCCTAAACGGGATAGTGACATTAGACCGTATCTAGTTGTTAAGGTTTTAAATTTAAATGTCTTAGGCCTTCTAGATTCCGGTGCCTCCTGCTCTATACTAGGTAAGGGAGCGCACCGCATCTTCTTGGAACTGGGTTTTGATCTTGTGAGTATCAATCCTACTTTTCGTATTACAACTGCAGACAGCACTCACTTGCAATGTCTGGGTTGTATCTCTTTGCCAATTGAGTACAATTCGGTTATCCGAGTTGTCAAGTTCTATGTTGTCCCAGGTATAACCACCTCCATGATATTTGGAGTGGATTTCTGGCAACAATTTAAGTTGAGTGATAAGTTAATTTTACAAAATATTAGTCTTGATAGCTTTAGTGATAATAATCCTATAGAGTCTGTGTCCCTTAACGGTGGCCTCGAGGATTACAACAACTTGACTGCTAAACAAAGGTGTGTAATCAACGGGGTCATTGAGAAATTTGACTCATTGAACACTGATAAGGTGGGCTTAGGTCGGACCTCACTTGTACATCATGTCATTGACACTGGTGACAGCAAGCCGATAAAGCAGCGTTATTATCCGCTCTCTCCCCTTAAACAGAAGGCCCTGGAAGCCGAGTTGGACCGAATGCTGGAGATGGGAGTAGTGTCCCCGTCTCAGTCCGCGTGGAACTCTCCAGTGGTCATGGTGGAGAAGGCAAACGGTGACCTCAGATTGTGCTTGGACTCTCGCAAGCTGAACTCTGTGTCTAAGAGTGACGCCTACCCCTTACCCTATATCAATCAAATCTTGGACCACCTTAATAACGCTAAGTATTTAACTTCTGTAGATTTGAGTGCGGCTTACTGGCAGATTCCATTTGACTCACCCCAGTCTGCTGAGAAGACTGCCTTTACGGTTCCCCGGAGAGGATTATTCCAATACAATTCGATGTGCTTCGGTCTTGTCGGTGCCAGTGCCACGATGCAACGCCTCATGGACCGTCTGTTTGGTCCCGAGTTCGACAACAAGGTATTTGCGTTTCAGGATGACATAGTCTGTGTGTCCAGCACCTTTGAGGAGCATGTAGAGCTCTTACATAGAGTCTATCAGCAACTCAAGGATGCTGGCCTAACTATCAACATGAAAAAATCTCACTTTTGTCGGAGTGAACTCAAATACCTGGGGTATTATGTGGACAAACATGGCCTACGGACAGACCCGGGTAAAGTTGAGGTTATCCTCAACTATCCCACCCCTTCTAACCCTAAGGAGGTTAAGAGATTTCTGGGAATGGCCGGCTGGTATCGTCGCTTTGTTAACAACTTCTCGAAGATTAGTAAACCTCTGTGCAAACTCACTTCTACGAACCTTAAGTTCGAATGGACCCCTGAGGCTGAACAGTCCTTTAACCTGCTAAAGTCAGCCTTGGTTTCTGCCCCTATATTAAAAATGCCTAACTTTGAGATGCCCTTCCGCATTCTTAGTGACGCGTCAGCTTACTCAGTTGCTGCTGTACTGACACAAACTCACGATGGTGTTGAGCACCCTATCGCCTACTGTAGCCGTTCTCTCAACAAGAACGAGGTGAACTACAGCACAACTGAGCGAGAACTTCTGGCCGTGATTTTCGCTTTGGAACAATTTCGACAGTACGTCGAAGGCCAAAAATGTACGGTCGTCACGGATCATTCATCTCTTCTGTGGTTCCATAAGCTAAAAAATCCCACGGGTCGTCTAGCACGTTGGAGCATGAGGCTCAGTCAATTCGATTTTGACATAGAGCATCGAAAAGGTAAAGACCACGTTGTACCTGATGCTCTGTCTCGTATCAAAATTGATTCCCTCGATGCAGTACCCACTAAAGACCCGTGGTATGACCACACCATGAATAGTGTTCGGAAGAACCCTAGGAAGTCACCAAATTATGACATTCGTGACAACCTTCTATATAGGTTAACTAAAAATAAATATTCTTTGACTTCAGACTTTGACTGGAAGCTGGTGGTACCTCAGGAGGATCGCTTGCCCCTGCTCTCTAAGTACCACGATGACACACTTAGTGCCCATGGGGGCGTTTGGAAGACGCATAAAAGGTTAGCCCAAAATTATTACTGGCCCAAGATGTACGAGGACGTCAAAGAATATGTTGGGAATTGCGAAACATGCAAGCAGTACAAACCCGTAAATACGTCTCGTCCCGGCCTAATGGGTAGCCCGAAGCGGGTTTCGAAGCCATTCGAAGCTATCTCTGTCGATCTGCTTGGTCCCTTTCCCACTTCGAGCAATAGAAACGTACACCTGATCGTGGTCTCCGACTACTTTAGCAAATACGTCATGTTGTGCCCTGTTCGGGTTGCCACAGGCGCTGTAGTCGCGAGGTTCATAGAGAAGAGTGTGTTTCTCGTGCACGGAGTCTGCAAGACTATTTACATGGATAATGGCCCTCAGTTTGTGAGTAAGCCATTTAAGGATCTGTTGGCTAAATACAATGTACCTAATATATATTATAACCCTAGGTATCATGCCCAAACTAATCAGGCGGAACGAGCTATTCGCAATGTGGTTCAAGCGATCTCATGCTATGTGAAGTCACAACACAAGTCTTGGGATCAGTTCTTGGTTGAGATACAGTGTGCTTTAAACACTGCAGTTAACGAAGCAACTCGTTTCACCCCTTACTTTTTGGTACATGGTAGGGAATTTATTGGGGATGGAGTGTTATACAGGCAGACAGATATCGCGTGCCATCCTACTTCAGTCTCTGTAGACGATCCATCAGCCTTCGGTGTCAAGCTGAGAGAAATACAACGCATTTACGACCAGGTGAGGAAACTTTTGAACGTTGCCCACCAGCGTAATGAAAAGTATTACAATCTCAGAAAAAGGCATGTAGAGCTGAAAGTGGGACAGATAGTTTACAAACGCACGTTCTACCTGTCCAACAAGGCCAAGAATTTTACTTCTAAGCTAGCCCCTAAGTTCCTTAAATGTGTGGTGACTGCTAAACGATCCCCTTTAGTATATAGGCTGTCAGATCTGGACGGTAAGGATCTTGGGGAGTACCATATCAAGGACATCCTGAAGTATCAGGAGGAGCAGTCTCCAATACCTAACGTAACTACATAGCACTGTTTCTCTAGTTTATTAAACCAGTGCTATGTGATCATTATGTAAGACTATTTTAATCTTTTGTTTGTATTTCTATATGTGTACGTGACTTTAAATTGTCACGTTGTAGTTTCTTCTATGCACCACACCGAGCGTTTTTCTCTCATTCGCTCCTCAGTACTCTACAATATCCTGAGAGCTTGGGTAGTGTTAGGGTATCGGCAGTGAGTAAAGGGAGCATTCGTTTTCTATGAAGGGCATTAGACTCTAGTTACTTAGCCTAACCGGTACACGAGTCAGTGTCTAGTTAGGTACATAGGAGGATCTTTCTTTGGTATTGTAATGGTCGTAGTCAGCTGGTGTTTGAAGGACCTAGCTGGTTGTCTTTGTTTATTAGTCAGTACTTTTCTGTTTTCTTTATTGTGTATTTCCAGCGTGTCATATCCGCAGGAAATACTATTAAAGGGGGGGTGGTTGTAGCATTTATTTTCTATAGATGCAGTATTTAGGATGTGAAAGCAGCCTTATCGAGTTATCTTTTTTTAATCGGTTGTCAGTGGTGACATTTCTGCTGTCAGAATGACAGGATGTCATAAGTTCGGTGACAGAGCGTTTCGCATTTAAAGGAACGCGGTTTGTTAAGATTTTTCGTGAAAGACAGGACTTTTGACCGAGACCTGCTTTGGGGTAGTTGGAGGTCCTTTGGCTTTGCTCTGAGACTGTGCCGCGAATCAGTTTTTCGCTCAAGCGCGATTATTTGTTACCTCGCGTGGCCGAACGGGCTGTGATTGGGTTGCTGCATTGCATCTTGCTACATTTTACCCAGAAAACTGGTGAGTCACTTCTTCTTTTGCAAAGCGGGTCGATTGTCGTCTGTCGCGCAGCCAAGATCTTAATTTGTCGTTTCTTTCATGACAGGGTTTTTTACTACGGGGCTAGTTGCCGGATGAGATATTTGGTGCCGCACCTATAAGTTAGTGGGCTGCACGTGGTACGACAACGTGGAAGTGCGGACTACACGAGCTTCTCATGTGAGAGGTATCTGCCGTCATCACCTGGCAGTAACAACAGGCAGTCACTCTCACTCAGCTCACTCTGCAGGCCAGTAAATCCACTACTTATGTGTAGCTTAGTAGCATAAGTACCTAAGCACTGACTATACTTCTGTGTACCTGTGATATTTGTGTCTATCAGTGAATAAGCTCTCTGTGTGTCTCTGTGTATCTCTGTGTTATATAAATATATGTGTGTACACCCTACCTGACTGTTTTCGTCAGAGCCCTGGCCTACCCTTGCACGCACACTGGAATCTCTGTAGTAAGGCGCCCTGGGAAAGAGTTCTCTGCATAGCTACCTCGCGCTAGTTGGTGAGTAACACAGATCATCTTAGTGTTACACACCTTGTAATAACAACTTGTTCGTAGTTCATGCTTTTGTGCGCGACAGTTATATATTGCACATTACTCACAATGCTTGTTGTATTTTATACCGGCCAGTTCGTTCTGGAATTCGTATTGAGGTCATCCTTATCTTATTACCTGTCCTTAGGCAGCTGTCTTTGTCAGCGGATTGCGAATCGAATGTCCTGAACAAAAGGTATGTCCAATACTTGTCGTAAATTCAAATCTGGAGGTCCCGGAGTATTCGGTTGCATAAATTTCAAATTTTACCAATAGTTTATTTCTATTTTATTTGTATTTACTAACTATACATATTATCACCAATGACCTCTTTTAATTTAATTTTGGGAGTGATTGGCTTTACTGAATTACGCTGCATAGATGAGTTGATATTTTCAAGTTTTTCTTCTCCTTAGGTAGATAGATAGATATTCTTTATTGTAACACCAAAATACATTTTATATTTATATCTATTAGCTTACACTAAATTGGTTTTACAATTGGCGGCCTTATCGCACGAGATAATATCTTACAGGCAACCTTATACCTAATATAGAATCTATTTATGAGACTAATTCTGGGGCAGCATGATGTTACACTCGAAGATTAACATTGTGAAATAAAAACTTGTGTTGAACTCGGTGAGGCAAAATTGAGCCTCAAAGATTCCATGGTTGCTATGACTTTGACCGACGAAAAACCACACTTTGGGAGCCCCGGGTAAGGCCTCGAAAGGATACCCAGGACTCTCAATCGGAGATCTTGGTAGGGCCCATCGCAACCTCTATTTAAAAAACCGGCCAAGTGCGAGTTGGATTCGCATGAAGGGTTTCGTAGCAGCAAGTAACATAATATAAAAGTTCTTATAGTTCGTTGTAACTTTGATTGATGTTTTGACACGTTCGCAGTGGTAGTGATTATTCCGAAAATTGCGGTTTATGACGTATTAAAAAAAAAACCACCAGCTCTATCTCGTTCGAACCAATTTTCGTTGGTAGATTTTATGGCAATGTCCATCATATATTTTTTTTTAGATTTATCACTTTCTTAGTTTAGAAGTTAGAGGGGGGGGGGGGACACTCATTTTTCCACTTTGGAAGTGTCTCTTGCGCAAACTATTCACTTTAGAAAAAAATAAAGTTAGAAACCTCAATAGCATTTTGAAAGACCTATCTATAGATACCCCACACGTATGGGTTTGATGAAAAAAAAAATTTTGAGTTTCAGTTCTGAGTATGGGGACCCCCAAAATTTACTGCTTTTTTTCTAATGTTATATAAGAATCTTAATGCGGTTCACAGAATACATCTAGTTACCAAGTTTCAATAGCATAGGCCTTATAGTTTCGGAGAAAAATAGCTGTGACACACGGACGGACAGACAGACGGACAGACAGACAGACATGACGAATCTATAAGGGTTCCGTTTTTGCCATTTGGCTACGAAACCCTAAAAATGAACATAAATCTTATTTTATTATTTTACATTATTTGAAACATGATTAATCAATAATGTTGATGATAACAGTGTTTACGCTTAATGTAGTCTTTATTAATTGTGTCTGGTCCAAAAGTATACTATAAACTTTAACGTATAGGAAACACAAACCTTTATCTTATTACAACTGCCTTTATTTCGAACATTCTCAGTAGAGTAATTTATTGGATCCATTACAGATGTTCAGGGTGCGAGTCACAACACAATTGACACTTCAGGCAACAAGTGGGTCGGCTAAATCGTTAGACAAATATTCGGTCAGACTAAACATAGCGCGCTTATTTCATACTGTTCATAGCTCACATAACTTCATTACGAGCTCAATTGAATAAACTGTGATAGGAACGCCGAGGCGCTCAGCAAGTTGATTGCTCAAATTTCCTCTTCAACTATCACAAAGATATGGTGAATTTCTAATTGGATAAACGTGTCGTTTCCTATTTAAAGGCGACGGCAAGCTTAGCATTACCACTTATGTTTGACCTCCGGAGTTTGGGTTGCCGGCCCTTTGGGTGTAATGTGTCGGAACTTTAGGGGGAAGCAGGGTGTTCCCGTGATAAGTGGTTAGTCTGCGACCGCGGGCACGCGCGCCGTCATTCCATATAATGGTTGCATTGCACGCTGCCCGTCAACTCGTGCTCAATGACATACTAATGAATTATCATTTCATTTTAACGCGTTTCCTGGGTGATATTCATATTTGAAACTGAATTAATCCTATTGTGATTAATAGCGCGCAAACTAGAGCGGATATCATTATCATAGTGATAAACAATGACGAATTGATTTTCTGCTATTAGTTTAGATAACAGAATCTGGTTATTGAGCGTTAAGTGCGTTTTATTGAGCTTGTGAAACTGGTTAAATTATTACGTTTTGAATAGATTTGAACTTTGAGTATAACCTTTATCTGATAAGACAGTAAATTAAACCACTAAAGTAAGCTACAGCGTTGCAAGCGTTTATAGTTTTCAAAATTACTTAATAAAGGTATCATCTATTTTATATCATAGTAGGTAGGCAGTAGTGTCCCACGGCTGCACCTGTGATGTGACATACTAAGAAATCTGTAGTCTATCAGAAAGGCTTTCTGCTAGGAAAAGGCAGTTTACTGTTTCGTTCCATTGGGTATTAGCACGATGGTTATTCTGTGATAGGTAACAAACTGTTCATTATACTTAATTGAAAAAAAATAAAAAAAATAAAATTGTTTGTCTGGAACACGAAATGCAAGTTATCTTTGCATTTTTTTATGCCTGGGTAATTAATGTTATTTTGTTGTCTTACTTTTGCAACAATGTAATGTATTGGGTACCACCTACATTAAACCTAATATTTTCATGCGTATTTGTTTGGTGATGGGCGGACTGTGGATTGTTATTTTTCTTTGTAACTATATATTGTTTAACAATGTTATCACATAAGTGACAATTGTCTTTCGTGATAATAAAGATCTTTAAACCTAAACCTAGGTACTTCAAAATATTTTGGCTATTTAATGGCTAACAATTTTTTGAAATCGGTTCAGTAGCTTCAGAGAATAATGAATGTAGACATAATAAATCTTTCCTTTTTACAATATCAGTATAAAAGGAGGGGAAAAAGATAACATGGTTCTGTTCAGACATGACCAACAAGTCAGTAATAATATGTAATCAGCCTATACCTACATAGTCCTAACGCCATAAAAGGCGATTACCAATGACTCTGAAGTAAGTAATCGTTGAGTAAGAATAGAACATATAAAAATAGCCAGTGATCAAAATGCTGTATACTCGTCAGTTCATTACGAAAGTAGAAAGATAAAAATATATCTTGACGTAATAGGGTATGTACGTCAATACACATTACATTATACACCTTGACCGATGTAACGATGAAATACGTATTCATGGCTTACGTATTATGGCATTCCATTGATGAAAATCGGTCTAAAATAGTATAATCAAAATTTTTGTCGTAATTATTTGTCAGACACCATAATATATACCTACGTATGGCGACTTTGCGAAATATGGAAATAAATTATTTATATTTTTATGGTACTTTAAGGACCTTTCAGGAGCGGTAAAGATGAAATAGTTCACCAGAGATTCTTTGACGAAAGTCCTTACTTGTGAGGGTCGGATGCGTTGGGAGTTACTGGCGAATATAAACGGCGATTAATTGAACAAATTAATCGCCGTTTATATTCTGAATTAACCCCGGCATTGAACCTCGCGTGTCGAGTAGTGCGCAGTAACTGGCTCGACTCAGTCATACATCGCGCTTACATACAAAACTGCTTACTTGCAATCTTTCATACTACAGAGTCCCTACAGTACCGTACCTAAAGGGTAAAAACGGGCCCCTATTCATGAAACTCGCCGTCCGTCCGTCTGTCTGTCTGTCCGTCACGAGGCTGTATTTCAGGAACCGTGATAGCTAGAGAGCTGAAATTTTCATAGAAAATCTATGTATTTCTGTTAGGTACAGCTATAATGACAAACACTTACTAAATCAGATTAAGGGGGCTCCCATACATGAAAGCTCGTGCACCTGCTGAACAACGGACGAGGCTCTGACGACGGTCCATTTCAACACGGCGATGGGCTCACCACCTGTCACGTGGGACCGATTTGTACACGGTGAAATGTGGGCCGGTATAGGCCTCTGCCTACCCCTTCGGGGATAAAGGCGTGAGTATATGTATGTATGTATGTATACATGAAACGTTATTTCTTTGACGTATTTTGGTATAGAACCCTTTGTGTGCGAGTTCGACTCGCACCGGGCCGGTTTTCTATTTTGTACATACATACATACATATGGTCACGCCTTTATCCCCGAAGGGGTAGGCAGAGGCATATTATATGCCCACATTTCACCTTTGTATAATTGTCCCACGTAATAGGTGGTGAGCCGTATTGCCGTGTTTAAATGGACAGGCGCAGGTTGTGACTGCCTGCTGTTGAAATAAAGCCTTCAACTTAGCTTAACGACTGCCATTTTACTGGCAACCGGGACCAACGGCTTAACGTGCCTTCCGAAGCACGGAAACGCTCAAATAAATGTCACAAAGTGATCACATGGATGGTCACCCATCCATGGACCGGCCATAGTGAAAGTTGCTTACTGCAGTGATCGTTTACAGAACACTGAGTCCGCGGGGCCACGAGCGCTTCCAAGTATTTCTGTTAGGTACAGCTATAATGACAAACACTTACTAAATCAGATTAAGGGGGCTCCCATACATGAAACGTTATTTCTTTGACGTATTTTGGTATAGAACACTTTGTGTGCGAATTCGACTCGCACCGGGCCGGTTTTCTTTTTTGTATACATGTCTAATATTGTGTGATAAGTTCTTTCTGGTATGATGTAGTAATTTTATTTAATATAGAAATCTAAATTTAATTTAGAATATAATCTAATACTTAATAATGTAAAAAAAATAATATTTATAGTTATTATTAAAGTTCTAGTTAATATATTCTATTTTTATTTCCACTGAAAACAAATTACTATCAATTTCAAAATGTAATATTTATTTAACGGTTCATTAATTTCCTTAATTGATACGTAAACAAACATTTGTTCAGTTATTATGACGTTTATCATCAACGTGTGCCAATGAAACAGGACATTTAAATTGGTATGTTAGAAGCGATAAAAATCTTCAAGAATGCCAAACAAGTGGCAGAGTTATTTAAGATGATTTATCGAAGACTTCTCTGATAGATTCATTTAAAGAACCGTCACGAAAACGACCACAAAAATAAATCCCCTTTTATATAAACTTTAAACTTCCAAAACTCGGTAGTCAGTGTCATTTGAGTTTCTTCTTATTTTATGGATACGTAAAACTGTGTAGTGAGATGGCGTGTCGTAAATCAAGTCTCGATGGACGGCCGATAGCGCTTCTGTGCGCGCGTGCGTATTCTCACACATATTCATCTGCCTATACACACACGTATAGTACACCACACACACATACGTAACATGTGGTAGGTACCTACATCTTCGTCCATTTTTCCTTAAATCCGAATCCTACACAGCACCGATTAATCAAATAAGCTTAACGCACGCAACATTATCATTATAGCTAAATTGACCAAATCCGACGTTTGATTAAGAGAATATCTAACGGTCTCAGCAATTCATTCAAATCGTGTTTGTTTAGTGTTTTGTTTATAATTTTGAGACCATTTACGAATATAAAATTCAAATTATTGCGTACATAAAATCTTTATTACTTAAAATTTTTAAAGATACCTATATTTTTAGATCGGAGTTTCCTAAAATTATTTTTCAAGCCTTTGTCATGATTGCTATTTACCTACCTATAATAAATAATAATAAATAAAATAAAATCATTTTATTTCAGACCATTAGATCCATAATGTTAGATAAGTACTAATGTTAGATAAGTATAATGCCAAATAGAGCAATATTCATCAAGCTGTCAGAGCTGCGCGGTGACAGATCAATCAGTCACAGTTTCCTTTAATACATTTATATCTCATTGTAGTCAATAAGAGTCAATTATAGAACATTTTAGACAGAAACCTGATGTACACGTACCTTTTTACATGGGACTATTCTCTCTCTCACTCCTATTACTTCGCCTTCTTTAAACCAGGGTCTACAGTAATCACCAATAACAGAAAAGTTGTACCGAGCTCCAACTCCGTAATGTTCAAGGAGAAGTAAGAGCATCTAAGAACTTAGAAAAAATCAGAAGTTAAATCGAGGGAAGAAAGTAGCCGCTCCCTCTTTTGGAAAGTTAATAGATATCCTATAATGATACTTTCACCAATGCAAATATTACAGAGAAGGGCAATAGTTTCCAACTACTTTTACCATTAAACGCAATACCTAATAACAAAGTCAAGAAGGTGAATAGAACATTTATTGCAAACATTACTTTGGTATTCACAGAATGATCGTAGTCAACAATTTGTACAGAATTAATACACAACATGACTTAGAGGCGTGAGAAGACGATGTGTAATAAGCTACTTTAAATGAATTTAGAAATTAATACAAATCTAAATATACAGTTGATGTCGGTATCGTGTCGTAAGCCATTAACTAACGCGATTCAATTCAAGCTACTGTTAATATCATGCGCATAACTAAATAGATATTATTAAACCAATTTGTTTTCATCTAGACAGCGATAAGCCTCTCGTAATATCTTTAAGTCTCCTGGAATCCTTTTGAAACTATATAGTGCGTAAATCAGTCTTAGATTGTAGTAAGTACAACATGTTCATCTTATTAGGTGTTAAAAGTGATCCTGGGTAAATTTATAAATAATTTGCAAAAGCAAGTTTAAAAAAGTCACTTACATTGTTATAAAATGAACATAAGTTGGTTTTATTTTTAAATATTTTTAATCAGATTGCCTTGGTGATGCAGTAAGTATGCGTCTACCGTTGCTTCGATATTTGGTCCCGAGTCAAATTAATATCTGAGTAATTTGCAAATGCTTGTTTCTTAGTTTGGATGTTTTCTATGTTTGTATTTCCATGTATGTTTTTCCATGTATGTTTTTTGAAATATATAAACAAAATCAGTAAAAATCTAAAAAGTTCTAAAATAAACTTGTGCAATGAAAATTTTATAAGCATATAAAATTTCATAGCCCAAGTTTATATTCGGTTCATTTGGGTACTTGGCGCTGTATTTAGAAATATGTGAGTAGGTTTTATGTGTGGTCTAGATCCTGTAACAATTTCGACTATGGTGGCGTCATTTTAAAAGGTAACTAATGTTACCTTTTAAAATGACGTGTGACAAACGTCTAATGATTTTATCTTCATATAGAGAACTAGCTGATGCCCGCAGCTTCGCCCGCGTGAAATTTGTTCCCGTTCCCGCTTCCCGTGTCAACTTATTCCCGGGATAAAAGTGGCCTAAGTTACTCCTTATTACATAAGTTATCTGTCAGTGAAAGTCCCGTCTGAATCGGTCCAGCTGTTCCAGAGATTAGCCGGAACAAACAGACAGACAGACAAACAGACAGACAAAAATTTTAAAAATACATATTTTGGTATGTGTACCGTATATACATTCATATGCATGTAGTAGAAAGCGGTTATTTTAATATTACAAACAGACACTCCAATTGTATTTATTTGTATAGATGATGAAAGAGAAAGTGACTGAGAGACTGGAGAGATATGTGAATTTCAAAAATCAGCAGGTGAATCCCTGTCCCAATATTATTTTTATTTCGTAAATTTAAGGAGCAAAATAAGACAAGTAAGTAATTTGACTGTCAAATGATTGTGAAATTGAATTATCAAATCTTACTTATTAAAATGACTCCATTTTAGGTGGCGTTTTGTGAGAATTTCCAAAACATTTACTAATTTTACTTTATGCTAAGGTAATGCCGACAATTCATAAAGTAGAATACAAGGTAAATCTGTCAGATTCCCTCCAATTCTGATGAAACGACACACAGAATTGTGATTATAAAAATTAACCTCGGCGTCTTCGAAGGGCAAAGCCGTTGATGGTGTTAATTATAAATAAAAAGTGTTATAAAAGAATATATTTATTCCAGAATATGTTTGTGACTTACCAAAGATATTTTAATAGAAAATACAGGGAATTAAGATCGAACGGTAAGTACGATATAAATATTCATTAAGTATTAATATAACACTTAACTAAAAAATGTAAATGCGAGTTTAATCTTGTTGCTTTAATGCGAGGAGCTTAGAATGTACTGTAGGTATCGCTTGGGATCGTATTATTGATTCCCCATAGCAGTTTATCTCCATTATCTACGGTAACGTACGGTATCATTGCCTCCGAACTAATTAAAAAGCAAATTGAAACGCCGCGTGTCAAGGACTATTAATTTTTACGATCGCTATCACAGCTTCGACCAGTGGCTCTACACTCTTATATCGTAGTTCATCGCATTTAGCTATCTGTATGCAACGCCAGACCTTCGTTAACTAATAAATTAAGTATTGAAAATTCATTGCTTTTTTCTTCTGTTATCTGGATAATGGTAGGGTGTTGTAAAAAATTAAGAGACACTTCGTTCTCAGTCGTAAAATTCTAGAGTTTCACAAGATTTCAAAGAAAATGTTTGTAGTTCAGGAGATAATTTACATTATTGGGTTTAAGTCGGAGGGTGATCATGAGCCAGGCAACGTGCGGCGACTATGGAGAGACCACCGGAGCAGTGAGCGGTGCTTTACTTACAACGATTTATTATTATAAAAATAATGTATCATCGGGCGGCCGCCGCCGCACAATGCACGTAACAAGCTCGGCTCGTGTGCTGCATTAACGGAACGACGCGCAGACTACCTTGCGCATTTAGGCTGCTACTGTACTTGAAGCTACGCTGTGAGCTTTCGTAGAACTATGTAGCACTGTCAACGTTACTAAATTCACATTTACAGAAAATAATAATTCAGCTGACGTAACTGTAAACATAAAACTAGCCAATTCAGCCCATTATATTTATAGTATTGTATAGCTAGATAGTTTCACGTGCTTGTAAACTTTTAGGCTAAATATTGCACTATACTAACAGTCGAAGCTAAAGTAACTACTACCTATCTTATATCCCTTTCCTTGACGAGATTGATTCGTCATTCCCCTGTTACAATTAGCTGGAGTAATTATTGACTGTTGTAATGCTAGAGTTGACTCATTAAAAGTGTATTGTGAGTTTCCTCCTTCTCTGCTCTTCTTTATTATAGTTTTATTTTACTTATTGTTATGTATGTTTAATTCCGTATCCAGTTTGAAAAAATAAGTTTAAAAAATGTTATACGTATAATTCGGCGAGAAAGGGAATCTCATTGGCTACGTAATCGAGACAAACTAATAATATTACTCTCCTTTAAATGCGCAATTTATGTGTCGAAGAATAAAATTGATTAATAAAATGAAATCTATACTTAGAAAAAATAAGTCACAAGAATATTATTTAAAAAGCCCTTAAATAAATTAGGATATCTAAATAGAGGTATAAAAATTTTCATAGGATATCTAAATAGAGGTATAAAAATTTTCATCCTACCCTGTCTGGACATTTGTATAGATCAGTTAGTGAGCTTCTGATTGAAGTTTTAAACCAGCTGAATAGAAAAGCGTGGGTAAATTATATTTCTTTAGCTCGTTGTGTACCAATGGGCTTAAATGTATCTCTTATTATTTCCACTTATTCACATTGATCGATGTTCTAACTCAGCAGTTTTTGATCAGTTGGTAGGTAAGTGCAGTAGCTTTTGATACACGCGATAAGAAAATTACTTAATCAGACTAGAGTAATTGCGACTATATTTTTGCAAGTTCATTTTTTAAAATATCCTTTGATTTTACATTATATGATGTTCGAAAATATGAAATTTTGCAACCGTACTTTTGTAACTGATTTATTGTAAGTGGTATTTTATATGTGAATTCCTCGTAAATCTTTCAGGAATGAGTTTTGTATGATAAAGATTATAGTAAGTTCTGCCTCTGAAACGTTTCGTATCCTATATGAATCATAATGCAATGCGTGTATGCTAAAGGAGAGCTGCTGGACTAAAATTAACAGATTTCATGAATATTTCTCCCAGATTTTCAATATTGCTCAGGACAGAATACGTAATTACTAATTGATATATTAGCCTTTTCAAAGAATTTGGGTCTGGAAATTTGTAAGTACACAATAGAAAATGTGGTATACAATCAAGAATGAAGATGAAAAACTTTATGAGAATTTATTAATGAAACGGACCTATTCTTTTTAGTAATTTTTGAATGTGGGTAAACTTTTATTCATGCTAAAATTTGATTTAATGCATTACTCCTGGAATTTTGTTACAAGATACCTAAGAAGTCAACTGATTGGTAAGCAGTAGAGTTTCATAAAACGAGTTCTGATCCACTTGTTATTACATAGTTGGTACGCTACAATTAAATTCTATTAGAGCGACAACAGTACTGTGCAATTAGTCGACAGTACACAAACGACTAAAATATCTCTCATTCTTATTTGACGGGCTGGGCTGGTGCATAGTTATGAAAGTTTTGTTGCACTAATTATACACTGGGACCGTTCTGTGAAAAGTGGCCGGGCGACTACGACATTGCGACTGTCGCAACTATGAGATAGCGTCCCGCGACACTATTAATACTGGAACTATGATAAGCGTTTGATAGCATGCGGTCACTTTGTGACATTTACAAGCTTTATGGTGTGCCGGCGTAAAAATAAAGATAACATTATTTACTTCGTTACTAGCACTAATCTACTTAGTCATTAAAGAGGAACCCATCAATCAATCAAATCATGTTATCTTAGTAAACTGCTAGATGTAGGTCTCTTCCATTAATAGCATATTTTAGGAGGGCTGATTGACCTCACTGTACTATGCTCATCAAATAGATTGATACTTACAAGGTTTCCTTTACAGATTTTCCCTATTTTAACATTGCTCTAACAGAAAATGCATATTTGAAAAAGGAACCTACTAGTGTAGAATTTGCATAAAATATGTCTTGGGTTTCTGTTATCCCAAATTTTAGAGGCGCCAGATTAGATGCATTTGGATATCAGTCTTGAATAGCATTCTTTCAGTACATACCATCAGCTCCTCTGCAACGGTCTATTGGATATGCTAACGAGGTCTCGAGCATTCGATTGTGTCTTGTACATCAGTCCATAAACAATATGCAGTTTTCTTTTTTCTTCTACTTAAAAGGCCTCATGAACTATAAATAACAATAACTGTAGATAAAACGTGTATGTTACCTTTTGTAATGTAACCTACATAATATGGCCGTACATAAGGACAGCTGCTTTTTATTGAAGAATTTAAATAAATAATATTTTCTTTATATCAGTGGGGTATTGTTATGAGACAGTAACGGTGGCCACACGCGAGCCACTCGTACGCAACTCTTTATGGCTCGCGTCATCGGTTATAGCACCCTTTACAACGTACGACTTTCTTGAGTTCTTCATCAAAGTATAATCAAAATATTATTCTTAGCAATTGTCGTTTTAATATTTGGTTTCATCACACAAATTCATAATGTTGTTAGCTTTTGAATGGAGTCTATTGACATATATTATACAAAGCATGGTTTGTTTCTATGACAAAAACCTATTTGTGCTATAGATTCTCTTTGAGATTAATTCAGGGTACTTGCGCTATGAGGTCTACGGCTCTTCCAGAGCCACTAGTATTAATTCTTCTTTATCGGTACCCTATATATACGTAACATTTACTATGTTTCACACACAGTATAATTATAAAGGTTAATAAAAAGGTAAAGTGCAGTAAATATTTAGGTATGTTTTACCATTTATTGGTATTTAAATATTTATTTTGTATATCATTTTAAAATACATTCGCAACAAACTGACATAACTTTTAATATGACTATTTATAAGAATCTAATATTATTTTAAAAGATTTAGCTATCGCTGGCATCGCGTAGCGGTCATTCGATAAGTCGTTTTGGATTTTACATTTCAGCACGATTTATCGTTTATTGTAAATCATAAGCCGATGATCTCTTTGACTGGGCGTACCTACAGCGTTTTATTGTTCTCAATATTATTTGTTCTGCATGATAAGAGCCACCTACTTCAGAGACCACCAAATGTATTAACCGGAACATTCAATTTATCACACCTCTCTCAGCGAACACCTCTAGTTGCTGCAACGATTCGATTGTTTTCGTTGTTCTATCTATATCAATACGTGTCTAGTCAAGTTGTCGGAGAATTGGATCCATTAACACCTATTATGGCATTATTTAATACATTTTTGTTACTGATATTCTTCAGGATATAACAGATCGCGTTGGGCGCTCTTATATTTGGGCATCTTAAATGTTCATTATTACCATCATTCAGAATTGTAAAGTCACACAAAGATAGGAGTTTTGGGTGCTATTGAGATGGCATAAATTTTCCTTAATTTGAGATTTTTTTTTGCTAAATGAGAAGCATTTAGCCGTATGATGATGGGAAAGAGTACAAGTACAAAATGTCATCACATTAAATCGAACTATATCTGGAAGAAATAATATTTTCACAAAAGCATCAAGGACCAAGCCATCTGAGTTCGAACCAGCAACGTGCTATACTGTTTATGTCAGTAATACCCTCAGTGCTGAAAGCTTGGGGTAACCTTACCTACAGCAGGGAGCGTCAGTAGGCTGATATGAAAAATTATGAAATTACCATATTATCAAAACTATTTTATTATTGTTCAAATCAGTAACAGATTACAATGATTTACAAAGTGTCCGTGTTATGAAATAGAAAATTGAATTGTGTGATATCACCACGATTATCTATATGGGTGATTAAATTACGTCATTGTTTCAAACTCGTTTCGTCATTCCCTTCTAAGTATGTGTATAAATTTTATAATTTAATAAGCAATAATCGCCATATTACTGGAGCATTATTATTTGGCAGCAATGCGCGGCGGTCACGACACAATCCAGCGCAGGCGCAGCGCGCGGTGATCGCTACTAATACGGCTCGTTTGCGCGCACGCCGTCACGACCTGAGCCATTACCCAATAAAATTAATTTCACTTAATGCTCATCGATTATTAAATGTACCTATACATAAACTATACGTATAGTTTGGCGGCGTTTCGGTGGTTCGTGATGGATCATTGGCGCGGACCCCCCGCGCGGTGCTGTCCCGACACGATCTACTGACAATCGAACGAACGCTGGGCAATCGCCGCTCACCACTCCATGTTTGCCGATATACCTATGGTACATTACTTTATAATTAACAATTACATGGTCATGGATATTAAATTTAATGTTATGTTCAAAAAGGTTATAACATTTCCTTAATCGTTTATAGCGATTGTTCTTTCGTCATTATATTTAAGTAAGTGGGGTCTCAACGATACTTACTGGATACTAACTGACGTCGACAACTTATATAATGTATCTGCTCGGAAAAGTGAACCAAATAACCATAATCGTTTGGAAAGCAACCTATTTTTATAGCGACACTATAATCAGCATCCAAGCGTTCTCTTTCTGTCTATCGCTTCGGAGCATGATTCTTACCTCCTCTCTGCATTTCGTTTTCTCCTCCCTGCATTTTATTTTTGTCATTCCTAATAGTGTCACTATTCATTCTTCAATATTTATTTATAGTACTGAAAGTAAATAAGAGCTCGTCATCCTTTTCCATCTCAAGTCAGGACTTCTTAGTTCTTCCTCTTCTGCTGGAAAGAGTGGCGACCCCATGCTTGTTCCCCACTTATCCGCTTACTATTTACCAAACATACTGTCTCCACTACAGCATACTTAGATTCATCCTTTCTTAAAAACTAGCTACATGCTACCAGTGCCGGGAGCCCTGGGGTTATCATTCCCAGCGACTCCTGGCGGTAGGCAGATGGAAGAACACCGTGAGATTTTAGTCAGTGGAAGTCCATGAGGAATTTCACATGAAAAGCAAAAAACAAAATAAAAAGGCACTGTACAACTGTTATAACAGATCATACTACATAATGTGGACGAAAATTTACTGGTGAAGCGTCATAATTAAAACGACAAAATATGAAACAAGAAACATATCACACGCCGATTCTCGATCATACGACTTGAATAGTCGTAAGATCGAGAATCGGCGCCTTGTTATCTCGCGTTACTCATTTGCCCAAACTGCAACTACGCGTAGTGCGGTGCGTATATAATTTTATCTCAAGTCTATAAATTCTTTGTAAATATTTTAATAACGTTAATAAAAATAATCCTGAATATAAATGCTACAGAAGAGTATTTACTAACATCGTACATTAAAAAGATGTGTTCCAATAAATCAGCAGTCAGAGCAGCGCGCTCTGTACATTCATAACAGCACCTGATGAAACGAAATGAATAATTGCTGTACAAGTCCCAACATAAATAGAGGTAGATAAAAACGGGTAACGACAGGATAGAATGGTAGTCGTCCAACGCGGAGTCAGCGGCAGATCGGCGCAGTAATGGCCAGGCTTGTAGCCCATCCATAACGAATTTCTTATTCATCGATATTAATACGAGTACATGACAAGCGTCCGCCGAGTACAAATGAGCGAAGCCGCTCACGGCGGATTATATTTATGTGAACACCGGCTGATCCGCAATTAGTAGGTACCGCCAGCATAAGAAAACTAGTCACCTACTTGTTAACAGACAATGCACATGTTCGCTGATAGATAGATCGACAAATTGATATACGATCTTGTCGACTACCGATTGGGATAGTAGAAAAGTTGCTTTTGAAACTGAACTAGGAGGTAGGAGATATCTTTACGAAATGTTTACATTTTTCTTGCAGTTGTGATTTACTATGTAGGTTTGTGTTTGACAGTTATACAGCGATAGTAGTGAGTGGCATTTTATAATGACTAATGTTTTCTTCCAGGTTTATCCAGAATCCAGCTTATCATAACATAATCGGCTCCGTTCGCGTGGAATTCTGGTTGAAGTTACCGCATCGTATGGCAATTTATTCTAGGGATTAAAAGTGGCTTATGTGTTATTTCAGACAACAATCATATCTTTGTACTAAATTTCAACCGGATAAGGTCAACCGTTAGGACGTGATTCAGTAACAAATATCCAAACATCTTCAAAAACTTTCGCATTTATGATATTAGTAAGAATTAAACAGGTACCTAAGTAACAGTTACAGTAAAAGAAGAACGACCTTCAAGATCGACAAAGTAAACATTCCTTTAAATGGTAACTTCCCGTAATCCAACAGGAGCTAAAGTACCTAATTGTGTTTAATTGAGTATACTTGTAAATTAATAATTCAGGGGTCTCGTCTGACCCGGGGCATGATCTCGCGACGTGCGTCCGCCGACCAAAGACCTCGGAACGACATATCAACCTAATTAAAACTCGGAACAAGGTTTTTTAATCGGACACTTTAGACACTTTTATTTGTCTCTTGATGCTCATGTTGTGGTAAGAGGATGTCTTCGGTTACCTTTGAGTTTTAAATAATATAAAGGTTTTACCTCACGATAGAATTAATTTGTATATTTTTTGTTATCTTTTATTTCATTCACATTATTCTTATGGGTAGCTTATTTCCGGTTTGATTTTATAGAATGGTCTGTTAATGGTCTAAAGTCAGCAATTTCGAACTTCACTTTTTGGTAAAGGTAGAAGACCATATTTTGTAACTTGGACACATCGCGAATTTGACCAATTGCGCCTAAAGGCAGAAAAGTTACACCGAGATCAAACTTGGTAAAATCTCAGGAGAAATTAAATGTCTTAAAACTGGTATCGAAATTTGTAAAATGATAAAATAAGGGACTTGGAAACAATTTTCCTCGTTTATAAACCAGAAGACCAGAAAAGCAACTAGATATACATACTACAGGATAGGATAGTAGTACACCATAGTAATAACTTAATAGTAAGTTCCTCTTTCTACTATGACCACGGTAAGGTACAATGGGTCTATGTGAGCTATGTTTAAGACCAGCCTAAAAATCAATCTACATTATATGAGGTCTATTTAATAAACTATTTCCTACGTTATTTGTAAACTGTTTAGCACTCATGTCATTCGTGCTGTCTTTATCGTAGACCAAGAGTAGCCAATCAGGTAAGTTAAAAAAATGCGCTGAATTTTTTTCTGAACAGTTTTCGCTAATCTACCCGAAGATATTGAGACGCATTGCTAACACAAGTGTGAAGGTTTAAGAATAATTTTGAGTTTAATATTTACCTTCTTATGAAAATTGTGTGACTAGGGCTCGTTTAAGGAGACGCGGGGCGTCAAGCGTCGCGTACGGCGTGGCTTGCAGCGGCGCGTAAAGCGATTTGACCGTTTATAGTCAGGCGGCGCGTGAAGCGGCCCGCGTAGCGTCACGCGCAAAATCAAACATATAGAAATGTAGGAGCTCGTTTAAGGACACGCGGGGCGTCGAGCGACGCGCGTGGCGTGGCTTCTCTCGGCGCTGCGTCCGCCGCGTGGCACGCAGCTTCACTCGGCGCTGCATCCGCCGCGTTGCACGCAGCTTCATATACGGCGTCGTTCAGTGCGACATAGGGATGTGACATTGTACATAAAAAAACGATTTTTAGTTAATCGATTTTTTCTTTAGCATGAAAAATCGATTAGTAAATTATCGATTTTTCTCAAGAAAATAATCGATTTTTTTAAATTAATCGATTTTTTCCTAATTTGACATTTATTTTTTTATAAAATAAATACCATATCAAGTTTTATTCATTAATAATAAACAACAGAAATAGTAAGTACTTACATAATCAACACAAATTAAAGTTTTAGAACAATCAAATTATAACAGGTTCAAAATATTAAAATAAACAATAGTAAGTTCTTAATAATCAACACAAATTAATGTTGTAGAACAATAAGGTTGAAATTTAAATGTTTTTCACATTGAATCAACAAAATATTCAAATAAATAAAAAGTAAATTAAATTATTCAAAAACTAAAAATCCGTAGGCAACCAAAAAAAAAAAAATTTAAAAAAAAATAGTGTCCACGGACTTGCTTTTTAAAAGTGGTGATAGTTTTACTGTCCCTGATACCAGGCGGAAGTGAGTTCCATAGTCTGACTGCATGCACGGTGAAAGAGGATGAATAAAAACCGGTTTTGTGAGAAGGAAGTTTAAGATTTGAGCGTAGGTGAGATCTGCAGAGAGCATCAGGAGAACGAACAAAAGAGAACCTTTCCTTTAGATAGGGAGGTGAAGATGGATTATAAAGGATATTGTAAAGGAGGCAGAGGATTCGAGTGTTACGGCGAAGGCGGATTGGGAGCCACTTGAGTTCCTTGCGAAAGTGAGAAACATGATCGAACTTTCTAAGATTGAATATAAAGCGTATACACAAATTTTGCAACCTCTCAAGTTTATCCAGAAGCTCCTCAGTGGCGTCTAAATAGCAGGCGTCGGCGTAGTCAATAATGGGCTGAATAATAGTTAGAGCAAGACTAATTTTCGTCCTCAAGGGTAAGAGGCTCTGGAGGCACTTTAACGAATGAAAGGAGAAGTGCACTTTCTTGCTGACGTCACTAATATGGGCACTCCAGGATAGCGTGGTGTCCATGATCACTCCCAGGTTCTTCACAGTGTCTGCGTAGGGTATCTGAATACCGGCCAAAAGAACTGGATCCAGTTCAGACACATATTGCATATTGTCAGTTTGATACTAACTGCTAATGACGATGGCTTGCGACTTCAGAGGGTTGATGCGCAGTCCGACCGAATTAGCACAGTCACTTCGTCTAAGTCGCGGTTAATGCACGATATGCCAAATGGGGCGTCAGTGGCCGAAAAACGTCGGTACAGCTGCAAGTCGTCAGCGTAGAGATGGAAGTTACTGGAAATAAGACTCGTAGCCGAGTTGATGAAGATACAGAATAAAAGAGGAGATAGAACGCCACCCTGAAACGTATGGAAATGTTCGAGTTCGACGTATGGAATTGAACGCCAATCTTTCATAAGTATCGATGTATCGTTTATTTTGCGTACGTGATATTTTGCTTTCATGACGTTCTGCTCCAGAGGGTTATAAACATCGATTACATTTTCAAAATAAAATATCGATATTTTATTTTGATAAATATTTTTATTTTAATATCGATATTTTCTATGAACGATATTGCCCGACATTCCTACCTAACGCATACCCCGCACATCTCCCACCCCTTCCTTGAAGCGTCCTTCGCGGCGTCACCCGCAGCTTCATCCGCCGCGTTCCTCCATTGCGAGACTCGCTGGTTTACCCGCCGCGTCCTCCGCGGCATCACCCGTCGCTTCAATTGCCGCTTCCGACGCGACGACACTCGCCGCTGTGGCAGCTACAACTCAAACAAACGCTTGCAAAAACGCTTCTCCTTGAACGCTCTGAACATTTCCATACGTTTGTGTTTCTAGCGGCCCGCCTGGCGGGCCGCGCCGCTCGAAGCGCCGCGTCTCCTTAAACGAGCACAAGACTTAGTCCATTTAAATGGCAACAGATCGTAGACCAAAACGAGATCGTACCTAACTCACAAACGGGAAATTCTAGATAGTTAGGCATTTGTCGCTATGTTACTTCCTGAACAGCTAAAATAACTTTACCCGTTATTTTATAGCTAAAGGCTAAAGAAAATAGTCATATATCCTTCGGACATTTGTGTCGACCATCCCGGGAATAGATGAAGTCATAAATATTGTCAGTGCATGGGCTCTATAATGATGGAAATAGTTAATCAGTAAACGAAAGTGGAACGAGGAATAGATACATATTTTAGAACATTCTTACACAACAAATTCTACAAATTAAGCTAGCTGGGCTTGTGCCATGAGATTTAGACACCTGACAATCATCCTACTAATATAATAAATGTGAAAGTTTTTGAAGATGTTTGGATGTTTGTTACTAAATCACGCTCTAACGGGGACGGATTGGGCTGAAATTTGGTACTGAGATAGGTTATAGGAATAACGCATAGGCTACTTTTCATCCCGGGAATATGTTTCCACAGGAAGAAGGAACGGGTACCGAATTTCACGCCGGTGAAGCCGCGAGCGTCATCTAGTACCTTCATATATGGTAGGTACCTACTACTCGACCAAGCTTTCTTGATCAACACGTGGAATGGTCCTAACGGCCTGCATCCTACCTCAGGTAACGAAATAGTCTAAGTACCGTTCGCAAGGATGCAAACCGAGCTCATGTATCCATTTTTATAAATTTAGTTCGGGTCAAAAAAAACCGATCGATTATAAAGAATTTTCGTCACATTTTGAGTCGTCAACTTCGCTTGGTCGTGTAGCACTTACCACAATACATGTTATAAAGTAACTAAATAGAAATCATCCAAACACCGAACGAAACATTTGCCGACCAAACAATAGTAGATTGTATAACAAGGGGGCAAAATAGTAATTTTACGGAATCTAACGTAGAATCCTGAGCGCAGTGAGGGATTCAAAGTACACCGCCCGAGGGAAAAATAATTTGCTCCCGAGTAATATACTCTACTTTTCATTCCCTTTCTATGAGAAAAAAAAAGTTTTGTACGACGTAGTTAGGTCCATTCCATATCCATTCAGGAGTTAATTAACGCATTGTCACTTTCATAATTCGACGTAGAAGTCACTATAGCAGAATACAATAAAATACTCCACCAAGCGAAGTTGACGAACGCGTGGAATGATCCCTTACCGCCTGCACCTACATCAGGTACTAACCAGAATCCCGTCGCCGTCGGCAAGGATGCAGACCACGCTCATTATATCTATAGATATTCGTAAAAGTACGAAACGTAAAAGAACTTTTACGAATATAGATATTCGTAAAAGTTTAGGACAAAACAAAACTCGATCGAGTAAAGACTTAGACCATCTAACACAGGACCCGCCTTACTGAAGCATTCCCCTCTGCCAAGGCAATAGACCATTCGGACTTAAGAGGTTTATAAAAAGCACTTGAGAATCGATTGATTCACTATCATAATCGACATACATCGGCCTTAATCTGAGGACGCCATGCGTTCGCACACAGCTATAACGATTTTTTTTTATACTACTTAGGTGGCAGACAAGCTTACGGCCCACCGGAAGGTTGGTAACTGTAGCCTATCGTAGGGTATCCATCCGAGGGCTTATCCGGGGCTCCCAACCGTGTCCCAACAATACGTGTGATAGTATCCCTGTAGGATTTTCCTCACATAAAAAAAAATTATCTCTATAACATAAAACATTTATTTGACTTCCTTCATTTAGATTGATATGATCAGATTGTGTAAACTGTACCAGAGATGGTTTTAGAGTATAACTTGCTAAATTGTTGTTATATCCGTAATGTGAAAGTTATACATACATAGAAAAGGAAACTTAAACATAACATTTACATTAAAATTTTCTGTGTTGTCTTCGGTAAGGGAATCGGTTATACATATATAATTTGGCTTCAGGAAACTTTTCCATACCTAAAAAAGCTTTCATGAATATGTTTATTTTATCAATTGCGTAGTTAACCCACTTCAACGCCTGTGATAAAATCAGTTTAAATATACCCTGGATTTTCATAAATATAAGAACCAAAATTAAGCCAGCAAACTATTTTATTCAAGCAGATATTCATTATTTACCAATGGCAGATAAGTAACATTTTAATTTATACAATATGCTGATGATAATATATAAATTTATAGATACGAATGATATAAATACTTATGTTTTCTTTCTTTTTAATACTTATAAAATATTGGGGAATGATATGGAGAAAAAGAAAAGAAAGGAAATATATAAATAAAAATAGAGTAAGTACCTACCTAATGAAGTAACAACTAACAAGTGACCACACTATTGCAATGCTTGTAAAAGGCACTAAGTCATAAGTACTGAACCATAATGTTAATATCTATGTACACTTAGTTGGCAATAAATGATTTGAATTGAATTTGAATTGAATTGCTAAATAATAATGGCCAGGTGCGAGTCGCACTCGCGCTCGGAACGTCCAGTACCAAAAAGCGGCAAAAAATCAATGTTGTATAGGGTCCTTTAATATTATTATATTTTGATTTATTGTTATAGCGGCCAAACACCATCTGTGAAAGTTTTACCTCTCTAGCTATTAAGGTTTGTGAGATACGAAAGACAGACGGAAGGCGACGTCTCATGATTAAGATCCAGTTTTTACCCTTTGGGTACGGAACCATAGAACATAAACTAGAGAGACTAGATTTTCAAAAGAAACTACAGCATATCATTGTAACTTATGGTACTAGTAACATGTATAAGCTGTTAATTCCGACAGGCTTTTTATCAGTAACATAAGTATTACTTACGTTATACGTAGCGTAAGTCCGCGACGTATTCGGTTTCACGACTCACATAATGTAGTAATGAACTAAATTTAAGATAACTTTCACCAGATGAATATCTAAATATTTAAAATGCGATAAAATATACTTTTAATGATTGCTCTGAATGTATTTTATGAACCACGGGAAGCCAAAGAATGCCAGAAAAGTACGTTTGAACGTGATACAGATTACAAAAATTACACATTCATTTTCTTTTATTGCCTCTAGCATTTTTATTTTAGATTTAAATTAATACAACTCAAACAAGACACACTTTATGAGAAGAATGTAATAATGTGTCTTAAAAGTCTTAAATTAAATCGGTTAATAGAGTTTAGGAAGTTTTAGCATAAATTAAAGTGCGTTACTGTTTCGTGGTTAGTAATTAATTTTATTACAATTTTATTACACATACATTTAAAGTTACCAGCCAGCAATTTATTGCGCGGATTGCAGTTATAACAAATAAAGTTATGGTAGTATATATAATATGTTATTGTGGATGGGCAACATCCGGCCCTAGCTGTTTAAAATTGGGTGCTAATTAAACGACCTTCTTTTTAGTAGCATTTTTAGCCTCCGGAAAAACACTTTGCCCCCTAAATTAATAAGTCAGCCACAATTAATGAGCGTCAGAATTTATAAATTATAGCCACCAGTTAACCTCTCTATTAGCCACTGTTAATATAATTCAGCATCGTGATTATTTTTAAGCATCTGATTTTGTAACATGCATTCAAACAGTAAGCTTCTAAAATACTAAAAAATGGCATCAAAATGGACATTATTAATTAATATCATAGCTTCTAATTTCCTAATTCAGCATGTTTAAAATGTAACTCGTCCAACATTTATGGATCATCAAAGTTAAGTAAAATTGCCACCAAAAAGCAAATTATGGCCACTAATATTACCTAAATAGCTAGGACCACTTGTAGCCACTAACTCAGTCTTTTGTAAACGATCACTGCAGTAAGCAACTACCGCTATTGCTGGTGCTCGGATGGTTGACCACTTTGTAACATTTGATTTGCGAGAGTTTCCTTGCTTTGCAAGGCACGTCGTTCAGCCAACTGTGTGGGGTGTCACAATCTGGTGGAAACGGACAAGCGAGTCCTGAAACGGACTCGCTTGTCCGTTTCACACGGGAACATGGGACAGATTTTCGGGCATAAATGCTTTTATTTATTATTATGTGTTACCTGCAGTCTTTATAATCAGATATTCTATACAATACCTGCATTCTAAAGCTGTCTACACACCAAAGCCGCCGCCGGCCTTACCCGGCGGGTTCTGCCGCCGGGCCAGCGGCTTTGGTGTGTAGACAGCTTTAAGAATACCTGCCCCAGATTCCAGATGCCCCTTCGAAACAATTTAAGAAATGTTTTGAATAAGTATATGATTGTTCATACTTTGTCTAGTACTGTACAAATTTCCTAGGGATTTCATAGAATACCTGCTGGTCCACCGGTAATGTGTAAAATAAATAGGTCTTGGGTCACCATAAAATTATAAGTAGGTACCGCAAAATTATAAACTATCGAGGAATTATAAATTGTAACATATTGTAATATATTAAATTTATCTGTAATACATCTGGCGCTCGGCGGCCGCTGCAGCGGCATGCTCGCTTCGCTCGCTCGCCTTCACGCGTTAGTGGTAACTGTTCCAACCTAACCTAACCTTCGCAAGCAGCGAACAACCCTTCCATACTCTCGTTATTTCATACATTGCCTTGCCTGCAAGTTTCAGGTATTCTCTATAATGCCTAGACATCATACAGATTTCGGTCAGTGACATTATGTGTGCATGTAATACAGATTTATAGAACTAAAGACAGATACCAAACAAAGAAGTGAGACCAAGAATGCAAATACTTAACCCAAATTTTAGTAATGAGTAATTTCTCATTAATCGTAAATTTATGACGACATTCACGATATGCACTTCTAGAGAGTCTATAGTGTACTCAATTTTGAGTTTAGTATTTGCTTTCTTAACCTTACTCTCTTGTTTGGTAAGCGTAATCTGTCTTTAGTTACAAAGTGATATCAAATAGCGGTCTCTGATTGATGCTAATGGCCGGTCGCTGTCGTCCTGTGCACTCGCGTCTAGCCTTACAGTGGCTATTTTCACGAAAAAAGAATATGATATATCTATTTTACACGCTATGTTATAAAAACTGATGTTGTCTGTGGAGGCTTAAATTATAATTTTTTGAGGCTCTTGTTTTGAAGCTATAAAATATAAAATGGTGATTACATGTAAAATATTTGGCTGAATTAGTAAATTAGGTGTTAATATATTATTACGGAGGACAAGTTAAAATAATTGTTGATCTTTATTTGATGCTTATAATGGAATGTTTAGGTGACGTTTTAAAGTGGACGAATTAGTATCTTAGAGGCTATATCATTTTCGCGTGGCTTAGTTATTAAATGAGAGGCTAAATGCCGTGGCCGAGAAAAACTTTTGAGGCTCGGTTTATTATATCCCTTTAAAATTTGATTCGGATTCGAGAATGGTTATTTATTTTCTACCAAATAAGAGATCGGTGATGGTAAGGCTTGCCCCCTTTTACGTTAAATAGGATAACGGACGACACATTACCGACATAGAAATAAATAACTGTAGTGTAAAACATTTTATCAATAGGTATGTTCTAATACAACATTAAAATGTTGTATTAGAACATACCTATCTATGTCATGAGCAGTTTACAAAAACTTGAGGGTTCTCGAATGCAGGCAGTGCTACGACACTAAAACTACATTTAGTCGGTAGGAGTCTAATAGCATCCATCAGAGATTCCCATTCGTAAAAAAAGGATATAGTTACAATAAATTTTATTCATGACTACAATCTTGAATTTTAAGTTAAGATAAAGATTTTAGCTGATTTGGTTGATATTGAACTAGTGTATTTTGTGCCAACATGAATTTCTTCAAGACATCGTAAAGTTGTAAGAAATGAAGACTAATTTCTCAATAGAATATATTTACTCAGTAAGAAAATAAATATCTATTTAATATCTAAATAGTAAATGACGGGTTTCAATAGCTATAGTAGGCATATTAATAGGAAAGATAATATAATAATCTTGCATAATTTATTTATCAACCCTCAATAATTATAAACGTAAGTTGAAAACACTATATTCTACTTGATATGTTTATTACCTTAAACATGTTCAAGCTGTCCATGTCGATGACAATATATATTGTAATCTATATTTTTTCGATAAATATTCATGAGTGATCAAGGTATTGCGATACAACGGCCATAAGTCAACGAAATGCTGATCGGGGCAGCCTATGGCGCCGACTGAGCTATCACACATCTTCGCTTCGGTATATCATCTACGGAAATGTTCCGCTGTATCGTCTATAACATGTCCACACAGTAAGACCACGTATTTTTATGGCGCTTTCTTAATGTCTTTTATTCTGTCTACACATAATTTAAGTGTCATAACTATGAAAATATTATTTCAACGGTTCATTATTTTTCTTGGTATATCATAAGTGGCGTGTCAACGCATTAACTTTATTTGTAGTGAAATAAAGAGCTGTACTATAAATTAATTCTTATGTTTTGTATCAATATTTATTCTAAACTAGCTGACCGAACAAATTTCGTACCAACTCAGTAACTAACGATTTTTCACCATTTAAACCTATCTTGGACTTCAACAATCGTATCGAAACCAAAATCAGCCAAGTCAGTTCACCGGGTCTCGAGTTTTAGAGAAACTAACAAACGTCAATACATTTTATTTTTATATAAAGATAAGAAACCAGTTTGATAAAACTTCGTGATAATACTAAAAGTGTTTCCGGGAACTGAGACGTACTGGTATGGGAGTCTGGCGGCTACTGTGGCTGCGCGGGCGCACCGCACGCGGCATCAGAGAATACGTTTGTATGGCACGCGCCACCGCCTACACCCCATACCATAATAACAACTCCGAGAATTAATTATGAAAATAAAGGTTGAAAGTATTTCAAGAATGTGTATTAAGATGCCTGCAAATGATAATAAAAAGATGTTTATCGATCATTTATTTTTAAGTAAAGTACTTATAGCTTCTTTATCAATCATCGCAATTTAGTGCTGGACATACTCGTACCGTAGGCCTTTCCTATTTTTTTTTGGTCTTCAGACCCTCTACGCAACATTTTCGTCGTCGTCAGTTCTGGTAGCCTTTGCGTTTGCCGAGTCATGTGTTCCACTCCAGAATTTGTCAGCTCCATCAGCCATTGATTCTTTGACTGATATGACCAGATCAATGTTATTTTATAATGCCTCTTTTACTCTTTACATTTTTTTATATCGACCAATTTAGTTCTTTAATTTGTTAAGTCATTTCGGAATTTATTTTTCCAAAATTCATGCTTTGGTCTATGCGTAACTTTGAAAGTACTTACCGATTTTATTGTAATTACCCAAGTCTCGGCTTCCGTTTGTTGCACATCTTAATAAGATTCTATAGTAAATTTCTTTCTTCTTCTGCACTCCGTTTCATTGTGTAGGGTTCTCGCTACTTCAAAATTGTAATTTAGCAGGAGCACTACAAGCGGTGTTTGGAAGTTCGGAGCAACATTCGTATGGCACGCGCCACCGCCCACACCCTATGCCACATTACGACTGCGAGAATTAATTATGAAAATAAAAAGCGTACAAATTTCAAGAAAGTAAATTAAGATGACTGCAAATAATAATAAATAATGATTAAGTTTAATTTTCTTTCATTTTGCAGGAACATGTTAGCGTCATCAATAATAAAAAGTATTTTTGTAAAAAAAAGTGTTGCTCATGTTTATACAGAATAATTAATTTCAGAGCTTGTATAATATAAATAAAGAAAGAATATAAATAAATAAAGAAATAAAAACTTGTATACTATAAATAAATAAAGAAAGAAAATAAATTAAGAAAGTAGGAAGCCTCTTGCTTCGAAGTCGTTATCTTACAATGAGATAATTTGCCAACTTTACTGCCATTTTAAGCACATCTTGTAAAGCGATCTAGTAGTCGTGTTAGGAATGTAAGACGTGTTGTTTAAACATGAATGGCATTTGCCTCATTTCAGGTCTTCTATTTTTTCAAAAATAGTTCCTGAATTAAAATGATATTCCAACGTTATGTTCCGTAAATTATATTCAATTGGTTCGGTTCTCTTTGTCTATTAAACACTACTTAAAGAAAAATTTTAATTCATTTTAATGAGTCTAATAAAAAGTTTAACTAATTTTAAACCTACATGTAGCATTATCTTTACATTGTGATATGAAGATATCTACAGAATATAAATGTCGGCTGGTGCCTTTTTACTAATAGTTTTTAGGGTTTCGTAGCCAAATGGCAAAAACGGAACCCTTATAGATTCGTCATGGCTGTCTGTCTGTCTGTCTGTCCGTCTGTCTGTTCGTCCGTGTGTCACAGCCCATTTTCTCCGAAACTATAAGGCCTATGATATTGAAACTTGGTAACTAGATGTATTCTGTAAACCGCATTAAGATTCTTATGTAAAACTAGAAAAAAAGCAGTTAATTTTGGGGGTCCCCATACTCAGAACTGAAACTCAATTTTTTTTTTCATCAAAACCATACGTCTAGGGTATCTATAGATAGGTCTTCAAAAATGCTATTGAGGTATCTAACATCACTAAAGTGGAAAAATGTGTGTCTCCCCCCCCCCCCCCCCTCTAACTTCTAAACTAAGAGAATGATAAATCTTAAAAGAAGATATGATGTACATTGCCATAAATTGCCATAAAAACTACCAACGAAAATTGGTTTGAACGAGATAGAGCTGGTAGTTTTTTTTTTAGACGTCATGAACCGCAATTTTCAGTTACAAAAATCACTACCACTGCAAAGTTACAACGAACTATAAGAACTTTTATATTATGTTACTTGCTGCTACGAAACCCTGCATGGGCGAGTCCAACTCGCACTTGGCCGGTTTTTTAATTATTAATAACTGTGCACGATACTCTGCACCGACAATACAGGATGGAAATTAAAGACCATGGTTGGAGGAAAAGTACCCTTAATATTGATGATCGCAAATTTTGCTAAAAGTAAACCATTCCTTTATTTTTAAATGCCCTTAAAGATTTTTGGAAAATCGGGCCGCCAAGTTGAGGACTCCTGTCTACAGTCTTACTTACAGACTGTGATAGTGACCTCCAATCGAATGTTGTTATGGCTTTCCATCAGGCGGCGGCGGCATTATTTTGGCTTGATAAATATAAAAAAGAACATTAATATTGTTTTTTTATACGTTCACTTTTTCTCTTTTCCTCCAACCAAACAATTAAGCTTGTTATAGTGGATCTAGACGACTGATAGACATACATATATTTCTATATTCTATATATATATATATATATATATATATATATATATATATATATATATATATATATTTGCTAGACAAAAACCATAAAACACTACTAGCATCAGATGATAGACACGAGCGAGTCCTTTTTACTGTTCTTTAGTGTAAATATTAACCAAAAGTCAATGGTAAAAATCTCCTTTAACTGTGTTAAAATGTGAATGAGATTTATTCTGAATAATTTAAAAAGTTGGACATTCAATTTGCGACTGTAATTGCATTTATTTAAATCATTACGAAACGATAATCATTATCAAGTACACCTTGTAAAGCGGTGGAGTAGTTGTTATATCGGGTATGAAGTATTTGTGGTAGTCACTGGAATGTTTTAAAGCTGAGAAATTAGAAAAAAATGCTAACAAATTCCGAGGCGGAACGCTATCCCGCGTCTTTGTGGGGTTGTTTGGGTGTTATCCTGCTTCTTGGGGCGTGTGGCGTGCGTGAAACTTCTCTGGCCTGCTTCTGTAAGGGCTCACGACGCGACGTACACTACACCAATGTGTGAAGCGTTGTGTCCTCGCTGCGTTCATCGCAGTGCTGGTACTCACCCGTGGTTACCCGGTATATTCGCCACAGGTACTTAGCGAAGCTTCCGTGCCCGGTAAGCATCTGTGACAACCGGTACGATAGAGTGCCGTGACTTCTCTCCAGCCACTCATTCATGACCAGTCTGACAGCCCTGATTGGAAAGATTCCATCCATTGTTTGCTAAAGTGACACCTTCCAGGTTTCTACGGTTTCCTGGTGGAGCTGGGACCACCGAGCCTCGATTTCTCGAGATGCAAGCCCCTGGCGTCGCTTCAACGCCTTCTTGCGCCATTTAAACAATAACGCAAGGGCCTCGCTTCCAGGTCCAATGGAGGGGTCCCGGCTAGGAGATATTCCACCTCAACTGAGATCGTACGGTATCGCCTTATCACCCTGAAGGCCATCACCACCTCACTCTGCGATATTGCTTCCTCCATCAGGCCTCTAATATGCATGATCGCGCCCGCTGTTGAGCGCCTCTGACGAAATTAAAACAGGTTATCCGCCAGATCTGGTCCCATGCGTGTGAGGTGACCGACGAGGCGCTGTGCAATAATACGCTCAAAGAACTTGCACACCTCGTCCTCCGTCGTCCTCCTCCGTCCCTCGTCGACCAACACCATCGGCCGGTACCCGGATGGGGAGTCTGCCGGCCTGAAACTGGCCTTTTTCAGACGCATGCGCTAAAGAGCCCTATCAGTCGATGCCCAAATTCCTCAAGAGCCAGGACTGACACGATTTTCGTTAATTTTTTTCTGCAACAGAAAGAGTTATCACCAACCTTTGACTGATGTATTTCCAAACGCACAGATACCTTAATGAATCGATACCCAACCTTTTTTAACTAATCACTACTACTATTTCTATACTTTCTAAATTTATGTATGAATACAACAATCTTAGAGAATTTTTACTACTTAAACGGATTATAATCTAACATTCCAGATAACTCAGTAGTTAAATTCGATCGAATTGCATTTTTAATTTTGTATCCAGTCTAAATAACACAGTTCAATTATAATAAATTAAATTAATAGATCATAGCGATCGGATTACTGTGATGTAGGGAAGAAGGTAAATATGAACCAATCGCACCGAAGGTTTTTACTAATAACAATAAATTTGGTCTCCACCGATGTTGCTGTCCTACGTCCATTAAGCGAAGACTTGTTCCGTTATGTCAGTTATGATAATTACTTGCATCTCCTTAATAAATATGATTGCGGGTACAGTTCTCGGTCTCTTATAAAAATGAATGTTTGACCCGTGCTCTCGACGCTCATGAATATTTAATATTTACAAATTATTAATCCAATACTTATTCTTCATCGTATACGCATTCCTTTATGATAGGCCGGTGTCGCTCCAACATTCGTAGCATTATACCGATATCGATGCTGTCACATACTTTGAAGGCTTTATGAAGATTATAAAATAGAGTGCTATTACCGCTCTATTTGCGACAAATGCCAACTTTAGAATAAATTAGAATTTGATAGCATACGAGTATGTCAGTAAATACAAATTTTGGTGTGTAAATGCCGTTTCGTGTTCTACATGATTAAAGTGTGTTTTAATTAAATTTATCAGTCGACTCGTCAAATTTAACCTGACCAATTTTGGTTCTGTATCGATTGCTTCTCCAGTCCCTACTGGATTCGAAAGAGGCAGGTCCGTGTGTTGTGGAGTGATTTGGAAATGACCTGCAGTAGCATTAGTAGACTGCCATAGGCTGATTTAAAAAGGCGGTCATTAGTTTAAATCCTAGGTAGCCTACGTAAAGTTCCTTCGCTTTCTTGTTCTATTGCTAAGAGATTTTTTTTAAAAGATTAAGGGCAATGTCGAAGACTTTTCTCTCGAAGTTGCAGAGTCAGATGGTTGTGGAAACGAACTCGATCTAGTTGGTAATAGAGGCTAGGCTTAGGATACAACCGAGGCATACAGCGAAGTATCTATATGGAGTGGCAAAGATAAGTACATATAGATTTTTCTTTGTATTTCGTATTTTACATTTGGAAGAAATTTACATGCTAAGACATTTCTTCCTTCCCTATTTAGATGTTATTGATATGTAAACTCTGATTCCAGTCAATGTTTTATTTGAAATGGCTCAATTCGTTGATTAAGCAGTGAATATCTAGTATAATTATGAGTATTAATGCAAAGTGTGTGGCCGCATTAACAGGGCATTGGTTTTTTGACTTTTTCTGTAAACCCAATGGTTTTGATGAGCATACAGAATAATAGCACAGCTAAAGATAAAAGTAAAAATAAAGGTAGGTTTTCTCTTGATAGTGTGCCAAAAGTATTTGACTTTCAGTCTGGGTCCGTGATTTTTATAGACACTCAACATGGTACTTGTGTGTAATCGTGTTTGTCCAAAAGCTCCCTCTTTTTCTTATAATATTGAATGATAATGTATACTAGTACTAGATGATGTTTACACTTTTGATCCTCATTCAAATTCAAAGCAGCACATTCATTTAAACAAAATAACGCCAACGTTGGTTTTGGCCGGATCAAAAAGGATGAAAATACCAAAACTTGTCACCCCTTTCAAGAATGGTCATAAGATACACAGGACAGGCGCTTCATATAACCTTTACTAAAAAAAAAGCAAACAACCTGTTGTTGCTTTCAAAATATTCTATCCATTAGGAGATTAAGCTAAAACTAGCATTATCTATCAGAAATGCTTTTCTAATGACCCCAGTCATGCGTTCATAATATTTAAATATACCAGAAGCTGCGAGCTACTGTATAAAATATTGATAATACATATTTTGAAACGTCTAATTGCTACTGATGGTTCAATCCTATGGATTGTTGATAAGCTGAGTATGTCGGCTTTGGTATTTTAAAAGGGTATGATTTAATTGTTGCTTCATAATGACGATCAATAAAACCGTCGCGATATAAATGTCGGCGTGTAAGTGTTTATTTGTAATCTATATTATATAAATATAAACATGAATTGACGGATTGTTAGTATCACTAAAACTCGAGAACGGATTTTATTAATTTAGGTTCTGAAATATAATTTAGAAGGGCGGAGAAGTTTTAAAAAGTTAAGAAAATTTTGAAAAATATTAACAAATCGTTTAATTTGAGGCGGAAAAAAAGTTCGTCGGGAGAGCTTATTCAATTACATCAACCTGAATCACAATTAAATATTATGGTGTTTTAATTTTTGTTGAGTGCATAAATGGTAACGCCTTCATCCTCGAAGGGGTAGGCAGAGGCATACTATATGCCCACATTTCATCTTTTTAGAATTTGTCCCACGTAATAGGTGGTGAGCCGTATTGCCGTGTTGAGATGGACAGGCGCAGGTTGTGACTGCCTGCTGTTGAAATTTTTCAAGCCGCATAAAAAGGCCTTCAACTTTACTTAACGACTGCCATTTTACTAGCAACCGGGACCAACGTGCCTTCCGAAGCATGGAAACGCTCAAATAAATGTCACAAAGTGGTCACATGGATGGTCACCCATCCAAGGACTGGCCATACTGAAAGTTGCTTACTGCAGTGATCGTTTACAGAACACTGAGTCCGCAGGGCCACGAGCGCTTCAGTTGAAGAATGTTTTGTGGAGTAGGTAAGTATTAATTTTGTTTAACCCGTTCGTAAATTCTTAGTCATTTGCCTTTGCTAATAGGTAAAGATTGCATGACATTTTATTAAGAGGTCTTGCTGATATACATTATAAGGATTAACTGATGTAAGATCTTGTTACCCACAAGCTTACAAGACAATAAAATGGTTTAACCCATAATAGATGTGAAAAGAATAGGCTCAGTCGTATTATGTTAAAATGGTTCTTTGTAAGAAGCCGCGACTACAGTGGAAGGTAGTTTGACTGTCTGAGAGACAGCCGAAGCTTTTGTAGTAGAGGAGCTTGCGTCTCTCGTTATGTCACCTGCCGTCGACTCGAACCCTATCAGTTGACTGACGCTGACGGTTCGATTGTTCCACCGACTTAATATATCAATTATGTACAACATAAGAGTAGATACTTGCCTGATCGACGTGAATATAATAATTAACTGATTGGTGTTTGTATAATTCATCATGCGTCGTGAATTTAGTGCTACTTAGTGACGTGATATCGAATATCTTTTGGAACTATCTCGATTTGTAGTCGCTTGTAATGGAACTAGAAATGCATTCTGGAATTATTGGTTTTGAGTGCCTCTATCTGGACTGTGACGGGGAGGATTATGACGGATGTTTGCTGTAGTTGTAGGTGCGTGTATAGTGTATTGGGTACCTTATGACTTATTGAATGAAATTGGATTTGTAATATAGTATGTTAGATACTTTAGAAACGTAGCTGAAAATATTTTGCCGTATTGAATAGAGATAAATATTTGATGGCCCTAGACTAAAAATTTATACTAACCAGCTTTAAGTTGGGATTGTGAGTACTACAACTCCGACTTGCCTGATATAAGTTCAGGATGATATATGTATTGTCACAGCCATATTATCACCAAAACTGATATTTCTAATATAGTTATGCATAATGCTGGTAAAATTTATAAATCAAAGGTAGATATGAATAAATATGTACTAACTAAATAATGGTACTAAAACGGCATACAAGTGAATGCAATTACAACTCAATCTGATGAATCTCATTATAAATCGGAGTAGAATGAGTTAGTACGACGCACGTCCAATGTTATTGAACTAGGTGTGTCCCTGCGGCGTTGCAGCGGTACTAGCACCATCATTTATGTCTACTGACGGAAATTAAAGAGAAAGGAATAAAAATGTCCCGGCTAATGACGGGCGCGGACCTCTCGCGGCGTATGTGTAATAATTTGCCTCGGGGACGTAGCGCCCGCCCGAGACTAAATAATTTTAATTACATGTTATTGATAAATATTCTCTCCCGAAGCGTTTGGATCTATCGATAACGCTGTACAATTAGGCGGTGAACTCTGACCCTACGATTTGTTGTGGGAACGGCGAAATTAGATCCCCGAGGCGAGGAAATGTAGCTGCGTAGTCGAACGACACCGCGTACTACTTTACCCAAACGTTCGTGCCGCGTATCTTATCGGTATCACTATGGGTATAATTATAATGATATATTTTAATATTCGTAATAAAACACTAGAAAAAGAACATATTGTGTTACAAAGTGTCATAAAAACAAGCTCTTTTATCGTTATCGATGAATATAATAATAAAGATGTCTATTAAAGTATTAAATAATTTATGTTATATAAATCACTTTAAATTTTAACGATGTTGAGTGATGAATTTAAAGGTAAAACAATAACAAAACAGAACCGTAAGCAACTTTATAAGGGGCTATAAAAGCTGTATTGGTATACGGTTTAACTGAACTCATGAATTTCGTTCGAGGGGACATTCGTATAATGATCATGATTCGCCCAGCACGACTCTTTAAGTTATTACGCGAAAGATTGAACTAAAATTAGTTGTCTCGGCATAGAGCCGTAAAAATTGCTTGATGGTCAATGAGGTCGGAGTACTGAATGTTCCAGTGGCGACTTAGAAACATCATTGAGCTTAGAACAATAAATGGAGTCGCGTCACTTCAGTACGAGGTTCCCATAACTTGCGCGTCAGGTGGCCGCGCCGACGACGACTAGAGTTTTGTCGCTATGAATATTTAGTCTGCTGTCTCGGCATGTTGGTTTTTCTATGATATCATTCTATTTTATTTCCTGATATATTTTAACTGAATGGACTTTCACGTTTTGAAAAAACGTTTCAAAAAAACCACCACCTTTAGAATAACAGTTTATTCTAAAGGTGGTGGTTTTTTTGAGTAAAATAGATTGGGGCATTTATTTTGTCACTTTCTTTCATTTTTAATGGCGAATCCAATCACTTACAGTATTTTTATACTTTAGAAGATTGCATTTGACCAACACTGTCTAAGCTTACAGACCTTACTCTTTTTATTCAATCTGTCAATGTTTATCTAAAATTCCTAATGCGATGAGGAATTTCTTTCATTTTTGCAGTTTTGTCAAAGGCTTGTCCATTATTTAGACATTTTGCCTAAAAGAATATTAACAATAAGTGAGAATTAAATGAAATCAATTTACTACCAACTACTACAGCAAAAGCTGTAGTACTCGTAACATCAGTGTTAGACAGTCTATTCTGTTATCTTTTGTGTAAAAGAGGAGGTAACCTCTATAGGTTATATAAATATGTAATACGAAGTTTTACATTTGATATTGGGGTACTATATTTTATTAACCAACTTCATCTTTATGATAAATCCCACTTTCAACCAGGGTTTAAATTTGAAGCCGGAGACAACCTGGAATTGGTTTCTGCTGACAACATAATTTTGGCATCATCTTTACGACCCCTCCTCGCCGCCTTGTACGTTAGAATCATATCAAATCCTGAGCGCTACTCGATTGTCCTATAATATATCATGTTTATTTTATGATAATCATCAATGAGTCTATCGATTTGAAAATAATAATAAAAACTCTATCTATTTTTAAACCTAAACATCGAGTGACTCTTCGCATTGTATGTTTATTTAAAAGTATTTTTCTGACTGAATGGGAGCATTAATGTTGTTATAATTGATGAGTAACCTCAAACTATTCAAAATGTCAGGGACCAGTGATCCGATATGAAAGTTCATAACACCGCGTTCATTATTGTACGTAATAACGACGCAGATGACTATATCAATCTTTTAAACGGGTCTCCATTATCCTACGAGATTACCTCCTTTAGGATCGTATTAAAACCGTATGAAAAATTATTCATTGGACTGGATTTTTCTTAGATTACTTCCTCGTGATATCAATGTCTATGGACGTCATCCACAAGCTCACTCCAGAAAATATATTTTTTTAGTTTTTGATCGTACATTATTTAAATGTTAAAAGAAAATTATTTTGATTTATTGATCTGAGAATTCGTACTATGAATAGTATTGTTTTGGTTATTAAGTTGTATTTAACTGTAATAATTTGTCACTTTATCGTATCTCTACACTTACGTATGTCACTAAATGCTGGCATTAATAATCAGAATAAATAAGAGTAGCTAGCGTGTTGTTTGTGCATACATAGTAAGGAACAGTGTAATAAAGGAGCATTTCAGTGAGAAAGAAGAATTATAATTATTATGATAAGATATGGTGGATAACAGTAGATAGAGTAAGGTGGTATATGTCATGTAAATAGTTCAGAGTCGTATAATAAAAGCTCTGATCAAGAAAGTAGAGATATGAGAAGGTTCATCTTCATTTACGCATTTTGAATTTCGTTCTTGTTTGTTAGGATTGTGGATATTATTACATGGTTTTTTAAAGTTTATTGTTTTGGTGCAATAATTTTCCCAGTTAGTCAATTTGAGGAAATTCTCAAAACTGTGTGTAGGTACATTCTTGTTTCTAGAGTTGTCAGAGCACGTTTTTGGTCTTAGTATCATATGCCCTCGTAATAGTTTTAAGGTCAAAATCAAGTCCACCTACAAAATGATACCCCTGGCTCAAGTGGCAGACATTATTTCGGTTAGTAAAAAGTGGACACGGTAACCTTATGACGTTAGCAATATAGAGGATGTTCTTTTCGCGCTGCCAACCATGGATTAGTAAATTGCACCCTAAACTCAGTGTAAGAAGTTTGACATACAATTGAGGTGTTTGTGTTGATGATGACAATAGTCTTGATTCCATGCCCTAGGGAAATTATTTTACGTCATGTATGTCACCAAAAAGTGTACGTGATTTTCGTGTCACCAAAAAGTTTACATTGGTATAATGGACATGCACAATCTTGACGGGTTTAGGTAGGTGAGTGTCCAATCAAAACGTTATTTGTCATGCATCCGAGTCATTGTGAAGTGTTTGGCGGTGGCATGCACAGAATTAAAGCAACATCGGCTTCTGAATGTCGATTTAATTGCCAGATAAGTCGACCGCTCGCGCAACACTATTGAAAGATAATGGCTTAAGATGTTATGTAGCTTATTTGAGATTCAAGATTGCGTGCCGACCATTTGTTGCTTTAATACTCTTTTATTATATATAAGTGAAAATTCTAGGTGAGAAATTATTTTTTTATTACATGTTTATATACGGTTCTTAAGGCTTAGCAGCGAATAGTTTCGTACTCAATTATAGCGACATTATAACATCACAGTAACTTGTAAACGTTTGCGTTTCATACTAAGTATAAGTACCTATGTTTATTTTTACGACGATATAAGGACTCATAACGTGATCGGTGCAATCTGGTCTAAACGTCAGGCAACAAATAGGTAAGTTAGAAGCATAACAGCATAATCTCAGCAGATTTCAACATTATTGGAAACATACTAAGAAACAAACATTTAAAGGGTTATTACACTTCTGTCTACGATGTACGGCGTTGACTGTTTTGAAAATTGTATATTAAGGAGTTATGGTGTGTAAGTAAGGGCGAATACCGGACGGGAGTCGAATCAATATTGTCACGTATTTCACAATGAACATTATACTAACAGTCTAAAGCAGAAATAAATTAAATTCATAACATATACTCTGTTTTATTTAAAAGTGACGAACCTCAGAGGCCATTTCAACAGACACTGCAAAGTTTCACCCAAGACTATCGGCCTCCATGACCGGGGGCTAGAGGACGGTGAGGGGGCTGCTCACCATCCTTACAGAAGCAGGCCCATGACGGCAGCGTGACGTGAGGTATCAAGCACGCCCCCCCTAAGAAGCAGGATGACACCCGAAAACCCCTCAAAGACGCAGGATAGCACCCGAACCACCCCATAGGCGAGGCCGCTGTGGTAGCCGTAGGTCTGTTGGGAGTCCTGGGACATCCTTCCGAGGGCTTTCCAGGGGCTTCCAACCGTAGGCTGTTGGGCGTTACATGAGGTTTTTTAGTCGGTAGGAGACCGGCATAGCATCCATGAAGGATTTATCTTCAATTTAAAAAATAAGCAAAGGAATACCTAGAGCTTTCCACCTGATTAGAAGAGCTTGGATTAAATTAGGGCAATGTAGGTAGCTCGTATATATTATTGCAATAAATAAAAGCACGAAAGGAGGCGGCGCGCCCATGAACATTAAAATTGTCAGGGACATGTTGTGGTCACCTTGTGTCAAAATTTCCAGCCGTTCTTAACAACTTCAACTTAGCTTAAAACAGCCGGGACCAACGGTTTCTAGGCCCTTCCTAAGTACGCTAATGCTCGTAACTCGATATTTCACAAACGGTCCAGGTACATTGTTTACAGGCTACTGAGCAAGAAAGGCTACGAGCAGTCAAATAATATTGGACCAAAATTCTATCCAGTACTATTTTATCACAAGATAGTTGCAGTGCCAATAAGAAATAATCCACACGAATGATAAATTCAAATTGTAAGCCGTAGACTCGAGTGGGTGCCTAAACACTACAAGTGATCATAAACCGACGGGTATGGTAATATTGAGCACTGTATCACTCAGCACCTTAGAATAGTACCTGTCCTGACAGTTGGTATGACCTGACAAATACTAAAGGCGTATTCTGAAAGGAAACCTCTACTCCATGGCATAAATACGAGTGAAGTTAGGTGTCTAACTTTTAAACTATCGCGTTCGATACCATGTACTCATATCTCGTATACTGGGTTAAATGCGGTTGCATTGATTTAATAACAACAGCGCTTAACCCTGTAAACTAAATAGGTATGCTGGTAGTCTGATATCTGCTTCAAAACAGTCAAGTAAAAGATCAAAAGTACTCTCAATTCTAATGGACCATAGTAGATAATATATTATAACAAATTTTAATTAATTACAAAAAAATTGTTTCTCAAATTCAGCCTGACATCTTGAAGCAGAAGGTCCTGTATTTTGACTTAGATGCGATTGTAGAGATGGGATCTTGTTGTTTTTTTTGCGTGTGGAAATCCTCATGGGTACTATGCCAGACTCGTACTGACTAAAGCCGAGCACAAGCACAAAACTAAAGATTTACCATCGTAGAAACACTTTTAGTCCAATTGAAGTCATCAATTAGGGCAGAATTTGGTCGTTCCTGGCAATTTTGGTACAAATTATACAGGGTTCAATGCAGGGTCCATTAGCCTTATTGTAAGAAGCTGGGCAAAAAGGTTAATTAGTACAGGATTTTATGTTCAGCTTTCCTTCGCTTCACAATTTTTCTGATCAAGTTAATTTTGCAGAAAGAAGGAGGCGTAACACCTTCTCTATGCCATGCCTGTGATGAAGCCTATTTCCCAGAAAGACGTAACAATACAACAAAATAATGAAGTTATTTTGTTGTATTGTTACGCCTTTCTGCGCCTATTAATAATAATAAAAATCGATCAAAAAGAACAGTAAGTTAGTCGCAAATTGCAAATTATAGAATAGATCTCAACATTTTGACGTGACAAACAGCCTCGTCGACAACTTACGAACTGACAAGGAGAGACTTGTTAGTCGTATTCAGTAGATTACACGACAGAATCAAAGCATATTTCGTCACGGATTTGTTGATATTTCAACAGGAAAGTAAATCCCAGTCAATGACAGCCCCTGCGGATAAATCACTTGAGTGGGTGGTGCTCGAGCACTCCAGCCGCCTTCCCTGCTAAATAACTGCTACCGTTTAACTTGCCTCTGATCATCTGATATTTGATTTAATGTTGCTTCCAGCAAATGCCCAGCATGAACTCAAATCGATTTCATAATCGTTCTACGAACCATTTCCCTTGTATGGCGTGCCGTATTATCTTTTACGGCTCAGTTTTCTAAAGTGGAGACCATACCTATGCAAAGAGAAAACTCCACAAATGGATTATATATTCTTGGATTGATTTTCAATATTAATAGCATCACTGCTATGAAATGTACCCAGTGACAGTTAAATCAATTGCGTTTATTATATTGGTCGACTATTAATAATTGTATTTTTTTAAATACCTTTTTAGGACTAAAAAATAGTCTCCGAATTAAGCCATGTGTTAACAGATTATCGGACAAAGGGATATATGCTAGTGAATTAATTTCTAAGAATGCCACTTCCACCGACTTGAAGATGATAAATTTGTGTGCTCAAAGACTTAAAGTGGACACCTAATTGCTCTCGAGGGAAAATTTAGCCACAGACAGGGAGTTCAAGTTCATCCTCACACCTACGTCCGGAGCGTTCCAGCACGGTCAGATCCGATAGGGGTTTTCTTCCGCGCACTCTTAGGTTGTGGAATGATCTCCCTGCCTTGGTTTTCCCAAACGCCTACAGTATGGGGTTCTTCAAAAGGGGTCTTAGAAGGTTTTTACAGGGTCGGCAGCGCGAGTGTGGCGCCTCTGGTGTTCAAACGGTCATGGGCTGCGGTGACCACCGGTCCTTATGGTGGGCCGTATGCTTGTCTGCCACCTTAGTGGTATAAAAATAAAAAAAAAATCTTAGGTCTGATACGGCATTTAGTATTCCTGGATTCTCTATTTTATTTAAAAGCTTAAGATACAAACTAATATCAAAATTCATCCAGCTTATTATACTCAGGTAATTCATAGGTAGTAGTTGAGTAATAACACTAGGCAGTAACGTTTTAGTGCAACTCTCGCTAGAAAAGCCAGCCAGCCTTAATTAGCTACACAATAAACCATTTTACAGCCACTGTGTGTTCGAGCTCCTTGCCTATACTCGTACCAGTCATGGTACTAAACTTCGTGAACGTGGAGTGCCACTAAATCATAAGTCACGTCTATTGCTAATAAAATATTCACTGATCGATTTGATCGCATATTTGAATAACAGTATTAGATTTCATAACTCTTGACAGAGGAATATGTATATATATAAAATGTAGAACATTTAGAACTAAATCTCTAATGAACCTTTAAAGTTGCAATAAAATTGTAGAGTGTGTGTAGGCAATGAGGTGGAATATACTTTAAAATATACATAGACTTACCTAGTTCATTAACATTGCCATAGTAGGGGTAAAAAACTTAAGTAAAACAGTTTCAATTTCAATACAAACATAGTATGAAATTAATAATGTCATTATTGTAGCTTACACTAATTGCTACCATTAAATATGAAACGAGTTTATTCAAGCCATTCACATTCTCATTTAGTTAATAAAAACTGAAATTATATACTGTAGCACAGAGCGGTTATTTCCGAGGAGAAAATTATCCGTCAGTAAATGAGTCAATCTACGTAAAGATTATTACGGGTATTTACTTAATGGTAACTTAATAAGCAATACTTAGCACTTTGCTTAAGTTGCATGGGTTTTATGGTCTATAACATGTTTATTATGATTTCTGGGTATTTGAATACCTTTTTGTCAAAAAATACTGCTTCAATGGATCAGTGGCAGTCAAACGCTAAAAATAAGCGTAACCGTTTTTGGATTTTCAATTTACGAGCTTCCACGTGCTTTGGAAGATACGTTAAACCGTTTGTCGCGTTGCTAGTAGCATGGTAGTCGTTGAGTCAGATTAAAGGCATACACTACTGATCATAAATTTGAAATATGGAAAAATAGTTGGTTTCGAGCAGGATTCGAACCTGCATCTTCTTGTAAACCGTGCAGTGCCTTAACCACCGGCCACCGAAACCTACTCGGAACCAACCAAATTTTCCACCTTATATAGGTACGTCTTGGAGCGAAATCTTGGGGAAAAAATTATGATCGTTAGCATACTAATTGCTTTTGAAAATTAATCTTATACGCTACAGTTTGGAAATTTTCAAGCCTTGTTAGTCTTGGCTACCAGAACTACTAAGAGCACTACCCATCAGATGAAACATAGTCACAAGGACGCTTAAGCATATTTATGCATACCCCGTGACTTATGCCCGTTTTCACCAACGTCCCCTAAAATTTAGGGGCCACCTACGAAAAGTTAGGTACCTCTTAGTGACCTTTTCGTTTTCACCAACCTTTAGGGGACACTTATGTGCTTAGGTGTCTCTTAAAATTTAGGGGCCCGAATGTTGACCACCTAACTAACCCCTAGCAAAGTGAAAGCGGTACTGGACACATATTTTGTTTGAAATTATTGAAATGGAGGATTTGTGGGATTTTTTCGACGCTGTGGAGGTTTTGGAGACGATAAATAATCATAATTTACACAATAGACCGATAATTTACCGTAAGAGACCAGATTTATTTTCTAAATACGACGATAAAGATTTTTATACAAGATTTAGGTTAACTAAGGAGACTGTTATCTTTTTGTTAAATAAAATTGAACAAATATTGGAATATCCCGATGACAGGTAAGTGATACAAAATTATTTTAAGTTCTTTGATAAGATTTTATATTTATAATACCTACGCGAAAATTTACTTTATTTTATAACCTCACACACAGACTCTCGGTAGCGTGTATACTTTGAGTTTGACAGCAGTCAGTTTGACATTTCACGGCATAGGAATTTTTCTATTCAGCCACCAATTACAAAAAAAAACCGGCCAAGTGCGAGTTGGACTCGCCCATGAAGGGTTTCGTAGCAGCAAGTAACATAATATAAAAGTTCCTATAGTTTGTTGTAACTTTGACTGATGTTTTAACACGTTCGCAGTGGTAGTGATTTCACTAACCAGAAATTGCGGTTTATGACGTATTAAAAAAAACTACCAGCTCTATCTCGTTCAAACTAATTTTGGTTGGTAGTTTTTATGGCAATGTACATCATATATTTTTTTTACATTTATCATTCTCTTAGTTTAGAAGTTAGAGGGGGGGGGGGACACACATTTTTCCACTTTGGAAGTGTCTCTTGCGCAAACTATTCACTTTAGAATAAAATGATGTTAGAAACCTCCATAGCATTTTTGAAGACCTATCTATAGATACCCAACAAGTATGGGTTTGATGAAAAAAAAAATTTAGAGTTTCAGTTCTGAGTATGGGGACCCCCAAAATTTACTGCTTTTTTTCTAGTTTTATATAAGAATCTTAATGCGGTTCACAGAATACATCTAGCTACCAAGTTTCAATAGCATAGACCTCATAGTTTTGGAGAAAAGTGGCTGTGACAGACGGACGGACAGACAGACGGACAGACAGACAGACATGACGAATCTATAAGGGTTCCGTTTTTGCCATTTGGCTACGAAACCCTAAAAAATGGTAATTTAATGTTTAAATATACAAAAAATATTTATTTTTATATTTAAGTTTCTTACTAAGTAATATTAAACAACCTAATAATTCAATATTGCAAAAATAAGACAATCGATAAACACTTGCACAAATTTACGGTTTTGGAAATACTACAAAATAGGAGACCCTTAGTTAGGTGTCACTTAGCATGGTGAAAACGAAATTAGATAAGGGGTTGTATTTAGGGGCTACCTACGGTAGGCGGCCCCTAGTTAGGCGATGACTTATGTTTGGTTTGTGAAAACGGGCATTATACTACTATTTTTTTGAGTCTTCGGCTCTTTCACACTAGATTAAGCATCTAACTTGACAAGCAAATCCGGACGTTGGTACTTGGATTACGTAATAATTTAAAAAGAAAACCAAATATATAAGTTATTGTACCAATATTGAGGTTATAATATTAAATTATCATGGAAATCAGACATATGAAACTACATACGTGCTAATTATATAGAAGGAGAGTCTAGGGAGTCGCCGCAGCGTGTACGAACTACATGCTTGCCATAAATCAGTTGCGCCGGCGCACTCTGCTCGCCGATTAATCGCAGCCCAGCTCTACACAAATCAAAATGTAAATGGATGCCGTATGTTAAGTGCACTAGGCCCTGTAATAATGATGTTAGCATTAGGCATATTAATTGACTGGATAGGTGCTATCTTTCTGTACTGGGTTAGAGCTCCCGCCATTTGAACATTTTTAAAAATCCCATTAATGGAATTTCCACTTTTACGCATTACTTTATTTTATGTTGTAAATTGGTACTAAGTTTCGTTGTAAGAACTTCGATGACATTTAATTATATGCGCTTTAAGATATAGAATACCAGTCACAGAACTTAAATGAGTAACATCGTTGCGAGTTCAAAAGGGCCGCATACTAAATAAGGTATTATGCTTTATAAGAACGTTGTTGCCGCGGAACCATTAAGGCTCAAGGGCTTATTGAAATGAAGAACCGGATCCCTAATGAAGGCAGCAAAATCAAATCGCATCGATTTTCAGTCGATACAACAACGTTTATTATGCGTTTAGTGTCGTTGGGAGACAAGCCGCGCGCGCTACCGTTGTGTTCGATCGTCGCCTGCGCAGGCCCTGAGCCCGTGTCTCTCGCTAACGAACCCACCCAGAGACAATTTAATTGAATTACTTTGGAGCTCTCCATATTAACGACTTGACATCATAAAGGTTGCATCAGACACACATATAAAGTAGATTAGTGATTACTTCGGGTCTAAATTGTATATGCAACGTTTTATAATTTATCACGTTTTATTACTACACAGACATTATGGAATAAAAATATTCATTATAAGAAAATCGCCGCATGTTTCTCTAGGTCCCAAATTAAAATATCCAATCAAATATTGGTTATATCGGGCGTAATAGCAATGTAACGGGCAAGCAATTTTGAATGAACATCAAATAACTACGGCTTAACATATGTAAAATTTTCATTTTGGGCGTCACCTTGAAAGTATACTTACATATTTCATAGCAATTACGTGTGATGTAGGCAAATGGGCGGAACGACAAACAACTTTATTACGAACTTAATCAGTTTGTTGACAGTTAATAGATTTTTTTAGATATTTATTATAATTTAGATCTGAAGTGCTGGTTTTATTGATCTGCCTCTTTAACCCGATCCGCATTTTTGTCACGACTCTAGCTACCTACTAGCTTTTACGTAGTAGATGTCTGAAGCAATCTCCTAGATATTTTTTTCTGTTGTTTATTTGTGAACTCTATACCCGTCGAGTCTTCCTATTTAGTTTTAGACTGCCATTTCAAGCATTCATATTAATGGCAACATCTTGACCGCGTCACACTATTATTATAGAGTCTGATGTTGTACAATACTACTGACCTGATGATAGAGTAACGTCTTGCAATTTCATCCTCATGACTTTCCTCAGCCCTAGAGACAAAACTCAGTGTTTTCAGATTTTTGGTTTGGCTTTCAACTAAGTTGTTTGGAAAAGAAAAACTCGAATCGAGAAAATAGGGAACATTTTGATTAATTTAAGAAAATCCGTAGCTGGCTTGGTTCGTCACTTAGTTTGTTACTATATGTACTTATAGTAGGAGTAGGTATATATTCAAATCTTAGAGATTTGTATAATTAATACAGTATTAGGATTACGTAGGTACCTCACATAGAAAAAAAACCGGCCAAGTGCGAGTTGGACTCGCCCGTGAAGGGTTTCGTAGCAGCAAGTAACATAATATAAAAGTTCTTATAGTTCGTTGTAACTTTAATTGATGTTTTAACACGTTCGCAGTGGCAGTGATTTTTCCTTAGATCATCTAACCACAGGATGCGCCTTACTTAAGCATTGTTTTCTGCCAAGCCAATATCATTTGGTCTTTTGGCTTTATAAAAAACACTGTACATCAGTACATCATTTTATATGATTAAACTAGTACATTTCAGTGTAGTTGACTGTACAATAAAAATTAACACACAAAAGCCATTACGCGTTTGTCGATTAATACATTTTTAAATATAATGAAATTTTATATGTCTTTGTGTTTCCCCCGTCACCCGCTATGAAAACTAGCAGAATATTTTTGTATGCGGTGGTTCGCAAAGGCTAGTCCCGTGATATATGGTCTAAGGATTTTTCTAACCGAAAATTGCGGTTATGACGTATTACAAAAAAACTACCAGCTCTATCTCGTTCAAACCAATTTTCGTTGGTAGTTTTTATGGCAATGTACATCACATTTTTTTTTTAGATTCGTCATTCTCTTAGTTTAGAAGTTAGAGGGGGGGGGGGCACACATTTTTCCACTTTGGAAGTGTCTCTTGCGCAAGCTATTCACTTTAGAAAAAAATGATATTAGAAACCTCAATAGCAATTTTGTAAATTATCTATAGATAACCCACACGTATGGGTTTGATGAAAAAAAAATTTTGAGTTTCAGTTCTGAGTATGGGGACCCCCAAAATTTACTACTTTTTTTCTAGTTTTATATAAGAATCTTAATGCGGTTCACAAAATACATCTTGTTACCAAGTTTCAATAGCATAGGCCTTATAGTTTCGGAGAAAAGTGCCTGTGACACACGGACGGACAGACAGACATGACGAATCTATAAGGGTTCCGTTTTTGCCATTTGGCTACGAAACCCTAAAAACTACCAACTCGACTTCGTTCAAACCTATTTTCGTTGGTAGATTTTATGGCAATGTACATTTTATATATTTTTTTAAGATTTATCATTCTCTTGGTTTGGAAGTTAGAATGGGGGGGGGGGGGGAGGGGACACACTTTTTTCCACTTTGGAAGTGTCTCTCGTGCAAACTATTCACTTTAGAAAAAAATGATGTTAGAAACCTCAATAGCATTTTTGAAGACCTATCTATAGACACCCCACACGTATTGGGTTTGATGAAAAAAATGTTTTTGAGTTTCAGTTCTGAGTATCCCCCATACTCAGAACTGAAACTCAAAAACATTTTTTTCCACCAACCCCCCAAAATTGACTGCTTTTTATCTAGTTTTATATATGTAGGGGAAGTGTGCTTAAGATGACATACTTTTTGTTTCTACACAAATATTACAAAAAAGAAAGTCATAATGTGATCAAAACTTACGCATTTATTCAAATACTAAATAGTTAACAGAGTCATTATAGTTTTAAAACAATCAACTGAATATACAATTTTTAAAAGTATATAATTTGCACTTAAGTCTCCGTGTGTAAGATGACATAAGCCTAGTGAAAGATGGCACACTATGTCATCTTAGACTTTATTGGTAATGTCGTCTTATAGGTCACCAATAGGTAGGAGATAGGACACGACGGTATTTCCGTCCCAGTCTAGTAGTCCGACTGGGGAAGTACCTCGGCCTTACAGAATACTGCGGCTAAATAACCTTGTGACGTGTTCCCGGCGGTTTTGTGCTGTCAGTGGGTAGACCAGAGGCTTGTCCTGCTTGTCTTCTGCGCTGACGGCACAGAATCTCTCTGTTGTTCCAGGGTCGGCAGCGCGAGTGTGACTCCCCATGGTATTACACTCCATAGGCCACAGTAACCACTTTCCATCAGGTGGGCCGTGCGCTTGTCTGCGACCTAAGTCGTTGGTGATCAATAAAATAAGATAGGCATACTACAGCCAAATAAAGATAAGATGACATAGTATGTCATCTTAAACCGACGTCTAGTATGTCATCTTACCAAATGGTTAACAAAAGTTTCATTCAAATATCCTAACAAATTCTTTTTGGTTAGAATACGTTACTATCAATATTTAAGTCATATATTAATCACTATTTACAATTAAAACTATTTAAACGAAAATATTCAATCTTTAAGTGTATTTTCACCAACAAACAAAAGTATTGGGTAATTTTTCCTTCCTGTAAAATCACGAAAACGTTCACTATGTTGCAACGCGCCGTCACTCTCCGCCATACTGAACTTCGGTACTAGCGCCACCTACATGCACCCTATAAAACGTCACGGGTTCACCTTTGGCGCGTGTATTTCAGAAAATAATACAGGTGTGTCATCTTATCTGACTATGTCATCTTAAGCACACTTCCCCTATATTACGTGTAGCTTGTAGTAAAATATGACTACAATATGAGTTCCCTATTTCATTAATAAGAATATGATCAGCGGGCCTAAACAGGCAACATTGTATGTTTCATAATATGGAACATACAATTCCTATAATTTGAAATACATAAATTGCAAAGCATACCAATCATTTTACGTTTCATAATATGAAACATACAATGTTGCCTTTTTAGGCCCTCTGTTATAAGAACTGCTTACTGCTTTAAAATCTCGATATAAATGTAAGTATAGCTAATCGTTCTAAAATCAAACAAAAGTTACTAATTACGTACAACATTATAAGTATTTGCTTAAGTGATGGAAGGTATAGGTTGTGAGAAAATTAGAAGGCTACAAAGGTAATATGAGTCGTCAATCACCATGAATAAACATTCGGTGTAACATACAAACACTATGCAAGGTAAGGTATTATAAAAGACCAAGGAATAATGAGAAATTCTTACAGATACGCCATGTGATCTGTAAATCATCATCATGAATCTTCGTCAGAACTGAGCGTTTCAAAAAAACATTCGTCTGTCGAACTATAAAAACCTGGAACGACCTGCCCGCACACGTGTTTGCCGCATCTTACAATCTCGGGTTCATCAAGAGGAGCGTGAAGAGGCACGTCACAGGACCGCCAACTTGAGGACCACTGTCAGAAGTCATCGCCCCCAATCGCTAGATAATGGTACTGGACGTCAATTTCGCGAAACAAAATATACAAATTAAAAAATAAATAAATATCAACATTTTCGGGGAAGGAAATCGTATTTGAGCACTCACTTAAGAGGGTTTATCACCCAGCGCGGACAAAATTGAAAAAGTATCAAGTGGCGTTGAGCACACTCAAAGTATTCGAAGATTACGATAATACCTGACTGGGAACGCGGGAAATAAAGTGATACCTCCTCCCCCTGGAAGGCCTCGGCCGGTACTAATTTCTCGCGGCCCGTGCATCGAGTTTGAGGACTCTTTTTATTACGTTATTATAGATATGTTTAAAGAGGTTTCTAGAATATTACTGATGTATTCAATTGGTGATATCATGATCAGTCTGTAAATGTAAAAAGATCACCATTTTGTAAACTAGAAGTGTACCAAAAATCGTGATGAAGTTCATCAAAGTACGACGTTTTTTGGAAACTTTATTTGCCATGTTTTGGTGATAAGAAATATATTTCGGTATAATTTTCTTAGGCGGATTTAAAGAAGACAATACGAAGATACTTATAGCAGCTTTAATTTCTGTGTACATCAATTAATTTTATACCACCCGATTGGCAAAGATGCCTTTCTTCAAACGAGGTGTGTAAACACTGTTTTTAATAAAAACCTAGTTATGCCACGTTTATTTTGATTAGAACAATTTTTAGACAAGGAAATATATTACTCTTACACATTAATCATACTTACTAAACATTGGTAGTTTCTTCAGAAACAAACGTTTCAAACGCGTGAAATCATGTATTTGGGTGTTAACCCTCTTAAGCCATTATGATAACCCGAATAAACGAAAAATTACATAACTTCCATTTCCTTTAGTACGTGTGAGATTCGATTCCATGTTCAAACCGACTGGATAGCCGTACAATAATATTAAATCACGAGCTCATTCTGTTCAAAATCACTTACATATAAATGCAACGTACACAGCTTGTAATATGATGTACAGCGTTTTTGAATTCCTGCGAGAGTCAAATTTTAATCCGAAGGTATTATTTATCCCGTTTTAGTTTTGCAAGTGTTATCTTTTTATAAACCTCTTCCAAAGAGCGTCGCAAAATGCGACGAAAAATAGTATTTGTGGTTAAACTACATAGACCAGACTAAGCGGACTATAGCTGAAAGGGTTAAGGAATATATCGCCGCTGCAGCAACAAATCAGCGATTGCAGAACACTTCAATCAGGCTCTAACCACTGGATTGAGCTTCACCGTGCGCAAGTCCTCTCCACTGATCGCCACTTTTATTCGAGAGCAGTGCGTGATGCCATTGAGATTTTAAAACATCCCAATTTCAATAGAGAGGATGATTTTAAATTATCTACGACTTGGCACCCAGTGGTTAATATCACGCAACATCGCTTTTGTGCAAAGTCAGTTGGCGCTCGGAATACGGACGGCTTACAGTATAGGGACACAATCAGTGTGTAGTATGTACGGGTGTGTGGATAAAAAATGTGAGGGTAGATTCACAAGATTCCACCTCGCAATCGAAGTGACAACGGCTCCTCGGTCAGCTTGTGACCATGGCTGGTGTAACCCAGCCGAAACGTCAAGTAAGGTCCGTCAAATCTGTGTGTGTTCTTTTAAAATTATTAAAAAAAAGTTTATAAGTTAGTATCTGTGTTTAAATTCTTTAGAAGTAATGTGTATTGATCTGCCCGAAGCTGTAGGCATTTCGAGTCAATGATACCAGGTAATATCTTGCTTAATCTATGTCAGTACAAAGCTGTAGATGCAAATAGATAAGAGTGCTGCTGGATATACATCGCCGTGTACTGTTAATTGATCACTTAATTATTTTGCATGTTTGTATAAAAGTTTCCAATTAAACAGTACCATTATTTTAATAGATAATTAAGAAATGGTCGTTTAATTAATTGCAGGCAACTTTTTAGAAGCAAAATCGAGGTGGGTAATTTACGTTATTCAAATGAGACGTGTCGGTAAAGTGGTTTTAGTTGTGTGCTATTATTATTTTCTTGTGCTTTATTGGAAATTCGTGTTCATTAGGTGCAGCGATAGCGTTGATAGCTTATTTAAATGAGCTTTAAAAGGTTTATATTGAATGAAGTATACTTTACATTTGATTTATATCGAAGCGTTGAGAGAGACAGGGGTTTGATGGTATCGGTAGATTTTGTCGCCAGGAAATAACGTCGAGTGCTCGGCCAGGGCGTCGGATGGAGGTTTTATTGTTCGGCGCGCGCGCCTTGCGCCTTGGATTGTGTTCTATCGCGCCGATACGATGCGCGCGCCGCCACTGCCCTCATCTAAGAAAAGCGATATTTTAGCGACAGCCTACATGATTAATTTATAGCTTTGAACTATCGAGTTCTGAACATAAATCCGATTAAATGGGTAGATAAAATGATTTATATATTTGTCAAGCGTACGGATCAATTTTGCGTGGATGTATTCATAATTTTAGTTTGCTATTATAATGTGGAAATGCACTTACAACTAGTGGTTTAGCGTGAGCAGCTCTTTTTATAAAATTATGTAGCTATTTTGATATTGATAATACCAAAACTAATAGATTTTTTAAATATTTGAGAAAAACCTGCAGAGTAAACCATCGTTTGTGTTAAAATAGTCAAGAGCCAACTATTGGAATTTATTACATTAGACCATTGCTCGCAGAAATACGCAGCGGTGTCCAACTTTTCCCGCTGGGGACCATGGCCCTCACCATGGTTTACAGCGTGAGAATGTCTACGTTCAGGCCCAACCAGTTTTGGATGCTGCAGCACCGAAGCTCAGCATTCCGTCAGTGTATGCAGCGCGAGCACAGTGTTCTCGCTGCAAGCACAGCAGTGCTGTCTCAGGTTCCTCCTCCTACCTCCCGTTCGCCGGACGGACGATTCCCGGAGAGGAGAGACGGAAGATCGACGGACCCTTGCACGCCGGTATATAAGTAATAATGGCACTCGGTAGGAAGGCTGGCGCTTCTCCTAAACTCGTGTATGAATGAATTCACTAGGTACCTCAGTAGTGGTGTGTCCCCATTTTGGTAGTTAAAAAGCCCCTAAATCGGCATGGCGGATAACTTGAAGCATGTTGTTATTTGTTACTTGTCTAATATGCACGAAAATTTTAATTCTATGACTGAGGTTCATATTCATGCTGAATACTTCGTGTTGAAGTAATCTAGTAATCTAAAGCAGTAGGCGCCTACTAGTCCTTTCCTGGTATACGCAATTTGCATCGATCCTTAGGAGGTAGCCGACAATCCGGCGAACTACCAGCGGGTGATCTATGTTTCATGCGTTTTTAGTTCTGGCCACAATATTGTGCAATAAATAATGGTTTTGACATTCCGAGTAAATTACGTTTTGCCTATTTCGTTTAAATTAAATGAGTTAGTGCACAGCAGGTTTCCGTTCAAAAGCGTAACGTTTCAAAATGGATACCTTTCCCCTGGATGCATTATGATCTTATGCCACTTGTTGACAATTCCATTTCAAATGTTTTGGTCTTTTTCTATGCTGTAGATTCATGGATTTTACCAATATTTTTACCAATATCCCAGATTCGACCCATTTTCCACCATAAGCATATGAGTTTCTATAAAAAGTCATATAATCCTTATAAGCCACGTTTTGCCGACTGAAGCTACAGCCGAGTAAAAATAAACTTGGAAGAGAGGAGCTCCAAGTTTATCTGAGCTCCTCCAAATGTAATGAAAACATATTTAGGAACAGTCGAATTAATGACCTCTCTATTTTTTGAAGCTAATTAGAAAGAGAAGCAAGTAAAGTACGTATAATCTGTACTAACAAGCTAAATGAGGGCAATCAATGGAGGTTTATGCTACGGTCACCACAAATTTTATTTCAAATCAACTTCACGATTATGATAAATCTATCCCAAATCACTCATTTATGTTCCCATTAATACCTATTAATATTTTATGGGTCTCTTAAGCGAGATACTATCAATCGATTATACATACAGAGTAAACAAATAAAATATTTATAGGCATTATGTAACAAGACCCCAAGCCCAGAAAGATCTGATGATCTGTTTGTTTAATTTGTAATTTTCTCAGTAATTAAGACCAGCGTCGTCTGTTTAATGCAAATGAACCTATTCTCGATCATTAGCCCGTACACGATCTACTAACGTTACTTTTGGTTAATTAATCCCGAGATCTAACGCTATGGGGCACGGTGCTTGATTATTATTCACACGCAACTAAAGACTAAAGAATTCTGATTGTACAAATAATCAAGGGTTATGGGGCTTATTGGGAGGTCAATATTTGGATAGTAGTATTTTAAATGCGAAATCATGAATAGTTTTTTCTGTACAAAATCTCACTACAAAGACTGAATGAGGATAGATAATACATGCAAGAATAAAAGGTAATTTAGACTGGTTCCCTTTTACTCTTGAACTGCGTTCCTGGAAATTAAAGAACTGAAACGAAAATTTCAAGAGTTGAAAGTCGCGAGTATACCAGAAATCTTCATTTCTGGTATACTTGTGACGATAAAGCATTCGCAGCTCCGTGCAGCCCTATTCCCAGATTGCTCAATGATTTCAACTTCTTAGGTCTATAAGTAAGTGAATTCGATCTCAAATTAATCCATTGGTACCAGTTACCAGTAACATGGGTGTAGTTGGGTTGAAAATTTACAAATAGCCACAATTGCATAATCTGCCTACCCCTACGGAGATAAAGACGTGACCATATTATGGTCACGCCTATCTCCGTAGGGGTAGGCAGATTATGCAATTTATGTTTTGCAGGCATATTATATTTCACCTTTTTAGAATTTGTCCCACATAATAGGGGGTGAGCCGTATTGCCGTGTTGAGATAACCATAACAGGTAACAGGTAAATGATTATAAAATGAATTTATAATCATTTACCAGTTCACATAAAAACAGAAACAAAAATTACACTATTCAATAAAAAACTAAAAACTTTCTTAATAAAAAAATGTTTCTACTCATTAAAAGAGTACACGGAAACAAAGCACAAATAACCAATTTACATAATAAAATAATATTTTTTTGTAACAATTAAACAGCCTAAACCTAAAACGCCTTATCTATCTTGGTGGTGCAGTGATGAGTTTACGAGATTGTCGTGTTGAGGCCCCGAGTTCGAATCTCGGGTTCAAAATTATAGTCGTAGCTTTTTTTTCTATTTTAATTTTCGATGTTTTTCTATGTTAAATCGAAGCGCACGGCAGTGCGCAGGCCAAGTTCCAGCAACAGGCCGAGCGCATGCCGTACTCTATTTACACGAACCGCTTCGACCCACTTTTGACCCCCCTGTAGCTCAGTGCCTATTGCAAGTACAGAAATAAAATTGTACGTACGTAATCATATACTAGTACTTAGGCAGTGTACCAAATTTCATAGATGTAGCTTTAGTAGATCCTGAAATATGACCCTGTGAATATAGCTAATTTTGGCACTGACTGACTCACTCACTGACCGGTCATCAAAACCTCTAGGCCACTTCCAATTGTCCTAGCGTTATGAAATTTGGCACGCAGATCGGGTGTTGTATGTTAACTAACGAAAAATTGAGAAATTCAAGAAATCGGTCAAGCGTGAGTTGGAAAAGGGTTACAAAGTTTGTATGGGACCACAGGATTCCTTGGTCGGATCTTCTTCAAATTTTGCATAAATCATCTCTAACATAATTGTTGGAAGATGTGTTTCGTATTTTATTGAAATTCATTCCAGAACATGGCTAAAAGGGGGTACCATTTGTTTTCTTCGGGGGGTTTTGATTCGAATTTGTATCAATACTTCTTAGCGATGAGAGGACTCTTTTAATTTAATTTACTTTTTATTTTCACACATGTCATGTTTAAAAACTCAATCAGATTTGAGAAAGATGTTGTCAATGTTTTGATTAATGTCAATCAAATGCTCTATACATACAAATTATGGAAAAGTCAATGCTGCACATTGAATATTGTTATTCATATTTGTGAAATATTTGGATGAAATCCATCCAGTAGTTTAGAGATCAGCAAGCACTCTAAAGGATGACTCACGCTAGACCGTGCCGGGTCCGAGCCGAGTGTCAGCCGTAGCACGGTCACCGAGCCGGTTGCATTCACGACTGCTCGGGCGAAGCTCGGCGGCACTGTATTCATGCAACGGGCCGTGGCCGAGCCTAGGCGGGACCGAGTTGTTTCCGAGCGCTTTCCGTAGTTCGGCTGTCACTCAGTTGCCGCTCGGTTTAACGCGTAGATTTAGCGCGAAAAATTCTAAATCTATGGTTTAACGTGAGTTTGTTCAAAATATATATATTAAAAGTACTTGACCGTAATTCGAAGCTTATATAATGAGATAGGCATATCCGTTACCCGTAGGCTTATCTTACTCATGTTTGATGACGTATTTCCGTCGACTCACCAGTAGGGGGCGCCACCTGTGAACTTATAAAGAACATGGCGTCGACTTTGTCCTCATTGGCGTTTTGATTCCCGTAGCAAAAGGTTATAGCAGGAACACCTGCTAGTGCATTTATTTTTTCTAGTTACTAGTTATATATACCTAGTAAAGTTATAAAAAGTGACTTGGGATGAAGTAAGTGAATTTACAGAAATAATTATTTAACGGCTTTGCCGTTCGTTTGAATATACAGTGAATCTAAAACAAGTGACTTGTGATTGAAGTAAGTGAACCTACAGACATATTTAACGGTTTGACCGTTCGTTTAAGTCTCAGGTATGTTTTTACTTCATATTTTTACGATCACATATGAGTGTGATACGTCATAACGTGAAATAAGAATAACCTATTATTTTAAAATAGCACGTAAACCTTTCGAGGTTGCAGTTTCTTTCATTTAATATCTTTAGTTACAGCTAATATCAAACTGATTTTATAGATTGTATTCATAGGTATTAATACTTTTTTTTTTAGATATTATTTGCTTCGTGTATGTACAGCGTAAGTACCGTCGAATATAGAAAATATTTTCAAAATATTTTTATACCTACCGACATAAAGGCACATTAATTACTAGATGTTCCTATACATGTAAAAATATGGCCTATTATGGGTAAAATCGTAATCATCCCAAGTTTCTGAATACGTACGAGTGTGTCAAAGTAATAACTAAATGTTCACCATGAAAGTAGTACTTAAATTTTAGGTACGTAACATAATACTTTTTCTTTTAGTTTGGTTTCTTGATAGAAATGAATCCTCCATCCTTATAAAGTGAGCTAATTCCAAGTAGAGTATTTCAGAAGCGCGCTCTGAGCTCCAGTTACTGTATTAGGTACGTCAAATAGCTACAGTTCCAGATCATTTAGCTCGAACTTCAAATAAGGGCAATCGCGACGCCACGTGCATTGTCGTAAGTGGAGTAAAAGAAGCCGACTTCCACTAAACCAGATAAGGATGATGGAAATAGGTGAGTTATTTCTTATTACCTAACACTGGTCCTGACCAAGTGTAAATTTCTTCACAGATCAGAGGTTAATTTACGAGGATGATAGAAACAATCATCCTTGCTTCGTATTTTATATAGGGACAGCATTAAAAGAGATTTCGGTCAGTATAACCTAAGAGGTTGATAGACACGTTTTGGCGACAAATTGCCTTGATAAGATAATATGCTGATACCCACTATTGTAAAATCATAGTCCTGGGTTCGTCAACCTAAACAAAAACGGGGAGATCCGACAATTCGAATCCCTGCTACATTTTGAAAAAGCTGACAAGGTTCTTTCTGCCAAAAGGCTTTTGCTGCCAAAACCTATTGTATTTTTAAACAGAATCTTTTGAAAAACTTAAGTTTCTTCGAAAATATTTATGACAAAATTGAAGACCTACTTTAATAATAGGATTTCCATAAATCTTTTATCAATTTATTACAAATGGCTTGCGGCCATAGATCTGATTTCATATATTATTCTCAGAATTGTCAAAGACCCAATTCTTAAAAATGAACCTTGATAAAATATCGCCTTCAAACACATACATTTTCGAGGCTGAAGCCTTTTCAACGGCACTCGGGAAGGCATGCATTTTGGTCTTCGATCTCCAAAAAAGGATGACCCCGAAAAAAGTTCATCCAAATCATTACGCCAGCCTTCGAGAGGATGAGGCGTCAAGATCAGATCTCCATCGAATGGAGTCCAGATTTCATTGTACCAAGAGCCTTTTTAGGCCTGTATTACAGTTACCACTCTCGAGGGGTGTGTACAATATCCATAATAATTGGGCATACGACAGTAAATGTCCCTTCAATTAAGAAATTTCTGAGCTCTATGCTCTCAAAGAGACTGAGAAGTTTAACATCCCCTGCCCATACCAGCAAAGGAAACACTAACCAGTTACCACCCTCGAGGGGTATGTACAATATTGTGTATCTATAATAATTGGGTATACGATAGTAACCAGGCGTACGATAACATACTTAGTAACCATGCAAGGATGTCCCTTCAATTACGAAATTTCCGAGCTCGAGGCTCTCAAAGAGACGAGGAGAGGTCTAATATCCTCTGCCCACACCAGCAAAGGAAACACTAAATAATATGACCCTGTCATTCTATGTCGGTCAGTTAACTCTGTACAAAATAAGTACGTTGGTAAGGAACGAGAGTACCAAAAAGTTTTAAATTTATAAAAGGGTACCGCATTCCTTTTATCCAGAAACTCCAATCCGTCCTGCACGGTATTCGAGAGGACGCAGGTTCGAATCCTGCTCAAAACTGATAACCTTCCCACATTTAAATTTACACCGAACTATGTTCAAGTCCCGTCCTGACAAAGTTGTAAATTTTCACTTTATGTTAAAATGCTATGGAAAACTTGACTAAGGTGGAATACTAATTGCTTTAAATACTTAAGAATCCATACAACGAAAAGTTTCCTTTTTAACTGAAATGACCACATTGTGCAATGGTTCAAAAGATGAATGCTCAAGGCACTCTAAAACTAGTTCCTTTGTCACCAAGTTTGATTTCTCCACTTTTCCTAACTTCAAATAGCGATGGGTCATCCGCCCAAAATTCAGTTTTAGGACATTGTACGCCTTTGTGAAGCCAGAATAATTCTATCTTTCAGCATGTTCCGTTTACCAGATTTCCACCAACCACGAGATTGGATGTGCAAAATACATCTCAGTCAAGCTTATTTTCATGATAAAGCTGATGTAGTTTACATTATTCTTTCTCAGAGCACATTCTTGTCTTCCGGTCGGGTAAGCCGCACCCAAAACATTTTCGTTTCTCACCATCTGGGTGCCTCGATTTCAATAGAATAAGAGTATTCAAATACTCGTCTACCTACACAAAATCTCATTTTGCGCATTAAAATCCTGTTACTCTTCACAAACACGCACAAATAGCCTTGAAAACTCTTCAAACCCAGAGTTGGTTAGACAATTGGGAGAAAACAATAATAGGTTCCCAAAGAAACCTCCCATATCGTTATGCGATAGACATAGAACTACCTGAAAGTCCAATACCAAAAGAAAAGATATTAGACATAAAAGGAAGATTTATTTAATTCCAAATCAAAGAAACTTAGTTCTTTTAAAGAAAATTCAAACTTGGTGGGTCTTTTGATTTTTTACCCCTTTCGCAGTGCCTAGAGGTAGCTTTACCTCGGCGTCACATTCGGTCAATCCCCTAACCGACAACCCACTGAAGAAAATAGTAGTGCACGGAGTGGTACAAGTGGAACTCCAATAGTGGGTCCGCAATTACCGGTTCTCGTCAATTTTACAAGCTTTCCATCCGAGATGCTTTCTTACCACGGACGCGTCAGATTTCGCTTGGGAGCCCAGCTAGAAAACATTTCTCTAACAGGCTCGAGGGCCTAGAATAACAAAGATTGCACTGCATCAAAGAGAGATGTTGATAATCTTACACGTGATTCGAAATCATATACCGGTACTGTGTTACAGTCTGTACTCATTCAAAGCAGTTGTAGTCCATCCCCCCAGAGGGACGAGACCAAATCAATTGCCTTGACGAACTTAACTCGTCAGCTTGCGTGTAATGGTCCGACATCAAATTGACTTCACCATACACTGCATTCCGAGCCGATACCATATGTATCAGCTCCTCCGGGTATTTTTTGTGAGCATCCTGCTTCAAACACCACTAAGGCAAGATTTCCTACAAACAATATTCCTATTATGAAATGGAGAACACTACATGATAGGCCTGTTTGTAATGTGTGGATATTACTTCCACCACCATTTTTAATACCCAAGATGCTGTCACACCTTAATCGGTCAACAGGAGTGTTTATGACGCCGCGATGGCACAAGGTAATAATAGAGGGCAGATCTCAAAGCGAGAGCTCTGTAAGCTCTATTCGTTCTGCAGAACCTGCAAAAGAACCTAATAAACATTTTTTCTTTCCTTTTAATAAACACCTCGACAGGTCTCCCACCACCTCACATAGAGAATCTGTGGAAATGTGGGGGGGGGGGGGGGGGAAGAGGTAAATAACAGATATTAAATCAAAAACTTCTACTATTGAGCTCCTTGAGACCTACCTTTTAAGATGTTTTAACCGACTTTCATTTTATTCATGGTTATTATATAATACGATTCTGTTACATAAATCTGTTGTTGCTGTTCTTGATAATATAGAAACCGTTAGTCAACTTTACATAGTTCGCATGTTTTGGTTAAACATATCTTGGTCGATCTCTTTAAAAAATGTAAAGAAAGATAAGTCACATATTCATTGATATTGGGATTGATGACTTAGTTCAATATTACTAAGTATTGATACACAGAGAACATTTTTCAGGTTTCTCGTCATAGTGATTTTATGCTTAGGTCGCCGCAACCACGATCTAACTTTGCTCGATTGTATTAACTCACGTCATAGGTACTACTTTTAGGCCCGAATTAAGAGTCCGAAACTGATCATTTTCATTTCAGACAATCTGGTTGGAAAACATTGTAAACAAAGATAACACCTACGACTAATCAATTGAATCCTTTATTCTAGATAGAAATTAGGATATCAGAGTAACCGATATGAGACTACACAGTCTAATAGTTTATTTATGACTGTTAGAGGTTCTCCAACTATTCTAGCCCCGGCACTACCCGGTCAACAGCAGCTTCTAAGAATTGGTGGTGGTGGTAAGATCAAATTAATCCTTAACAAGAGGTAATTGACGATGGATTTCAAAAATTTTTATCGTCGAGTAATAATGTCAGCTACTACCACCAATCAAATATAATAATAATTCGCAATTATTTAATCCTGTCAATAGAAGGAATACTTACTACTCCTTAAATAAGATTCCTTATTTAGTCTGTTTAAGATTACATATGAAGTTGTTCAAGATGGCAAAGATTATAAATCTAGATACCATACATGCAACATTCTATAATATTATTTTCCTAAAAATAAATTAGAATCACATTGGCGTTTCCGTCACTCACCAGGCGAAAACAAACATTTCTCATTATATAAGCTTCGAATTACGGTCAAGTACTTTTAATAGCGGCGTTTTCCCTGAAAGAAAACGCATATTAAAATACTTACCTAATTCGAAGCTTACTTTTTAAATCTGCCTGGTGAATAAAAGCCAATGAGGACAAAGTCGACGCCATGTTCTTTATAAGTTCACAGGTGGCGCCCCCTACTGGTGAGTCGACGGAAATACGTCATCAAACATGAGTAAGATAAGCCTACGGGTAACGGATATGCCTATCTCATTATATAAGCTTCGAATTAGGTAAGTATTTTAATATGCGTTTTCTTTCAGGGAAAACGCCGCTAATATTGACCTTGCTGCGGCCGGCACTCGGCTCGGACAAGGCACGGCGTAGCGTGAGTCGTCCTTTTTAGGGTTCCGTACCCGTTTGGGTACGGAACCCTAAAGAACGGGACCCTATTCATGAGACTTCGCTGTCCGTCTGTCTGTCTGTCCGTCTGTCTGTCCGTCAGGAGGCTGTATCTCATGAACGGTGATAGCTGGAGAGTTGAAATTTTCACAGATTATGTGTTTTTGTTGCCGCTATAACAACAAATACTAAAAACAAAAACATAACAATATTTAAGGGGGGCTTCCATACAACGAACGCGTTTTTAGCGACTTTGTCTTATATATTCGGTAATAAGGTATCCTTCACAATTTAAATACGTTAGTTAATTTGAACATTAAAATTTCATCAAGATCATTCATTATCTTTACACCATGCAAATTAAATGAATACTTTAGGAGGTATAGCACAATCAAATGTTGCTCAATGAAATTAATTTCGTGTCGCCATGATTGAACATTATACGGGTCACATACCAACTTATTTTTCGACTTTCATCGTAAATATTTGTTCTTTAAAAAGTGAACAACGCTTTCAGCAGATTACTTCAGGCAAGTGTAATATTTCAAAGATAGCTATTTCATAGGAAATAGTAAACAAATAGTCCATATTTTAGATTTTTCTCCAGTATAAACAATTTACGTACAAACACACAATTTATGTTGTATGTCATCATTGTATCGTGTTTATAATGTCATCATTCAAATGTCATCAATATTCTGAAAAAGAAATTAAACATAGAGTTCACAAACTCTTTTTGAAATATATACTGTACCTACCGTGTAGAGGATCTACACAAAGATAGTTAACACTATAGAGCAACGCGACCTGTCTAAAGACGCGCGTTGTATAACACTATAGAGCAACACGAACTGTCTATAGTGGAATTCAACAGATGTAAATAATATAGTAAACAAAGCAATTGGATCTTGACTGCTCCATAATTACTTACATTTAATTATCAATCCTGATCATAGTCGTTTCAAGGAACTCTAGTTAGATTTATGCGGACATTTCGACACTAATAAACCTTTAGATTATAGAATAATTTCATGAAAAATACTCGGATGGTAAAAATTTAAGACTGTCATTTTTGCTTGTCATTAAATTATTTTTTCTCAGACTTGTTTGTCTTTGCCATAGTGTTGTAAAACTGTTGTACTGGCCAATTGATTTTAAAAGGAGGTCATTGTTTTATCACTCTGTCAGTTCGAAAAAATGTACTTACTTTAATAATATAACTTATTGACCCAGAGAGCGACGAGTACCCGGGTGTATGGCCGTGTACTATAGCTTTCACACGTAACGGCGTGATTTGCCCGGCAACCGCTTGCATTCGCCGCCGGTTACCCGGCACCGGCTACCCGGCAACCGGTACGTGTGAAAAGGCACTTTGAGTTTGGGTCTTCGATTCTACAGTATAGACGATTTTGCTTTCGTCCGTATGTGTGTGTGCATGTCAGTTTCGGTCTAGAAGACGCATTTGTTAACCAATTTTCTCCAAACTTGGCACACATGTTCTTTGATTTAAAATCATTAATCTACGAAAAGATAAAAATACAACTTTTGTCGAAAGTTTTTTTAATAGGGCGGAAAATAAGGGAGAAAAAGGGCCCCGTTATATATGATGGGATCTTATGGGATATAATTCCTCACAGGTTGTTTTTTCCTGGGCGCTCGCGAGGTCTACTCTTCGCAGAAGTACTTGTATTAAATTGGGACTAACTAAGTATTTGTGCGACCCAGAAATCGTCAGAAGGATCCGGTTAGGCTTAGTACCGTGTGGAGGAGTAAGTTTAAAGAGGCTAACGTCCATCAGTGAACTGCCAAAAAGATAATCTATTGTTTCGAACGCCATAAACATTTAAATATGAATAAAAAGAAAAGAAATAATGATTCTTTAGGGTAGACTGGGTACGGTTGACGGTGGATGGTTAAAATATTCAGTCATTTTTACACAACGCTATCTGATCCCAAAGTAAGCTAGGAATGACCTGCTTGTGTTATGGGTGTCCGACCACGAATATTAATACGACCTTTGATAATGCTATTATAGCGAAATATGTCAGGTGTTTTTAAAATTAAAATAAAAGTGGAATAGTAGATTCAAGTGAATTTTCGTAATGTATTAAAACAAGTTCCATCAAGTGCCAACAATCAAAAGTATAACGGATATTATTTGTAACTTATTTTTTGTAAATACATATTTATGATACATATAAACAACCAGACTCTTAGGGTCTCTCTTTAGTCGTTTCGCACCGTGAGCGGTTCGAACCGCGGTATGAATTGCCAAAGAGCTCTTTTTAAATGAGTCGTTTCGCACCGCGGTTCGAATCGCCCAAGAACTTTTGGTAATGGGTTGATTCGGACCACAGTATACGGAACATTTATCTTTTTGGATAGGTGAAGTCGGGCAGAAAAGATATGTAGTTTTTATTGGTCATTCCTTACATTACATTCAAGTACACACAAGTCTTAGTCTGCTTCTGTAAGAACGGCGAGCTGCCAACGAGGCGTCTATACATTTTATCATCCCTAAACTAATATATTATCAATCAATATCAATACATAATAATAAAATCGTAACAGGTCGCTGTCTGTACATGGAAGATAAATAAGAAAAAATATTATAGGGGGGCTTTATGAACGCAATAGAACCCAAAACAATGATTTTTAGAATTTTTGTCTGTTTGTCTGTATGTCTGTATATATGTTTGTCTGTACGGTTGTACACGCTAATCTCAGTAACCGCTCAACCGATTGCAATGCGGGTTTTTTATTGTGTTGAGGTTTGCTCCAGTTAACATTTAGCGTTTGGTTTATGTAAATTGGTTTAGAAATAAAAGAGTTATAACTCTTTTAAGTATCAGATATTTTGAAAATTTTAATTGTAGGGGATTCTTTGAATGTGAGTGAACCTAAACTGGCGTGTTGGCTTAATCATAAAAGAGCTTAATGATTAAGACAGGCGTGGACTGAAATGTTTTAAAATAGACTTAATCATTAAGCTCTTTTATGATTAAGCAAACAGGGCAGTTTCAGACGCTGCTTGATGACTCTGATGAAGAAATACCTCTCCTTTCATACACCTTATGTGACGTAAACGAAGTTGCGGGCTCAGCTAGTTGTAAATAAATGATTATACTATTAAATTTCTAAAAGTTTCTTTTCTTTTAAAGATCCTTTAATTAAATTAATATAAAAAGTTATTGCACATAATATATATAGATATACCGAATTACATGATTTGATGAATTTGGCGATTGATTAACCGAAGTAAATGAATGTACGGTGAACTAGATATAACTCAATGATTACTTACATAATTAGAATCAGTTTAGTTACAACACTATGATCATAGACAACTTCTGTCAAAACATGACATGTTTACATGATTGCTGAGCTGTCCAGAAAAAGACTATAAAGACGCGCGTTGTATAACACTATAGAGCAACGCGAACTGTCTAAAGACGCGCGTTCTATAACACTATAGAGCAATGCGAACTGTCTAAGGCGCGCGTTGCTATGTGTTAATAGGTAATGAGGGCAACCAGTAGACGCTTGAAATACTCACAGAATATCGAGCTTTGTATTTTCATAAAAAAATAATAATTGAAACAAAATGGACCTTTACTGGGACATACTTTCGAGAGCTTGTCTTGTTGAGAGAGAGGAGTCCGGCATATCATCCATTAAGGATTTTCCATCTCGTTAAATAAAAAGAAAAAAGGGGGGCACCCATCATAAAATAATGTTACTTCTAAATTTGAACTTGGCAGGTTAATTTAATTATATACATAATAAATTTAAATATACAATTAATCAAGTGTTACGTACTGCACGAAACCCTGCCAAGTTCTAATTTAGAAGTAACATTATTTTAGATATTTTTACCAAGTAGGTACCTACGTATTTTCACGACTACACCATATTTTAAGTTGGGTGTATGGTAAAGTGAATTTCGGCCATATGGACCGTTGACGTGAATGCGGTGGTGGGTAATGGCTGGATTCGAAAGGTGGAGGTTTGAGTGTGGTGGCGAGTCTTGGGAATGGCAAATGTTTACCAGTGGATTAGGCTGTTGATGAAGATGATTAAGATCGATTTTAAAGTACATCTAAACTTGGCATTGGATTGGATTTCAACCCTTTTTTAGGCGAACAATTAGCCCATAGGAACTTGGCCTCCTTTTCAACATGGATGTTTTTGGTGGGATATGTATTTACTAAGCATTATAATCTATGAAAGTGTGTTTAACAGCAGCACAAGATCAGGAAGATATAAATTTTCTATATAAATATGGTAATAAAAATATGTCGGCCCGATATAATTATAGTTACCTACCTACATGTTAAATTATTATTGTAACATAATATTAAAAAAATGTTTGATTCTAAGTAACTACCTTTCAAACCAAAATATGTACTTACCATTTTGCAATGCCTGAAAAGGGCAACTAAGTTGTGTCAATTATATTATATTAAGACCTTTATATGTACACTTGGTTGGCAATAAAGATATGACTATGACTATGACTATAACCTAGTACGTACCGATGAATTTCGGACATAGTGGTCTGAACAATTCGGAGTTTTAAGTACTTTACTATCCTATTACCAATTTCTTTTCTAATTGTGACTTTCTTTTCTGCATATTTTGTTTTCATTCTAATCTCTACCACCTCACACAAATTACTAGATTTTTAGAGGTTTTTAAAATTTCATTTATTGTAGATATAATAATATAAAAAAATTTATAAGAATTTATTCTAGAGCTTAACTTGCTGATATAAGCTTTACACTTAAGGTATTTTTGTATCAGGCTGTACGCACGCCACCCGCCTTCTTGACATTATCAATAAAAAGTTTCCAACTCAATTTATCTTATCACACGGTAGTATCGTGAGCAGTTTCCACAATGAACGACGTGTTGATATCTACCAATTTCTAATCAGAATTATCCACCTTGTTAATTGCATTCTGTGATCAAAAAGCCGCTTAATATATGGAGCGGTAAGGTCTAGAATTGTGTGTAGCGAGCATGAAATTTATTTTTAATTTAATAACTTAATACGACGATAGGTATAGGAAGGCATTGATGCGCACGCTATCGGTTCACCGATAACCACGTCTTCGCTGTCCATGCGCACCCAATCAAAGTACTTCATTAAAATCTTATCGACGCTAGATAAATCACCTAACGACTGCGATCGATTATTTGGATAATTAATGGTGGTTTCATAAATATGTCGGAATCTTGTTCCCGTGGCACTGGTTTAGATGAAGTTGCGCCTTAGGGGAGCATTGTGTCGCCGGTTATGGCCTTAATACCAAAATGCATTGAGTCCGCATCTCCAAACGTCCATTCTAAATCATTAGAAAACTCACAACTATGAACAATATTTTAATGTCATATTCAATAAACTTTTCAATATAAGACATGACATACTTTTACCTGTATTCTATTGTCAATATAATGCTACTTAAAATATTGGATAGTCAATGTAATTTAAAACAGTCGTCAAAGTCAATATACATTCTCTCTAATATTTAAGTTGCATTACCCTTTAAATTATTCACAAAGACATTAGCCATGAAACTGATTGTACAAAGAACCTAATTATTACATACAACGTAAGTAATACAGCTAGCGATAAAGTGTATTGGTTTAGTGAAACGCAATACTTTTGCATTGCACAGGGTCGCGTGCAACGTCGAGTCCGAGGCACCTCGCTTCTGAGATCCACATCAGTCCCGGAATAAATGCTATCCTACGATGGTATCGCCGGCGCCCGCGCCACCCCATTAATCTACATCAGCACGCGCTCGCAACCAGATTAATGAACCAGATAAACCTTAAATACGACTACAGATGTCTGCTTCTTTAACGGCAGCCGAGTGAACTGTACACTTCGGGACAATAATTGATAAATTAAAAGGATTTGACGTTTTTATGAATGTTAATGATAACGTTTGATCGTTTCACTGATATAGTCTCGCTAATTAGGATGAATGGTCAAGAGTTTTGGCTGGAATTGATCGCTCGTTGAGTAGTTTATCAAGTAGCAAATGATGATTACCTAATACACCGCTGTTCATTTATCAGTTATCAAAATGAATTTTAAGTACATATATACTGAATTGTTTAGGGATACACGTGGTTATGTTTTTGTTGACCGGCTTTTCAACCAGGTTGTATCAGTCATGGTCACTACGAGCGACTGATTATGCAGTTATATTATGGCACGCGATTTGTTGAAAAGAAATAAATTGAATGTTCGAAATTCTTGTTTATGTGTGTAGGTCTACTATGTGGATTCCTGATTTTAAAGAAAAATACTCTGTGTCATGCACTGGTAACCTTAATTGTTTAAATTGAAAAACTACAATTTACACAGTCATGGGAACTGTTAATTGATTTTACAGATGCTCAATTTACTTTATCTAGGGCGTTGTCGATTACTTTAACTAAACCCATCAAGGGTTCTGAAGTAACAAATTGAGTCAAATATAAATTTTATTCATGAAGATACTGAGAATTTCAGTTATTAAAAATCGTAAACAAGTTATTAGCGCCAATTTCCTGTACCAAACACTTTTGGGACGGTGTACTTGAATATCCACTTCATCCGTTTGATTCGGTACAAGGAAGAGCTATAATAAAGCCTTTCGCGTTCGGAGAAATTTGACTTCCTAATGTTACAACTTGTTTGTGCTCTGAAAAATTAATTGAAATAATGTTGATAGCTATTTTATCGTCGCACCGGTTACCCCGGACAGGGATTCATTCCCAAAATTTGAGTATAAACCGCTCGTATGTAGCGTCCGTTTGGAGATTCTTAGCTTTTTTTTTGTTTGACGTGAGGGAAATTCCTCATGGATGTTATGCCGGACTCCTACCGACTAAAAAACCTCACGTAACGCCCAACAGCCTATGGTTGGGAGCCCCGGGTAAGCCCTTTGGAAGGATGGACAGATTCTTAGCCTTGCCTTGGTTTTTCCAAACGTCTTCAGTTCTTGAGAAAGGGTCTCAGATACGTAATACAGGGTCAGCACCACGATATTAACTGCTTTGGTGTCCATAATCGCATCGATTACCACGGCCAGGGTTTGGTCATTACTTTCTGCACATGGAATGTTCGTATGTGTTAGCGCCCGAAAGGAACTTCCTTCCGCACTGACTTGGTGTTCCTAAACGTCTGCTGTTCTTCAAAAGGCGTCAGAGAAAGGTGTTGCAGTGCCGGCAGCGCAATACTAATTCCTCTAGTTCCCACAAGCTGCGGTGACCATTTTCAACTAGTTCAATTATCTAGATAAGGAGTTGAGTTTTGTATCATAGGTTTATGATATCACCTAAATGTGGATTCCTTCCTTACCAAAAATACGGGGCTACAAAGAATAAAAAACCCTAGCAAGTGGTTGTGTGAGTAATTAAGGTACTGTCACAAGGTGGACCGTACATCTGAGATCACTATCGGAGATGATCGCGTGTTGATACACCCTATCTCAGTATAGCGCAAACACCAAGGCTGCATCTTGCGATTTCTGACCATCCGGAGCCTAAATAATGACCGGTCACATCATTACACAATATGAATTTTAAACTTTCTTTGTTATAATAATATACATGGAACTTACTAACTTTAATGCATTATTCATGTTCACGGGTTGTTTCTTCCACGCCATATCGCAACAATGATTAATTTTCGATACAATAACAATATATTTTTATAAAATTTGCATTGTCAGAATTTTTTTTCGAGATGCATTTTTTTAATAGTCACTTAAAACATCTGTTCTTATTGAACATAATAAATGAAAGTCCTCGAAAGCAAAACTTAGCAATTTTATACATATAAGAATCTGACAATTAATGTTGGTGTAACTTTTCATCCAATTATATGTCTTTACTAGGACATATAGCATGCTTACCTTATTTCTAAACTAAAACACTCCCTACCTAATGAATCTATACAGCATTCTGAAAAAGTAAACATCATCATCAGCGAATGTACCTACCTAAGTGGAATTCCTTCGGATTGTTTTGCAATTAGTTGATGAGCGCAATAGGAAAGGGAGAGAATGTAGTCAGCTTTTACGATTTTTATGGAGTATGGAATAAAAAGTAAAAGTATCTAAATATTTTCTTACCAAATTCTCTTTTGGGCTTCATATCTTATATTTAATGAGATGAGGCTATTTTTCGATTTTCACTAATATAGAAACAGTGATCTGACCATACAAACATAATTTATTTGTGGGATTATGGAAAGCTTACCATACTTTGATATGATACTCAAATGACATGGTTTTGAGATACTCGTGCATGATATTTTGAAAAGCTTCCGTAAATGCGCTATTTAAAATATTTGTTTTATTTGAAATATGCTTATTTACTCAAGCCGTATTGTATATTTTATTAGCTGCATACTTGAACGTATAATGATAAAACTCAACAATCATTACAATAAAGCCACCGTCTGTAAAAATCCAATGCGTGGCACTAAATTACTCCCTGTATTCATTGTAATTCTGTCTATAATCTGCAATCAAACGTCGATATATTATAGAATGCGGTAGTATTACTGAGCGTTACCGTGCAAGCACCGTCCCCCGTCGCTCTTTACACAGAGCCTATTTACTTTTCAACCGCACTAACAAATAAAAGTGTCATAATATTTATACCATAACTTACCTTTCTTATGAAGCCCTGTCGTAAACTTAAGCGAGCTTTCTAGGCTAACAAACGAAGCAACAATATGAGACGTGACCTTAAGGAATAAGGTTTAATTTGGTCAAATGATAATATCGAAGATGTTCCTTGTTATTGAGAGCAGAATGCAGCCGCCATTCAATAATGTTTCTAGTTAGTTTGCGATAAATATGGAAGTTGAAGAGACCGAGGCACGTCTTGTGATGTTCGCTCAAATGACGATATAGACTATCTAATTTTATTACCAATATATTGTCATTAAGTCGATACTGATCTTGTTAAACGCACAATACGAGGTACATGGTCCCTGGCGATACAATTTATATTCAAATGACATTCGCTTATGATCTTAGGAAATTTCTCACTCGTCGGATTTTCACGTAATCCCAAATTGATGGTGTCAACGACTGGCCAGACGTCACAACCTCATAGATAAGAACACAAATCCCTATTGTAATTGTGTGAACCCCGAACTTTCGTACAAGTTGTGTAAATAAAGATTATATGGAATTATAAACTGGACTTAATAAGACAATATATGCGGGAAATATTAAGTATAGAGCTGAGTTTGACTTAACACTAAAATATTGTATTTGTTTGTTGAAGTTATTTTGTCTGTATTCTTTATTGACAAGATGATTAAGGTCAACACATTACAGAAAGATTAAAACTATTTACAAAATGGACTTTATGCAGTCTTAATTTAGTTAATCCTTGACTATGTGCTGAATACACTGCAGTTCGACTACAGCACTAGTGTCATTAAAGTTCACCAGAGTGTGATCTCATGTAGGTATGAGACTTACACTTGACCAATCGACCACTCTGGGAGTCGAACATCTTCTCACGGTTATTTGAACCAGAACCAGCAACTATACAAACACAAAATCACCTTGTGTACAGTTCACGTCGCGCTGTTTACAGGCCATATAAACTGACCGTATTTACTGTGTAACCGCTCATCATCCATTTAACGTTGGGCTACTTTTGGTAACGTCTAAATTAGTGAAGTGAGAAAAGCTAGAGCTCGTAACTGTCCGATCGTCTCTAAATCGTGTCGATAATAACTTTTTTCGACTCTCACATTCCCATTACTTACCATGTTTATTCTTGCCGTAGAGGGAAACTTGTTACGACACCCTAATTTCGTTAATGCTTATAGAATTTTATCGCGTTCAAATAACCGCACTTTCTCATAATGCTGAGATTATTATGTACTTATTAACATATTTACTTACAGAAATTGATTCCCGCCGATCACGAAATACATCAATGAATTTGTATATCTCATGGTTAAACATATACACTGATACAAGTTCAAGGAGATGTACTTTGATGCATCTAAATATTATACGTGGAACCATAATTTTCGAGTTCATTCGGTAGGTACTTCTCGTAAATATTGATACATACTTAATTTGATATTGAGTGGGACTTGTTACATTAGAATATAAGTAGTTGAGGAAACTAGGAAAACTGTTTGGTTTAAAAATGCAAATGAATATGAGTTGAGAAAAGTAATGAATCAAGTACCCTTTTTGCTGTTGGATGTAGGTTTCTTAGAGTGTAATTTTGGTAGGTTAATGGTCCTAACTATACTGCGCTGGTCATTTCGGTCATTTCGAGCTTTTCTGATATTTTGGGCCTTGGTCCATTAATAAACAGGGACACTACTTGAGGTTGAAGATGGATCGGGTCCCGAAGATCTCGATTCGACCCCATAGCACCTTTGCACCTACTCGCTAAGTTAATTAAGGTAGTATAGCTTCGGAATGTACCTAAAAATCGAGTGTTAAACAAGACAATTAATGTATACTACAGGTTTCATTTCAATGTGTGCATTTTAGATCTATCATCATTTTTTCTAGACCTATAAATAAAGTATTACGAGTAAATAATATTGCAGCTTTATTGTGAATGCACTACGACTGTAGTTGTTCAATAAAAATCCACTTAATCGATAATCACGATTCTTTTATTTTGTTCCACAATGACAGCTAATACGGTTTATCTTATAAGATTAAAACAGCATCCGTGTCTACAGGGAGTTAATTCCCACTGTTGAATTTTACCCGACCAGATTAACGAAACAAGTAAGTATTAATTCCATCTTTCTTGTAAGTCTTTTGAAATGACTCGCAGTAATTAATGCTATTATAGACGTATATATGGGCTGATCCAGCAAAGTACGGATTGACGCCACGGTGGTCCGACCCCGGCAGCACTACACCGATGGATGTATCCACTTCATCATTATAATAAACCTTAGCATACTCACTCGGCTTACGCGCACCTAGATTAAATGACTCATTATCTGCTATCTTTAGGCTAAATATTAATTGAGACATTTTAAACTACCCGCCGAGAAATCGATGCAGTGAAATAAATGGTTGTCAATAAATAATGTTGGTACAGTAGTTTATTCTTTTGACGTTTAAGGAAGTGATCGTCATTATTTCGAGTGAGGGTTTTAGTGAATGCTCCGTAAGGATCCGTGCAATCAGTCGGATCGCCATTCTTTCTGTTAATCGCATTATAAATTGACGTAGCGGTCGCTGCACCGCCCTTTGTCGGCGTCGCGTCATAACGAATGACCACAGAATTTATATTTCAAATAATGATTACAAATTTAATATCGGCTTCTATAATTAGTCTACTACTTTAGATATCCATATTCAAATTAAAAGCACGATGTCGATAAGAGTTTATGTGTCCCCTGTAACGTTAAACTCGGTTTATGATTATTATCAATTAGACTTAGATGAAATCAATATTATTTTTATGTGACACTTCTTTTGATAAATTTAATTGAACATAATTTAGCTCAATAATAATAGCAGATACTCTACCTCCATCCTAGCGAACCCATGCCCAAGTAGGTTTGAAACGTTTACTCTCAACATCATCGCCAAGAAACGATGGACGGACGTGTGTAAACTTATTGACCTTATAAAGTTTCAAGCGTTATTTTTGAGATTTGAGAAACATTCTGCAATATCGCCCCAACTCTGGTCTTTCTTAACTTCAGTCGTGCTCGTACAGCAACACTTAAAATTAGGGTACATATTGTAACGAAAATATAAAGAAATACCACAGATACACAACACAATAGCACGGCAAAATAATTTATGCAATAGGTACATATAATATTAATAACAAATTCGAAAGTTTATGGATATTGAAATTATTCGGTTGTCTTGAATGCCAATGTATACGAACAGAATATCAGAGCAACCATATTTTATGATTTAAAGCTGAAACAGGTAGGCTACATAAATAACTCTAGGAAACGGTAACGATTGCTTACGACGGGCGAATATTTCGAATCTAGTATTGTGTTACGGCAATTTTATCTTGAGTGTTGTTTATGAAGTTGATCGGAGTCAAATCAGTTGAAGGCTTACTCGAACCGAGGGAGTATAATGCGTGTTGCCACGCGAGCCCTTCGTGTACCCGCCGCATTACTCAAACCTCATTTAGAACTAACTACGTTGCATTGAAAGGAGCAATTTTATTGTACTCTATTGATTCCCTTGACAGTGCGAGAACGCATGTCTTGTACTAGTTTATTTTATTCTGACATTGTGGCTCATTAAAATGTACTGGAATGTATTCATTTTATTTTACAAACTTATTTCTACCTGCGAAGCTTACGAAGTGGATGGTACAAATAATCAGGGAGACACGATATGACCGGCGCGGACTATTGTTTGCTTTCAAAGTAGAAAACAAGCACCTGCTTCATTAGCAAGCAACAAATCGTTGAGATTTTCACACTCTAACTTATAACTGATCACTCAGAACCCAAAAAAAGTCAATGAAGTCTAAGTAAGATAATGCCGTTCTTAGCTAAATCGGATAAGAATGTTAATTCACACATGTCATGATGTTATGATATAGTTATGTTATAATATAGTTTTACATCGGTTTATCGGCCAGAGTAATTGAACAAGCGAGCGAAACAAACTTGAGTCTTTGACCGAGCGAGCGAAGCGAATGTGAGTCACCAATTCGATAGAATGAACGATTTTGCTGTCGTCCGTATGTCTGTGTGTGTGTGTGTCAGTTCCGGTCTAGAGGACGCATTTCTTAGCCAATTTTCACCAAACTTGGCAACGTGTTCTTTGATTTAAAATACAACTTTTGTTGAGAGATTTTTTGATAAGGGGGAAAATTGGGGAGAAACGGTGTGAAAACTGTTTTTGCGTTATTTATGAGCGTATCTTAATGATGTTTGGCAGAAACATACAGAAATGATTACGTACTCACCGAAAGTTTTTTTACCTGCTAGCTCGCGAGGTCTACTTTTCACAGATTTACTAGTATTGACTGCTTCGGTGGCGCAGTCGGTAGTGATACCGCCTGCCGCGCTTGAGGTCCTGGGTTTGATTTCCGGGTCGGTCCAAATGTTGTTGTGATCCACAAATGTTTGTTTCGGAGTTTGGGTGTTTTCTATGTATATCTATCAGTCGTCTAGAGCCCATAGCACAAGCTTATAATTAGCTTAATTTGGGCTAGATGATGTTGTGTGAGTTGTCCACAAATATTGATTATTATTATTATGTCCTTTATTCATCAAATACACATCAATACATATAATAAAATCGTAAAAGGTCGCTGTCTGTACATGGAAGATAAATAAGAAAAATTATTATAGGGGGGCTTTATGAACGCAATAGAACCCAAAACAATGATTTTTAGCATTTTTGTCTGTTTGTCTGTATGTCTGTATGTCTGTATGTCTGTTTGTCTGTACGTTTGTGCACGCTAATCTCAGTAACCGCTTAACCGATTGCAATGCGGTTTTTTTTATTGTGTTGAAATTTGCTCCACTTAACACTTAGCGTTTATTTCATGTCAATCGGTTAATAAATAAAAAAGTTATAACACTTTTAAGAATCAGATATTTTGAAAATTTCAATTGTAAGGGTTTCTTTGAATGTGAGTGTAAATCTAAATAGGATAGGTTTTTATAAGCTTCACGATTATTATTATCACGCTACTAAGTCTAGGGGTTTGGCAGAGAACAATTGAATTCTGTATGTATGTGGGAGTAAAAACACAAAAGCGTCTAGATCTTATTTAGTAGCATACATAATATTATAGTCACGCCGTTATCCCCAAAGGGGTAGGCAGAGGCATAGTTTTACGTCCCACGTAAAAGGTGGTGAGCCTATCGCCGTGCTGAAATGAATATTTTTTTCAAACCGCCCATAGGCCTTCAGTTTGACTTAACGATTGTCATTTTACTGACAACCGGGTTTCACTTCGCCTTCTTCTTCTCTATGCAATGGATTACGTACCGATCCATCCTAGGGTTAACCTTTTGAGGGTTTCCCCGGGGCTCCCAATCGTAGGCATCAGGCAGGGAACGTGTGGTTTTTAGTCGATAGGAGTCCGGCATATCATCCATGTAGGATTTTCCTAACCTAAAAAAAATCATGCTACTAAAGTACAGGCCCGTGTGGCAACTGGAAAGACTTTGGTTTTGCGAAAGTGTTACCTTAATCGCCTCTGAGCGATTCAAAAGATCGTTTTTGTGTAAAATTAAAAACTTGGAATGACCTGCCCGCCCCCTTTTTTCCCCCTAATCTTACAATCCCAAGTTCTACAAGTGAAGCGTGACGAGGCCGTCGATCAAACTGGCATTATATTCAGTAAATGTTTGAAAATCAAATAATTCTCTTCTTAGGGGGGGGAGGGGGGGAGGGCGTGAATCCCTCGCGTCACGCTGTCGTCAAGGGCCTGCTTTTGTAAGGACGGTGAGCGGCCTCCTCATCGACGTCAGGCCCCCGTTCATGTAGGCCGATAGTCTTAGGCGAAGACATGTCGCCGCCGATTGCGGAACTCGGGTGGGAGGGTTCTCTCCCACCCCCTCCCCGCAGCCTCTTTCACAAGCATGACCTGCTCGCAGAAAGAGACAGTGCAGTCCCACTTACTCCCGCTGGAGATCATGCATGGTCTCCAGCGAGAGAGTGTCGACGTCCAGAACTGCCACGAGGGCCTGGCGCTATTGTGCCCACGTCTTGCACTCCACCAATGTGTGGAACGCTGTGTTCTACGCTACGCTCCTCGCAGTGCTGGCACTTGGCCTTCCTTTGCCAACTTTGATACCAATGAAAGGCATACTCAACCTCTCTGTTTGTTTGTTTATTAATTCATTAAAAATTTATATCATATATGAATTTAATGACATAATAATACTTTAAAAGAATACAGTTCATTGGTAACAACAGTAATAACAGCTTGGTATTGATAGATGTGCGTGGTGTAACAATAACATCTGCATTGAAAACTGTGTTGGGCCGGTCCCAAAAAAACTAGAAATCTTGAATAAGTAAAAAAAGGCTGCCAATTATTCATGACGCACAAGACAGAGTCTCCTGTACATGGCGCAGATTCGTTATTAAGAATACTGCTCTCAACTTTTGGATAACTCCCAGCAGTGCTTACACTCCGTCTGTACATGCAGCGATGTGATATTCACAATAAAGACGGTCCTGAGGTAACTGACAGCATTGAACCACTGGTGCAGAGTAGAACAATATTTTTTTTTTTATTTTATATTAAGCTCGCCAAATTGAAGTCACCACTGATGGAAAGGCGTGGTGCATCTAGCGATTGGGGGCCACTTTCACAGTCCGTAAGACTTAAATTCAATTAAAAGACCGAATTTACCAAGGTGAGGTAAAGAGCTCTTCAACTTATAACTCCACCCTCTCCTTTCGATCATAAATAAAACGGGCCCAGGTACCACTCGCATGCAGTGAAAAGACTCTTCGCCAGAATCTACATACATACATACATATGGTCACGCCTTTATCCCCGAAGGGGTAGGCAGAGGCATATTATGCCCACATTTCACCTTTGTATAATTTTGTCCCACGTAATAGGTGGTGAGCCGTATTGCCGTGTTTAAATGGACAGGCGCAGGTTGTGACTGCCTGCTGTTGAAATAAAGCCTTCAACTTAGCTTAACGACTGCCATTTTACTGGCAACCGGGACCAACGGCTTAACGTGCCTTCCGAAGCACGGAAACGCTCAAATAAATGTCACAAAGTGATCACATGGATGGTCACCCATCCATGGACCGGCCATAGTGAAAGTTGCTTACTACAGTGATCGTTTACAGAACACTGAGTCCGCGGGGCCACGAGCGCCAGAATCTAGCAATGCAAAAATCGTTTCTCTTTCGAACCATAGCAATTTAAAACCCTCTGTCAGGTTGTATCTTCTCTTACAACACCAGGTTTTTAAAAGAGCATGAAAATGCACATCATTGCGCCTACAACATTAGATGTTGTGAACTGGGATAGTGACTCACAAATTCTTAAGCTATGGGTTATTATTTTTATCACAGAAACGTTTCTTTGTGGGGTGGCGTCTAACAGTGATAATAGACACGTGCTCTAGGAGGCAATTACTAACGTACAGGAAAACAGCTTAAGTCGTGGACCCTACAGCATATGTGCTGGAACGAACACTTGATTGGTAATTGGAACAAATGTTTCAAGCAGTGATCCGAGCACCAATGCCCAAGGTGAATGCTTCCTTGAAACAATCTTCATTATTATCGTCAGAAGTTTAGCATAGAGGCATAACAGCACACAAGTAGAGCCAGAGTCCTTTGGTGATGGTTATCCAGCTTCGAGGAACTCATTCGTTGTAGGTCACATGTAGCACATCAATTGTATACGGCACCCAACGGCAGTCTTAGATTTGTGAATCAACTTTTTTCTTAGCAAGAGGGATCTTTCACAACGAATGAACTTCCAGTGCCCCGGGAAGGTTGGTCATGTATTGAAGTTGTAAAACAGAACCAGTCTTCAATTAACTCAATGCAATACTATTGAGGCAGAAATGTCTACGGGTTGTGTCGGCATATGCTTTCTTATAGCAAATGCTTTGCAGGGACTTTCAACAACACTGCGGCTGTCGACCTACGGTTAAGTTGCTTCTTACACAAATAAGTGTTCGTCGCTGGCTCCTGCGTTACTAGCCATGATTCCCTCTGTATTTTTGCTTCTGAGAGCAAAGTTACAAACTTAGTTTATAATGAACATTCTTAAAAATACAACTTTACTGGAACATGTTGAGCTTTGGCTACAGTGACATAGGTACATAAATTAAATCACCTTAAACACAATACATGCATACGACGGCATACTACTACTGAGGCATATTATACGCATTTCACCTTTTTATAATTCGTCCCACGTAACGTAATAGGTGGTGAGCCGTATTGCCGTGACGAAATGGACAGGCGTAGGTACTGCCTACTTATGAATTTTTTAAGTCTATAAGGCCTTCAACTTGGTTTAACGACTGCCATTTGCTGGCTACCGTTAGCGTTAGTGTCTCAAATTTTCCGGTTATACTTAAAGTTTTCAGTATGTGGCTCAAATCTAACAAACGTTTCGTATTCGCGGTTCACCATAGTACTTACTCTTTTTATTATAAAAGGGGCCAATTAATAAACACGTACGTCATACCGGTCTTGGACCCACTAATGAGGTCTATACTTATCCATCTAGTGCTGTCCTGGGGTATCCTTTAGAGGGCTTACCCGGGGCTCCCAACCGTAGGCTGTTAGCTAGGATACGCGTGTTTTTTAGTCAGTAGGAGTCATAGTATGTACATTCATGTGGGATTTTCCTCACGTTAAAAACAATCCATCTAGCGCATAGCTTCCCGGGTAAGTTGGAGGATGTCCTAAATTTGTCGCCACATTTTGGTTACGACTTATCCTAGAGGCTCGATTCGATAGAATACAGTTAAAATTTTGCTTAAAACATAATTTCCACGCGAACGAAGTCGCGGGTAACAGCTAGTATTAAATACATTTTTAAATAAATTTAAAATATTACAAAAAAACTATTTAAAAATATATAAAATAGCATTCCACCGGCATCGGATACAGGGACCAAGATACCGGTGGGTAGGGCTTCAGAGACGGAAACCTCCTCACAATACGTGCCGTATCGAGAAGAACTGCTTTCTGGATCTGGCCCTTGACCCAGCTACCTAACGCGAGCCTCTTTAGATGTTGGTCAAGGCTCTTGGCTATGAGTCCGTTCACAGTTACAACTATCGGGACTATGATTGCAGAGTTCACATCCCACATATCGACAATCTCGCGAGCTAGATCTAAATATTTAATTTGTTTCTCTTTTTCAGCTTTCACGAGATTGCCATCATGAGGGATTGCGACATCGACAATCATAACCTTGTGCTCGGACCTGTCTATCACCATAATATCAGGTTTGTTAGCTATAACAGTCCTGTCTGTGATAATAGGGCGGTCCCAGTACAATGTGATAATACCATTTTCGGGAACTGGCTCGGCAACATACTTATAATACGGAACCTCAGCGTCCACCAGGAGGTACTTAAGAGCGAGTTGTTGATGGATAATCCTGGCTACTTGATTGTGCCTGTGCAAGTACTCTCTGTTAACAAGACGAGGACAACCGGAAACTATATGTCTGAGGGACTCACCAGGTTGGTGACACGCTCGACAAATGCCGATCGGCCGTCCCTCATACTATGCCTCCTATAGTTGTTCGTCTTGATAACTTCATCTGCAATTGCACAGACAAAACCTTCGGTATCTCCAAAAAGATCACCGAAACGTAGCCAGGCTACGGAAGCTAAAAAGTTCACATCAAACCCATGTAAGGCCTGATAGAACCTCTCGTGTAGCTCCTTACTCTGCCATACCTTCTGACGGTCACCAAGGCTTAGTACTGTAGGCCTATGCCAGTTCTCTTTTGCCAAACCAAGCGGGGTGAGTCCAGCGTCCACTGAACCACATCACGATGCATATTCACATTCATACTAAGGAAATACTGCCTGAGACTGTACACCTCGCGATTATGGAGGCTTTTAGCATTTAAAAAGCCTCGTCCTCAATATCTTCGTGGGATGTACATCCTCATCAGAGATGAACGTGGATGATGCACACGGTATGCGGTTAGCAATGTGCGTACCCTCCGATCCAAAGCATCCAATTCGATCTGAGTCCACTTGAGTATACCAAAGGAGTACATCAGAAGTGGCATGACCCATCCATTATAAGCGCGAACCTTGTTGCCACCTGATAAAATACTATTTAGTACCTTTTTCAGGCGACCAAAGAAACGCATATTATTATTATTTATCTTAGAGATATCTCTACACTTTAGAGAATATTAAAAGTAAACGAATCTTACGGATTTTGTCGACGCGAGCGACGTAAGGAAATGAAGCGGTCACTGCTCCTATTTATTTCTTAAGTGAAAAGAAATTGAAAAAGCTTTGCAAGTGGCATTACCACATATTGCCTAAAGCAGTGACATTTGATCTTTTAGGGAGCTTTGCTACTTGCTTTATAAATAATTTCAAGCCAGTAATTGTTATTTCTAAACTCGAAATTAGAACGCAATGAAATTGTTAAATAAACCAACGCGGCAACGACACCACTAAGATATTTCAGTTATTTATTAGCATACCATCGCATCGCATTCAAATCTAATTTACAACTACCCTCATTCAAATGACAACATGACCATAAATGCCGGCTTAGGAGTGACATGTCCTCGAGAATGCTAACTCGAATCATAATAGACTCACCTATAACGAGTATTTGCTTTTTAGGTTCTACCACTAACGCCCAAGAATATGAAATTCAAAAGTATGAATTAAATGCCATTAGTTTTCTTTGAATTCCTTGACACTTTTATAATTTATTATTGACTACTTAGCCCCAATAATGCAATTAGTTTAGGGAATTTCTTGATTTAGTGCAATGTCAAAACTAGAAATATTAATCTCTTGGCGTCTTTTAGTATTCTTACAGTTTTGACTAAGTTAACAAATTTGAGCGGAAATGATGTCTACTTAATGTTATCAAACAATCGAATCAGGCCCTTGCACTCTCCTGTTCGACATAGGCTTTTCCCATAATTTTGGGAGACCTTACGGTACTACACTAGCTAGATAAGTTGATCGAGGGTGTTATTTCATACATTAGTTTATGAGGCTTTCAGCAGGTGCAATACTTGCTGGTGAGGCTGTCATTGGCCTTGACCATGTCGGTAAGAGCCTAGTGTATCTCATTTCTTGTTCACATTATCCCATACTACAATTTTAATTTGGGCTGGATGGTGTTGTATGAAAACATCTGACAAATGTCCCACATTGATCGGCATTGGTAAATTTAGAAACAACATAAAATGAATTCAATTTCACTCATTGACGATACCGTCACATAAAACTCAGGTAATAATTTCAAGATGTCAACGCCTTATTGCTTAAAGATAGTTTGTGACTGCTTACCCCCGAGGAGCAAATAAGCGTAGTGTGTTTTTACTTTATTTAGTTAGTGTAACAAAGGTTGGCTTGAACTTAACTCGGATTTCATATTTGAATCATATGTAAAGCAGAAACTCAGTGCACTTTGAATCTTATCGGTGTGTTCTTTGAGTCGAGACTTTAGTCAGATAATCAGGTATTTTCTTCATTTCGTAAGCTTCGGAAAAGGCGAGAGTTACGATTTGAGTTATTTATAACGTCCAGTTTGTGCGGTGAGTACATAGTCCTTAGCTTCATTGGACTCACGAATGATCTTAATTAGAAGTATTGTGGAGAGAAGTAAATTATGTGTTTCGAGGCTTTTGTAGTGCCGTTCCTCTCTCGTAGGTATTCCACATCTCTTCATTGGCCCCTCTGTAAATCACACACTATCTGATGGTGTACTATAGCCTTAAGCGCTAATTAGGGAATTAATGAGACCATAATGGAAGTAATTTTATATGTCTTGATAGTGATTACATGAATTTTAATGCGCAAAAGCAATAAATGCCGGTTAACTGTATTTGATTTAATGGTCCATCTACATAATATTGAAGATGCCGCGTTACAAATTGAGTTTGTAGAGGTGTCCATTAGTCAAACTGTAAAGATATGTAACATTTACAGTATATTTCATTTAGTGTCAGTGTAAATATCTTATAAATTAATTGAGTTTTTAACTATTCATAAGAAGTTATCGGTGTTCCAAAGGTATTTAATGCTAAAGGTAAATTGATTTATTGTCTTATTTAAAAGCAGTCATCATTCAAAAGTGTTTCTTTTATTATGGTAGTTTAGAGTAAAGGATTGTATGGCATGAATAAACCTTTTTGTAAGTCGAAATTATTAAAAATCTGCGAAATTATGTGTACACTTCCGCTAAGACTTAAAAAAGAAGACATTCCCACAACGTGACAAAATTGACAATAGTACCTACATCGTAAGAACATTAATTGATATATTTACTAGGTACTGTTGGACACAGATATTCATCATCGTACGGTTGCTGCTTGATGTTCATTATTGGTGAACAAGTTTTCATGTTCCATGTTATTGAAATAGTTGACCAAGATTTCAATTATGATTTGGATCTTATGCACTCTAGTTACAGTGAAAGACACTCATTACACTATTAAATTACTAAATGGCGTGTGCCCCGTACAGCAACGGGACCAACTGCATTTTGCAGCTTTAACGTTCTCTATTAACAAAGCTCTTTATGGGATAAATAACCGAGTTAGTAAAATTTATAATAATGGTCAATGGAATACTACTTAGAATAATAGTACCGTAAAAAACTGTTTTGATATATAGAATTCCATGTTATTTTTATTTGAAGTATATTAATTCATCTTAATGTCATTAATGTATCAAGTTGTGTGATGATGAGAAGAGTACAGAGAAGAGAACAGAGAAGAGGACAGAGATCTTTACATTTTAAACGAAAGACAATAACATTCCAATTGACACACCGACGTTACTAGTTGGCGTCCAAGTGCTTAACAAGTCACGACAGTACTTCACTGATGAGAAAACACTACTTTCTGTAAAATTTGCAAGTGACGTATAGGTTCAGCGGCCGTCTTTAGGTCAGCCTTTCGGTACAAACACGAACTATGAGGGCTAGCAACGTTCCTGTACCTTTTGCAATGGAAAACTCTTGGCCTCATTACGCATGTTCGATCGCTTGTGCTCTGAGGAATTGTATAAATTATGACGGGGTGTTAATCTTCTCGCTTTGCTTTTACGGCGCTTGGTATACAGTGAGATCCTCTATCTTACTGTACATATAAGAGTGCTCTTAAAGCCTAGTTTCCTTTCACTTACGCTAAGATTGTGGATATAGTTCCGTGCTTTGGTTTTCCAAACATCTGATGAAGAGCGTACGAGACTCTACATAACAGATATAAGGTTTTCCAAAGATATCACGGAACAGCAAGTGTAGCAGCTTTTGTGGTAAACAGGTAGGGTGTGTGTGTGTGTGTAGGGTGTAATGCTTTTATTGTACCATAGTGGCGAAAAAAAGACTGACAAGCAGTTCCAAAACAGTGTCAAAAACTTCTAATATTAATAATTGATTTGCGTGTCGAGTTGTACAAGTGAATACTTATTAAAACGACACCGAGTCGTCAATGCAAATAGAATTCACGATACGCCATGTAAACTTTAATGTGATAAATGATTTTGAATTAAATTATATGGACAGTGGGAGATAAATAACAGTTGTCAGTCCGCATCCAATCGGGACGTGATGAAGATGTATACGCGTAGTACAAGAATTAAATGTGACGGTAAATAACACGTGACGGCGCGTGAAGACATCTGCGGTAAAAAGTGAACATTGTGAGTGGAGGATTAACAGGTATAACCCGAGGAGTGTCGCCTCGGAGGCGCTCGCACGCGTTCGACATGCCACGCTCGCGTCTATATCGACACGCAACTTGACGCATGGCGAATGTCTTAATGCGTCCATTAACATATACATCCTCATCGTAAATGCATAAAATGCTTACTGATATTCACTTGCGTCTTTTTACCATCAATATTTAAGAAAACTGTAAACTATTTACTTACCCATAAATAGTTTAGTTGTTGATACCTGTTTATGCCTAGCTTGTTTTCGGTAATGGAATACCGAGAATATTTTATCAACGCACGACCGAGTAATTTAATATAAAGCGTATCACTAAATAATCTCACAGTTGCGATGACTATCGCGAGGTTAATAACGGTGTTGGAGGTTCCTCTACGCGAGACACGCGTCCGCGATATTATCGCCTCCGAAGCATTATTGATGAGAGCCCGCCATCGCCATAACCAAATAGCCCGAGGATTATGTACGTTTGTTTACTTATCTCAGGCTAGTTAAAATGTTCCATTTTGTGACTAATTGAAACTGACGCTGGTCGTTGAACTCATTTATGACAGGTGCAGCTTGAAATGGCGTTTTCGTGAGATTGTACTGCGATTGTTGACTACCGAGTGTTGATAACAACATGCCTTTTTCGTGGTTTATTCGTGCCTTGTCTAATCATTCAACAGTAGCTGTGCCTGAGTCTTAACGACTGCTTCAATAGCCACGTCGTTTATGGAAGAGAAACGGCATAAATTACATTTAGTGCTGTTGAGATTGCTTCATTCATTCTTGTCGCGCCCATTGAGTAACTCGGTTACATAGAGACTCTGTGCAAATTGCGAACAATGCTACGTGTCTGTGAATAAACTGTCTGCTTTGGCTATTCGCTATTGACATTTAATTTTCTTATACCAACAACAAACGTCTTAAGGCCTAGATAAATAATACAGTTAAATTCCATACCGAGGTGTATGTAATTCTATTATTACACTTGTGTATAATAGGTACAGTACAGTATAAAATAGTACATCACTGCAAGTACTTTGATTTTTAAGTTTTGTTCATGTTGTACTAACATGTCTACATCTTTACCAAACCTAGTTAGGTTCAAGGCTTTCCAGCCTACCTGTATTCTGTTAGTTACTGGCCATCTAACCTCCATGGCATTTTAATTAGCGAGTTTTTTTGAGTTTCAAGTAGACAAAATTTGGACTATTGTCCAAATTTTCGTAGATATAAGTTAGATTTAAGACCTTAGATAAGACTAGGCCCTGTTGGCTAACTACCACCGAAATTGACGTAGCTGTGCTACAAAAGGAGAACGGTGTAGAGCTCTCCTACACCTTATTAGTATAAGACTGCTCTGCATAGGTAGAGCAAATTTATTGTGTTTTGTTTTTGTTTTTTGTTTTTACCTTCACTGTACTTATTACATCTTTCTTTCATATAAGTAAATTGGGACATACTGGTGGTAAATTTACTGTGGAGTTATAATAGCGTGGACACAGACTAGATTGGGAACATCTTGAATTGGTCAACGGGCTGGGCGGTTGCATACGTACACTACTCCACACACACAAATACACACAAACCTAGGTTCGCACACATCACTGACACTCACACAAACACACAAATACAACAGATACACATTCACATTTACACACACATATACACACGACTCGACCCAGAGCTTTAAATTCGCCGAACTCAGTACCGCGCAAAGTGTGAAAGAAAAGTTGAAGAAATCTAAATAAAAAACTCTGTAACTTGAAGATTCTTAAAATAAAATACTATAATAGTTATAACATATATATATAAATTAATAAAAACAATAATACTCATCTTTTAAGTAAAAGATATTCTTTTAAATACAAATAAATATAATTTTATTATTTTATTATTTTAAAGTCTGACGAGCACCTCTACCAGCCTGAAAAATGTTTGGGCATAGAACGCCAGTGAAAAAACCAGCGTCCTCTTCGTCTAGATCTCCCACCGATACACAAAGCTCCCCAATAGAAAGGCGGACCCTGGGGCCAGTTAGACGTAGTGTCGATGCCCTGGAGTCTCGCGAGGCAGCCCAGACTAAACCACGGTCGCTGTCCCAAAGGCCAAGAGAGGAGCCGGCGACTCGGGCGTCTTTGTCGTCAACAATACCCTTATCTAAATATGCAAAGGCGACAGAATGCATTAGAATAATCAAGGAGCAGGTGGGAGTGACCGTCGCCAAAAACTTAAAACGGGAAGTTAAGCTGGAGATAGAGGAAAGAGCTGGACTACTGCTGAAAATTATTAAGGAGTACGAAGAAGAAAGGAAAAGTAACGGAAAAAATGAGTTAAGAGCGAATGAAAGTAATAAAGAGAGTAAGAGCGAAAGTGCGACAGGCTCCAATGAGGAGATCTTAAGAAAGATGGAAAAGAATGAAAGGATCTTGAATGAAAACAACAGGATTATGAAAGAGTTGAAAGAGAAGATTGAAAAACAAGACGAAAGAGAGAGTGTGAAAGAAAGTCTAATGAAAGCAAATAGTAATATCATGTCAGAAGTGAAAGAGAAGCTAGTGCAACAGGATGAAAGAGAGAAAGAGCGAGAGAGGAGGGGACCAACCACGTATGCCGGAGCGGCGGTAGGCCATAGGGGCCAACAGTTTCCAGAGCCGACGGCGCTGCACTCTGTGGTTGTAACCTCAGAGAATGACAAAGATACGGGAGAGCAAGTGATAGAACGTTTGAGGAAGATTGCGAATGAAGATGAAGGATGGGTGAAGGTTGAAAGGGTGAGAAAGGCGAAGGATAGAAGGGTAATTATAGGTTACAAGACGAAGGATGAAAGGGAGAGGGCACAGCAGAGGCTCGGGGGGAAAGGCCTCTGCGTAGAGCCAATGGCAAATAAGGACCCGCTGCTGATTATGTACGGCGTCCTAAAAGTCCATAAGGACGAAGACCTGCTTGAAAAGATCAGGTTGCGAAACCGTGAGGTTTTCGACAGCCTGATCCCAGAGCAGGTTAGGATGGCCGTACTGTACCGTAGGACAGCGCGGAACCCCCTTACGTGCCACGTGGTGCTCAGGGTCTCCCTTGCAGTTTGGACCCGGGTCCTGGGCGCAGGGAGGCTGCATGTGGATCTACAACCTGTGAGGGTTGAAGATCAATCACCGCTAATGCAGTGCTCCCTGTGCCTAGGGTACGGACACAGCAGGCGCCACTGCAAGATGGCAGAGCCCACCTGCAGCCATTGCGGTGGGACTCATCTGAGGGCACAATGCCCTGAATATGCCGTCGGGGCGCAGCCGTCTTGCTGCAACTGCAGAAGGGAGAGGCTGAGCAACACGAGACATAGTGTCTTTGATGGCTCGTGCCCAGTAAAAGGAAAGTGGGATCAGATAGCGAGGGCGTCCATCCAGTACTGCTGAGGGCACCCCGGCAAATAGGCCCCCATACAGGTTTTTGCAAGTAAACCTCCAGAAGAAGGCGCAGGCCACAAAAGACCTAATTATAGAGGCCGCAAGGCTCAAAGCCGCAGTTGCTCTGGTGCAGGAGCCCTACGTTGGCTCGAAGAGGGGTATGGGGTCATACCAGGGCGTCAGGGTCTTCCAGAACACTGGGCAAGGAGAAGGGACTGTTAAGGCGGCCATCGTCGTGTTTGACGCGACGCTGGACGTCTTGCAGTACCCGCAACTCACCACAGACCATGTGTGTGTGGTGGGGATCCGGACCAGTGCCTGGGAGATCACGCTGGTGTCCTACTACGTCGAGCCAACGTCGCCTCTGGAGCCCTGCCTGGAGCAAATAATGAAAGTGAGGCATGAGCTTGGAGGCCGGCGCCTTCTTCTAGGAGGCGACGCTAACGCAAAAAGTACCTGGTGGGGGCATCAGTTTCAAGACAAGAGGGGAGGGTTACTGATGGACGTCCTCGAACAGATGGACCTCCATGTTCTGAATAGCGGAAGTATTCCAACTTTCGACACGTATAGGGGTGGAAGGAGGTTCCACAGCTACATAGACGTAACATCATGCACGGGAGACATGCTCCCCCTGACCGACGGCTGGAGGGTTGACACAGGGCTAGTCAACTCCGACCACAACTGCATAGTGTTTAATGTCCACCTAGAGCGAGCCAGTGGTACGCAGATACAGCGTACCACTAGGCTCTATAATACCAGAAAGGCTGATTGGGATGGCTTCAAGACGAAGCTGGCGCAGGAGCTCTCACTGCGGGGCCTGGCTGCTCGGCGGCTCGCAAGTACAGAAGATCTGGAAAGCGTAGCCGTCGAGTACTCATGCTCAGTAGGGGGGGCCTGCGGGGAGGCCATCCCAAAAAAGCGCAACTGCCAAAGAATCACTATGCCGTGGTGGTCGGAGAGGCTCGCCACCCTGAAAAGGGAAGTCAACACCAAAAGGCGTCGGATCAGGAACGCAGCGCCGGATCGACGGCAACTAGTAGTTGTGGAATACCTAGAATGCAAGGAGATTTATGAATCGGAAGTAAAAAAGGCACAGGTCGAAAGTTGGAAGAATTTCTGTGGAAAGCAGGACAGGGAGGGCGTCTGGGAGGGGATATATAGGGTAATCGGGAGGGCCACAGTGAGGGAAGAAGATCGACTGCTAACCCACGAGGGGACCTTTTTGGACGCTAGGGGCTCAGCACAACTCCTCGCTCGAACCTTCTACCCGGAGGATCGAGTCGAGGAGGACACTGAAGCGCATCGACAGATACGCGAAACCGCCCTAAAAGATATAGATGGTCATTATGACGATGACCCACCTTTTACGGTGGGCGAACTGATCGATGCGCTTCAGAAATTCAACCCGAAGAAAGCGCCGGGAGTGGACGGCTTTACAGCCGACATCTGTTCCCGAGCCATCGAGACCGATCCGTCACTCTTCTTGAAGCTGCTGAATCAGTGCCTCCATCACGGCTATTTTCCTAAGATATGGAAGGAAGCCGTGGTGGTGGTGCTGAAGAAGCCAGGCAAGGACTCGTACACCGTTCCCAAATCGTACAGGCCTATAGGCCTGTTACCGGTTTTGGGAAAGGTGTACGAGAGGATGGTGATTACTCGACTCAAGTACCACCTACTGCCGCGTATGAGCACTCGCCAGTACGGCTTTATGCCCCAGAAAAGCACCGAAGACGCCCTCTATGACCTAATGGGACACATAGTGGCTAAACTCCGTGAAAAGAGGATAGTCACTATGGTGTCTTTGGACATAGAGGGGGCCTTCGATAGCGCCTGGTGGCCGGCTATAAAAGTACGGCTGGCGGAAGAAAAGTGCCCGGCAAACTTGAGGCGAGTAATCAGCAGCTACCTTAGCGAGAGGAGAGTGAGGGTTCGGTACGCCGGTGAGGAGCATAGTCGCTCCACCGACAAAGGGTGCGTCCAGGGGTCGATCGGGGGTCCCTTGCTGTGGAATTTGCTTTTAGACCCACTTTTGAAAGGACTGGAGCGGATGGGCGTGTATGTGCAGGCGTTTGCGGACGACGTGGTGCTCGTGTTCGACGGAGATTCAGCTCTGGAAATCGAGGGACACGCCAATGCCTCTCTCGAACATGTGCGGGAGTGGGGCATCGGAAATAAGCTGAAATTCGCACCGCACAAAACCAGTGCGATGGTTATCACGCGGAGGCTAAAGTACGATGTCCCACGCCTTAGCATGGGCGGGATAGACATTGGCATGTCCAAAGAGATCAAAATCCTAGGGCTGACCATTGACAGGGCACTCACTTTCAACACACACATTACAAACGTATGCAAAAAGGCGATCGGCATCTACCGGAAGCTGGCGCGGATGGCCCGGATCAGCTGGGGGCTTCACCCCGAGGTGATCCGGACGATCTACGTCGCGGCCGTGGAGCCGACGATACTGTACGCCGCCAGTGCTTGGCACGCATCGGCAGAGAAGCTTGGAGTCCAAAAGCAGCTGAACGTGGTACAGCGCGGTTTCGCCCAAAAGCTGTGTAAGGCATACCGCACGGTCTCCCTGAACTCGGCGCTGGTCCTGGCTGGTCTGCTCCCTCTGGACCTCAGACTTCATGAGGTGGCCTCGTTATACGAGGCCAAGAGAGGAGTGGGCCAGTCATGGCTGGGAGACAGGGAGGTCGAGCGCATGTCTCCAGCGATTGAGGCTCCTCACCCCGCGGAGCATCCGCCATTGGGGTTCACCAGTCTGGTAGACGAGGGGCAGCTGGAAGATGCGAATCATTTTGAGATTCGCATCTTCACGGACGGGAGCAAGATTGAGGGCCGTGTCGGTGCCGCGCTATCATTCTGGGATAGCCGGGCCGAAATTAAGGCCCTCAAACTTGCTCTGTCGCCCCATTGCACCGTCTATCAGGCCGAGCTCCTGGCGTTATGCAAAGCGGCCAGTGAGGCCCTCAGGCGAGGCGCGTCCACGTTCGGCATCTTCAGTGATAGCAGAGCCGCTCTCCTGACGGTCATAAACCGTCATGCCCTTCACCCCCTGGCGGTTGAAGCCAGAGCCGCCATTCGCGAAGGCATGGCCCAGGGTAAGGAAATTTCCTTATTCTGGGTCAAGGCTCACGCGGGGTTGGAGGGCAATGAGCGAGCTGACCAGCTCGCCAAGGAGGCGGCTCTGAGGCTGAAGAGAGCACCGGACTACGGACTGTGCCCTGTTTCATTCGTGAAGCGTGCCCTCAGGCAGGACACGCTTGGCGAGTGGAACAAGAGGTACAGTGAGGGCGAGCAGGCCTCCGTCACCAAGCTTTTCTTCCCATGCGCAGTGGAGGCATACAGTGTCGTCCGGAAGATGACGATCGCCGGCACCACAACCCAACTGCTGACAGGGCATGGTGGGTTCTCCGAATACTTGACACGCTTCAAGTGTAAGGGGGACCCATCATGCGCCTGTGAGCCCGGGGTAGACGAGAATGTGGTCCACCTGCTCATCGATTGTCCCATCCACGCGCTGGATAGAGTGGACCTGGAAGCAAAAACCAATCTGGCATTAAAATTAGAAAATTTACCTACCTTTCTGAAAAAACATAGAGACTTATTCATAAAATACAGCGCCAAAATAATCAGGATTGTAAATAAGAGGAATAGATAAGAAAAATTTTTGTTCACCAATATGTGTGTAATATTGTTCTGCAACAAAAAGATATTAGAAAGTAAGAAAGCATATGATGTAAGCGGTATTAGAACAATAAGTAAGAAATAGATAAAAAACTAAGAAGATTAGAGAAATAAGGTAATAGAAATAAAATAGAGTTTATAAAGTATTGTAAGATTTGTTATTAAACAGTAAACAGTATTATGTAAAGCTGGACAAAAAACTGACTGTGTTCAGTTAACATTTAGAAAATATATAATATAAGAAAACTGTCAGAAATTAGGAGTTATTGTTAGAAAATTAGAGGAATAAACTGTTAAGAATAACTATAAGAAAAACTGCTAAAAATGTAAAAAAAAAAAAAAAAAAAAAAAAAAAAAAAAAAAAAAAAAAAATGGAAAACAGGAGTTTTGAAAAATAAATATATAAAAATTTTACCACCCACCCCCCCGCCCCAAACGTATGATACCCCACATCCCCAGAATGAAAGGCCATCGTGAAAGTGCGAGAGGCATAAAAGCGTGACGAGTATGGTACTAGAGGAATAAGAATGAAAGACGATAGTTTTTAAGGATTAGCTAGTTTAGATTAAAGAATGAAAGGTCGGGATAGCGTGAAAGTGCGAGAAGCACTTGATAGAACTGGAATGATAAAGAGAATTTGGGTGAAAGAGGATATAGTTTAGCTAGGTTCGAGATGGCGGGAGCCAGGGGCGCTGAGCACGGTTGGCGAGTTTTGGGCCGGTGGTACTGTGAGTCACGTATGACGCGACAACGGACCACCGAGGCACTTCTCATAATGGTGTAACTCACGGCACATGCGCCCCTGCCCCCCGCCATCTCTTGAAGTAGTTCTTCAAGCCCCGCGGGGCTAGATCTCGAAGATATTTAGCTAGTAAATAAAATTTGTTATCGCTAGGCTTTGCCCATGGCAGAGGTGCAGAAAAAAAAAAAAAAAAAAAAAAAAAAAAAAAAAAAAAACCTCCATGGCATAGCTAAGTTCTGCAATTAGATTATTATTATGGTTCTTTACTTGAGTAAGTTATATTAGAATGTCATGTTGATTTTTAATTTGATGTTGTTAATAATAAAAACTGCATACACAACGAATCATTAGTTAATTATATCGTCTGTTGTTTCTAGATTGGTTCAATTTACAGTAATAATTTTGGTATCTCTCTTTCTCTATCATATAATACTGTTGTAGTAACTGGTATAATAAATACTTAGACCGGGTCACTAGTATTAGGCAAGCTGACTAGTTAGCTTCACACGCTAAACTGATTTCCTGCGACAACCGAGCCTTGACATTTGCGATGCGCGTGCGTCGGGCAACCGTTGACCCGTAGCACTCACTTCGCCTAACATGTGGGACATATCGCCCGCTACAACGAGCATTAGCGTCCATTCATACAATACGCCATTATACCTGTGTGTTTACGACTGAATCACGACATTTTACATTCATGATATGACATCGAGTGCCTACTGAGATTAGGGACAATGAACTCTTAGTTTGATTTTCTGTCAATGCTGTTACACAATTCACAATATCGTCATCATTGATGGCTCTTATACTATGTACCATGATATGACCTCTTTCGTCATTGCGAGCAGCTCTATTAAAATAAACGAGAGTACATACTACCAGTACTAACAAGTTATCTTTGGTATTGCGACCTGACTGTCCTTTTTGTGACACGAAACCTAGGAATGAGTGTTTCTTGTCATTTAGAGTTTAAAATTGAGGTTTTAAATTGAAATTATTTCAATTTAAAAAGTTAGTGTAAACACCTTTGAGAATGCTATAATAGCGAAACCGGTTAGGTGTTAATAAAATTATAATAAAAGTTGTGGAATAGTACAAGTGAGTGAGTTTTCATAATGTATAACAAGTTCCATCAAGTGCCAACAATCAAAAGTATAAAGGAAATTATTTCCAATAACCGTCCAATTTTAACGATACATATTCTAAGGTGTACAGAAAACGGGCACAAGCCTACATTAATTGAACTATGTTAATACATACATTTTAAAAGTGGTAGATACTGTTCCATTATAACAATGATACTGTGTTTGAGTATATGATGACTTTAAATGTCAAATGTCGACCCTTCAATAAAATAGTAAATTACTGGTAAAACTTTCCAGCCAGTAATCTCCACAGGAGGGATTCTGAAATTTCACACTTACGTATTTCCAAAGTCCTAACACAATAGAATAAATGGCAGGGAAATTCTAGTTCTGCGATCAGTATCGTCTCCACGAGAGGGGTGGACTTCAGTTCTCATCATATTTCAGGTGCTGGAAGAAAAATTCACTTAAGTAACCAAAAAATAATTTTGTGAGAAATTTCAAAATGTTGTCCATTGTTATTTGTATGTAATATCAGGTGGACGAGTCGAAAATTGCGTTGAAAATGGCGTAATTTCCATATAACTAGGCGAAGTTAACTGGCATTTATACATACATATATTGTTATACTTTAATACTTCAATACCCACAAGTGGCGCTGGAATGCTAATAATATGGTAACAAAATGTATTGGGTTCTATAGAGATGCAAATGCAGGGAGCTACTCCGATAAAATTGGAACGTTATGACTTCGCAGCGCGTCAAGCATTCGGCATCTAAAGGCATCGGTGTTTTTATTTTTATCGAGAGGATCGATTGTAAAGATAAGTTTATCGAAAGACAAGTAGCGGCCACCCAGCGTTAAGCTGGTATCGCAGCCCATCGCGCTAGCCGCTCTGCCCGGACATGCTTGCATTTTATTACATCTGATAATGACTAATTCGCATATTCGTCAAATAATTGAAACGCCATCGTGGCCCGACACAGAATCGAGTAGATTGGAATGCCTGTGTAACGTCTTTTTATTATAGTATACCTTTTTATGTGATATTAGTCGAATGCCGATGGGTGCTTAGCTGCATTTTATTATTACGAGATGTGAATGTTCCGAAATTTTTAAGTTTATTATGTACACAGTGTCGTATTTTTGTTTCAGTTAAGTGTTTGTTTTGATAAGTTTAAAGTGTGTTCTCTAGAAAAATTTTAGATGAGCTATTAAGATTTTGTGAAATGGAAACCTATTGACGTTTTCGGGGCCCAAGCCAATTTCAGCTGAAACTGTTAGACATGTTCAATAACGCACACTATCATAAGGAAGAGAAGGCAAACTTAAAACAAAATCCTGTACTTATCCTACCGAAAAAAAAGTCCTTCCTCCACATCTTAAAGCCAAATAATTCTCTCCACAGCAACAAAAAATGGATGAGGCCTAAATCCAGCAGTGTACTGTGAAAGGCTGATTTGGTGAATTAATATTTTCGAACGCTATAATTATGTTTAAACCCAGAGTAATCTGTGTACTTCACTTTCAGAAACATTAATAATTGTATAAGCTCTCAAAAAATATGCTAATTTAATTTCACCAGTAAAATTTCAAAGAAAATATCATGTTCTACAATGTTAAAGATCCACATGACTGCCTCTGTGGCGCGGTCGGTAGTGTTACCGGCCGCGGCGCTGGAGGTCGTGGGTTCGATTCCCACCGGAGTCAAATATTTGTGTGACCCATAAATGTTTGTCTCAAGAGTCTGGGTGTTTCTATGTATAATATGTATGTATTTAAAAGTATATAAGTATTTATATCCGTGGTCTGATACCCATAACACAAGCAGGTTATTCCTAGCTTACTTTGGGATCAGATAGCGTTGTGTGGAATGTCCGTGAATATTTATTTATTTATTTATTCACATAAAGAAAATTACGTTACACTAGCAGACTTCACACGAGTTTCCCTGCGTAGTTCCCGTTCCCGTGGAAATTTGGGAACAAAATATAGCCTGTGACACGGAGATAGTGTAGCTTCCTAATAGTGAAAGAATTGTTCAAATTGGTGCCATCGTTTCGGAGCCTATTTCATGCAAACAAACAATCAAATCTTTCCTCTTTATAATCAAACGAACATTTGAAAGCCTGCTTCAAACTAGGTTAGACCTGTGCCCTGACAGTTCTCAGTCATAATCTATACTAATATTATAAAGAGGAAAGATTTGTTTTTTTGTTTGTTTGTTTGTTTGTAACGAATAGGCTCCGGAACTACTGGACCGATTTGAAAAATTCTTTCACTGTTGGAAGCTACACTCTTTGCGGGTAACATAGGCTATATTTTATTCCCGTATTCCCACGGGAACGGGAATTACGCGGGTGAAACCGCGTGACGTCCGCTAGTATTTAATATAGTGATCAGGTAATGGAGCTGTCTCGTTAATTCACATATTGATGGCGTAACAGTTTTAGTCATACCTAAAGGCTCTAAGTTTATGATTCCTAATAATTTAATGATACATCATAAGGTCGAAGTTGTCTTTTGGTTCTTCAAAGTGCTCGTAGTTCTATTAGCTCAAGTCCTGGCGTTATTTTTCTGAGGGCGTACTCGGGACTCTCAGCTGTAGGGGTTCATAGGATGGGGACCGTGTGGTTCAAGTCGGTAGGAGTCCAGCATAGCATCCATCTTCTAGTCGAATGAAATCAATTGATAGATGCTTATTTTTTCTACTATAGACGTCTTAAGCTACTTTTTATTCCGGAAACAAATATTAAATCTCAATGGAAGACACATTTGTGTAAAGTTCAAATTTTAAGTCTGCAAAGCTATGGCGTTGTTATGTAGGGAATAAATATAAATATGAATACCTCGTAATGGAATTCTATCCATGTTTATAAATAGACTTTATAAACCATTTTATTCTTGTTGATTACTATGCTTACATGGTCTTAAAGTTATTTATATACTATTGTGTGCTTGTATAGCACAGAAATGTTCGTGATACGAAACAATAAAGATAAAATTTGAATAAAAGCAAGTAATTTTATGTAATTTTTGATGCTCTTAGGCAATATAATGTTTTTTTACGAGGATTTGATCACAAAGAGAAAATGTCACCTGCATAGGGGCCAGTAGGTAGGTAGGTACTTTATTGTCATATTGTAAGCTTTGTACCAACTAATTCTAATTTTTATGGTATTCTTGCTGCCAAACCTGATTGGTTAGTACTTACTTGTAACATTCTATGCAATAGTATGTTTTGAGAAGCAATGATCGTTTACTTTGACTTGAAAGAAAGTATATCATTATTATGCATGTTTTATACTTCATTATGTTACCTGAAAATTGTAAAAATCGTTAGATTGTAATACGATACGAGATTATTTTTATATTAAGTAGGCATATATAAACAACATTGACTTTCGCCGGTCATGGATGGGTGACCATTACGTGATCACTTTGTGACATTTATTTGCAAGCGTTTCCGTCGTTGTTTCCCGTTGCCAGTATAATGGCAGTCGTTAAGCCAAAATGAAGGCCTTTATGAGCGGCTTGAAAAATTTCAACAGCAGGCAGTCACAACCTGCGCCTATTCATATCAACACGGCAATACGGCTCACCACCTATTACGTGGGACAAACCAAAATGTGAAATGTGGGCATATAATATGCCTATGCCTAACTCATCAGGGATAAAAGGCGTGATCGTGTATGTATTTTATTTTCATTTAAGAAAATTCTAAACTTAATTTTTTACATTTTTTTTCAGGATTCAATTTTGTAACTAAAAGAAATAATAGACGTGTTACCCTGCCTAATTCCTCCACAGCGCTTGAATGTAACACATTTTCGTACAAATTTCATATAATGTTTCGAAATTCATCCTACGATTACGTCCTACGATGAAACTGGATCATTGCGTGCTCCAAATCAACACGCGCCTGTATCTAATTTAGTTCTACCAATTACCTGTTCCTGGAATTTTACTATAAATATATTGGTCTTTGTGAATATGAAGAAATCGTGGAAAGGAGTTTGATATCTTTGTAACCCAGTATTTTTATATTTTCAGAAGTTATTAGCTATAATTAGGTAGGTACTTAGATTTCCACGGAAAAATGAATTTTACGCATATTATTAGACTTGTATTTTATATTTTAAAACTGTTCTGTTAATGAGTGACTCTGTTCTGTTCATGATCAGGAAAATATACATCAGGATAATTGGCTTCTTTTGTTACTTGGTAAAATTAGTATTACAAATCACTTTAACATAAGTCAAAACTTTTTTGACAAATAACACGTTTGTTGAACTAACATTGGCAACCTGGTTAGCTAACAAAAAAAGAATATGCCCAAAATTATTACACAAGGAATGCAGTAGGTACCGACAAGCAACAACCAACTGCAGATCCAACCCACCACCAATTAAATACTAGAACCAAAGAATTCCTCCAAATATTGTAAGTATAACATAAACTAAAGTAATCATGTAGCAAAACTTACATCAAGGAAGTGTATAACATAGACAACCAGGTTTGCAACCAAGGATAATACAAGCCTTACTTTGCTCTTAAGGACTAAGACAAGGCATTCTTCAATAAGTCCGATAACACGAGCGACACTCGGGATGACAGGCGGCCGAGGACGACAAACCAACGCATGCCTTAAGATTATAATAAACCGACTAACAATAAATCACATCTCACCTATAAAATATAAATCAACTGTAGCATAAAATACATTTATATTGTTTTCACTTCGAAATGAGAATAAAATACTTTAAATTCATGAGTGATTTAATACCTATTTTGATATAAGCGCCTAAATAGATAAGCAAGATTCACACTTATAGTTGTTACATTTCATGCATTAATGTTTTTTAAGATTGAACTATTCAACGGAGACATTTATCGCAATGTTTAAATAAATATGTTTACATAAAATAGTCAACAGATGAAATAGATAAATATTCATATCACCTATACTCATATAATCAACATAATGTTCGTCAGAGATTACAGAAGTATCTGAGCTTTCGTATGTAATTAAGATAAAAAAATCGATTAAATAGTCAATGCTTCTGTTTAAGCATTAAGTTTTAGAGACAACGTAGTTTAAAACTTCTCTCTCTGAATATTCACAAATCAATTATAAAGAAAACATAAAACTCATCTGCATAATTATATCTAAAAGGCAACCATAACCGATTGATTAAATTGAAATTCGGCGTATCTATAGTAATTATGTTGTGGCAATTGTTATCCACTAAGAAAGTATTTGTGAATATTTCTACGTCTAAGGAGTTCACCGGGGAATCAAAGTAGGTTGGGACAAAGCCGTGTTGCAAACTCTAGTAAGAACTTGGTAATAAGCTATCCATATATGTAAGTTATAAGTCAAGCAAGGTAATTACTTCATTTTATTGTCAATTCACAAAATGATAAGTTTATTGAAATGTTAGTAAAGTCATGTGCACTATTTAACGACTCATCAAGATCTTAGGGGCGAAGTCAAGTCAGCTGCAAGTAAATATTATGCTGACTATTGGTATTTCTGCCAACTGAAAATAAAGTCTATCACAATAATGTAAGAGTAAATGCAAATATGCCACCAACAGATAAGCTAAGTAGAACCCGTATATTTCACTCAAAGAATAGTGATTAAATTGCATTCGTCAGAAAATCTGACTTTGGCGTTCATTTAAAATAAATAGATGGATGATCTTGATGTATTAACAAACAAAAACTAAAAAATGAAAAATAAAATTAACTTAGCACAAAGTACCTAATTGGTAGGTATATTTAGGTTTATCAGATATTATTGAATGTAATATTGAAATCAGTGCCAAGGTTTAGGTAGGTATTATTAATCTGTCATAGAAATATTGGCACTGACTTCAGTATTACATTCAATAATATCTGATAAATCTAAATATACTTACCAATTAGGTACTTTGTGCTAAGTTAATTTAATTTTTCATTTTTTAGATTTTGTTTAAAGTCGGTTTTTTTTATTTAAAATTTTTTTTTCATTATTTTTAGTGACGGGTAGACTGAAAATATATTTGTCTGGGTGTATTGTTCTCCCCAATACAAATTATTCAAGCCCAAACACAAGGTAACTACTGTAAATCGTTAAGGAATTCCCTCGATTCGAGGGATTTCTTCGATTTCTCCAGGATCCCAGCATCCGATTCTGACTTCCTGTATATGGGACCACATGGGGAGCACCAGCTTTCAAATAAAAAAAGAATCATTAAAATCGGTTAACTCGTTCAAGCGATTTGCCGGTAACAGACATAAAAAAAATACAGACGAATTGAGAACCTCCTCCTTTTTTGGAAGTCGGTTAAAAATGGCAACATGGATTTGCACAAAAAAAATGTTGCAGCGCCCTCTGATGAGTTTACAGCGTAACCCCATTCTAAAACATGAACCCATAACTAAAAATTGCATCAAAATCGGATTAGTAGTTTTGGAGAAAAATGCTAACATACATATACAACCTCTCACCGCAAACGCATATCCCGTCTCCATTCACTTTAGTGGATAAAAAGCATTTAAAGTAAACGATGTCGGCCAGTAAATTAGTTACCGATTTGGTAATTTGTCTAAAAACTTCGTAGGTACGAAGTTCAAAGTAATTACGGAGAAGAAACCAATTGGTTTATTACCTTGTCATTAGAAAATTGCAACGAAGCCAGCCAGTAGTATGTCCATCAAAAGGCCTATCTTTGACTTATCGAGATCTTCGAAGCACATGTCAGGCTCCACAGTCAGGTTTGTATTTTTTGAGGAAAGTACAAGTCCATCAAGGAAAACATGAACGAAAAGCCCAACTTAGGACCAGCCAATCAATGCTAAACATAGACCATGTTTAGCAATGACTGTAACAGTCTAATTTGATATAGCCTATCCATTTGTTAAACCCACTTATTCCGAAAGGTAAATAACCCTTCAGAAATTGTATAAATTATTTGTATACATATTGTGTTTTCTGTGTCCTTAATTTATAACTTTACGCAGTTAGTGTGCAGTCATCCTAAAGCACACAAAGCTATTATGTCTGCTTAACGCTAAAGTGTGGTTTATAATATTGGATAATATTCGATAGTAAACTCCCGCATCGAATTGCATTAGTCGCACTTGGCCGACTCGATAGGCGCCTCATGGTCGTAGGCCACATCGCTGTTTTTAATATACCATAACCATATCTATGGGTGTTATTGGACTTAATGGTGCTATTGGTCGTCTAATCGTGTGTGGCACCCTTTATTCAACATTAATTTATTTATTGGATAATCTGAAACTCACAAAGCGATACCGCTACGTAATTTTTATTTATGATCTATCTATGAGTAGTGTTCAATCTTTGTATTGAACAGGGTACTATTTTTATCTTCAGGGTAGGTAGATACTGTTTGTCTCAAACCTAAATACTCGTTCTAAATAGTTTGTCGCGAACTTTTTATCGAGAAACGTGGGACATTCTTCCGAGGAATTAGTTGCCAGGGATGCCTGGCACTTGACGGATAGGAAAGCATATATGTGGCATTCGAGTCCGACATGACATCCGTTGAAATATCGCATTTAAAAATACCTTAAGAAACGTTAATCGCTTATCCAGCTGTGGCAAATATGATCTCCCTGAATAGAATCGATTCAAATAATGTCAAATACTCTTTATTGCACACCAGGAATACATCAAACAGATTAATAATAAACTTGTTGGTATAATAATAGAATATTTGATTGACCTACCGGAAGTTTTGCTTGATATGGAATTATATTTTTGATCTATATTTGTTATTCCTTCTAGTTATTCTGGGGAACTTTATGACACCTCTGAATGCTGGTTTCGCACTTTTCCTTTAAAATTTTTGCGATATTTCTCATGGATTCAACTTCTTCTAACAACAACAAACACCACTGAAAAATAAGATGCTGTTGTTCTCAATTCTTAGAAACGGCTATTTTCATTGGTTGTATGTTAAAGGAAATTGGGATTAATCTTATTTTTTACCAAATATAAAAAGTGTGAGTAGAATGAAACATGTTCCGTAATTTCTTTATTCCTACGACTATGTTATAAAAACTCTCAAGCACCAGCCAAATAGTACCATCATCATCTTCTCAGCCAATTTGAAGCCCAAATGCTGTGCCAAAACGTTCGGTCTTGAGCCGCCTGCATGCAGCAGGTTCCCGCGACCTTAGTTAGGCCATTTGTCCACCTTGCTGGAGATCTCCCCACTCTGTGTTTTCCGGTACGCAAATAGTATCAGTATCGAATAAATAGAACTAAGAGAACTAAATTCCTAATAACGTAAGGAAGGAAGGCAGAGAACTGTATGTTGTTTGCCTACATCCAGCAGTGGACAGCCATAGGACTGATTGGATTCCGTTTCCGATATTGAAATTGAACAATTTCTTGATAACGTAGTATCAATTGACACACGTGGGTCAAAAATAGAAAGTGGGCATATAATATTCTTCATCCTCAACCTACCCCTATGAGGGAAAAGACGGTACGTTTTTACGACAGGCGGTTTTTTTTAAAGGCAAGTAATTTTTGAAGGGGATTTGCTTCGATGTCGTTTTTAATATTCCTCAGTAGTAAAATTACTTTTAATTTTGACGCAATTGTGTAAACTCAATTCGATTGACGATGTCATTTTTGTTTTATTTTACTTATTAAATATTTTTGTGGATATTCTTATACAACATCGTTATAGCCCAAATTAAGCCTATATAAGCTTGTACTATGGTAACTAGACGACTGATAAACATGCTTATCCCTACTTCCCTACTAATATTATAAATGCCGAAGGAACTTCTGTCTGTCTTTCTGTCTGTCTGTCTGTTACGCTTTCACGCCTAAACGGCTGGAGCGATTGAGACGTAATTTAGTATAGAGATAGTTCGAGGCCCTGGGAAGGACATAGGCTACTTTTTAACCGACTGCGCAAAAGGAGGGTTATGATTTTACGCGATAACGACTTCTACGCGGTCGAAACCGCGGGGAACAGCTAGTATATTTCTAAATATACATTACATATCTATACCAATATTATAAAGAGGAAAGATTTGTTTTTTTGCTTTTTGTTTTTTTGTTTTTTTTTGTTTTTTTGTTTGTTTGTTTGTAACGAATAGGCTCCGGAACTACTGGTCCGATTTGAAAAATTCTTTCCCTGTTGGGAAGCTACACTCTTTGCAGTGAACATAGGCTATATTTTATTCCCGCATTCCCACGGGAACGGGAACTACGCGGGTGAAACCACGTGACGTCCGCTAGTTATAGATAAATTAACCCAGACATAGAACAAATCAATGTGCTCATTACACAGAGAGATATGTCCTGGGTGGGAATCGAACATACGACTTTCGAATACGTAGTCAGGCATACTAACCACTGGACAAGAGGTCACTGACAATATTTATGTATATATCTTAGTTTCGGTCGGATTGTGTGGTCACTATTGGTTAAGCCGATATGTAATGTCCCTATTTTGAATAAAAGAACAGGCAATATTTCAAAGGTGATACAGTTATTTGGTACGACCGTTAATATTACCGGATATGTCGTGTATTCAAAGCACGTGTCGATCGTGTCTTTTGAGCAATTAACAAAACCGTGATTTTAATGTAAGACAATAATTCATTCTATGATTTGATGTGTTTGTTCAAACACATTTAAATATTGTTTGGAATGTAGAGGTAGGTATCGTTTTGAGGTTTACGACCTGAGGTATTAGTAGATATTATCTTTTATAGATTTAAATGTTGCAATTATGTTCTCATCAATCAAATCATCTCATTCCAGTCCACTGCTGGAAGTAGGCCTTACCCAATTCTTATCTTTTATATTGGAAGAGCGATTTAGTAGAGTTTTGTTTTAAGTTTTTCCTGTCTCTGCCAAAAAGTTGTCAGTATTTAATCATTTATTTTTTTATTCATTTTTATTTTAGAAGCGCTGGTGGCCCCGCGGACTCAGTGTTCTGTAAACGATCACTGCAGTAAGCAACTTTCACTATATCCGGTCCATGGATGGGTGACCATCCATGTGATCACTTTGTGACATTTATTTGAGCGTTTCCGTGCTTCGGAAGGCACTTTAAGCCGTTGGTCCCGGTTGCCAGTAAAATGGCAGTCGTTAAGCCAAGTTGTAGGCTTTATTTCAGCAGCAGGCAGTCACAACCTGCGCCTGTCCATTTAAACACGGCAATACGGCTCACAACGTATTACGTGGGACAAATTATAAAAAGGTGAAATGTGGGTGTTTAATATGCCTCTGCCTACCCCTTCGGGGATAAAGGCGTGATGATGAACCATTTTTATTTTTGCAGCTGCAGGCAGGTGCCTTGGTCATCTTGAACTAGACCCAATTCAGCATGCTTGCGGGAACGGTATATTACTAAATTCATTACTGCTTATGTACATTATTTTAGTATTCTCGTTACTTAATGTGTGTTTTATTTCTTTCTTTCTTATTTAGCAATCACAGACGTGTATGAAACAGTTATATTGAGTCAACGGCGGGCTACATCAATATTATCTGGTTATTATGTATTGGACATCTAAGCGCACGGCAGTGCGCAGGCCAAGTTCTAGCAACAGGCCGAGCGCATGTCGTACTCTATTTACACGAACCGCTTCGACCCACTTTTGACCCCCCTGTAGCTCAGTGCCTATTGCAAGTACAGAAATAAAATTGTACGTACGTATTCATATACTAGTACTAAGGTAGTGTACCAAATTTCATAGATGTAGCTTCAGTAGATCCTGAAATATGACCCTGTGAATATAGCTATTTTTGGCACTGACTGACTCACTCACTCACTGACCGGTCATCAAAACCTCTAGGCCACTTCCAATTGTCCTAGCGTTATGAAATTTGGCACACAGACCAGGTGTTATATGTAGATTAAAGAAAAATTGAGAAATTTAAGAAATCGGTCAAGTGTGAGTTGGAAAAGGGTTACAAAGTTTGTATGGGACGACAGGATTCCTTGGTCGGATCTTCTTCAAATTTTGCATAAATCATCTCTAACATAATTGATAGAAGATGTGTTTCGTATTTTATAGAAATTCATTCCAGAACATGGCTAAAAAGGGGTTACAATTGTTATCTTCGGGGGGATTTGATTCGAATTTGTATCAATACTTTTTAGTCATGAGAGGACTCTTTTGATTTAATTTACTTTTTATTTTCACACATGTCATGTTTAAAAACTCAATCAGATTTGAGAAAGATGTTGTCAATGTTTTGATTAATGTCAATCAAATACTCTATACATACAAATTATGGAAAAGTCAATACTGCACATTGAATATTGTTATTCATATTTGCGAAATATTTGGATCAAATCCGTCCAGTAGTTTAGAGATCAGCAAGCATTCTAAAGGATGACTTACGCTAGACCGTGCCGGGTCCGAGCCGAGTGTCGGCCGTAGCACGGTCACCGAGCCGGTTGCGTTCACGACTGCTCGGGCGAAGCTAGGTGGCACTGTATTCATGCAACGGGCCGTGGCCGAGCCGAGGCGGGACCAAGTTGTTTCCGAGCGTTTTCCGTAGTTCAGCTGTCACTCAGTTGCCGCTCGGTTTAACGCATTTATTTAGCGCGAAAAATTCTAAATCTATGGTTTAACGTGAGTTTGTCGACACAAAATATATATAATACTAGCTGACGCCCGCAGCTTCGCCCGCGAAAAAATTTCTTCCCGTGGGATCTTATTCCCGGGATAAAAAGTAGCCTATGTGTTATTCCAGACTATAATGTATCCCTAAACCAAATTTCAGCCAGATCCGTTCAGCCGTTCGAGCGTGAAAGAGTAACAAACATCCACACTCACAAACTTTCACATTTATAATATTAGTAGGATTAATTGACGTTGCTGCGGCCGGCACTCGGCTCGGACCCGGCACGGTGTAGCGTGAGTCATCCTTTTATTCTAAACATAAGCTATATAGGGGTAAGCAGAAGGCTAATAAACTATGTCAATTGGGATTAACCTATTGGATTGATTAAACTGAAAATTTTGTACGAATATTATTAAGAAGTATGTAAGCTTTAAACGTGGACTTCATATTATAACGCATGAGTTGGCTTAATCGAAAATCTAATTTCTTATAAAAATATTTATGAATCAGTGATAAAATGAGAATACAATGAGGAGGGGGGGAAGGGAGGGGTATAAAATAATGTCATGTATACATAATGCACACTTTAAAGCTTATTAAAGAAAACGTAGGTACGGTTTCTTGAAAAAAAGTATTGAAATCCCACCAAAAACATCCCTGTTGAATAGGAGGCCAAGTTCCTATGAGCTAATTGTTCGCCTAAAAAAGGGTTGAAATCCAATCCAATGCCAAGTGTAGATGCACTTTAAAATCAATCATAATCATCTTCATCAACAGCCTAATCCACTGGTAAACATTTGCCATTTCCAAGACTCGCCACCACACTCAGACCTCAGCCTTCCGAATCCAGCCACTACCCACTACCGCATTCACGTCAACGGTCCATCATCTGGCCGAAATTCACTTTACCATACACCCAACTTAAAATATGGTGTAGTTGTGAAAATACATAGGTACCTACTTGGTTAAAAATATCTAAAATAATGATACTTCTAAATTAAAACTTGGCAGGTTTTCGTGGAGTACGTAACACTTGATTAATTGTATAATTAAATTTATTATGTATATAATTAAATTAACCTGCCCAGTTCAAATTTAGAAGTATCATTATTTTAGATATTTTTAACCAAGTAGGTACCTATGTATTTTCACAACTACACCATATTTTAAGTTGGGTGTATGGTAAAGTGAATTTCGGCCAGATGATGGACCGTTGACGTGAATGCGGTAGTGGGTAGTGGCTGGATTCGGAAGGCTGAGGTCTGAGTGTGGTGGCGAGTCTTGGAAATGGCAAATGTTTACCAGTGGATTAGGCTGTTGATGAAGATGATTATGATTGATTTTAAAGTGCATCTACACTTGGCATTGGATTGGATTTCAACCCTTTTTTAGGCGAACAATTAGCTCATAGGAACTTGGCCTCCTATTCAACAGGGATGTTTTTGGTGGGATTTAATTATCACAGATAGTGACACGTATTGGAAAGTTAAGAGAGTTATCTTAAATAAAATACCTTTTTGACATAACATCGGTGCGACTATTTCATTGCCCATGTCGACATCTTAACTATTGACGGTATCTTGATTTACACACTTTATGAATATTTTATTATCTAATTCCAAGCGGTGAGGACTTTGGTGCTAACTTCCTGAAAATATTAATGTGTACTCTGTTTATGAGTTTATGAAGACGGGTCATAAAGTATATATGACACAAATAAAAATTTATGAATGTCTTTAAATTAATGACTCTCTTAATTAACGTTTCAAATAATTAAGACATTCATACATTCGAAATTTGTTGGTAGGTACTATGCCTAAGTTTGGCGTATAGTAAAACCGTAAGGGGTACTAATCCATTTTACCTAACTTTTAATGTCGTGTTTTACTATGCATATGTTTTAATAGGATCGTTAATATTGCTTTCTAAGCTGCACATGTGTGTAACACTTAAACAGTAAATAAGTTATTAAATCAAATTGTAATTTACGATATTCATAAAACGAAGATTAGACTAGTTGGACATACGTGTTGGTGATTTAAGTACATTCCAACACTACCCATAAATACACATATATTTATACTTCGATTCGATCTCTAGTGAGGTCTACCAAAATTGTGACATACCTACTCAACATAATAAAAATTCAACAATGAGCGCAGTGCCTTACACGACAGGACCCCCCGTATCCCGACCGCCTTATAATAAATGCGTTTATGATCTATGATCTGAAACTGATACTTATAATGGCTTCTGTATAAAGAAGCTGTACGAAAACGCAGCCGGTAGAGTGCGCCAGCGCCATGCCACTCCATATAATAAATAACCTCAAAATGCTTGGAAAGGTAAACCCTCTCCCTTTTGAACACATGTAAATATTTGTATTTAATCTGACGTCGACTTATTCATTCGATTGCTTACCAAACATGGATACCGATTCGAAGTTAATGTCTGCTACGATTTGTTATTGTTACCTCTCGAAGTTTCGATTCATATAATAAAAATTACAATCAACATAGATTTATGGTGCATTCATAAAAATCTGAATGTAATTATTATATGGTAATTGGATTCATTGAACTGACATTCATTATTAGTGCACATCACTAAAGCAATGCTTGACGGTTATCGACAATCACGATATAATTTTAATTGGTCCAGATGTAGAGCAAAAAAAGAAACTTCCAATTTATAGGCACATAAGTTGTTAGAGGTAGACTGGATATTTATTACACAGTATATGTAGGTTGTTTATTTATATAGAAGCAGCAGTGAGAGAGCAGTAGCTGGTCGGTGCGCTGAACAGTGGAATGACGTGTCGCCGATCGCATGTCCACGAAGAATATATCAATCGGTTCGGAGAGTAATGGTCGTCACTGCCAGAGGACCGGCCTCCTCTAGCTAAATGAGCCGCAAACTTGCTACTGGTACTTTCTGTTTGAATCTTAAGTAGTTTTAATTATTAGTACAGGCCTTCAGGCGCAATGTTCGCCGTTCTTGGAGTCATTTATCAGAAGCTACTAGTGGTTTGCGCATATTTACCTCATATATACATTGCCTGTATATTATGATAACTCTTAAATGGTTAATTGACATATTGCTCGCAACCATTTTGTATAAATCAAGTAAACTATTTGCATTAATTTGTAATCGTCGTTATTTCAATTAGATTACGACTGCCTCTGTGGATTAATGCTTTTGCATTTTAACTTTTTCTTATGAGTAATTATGGTTATCAATATCTCTTGAAATATGGTATGTGTATTTTTATTCAATGAATGGAATTGTTATTTTATTGCTGTGGCAATCTTTGAGGAAAGCCCGTTCCCAGTGGATGTCAATCGGATGTAAATTGATTAAGACAATACAAAATTTTAGGGGCTCAGTTTAAAAATTAAATTAGTCAATAACGGAAACTATATTCCAGAAAGTTCAACATTATTTAGAGTCAGCCAAAAGTTTTGGTATAGGAGGTATGATCCTACGAATGAGGTTTGCTTGAACGTCAACAAGGTAGATTTTGCTTAAGCGATTATATTAAGCCAATAACTATTGCTCTCGGCATAATTAGTATATTCCCTTCATACGATGAATCAAGTTAAAATTTTCAATGTTAACAACTAAGTACTTTTTTCTATTTCAAAAGTTAACTTTAGCGATCATAAATATAAGGAGCTGACAGAAACTTTTGCAAAGCCACTTTCAACAAATTGGAAAGATTAAAATTCAATGTGATGGGTTAGCGGGCAACTGGTATCATTCAGTTACGGTGGTCCGAAGCCCATCTATACTTTTCTACAATCTCATTTCGTAAAGGAATTCTCAATTTGCCACATAAGGTTCAAGAATTCAGCGCAATGCCTCAAGAAAATGGCCTGTTATCTGAGGAATAAATTTAGTGTTTTAGTGTCTTAATTATGCAGAGAGGATTGATTGCGGCGCTCGGTCGGTAATGATCGTCGCTCCATCGTGAGCTTTCATGAAGTAATCTTTACGACGACGAGCGATGGGCTCTATGTACACTGAGTTTGTACTTTATAAGTTCCTGGTTCCTAGTAGCTTACTATAGAAGCTTTTTAATTTATGGAAATATAGTTCATTTGTTGCATAAAGTCTTTGCATATCTGCATGATGATTTCTTACATTTAAGGCACTTGATGTGCAACTGACACCTAAAAAGAAAAGGATTCTCAAGTGCATTATAATATGGGTCGGTTATTTAAAAATTTCTCATAGTTTATCTCACATTATTTGAGTTAAGGAAAGACGAAAAGCTTAGATTTTAGTGCTATATTCAGACGAACCTTTTTGCTCGTAGCAAAGAACTTTGCTTAAGTCAAAGTACGTACTACAAAAATGATTCGAAGAATAGTCATAAACATTACGCAAGAAGCTATCGATAGAAATATTTTCTCCTCACTTCGAAGCTAATGTGTGATTGTCTGCAAGTGATAGGTCTGATTTTTTTAGCAAACGTAATATTATAACATAATGTATTTACATCAAACTGTTTGATATGTTAAAATTTTAGGTTAGTTATTCTAGGTGTGGCGCCAAGAGGCGTATGGCTTGGCTAGTGTCTTGTCTCCAAGGCAAGGCGCGCCGAACTAGTCTCGCCGCATGCTGCGGGGCCTGTCCTGTCCATGAAAAATTACTACTCTCGTAAATATTTTGTTGAAATGCAATTTAATTTAATAATACATACGTACTTCCAACGAGTACTCACATTTCACTCAAAGATATCTACTTTATGTTTTTGTTTAAAATATTCAAAATCCAATCAAAGTATCGTGTTTAAGATCTTTAATACTTATTCATAAGACTTTGTTTAGTTAGTATTCTAATTGTACACTCTCTGTATCTCAGCGTCCTGTATCCAGCTCTCTGTATCCATGGTACTACAAAGGTGCTGCTTGGAGGTCTGCTCTTATTTTCTTCATTTAGCTTAATTTCCTCATGAAAATTTCGAGCTGTTTCCTACGATAGTAATTTGGATTGATTCATGTTTCAGTGTTTGCATGTTGTAGATACCATAGATATGTACATTTTTATTCAATGAATTAGTTATTATTCTGCATGATGGGAAAATAGTTTGGACCAAATTGTCAGCCATCAAAAACAATTATATGGGTCCCGAAGTCTTTGTGCATAAAAGGATGGAGCCTTAGAGTATATATACCTACTAATATTTACTCTACGGATGGGGTATTTCCTTAAGCTGTTGGTAAACGGAAATTTTTCGTCGGCAGTTTTGACTACAGTTGGTGTTCTTTTTTTCACGAACATACGGTTACTTCCATCCTATCCTAGACAGATACATAGATAGAATAACCATAATTCAAGAAAAGACTTTATGAAATAAATTAAGTATTACATAAATCTGAAAATAGTTTTACAGCACTTAGCAACCAGAACTTTTCATGTAACAATAGACTTTATGCAGACAGTATAAATCTGAATAAAAACAAAATTGACATTTTATATACTTAGCTCTCGATATCAAGTGAGTGCATCATAAAAATTGACAGGGACATGCCGAAGTACCTACTCGTATTACCGTACGTGCCATTGATTTTACGATCGCAGAGTAATTTACTTTCTCAGAATGGCGTAAGAAGTATGAACGGCAATAAAGCGGTAACGGTGTCTTGATACTAGATCACTCTGTCAAGCAGTATACTAGCGTACTCTTTGATTTACTCAAACATTTTTATACCTCCACTAATAAAGTTTACATGATCATCAATTTTAATTTTAGTATAGGAGACGGCCTCCGGCTGCCGTGCGTTCGCCGTCGATATATCAATTACACCCTGACTTTTTATACTGTGAAGTGTTTTCACAATGCGTAATAAAATTTAAATAAACTTAATTAAGATGAAAACGCGTGCGTGAGGCAATTATGTTAACCGCTTTCAGGTTTGATCTTAAAAAAGATTAGTGGAGTTGATTTAACAAGTAAACGTACACTTGTTTTCTTGTTTCCGAAAGGGTAAGTAGGGACTGTGCTTTATTAGGAGTATAATTTATTATTCTGAGACAAGTCGTAATACGCAACTAGAAATTTATTTTGTCTAACCTCGTTCATAGCTTCCGAAATCATGACCAGAAAAGTATCTAACTGTAGAGTCATTACAATATGCTGTATGCTAGTGACTTTTTCAGAAATGTTAATCCTGGATCTAAAATGAATATTTTAATGAACCATTCAACCTCTTCTTTCATAAATATTGCAGCGCCCAGTTCTGGTGTGTACGTTATTTCATTACTTCGATTACGATGGACAGATTCTTAGAATGATATCTTACTAAAATGCAAAACATCCAACAATGGATTTGAAGATGCAACAATCCAACGAAAACCAACAAGTCCAATACCTAAGCCATAATGCTACCACGGCTTTTAAGACCAAAAGCGACAACGAGTTTGACCTTTTTGATTTGCATATAAAGTTAGTTAACTAAGCTGGTTTGATAGTGGATGTACGAAGGCGCCATCGACCACCCAGATCACATCGCCATCCGCCACGAAAGCCTTATCTCAATAAACAATAAAATACATTAAGAGTGACATAATCATAGCAGAGCTTCAATAGAAATATACTTTTAAATCTCAGAAGTATGAATAATTTAGTTATATTATTTTTGTCAATAGTACAAGTCAGAAAGATATTGTTACTCTTAACAGACTTATACCAAATCAGACACTAAATACGGAAGAAAGATGATGATAAGTGGAAGAAAGAGGTGCAAAGCAAATTGAAAAATAGGTTAAAAACTTTGTTTTATAATAAGTTACGGTTTGTTCCTTAGCTGTAATAAAATACACTACAATTGATCGAAGGTTGACTCATAAACTTGAGCCGAAAGTAAATTCGTTCAAAACGGGCAATTCGATACCGACCTATGACATAATCGTCCAGCTTGGGATCAATGACCGGCAACGAATGAAAACCAAGAAACATTAAGGAACATACGATAATGTAGATATCGGACTACAATGGTATGGTATCAGGTGTGTTTTAAAGCACGAACGTACTTCGAATACATTGTAAAGTACCTGAGAAAAATAAAAAATAAAGTTGAATAAACACACATAATATTATCGCCCGCTTTGTCTTATAATATCTCATTCTCATCACAGGTATTTTAAGATGTTAGATAAAAATCGTAAATGAATGTTAATTTCAATATTTAAGCTTGCGTAGGATCAACAAATCATTCAGATGATATCTTGTGCGATCCAAAAACAACCATCTATTATCGATGGATCATAGTGACCTCTAACACAGGGCTCCACTGGGGCGATATTTAGTGGGCACGTATTGTTCAGTACAATGATAATTGTAGGTGGTGGCTAGAGTTTGTTTAAAATTGATTTCGGCTGTGATCGCCGGCTTTGATAGTTTCGTCGCATAACGTTATTATAAGGTATGACCGCTCTGGGCGGTACAATGCCGCACCTACAATGTCCTGACATCGAAATTGTTTTTAGGGTTACTCACCTGAATCCTTTTGAGATCATTTGCTTTGACCTGTACATAATGTAGACCGGTTAATACCCTTTAGTGTCAGAACTTGATTGCAATTGAATACTATAGCTAAGTACAGAGTAGTACCTTTGAGTACTACTCTGTACTTGTACTGTGTATTCACTAATTACAGTGAGAACTCTGTGAATAGTATTGAAGACACAGTTCTTCTTAAGATGCTACTGATGAACTCATAATAGAAGCTAGAAGCCAGCCCCAGGTGTCTAAGTAGGTGAAGCAATTGTGATATTATGTCACTCTAACTAAGACAAGGGAGATATCTAACACTCCATTTTATATCAATAAAAGTTAACAATAATAGACTGAACAGAACAAAGCGTAACAGTACAAGCACCTAAACATTTAATATCAGTGTTTCAATAATCGGTGGTAGCCAGCAAAATACTATTAAAGACCGTTGTGTAGTTTTGTTGTCATAATAAACCTCCAAGTCTCATTGTTTCTGTGAGAAATACTAGCAACAGGTAGGCGACAGCGACGATCTGGAGAGGGACGTCAAGAGGCACGGTGTGGCTCCCGAGATGGTGGATAAGAGCCGTCATAAGTCGGCGCGTTGTAGCCGAGTGCGCAAATAACGACAAATCGCAGCCCGATCACACTCCCGCGCATGCCTTCTTCCCCCTTTGGTACACCCGCCGCGTACTCCACAGTCACAATACTGATGTTCCGTTCGATCGACGCTACCCGATTCGCGTGCGCGCTGTTTTATGCTCACTTTTCTACAATCCTTTACCGTATTGTCCCTTGAACAGTGACAGGAGAAATATATGGGAAGGCGATACGATTTTTGTCTAGTGGCACTGCGTGGGGTACGCTTTCTGTAAAATGCATTGGGGTTTTTGCGACGAAATGCAATAAAATTGTTTGATGTACAAAAATTACAGATTGCTAAATGTTAACAAGTAGTCTTTGTGGATATTTGATTGATGATATTATGGAAAAAATTGAGGCTTTGAGTCATGGTGCCTAATTTTTTGCCTTATTATATGTTAAAATCACTGCCAAGGAAACTTTTTAATCCATACTAATATTATAAAGCTGAAGAGTTTGTTTGTTTGTTTGTTTGTTTGTTTGTTTGTTTGAACGCTAGGATCTCAGGAACTACTGGTTGGATTTCGGAAATTCTTTTACAGTTTGATAGTCCATCTATTGAGGATGGCTATAGGCTATATAACATCACGCTAAGGCGAATAGGAGCGGAGCAGCAATCAAGAATGTTTCGAAAACGGGGAATATTTTTAAACGTCTGAGAGCTTCCGAAGCGTACGCTGCGTAAATGGTTAAAGATACGTAAAAATTGTCTATTACAAAATTGTTTCTCTTAAAAAGTTCTAAAAAAAAGTCCGCGACAGCATATGGCTATCTTTTAAGGTTCGCTCACAATAACCTAATTTGTCTATCTCATAAGGTCCGCTCACAATATTTTAAAACTGAAGAGTTTGTTTGTGCTAGGATCTCAGAAACTACTGGTTGCCTTTCAAAAATTATTTTACAGTTTAATAGTCAATTTATTAAGGATGGTTAATGGCAATATAACATCACGCTAAAACGAATAGGGGTGGAGCAGCCATGAATAATGTTTTGAGAACAAGGAAAATTTCTTTCCTTTCAGAGCTTCTATTGCGTACACTGCGTAAATGGTTAACGTTACGTATAAATAGTGTATTATAAAATTGTTCCTCTTAAAAAGTTATCAAAAAAAGTCCTTAGCAGCATATGCCTATCTTTTACGGTTCGCTTACAATAACCCTCATATGTAATAAGTTTTACAATACGAGCGAGGCGACGACGGCAGTAATCGTGGTCTGCAGTGGTAGCCAGTCAAGTGAACGATAAAAACCGGTCAAGTGCGAGTCGGATCCGTACCAAAAAATGACGGGTGGAAGTAAATGCGACGGGAAACTTTACATGTAAATACTACGCCTCTCTCCTTCTCACTGTCATGTGACGCAAACGAAGTTGTGCGGGTCAGCTCTAATGAACATAAGCGACAGGAAACATTATATCACTAAATATTTATACCACACTTCTCTCTTTCTCACTCCCCTGTGACGCAAACGAAGTTGCGCGGGTCAGCTAGTACCTAGTATAATACTAGTGAGTTTGCCTTTGAAGACAAAACTGGAGCACTGAATAGTAATAATACCGTTTTATGGCACAGTTAAAAAGACTGTTGATTATTATTAAAATTTTAAAATATCTTCAGCCGCGTTATACTTACACCAAAACCCCTCAAAATTTATATCCAATTCATTGGGAAGTTTTCAAAACAATACCTTCTTAGTGGTCAACAACAAGTCACATATAAAGGCAGATGCCTTTATATGTAACTTGTTTAAGTAAAAACCTATTGAATTAAATACGACTCTAGATAAACAATACGAAATCTATAGAATAGACTCTTATTCACCTGCTGCAAAGTTCTATCGCCAAACTTTATATGCACAATTTTCGCAGAAGAGATAATTTTCCTTCACAAGACCTATTAACTTAGCGAACAATATAGCTCACAATTACAAGTCAGGTGACGATGATAAATGGGTTTCCTCGGGGAAAGGACACACGCAGCGCATTGTATTCTCGCGAAGACTTCCACGCGTTCAAAGCTCCATCATAACCAGACCTTTCTTACCTCTCTCTACTTTACAAAATCGCTAATAACTGTGAGAACTTGCGCTTAACTGTTAAGGGTCCTCTTTTGTGGTCGACGAATATTTCAGTATTGTCTCACCTTTGCGGTATATCATTGCCAATTATCTTCGAAAGCGATACCAAGATGAATGAGTTATAATTGTATTTTGTAGGTACAATTTGTGTGATATAGTGTGATAGTTGGTTCAGTCAAGCGTCGTTGTTTATGGTTCCTAAGTCATGGGGGCGATTCCATAGGCTGAATAACGTATAAGTAAATGTTTGGGCATATTGTTCTAAGACCGGTTGAGGCGGAAACGCCGCGGTGGGTTGTAACATTACTTATACATGCGTCGTCTCACTTTAGCAATCAGCATTAATCAACACGATATGCTCTCTTGTCTCTGCAGTTCCAGTATTGATTTGTATGTTCCGAGACTAGAAGAACTGTTTGTCTTCTTGTCGGAAATAATGTCTAGCCTGTCAGCAGCGCTCGATGAGAGTTGTGTTGTGTAGACAAGTTAAATGGTTACCTAGTACTTAGAAACTGTAGTAGCTTAACGAGAAGTTATATTGATTACTTTCATTAATAACTCTAGTTGCGTAAGCACTAAATAGATCAAATCTGGGCAACTGTTGATAGAATATTTGTGAAACATCTTGCAAAAACTTGCTGCAATGATTGTCAGTTGAAAACAGTTTTTAAACGAAATCATAGTCCAATCAAAAAGAGGATTATGGTTTTTCTTATTTAAATGATAATAGCCTCTTAAATTAGTCTAAAGTACAGGTACAGCTACAAAACAGGTACAAAAGTACAGGTACAAAATAATGCACAATAACAATCCTTTGTGGGAGACTGGTATCCACACTAGGAAACCCTGTCTCACTGGGTAGGGAATACATTATTTTAACAGGTATTAAAAAAAATATTTTAGAATAGGTATGTGTAAATTATTTTCAATGTTTTTCATATTTCAGAGAGTGCTAAGAGAAAGTGGCCATGTGTTACTTCATTGTCCGCATGTCGACATGAACACGTCGTGATGGCTTATCTCCAAAAAACTCGAGGACCATGTAAACCACCTTCGTTTATCAGCGGCTACAAGGCGCATGGGTACAACGTGTCTGTCGCGTAAACCCGCCATGTTTCATTCTCTCGCATTCAGCATCGATACCATAATAAAACCCAACAAGATTGAGTAATAAAAAGTAATTTATTTGATTGTAATTTCAAAACACAAAGTGGGCCTCATTTTGTAATATATTTTTTATCTTTGTGGTTTTGTGTTTCTCGCCTTACGGAGCACGTCCTGCGTCGACCTGCCTGCGGATGATTCGTTGCGAGCGCTCAATAAATTTAAACTGTATCTTTTACTCGATTCAATTTCGATAGCGATACATAACGGTCTTTACCACAAAAATAGACATTACTGATACCACAACTTATAACTTAGTTTCATATTGTGGGCCCATAACCTGTTAGTGGCATACTCTAATGTGATTATCATTTTGAAATCTGAAGAGCTTATACAACCTTTCACCACCGCATTAAAATGTGCATATCTATTACAAGCAACAATATCTCGGCATCTCTAAATTACATCTCTTAAAAGGTGTGAGAAGTATAGCTGCATATATAATAAATGCTAACGGAAGCCGATGGCTCGAAGTGTTAAAGGCTCAGCAGCAGCGTTCTCGGCTACAATACGCGCAACTCTGATATTATCACCGAACCAATCAATTTGATCCCTCATAAAAAGTTTTGGTATGCATCCAGAGAGTATAATACACCAGCAGCGGATCGCCAGTATCGGACTCTCGATCCGTGGCTCGCTGGTAGCCAGACTTTTCATATATTTTATGTGAAAAGGATATGGGTATTGTTGTGAGACGCCCTACTGTGCGCGCAACGTAAACACTTGAAATTACAAGTTAGCTCGGACGGTCGCTTCGTACTCGGAAAAATGCGCTTCCAATCTTACGCTCGATGAAAATAAAAATATTGTCTGCGCGGTGTGTGTGGCACCTGGTCACTTGCGCCGGTTTGCACACTGATCTGAATATAAGGTGCATCGATCAATATTATGTTTCATACCGTGAAATTGAATTACGAATAGAAATATGGTAATTTACTGGATGACGTTTTTCTTGTGATAGTCTTGTTCATAGTCATTCGGAGTTATAGAGTTACTGGAATAGCGTCAGTCTCTTTAAAAGTAATTGGTAACAAATAGGTTTTTTTTTTAATCTTAAGCACGCCAATTTTACGTCGCCAGCCAGATGGAAAGCCGGTGGCGCATCTAGCGATTGGGGGCCACTCTCACAGTCCGTAAGACTTCTGACAGTGGTCCTCAAGTTGGTACGTGTTAAATTTTATTTTGATTAGCCCTAGGTAGATATAAATACATTTTATTACGACTTTATCAAGATGTTATGCAGTTTAGTGAGTTTGATTTCAAAACCTAAAATTTGTATTGGATTTTATATTTATTTTTCCGAAGTTTTCGATGTCCAAATTTTTAACCGATCATGGTACTTAAAACCGTCATAACTTTTATTACCGAGTCATTTAGAACTTATAAAATACGTGCAATTGAGGTAGACATAAATTGAAACCCAAACAAAATAAAAGTGAACAATTTAAATAAATTAAGGATTTGCGACATAATGTTGCAGTGTTGTTTAAATATTTTGCGAGCGATCGTAAAACGAAAAACGGCACAATAAATATTGTGACTTTTGTGTTCTGATTATGTTTATTTTTATGTCATAATGTTAATAAAACTTCAGGCTCAGTATCAACGGTCAAGACAATGTAATAATATTGACTGGCCTCTCGGTATAGTGGTTGGAGTACTTGACTTGACACGGGAGGTCGTAGGTTCAACTCCCAAACTAATAATATGCCTCTTCACTATTCGCTTGAAGAACCCCAAATTATAAGAGAAGAGAAACACGTGCGCTGGCAAAGAATTTAAATTTTCTTTTGGTTGTGTTAGGGTAACGAATATGATGAAGACGAAAAGCTTTTCAAAGCACTCCTTCTGGTAGGTTTTGTTAAAAGCGGCCAATGATATTTGGTTTCAAATAACGTGATGATTTGGCCGGATACAGTTAATAACAACGTCAAACTATAAAGCGAATACATTAATGATGTTCATTATGTTAAAATTAAATGTATTTTGGAAACCAAAATCGTGACACAATTTTTGCGTCACATCATAACCGAAAAACGAAATTAGCGGTGATATTGGGGTAAGATAGTTTTTCTTTCTAATAAATTATTTATTTAAAAGCTTAGTTACCCAATTTTATCTGAGTATAACACAAAACTACCACATTCTCTGAATCCTTTAGTGTTATATTGTGAGCAAGGAGCGGCAAGCTCGCGCCTCGATCTCGAGTGGCTCAGCGGCCGAGAGGTGCGAGATGTTTCACAGCGGATATAAATAAAAGAAGGTTGTCCCCGAGGACCGCGGCCCATAATGTGCAGCGTGTTCCACACTGGACCGACGAATACACATTTTATATTTATTTAATACTAGCTGAACCCGCAACTTCGTTTACGTCACATAAGGTGAATGAAAGGAGAGGTATTTCTTCATCAGACTCATCAAGGAGCTGGTGAAACTGCCCTGTTTGCTAAATCATAAAAGAGCTAAGAGATTCAGTCTATTCTAAAATAATTAAAATAATTAATAATAATAAATAATTGTTTTCACAATAGCCCCTAATCATTAAGCTCTTTTATGATTAAGCCAACACCGCCAGTTTAGATTTACCGATTTAGATTGACACGCTTCTGGGAAGTCGAGAGTGATCCCAGGAGTTCCCAGGCGGTTCAGTAGTTTAGGTGAGGGTATATAATTTGTCCTGGAGTCAATAATGCAAATACTACAGAGTATTATTATTTTTATTTCAATTCCACAATATTAAAACTTATATCTAACTTAAAAACTAGGTACTCATCCGAATCCTTCAGGGATGGGACTTCCTTCCTTCAGGAATATGTACAATATAAGAATATGGCTCTACGCATATATTATTCATAAATAGCTGCCTTACGGGTATAGGCAGGGTTTTTAAACAAAGACTTGGAAGCTCATTCTGAAAAGAACAAACATTATATTTTATATACACCCTCTTCAACCATAGATTTCCCTAAACTTTCCCTTATATTATTTTTAACCCCATTTTAAAACATTTAGTATACAAAGAACATTACCCCCTTTTCTAAATTTCACAAACGCCTGCCTGATAAAATAAATTTACTTAAAATATACTTTTTTACATAAAAATTACCCACAATTAATTTACTTAATAAAATTGATGATTGATGCTTACCAGAGCTTCCGTTTTCACAAATATAAAAATTTAGTTAAATACTTGGGCTATTAAGCCACTCACTGATTATTTCAGTGGAAATATATTTTACAGAATAATTTACTTTGATGTAAATTTTCTTCGACAGTATGAAGTAAAATAAAAAATTTAGTTAGTTCCTGATTTTTTTTTATTCTACTAATGCGCACGCCTATATATAGCTTACATCCCACCATATCTCCTTCCATCAAATATCCCTACTATGACACTATTAAGGACACACCCCTTATACCGACCTAAGTATAACCATTATACCTACGCTTAATAGCGCCTAATAAACTAATTACAGCAAATCTATGATTTACGCCACAATATCCCCTCCCCAAGAGAAAATTTTGTCCCTATAGACAAAATTTAAGAATACTAATTCAATTTAAAAAATTTGAATTAGTATATAACAATCAATCTATAACAACTGTATTACTTAGATAATGTCTCCCAAAAATAAATAATTTAAATATTCCAATAGAGTAACTCTGATGGTGTTCACAAGATAGATAGAAGAAAAGACGTATTTAAGGCTTAATATTAAGAAATCCAGGTAATACGAACCGCCTGAATGTAATATAGAATATGGCTTAAATTGAAGACTGAGATTTCTATAACCGTCTCAGAGAAGAAAATTTATATAACAACATATACAACGATGTAATAACATTGTATATGTCTATATAACTGAATGCAATATATTTGCATATGATAAGCAAGCCTTTAAGAGCTTCCTATAGTACCACGTAAATCTGCGAGGGCAAGCTTACCGCTTCCGAGTGGCAGTATTTACTACAAAAAACCAAGAAACAGAAATATAGCACTGAATACACCTACAGAATCATCCTACCAGAATTCTAACCACAAATATACAAACAACCCAGAAAAAAAATCACATTTACCAACCTTAACATTTCACTGAAATCCAAATCCAATATGTAATAACGTTTTCAAAACGTATGCATCACTATTAACATAATGCATGTGCATAAAACTTTCATAACTTTGTAATTCTTAATACTTTGTAATTTTATAAACTCACGGCACGTACACAACTTTCACATAACATGACAATGAATTCACAATGTGACCTCAAGCTTAACAATATTTCGAGGTACCCTCATAAATTTTCACAATTATTCATAAGGTCTCTTACACACTGACTTAAGTTTCTCGTGTATGTTTGACTGTCCGCGACAACATCCTAAAGTAAATTAACGTTCATTTTTAAATAACTGACCTGACATTGTTATTCTTGTCTTACTTACTTCAATTTAACTTGATAAAAATTTAAAAATAACATGAAGTTACTTTTGTTCTAGAATAGGGGAAAGAATTTTTTTTTTATATATGCAAAGTACCTACTGACTATTTCAACTTTCATAACTCACCGGACTCACCCATTCCTTGACTAATGTGCCTTTCATACTCTCATATTCACACCTTTCATATATTCATACATCTCATACAATTCCCGCTCATAAAATACTCATGCACACTTGTGTCATCAATACAATCACATGATGACGCAATTCTTATATACAAGAGAATTTAGCTTAAATTTTACACTAAATCTCAACACTATTCATTAAAACCGTATCCTGTCCTTACACTTGTGGAATTATGTGATGAAATGCAGTCTGTAAGAACCCTAACGATATTCACATGATATTCACAACTACCCATACTTAGGAGAAAAAAAAAATGATACTACGATTTACATAGAAAATAATTATTTTTAGTTATGAAGTTAATTTATTGAATTATTTTATGCAGATTGTAATCAATTATTCTTTGTAATTATATATTTTAAATATTCGTATTGCTAACTATTACACAGCATTATTGGAATGGTTTTAATGACGAATATTTGTTACCTACCCCAAATTTCTTTTTATATTACTAAGGTGGCTATCGATATAGAAAATATATAACTTTATGAAGGTGGCAAACAAACATACGGCCCACCAGAAGGACTGGCGGTCACCGCAGCCTATGAACATTTGCCTTACCATAGGCGACAAACTCATGCTGCCGACCGTGTAAAACCCTTTTACGACCCTTTTTAAAGAACCCCATACTATTTTTGCCGTAGAAACCGGCTCAAAACTTCGAATAACTACTTCATACGTTAATTATTTTTTATTGAGCAAGAAATATCTAATTTTATTGATATCCATATTAAACGGCTCTGGTAAGCACCGAATCACTCACAATTATTAAGACACAAATCACTTTCTCTATTCACATAGAACTACAATATCATTCAGATTTTCCTGAAACAATACACAAATTATATAAAACAAAACCTACCGTGACTGGTTTGCATTAGATATCTTTAAAACATTAACAACAATTTTACTTCTACAATAAGGTTCGTAACAATTTTATTAATGTGGGTATATTTTTTGCGTTAAATTTATTACAAGGAATATTAAAAACAATGAGGGTAGAATTTTTTCCTTATGATGAACAATACAAAATATGAATATGACTATAAGCCAACATTTATATAATAAAAGATATTCTACTATTACAGTTTGAAATAAAATAAAAAAACTGCAATTAAATTTGGGGACAAGCTACGTTAATAAAATTGATGTTAGAGAATTTTCCAATTTCGGAATACCCGTTTAGACAAAAAAATTATGTGAAATGCAAAATAAAATGATCGAATTTCGGGCATCCAGACTAGCATAGGCCAAGGGCGTCTAATCCTTGAAGTAGCACGAATTTCGGGGGAGGCTACCTGCTAGCGGAAAACACCTTACAATAAAAATTATTAATTATATAGGAGTCACTAGACCCAGCAAATCTGTAATACCCAAATAAGCTATCAACTCCAGGACAATTAATTAAGTTCGGGCGCCATGACACACTTCTGGGAAGTCGAGAGTGATCCCAGGAGTTCCCAGGCGGTTCAGTAGTTTAGGTGAGGGTATATAATTTGTCCTGGAGTCAATAATGCAAATACTACAGAGTATTATTATTTTTATTTCAATTCCACAATATTAAAACTTATATCTAACTTAAAAACTAGGTACTCATCCGAATCCTTCAGGGATGGGACTTCCTTCCTTCAGGAATATGTACAATATAAGAATATGGCTCTACGCATATATTATTCATAAATAGCTGCCTTACGGGTATAGGCAGGGTTTTTAAACAAAGACTTGGAAGCTCATTCTGAAAAGAACAAACATTATATTTTATATACACCCTCTTCAACCATAGATTTCCCTAAACTTTCCCTTATATTATTTTTAACCCCATTTTAAAACATTTAGTATACAAAGAACATTACCCCCTTTTCTAAATTTCACAAACGCCTGCCTGATAAAATAAATTTACTTAAAATATACTTTTTTACATAAAAATTACCCACAATTAATTTACTTAATAAAATTGATGATTGATGCTTACCAGAGCTTCCGTTTTCACAAATATAAAAATTTAGTTAAATACTTGGGCTATTAAGCCACTCACTGATTATTTCAGTGGAAATATATTTTACAGAATAATTTACTTTGATGTAAATTTTCTTCGACAGTATGAAGTAAAATAAAAAATTTAGTTAGTTCCTGATTTTTTTTTATTCTACTAATGCGCACGCCTATATATAGCTTACATCCCACCATATCTCCTTCCATCAAATATCCCTACTATGACACTATTAAGGACACACCCCTTATACCGACCTAAGTATAACCATTATACCTACGCTTAATAGCGCCTAATAAACTAATTACAGCAAATCTATGATTTACGCCACAAGATTTATTTTTAGACTCATATGTTTTATGATATATGATTCTTTAAAGTGATATAACTTTTTTATTTATAAACCTCAACACAATAAATAAAACCGCATTGCTGAGATTAGCGTGCACAAACGGATAGACAAACAGATATACAGATATACAGACATACAGACAAACAGACAAACAGACAAAAATTCTAAAAATCATTGTTTTGGGTTCTATTGCGTATTTTTCTTATTTATCTTCCATGTACAGACAGTGACCTGTTGCGATTTTATTATATGTATTGACTAGTTGTTCCGCGCAACTTCGTTTATGTCACATAAGAGAGGGAGAGAGAGAGAAGTGTATTTATTAATCAAGCTCTAAAAAGTTTGCTTTATCATGAAAGAGCTAGAGGTCTATTATAAAATAATTCCATTAAGGTTTGCTCCATACAAATAAATAAATTAAACAATATTGTTGAAAATTCTCACACAACATATTATTATGAAGTTTTAATATTGTGGGTTTTCTTATCGTTCAGTATTCATTCAACGTTCACTATACCTAAGTAGAATTCTAGGGTTCGTTTGTTAATAAGGGCCATTCTAAACTGAAGTTCTAACAAGACAAATTTTGCACGCTCCTTTGAGCCTGATGAATAAATATACCTTTCTATCTCTCATAAGTGACATAAAAGAAGTTGCGAAAAAATGTAATGTGCCTTGTAATACGGCAATGGGCTTCCACGAAATAATGTAGCCTCACTGCCAGCCTCTTTACTTGATGGATTGGTTCAAAGTCTTGTCATCATATTTTTGTCTTCGATTCTTTTCGGTAGGAATTTTGAATATATTTACTTCATTTAGTACTTACTTCGAAACTGTTTAAATACGTCGCTAACTTACGTTGAAAGCGTTATGGGCAGCTAGAATATATTCAGGTACAAGTAGCCGCTACCTATTACGAGGGAGAAAATATTTTTAGCGTTTGCGTACGTGTCGTACATTTACTTATTATGCCTTACTATTATGTCACACCAGTCAACCAAGGAAGGGTTAAGTATAAATAAAATAAAATGTATTTTTTGATAAATTAATTTAAACAGTGAAACATCAAGGTCCCAAGTGGAACACAATAAAGCTCGCACGATTAGGCGTCTCCCCGCACTCCCCGCCGCCACACGCGCGCCTTCCAAATAAAAGTGCTGCGTTGTCGCGCGCCAGAATTACGACGCGATCCCTTTTTATTATCTCTTTTTAGGGTTCCGTAGCCAATGGATAAAAACGAGATCTTGTTACTGAGATTCTGCTGTCCGTCTGTCGGTCACCAGGCTGCATCTCTTGAACCATGATGACTAGACAGTTTAAATTTTTACGATTATGTATTTCTGTGGCATTGTTATACATAAGTTATAACCGCCTGGGTCGGGAACGCGAGTGCAGCACCTTTGTTGTTGCAAACGTCCATAGGCCATACGGTAACTAACCGTAGGTGAAACCGTTAGCTTGTCTGCCACGTTAGTTGTATGAAAAAACATCAAACACCAAAAAAACTCAATAAAACAAATATTGAAGACGGGCAAATAACAAACGTGAGGTTTTACCGTTAGATACCCTACTCAAAGTTAAGCACTACAACAGATGTTAATTAGATTTATGGTACGGAACCCTTAGTGCACCAGTCCGATTGGCACTTGGCAAGTTTTTTAATTCAATTTTACGATAAGGCCGCGTACACGTCGGAGAGTATGTCTTGGTCACTCGGTCCGCACCGCGGATAATGTCACTAGCTTGTGACGACAAAAAGTAAATCTACTGATTAACATGAATGTACGTCTGTTGGTACTGATTTAGAACATACTTGACTGTAATGGTGCTGTTGCTAGTTTCATTTCCCTTCACAAGTTTGGCCTGTGACGATATTATTAAGTTAATCCATAACAAAATAACGGGTCTTGGACAGTATTTGTATTTTTTAAATATTATTAAGTATGTAAAGGAATAGAATTGATGATATAAGCATTTCAAAAAATGTTGACCCTAAAAGTGGTTACAAAAACAGAAAATAAATATGCAATAACGCTTCTATTACTTTTGTGTGTGAAACCACGCGTAGCGTCAAAAATTTGAAAATTGCTCGTCTAACAATATGTAAAGCATTTATAAAAATATCACAAAATTTCAACACAAGATCAATCCTGGTCGCGATTATTTCTCATGCAAAGTTTGATTTGAATTTATTCAAAAGAATTTCAGTATTATAAATTTATTGGTTGCAATGTAACCTAGACCTACCGAGGTCCTTGGAGCTAGCCACGTCTGCATGTGGTGCCTCTCTCAAACTCGATAAAAACCCCTGTATGTACCTTCCCGCCTCACAAGCTTTTTTTAACGTGAGGAAATTCCTACGTGGATGCTATGCCGGACTCCTACCGACTAAAACCACTCGAATCCTACCTAACAGCCTATGGTTGGGAGCCCCGGCTAAGCCCTTTGAAGGATGCCCCAGGACCCCATCTCACCAAGCTGGCTTGGTATAGTAGTAACCCTTCCAAAGAGAAATTGGTAAGGAGGGTTCGTTCTGCAGAGGAATGGCTACTTTGATATAATTATTAATCATGTGTTCTAACATATGAATTGTCTGAAGTTTAAGCCCACAGGAACTTTAAGACGTAAAAGACATTATTTAATTTTTAGAGGGTGTGAAGTTCAGCGCTTCAACTAGATTATTATACGAACCCATTTACGATTCAATCGGGCCCGAGATCGCTTGGTATATACTTATTATAATCAGTATTTTTTTTATTATAATCAGTAACCTTAAAGGATCTCTAATTCGAATAACTGTCAATAAACCGGTTGCTACGAATTGAACCGAATTTATACAATCCTTGTAACCGAACCAGTTTGAAACCCAAAAGTACCGGTTCATAAGTAGTGCTTATCTAATTGACAAAATGTAGTGAACGAGCTCTATACCAGCTATTCATCAGTGATATAGTCAGCAGGATGAATTTAGTAGTAGCGTAGATTTGCTGAAACAAATATACCTACTGGCAGATTAACAATTATATAATAATAAGCCCACCACAATAAACAATAGTAGATTACTCCTATTATGTAAACAACACCTTCTAGTATGTCTAACAAAATTTAATTAATTAAAGTGAACAAAAAAAATCATTTCACATTCCCTCGATCCGTCAATCATACCGCACTAGGGTCAAAGTTTATTCATCTGATTGTAAGGTAGGAATTACGAATCCAACTCCTCAGGAAGAAGGATATAAGTAATAAGATGGGTCCTGCGTCTTCATAGTGTTCGGCAAAGAGTTATCCCTCAATTGGTGAAGTGTTATTTCTTCGTATTCGAGAGTAAAGTGTTATGACTCGATGTGAAACGAAAAATTCGAAAGGAAATGGATTTTTTGTCTCGTTGTGAATTGGATTTTATGAATTTCACTGCTACCAAGTGTGAGTGAACTCGCACTGGATTTTTTTATGACCAATTGTAGTCTAATAAGAGATGTACTTACAGAATACTTTAGACTACATGCAAGAGAATTTTCAAAGTAAATGATAAGAAAAACAGACACTTCAACCTATTATTTGTATGTAGATGTTCTCGTGTCGTGTACATACTCGACGCAAGCCAACGCGCCTTTCGATTCACTCCCGCCTCATTTGCATACAAGCTACGATTTGTGTATTGTTAATTAGAGCAACGCAAACAGGTTCCGAATAATGCAGCCTTCCAACCGGTCTATGCTCTCTACTCCCATTATTATAGTCCATCTTTTATTTAAATAGCAATTGATTACACAAGCCAATTCCATACATTAAACAATCGCAGATAATTAACACTCAATGTTAATTTTGTCAATATTGATTTATTAAAGCCTTTATTCAACCTGTTTTTGTTTTGTTGGTCTCGATTGTAATAGTTACTTATGTAATGTTGTATAGCGATTCGATCTGTCGAACAAAAGACATCAACGCTCTTGGTGTGTGTTTTTTTGTTAATGCGTGAGTAATCGTTTTCTACGTGTACTGCTTTTGGAGATCAAAATAACAGTTATAGAATAAACAATTTATTCATACACTAAAATATAGTATTGATATAAAAAATCTCCAACTTTGGTCTTTGAAAGCCTGATCGAATAATTAGGACTATATACATTTGGATAGTCCTAATTATTCAATTCATAAAAGTATCCGTGTGTATTACACGGATACTTTTTTAACCGAGGGACTCGACAAGGCAAATAAGGGCGATTGATCTACCTTACGTAGTTTAAGCAGATAAGAGCACTACAAGAAAAAAAAAAATTAACAAAAAAGAAACCGACTTCAAACAAAACTAAAAACTGAAAAATAAAATTAACTTGGCATAAAGTTAGTATATTCTGATTTATCAGATATCATTAAATATAATACAGAAATCGGTGCCCAGTACTGCACAGTAAAACTATGTAGACTTAGGTAGGCATTATTAAGCTCTCTCATAGTCATATTGGCACCGACTTCAGTATTATATTTAATGATATCTGATAAATCAGAATATACTAACTTTATGCCAAGTTAATTTTATTTTTCAGTTTTTAGTTTTGTTTGAAGTCGGTTTCTTTTTTGTTAAATTTTTTTATTTCACTAATTTTAGTGACGTGTAGACTGAAAATCTATCTACCTAGGTGTAAAGTTCTCGACAGTACAAATTTATCAAGCCCAAACACAAGGTAACTGCTGTTTATCGTTAGGGAATTCTCTGCACTGTCTTTCGTCTCCATCATCAGATCGACTCCAGACCTTCATTAAGTTGTACTACTTTAAAGCCTTTCACAAAAAAAAAATACAAACGCCCAAGATGCCCCTACAATTTTTAAAAGTTACCTTCGATTTCTCCAGGATGCCATCATCAGATCCTGACTTCCTTAAAATGGGACCACCTTGGAAGTATCTATTTACGAACGAAAAAAAAAATTTCAAATCGGTCCATAAACGACGGAGTTCTGCGCGAACAAACATAAAAAAAAATATATATACGGTCGAATTGAGTAACCTCCTCCTTTTTAAAGTCGGTTAAAAGGGAAAATTCTTAAAAAATCCCTACATAAACTCGTCAGGAAGGATAGTGTGGTTTAGTATATCAAATTCTTTTTGTGACCAAACTTTCTTTACAGATAGCCTTTTTCACCTTTACAATTTTAGTATGGTAAAGATATACATTGAAACACATACTTCAAGCTATCAAGCACTAGACAACGATATCAGCGCTGCGACCAAGTGATACAATACCTCGCTAGAACAATGTTACAGGGCGATCATAAATTCGTCCTAAAAACAGCGCGGCGGGTCGCTCGCTTGCTTACTCGCTTGAAACACTCCACGACGCTTTTTATTGTCAAAACCCATACCCGATGTAGCCTTCCCCAGATAACTTTATTGTTATTTACATCACTGAATTATCATTCCGATAGCCCTTGTTTTACATTCGAGTAACGTCATGTCACAACGTATCTAAATTGCTTAATTGGAAAGCCTCAGAGAAGCGCTCGTGGCCCCGCGGACTCAGTGTTCTGTAAACGATCACTGCAGTAAGCAACTTTCACTATGGCTGGTCCATGGATGGGTGACCATCCATGTGATCACTTTGTGACATTTATTTGAGCGCTTCCGTGCTTCAGAAGGCACGTTAAGCCGTTGGTCCCGGTTGCCAGTAAAATGGCAGTCGTTAAGCTAAGTTGAAGGCTTTATTTCAACAGCAGGCAGTCACAACCTGCGCCTGTCCATTTAAACACGGCAATACGGCTCACCACCTATTACGTGGGACAAATTATACGAAGGTGAAACGTGGGCATATAATATGCCTCGGCCTACCCCTTCGGGGAAAAAGGCGTGACCATATGTATGTATGTATATAAATTATCATTCCGATAGCCCTTGTTTTACATTCGAGTAACGTCATGACACAACGTATCTAAATTGCTTAATTGGAAAGTCTTAGAGAGAGGGCGCTCAGATAACAGATATAAATATGTGTAGTATATTAGTGAAGCCTGACCTTACAATAATTGACTTCCCACAAATTATACTCGATGAAGGCTATTATTTTATCTGTATTATAAAACCGTCAAATAAACTAATCTTGTTTATGTTTGGAAAGTAATGCAAACTTGTAATTGATATCAACGTATGTAAATGTTGTTTAGCTCTGTCTCACAGTGATAACTTAAAAGTTTAAATCGATTTTAATTTAGAAAAGTGTATATTTTAAAATAATTTACTAATAGTGACGTGGTATTCGTTAACCAAGTAGGAGATGTTATGGGCAGTTTGAACAATATCAACAGCATTACCCGTTTGCGATAAGTTGGGGCATGCTTGGGAACACACCCTCCCCTAGCCCAAAGCGTGCCTCATTTAAGTATTGATCACAAATAGTAGACATACTCAGTTCCTGTTGCCTTCACCTCTCATAGAAGTGGTATAGTACTCCCTCTTCCCACCCTTAAAGAAGCGGGATGACACTCGAACTCCCCAATCAGTTGTATAGAACCCAGGCCCGCAGGAAGAGCCCGCGATGGTGGACAAAGTCTGTCGGGATATTCTTCCGAGGTGCACTCGGGACTCCTGGTCTTAGACAGATGACAAGACACCATGTGGTTTAGTCAATAGAAGTACGGCATGTCATCTATGAGGATTTTCACATGAAAAAAGAAGAAACCTATGATGAAAAGGAGTACGACAAAATTGAACTGAGAACTTGTCCTTTTATGCGTAAAAAAAAAAACTATGTAACAATGATGAATAAAGCATTCAAATAGTTATGCTTACGAATACTATTCATCTTGTTGAAACATTTTAACATACATACACATATGCAGGCAAAATACATTAAACAATCAGTGATTTGTACATACACAAATTACACATTTAACGAAGAACACACATCTCTAGAAATTTTACAAAAATAGAAATCACTTATTCCTTTCGAGAGGTTCCGCTGCATGCGCTGCGTAAATGGTTCAAATTATGTAGCAATCGTGTATGACATAACTGAATATTCTTAAAAAATGTCTAAAAGACGTCTGCCATGTCAAATGTAACAATAATTTCCTTTGAATGAAAATCAAATTTGTTCTAAAATAGTAAATCGTTGTTTTCTGTAGCTGGTATTGACCAGCGACAGAAAACAACGATTCGCGGGCGGAGCCACAAGCTTCTGCTAGTTGTGTATAAAAAGAAAACCAAATCTATTTAAAAATGTCATCACAAAAATAATACAGAACTTCTTATATTTTCGTAGAATAACATTACTATAGCCATTCACCAAATGCTATTACAATTTTATGTAGTACAAGCGAAGAACCGTTGAGGCTATTTCATAAGAGTTAGCAGTTGTGTCGGAACATGGCTACGTGTCTTGCGGTGCGGCCGGATGCACACTGAAGACACCAATATGCGATATATTGCTGCCATCAAATCGCAATAAAAGATGAATCGATTACCTGGGGGCCGAGTCTGCTATTGCAATCGCATCAGAATAGAATAGATATCGTAGCAAAATAGAAGCTCATCGGTACAATTTGACAGTTTTCGTATTCGCTAACTCGATAGCTTCTATCTTGTTTCTATTGAAGTGCGATTATGGTCGACCGATGGTCTCTCGATAGAATCGCCAGTGTATTTGACATTTATGCGTAGTCTGCTAATATTGATGGGATTTGTTTTGGAAGTCGCGTAATTACCTAATGTTTGACAGCTAGAAATAGAAAGTGCGAGGCTGGTTATTTTCGTTCGGTATACATACAATGGGTATTATTGTTTAAATTAATCAATTTGCAGATAAACTAAATAGAAGCAAGTTTACAATTTACATCAAAATGATGAAGATTGATTAATTGTAAGACATTTTATCCGAAGCAGACTTTATTTATTTCACTCATACATTGGATGGTCGTAGTGCTATAATAAGTCTCCAAAAAGTGAATTTAGAGCTGTGAGTGAGCCATTGTCGCAGGGTCAATGAACTTTATTAGTTATAGATACATAGATGGCAATTATTCCAAGTAGCCAACTCAACAAGATCAGCAAAATAGTATGAAGACATGTATGCAATTGACATGCATCTATTTTCTGTAAGTACTGTCCAATATTCTTTACAATCACTCATATCTAAAATACAAGTCACATTTCTAATAGGTACTTACAGTAGGTAGGTAGTTATTATTGTTTTAGTACATAGGTACTTACCTATGTACACTCAATTCCCAATATACTTAATGGTTTTTTACAGTTTTTATGAACATTTAAAATACTCAGTTTACCCGGGTGCACAGCATATTTTCACCGTTTCACCCACATAGCTCCTGTTCTCAAGGGAATATGGGCCTAAAATATAGCCTATGTTCACCGGGAAGAGTCTAGCTTCCCAACACTGAAAGAATTTATTAATCGGTCCAGAAGTTTTGGAGCCTATTCCGATGCAAACAAACAAACATCCTAATCTTTCCTCATACCTAATAATAGTGGTATAGAGACTGCAGGTTTTAAATTATATAAGCATCCCTAATGACTTATATACCTATAAACTCTTAAGAAACTGAAAGAAGTCAGGTGTTAAATGGGAATATTAAAGTATACTTAGGTATAAATAAAAAATCAATCACTTTTTTAACTCTACTGTAGGGTACCATTCCAAGCAAACCCCACCTGTAAGTAGTGTTGATGGGAGTATGAGACTTCATTACTAATTGATCAATATTCTAACAGATCATTTAAATTCTGAGTTTACAAACTTTCTTCCGGTTCCAAATTTAAAGTAACTAGCAAGTACCTAGTGCACCAGTACACCGACGGACAAGGACTGGGTTGGTTGGAGAGCAGCCCGATGATAGTCACATTCACATCTAACAATGCTGATACAAAACTGGTCAACTCACAGTGCTCCTAATACCCTAATAAATGTGATCCAGATCATCAAGCTTGGTGAAGATGATTAAGCCCTTACCATTTTATTTTAATTGCAGATGTTTGCTGCGAGTACATTCATTACATTATGGTCTCAAAATAGCAGGGAAGATTGTTAATGCATGTTGTGCATGGCATGGCACTGTGTTATAAAACATCTGTAGTACTTCCTATCTCTCCTTTAGAAGAAGAACTCACAATGGCCATGGAAACATGAGGTGGGTAAATAAGAGTTGACAAAATTGGTAAAATTGTTTATTTAAATCAATGTTTGACACTTAAAATCACAGTCATTTAATATTTCTATCAGATAAATCTCATTTCCTTTTAACAACATTTTGAAATCACTTTTTAATGATCAATCATAATTCACAAGCTTGCAATAGCTGAAATAAAACTAATTGTATTGTAATCTATTTCAGGATACTCGAGTTGAAAATTGAAGTGTTAACCCTGATCTTCAAGCAGCGTGGCTATTACAATAGTATTTTTGGCAAGATGAAGATAATGTAAAAACAATAATTGTAAAATATGAATATTAAAAATATTTTTCCATATTTCATCATTTTTAATGTTTCCAAATCCAAAATAAGCTATCAAATAACCCTATTACAGTCTACCACTATGCTCAGACCTAGGCCTTACCCAATTTCATTTTGAGGAGGTATTAATAGAAATATTGTTGTTGGACATTCTCACACAACACCGTCTAGCCCAAACTAAGCTATAAACTTGTGCTATGGGATCTAGACGCCTGATAGACATACTTATATTTCTATATACATACTTATTATAGATAAATTACACCCAGACACAACAAAGCAATATGATCATCACACAGAGATTTGACCTGGGTGGGAATCGAACCCACAACCTCTGAATCCGTAGACGGAGTACCTGACTACACATTACAGTTACAGTTAGTATGTGAGTGGTTAGAGTAGTAACCACGAGGCCAGTCAAAGCAACAAATTGACATTAGTCTAGCTCTAGTGCATTGGTCATTGGAATCGAAGGCATGGCTTCTCATCATGGCAGGCTTGGATGGCCAAGATCTCTGTACATGCACATTACTCTTTCATAATCCAACATACTAGCTGTAGTTGACGGCTTTACCTGTGTCATACTATGAACCCATACATGCCAGTAAATACAAGATCTATTAAAATTATCACTGCTCAGCTTCCTCGAGTTTTAACAAAATGATAATAGCATATTTATTTTTACTATCCATCATATTATTTATCACACACGAGCACTAATAAAAGCTGTCTGTATTGAGATTGTTTGGCTATATCACATAGTTGCTGTGGAATACCGTGATTTCACAATGATGAAATAACTTTTTAAGTCCGTTGAGTAGTTACACTAGTGTTAATCAATTTAAAAACCAACTTCCATATGACAGAGTAGTTGTTTGTAGATAAAAACTTTCACTATTCACAATCTTGAGTTATCATGAGGTTATTGTTCAATATTTTTTCTGTAAAGATGTATTTGTAGAAGACTTGAATCTGCTGTTATATATGTATATGAAAATATACAGTCTCCTGTGTTTAATCTATGAATTTTAGCATCCAAAGCCCTTTCTTCAAAATGAAATTCATTGCTGGACCAGTTTTTTACATTTGAGTTTTGTCTCAAATTTCTATATAGTTCTTCCAACCGCGTCTCGGCAACCGTGGGGTCACCCGTTAGATGGACCGACGACCCTGGTAAAGGTCGTAGGCTGGGACTGAATGCAGAAGGCGCAGGACTGTGAATTGTGGCGTAAATTGGCAAAGGCCTACGTCAAGCAGTGGACTGCGATAGGCTGATTTGATTGATAGTTCTTCTGGATAACACTGTCACTCTTTGCTTTGAAGCCGTTTATAAAGTTCACGTTTGTTTATAGGTACAGTTCACAATTTTACATTGTAATTCTCTACAAAAGTCTCTTTTATGTAATTTAGGTACTGACTGACAAGAGTCAAAACAACAAAAATAAAGCCCTTGTCTCTGCTTTTGCGATTCTATTTATATTCTATCGATGTTCTATAGTGGCGATAGACAAGATTTACGCGACTAGCAAATTTAGGACCAATCGCTTTAATATCGTAATAGAATCGCACTGGACCGGCTTTTTGATGGCAAATAGCAGACTCGGCCCCCTGGTGGTGCCAAGCCAGGACGCGGCAGGCCGAGCGCCTCGCACACGCGGTGGGTGCCCTTGTCGTACCTTCTAGGGTATACACCCCTTAATCTCACATTTTATGCAACAATGATCGGATTCTGTCACGAAAAAACTTATGTCGTCTCGTATCCGCAATCGCACACATGCCCATTTACGTCTCATTCCCCTCCAAGACGACAGTAAGTTTGTAATTTTAAAACTTTGAATCTCCACCGAGTGGGACTGAATAAGACTTTACGAATTTTTAAACGCGAATAAAGTCTTAATAAATACTTTTTATGGTAGCCTTGTAATTTTATTTGCATTCGAAATAGGGCTCGCGGCGCGTGTTAGGCTAATAAGGATCGGATGGTCGCTCTTTAACGATCTCATACGCCGATAATATTCAGCGTCGTGTGCCAAATGAAACCGTTCTTTATTGCCTTGAGCATAATATGTTCTTGCCAAAAACGATTTGGTACCTACAAGTGTGGTCACGATACCTACCCGTTGTAATTATTTACATATATTCTATAAAATAAACACAAGATATTATTATAACTCAAAACATAAAATAAAAGTGACATTAAACTTCATTACCATACATATCTTTCAATAAAATGGTTATAAATAGAATACAACAACATTTTTCCGATGCGAAAATGGAGCTATAAATGTGAAACGACTGTTTAAATTGTTCGTATAAAAATAATATCAGAGTGTCGCATCTGCAGTGCTAATAAAATCCGCACAACATGTGGCTGTGCAAATGCGATCTATTTAGACTTGGATATCGTCGCAGTGAGAATAATGTTATCCAGGCACACCTCAGGCCTTGTCACTCGTAAGGGCGTGTCGCAGATAAGTTTACATATTCTGTATGCATTATGCAAATCGAGGTTTTATGTTAAGTTTAAGAAGGGAGGGGCGGCAGCAAATGCGTTTGCGACATTTCACTCGGCCACTGACGCGAGTCAATCTTGACTTTGACACTGGCAGTGGCTCGCATCGCACGACAAACTTTGATAGCTGCCTGCTACTAATGAGCGGGGACGTATGCAATGCACTCAGCCTTGTTACATGGAATTTACTAAAGATCACTATGAAGCTAAATAGGTATTTTCTTTATGCGTGTAAGAAGCGTCCTGTTAATAATTTCTTTGCGGTTTTCCTATTGATATCTACACTTATCTTGGCATTGGTACCTAGTCATGAGATGTTTGAATTGAAGTAAAATTCTACATTTAATGTCTTCTTTTCGCATTTGAAATGAAGACGCTCTCTTATTCAATAGAAGATGTATGCCTTTTCCGTTCTTCTTCTTTCGCACTGAACGAGGTGAAGTTTTCAATCACATACGCATATCAGGTAAACAGACGACTAGCACTACTAAAGAGAAGACTTAAACGTCCAGAAATGAACAGACAGCCTCTCTTATCTCAAAAAGGTAACAGATGAATGTTTCAAAAAAAAATCGAACATTTTCCATTCCGATAGTATACACATTAATTTAAAGCTTTATAACTTAATGGTCTCCCAATAAAGTGTCGTTATATCTCCAAAAATATTTATTGTCAGGTATGGTTCATACACAGGTCAGACACAGTACGCTGTTCTTGAAAGAGCTACAAAATAAAGTCTGGTAGTTATTTACAGAAGAACTGCCAAACTTGCGAATCAGTTCTGTGAATGTTATTTTTATTTGAGAGTTCTACGCAAAAAGTTTACAATGTTTTTTTTTTGGGGAAGGTTTTAATTTTCGGAAAAGTGAAATTCAGTCTATATAGGCTAGTTAATTAGCTCAGCGTTGAACTGGTGTCGAAAATGTGCGGGTAACATAAGGAATCTTCTATTCTATCGCATGATCTTTGCAGCGGAGGTTGTGTGCTGAAGGTCAGTCAGGCTGTGAGCAAGACAAGTACAACCTAGTTGTAACGACAAGTATCAAAAAGTAGTGAAATCTTAACAGGAACCTTCCAGTGAGGAAGGTAAACATAGGAGACATGGCATTAGTAATTTATGATATAAATTAAATTATACAAATTTACTAACACTCACGACCGAATCAATTTCACTGTAATAAATATTATTGAGAGAATTAAACATATCAAACAAGGTAATCTATATAAATGGTGTGTAATTAAACTTGATACGCAATTACTAGGTACAGTATTTATTACTGCATATTATGTATTTCTATAGCTCGCAGAATAAGCACATTAAATAAATATTTGTGGACATTTACACACAACATCATCTAGCCCAAATTAAGCTAATATAAGCTTGTGCTATGGGATCTAGACGACTGATATACATACTTATATATTTCTAAATACATACATATTATATATAGAAAACACCCAAACTCCAGAACGAATATTTGTGGATCATACAAATATTTGGACCGGCCCAGGAATTGAACCCAAGACCTCCAGCGGCATAGGCGGTATACATACATTGAAGTGGCAGTGGGCTGGCCACATCTGCAGAAGAACCGACGGCCGATGGAGCAAACGGGTTCTATAGTAGAGACCGCGACTCGGTATAGTCTGTCACCTGGGGAAAATGTAGCTATACAACAGTGAAAGAATTTTTCAAATCGGTCCTTTAGTTTTAGAGCCTATTCGATACACACAAACTAATAAACAATCAAATCTTTCTTCGTTTAGAACAATACAGTTGCTGTAGGTATGCGCGGGGGAGCGGCGGTTCATTCATCAAGCCTTCATAAGGTTCTAAACCTAATTCGACAAGCAACCTCGCAACATCCGCTCTTGCAAAACGTTACTTCATTCATAACTTTAGCGCGTGCCGTGCCCACACTGAGCTCAAAACAATATAGCCAATTAATTATGTGTGTGGTATCATAAGGAATGGGTGGAATAAAAACTGGTATTCATATAATAGCGGTGTAATGAGTAATGTTTGATAGAAATAGTCTTTCGTTATTTTTTCTTCACCTTACTTTTTTGTTTTGAACTTTTTATATAAGTAGATTAATGATAATAATTTGATATTTGTAATTTTAGATTCTTATTTTCTCAAATTGCATTAGGAAGAGAGTGCATTAGAAGACATATCTGTTTGAATTCATTAACAACAGCTAAGAATCAGATTTTATTTGATAGAGTTCGGTACTGGGCTCTATTACTTCTCAGCTAAAATAGTGTACACCCATTTTCAGCAAATTGAATTGCAGTATATTACCAAATAATGAAAGAAATATCAAAACTATAAGATTTTGTGGGTTTGGTATGACCACAACCGATAGTGCTTGCCGCACCCACGCGACAACCAGAGACGGAAAATAACATTTGAGCCCATGACATCATGCGCCGCGCCGCTCCTGTTAACATCGCACCGCTCCGCTCCGCTTGTAACGGGGCGCAAGCGCAGCTGCACTTCACCTACCTACACTCTGAGCACGCGCCGATTTTTATAACAAATTTTAGACTTCCAAGCCCCAAATATTCAAAAGTCGATTGAAGAACTATAAAATTATTGACCCAGGTCGTAAAATAAGTGCCGTTTATTTATTTATTTTTTAACGCGGAAACCCCTACCACCTATATATGGGTGTGTAGAAGTACCAAATCAATTAAACCGTATTGTTTTGCTCAGTTTAAGATAATTACGACAGATTCTCGAATATTCAGACAAGGGGATAAGTAGTATTGTGGTTCAGTTTCTAAAGTATTTGATTTTTTTTATTATTTATTTATTTTAAGGAGGCTTACACGCTAATAACAATATGAATAATACTTAATAAAGTCTCACTACAGTGGTCCAGATATTGTGAGTGTGCGTGAACAAGGAAAAGGCACCTTCCGTATTCTGCTAGGCCCCAAGCCTGTGTCTATGGATGTTGAAGTGAGATCTCTGCTACACAGGAGAATGCTGTCCTTTTTTGCAAATATGCCACCTTCTGAAGAAAAATCCAGTCAACGGCGCCAGAGGCCACTCTAAAGCCACCAGAAGGGAGTATCTCTTCATTCCCAGGTCAGCACAGTAATACAAAGCCGAATTGATATCTTGTGCTGTAACTCTCGGGATTACTGTCAAAAACCACTAACATAGTAAATGAAAACTAATCAGTTACTTCCTCAAAATTTATTCAAGTCTCAAATAATAAATTTAAACATAATAAAGGTACTTACTACGCATCATCCATAGACAAAACGGCTCGCTCGATCTGGGGTAAGACAATCCGAGCGATGAAAGCAGTCTCTCTCTTCCTAAATCAACGTCAAATTACCACCTTTTAATCTTTTGTAAGCGATTCGGTTACACACACGTGTTCTCAACTCAACTAAATAGTCGCAGACACTGAAATACTCACCGATATTGCCGTATAAATCTGACGTTTGAGAAATTTTACACGTCTTTGTTACAAATATATGTTTGTCGGAGGCAAGCTATATTATTTTACTATTAACTCGTGAATGGAGCACAATGTTGTAAAAGGCCCATTCTTTTGTGATAAGTTTCGGGTTTAAATTTATTGAAGCGTTATATTTGAAATAGTCATTTAAGATAGAATCGATGTGAAATTGTGTAATTTCTTTCTTTGTACACTATAGTATGATGAAATAACAATCGGTTGAGTGTCGCCGAGAGATCATCGACACTTAAGGCTTTATAGACAATAAAGCAGACAAGTGTAATGGAATCTGACGTGCCAGTCGGCCTATAAGATGGGTCGGAGGCCAATCCGTTAGGACTCATTGTGAACGGACACTGAAGGAAAGATCCCGCCGCCTCTTAAGAATAGTTTGCACATGCACATAAGGAAGTGGCACGTACGTATTAAAGCCGTTAGTACAAACGTTAGAACCTCTCAATGGGGAGAAATTTTAGGTTTAATGTCCACTCACTTATTAATTTCCGTTGTTGTTTAAATGGTCGACTCGACAGCGAACTTCTGTCTGAAGTGATTGAATGACGGTTAAACTTGTGTGGTTTCGAAATAATTTTATATAGCGTTCGGAGAATTTTTTTTTGTATATTTCTCCGAGACTTATCAGTGTTTTGAATGAATGAATGAATTCAGATCTAGTACCAATTTGACTTCAATCTAAAACCATTTGTACCTACATGTTAAAAACTAACTACTAGTAGATATCATCAGGTAATGATTGAGAATTCCGTACCAATCCGGTATGATATCATTTAAAGGTAATTCAATACGAGTCAAATATTGCCTTTCTTTTATTCTTTATGGAAATCGCTTATAGATGCTATGCCGGACTCTTACTGACAAAAACCACACGTGCCCTTTCCACTGCCTACGATTGGGAGATCCAGGTAAAATAAGCCTTCGGAAGGACGTCAAAGGATCTTGGGTGTTCTGGGACATCCTTTCGAAAGCTTACCCGGGGCATAGGCTGTTGGGCGTTACGCGAGGTTTTTAGGTCGGTAGGAGTCCGGCATAGCATCCATGATGGATTTTCCCTCACGTTAAAAAAAAGGATGTCCCAGGATTCAAAGACTGCTGTGGTTGACATTTTGTAAACTAATTCAATACATTACGTGTCAAGATATAATTGATCGCTTAGATATTGAAAAGCAGTGACTTTCGGTAAATGTTTTCACCATTACCGATCCTAATTCTGTAGCATATATTATGCCATAAGCCGATATTTTCACAAAATTTTTAATAGTCTTCTCATATCTAGTAGGCAAAATAGCAGATATGGTTCTTGTTTCTAGATATAAGCAGTGAAGATAATTGTCTTGAGGTAATGTTGGCTAAACAAAGTGCGTACAGTGAATGAATGACGGGCGTGCGGCTAGCGCCTTGGGGCCTCGAGGAATAAGAATCGTATGGGAAATCGTACTATGGCTTGCACTTACACTTTATATGAAAGCTTATTAAATATAGAGTGTTTTAATAATCCTAAAAACAATAGCAAAATAGAGTATTATATTATAAGGTTGTGAAAAGTGGACGTATAGGCTCTGCCTACACTTAGGTGTGACTGTGTGTATGTTAGTACATGTGTATAAATTAGTATTTCCCTTTACCAAGACTTTTTGAATTTGACTTCGGAAACAACAGGAAGAATTTGAATTTAAAGTTTTAGTTTATTATTGACTTATTTAAGGGGTGAAATAACATTTACTGTTAAAAACACAGTACATTATAACTATCTAATAATCACTTTTTATTTCCTAGTTTATACCTATACTTTATGTTTTTATCATATTATTTGTTATGTATGTGAATCCATTAATGTTCATTGATTGATATTTTCTTAAAAGATATATGAATAATAATGACTTGCGAACAAATATTTGCTCAACATCATTTTTTTGCGCGGTAATCTACCTATGTAAAAAAAATCTACGTGTGTTCATATTTACGTGTGACGAAAATAATATTTCATTCATATGATTAAAAATAATCCAAAGAAAGTATAGCACAAAAACTTTTACAAATACTTATTCTTTAAATAGAGCTCAAAGGGTTTACGGACCTAATCTCCCTTTGATGGGTTATCGTAAAAATAAATAGGTACAAGCGAGGTGTCTAAGGGCCAGCCCTTACGTCTCAGTTGATATGTGCATCACAATGGCCAGCACACGTGCAGCTATCCATTAGACGGGATAAGTGCGGCTAATTCCCACTCTTGATACTGCGCTAACGCATTAGAATAAAGATACGAGGAGTACACATATGTATGAACTTGAGGTTTAGAGTAGACATTACTGATTTTTTGTGTGTTCGAAATTCGATTTTACAAAGATTTGACCCGCGTAATTTTATTAACGTTTTGGTATTCTTGCCTTTGAAACTTCCTCTTTTGGATTCGGCGGGAAACTTTCAGACAAGCATTACATTGTGTTTTAATAATTTTTCAAAACTAGTGTAATTTCGAGTGTTTATGTGTAATTTATGGTGGATTATTAAACATAAAGGTTCGACAACGTGCAAAAGTGTTGGAAAGTGATAAAGCGCAGTGAAACGCGAGTTTTTTGGTTTGTCGACGAATTCCACAACAAGCCCTAGTAAGGTACCACCGCCTTACTAGAGTAGAACTTAGTCCAAACTTGGACATACATGAATACGCTGCTCATAAGAAGAATCATAATATGAAAATGATTTATATTTTCACAATGAAATTTACTTGACTTTGGCATACTCTCAAACCGAGAAAGTCCAAGAAAAAGAAGAAAAAAAAAAAAAAAAAAACTTCCTCTTGAATCACTCACACATTGCTGAAAACTGCATTAAAATTCGTTAAGCAGCTTAAGAGATCTAAGCGCACAGACTGAAATGTATGTATTTTATCCTTTTATCAAATGTCATGGTATGTAGGGTAGAGTACCTGATTATGAATCCAAAGACAGAAGAAATATCTTTGTGTGAAAAATTTCTTTCGTGTATCTAGCACAATCTAATTTTAGGCTTAAATTCGGCAGGATGGCGTATTGTAAAACATCGCTAAAACATAGATATTATACTAATGATGAGCAAATCTTTGTTTATCAATAATAATATTAATCAATTCGTCTTTTTCTTTTGTGTTTTTGAACTTGTAAGTAATGTAAATATCATAATTTACATACCAATTCCATTTAATTTTCGCACTCAAAACAAGTTTTCTCACAAATCTCTCAAAGTGGCCACTAACGTTTCAAGTACAATCACTTGGTCTATGTATGAGGTGCTTATTCATTTATGCGTCGCAGTCGGCTCGTTAGCAATTGGATATGCCCGTTGCACGAAATATTTCAGCGATTGAAGTGGCGGTAAATTGCACTCAACAATAGCATGCGTCCGCGGCATGCGCTTGCGCCGCAACAAGATCCTATTACTACAAGAATTTTACGATTCACTCGTTATTTTTAAATTATGTTTTCTGGCCCAGAGTGCACTGTAAAGAAATTGCATCGAGGTCTTCTTCTTCAAAATAGGTTTCAAATGAAATGAATGTGAATTACACAGGTCTCGTAATGGTAAACAGAATACTCGGGATTCAATTCCCTATCGGAATTGAATTTTCATGACAAAAAAATTGCTCCAAGTCTACGTACTCTATCTCTTTATTGAAGTAAAGTTTTAAATATACATGCCAACAACAGGTCTTTAAAAAAAAATTGAAACGGTAGATACAGTGCAGTAATTACATTATATGATAAACGTGAAATTTGACACAGTGAAAGTTTATCGGTAAGAAAAAGAAGTTCATACAGCTATATTTTACTGAGTTGCTGTCGGATTTCGTCGACCAACGGGCCTCTCGTACCAGTAATTTGCCATCCATCACTTGTCAGTGACATCGAACATAAAACAAAAAAACTATTTATTTACATCGAAGCCTCTCGGCTGTATAGCCTTACTTTACGAAGTGAAAAACGACATGAAGTGACAGCAGTTCCCATAGGCCTAGTCAGCTTGTATTAATTACAACGCAATGATGCGGACGAAGCGACCGTCTCGCGCGCATCCATCACGAGCGTCAGATAGCGCGTTACGAACGTCTCACAGATTTGTACTCGTAATTTGTACCACTGTCATCACATTTCAAAGACAAATATAAAGGATTGAGGACCGGAATGACAAGTGTCATTGGGTTCATTCGGTTGGTATTTTAAGAGAGGATTTTATTTAACACGAGCAATAAGAGGTGGATTGATCGAGACAGGTTTGAAGTGCCGTTCGATGCCAGGTAACATCGCCTCGTCGCGAGTCCTTTAGTCTCGCTCGACGTTCTGAGAAATGTCCTTACCTAACTCTTCAGACTTTACCAACCACAATTGTGTTGTATCTTATTTCAACGTTTGTTATTATACTGCTGTCTTTCGATTGACTGTTGAACCAAATGGTATCAGTATGTGTTTTAATTATGAACTTGGAAGATAATTTCAGATGTTTTTGGTACACATTATTGAATCATCTATTTTCTTTGATATTAGAGTTTACAGAATATTATACCAGTATATGTATTTCATATTTCGATATTGTTACAAGCGTTTTGATTACGGAATACCGAACAGAAGTACTGAAGGTTAAAGGTATAAACGGAAAACTTAAGAACAATTATAAGGTGTCGATCTACGCTCCTTCGCAATCGTTTGTGAGGTGTAACACCAATACTACTGGTTTAATGGTGAAAAAATAGTAACATTTGTTTTCCTTTTTACGGATGTCATGCCGAACTAAGTAAAACCGAACGGTTGCTACCTACCTGTCTACCCACCACCTAGGTAGTAAATATTCTGCAAACTCTAATACCAATATCAGTGACCATGAAAGTTTAAACGCCAATAACCTATCTTGCTTTTGAGCATGACCAAGCTTCATTTAAAAAATGTTGTCATGTTCAAAATGTTGTCATGTTCAAAATATTATTTTCGTCGTTATCTGATCTGTCGACATTAAACAATTACACGCATCGATGGTATCACGTGTAGTAACACCAGAGCGGCGGCAGTTAATGCGTTGAAATTTAATTACCCGCGAATTCAGCACTCAGTCAACGAGATATCATCGGAATGGTCTCTTGTATTACACCACAGTGCTGATAGGTTGTTCGAAAACAATTTAATAGCATTCTCACCTTTATCTTCTCAAAAATTTGAATTGAATAATACTTTGACAATATTTTTTTAAATAACATAGGCATCGCTTGTTGTTATGTGTGTTTAGAAACAATTAAAGGTAAGGATAATACTATTGCTCAGGTATATCTCGAGTCATGAGACATCCTTCAAAGGAGTAACTTAGGCGCTAGGCAGATGAGCCTCGAACGTTAATCCGAAACCCGTTTGTTCGAATAATCTGTTGACAGAATTATTTTTGTTAGACGTCTCCTTTCATAGAAAGCACGGTTGGCAGAAATCACTACTCCTAGAAAGCACGGTTCGCCGAAGAATCCTTCCATAGAAAGTATGGTTGGCAGAATTTAGCTATTCGTAGCAAGCACGGTTCGCCGAAGTATTGGTTGATAGAATTATTTCAATGTTAATAATAGGAAAACTTTAAACATGAACTGTGATAGAAATCCGCGTCCTTCTGTTTATTTTACCCGTAAGAAGATTGGATGGTAATGACAGAATAACCATAGAAAAAATCCAAATTATTTGAAATGAGCTCTGAGTTCCAGACGGCTAAGATGAAACGAGAATCATAACCGCGAATTAGTGACCACTGTGATCGAACATAGTAATTATACTCATTTACATATCATTGTACGAGACACGTTATGTTGAGTCATTGAATCTTAATTTAAGAACTGTAATATCATAAGCTACGAAGTGTGAGTGTTGTTGGGAATGGCGACTTGCTGAATTCCTTACTACGCGAGAATTATTTGCTCCGGAAAGTTCCTCAAAAAACCGAGCCATTTCGAAAAAAAATAAAAACAGACGCTTCATGATGTAACAAAAATCATGATCTAAGCGGCATCCTGTTTCCTACTTGGCTCCCTCAACTTTACAAAAACTTAGCATCTCTAGTAGTATCAGTAATTTGGGATATTTTCCGGGAGAATACGCTGAAAACCACAGAATTTTGCCCTATCTTGTCCTATCGCTCCGCGCCGGTCAAAACCAAGGTTTCTGAATTTCGCCAAGAAGTTTTGAGTCACTAGTTACCATCAGATTGAGATGAAATTTGGTGTATTAATGTAAAACTATAGTGAAAATACGATAATCTAGAAATAAAAATGTGTTGGTGATCGACTTAACTGTAATCTTGTCAGTAAGAGAGAATTTTTGAAAAGTTCAAATGCATAATATGCTTACTTCTTTCAGGAGGTACATAATAGTTTGTAATTTTTTTTTTATTTTTCATCACTATTGAATGATATAAATATCAAGATATAGGAAGTACCGGTGACTCATGCCGTGAATGACTCCTTAATTCTTAAAACTTAGTATTGTGATATTTAATAATCTATCTGTTGTTTAATAACAGCTTAATTGGCGGTCAATGATTCATTTTGAGCGCGCCATGATTTGTTAGTTGTCGATGTTTGAGTTTTTAATTACACGTAACTAAAGATCTATTATTAGAGAGGCGGGGTGCAATGTTTTCGTCACGGTAAATCTTTCAACGATGGAGCGTGCGCTCTTGTTCATTTTGGACAGGCATGTTTGTAGTTGAAATGATCTCAGAACAAAAAGTGATGCGTCGTAAAAGGTCGAAAAAGAAAACAATATTTTTTGATGCTTGTTGTTGTACCAAACTTAGTTATGGATTTATACGCAGCACTTCGCGCTATAATACATCCAACTACAACAAATTCCAACATACAAGCTTAACATATACAATACAATCGAGTCTATAACACCGAAATGGTAGGCAGAGGTGAAATACATACTTAACATCATTTTGCCAGCAGTTTTGTTGGTCCCATCATGTAATATTGGGTAGTCATATTGCCGTCACTGGGCTCTTATACAGATCGGTCATTCTCAGCCAGCTCAAATAGGCGAGTCCGCGTCGAAAACCAATACCTGTAGATTACTTATCAATATGATTTTTTTTCTACAAATTGTACGGTCAAAAATAGTAGGGGGGGCCTGTGGTCTTTTTTTGATTAATTACGTAAAAGTTAGTTTAAAAAAATTAAAACTACGAAAATATTGAGCTCGGTGTCGCGTCCGGTCCCGTATTGCAGCGAAAATTATTTTTTATCTTTTTTTCTCCAATATAGGTGTTATATGTGCATATATTCACAAATAACTTGATAACTATTTACTCTATTTATAACATTACTAAGCCATTATCGGCATTACTAGACAAGTTACAACTGGTTGTCTTTACGTCCGACGTTCAGAATTGACTTCAGTGGCACGCACCGATTCGTTCATTACTCTGTATCTCTAGCGACTGCAAGAATAGTTGTTCGAGTAATACAAACTGTCAGTTACACCGCACCGGTGGTAAGGACTAGATGTCGGTGTGGCATCGCCCCACTGTTTTGTTAAGGTTCGTAATCATTTTCGGTGGCTTGGTATATACCTAAAATTGATTTCGGTACATCCATTTTATCCTCAATTATTTGAACAAATGATGTAAAGCTATATTAAAAGTGTGTCTTTTATGTATAAGATTTCAGTAAAAAACAAAAGTATTCATAATACAGATTACTTTTTAAAATATATAGGATTTTGCAAAATATTTTGATTTCAGTGCCCTTGATTCCGGTGTTTTTTAGTGGAAATACTTGCACGGAGATCAATATTTAAAAGCACCGAAATCAATCAATAATTTATTTATTTGCATTTTTCAACTGCGTCGTTGGTCTGGAGGTAAAAATGTACGACTGCGAATAACGAGGTCTTGGGTTCGATTCCCACCAGAGTCAAATATCTGTGTGATCCATAATGATTTCGATCCATTTTGATTTCGGTGGACACCATTATAAAAAAGTTAAATCCCTTCATAACCATTCAGTCTATACAGTTCCCTCAACTACTGAAATGTTTTAAATTAACACTAGATTTGATATTTCATGTAAGTAACCCCTTAGTTGAAAAAAAAATTGTACACCGAAGTCAACCAAATAATGAGCCGCCTGATAATGACCCAGATGAGTATTTAGGTATAACCATTCTGTAATCCAAACTGAAATGCCAAACGCCAGGACGATGTTACAGATCCACAAAATGCAATATCTGCAGTCTGAACCAAAAGGCTTAAGAGGGAACATGGCCAACATTTTCCATACAATGGTTCCATTTCTCGGTTTTCTTCCTGATTAATGCCTCTAGAACAATCTTTTTACATTTTTTTTAAATCAAGATTGTATACATACATAAATACATATCCCTATAACTCCTATTTTTCGGCAATTAATTAATAATGAAAATATTACCCTTTAAAAGTTACGCGTTTTTATCGCCGTGGTTAGAGGACTGCAAGACTCATTCGAAAGTATATAATTTAAAAAAAGAAGTTGATAGGAACCTAGACACATCTTTTCTTTATAAAGCGGTGTCGTAAATATTTTAATAGGTATAGTTTGCGGGGCCATACGTATCATTGATTTTGCCCAAATTAAATCGGACTGAACTTTAGCCATCCTTATCGCACTGAGGTGCAGGCAATTGCTAAATTCAAATACCTATTTCGCAAATAAAGTCCTTGTTCCCCTTACCATACTATTGATTTCCCGTTAACATTACGAAACCTCATCAATCTTGAAATATATTCTGATACGAATAATGTATTCGTAACTTTGCAGTATATTAAAGCACTAAATTAAAAAGTTTACAAACGCACTAGTTGTCCCTACAATTTTCGGTGGATAATATAATAAATAAATAAATAAATCACGGACACCTCACACAACGCTATCTGATCCCAAAGTAAGCTAGGAATAACCTGCTTGTGTTATGGGTATCAGACCACGGATATTAATACTTATATACTTTTAAATACATACATGTTATACACAGAAACACCCAGACTCTTGAGACAAACATTTATGGGTCACACAAATATTTGTCTCCGGTGGGAATCGAACCCACGACCTCCAGCACCGCAGGCGGTATCACTTCCAACTGCGCCACAGAGGCAGTCAAAAGTGGTTGCCCTCGATTTGTCCTGACTCCCATCATCAGACCCTGACCTGGTGAAAATGGGCCCACCATAAGTGGTTATAAGTTCCATTTCTCGGTTTTCTTCAAATACCTATTTCGCAAATTCCTCACAGTCCTGGTTCCCCCTTAACATACTATTGATTTCCCGTTAACATTACGAAACCTCATAAATCTTGAAATATATTCTGATACGAATAATGTATTCGTAACCTACTTGATACGGAAGAGGTGTTAAGAGTATTCCAGCAAATTGATATGTCATATTTATTTGCTGTACTCACTTTTCCTCTGTAGATGTCCATTTTATATTACAAAAACATGTTTTGGTTAACATTTTGGGATAATAAACCAACAGCAAAGATAAAATTTAAAATATTTGTTTAAATATAACTGATAATTTTTATAGTAAACTAAATGACTCAGCAAATTTTGTTTAGTCATTACAGTTATAAAATAGTTTTTATGAAAAAGTAATATAATTGGTTATCTTTATCCTAGATAGAGAAAATAAAATATGTAAGTTTTGGTTCAAGAAATTGTTAATTCTTCCATTTTGGGTAATGCTACCAAATTACGATGAAATCTATATGAGATCAATGAGATCATCAAAGATTGAATAGTGTCTACAGGCAAAGGACATATTTGGTTCTTCCGTTAACCATTAAAACGCGCATTAATTAACATACATTTGAATTGATAACCATTTACATTTTGAAGTGCGACGATTAGCCCATCTTAAAAAATATAACTAAATACAGTTGGACTTAGTAAGCCTAGTGATACCCTTTAGAACATCTCTGATAATCTTAGAATAACGATAGGTAGTCAATTTTAGTATTTTTATGAGAACATAATGCAAGTATGGCATTCTCATAAATAAATGCTAATTTTACAAAGTAAAACTTCATCTTAATACATACCTTAAGCAATCTCTTAACAGATTTGGATCATCGAAGCCAAATTGTTATGCATTCACTACCTCTTCATCCTTTAAGTAAGTATTGTTGACAAGACTCAATAAAGATGGCCGTAACATGGACAAGGGCAAGTCCTGGAGCAATTTACATTGTGTGTAAAAGTTTGTATTGCAATTGTTTACGATAAGGATATTCAGTGCTAGAGTATAACATTTTGAATAGAACAATATTTAATAAATGAAATTCTAAGATAAAGATGAAAATCTATGAGTCCGCGCACTGTACCCGTATCATGTTCGAAGCACCCTGCTGTGCCGTGACATGTCAGCAGCGCTCATCCAGCCCTCAGCTAAGACAAAAGACAAATTAATTTTGTACACAAGGCATTTAATTTGAATGTGAATAGCATGAAGTGCGACGAATGGCCGTGGAGAACAATGGCCGGCGCCGACGGTCCCGCCTTTTTGTTTTACAAAGTAAAAAGTACAAAATCTAAACGTTGAACAGACAATTCCGTATTATGATATGGACACAGTAATGAAGGGCTGGCGAGGCGCCTAATAGCTTATAATATTAAATGTACGTGATGGACGAAAGCAAAGTGTAGTAAAGTCGGTCTTGATAGAAAGGGCAGGAAATAATAGCTGTGTAACATTTTAACTACAGTGTCAAAATTCTTTGAATATTGTTATGATTTAAATTGCCTTTTAAGTCAAAGGGGTTGGTTAGGTTTTAATAGTAAGTTCAGAAAAAATCTGAATAGACGGTAAAGTAATTTCTACTGAGAGGCACCTGTAGCAATTTTTAATAAGCAGCTCTTTGAAAAAAAGTTAAAATGAGATGGAGACTAATATAAATAATTAGCTGATGCCCGCAGCTTCGCCAGCGTAAAATTAGTTCCCGTGTCCGTTTCCCGTGGGAACTTATTCCCAGGATAAAAAGTAGCCTATGTGTTATTCCAGACTATAATGAATTTCTGTACCAAAATTTAGCCAGATCCGTTCAGTCGTTCGAGCGTGAAAGAGTAACAAACATCCACACTCACAAACATTCGCATTTATAATCATAGTAAGAAGTAACATATGCCTACAAAGAGAAAGGACTTGCCAACAGTTTACCGTCATGTTTTAAATTGTAATAAAGACGTATGGGTTAAATTGGACAAGATCACCGTTCAGTAGATAACAATGTAAGTGATAATTTTACCTGTCAACTCATTATTTTGATAGATCTTGTCTGTGAAATATAAAGGTAAATAAAAAAATAAAACTTGGTAAACATAGGCTGTTCTTTATGTTAAAGCTGTGACAAGCCCGCAACCCATCTGATCGCAATTGTTCACCGTATCATATCCAAATTTGCGACCGGAGGTGTTATTTATAGGTACACGTTATAGATAGGACCCTATTGCTGTGTGCCGGAAGGATTAAGGTTATAGCTACTTGCTGTTGAAGTTTTAAATCACTCATAAAGCCTGGAACTTTTCTGAGCAACTTCTACGATATTGCTACCGAGGAGCAATAGCATAACTTGCCTACATGTAAATGCCACAGATGGTGACCTATTTCAGGATTAACTTTAACATAAGATGTTTAAGAGATCGTTTACAGAACACTGACCTAGCGGGACTACGAGCGGTTCAATAACATAATGACTAAGGATATTATTTAAATTGAGAGATTAAACCTTTTAGGTTTGAATTTAACACAAACATTTTCATCCTTTGAAAGGTTAACGGCTTATGCATTTAGATTTCTGAATTACTTAATACTTATCTATCTATCGAACTGAGTTTATTTATTTAGACATTTTAATTTAAAACAGAATAAAGTATGTTTGTCAATCCTTGGTGTCCTCCAGTTAAATCAAATTTGAGAAGTGCAAATTTCATGTCAATTTAGAGAGTTGCCTGAAATCAGAAAACTACTTTAAAAATGTCAAGAATAAAGTAAGTTATTTTGTTATAACAACCTTAATACTTTTTTTTTTGAGTTAAAACAATGATATCATACATTAAAATCCTGTTAAACGTGCTTATTTAAGGTTTTTAACAAGAGATCCGCCACCAGTATCTACATAAAGAGCTATTTTAAATTCGTAATCGATTTTAATGCCACCAAAGTATGTATTAACGGTTAACACGCTTGCTTCATGAATCTTTACAATGTTTATGGTAATGTTATTAAATCCATGTTTATTTACAATATAATTGACTGCTAGAGGCTATTCATAGAAACGTTATTTATGAGTTATTGACACACATTATGTACATCCAATAAAACTCTAGTTAACGTATGAAATGCTTAGCCAGATTGAAAGCAAGTTTTGACTGAAGTAATGTCGGTAACAATATTTGAATGATGAGCGTAAGTACGCCTCGAGCGACTGATGTTACACACCTACCGATGCGACCGTTTGTTTACTTTATATCATTAGTCCATCAATCAAGAACTGTTGAATCGTAACTGTTAGTTAAACACTAACAATGATTGGATGTAAGGCTAGGCTGTCCATCAATCACAACTTGTTGACGTTGTGCCTTCGGGTGTCCAAACGCCCGAACCTCTGACGCCTGTTCCGTACCCGCAACGCCCTCTAATGACAGCTCTCGCGCCGACTCGACACATCCAATTCACATGTTAAATGGAATTCCCTTTGCGCCTCAAAATTATGAACGTTCGTGTTATTAAAGTGTGTTCCTTAGAAGTTTTTTGTTTAGATATTTTATCCAATTAGTGCTACCGTGTCGAAAGGATAATGTTGTGATGGACTTATGAAACGTTTAGCGCGTTAAAAGCGGTCGGCGGCGATAACACACTATCAATGAGGACATCTTTGGCGCTTGTTTTACGAAGTTTGTCATTTTTAAAGTAAGTATAATATTCTCCTTGTAAGAGACTTTGCGAGTAGTTTTACTTATTTTTACCCGAACTGCCGAAGAAAGGAGGGTAATGTTTTATAAACCTGAAGTGACATATTCATCGAAATTGCTAAACCTCAGTGATAATATTCTTTTTTTTCTAATACCTTGAACATGCTTTCTTTATCGAACAGCAATTCATCATCCACGAAACCTTTTCCTAGGCCTGGTTGGCGTCTGCTCACTGTGATGGGGTAGGGATGTTGTTTATTGTTTAATTAAATAAGGTTCCGATTGATTCGGATAACTTCAACTTTAGACCACCTCTTCCGAATGAGTCCCGACAAGTAAGCGAATCAATCTGTGAGTATTCTTTTACCCATATATTATGTTTAGTGGGATAGTAGGATCCAGTTTTAAAGGCTAGTGTTAAATTACTTAAAAAAAAAGCAAATTTTGCGAGTGTTGTTATGGTTATTGGTTCTGTTCTGTTTTAGACCATTGGAATTTTCTGGCACAATGAAGAAGAGGACTGAAAATAGAATACTCTTCTTATGAACGCCTGAGCTCTACAATCAAGTTCCCCTAAAAGGTTTTGATCACAGACTTAAAAGTGTATTATCCAGTCCGGATTAGCCAATAGTAAAGAAACGGCTGTGGTTTATTCAGTTCTTTTTCAACGTAAACGTTTCACCTTTATCAGTCTGCGGTTTTTATAGACGTGTCAAAATAGATTTCAATATCAAGTCCTACAATAATGTTACTTTGTTGCGGTGCTCAGGGATAAAATATTTCTTTGTGGTGTTTGTTGGTTCATTCTTAGGTAAAAATAGGCACTACGTTACAAAGACAGGAGACATTTGATCTCGTCTTTGGGATTACTAATACGTTATTATAATCGGAGAATGGAACAGTATATTTTTAACCTATGTCGTATCAATAGCGTACTATTTATCTACTGAAAATTATATATTATATTTCAATGAGTAATTCGATTCGTGCTATTAAGGGGACGCGACGTGACTCGCATAACAAGTGGATTGATCGGTAAGAGCGTGTGTTGCAGTGGCGATTGATCGATGGTCTTAATCAAAATCTGAAAGGTCTGATACTCGTGCATTTATAAACGTACTACAAGTTGTGCCTCACGGCTTTGCCATTGACATAGTAGAAATCCCTACTATAAACTTATCGCTACCTCCTATTTGATCCAAACATGCAAAGACAACATGTATGGGTCTATTATGGTGGTTTAATTTAAAATACAGATTTACTGTCATTATTACACTCCACTCCCTCAGTGACGAATAACCTCTTTTCTATACTAATATTATAAAGAGGAAAGATTTTATTGTTTGTTTGTTGGTTTGCATCGAATAGGCTCCGGAACTACTGGACCGATTTAAAAAAACTTTCACTGTTGAGAAGCTACACTCTTTACGATGAACATAGGCTATATTTTATTCCCGTATTCCCACGGAATCAGGAATTACGTGGGTGAAACCGCGTGACGTCCGCTAGTCAATTTATAATTTGAGTATAGACTATACTTTGCGTCAGTTATCGATATTTTTATTCTAACTCACTAACGGTAGGGATTAGAAAATTGGTACGTTTGCTCTCCAAGAGTCTCCACATGAATGAATGTATGCATGCATTGCAATATGCAAGATTGTCTTATTTTAAAGTAAGTCCATCATAATTCTGTCCTGGGCGCCGATTCTCGACCACACGACGTGAATGTGTGGACGCAAATTTACGGGTGAAACGTCGTGCGTCTCATGTTCTCCGTTCCTAAATAATTATGAGACAGGCGACGCGTCACCCGCCGATTTCCGTCCACGCATTCATGTAGTGTGAAGCGAGAATCGGTGCCCTGATCGTGATGCATCATATCTAGGCTACAATGGCAAAGGTAGATCATTGTGTTTCTGTGCTATTATCGATATGAAAATTTAAACGCGTGTATTAGGTGAATCACTCAAGTTCGTCGTCTTTTCAAATACATTTAGTAAAATATAAAGTCATTATTTTATAAATGAAGTTAAATTTACCCATACTATAGAATACATTTAATTCGATTATAACTTTATGGTAAACTAGCTGATGCCCGCAGCTTCGCCTGCGTGAAATTTTGTTTCCAGACTATAACATATCTCTGCAGGCACTAAATTTCAGCCAGGTCCTTTCAGCCGTTACAGCGTGAAAGAGTAACAAACATCCGCACTCACAAACATTCGCGTTAATAATAATACCTAGTTAGATAGATTTCTGAATAACAAACTCATTATGCATAATAATATGAGCTAAGTAAATTTATTAATTAAATACATATCTTAATTCAATGGCTAAAGTACTACTTGACACTTCTCTTCTAAGCAATTGACATCGTAACTTGGATCCTTCTTCAGGTAGTCCCAGCCTACGACGTTTGGACAAACCGAACTACTGTAGGCTTTGTCCTCCTAATACAGAGTGTCCAACCAAGACCTGGTAACGCTCAGCTGATGCAATGTAAATTGCATCAGCTGAGCGTTCATGTTCATTGTAATGGCTCTTTTCAGTCCTGTCGAATGTAGAGGCCATTCCCCGTATTGTACAAAGACTTAGTGAGTCTGTTTGATTTGATTTGATTTTCGGCACTATGTAGAATAAAGTTCATGCCTTCTATGACCAATCGCTTAGGGCTGCAGTGCTGACAATCTTTGTCGTAAGGATTGAGCGTAGATGATAACATGCGGTGTTATTTTATTGACCAGTTGATACTACCTGAAGCGTGGCCTTTCATTTTTTCTGGCTAGCTATCTTAGAATTTTCTTCTTCTTTTCACAAATACATTTTTGTCACACAAAATTTGAATAATACTTCCTATAAATATAAAGCATATTTGGTTAAATTATACCAAAATAGCGCTTTTTATTTAACTTTATGGCTATGTAGTAAAATCAAATGTTTGAAGTTTGAAATTAAACATTTAAATATAAATGAAAACGTCAATTGTATTGAACTTTCACAAATTATATGTCAAAATAAAAGTAATTTAAGTATAAAATAAGAGTATTTAAGAAGTATTGATATCAACTCCGGAGAAAATCAGTCCCAAAATAATATCCATTCCCTTTTTAGCTCGTTATAGTATACATTTCAATAAAATACGAAACACGTCTTTCATCAATTATGTTAATAATGCTATATGCCAAATTTTAAGTAGATCGGACCAAGGAATCACGTTGTCCCATACAAACTTTACCCTCCTTTCTTATACCTTTGGCGGTGGAATTTGCAAAAATGTTAAAATTACTTTTTTCAAATTGTAACAAACAACGCTCATGCTTAGTTTCATCATCGTACCATTAACCGTTTAAGCAACAATTGATAATAACTTTGGGTCTAGGGATCGAACCGCAAAATTAAGTTTAGTTTAAAATGTATATACTTCTCCGGGATAAAAAGTACCCAGTGTGGTGCCCAGGCTATTAAAGAATAATTATACTAAGTTTCATCGTAATCGAACCGGTAGTTTTTGCGTCATGCCTGAACAAACAGACAGACAGACAGACAGACAAAAATTTTTTTAATCACATTTTTGGGTTCGGTGTCGGTCTAGTAACACCCCCTACTATTTATTTTTTTGGTATTTTGAATGTACAGAATTTTCACTTCTACAGATTTATGATAAGTATAGATGACATACATACCTACGTTTTTCTGTAAAAAGAACTAGATCGAAAAAGTACCTATGCGTCTAGCACCGTACCATTCTATAAAATAAATCGATGTTCTATTCACGAATGAGATCAGCATAAAGTAATGTATTAGGTTAACTTTATTATACATCTAATGGTTATTTCTAGGTTATTTGCATATATAGCATCTACATTGACCGTTACGTTTCCAAAATAACACGGAATTACTCGAAAAATGTTCTATATATTTTGTTTTTGCCGTTAGTCAGTTGAGTCGTGGTCGGGAAATAGATTATTAAGGTGCTTGGTCAATGTTCAACACCGTCCGAGAACAATTTGTATCAATATCGCTTAGTGTTTCACCTACCCCGCTGAGGCGCGATGCAGGATCGATACAAACGTAATAAATAACAGTCATACATATCATATATGAGAAGGGAAGCGTATCTAGTGTGGAGCTGTCATCGATAGTCTGGTTTAATTTAATTGACTCGACCAAGTTCTGATGATAAATGTAAGAAGGGTTAAGGATATGTGCGGGGCTCATGAATAAATCGGTTCTTGTTGAGGCGAGCTGATTTGCGATAAGCAAGTATTTATTGCGTTATTTGTGCGCGGCACCTGATAGAGGGACGCAGGCTAGTAGTCGCTATACGTCGCCGCAGGAGGGCCGGGAGGTGCTCTAAAGCTTTTCACTCTGAGGCTTGCCTCCTGAGAAGGGGAGTACGGAATGCGATCCTTAATACATAAATCACGCAAGACCTAACAACATTAAATGCTGATAGATTTCACTGTTTGAATATCGATTTAATAATCGAATACTAATCAATGATAGTAGTAAAAGCAGCATAAAGCCATTATGGCTTTATGCTGCTTTTACTATTCTAACAGAATTCACTATGCTTGCATACAGAGTCATGTAAATTGCCTTAATAATAAACGTATTTATACCGAAAAAATATCACAGTATCAATCAAATCAAAGTATCACAGGCCACTACTATATTGTTTCAACTTTGAATTCTCAGACATAAATTTTTCAATTCAATTGACAGCCGTTGGGTGTTGGGTTCAAATCACACGACTCGCCACTTTTAGAACTACTAACTTAATTAAATTCAGTTGCGCAACAATGATGTTCGTGTAGGCAGATATTAGTAGACAAGAGGAATAATTGGATCGCTACCAAACCGATCAATTATGTTTATACGAATAGTAATTATTTTTTATGCAAGTTGTTGGAATAGATTTTAATTGGGGTGCTTTGCTTACCGTTTGTATAATTACATGTTGGATAAGCATCTCTTCATTCATTAATATTCAGTGTTGAAAGTAAAAGAGTAGGCAAATAAATAACAGATAAACAGTTAACATCTGTAAAGTTTGTAAACGATTTCAAACCTAATCAACGTAAATTAGTCAATACTCAATGCAAACAAGCATAAGTAACTGTAGACGTTGGAAATAAATTTATGTTCTTGTAATGATATTCAGATAGCAATACACAGGGAGTATTCGTATGGTTGTATGGGACTTATAAAGTGAGCAACAAGCTTCAAACGTCCTTACGCAGCCGCAGGCGCCGATACACGTCGCAAACTTAAAATGTATATAAATTATGAAGATTACATGAAAAAGAAAAATGTGTTACATTTAATTTTATTACATACGATAACTTATGGGCTAGGTCCGACACTGACTTGAAAAACACGTTACTACTTTGCTTTATATCCATAACATCTTATGTGACGTTATAGAAGTAGACGATTTTCTCAGTAACTGCTTTTAGATAGGTCGTATTTTTGCTTGAAACACAAATTTTAATTAAGGCGTTTAGGCGATAATGCTATTTTATAGTTACATACAGATCATTTGTGACATTAAAATATCAATTATTTATGGTGTTGAGATATAAACAGCTTTTCGAGAAGAACTTATCCTTTGCCTTATCTATGCAAAATTGTTAATATTATTATAAACGAGGCACTGGATTACAAATTTAGAGGAGATGAAACAAAATTTATTATCTTTAGCTGCTATTAACATAATAACAATAAAATATACTTTGATAGGTTATTTTTGAATATTTAGTCTGTATTTAAATAAATATAAGACTAGCAGTTTAGTTATTAATAGGCTTTTCTTACTTTACGTCAGTGAAATTGACAAGTAGGTACTTCAACAAAAAGATATGAGCTGCATTTGCAGACACAAAAATGCAATTCTTAATGCATAACTTTCATAGGGAACTGATAAAACCAGAAGCAGAAGTGATTACTAAAAGACTAATTATGACAATATGATGTTTTCCGGTATAAAAAGTAGTCTTTAATCATAGTTCAAATCTAGAAATACCCCCATTAAAAATATCTATTTTGATGTGAGTAATCTTTTTGCCATAATTCCCTGGAATCATTTGCCTCCACTCCTCCGTTTCCCCTGAAGAATCAGGCTGAGACATGCTATTCGTCATAAAAATAAGACAAAAGATCAATTATTTGAAAATAAAAGACCAGCTATGTGTTTGTTAGCGAACGTTTAAGTAGCCATTGTCTTAGATTTTTGATTAATATTAGTTGCGGTTTTGACATTGGATAAGCACTATTCGGAACATTGAAGTGGCTTAATATGTTAAAAGAGTAAAACTCAATCTTCGTCCGTTATGTAGAAAAGCTTTAGATCGTAAAACTGGGGTGCCCAAAGATATCAGAAATAGGTATGTCTTTATAGTGTAACCTAAATATCATTCTGTATCAAACATGATAATATAAAAGAAATACATGTAGAACATGTTACACATTTTAATATTACCAAAGAACAGAGGTACACGACACGACGGTTGTGGGACTTGCAAATAAAATATCATTTTAAGAATGCTTCGACTTTGTGCAACCAAAGCAAGAGTGTTATCTGGATGGCCTTGTAAAACACAAAACGCGACAAGAATGGAAGCAATATAAATTTATGTTTATTTATTGATAGTTTACTCTCAACTTTCTTTATTGCGCCGGTTCGTATTATCAACATTATAACTTGCATATAGATATCGTGTTATCTCGAGGCCATAAAACTGGTACAAACCTAAGACCCCGCAATCTACTATTAATGTGATATGGTGACAACTAAGAACGTTTTCCGCATGATCTTTGATAACATCGTGAGACATAAAAGGTTCTATTAATTTAGGTGTAGATACCCTCTCAGAGATTGGTGACATCTCAGAAAATGATATGGGAGTTTATTTGAACCATGAAATTGAATCCAAATATATGTTTATTGACTATTGAAACAGATCTAGATGTTAATCAACTCATAATGTCTGCGTGTCGGTTGGTAGCTTATCTCTAAGGTAGCGGATCCTCAGTTAAACATAGCTTAGATTCAGATTGCGGTTTTATTACCATTTGTGATCCACCGTGGGCATCAACAAATTGTTACCTTTTTGGTATGCGTGCGGCTTCAAATGGTACTCTTTTGATGTTTTAGTGCATCTACTATCTGAGATTAATGCCAACGAATATTATGGGAAATTTGTTAATTTAAAATTGTAAAGACGTGTATGTTTGTAAACAAAATTTCCATATTTACAAAAAAAACAAAAGACTACAACTTACTTAACTCACAAAGGTATAGACATCTAAGTAAATAATAAAATATTCAATTGTCAAAGTACAAGATAAAGACAACTAGTCGGATAGTAGTATAATTGAAAGCTGCCACAGTTTAATTTGTGATTGTCATAAAATTGAACATTTATATTTATTGTATTCCCTGATTCTGTACCTGGCATAGACAACTTGTGGACACTTTACTTTATTCCAGTAGACACAGATCTATTGTATGAAGTCAATGCCTAGGACGCAATGTCTTTCGTTAAAAAGTTATATTCAAATTTTTGCTTGGAAATAAACTTCAACTCATAAAGTCAGGTTGGCCATGTCTAGATGTTGTTTTCGAGCACTCAAAAAAGAAAAATTAACGAAAAACAATAAAAATATATAAATAAACTTTTGAAAGATTACCTACGCTATTTCAATAAAACAGTACAGTGGCCAAGCTAAAAACTTTGATCACAGGAGAACAAAAAATATTTGGCAGTCAAGTCCGCCAATGTGTAAGTAAGCCCGTGAGTGACACGGAAACTCTCTTCACACACGTCTGACCTCCAACAAAGGAGTTTTGTTTATCTTGTGTCGCTACTACAATATTGATACTAGCGTTTGTGTGCTTGCCTCTATGATTATACATTAAGCTTTTTCACTTAATTTTGTCTGAATTACAATAATTTTGCGAAGTCTCGGCTTCGACGGAAAAAATTAAAATGGCTCTCAAACTTTTGTTAGATTGAGTATTTGATACATGAGAAAAACTTATTTGAAATGTAATTATTATGGGTATTTCGTAGAACAGTACATAGCTTTAGTAAAATAATGAACAAACTGGAGCAAACTTGACCAAAAATAAATTTGAAATGTGTCGCGGAGCAGAAGAGATGAAATTATATTTGTGCGGATTATCACAAAACCCAACCCTCTTTCTCTACAAAACTAATTCAATACTCAAATTCTTACATGATTTTTGATCAAAGCTAGAATTTTATTCTTTCTATCTAAAAAGTGTTTACTGGAAATGGGCGTCATCATCATGTCAATCATAGCAAAATACAGAGTGTGGACTTGTGGACATGATTCATTCGAGTTTTTAGCCTTTACTTTAGCAAAGGCTAATATATTCTATAGATGGTCACTTTTATAACTTTAGAGACCATCTATGTGATGCATAGATGCAATTTCATTTAAAATTTAAAGTTATCAGAAAAATAAACAAGAAATTTGTATATTTATATTAGTATTACAAATCAGAAGCATGTCTGTAATGTTTTAAGTATTATTCTACTAGTCATGCTTAGTGTACACATTCCTACAGACGAGTGTCTCACGGAGTCACAGCTTATTTGCTTTGACGACACAGTACTATACGGTTCAACGCGTATGTAATGTCCGGTAGAGTTCACTGCATGGTCCACTGCGAAACAAGCAGTTGTCTGACCAGTTTCTGTTTAGTCAGACATACAGGCTAACCTGACGACTATTTCGGAAGTGAGCTATTTGACAAGCAAATAAGCTTCGTTTCATATGGCCTGGGCAACGGTTAGAAATTTGCGTTTGAGGTACATTGTCCCTCAAATAGAGATTAGTGTAAAATTTTCTCGTGTATTAAGGTCTATTCTTAGCCATATAGTGCCAATATAAAAGACGTTTGTATAATAGATATTTTGGTCTGTTATTTGAGGTTAGTACCAAATGTGAACATGAATGGCTTTTGCACTAATAATAAAAACAATAATATATACTGAGGTCCTATCAACATCTTAGGGGTGAGCCCCTCACCTGCAAGTGATGCAGCCTGCTGATCAGTGGTTTATCAGGCAACAGTCGCTTTTAACAGCAACCTCTAAGCTTCATATTCAGCAACTGGGGTCACTATAATTTGATTTGAATGCTGTTATTTTAAATTCTTATACCTTTTGCGGTGATTAAACCTGGTCGAACCAATTGCAATCGCTGGTTAACAACGGTACGGCCCTGTGTCCTCAAACATCTTTCATTCAATCTATACTAGCTCAGTCAAAAGTAGTGGGTTTTTCAATTGACATCTTGTACTAAGTGGTGCTTTAGCAAAATGTTAGTTATTTCGTTTGCTTTTCTGCAGACAGCAGGTACAAAAAGTGAGATTGACAAATACATATATTATTTATAAGTATAATTACTTGCTGAAATAAATCTATTCATTTCACAAGTTAATTCCCATCGCCCACGAGCAGAATCAGTAAACAAAGGACAAATAATTTTATTTATGTATGTAGCATAATATATTCGTTTTCGATAAACGGAACGAAGTCATGCACGGCCGTGTTTTGTTCAATATTGGACGATTTTGTCTCAATAATTTCTACAAAGGGCTGTGTCACGCGAGCTTGAGCCAGGTCCAATTAGCTTGCTCCACACTCAACACTGCAATTCTGTACCACAATAAATCAATAATTAAGCAGTTCATCTACTGACAAAGGCTATTTTATTTGCAACGGCTGTCCAGCGTTGCAACAAAACATCTCTGCTCTAATATATTATTGCTAGAAGGTGCAGTAGATATATTATTAAATCGAATATTATAGTCTTACCATAGAGCAAAAGGGTATCTGAAAGAGAATATTTAGTTAGTATTTTGGCAGTTTCAGAAAAGCAGTCAAAAGAGAATTCTTGAAATAGATTGACTTGGTAATCGCATTAATTTATCCAATTTACTACAATGTACTTAACTATTATGTCTTGTGAGATACATTATGTTTTAATGCTATGACTAAGTTAATCTATTTACTTATTTAAAACATAAAAGATCTTATAAATTGAATATTCACATTGACTTGGTATTACATGCATATCAGTATGGTAGAAGAACTGAGCTGCGCGACTAGGGTTTTTGACAAGTTTTGTTTTGGTGGGATTCATTTGACAGTAGTAAAGAATATGGAGTTAAGTATCAGGGAAAATTTTATTGTCCACTGCGGGGCACAGGTCACTTCCCAATTTGCACCATAACTTCCATACTAAGAGCCTACCCGCGACTTTATCGACGCCTTCGGTGTACCTAGTTTGGGTATTCTACTTTACATTTTTTTTATATTCAGCACGCCAAATTGACGTCGCCATCAGCCTGATGGAAAGCCGTGGCGCATCTAGCGATTGAGAGCCACTTTTGACAGTGGTCCTCAAGTTGGCGGCCCTGTGATGTGCCTCTTCACGCTCCTCTTAAAGAACCCGGGATTGTAAGATGAGGGAAAAACGTGTGCGGGCAGGTCGTTTCAAGTTTTTACAGTTCGACAGAGGAACGATCTTTTGAAACGCTCAGTTCTGGCGAACATTCTGTCCACTGTGTATGAGTGGCATCTCTGCCCGGCACGCGTTGTTCGGGATCGGAAAGGAGAGGGTGGGATCAGGTTGAAGATCTCTTCAGAACATTCGCCGTAATACATTCGGTAGAAAGCAGCCAAGGACGCTATGGTTCTTCGCTGCGCCAACGGTTCGAGGCCTCCCTTCACCTCAGGACAACCAATTATTCGGATAGCACGTCTCTGCATAGCATCAAGCGCGTCTAGTAAGTACCTCGCAGAGCCATCCCAAAGGTAAGAACAGTACTCGACGCAGGGACGAATCTGCGTCTTGTAGAGTAAACATCTCTGATGTGGCGTGAAGTACCGCCTCACCTTCTTTAGGACTCTAGGACACAATTCAAAATTGTTACATGGCGTTTTCCGGAACAGATTTTATCTGGTTCATCAGCCACTGACTCTTCGCCATACTTAAGCAGTCAATAGCCATTATAGCTTGCTTACTCTGCGTATTATGTTGGCTACTTTAGTTCTATTAAATATATTTTTTAATAGCATTGTTGGAATGTATATCCACATCACATTATGTTGACCCTTCTGACAACCTCTGATAGGCATCTTACAGAGTTTGAAGCGTGAGAGAGTGCTGACATAATAATATTATCTATTTATTTTATTAGCCTTTATGAGCTTTGCCTTACTCTCAAATGTCTCAGGGTCAAGTGCGACAAACTCAAGAATCTAGGTCAACACAGTTATTGAATACTGATGCTTTAAAATTGTTACATGACGGTACTCAAGTTGATGCAATGAGATTAAAGGTGAGAGTGATTAAAGGTGGAGGCATGATGGATCTTTTTGGCCGAATATCCAGAATACAGAGTGCACCAGTGATTCGTGCGCCTGCTCTCCATCGACCAAAGCGCCCTTACGAGGTTAGCTGATCAGACGGCAGTCAGTCCCAACTTAATTCATATCGTAAAGTTGATATTTGGAAAAAGAGGTCAACTGAACAAAAGAGGTTCTAAGATAGGTTCGGAAAATTGATTATGTTGATCAATCGCACGGCATACTAACACGATTATTACTGACAGACTTAATGATAAATTCCCGCAATCAGCAACAGAACTTGCTAATACTTTGAGTATAGCCAATGTTTGTGTAGCATTTCTTTGTTAATTTTTCTCTAAGCGGCACAAAGTGAAAGATTAAGTGAAGTTTACTTTGTGCATTAACGAGTGTGTCCGATTTGAGCAGGCTGAGTTTTCACACACGCTCTGCTTCGTTTGTTTGTTTAGTGCATTAGTAGCGCTGCGTAACTGTCGCGGGCGATGACAAATGGCGACGGTAATGAAGGCAAACTGTATCTCTACCCAAGCACAAGTTGGTGTAAAAGACAGGAGAGTAGAAGATTTGTTGTAAATAATGCTTAAGGAATTACAAGCACTTTACCTTCGGGTATCTGACAAGCAATAATTACAGAGAGCTCTTGAAACCTTTAATGTTGAACATTTCAAATTAAAGTAAAATAAAGACGTCGAACAATATGTTACGCGACGTCGGTTGTAGTGGCGTGTTGCGGCTAAGGGACGGGCGCCCGATGCACTCCGGCGACAGCTCTCCGTCACAACAAGGGCTCTTCGCGTGGCCACCGAGTGTTTTCATACACACACAACGCGCGGACGTGTTAATTCGTAGACACTTGGTTTTTTTTTACCGTAGTGATCGACGACTGTGGGAACATTTTTGGGTGTCTTCGTTAGAAGTACCTACTCCACGCTGTAACGAGCAAACAGTCGGAATAACTCCAAGTATCGCTGCTGCGTTAAGTGGCTGGCCATTGTTGGAATTTATGACATTTCACGTATAGGTATTAGTTGATCGAATTTGAGCTATCTTTTAATAAGGTGCGTCTAGAACGTTTCAAAAATTATACTGTTCTTTAATTTGAACGTTATTGTTTGCACGACGAGAAAGTTGTCGATGGCGCCGACACCAATAAAACCTGGGCACGCGCCGCACGGCCGAGTGCTTCGAGAGACCAATAACTCATACAGATTCACAGTCATACTCATTTATCGTTTTCAGTGCTCGCTATCAGTGAGAGAATGGTAAAATGCCCGATGATATCAGTACGTGCGGATCGTATATTATACTGACAAGGCAACAATAAAGCCGGTTACCTGTTAGCACCGATGCTCAGATATCTGAGGGTAAACAAATGGATGTCTTATCGATCTTTAACCTAAAATCGTCATCATGCATGAATTTCTTGATGTGCGAGCATAAATTTCACGTCGGTCTGGATCATCAATTGTGAAACAGTTAAAAGTATCAATCAAAGTAAAATCATATCAGCAGCAGCAATTACAACCAAATTTGTAGAGAAGAGATCACGGGACTCTATCTTGTTATATTGTTTTATACGAGTAGGCAAGCCATAATTTTAATTTGCTTTAGCCCCTTACTGTTCAGTATTCATCGCACAATGGCTTCGAATTTTAGCCAGTATCATTGCCAATAGAAAATTAGCTAAAACCATCTAATTCAAGTCCCTTAAATATGCAATTGCGCAACCTCTAGTTGATTCTGTAATCATAAAGCGCAGTTCGTGCCCACCGGTTGACAGGTTGTTGACGAGAATCACTTTGTCTCACAGTTACTAATAATATCCGTCCATGAATACATTACAATAGACAAATTGAATTCTCAAATAGATTTACATAAATAGTATGCAATAGCAGTGCTATTATAACACTATAACGCTTTGTAAGACAATAGCTAAGCTTGCCCTCCTACCTCCCACGTGTCGTGAGCTGTTTGGTAGACGCGGGCGAATGCTAATCGCCTCTAATCACGGCCCGATCGAGAGCTGATTCATCTCGGCTTACGATCCTTTATTCTGTTTATTTACCAATCAGTGTAGTTAATACCAGCCGCGACCATAAAAGGCGATATATTTGTCTAGTGTCGCTCTCAATTAGTAGGTGGCAGCGAATCGACGCCATATGTGGTCGCCGAGTTAGCGTCCACCTTTAGAGAATATTTTTTTGTTAATGTGTAACGTACATGAAGTAAAATCATTAATGTTTACTCCACCAATTTCTTCGGGCCGCCTTTTATGGTGAGTAGTTCAGTTCAATCGCTGGAACTACTAAGCTACTGAGGCTTTGCATGACAGGCGCCCGTTGCCTCGCTAATTAAATCAAAATAGAAATACTGCTAGAGAGATTCTCTATTAAATGGTTAGTCAATTTATTTTGAAGTGGACTTTAAGATAGCTCCCAAGTTGTAAATTCATTTTAATTTTTCATTTTCTCTCTCCGTGATATTTTGCATACATAATAATATACCTAATAGCGTTTTGCGTTGACCGTTGACTGCGTTGAAGTTTGGGTCTTTTTTTGTTCGGAATATATTTGTATTTATTTCCTGTCCATTTAAACACGGCAATACGGCTCACCACCTATTACGTGGGACAAATTATAAAAAAAAAGGTGAAATGTTGGCATATAATATGCCTCTGCCTACCCCTTCGGGGATAAAGGCGTGACCATATGTATGTATGTATATTTGTGTTTTAATATCTTTCTTGTTTTCATAAAAAGTCCCTAACAACACACATCTTTTGGGTGTATTACCTTCCTGTTACTATGGGAACCTCATGGCATCTCGGGTAAATTTTTGTGCATTTAGTTTAGACGTTTCTGTCATACAATTATTGAAATCAAATTGTTAACATACGATATATTCCTTTCCAACGTTAATATTCTTTTATAACTTTCTCTTTCTCAGTTTTTTTTCTGTTTTACGATAAGGAATATTGTTGGATGCTGGATATCAAGACACATAATTTTCATGAGACTTTGGCTTTTACTTTTCTGGTTTAGATTGTTGAAAATCCTGGTTTACAGGAATCATAGTTAATATAAAGCTAGTGAATATAGTTTCAAAAACAGATAAATACACAAACCAGGCGGAAGTAGATTTTTAATCATATTGGATTACAAGTTAGTTCCTCAATATAATTCACTTGAAATACAGCTATTTATTATAACATAAAGTACATAATATATAGAATACATAATAAGCAGTTCACTTAAAGAATTATAATCAACAAAGCTCATACATATTAATGAAAAGTCCGAATTGAATGATTAGTGTTGGCATGCGCGACATTTGATCGTCGTCAGGCGCCTATCGAATCTTGTTATTCAATTTCGTGTTGATTGCGAAAAAGTGCCCATGCGCAGTGGTAGTCGAAGGGGGGGTAGTGACGTAAGGGGGGAGGGGCGGGGAGGTGGCGCTCGGTGGCAGGTCCGCCCAAGTCTTTGTTTACGTAACGCCCCCGCTTAATACAACTAGCTGACTCTACTACAGTCATGGATACCAATCAACTTTTTATAAAGTGTGCAAATTGCTAATGATTGAAACCGGTATTCTATTTGAGCAAAGCAATTTATGGTATACCAGTTTTGACCTACGGCATCGCCTGTAACACACAACGAACCCCGTAGAACCCATTTTACACACACGTTGGTATTTACTACAATAATGGAAGTGTGCCATATTTTTTTACCTTTAGTATAAAGTAAATCATTTTGTACCTTATTTTTGCCAAAGATAAAATTTGGGGGCACGACAGTGCCCCCAAGCCAAGGCGAGTGCGAAGCATCTAGATTTCATTACTTTTTAGAGATAAACAAGCAGCTCCCTCGAGACTTGGCTAGTTTTTTACAGAATGTTTTTGGTGGGATATATTTGTCTTTATGTATATCTTATTTAAGTACTCTATAATGTAATAGTACTTACCTCCCCGCAAATTCCTGCTTGCTGCCATTAAAAAGTTCTGAACCAAATAGGTATCACTTCCATCAATAGTAGTGTGTTAATTGAATAACACAAAGGTACATAAGTAAATATAGGTATTTATGGAGTTCGTTTTTGCAACTCAATGTACTTGCCTCTCATTCGAAAGCTACAGGCTACCTACATTATATTATAACCCATTGATAATCACCCATTACCGTGCACAATGCTCGAATGATGGGTTCATCCGCAACGAAGCAGCAGTGTGGGCGCAGGCCATATATCAACAACACCACACGCACCGAGTCTGATCGTATGATATTGCATCATGCGGAATACGGTAGTTTTATTATTGCACAATTATTATAGGTATGAAAAATATCACGTGGAACGGCGGAAGCGAGAAACCGTCAATACGTTATGAGGTTCAAGGGTTAATTACATGAAGAACATGGTATTAAGTGGTTTTTCTGGCAAGGAACGTTTCGGTTGTAATTTGGAGATTAGAAGAGAGGACGCTAGCTGATAACAAGGAACCTATCTGTTATTACGTAGACTCGCCACTATAGTCAATCGTTCAGATAATAAGTTCATGTATTGAATACATGAACTTATTTCCCTGGTGCCCTGAATATGGTAAAGTTATTGCAGAAGATGTTGGGTCTTCCACATTTGGTTCAATAAGCATCCTTAATATGGTAGATTGTCTAAGTCGCAACAGAAGGAAAGGACGTTTTGTCTTCAACATTTTGGTACGAATTATGAAAAAAGTATTTACCTAAAACAATTAATTTTTGTTCTTAAATATTGTAGGTATCCGATTATTTTTATATAACTTCGATAAGCTTGAACCGCAGTATCAATAAATGAAGGTATCATTCGTACCATATTTAGCTGGAAAATTGCACATGGATGACGATAAACGGTTATTGCAGCCTAGCAGCCCCTTGTTCAGTAATTGAGTAATAGACAAAGAAAAGTACTAAAACGTACATAAAATCATATTTATTAATAAGAAATTTAATGTCCCAGCGCTCATGGATCAGCAAAACCATAGCTTCATTCAACTATCAGCACGCAAGGTATCGCACAAGGCAAGTAACGACTGGCGCCGCGTGTGCCGTTACTCGCCCACTGCTGATGACTACTCGAACCTTCATACTTCGCTGTACAAATTACTTATTTGTTTTCCAAATATAAAATGCTTCTGTCAAAAGAACTATGAATAGGTAGATTAATGCTGCTGCTTCTGTTGGCACTCCATCATAAGATGGTAATTGTGATTCTGTACATAAATTGAGAGATTGGAACTTTGAAGTGGTGTTTATTTTTTAACTGTGATAAAGTTTTGGGGGGTTGTGTTGTAATTAGTTACAAAACCAAACCGTTTACAACATTTTATTGTAATGTAAAACAATAAAAAAAACTTGGAAGACGGTGACCGCTTATAACGAGACCTAGTGCTCTGAGTGACCTAGAGTTCTGAGGTGAGACACGGTTGTATTTTGTATTGAACATTTGCAATTTCGAAATTAAGAGAACTAAATGTGAATAGTATGTACTTTCGCTTGCTTCACTCGAGTCTACTTTCCACTGATCATACGAAATAATTATATGTTATATTATGTTGGAACTCCACTATTTCTTTTGTATCTATATAGCTGAAGAGCAAAATACATCTTTAGAAAGAAGCATTAAGACCCAGGAATAACTTACAATACCAAGGGATTATGTACTACGAGTATAACCATGGGGCCTATGGCCTATAATGTCTACTGGTGTTCGATTTTTCTATTCATCAACCTAATATCTACAAATACCTCGATTTAAAATAAATCTAAGTACTGTATGGATTGTACAAGATTAAATCTCTGATGTTATTGGGAACACATATAACTTGACGCATATTGATAACAAAATCAATTACGATTGGATAGTGCGATTAAGTTCAGTCCACTGGCTGTGTATAGTTTGCATAAATACATACTAAAACAGTTATAAATAAATTTTATATCGAATTTGACCTACTACTGAGATGAAATCGGAAAAATTGGGATGGTTGATTCTTTCTAGCTTTCGAGGTTGGCGCCGGCGCGCCCAAGCGGTCGCTTGACAGGCCACTTACACGTTTTGTGAATGTCGCGAGGCACTTACTACAGTCGCAACCACAAACGGACACACACAATACCATCACTCATTTGAATAGTTAGATATTTGTAGGTACGTTCGAGATGCGTTTCCAAGTAAGTATTCCTATACTTAGTTGCTTTTTTGGAGGAAATCTCTGTTTCTATTCTCAGGTTTTTCCTAGATCAAGTCACGTACACTACGTATATAATATCAACTAAACATATGATAGCCCAAGTTTTGAGAATGTGATACTGTTAGGAAAACAGTAAAATGCATACTATAGTTACTTATAACGAAGTAAAAGATATAACCATTTCAGATCTTCATAAAACGTTTGTTATAAATGCAGTAGGTACCCAACACTATAACGTCGGTAATAGACCCAAAAATTTACTTTCAACAACAAAAATAAACAAATGCTAATCAAGAAACCTCAATTGGTAACAAACTGAAGATAATAAATATAACAGATTGTGAAGGTTCGATAGACAATGATCGCGTGCTCGACCAAAGAGTCTCGATGAGCAAGACCCAAGTCATTTCCGGCGCTCAAATCGTCGAGTTGAACGTCGTGTCGTCGCCATCGTCGAAAATGTTGCAACAATAAAGAATCACTGCTAATAAATAATCGTCACTTTCATAAACACTGACTCATGTATAAACAAAACAAGGCTGAAGCCCCGTGTTGGCGTCACTTGCGCAACATTTTGCCTCATCTTGGATTACTGAAACGCTGGTGTTAATTACGTGGCGCCTACTTTTTGACGATGTTATATGTAAGTGTGAATAGAATAAATCGATAATGATCATTTTGATGGATTTAGTTGATACTGTGTTACTATATATATTCAATTTGTTTTTAATGGATTTGTTTCTTTAAGAATAATAGTTGTAAAGGGTACTCTGCGTTATTAAGGTCAAATGGGTAATGACATTTTAAAAAAATCATCATCTTAGATATAAATCATTATTGTTTTCGGGATTTTTAACGTATTATCAATTCTCTTTTACTTTACTTACCTCTCGATGTTTCGGCTTTATTGCACGCTTAATCGTATTAGGCATTGAGGCGTCTTGAAGATATTATCTGCTCTAAGATACCTAGTGATTCATAGTAAAAATGTCACTGGGAACATAATAGAGACGAAGTATATATAAATATATATATATTATTTAGGTACTTATAAAGCCAAGCACCAAACTTGCCTTTTTAAGTAATTAAATTTATTGAAATGGAAATATTCTCGTAGGCAGTGCACCACTATAAATATTACTAACAAGCTATGCTTGCTGGGCAAAATGAACATGTTTTTTGCCGATCATACAATGAGCATCCTTGTATCGCTTCACTTAATGATTTGCTTAACGAACTATTAAAGGAGCCTCTTTAAAAGCCCGATGCAAATGTTATACACTAAACAACTTAGATTTTTGTTGGAAACTGGTTGCATGATATTGTTAGAATGTTATTTTATTTTTATAGATATTTTTACTGATACTTATCATACGAACGTTATTATTGGCAGCATTCGAAGCATCAGGTCGTCGTTTTCCACTTTTTTTCCTTACTTTTCAAGATATTTAGCATTTTTAGTCAAAATAAATCATTTCATCCACCACCATATAAGCTGACGTCTTCAGACATAAATTTATTTCCCACGTAGGTATTCTCATTAGGTTGCTGCAAAAATGCACTGTCTAATAAAGGAAACTCTCGTGTAAATTGTTCACCAGGACTACGAAGGACATTGCAAATAGCAGAGACGGTCAAACCAAGTATTATGTGGAAAATTATTTAAGCAATTAAATTAATCGGTGTAAGAAATGTAGTACCGGGTCTATGTCTAACAAAAACATTCGGTTACTTCTAAAACGTACCCGGATGAAGATAGGTTCGCAAACATTGAAAGATCTCATTTCCTGGGTGCATTATAAACTGTTGACTTACAAATATCATTTACATTTGAAATTAACTTCTCGAATGTTGAAGAGGTAACTGTGCTCAAAACGATTGCAGCACGTGGCTTGCTCAAGCCAGTATGCAAATCCTTACATCTCTGTGTGTACATGCATATTAACACTACTTCGCACTCACACACCTGCAATCTTGCTTCCATTCATAAAAGCATGGCACTATCTAGCTATGAATTAATCGCAACATTTGAATATGTTTACACTCACAAAGGAAGCGACCATTCAGAAAAACTTGCCGGAAAACAGGTTTGGCACGTGTCAATGAACGACGGGAACATTTTAAACGCCATAGACAAGCCAAAGTTGTTGGTTTAGATGATTTAAGCCATTTAATAGATGCTTGTTCAATAGCTGGTTCATATCAATTTATACACTAACGCATTTTGGTGACAGCCAATCAAAGGTATTTCGTGTGTATCATTACTAAAATTACTTATTACTAAAAGTTGCGTATTAATTATGTATAATACGAGATTTAGACGGTTTTATTACATGGAAACACACATTTGAAAATTATTTTATACACAAATAAATATGTTAATATTTAAAGAATGTAATTATCATCAAGGAACACGAAAATAATTCCATCTAATTATGTAGATATTTTTTATCTAATTATGATAATGGTTATCCAATAACACCAAGAGAATACACAGGACTCGAGAAAACTGGAAATTATTTTAATAAGTAGTAGAAAGTAAGAAAATAGGTAGTATAATTAATTTCATAGGAATTACGTTGGATAGATTTAAAAACCCACACCTTAAATATTGGGACTTCAATTGTAAGAAATAAAACACCATATCTTTGGTAGAAGCAATACACATTACAGTGACTTTCAATGTAGTATCTACTAAGTGATAATTCACCAGCTCTGTAGATACTACCTTGTGGCAATGAAGAAATATGAACTTGAATGTGATACAATTGGGTTTTCATCTTTAGACTACCCTATAAGCTAGCTTGCTATTACAAAAAAAATGATCCTATCGTTTGACAAGTAAGCACATTTCTTAGCTTTAGAAGTATCAGTTCCTATGTCTATACCTGTTGCATATCAATTTTAGCCCGATACATTAACACCTATAAAATAACTGTTTCTAAAAAACTGCTGTTTTTCGATTCTCACTTCTGATAAAAGAATTCTCAGTACCATGAAAGTATACAACCGCTTATAGATATAGATATCTGAATAGTTCTTGAATTTGATTACGTAACAGTACTTAATAATGTGATAGCAACAAGTGTCATAAAGAAACTATTAACTAACATCAGTAAAGTTACTTCACAGTTAGATTGCAGATTTTTCGCAGCGCAAATGTGACCGTCGTGCCTATGAATGAAAGTTGGCGACCTCCAAATAACACGTAGGCGAATACTGTTGCAAGCTGTGCAGAGCAGCTCAGGCTCAGCTACCAGACATCGTTCGACGATCCATTCACAAATTTAACGGTGGGCGTACGCAACACCCGTTTTATAACAATTCATGTAACATAACTAGCGACACACTTTTCATTCACTGCGGAATGTTACGACTTACGAGATTGTTGCTCAACGTCGACAGGTTGTAGGAAAATTGCAAGTTATTGAAAACGAATTGGGTAAACAGTGTCACATATCAAATTTAACAGAAGAATGAAAGGCAAATTTAGAAGGCTCTATTTGGTTATTTTTCTGAAGATGATTTGGGTTGGCCTCGTCTTCAGAAGAACCCGACAACGGCCGATGAAGCAAACGAGTTCTAGAGTGGATACGACAAACGTTATGTAGGAAATCCATCCGCAAGATGGACCAACCACCAGGAAAAGGTCGCAGGCTGAGAACAGTCTTAGCCTGCGACCTTTTCCTGGTCATACAGATGCCGAAGGCGCCGGACCGTATGTTATAGCGTCAATTGGCCGAGTCCCAGCAGGTAGACTGCCATAAGCTGATTTGATTGAATTCGTAAAAGCCGATAATGGTTCCAGTGCCATTCGGGGCCTGTCTCTCATTTTCACTATGACACTCGAAACATTGATATAGACAAATTGATCTATTCAGAAAAAAAAACGGAAACCTATTACTGAGACTTCGCCGTCCGTCTGATTATCTGTCTGTCACGAAGTTGTTACTTAGAAACTCTGATAGGGATCTGAAATTATCAAAGATGATGTATTTCTGTTGCCGCTATAACTAGTACTAAAATGAGGAAAAAAATAAGCGGGGTTTTCATACAACAAACGTGATTTATTGCCGTGTTTTTGGTATGGAACCCTCCGTGAGTCCGATTCGCATTTAGCCAGTTTTTTACATTACAAATACTAACCTATTCGGGACTCTTCTCCGCCTTTCAATTTGCAACTCGAAACATTGACACAGCTCTCAAGACATTACAAATTGAAATTGTACTAGCCAGCATAGTTTACCGTTTCACATTGCGAAATAGTAGCTGCTAGTTAGCAGATAAACATCGTCTAGGACAACACAGAGTTCTTTATAGAGTGGCTCACTTACATAAGATGTAAGATATGTGATAAACCAATTCCATCTAGTTTATAATACTTGGCCATCTTTGTGCTCAATCTGTACGTTTGTTTCTCTATCTGTTTGTCCTTTATTTATCTCATCTAAACGTTGCATCTAAAACTACAAGTAGCAGTGATATCTATACATTTAATACAATGATAGAAAAGTCAAAACTGTACATTGAAAATATTTAAAAATAAACCGGCCAAGTGCGAGTTGGACTCGCCCATGAAGGGTTTCGTAGCAGCAAGTAACATAATATAAAAGTTCTTATTGTTCGTTGTAACTTGGATTGATGGTTTAACACGTTCGCAGTGGTAGTGATTTTTCTAACTGAAAATTGCGGTTTATGACGTATAAAAAAAAACTACCAGCTCTATCTCGTTCAAACCAATTTTCGTTGGTAGTTTATATGGCAATGTACATACATACATACATACATATCATCACGCTTGTCTCCCATCGGGGTAGGCAGAGACTATGGCTTTCCACTTGCTACGATCTTGGCATACCACTTTCGCTTCTTCTACTTTCATAAGTGCTTTCATACATGCTCGTCGGTTAAGGGTACTCTTGACCTGGCCTTTTTCCAACAGGTCTTTGATCTGGTCATCATGTGTACGCCGAGGTCGACCCCTACCAGTTTGCCCATTCATTCTCGCCTTATAAATCTGTTTAGTCAGTCTACTTTCACCCATCCTCTCGACATGTCCGAACCAGCTAAGCATCCCTTTTTCAATCTTCGTCACTACATCTTCAGTTATGCCACATTGTTTTCTAATCACGCTATTCCTTTCTTTGTCCATCAATTTCACTCCAGCTATACTTCGCAGACTTCTCATTTCCACAGCATTAACTTTACTTTTATGCTTCTTCTGCCACACCCAACTTTCACTACCATACATAAGTGTAGGGATAAGCACACCCCTATGCACAGCCACCCGTGCCTTCTTAGACACGTTTTGACTGCTCATGAAGGTGTACATCGCCCCATTCACTTGATTACCTGCCAAAACTCTTCTCTCAATATCATAATCACACTTTCCATCTCTTGCAAATTTTGAACCCAAATATACAAATTCTTTCACCTGTTCCACTCTTTGCCCTTCAATAATGATGGGGCAATTCGTCATACATTCTTCTCTTTCAAACACCATTACTTTGGTCTTGCTTACATTAACTTTCAATGTACATCATACATTTTTTTTAGATTTATCATTCTCTTAGTTTAGAAGTTTGAGGGGGGGGGGGGGGGGGGGGACACACATTTTTCCACTTTGGAAGTGTCTCTTGGGCAAACTATTCACTGTAGAAAAAAATGATTTTAGGAACCTCAATAACATTTTTGAAGACCTGTCTATAGATTTGATGAACACTTTGATTTGATGAAAAAAAAAAATTGAGTTTCAGTTCTGAGTATGGGGACCCCCAAAATTTACTGCTTTTTTTCTAGTTTTATATAAGAATCTTAATGCGGATCACAGAATACATCGAGATACCAAGGTTCAATAGCATAGGCTTTATAGTTTCGGAGAAAAGTGGCTGTGACACACGGACGGACTGACAGACAGACAGACATGACGAATCTATAAGGGTTCCGTTTTTGCCATTTGGCTACGAAACCCTAAAAAATACTCGCGGGGTGTTCAACATAAGATGCCAAAGCCGATACTATAAATAAGATTTTTTTGTCTGTCCGGAAGGATCTCGAAAACTACTCAAAAGATTTGATTCTAATTTTGCTCAAATATTAACTAGGGGTAGGGTCTTCAAATAGGCTATATATTATCACGCTACATATCCTAGGGGTAAGCAGAGATCCATCAAATTTGCATTATAACACAATTTTCACGCGTACGAAGTCGCGGGCAACAGCTAGTATTAAATAATGTGACGTATCTGATGTGAATGAAATTAAATTCGTTATATAATTGTTTCCATGAATTACTGTGTATCTGTTTTACGTGCGTGCTAATGGGTCTCTAGCAAAATCAATGAATCTCAATCCAGCTTCATCTGCAAGTGGGGCATCTGTTGAGCCAAAAGAAGGAAACAAAACTACCCAGCTTGACAGTAAGAAGGACACTCATCCTACTAAGCTTAAATTGTCAAATGCATATTATTATTTCCAGTAAAGGACTGTAACAGGCTAAAATGATTGATTATTTCGTTACCTTTCTATTCTTCTTTAGCTTAGCTTAAAAGGTTTTGAAGTGACATGAATACAGCCTAAGTATATCACAATCAGTTGTGCCACTCGCACTCGTTCAATTTACTCGTTACATAGTTTTAAATGAGCAGGAATTGTTCAACGTGGGCAATAATGTGATGTAAATTACTGATGTTTATTGCTCAGCTAGCCTTCGAAGAGATCGTGACGGAAGACAGATATGAACTTGGCCTTAAGAGGTAACCTATTGATGCTGATAAAATTCATTTAAAATCGAACCGTGTACACACAACGTTGACAGCACATTTCCTGTTTTCTGTTATTTTGTACCCTTAATAAAACCTTTTAAATAAACATTAAATCCGGACTCCTTTTTCTTTAACGTGAGGGAAAATCCTTTATAGGTGCTATGCCGGACTCCTACCGACTAAAATCCACACGTATCCCCTCGTGAGCCCTCAGAAGAATACCCCAGGACTCAAAGTATAAAGCTTAAGTCACAACTTGGCAAAGTGTCCGTATATTCTTAATCAATCTATGAATGACGTAGGCCTGTCCCAATTTCCGTGACGTGATATCTACGAGTAGCTCAGTAGCTTTACTAATTCACGTGGACAAGAGGGTTGCTATATGATTTCCTTTCGTAGGGGAGATTGTAGTTTGGTATCCGAAGATGTTCGACCCCTTTATCCTCCCTCTTACTTCCCTTTAACACCACGGCAACACTTAGACTCTGCAAAGTATAGTCTAAACTATTCTTAAATATTCTATTACCGCGTAATGCAAAAACGAAGGGTGCTAATTAAACGACCTTTTTTTTAGTAGCATTATTGGCCTCCCAAAAAATACTTTGGTTAATAAAATAAATAAGACAGCCACAATTATTGAGCGTCAGAATTTATAAATTATAGCCACCAGTTAATTTCTTTATTAGCCACTGTTAATATCCTTCAGCATCGTTATTTTTTTAGCATTCAATATTGCAACATGCATTCAAACAGTAAACTTCTAAAATATTAAAAAATGGCATTAAAATAGACATGATTTATTATTATCGTAGCTTTTAATTTCCTAATTCAGCATGTTTAATATGTAACTCATCCCATATTTATGGATTATAAAAGTTAAGTAAAATTCCAGTAAAAAGCAAATTATGGCCACTAATATTACCAAACTAGCTAGAATCACTTGTAGCCTCTGACTCAGTTTTTTGTAAATGATCACTGCAGTAAGCAACAATTCTAAAGAAGACGAATTAGTATATAAGAGGCTATTTCATTTTCGCGTGGCTTAGTTATTAAATTAGAAGCTAAATGCTGTGGCCTATAAAACTTTTTAAGGCTCGGTTTAATATATACCAAAAGCAAATAGCATATTACATTGTTTCATGACTCCTTGTTTTAGATTCACTTTGCTATTTCCTTATCTAATGAATACTTGGACTGTAAACGTATTGGTACATTGTTAAACTATTTCTTGTCGGTATCTAACTGCCTTATACAAAGTACCCTTGTTAGGTTCACTTCAGTGCTATAATTTCTGTATGTATGGTGTCTGATTGTTTTTCATGCAAATCGAATGTTGTAAATATACCAATGTATGGTCACATATCTGATACAATTTCCATTTATCGTAACACTTGCGGTCTTTTATGGAGTCACTGCTAGTTTATTGGGTAATATATTTTACTTATTTGTCTCTAACACTGCAATCTTAAATAGGCCATATTAATTCACAGCAAGCAACAATGATTAGGTGTGGCAGTTATTGGTTGAATCGAATTGTATCTAGTTTATAATGCAGAAAAAACAAAATTAGTTATAATATATAACAGGAAATGAGAATGATTTTCCTGTTCAACAGATTGTTTTTACACAAATTAGCAAAAACTCTTTGAATCTTGATTTATTCTGGCTAAAGCAGTTAGGGGTACGTAAAAGAATGAAAAACCCTTCTAATCTAACATTACGTGTACATCAGTATCTAATCCTCCATGGTTAACAAGTAATGGTGTCAAAACTTTAGCAACCCAGCGTCTGGCCCTTTTTTTTAAACGTGAGGGAAAATCCTCATGAACTCCTACCGACTAAAAAACCTCACGTTACGCCCAACAGCCTATGGTTGGGAGCCCCGGGTAGGCCCTCGTAAGGATGTCCCAGGAGTCGGAAGGATGTCCCAGGAAGAGTCTGGCCCTAAAAGATACGTACGCCATTCTAAAAATATAGATGAGCTTACTACATGACTTTCAAATTAGGACCGTTCCTTATGAATTGTTTTTGAAAATCTGATGTGGCTTACAATAATTATAGCTCAAGAAATATCATTGGACCTAGGAGATATATTTTTCTTGTTAGCTGTAATAGACTCCAAGTAGATAAATCCAATTTCTCTCACAATTTATAAAACATAACTTTGTACCTACCTATAGAGGGGCAACTAAACTTCTTATTTGTAGAGGTAATGGCAGAAACTAGTACAACACACACAAACGATGCTAGCCAAAGTATAAATGAATGTATTACAGAAGCCGTAGCAGTAGTAGATTTGAGAGGCAAATGAAGCTTTGCCATTATTTCGAGTTAGATTAATGACTAAAACGGTTTGCAGCAAGTAGAAGTCATTGATCTCACCAGAAGTGAACATAACAAGTAGTATGAGATATAGCCTATTTTATTATTTAAATATTGATTTGAACTATGACTTTTACATTAACAGGTGTGATAAAATGTAGAGCCTACATAAAGCTCAGTGCATACAAACACAGTAATTAGTTTCGTCGCAGACTGATGTCCTAAAGGTCTGTAAGTCTAAGTCAGGCCTGGCGATTCAGAGTTCCGTATGGACCTGGCAGGATCATTTTTTTCATTTGCTAAGGACAGGTGTGGTGATTTCGTCAACATCATAGTCAAGAAATGCGTATAAACCTCGCTAGTTGATGCACGAGCGTACAAGCCAAGTAGGTTCGAACCCAGAATCTTATTTTGCTCATCACAATGATATTGAAGCAGTATGTAAATAGAAATAAATAGAGAAGCAGAACATGGAAGCAATACTTTAATATGCTTTGATAAAAGTTAGGCAAAAATGAATATTCGCATTTTGATAAAGTAAGAAGATACCAATGATTTTATAATTATGATCATTTTTAATAAAAGTACATTGTATATTTCAACAGAGTATAAACTTGATTAAATTATGTAAATTACACCCATCCAACTTAAAATGATTCAATAAAATAAGAAGAAAACGATGCAATTACTGAAATAAGACATTTATTTACAACTTGGTATACTTTAATGCATCTGAGATCCGATGCGGGATAACGTTAGACACGAAAACAAACATAATAATATATTTTATACTCTTAACAATACAAACACCAGACAATACTATAAATCATTCAGACTTTTTATGTTCAGTATTAAAAATTTTCAATAGCGTCTCACATCGGGCTCCATAACCATAATTTTAGTTAGGTAACTTAAATGTGGACTTAAGGCCATTATATAAAATTAATAGCCCGTTCACCAAACAATTACCCGTCCAGTTAAATGCTATCAGCAAATCTATGGGTTGAAATCTCATAACCTTTTGCCTTGGAGTCAAACCAAGTGTACTGTTGTACTTATGTATGGCCTGAAGGCGAAGTGCGGACTGACCGCAGAAGAGTGTTTATATTATACGCAGCGGGATAGTGCTGGTCCATTAGTATATCGGAACGTGGATAATGTACGGTTTAGATATTTTTGCACTTTAAGTTATAAATCGATTTACCGTTGCATAATAGTTATTCCTACAGTTCAAATAAGTTTAATAGATCATGTCATAAGTTGTAGGAAATGAATTTACTTTTCTAGTTGGAGATTTTCGTTTCGCAACAAAGGTTTTGCAATTTCATAATTTTACAGCTCACATTAGGCACATCACATAACCACCCAAAAATGTTGATTTAATTTATACTGTTGATCGATGACACTAAGTGGAACTTGCTGCCCATATCCAAAAACAACAACGATATGACTCGAAAAATATGTTACAGCATCTTTTTGTCTTAGGAGAGGTAAAGGTGCTCAGTCTTGTCAACACCACGTACTTGGTAAGAATAAATGATTGAACTGGACGCTTGGTGAAAATATTAATGTCAATTTATAAGTTACAAACCAAAAAAACATAGCAGGAGATAGTTATTTCTAAATTAAATCTAAAATTTCGTCTGTCAGTATCAACACAAGTTGTTGGACTAATGAACACCTACTATGCAAAACACCTATGAATTAGAAATATTACAAGGTTGAGTTTCGACTTATTTTTTCTAATTCTACTTCTCATTTTTTGTCGTCATTTTCATTATTCCCAATTCTTTCCCTCTTACATCGGACTGTGAGCTAGTCGGTATTGCAATCGCCCATAGCCCACTATAACCGTTAGCTATTACATAAATTTCATATTTGATTTCTATAATTTTACTTTGTGACGAATGTACAACAACCGATTTAAATCTATTGCGGTTATAGGGTTACCATTATGTACCTAAACGTATAAAGTAAGCGTATAGTAAAATGAGTTCGCACTTAGATTAAATTCATTTATAAGAAACGAATTGCTGGCCTTGGTATAAAGTGGTATTGAATTGATTTTTGTAGCTCATAGCGAATGATGCGCGCGCGCCGCTCCTTGGTTATGAATGGGCTGCAGTGAATCACACCGATTCATTCATACTGACAGCCGCCTCCGCTCACCACTCGCACGCGCCTTCAAAACAAACGCTTTATTTACTTATACAGTATTGTCTTTCATTTGCACCATGGACCTCTCACTTCCTGCCTTTGATAACGTTTTATCGTTCACTATCATTAGTGTCTTAAGCTGAGCCATAATAATTCTACACTACATACGAGAGTTTATTGCCCTAAACGTCAATTTCCCGTTTGAATGTTGAGTCGTGAAATTTGAAATGAGACGTTAAAGTTAGATTAATAGACGTTTCTAACCGTTTGTATATTATAAGTAGTATACCGAGTATAGTTTACGTATAACCCTGACTCAAAGACCTCGATGACAATCACTTTATATTGAAACTTTATATCAACAAATTAGCGCCTTGACCTCTTCTAGCGCGAGTTCGCGATATTCGTGCTTTGTGTGTTAGGGTTGTTTACTGTTGTCCTCATTCTTATCTGAGACTCTTATACTATCTACTATCCTCAATTTCATTATAACACTCCTCTAGTAATGATTATTGTAATGAAATTTAGTATAACTACGTTCAGCAATGGGCTACGATAAGCTGATTTGATCTCTTGTATTATATATATTATAAAGTTCTTATATATATAGAACCCATAAAAACGTATCGACAGACTTGTCTTCGCCCAAGACTCGGCTTCCATGCCCGGAAATCTGAGGACGGTAGAAGAGCTGCTCGCAGTCCTTGCAGAAGCAGGTCTTAGAAGAATTTAGAGTGACGAATCTCACGTACATCATTCCAAGAAGTGGGATAAACACTAAGCCACCCTCAAAGACGAAGAATAGTAAGTATCCGTCTCCTCCGATGAGGCCGCGGTGGTAGCCGAAGGGGACGGTACATCTTTCCGAGTACCCGGGCACCCAGAACTCCCGTTTGTAGAAAATTGTAGGGCACTGTGTGCTGCCGGTCAGTAGAATTATGGCATGGCATTCAGGAAAATATCCACCCATTAAAAAACCATGAACAGCTTGATTTTATGTACTCGTACCAACATAAATCTATGATACTATCAAATATTTGTACTAAAGATTTTAAGGTAAGTAATACAAGAAATAAATAAAACTATACTTAAATCAAAAATACCAAATATGAACTGGGTACCCGCGGTAGGGTACCCATGACGCAGGCAGCATGCCCACGCTGAATAGCTAAAAAAAAGTCTTGGCGCGAGAAAGCTAACTGCGTGGGGATCACCAGTTTTTTCCTTCAGACGCTTACTCAGACCTGCGAAAAGACTACGTGAACCGCGACCCCATGGACCTAGTGCCTGGACATCAAAAGGGTACCATACCAACGACATCCAGTTACAGACTGCTTACGATTTAAAACCATATTTGATTAGCATTCGTTTTTTTTTTTTAAATCTCACGGATTGTGCAAAGGATTATCTGAATGTAAGAAATCTATTATATAAAAATAAGTCGGGTTTTCCTTCCTGACGCTATAACTGTAGAACGCACGAACCGATTTCCACGGTTTTGCATTCGTTGGAAAGGTCTCGGGCTCCGTGAGGTTTATAGCAAAGAAAATTCAGGAAATATTTCAACAGAAAAGCGGGAAAATCATCATTTTTCACATACAGCCCCATCGCGGGCCTGCCGAGAGCCCTGGGACATCCTTCCGAGGGCTTACCCGGGACTCCCGGCCGTAGACAGTTGTAGGGCATCGTGTGGTTTTAGTCGGTAGGAGTCCGGCATAGCATCCATGTAGGATTTCCACAAGTAAAAAAAAAAAAAAAAAAAAGCCCCAGCGCGGGCGAAGCTGCGGGCATCAGCTAGTTTTTTTATATAAAGTTTCGTAGGTACCTCCTTTGTAAAATGATAAGCATTATTCATTAAGTAAATTATTATTTTCTCATTAAAATATTATTATTTCCCTAGAACGGTCTTTTGTTCAAAGATGCAAGATCGTTCATATGCACAAATTATTTGACTAAGTTTAACTGTCTTCCTAAGGATTATAAATTTGATTCGTAAAAGTAAATTTCTATAAATACAGGACCATAATTTTGAAATTCGACAACCCTACCCTTAATGCTATCGTGACTTTTGACTTAACATTGAGCTTTAATATTATAGTTGATGTTAATGGATACATCGAGAACCGCTCAGCACAGAAGTGGACACTACATATCCATAGCTTCTCTACATTCATTGGCTATTTAGTTAATAATTACAGCCGAAGCTACTTGATCTCGTATAAAACTAAAAATTAATGCTGGAACACTTTAATATGACATTATTTGAATAATTCAATGCAAATTGCAAAATAAAAGTTAATGTTTCATGTTAAGTGGCTTCTAATTCCAAAATAGGTAAGGTTGTTGCTTTAGAAGTATTGAGTTCCCTTAAAGAAATACCAAATAATAAAATGTTACGGCCTATTTCTTAAACATAATTAGAGTTTAATACTTAATAATTTATATAATTAAGTAGGCCCACATTATGTATCCAAGTTAAGTAATTTCATAGTTGTAGCATTCATTTACTATCATGGGAACTACCACAGTGGTAATGTGAAAAAATAGATCCGAACCGGTCCTTGAAGTGGTTATCGTTTTCCATTCGTAGATAATACTCAATCTAGTCCACAGTTTATTTCAACGAGAGACTGAAGCGTACGAATGCACCGTATACATTGTTCCAACTTATAACACGAATTATGAAAACTAGCCAGAGAAATAACAGAAAACAGCTGCTACTTGGGTAGTCGCTAAGGAAATCGCCATTTACCGATGCCGCTTTGTATTTCCAACAAAGTAATATAAAATAGCTTGTCCACAAACACTCTAACAACATAATGTTATTGCTTAGAACATAGATCATCAAGAGCAATTTGGATTTGGAAACGAGAATTTGGAAACGAGGGTTGAAATGTTAAATGTAATCAGTCACTTCCCGAAAATACGAGAGAAAACTGAAAGAGATTTGTTATGTCTAAAAATAGATAGTTAATACATAGGTGCAAAGCAGCCAGTAGGATTTGCCTGTACCATGCTAGTGTTGTAAGTCGGGCAGTCGAACGGCAAGCTTACAACATAATTAGGTACGGCTATTTAGGTACTTGTGGGGCCACTTAGCGTCGCTTTATTGAATGTGTATCAACCAGCCCGAGGAAAGTTTAAAGCTTTTTAATGAATTTAAATGTATTCTTAATTACAAACTGGTTCAGGTGCATTAACCTGCTTTTAGAGTACGAGCATAATATAAGATATTAGTTGATCTCTCTTCTAGGTAACCATTTTTCAATATGACACCTGATTCTGAATAGGAAAGTCGACGTAACATGCTATTTAATTAATCTTGTTGTCTGCCTGTTATAGTTTCACGACTAAACCACTAAAACGATTGTGATGGAGTACATAGGTAGACGAGAGCATGGGAAAGGACACAGACCCCTTTTTTACGCGAAAAAAGGCTCGAAGTGGGGGTGCATAGGGAATAAAGAATTTTATCATTTGCGAGGATAAACCTTAACAAGAAATAAACGAAACCATGTAATTGCAAAAATAGCTTCATTTATAATAACTATGCTGCCCAAAGCGCTGTTGAACTTGTAACAAAATCGGGAGCAAAGGCTAAAAATAAAACATGTTACGTGTACTGACTGACTCGGCAATGACATCACAGAGCTAACCGCTAGAACTACAATCCTCATAGATGCTCTGCCGGACTTCACCGAGTAAAGTCATACGGTGCAGTTCTGCCTACGGTCAGGAGTCTCGGGTACGCTATCGGGAGGATAACCGTATAGCCTCCGACAGTAATTTTAACGATACATAACACTAACTAAACGATCTTTCCAATTCCAGACACTGTCTGGATTTAAAGCCCTGGATTCGCTTTTATTTAACAGTTTGTGACATGATGTGCACTACGTGGATGATCATGAACCCTAGAGCATCTATCTATTTTTTCAAGCACATGCCTCTATGAAGGGAGATTTTGTATGCGTTGGAATCCATTTAGGCCTTGACAACTCCAGAGACGACCAATGTGACTGTTGACAAAAGTCTGTTGAAATTTGAATGAAAGTAGCTATATAGAAGTGTGCGTGCTTTGTTTGCACATGTTTCTGCATTGACGTGTGCGTATAAGTCAAGTCGCATTGATCGTCTTCAGAGACCATTACAGTATTTATTACAGTAGTACGGTCTGACGCAGAGAAAAATAAACAGCGCGGCCATACAAGGATTGAATTTTCTTAGAAAATCTGTAACATATTTTTTTATGAGATTTTGTATGGCTACGGAATTACACAATTTTAATAACTACAGCAAATTTCATAAACATAAATGAAAGATCAAATAAAAAATCTGTTGTCTGTAAAGTCGGTTTACTGACGATGGTTGAACGTGACAACTCAGCCTTAAATGGAACGCCTCAGAGCAAGGTAACGCCGCATACGTTATGTTTTTTCTTGCGTGCAGCCGGCTCCATCGAATTATAAGACGTTGTCACGTCAAAAAAAAAACAATACTTACAAGGCGGTCCTGTAAACTTTTCTTTTCAGCTGACTGTACAAAAGTACTACCTAGTAAATCACAGTAGTACCTACTACTGTAATAAATACTCTAAGATTCAGGTACTTTAGGACAGGGTAACTTTGAATGGAATTTTGAGTATCGGAGGTACCTACCTACAGCTTCACGGTAAAATACCAACCACCAAAGTCGATATTTTACCGTTTTTCTGGCTCACCTCTACAGAGAATCGAGATAAGCCAGGGGTTAAGTCACTGCGACACGGTAAAGAGATGCCCTGAAAGAGAGTAGGGAATCTTTGGTGGCAGATATCAATTAAATCCACAGCACACGATCCTGCGCTTTCAACATCCAATTCATCCAATCTACGGCCTTTTCTAGGTTGTCGGTCCAACTATCGGGGGGACGTCCTACCCTATGTTTGTCAAGTCGCGATCTCCTCTCCAGAACTCATTTGAGATCGGTAAGAAATATTTAGACGCTGTTATAGTTTCTCACCTTAAATCCCTCTCTCTAGTACTAAAAGATAAAATGAGATATTTCAATCAGACTATAATCTAAAATTAAGTGGGATGATTTTATGCATATATCATTAAAATTTTGTATATTTCTCCAATTAAAACCATCTTAATCATTAATTTAATGTATTCCTATGGCTCGACGCCGGACTGATCAAGGTGCTTTTGCCCAAAAGACCGTTACTAGAGCCATAAATTTTATAGTTATTGCCTATATATACCTACTTCCGTTCGCAATATTATAAAATAAAATAAAATAAAATGTTGTATAAAGTTTTGGTTATTTTGATTCCTTCGTAGAGGAAATTATGAATAAATCATGGCATTGAATGAGCCAGAGATGCTTACAATATAAAAGTTAATATACCAAAGGTCAGTGAGACTTGAATAGCTAAAAAAAGTCTTGGCGCGAGAAAGCTAACTGCGCGGGGATCACCAGTTTTTTCCTTCAGACGCTTACTCAGAGCTGTGAAAAGACTACGTGCACCGCGACCCCATGGACCTAGTGCCTGGACATCAAAAGGGTACCATACCAACGATAACATATAAAATGATATCTATTAGATATCATTTTATATGTTTTATGTATAAAATTCTCGTGTCACAGTTTTCGTTTCCGTACTCCTCCGAAACGGCTTGACCGATTCTCATGAAATTTTGTGAGCATATTGAGTAGGTCTGAGAATCGTCCAACATCTATTTTTCATACGCCTAAGTGACCGGGAACCGGGAATAACATTCTACGCGGGCGGAGTCGCGGGCATCAGCTAGTCTAATATGTAAATTTTTGGGTCACAGTTTTCGTTGCCATACTCCTCCGAAACGGCTTGACCGATTCTCATGAAATTTTGTGAGCACATTGAGTAGGTCTGAGAATCGGCCAACATCTATTTTTTATACCCCTAAGTGACCGGGAACAACATTCCACGCGGGCGGAGCCGCGGGCAGCAGCTAGTGTTTTATATTATGACAACGACGTCGTATATTATATCTGACGTAAAGTCGTAATTAATTCCTAGAGTGAAGCACACTTTAAACTACCCTAAAATATGGCATTAATCTCGACATTACTCATCATCCTCATGCATGCTATGACTTTTATCAGCCTAAACCAAATAGTTCTATGCAACTGCCCTCGGCAGGATATCCCAGGATTCCCGACAGACTTTGGTTAGCACCGCATATGACAAACAAGTAAAAAGTTCTCAAACTCCAAATTCATTGAAAATATCAACCCACAGTCAATCATGTACAGGCCAGACTCTTTCAACTTATAGGACTTCGGTATTCTATTATTTCAAGCAACAGGTAGGAATGGCATGATCAAACAGTATGTTTCTCAGGCCACGATTTTGAAGCGATCGATCGCACTAAAATTTGCGAGATCTATAAAAGGGCTTTGTGATCTAAATGGAAATTCCTACCCAGAGAAGAAAGAGATGCAGAAAGGAGGTAGTTATAAATTGATATCAATTGATCATGTTAACATAACACACTGTAACTTTCTCTAAGTCTTTCCATGAACTTTATTTTGGTCTAGAAGTGGCCATAACTTTCGGCAAGAAGTCAGAATGGCCTAAAATGGAAATGAAAACGTAACAGATAAGCCGCGACTACGGGCGCTACAGCGATTTCGAAACTTTAGTGAATTCTCGAAATGTCCTGAATTCTATAGGTATGAAGTCAAAATGGGGTTTTCGTAGAATAAAAAGTACCACTCCTCTTAGTCCATTCACAACAGACACTCTTTTTATTTACAAGTTCTCATAATAATGTTTATTTCTACTACAAAAAGCAGTACTAATAATGTATATCCACTTATGTTAATGAATACAAGTATAGTGTCTTCGAACACTTAAATAGAGTTTTAAAACCAATAACCGTTAATACTCATCGATTACACACACGATTAAAAAAACGTAGCCATCATTTAATGCAGCCGTTAGTTAGATTTTAACACAAATATTTACAGAATGGCTTCTTAGCTAAAGTTTGATGTGAGTCATAATTTTAATTCAATCAGTAAGTAATTATCTTTCATATTTTTTTAGAAACAATATTAGTATAATAATGTAACCAACTTTCTACATGAATTGGGAAAAACCCTAATCCTAGCCACAACAAAGATAAAAAAATATTGTAAAATATTTTTGTTGTTATGACGGAAGATAGAACAGTTGTATTTATTTACTTAGATGACATAGTAAAAGTATAAATAGGTACATATAATAAAATCGTAACAGGTCGTACATGGAAGATAAATAATAAAAATATATTATAGGGGGCTTTATGTACGCAATAGAACCCAAAACAAATAGACTAATCTTTAGGCTCTTTTATGATTAAGCAAACAGGGCAGTTTCACACGCTGCTTAATGAGTCTAATGAAGGCATACCTCTCCTTTCATAAATGAAGTTGCGGGGTCAGCTAGTATAAATTATAGTTTGATGTACCTACTTTCAAAATTTTGTTTCCAACTTACAACTTATGTAATCAAATCAAATTACGACTTTGTACATCGCTCTTCAAAGCAAAACATGTTATTCAGATAATATATTATTGTCAACATGATTGTGATGATTGTCGCCAAGTTTCATATTCACAATATATCCTACTAAATTCCAACCGTATAACTACTTAATACTTTGTAAAACATTACAATAGTAGAACATCATTGGGGATTTGGACTGTGCTACATACCTACTTTCATGTCTTTTTTTATGAGCAAGTGAGACTTTATTCAAAATATAATCTTTTTTGATATTTTAATACTGCCTATTAGAATATAAGACATCGAATATTATAATAATCCATAATTCGATATAAAATCGACATCAATTAATTGTTCCGAGGCTTGGAGACTTTTATGTGATAGTGAAGTGACTTATTCTATTGACCAAAGATATTATATTACGATATGTAAACGGATAATATCAATATAGATTCCCTCTTGCTTTTATAGCATACTTAATGGTTGCGATTTAAAATTATCGTTAATATTATATTTTACATTTGAAATTCTACTAAGCTACCAGAATTTTATGGAAACGCCTAAAGATGTTTATAGCTCTTTTGTAAGAGTTGAAGTATAATCGATTTGATCATAGGAGAATTTACCTACCTAGTAAATTTTTTTTTTAATTAAAAAAAAAGTTAAATCTGAAACGATAATATCCACCAGAGAACAAGGGTGTATACCCTTGTTCTCTGCGCCAAATCGAATGCCAAATATCGAACATTCAAAATATCGAACGTTCAATATATCGAACGTTCAAAATATCGAAGATTACAATATCAATGTTCGATATATTAAACGATCGATATTTTGAACGTTCGAGTATTTGGATGTTCGATTATTTGGCATTCGATTTGGCGTAGTATACCCAGAGAACAAGAGTGGTCGATATCGCCCGCAGAATAAATAATATGATCTGGTCACATCTATAGAAGAACCAAACGATGAAGCAAACGAGTTTTGGAGTTGAAACCGCGACTTGGCCAACGTGGTGTAGGACGATTTTCCATCAAATGAACCCACGACCTGGAAAAGGTCGCAAGCTGGAACTGGATGCGGAAGGCGCAGGACCGTGTGTTATGGCTAAATTAGGAGAGGTCTACGCCCAGCAGTGGACTGCCATAGACTAATTTGATGATGATAGTTTTATACTGTGAGAAATAATCAAATCTAACGTCGACCATTACCTACTTTGTAATAGGTATACGATCCTAAAACGAGTATGCGATTACTTTAGCACCATTCCTCTTACTTGATGAATGATGTTCGATATCATCAAACGTCTAAAAGAAATATAGCTCTCTCTCGTTCGAATTTTTGTGTCCGATAAGGATCTAAGAGAGATACAAAACTCCAGAATGATGTTAAACGTGGTATCAATAAACGAACATTAAGTATTTCCAAGTAGCCAAAGATCAAAGTTCTTAACATTATGGGTAGAGGTTCTTTACAATGAGCGTTAGAGGAAAAATTGCAATTTCGTAGAGTATTCGTAATGACTTCCAGAAAATGTCTTAAGAATTTTTGTGTGAAGGTTGAGGTCACGCCTTCAAAGGAAGTGTATGTCGTGCGTGATATAATTTTTCAGCAAAAATAATAATAATATTTACAAGATTTTTGAGGGTGTGATATCGGCACTTGTAATAAATTGTTCAATTTTATCAAGAGACGAATTTTGTTAGTTGAAACATTATATTTATTTTGATAGCACTTTTATTGACGAAGCCTTTTCTTTTTATATTTTTGATCATAATTAGTTAATTTCCAGTTACGCCTTCTGTAATTAAAGCAGTTATTATTTGGTTTTCAATTTTTGGTACTATTTGATACGATAGCCATCTGACCCTTAGATCATCTAACCACAGGATGCGCCTTACTTAAGCATTGTTTTCTGCCAAGCCAATAGACCATTTGGTCTTTTGGCTTTATAAAAAGCACTGTACATCAGTACATCATTTTATATGATTAAACTAGTACATTTCATTGTAGTTGACTGTACAATAAAAATTAACACACAACAGCCATTACGCGTTTGTCGATTAATACATTTTTAAATATAATGAAATTTTATATGTCTTTGTGTTTCCCCCTTCACCAGCTATGAAAACTAGCAGAATATTTTTGTATGCGGTGGTTCGCAAAGGCTAGTCCCGTGATATATGGTCTAAGGTCTGACCACAACCAATGCCAAGAAGTGAACTCGTTACGATGAGGTAGTCTGTGCTTTCAGAGTTTCGCATCGAGCAATGAAGCGAGCTTAGGGTGTATTTGAGGGATAAAGTACTGGACGATATTCCTATCCGTCGGAGAACAAGTGTGGTTGACATAATTATCTCACAGAGACGATTTCCCGTCAGATGGTCCAACGTCCTGGAAAAAGTTTTGACAGGATGCGGAAGGCACAGGACTGTGATAGAACCCTCAATTATAGAGTGAATTGAGACCTACATTCAGCAGTTTACTGCCATAGGCTGATGTGATTGATTGAGCTATAGGCTTCGCTCAGCTGCAACACCATTAACACCATTATTGAGATTGTAGAACGAATATCTTAGACCTAATTACATCAGGCTATAGGTACTTCAGGTAGGTAGGAACCTACCGTGATGGTTGTAGGTAAAACCCGAGGGAATAGAGCATTAATAATAAATACCTACATTACATAGATAATATAATATAAAATATGTAGGAATATATTCATACTTGAAGCGTAAATTTTGAACCCTGACCTTTTAAAGAAAATTGCTCGAACAGATTTTCGACATTTGACACAGTTAAAGTTGATATGTAAGAAGTATCTATCCATTTTTTTGTGAATAACTGTCGAATTTTGCCAAAAGGAACATCAATGAGTCTCTACTCTCTATTCTAGTTTCAATTAATACATCAACCTGACTTGGTTAAGGGATTTTAATCGGACGTTGGAAATGTGTCTTCGAAGTCTCATTGGCTCATTGCAGTGGTAGTGGTAGTGTTACTATGATGTATTTTGAATATTTCTGTAGTTTCGCAATACCAACTTTAATACATCGCCAAAGGTGAATAATTCTCAAAGTAATAAACTCGTAACTTTATTAGTACAATTACTTTGAACAAACTCTACGTTTCTGTATTATTGAAAGAGCACACATTATAATAGTGACAACATTGCGGAAGGCTTCGGTTGAATCGAAAACTGCGAATGAAGGTCTCAGAGGTAGCGCGAGGGGGGGGGGGGGGGAATGGAGGGCCACGCATGCATGTTGCGCAAGCTAAGGCGCCGGTGAATGGAGTCTCCGCGCCACGAGTGGGCAGTAGTTTTTATCAATGAACGGCGAATTTGTGGCGTACGCACGAGACGTGTCATGGCCGATCGGCCACCGCCGTTGTCGACCGCGGCATCCAACCTTGCTAATGGAGAATGTCAACACATGCTCTAACAGCGAATGTTGCGTTACTATGGGTCCATCCAACCTCTAATTAAAATGCCAAAGGATGACCCTCTTACCGTTAGATGACGGGTTTTCACAATTTAATTTTTTAAAAATCTAGTGTAGCAATTTTAAAGAAATATTATTTAGCTGATTGGTAGTGTGACCTTTGAGGTCGCAGAAAATTATGATGTTAAATATTTTCTCAATTATCTAATTGTTACCCAGAGCGGTACCAATGCGGTACCCTACCAGCCCAATTTACCTGCCTAGTTGCCTAGTACCTGAACCTACTACAAAATTAGTATAAAATATTATATTAATAATGCTGCAAATAAATAAATATTTGTGGACATTCACACACAACATCATCTAGCCCAAATTAAGCTAATATAAGCTTGTGCTATGGGATCGAGACGACTGATAGACATACTTATATTTCTAAATACATAGGTACATATTATACATAGAAAACGCCCAAATTCCGAAACAAACATTTGTGGATCACACAAATATTTGGACCGACCCAGGAAGCAGTCACCCATTTCAGGATTATCCAGAATATAAGATGCTCGATAGAGACGAGATCGTATTCGACTCGTACAGGGCATTGAACAACTTCTCTATAAATTACCAGCACTTGGCTATCTACTAGTTAGCAAAATGATGGAAATTTTGTAAGTTTTGTTCTAAAGTAATCCTAAAGTTTGTTATTATTAAACTAAAAGAAAATACAAACATGCTTAAACATTTTTACAACACTTTTAATCATACATCAATAAATCTATTTAATAGTTTTCACACTAAGTATAATATCGAAAAGTGATTACAGATCATTAATTTATTTAATTATATTCATCCGGCGCGGCACACGATCTGAACACATATAAAATATACTTTTATTGATGTACTCAGGCATATTTGAAAGGAAATAATTAATTAATATAATTGTGGTACTAACGCCTCCAGTTAGCCTTCATTCGCATTTAACTATGACGTCGTCTGCGCAGTTATCTCGGCCGTTGAGAAACGGGCCTCGCTGTATTTGGCGATGACTGCATTAGAAACTCTCTTAATGTAACTTTATCTAACACACTTGGCCTTATTTATTTAATAACAAAGCGTGCTCTGATAATGTTTACTTGATAGTTTTGAAAGTATCAGATAGAACAAGTCTATATTTGTGTGGTGGTTTCCTGGTGCCACGATTGCGAAGTCAAGATACCTAGGCAAATAGTCCAGTATGAATGATAAAAATAACCTAATAATCAGCATTAAACAGTAGCGCTCGTACAGCTCAGCTTACTCAGAGTTCTACAATCTAAAGGATCACGGCATAAAGCATCATACATTTCTATCATTTCTGGGATGGGTGACTATTTTTGTTTTAGGCAATTACATTAACGTCACACTTTCGTCTGGAGCGTTCGAGCACAGTAAGATCCTTTCTTAGATAGAGGCTTTCTTCCGCGCACACTCAGACTGCGGAAGGATCTCCCTTCCGGTTTTCCCAAACGCCAACAGTATGGGGTCCTTTGTGAAGGTTTTTACAGGGTCGTCAACGCGAGTGTAGCGCCTCTGGTGTTGCAAGCGTCTATTGTATAGGCTACGGTGACCACTACTGCATTTGGGAGGCCGTATGCTTGTCTGTCACCGTAGTGGTATATAAAAACGGGTAGGTATTTCAGTGATTCTGAAGGAGCGTTAAGTCATTAATCTCAGCTACATGGTTGTCGTTAAAACGAGACGAAAATCATAAAAGCATTTTAAACATTTTTAACAACAGGTGGCCAAATTGGGCGTATAAAACCAAGCCTCTGTCTACCTTTTAGGGGTAAAGGGCGAGACATTTAGTTGGCTATATGTATTACTAGCTGTTGCCCGCGACTTCGTACGCGTGAAAATTATGATATAGGTAATGCCAATTTGATTGCTCTCTGCTTAGCCCCTAGGATATGTAGCGTGATAATATATAGCTTATTTGAAAACTCTACCCCTAGTTAATATTTGTGCAAAATTTGAATCAAATCTATTGAGTACTTTTTGAGATCCTTCCGGACAAAGCAAAGCAAACAGACAAACAGACAAATTTTTTTCTAACTATATTTTCGGCTTCGGTATCTTATGTATTTTTTTTTAAATATTTCCAATGTACAGTTTTGACTTTTCTATCATTTTATAATAATGTATCTATAGATATTGAAGGTCGTACAGTAAATATAGATTAAAAATATTTCAAGATTTAGACTGAAGAACATCAGTAACTTTTACTTCAACAACCCTACACACACATGATGAATAATTTGTAAACACTATGTCAAGGCTTTCTATCCCCAAGCCTTGAAAATCGCGAGCGTCACATCAATAGTCAATCAAAATTTATAATTACTAGTTCAAACTTAAGGGTAAGGTTACTTAACAAAAGCTGACCCTGCATCGAGTTAGCACGTGTGTTAAAAGTCCAACATCATTTATACACGTGTCGCAAGTGCCATTATGTGAAAAGCCAAAAGCAATGGCTTCCTTCCGGTCGCCCACTCTCTGCCTACGCCAGTTCTACGCCTACGTACTGATATAATATCAATCAATTCTAATTCTACAAAATCTATGATAACGCAATAAAGTTTGAGGTTTATAGTTAATATGCATTGCATTAATTGTAGATATTAGCATGTTTTTTGAAAGGTTTCGTAATTTTAAGACCTGATTAAGTCATTAACAGAAAGTAGTTTAAGTTGTAAGTATCCTAATCTCGAGTCGTAATATTTTCTTGATGCATTAGGTACTTTAATTAGTAGAACTATTCCCAACGGCACTCCAATGTCTGTCTTAACCAGCTTCTACAGCAATAACCAAGTCCAGAAAAGTTATACAGAACTCGAGCTCGGTAAAGTCTCAGGAGAAATTTGAGCGGCTTTGAAATCGCCAGTTATAACATAAACAGGTTAGTCCTAGCTTACTTTAGGATAGGAGGAGGATGATGTTGTGTAAAAATATCCGTATAATATTTTTTTTTATTACACCAAGTTATACATTATTACTTATTTATTACTATACCTTTATCTAGTAAATACATACTTAGAAACACCCACGACCTCATGCTCCACAGTCACTAGCACCCGAACCAACCCCTAAGGAGAAGGACTCGAGGTTCGGTTGCTCGTACCCGTACCACTAGGTGAGGCCGCGGTGGTGGCCAAAGCCTGTTGGGTATCCTGGAACATGATTTACCTGCTTGTATTAAAGCTATAATAACAACGAAGAACATAAATTCTAATGAACTTCAATCGTTCATTCTAGCGTCATGCACCAAGCAGTCCGTGTTAGCAGTTTAAACTTTTTTTTTCTACATGGATGCTATTCGCCGGACTTCTACCTACAAATACGACACGATGCCTTACAACTGACTTACGTCCGGGAGTTCCGGATAAGCCCTCAGAAGGACGTCCGAAGGTTCCCGGCAGACTTTGGCTACCACCCCAGCCTCGCCTAGGGGGTTCGGATGCTATCTCGCGTCTGGAGGGTTGATTCGGGTGTTATCCCGCTACTTGGTGAAGGGGGGGGGGGGAGAGTTGGGTACTATCGCACTACTATGAGGGGCAAAGAGACACGCCACCGTCTTAGTCTGCTTCTTTAAGAACGGCAAGCAGTCAACACGCTGTTCTCAGGCGACACGAGACCTTGGTCGCCAGCGTGAGAATGTTCACGTCAAAGCCCGCAACAAGGTCTTGCTGCAATGCTAAAGCTGTGCACTTTGCCATTGTGTGCTGCACCGTATCTGTGCTAGAGTCAAAACAGTGCTGGCACTGAGGTGTCATCTCCCGGTGTATGCGCCATATATACTTTCTGAAACACCCGTGCCCTGTTAGCTCTGTGATAGTCGGTAGGTGAGGCTGTCATGGCGCCTCTCTAGCCATTGCTCCTTGATCGGTTTCACCGCCTCAATAGGGGACAATCAAAGTCAAATCAAAGGGACACACTACCCTTTGATTTGACTTTGATTGCTGAAGCCGCACCTTCCGTATCTCCATGAGTTCCTGGTGGTGTAAGGATCGCTGGGCTTCTATTTCTCGGGGCACAGGTCACTGATCCTGCTTAGTGCCTGCTTGCGCCATTGATACAGCGACGCAAGGGCACTCGCTTCCAGGTCCTATGGAGGGTCCCGGCTAGGAGGCATGCCACCTCGACGACAATCGTGCAGTACCCTCTTATCACCCTAACGGCCATCGCCTTCAGCGGGCATTGCAGTTTAAGCTAGTTTACAATGAAAACACTGTCAGTATTGTCTGGAATATTGAAATAAAAAGTTCCCAAGAAAAAAGAGAGATCAATATTTATTTCGTCTTATCCTTCCTTTAATAATGATATCATTTTAACTATCACCGATTTCGATTATTACAGGTTCGGTCCGCTTAGGAGATGTAATATGTTAAATATTAACTACAATAAAGTTATCTTTAATGACCACACAAATCCAACTACAAAACAACCAGGCCCTAAATCAGCTTTAGGGCATGTGTATGGGATCGTAAAAACTTATTAGTGTGTTATTCAATGATAATGTGTAAAGTTATGATTTAATAAACTGGTCTAGATCACTAGGGGGTGCATTAAATCATCGATTATATGATGTAGTCCAGATTAGTTTTTTGAGGAAGAGGGCGAAAATTACCAGAAAAATTGCAGTAGTACTAAACATGCCTAACAGTAAAGTGATTCTGCTATTTAGCTGAAAACAGAGGACGTGGCAGAAATATTACGTGGAAAATTGTAGTACAAAACATGTTTATCAGTAAAGTGATTCTTTGTTTATCCGAAAGCACCCACACTGACTAAGCAGGAGTAATTATTTAACCAGGTGTTAGTTGTGTTACGTAGTACAGGTTCACATCAGTTATTCTGTAGTTTTGTGCCAATTAGTCCTTGATAAGACGACAAAGTCACACATCTATCTAATATATAAAATTCTCGTGTCACAGTTTTCGTTGCCATACTCCTCCGAAACGGCTTGACCGATTCTCATGAAATTTTGTGAGCATATTGAGTAGGTCTGAGAATCGGCCAACATCTATTTTTCATACCCCTGTGACCGGGAATAACATTCCACGCGGGCGCAGCCGCGGGCATCAGCTAGTATACATATAATAAAATGATAGAAAAGTCAAAACTGTACATTGAAAATATTAAAAAAAATACTCGCTGGGTGTTCAACATAAGATACCGAAGCCGAAAATGTAGTTGGAATTTTTTTTGTCTGTTTGTCGGTTTGTCTGTTTGTCTGTTTGCTTTGCTTTGTCCGGAAGGATCTCGAAAAGTATTCAATAGATTTTATTCAAATTTTGCACAAATATTAACTAGGGGTGGGGTCTTCAAATAGGCTATATATTATTACGCTACATATCCTAGGGGCTAAGCAGAGAGCAATCAAATTGGCATTATAACATAATTTTCACGCGTACGAAGTCGAGGGCAACAGCTAGTTTACTATAAAAACCTACCGAGTCTTTTAGTAATTCATACAAGAGTAGTCGAGTTGCATTTCACATTTTTGTATTCAACAATATGGAAGTCATAAATCTTACAAAATCAAGAACCTAAAGCGCTGCGCAACCAAATGCCTTCAGTTTATAAAACTAGCTGTGCCCCCGGGCACTTTAATTTCACAGCCCTGAGGAAATAGCATATTTTGCCAATTAGCCATTAAGCCCAATGATAGGCTTTGTCACTCTTGTCACACTGCCCATAAAAAGTGTCAATTCATTGCCTACTCACACCATGAAAGAATGACAACCAAACATTCTTTCTCATTTATAATATTAGTATGGAATTTTATCATCAAATCAAACCAAATTAATATTATAGTATAACTATAGTGTGTTTATAGACTCAATTTGTTTGCTTCGCTAATATATGTAATTGATTAAAATCGTTCTTCATCTGAAGTATAATTATACACGAACTGTAATTTAAATTTACATACGCTATTAAACTGATTTTTGTTTGTCCACAGAAACTATCCTCATAATTGATATAACTGCGAAACCAGTTGATAAATAGGTAGGGTGAAAATACCAATGATAGGTCTTTCATTACGTTCGCAAAAATAAGTCGAGAGATAAAGAGATTCGTGATATAAAGGAGGAGTTTTATTCAATGACAGAGAATTAACATATAAGTAAAAGACTCATGAAAATAATGGGCATAAGGAAAATAGGTATTTCAGTCGTAAATCATACTCACAAAAAGCAACATCATTTCTAGTAATCAAGTTGAGTGTATTCGCTTTCTCATCATGTTGACCTAATTGTATAAGACTCTTGTATTTGCCTGGGTTGACGCCATGGAATTTTGAGGTAGATATACCTGAACTCTGAGGCTGTGGATGCATATAGACTAAACCAAGACCTCGAAGAACTGAACCGAAACAGCCTAATGCAGGCTGATGGATAGACTTATCGTAAAATTACTCTTTCGTAAGTTAGTTGTATGTAAGACATCAAACAGCTTAAAGACGCGAACAAAATTGTAAAGAGAAAACAAAAGGAAGCCGAGGTTCAAGAACAGACGTGATATCGTCGTAGTACAGAAAAACTTGATTTTATGCACAATGCTAACAAAAATATAAGTTTTAGGCAATGTCTTTACTATGAACAAATTGTTACTGAATTTTAAATGAACAATAAAGGTTGTTAGTACCACTAGTACCTAGTAGTAGTAGAACGTACAACGAATTGATGACAATAAAAGTAAACTGTTCAGAACAGGTTCGTTTACCCTACAGTCCACATAATATTACTCAACATTAAGTGTACGTCAATTTAGTCAATAACATAATACAATAATGTTGTATTAAGTAATTATATTAATTACATTCGTCTTTATATGTTGGTACTTTAATACAGACAGGAACTTTATAGTTAGTGATTTGGTACTTGAAGTATTGTGTACCTATATTATTTAAGAGAAGACATAATTTGAGAGAAGTTCAAGGTTCGTACAACAGGGTAAGTCTTTATCATGAAAAAGATAAGTATTATATTATTACAATAATATATTCAGTTACATTAGCTACGCCTATAAATGTTTCCAATCGTCATTAATTTTTCTTAAACTATAATCTTTATCCTAGCACTCTAGTTCAAGCTTATCTACAATCTGAAAATCCAGAATCTTTTCTTCCTTTTACTTCGATTTTGTATATAATCTGACAGTAAGATTATTTGACAGCGCTTTGATTTCTGTTAGTACATACATCGACATGTCTTTATCCCCGAAGGGGTAGGTAGAGGCACACTATTGTATGCCCATATATTTTCACCTTTTGTTTTAGAATTTGTTTCACGTAATAGGTGGTGAGCCGTATTAAGATGGACAGGCGTAGGTTGTGACCACCTGCTATTGAAATTTTTCAAGCCGCCTAAAAAGGCCTTCAACTTGGCTTAACGACTGCCATTTTACTGGCAACCGGGACCAACGGCATAACGTGCCTTCCAGAGCACAGAAACGCTCAAATAAATATCACATCGTGGTCACATGGATGGTCACCCATCCAAGGACTGGCCATCGAGAAAATTGCTTATTGCAGTGATCGTTTACAGAACGAGCTGTTCTGTCTTGATTCCTGTTAGACTTGTAGTGAACCCAGGCTTTTATTTTCTAAGTAGTTAAAGTAGTCAATTCAATAAAACCAGCTTTTGGCAGTTCATTACTGCGTGTAAACCTTTCCCAGTACCTATTCGTTTATTTTGCAACCAATCAGTTCTTCTCTGCAACCTTTCAGTAGTGAGTTCTTTAAAATAAAGAAGAATTTTTAGCCACATGTTCCTTGGTTCAAACAAATAAAAAAAAACTAAAATTACCAATTCAAAATTCGAATCGAGGGCACGAAATCACACAATGCGATGTTGTACATTTGAATATTAAGAAAAAACGTGTCGAGTTTCTCTATGGATGTTGCGACGCAAGTATTTCCGGCGGGTCACCGGCCGGTTCTGTGCGCACACGCCAAACCGGTTCACTAATTTGGTGTTTCTGGAGAGCCATGTCGATTATTTTACGATAGATGAGCTTCCTGTCAAAAAAGACGCGTCGTTCGAATCCGTGATATGACAACTCAACCATTAGATATCTATCAGATATTTTGTGTTTTATTTTTACGTTTCAACAGTATCGTTAATTAGTATGATAACCTGTCGGATTCTATCACTTTGTGAAGTTACTATTAAATGATATCTGTGTTTTGAATGTGATGCGTTTGGGCGTTTATCTAATGAAAAAGATATTATCATTCCATGAATTTTTGAAGCTTAGGTAGTCAAACCAGACGAGCAGTAAGTGGTCTTAGTAGCGGAGGTAAAGTTTTAACATCAAAGGTAAATCGATTGAAGAAATTGAATGATAAAGATAAATTAAATTCAGAGTCAATTTAACGCGTTCATTACACAAATAGGATTTATCCTGGGTGGGGATCGAACCACAACCGTAAATTTCTTATTTAGGTATTCTAGTTAGTCCTAATTCTTTATAACGTAGAACCAATTCTAAAAAATAAAGTGAAATGTGAGCATTATAATAATGCATCTGCCTACCCATTTGAGGATAAAGGCGTATAACATATATACATATGGGTATATAATTTATACTCTTATTGATTTTGTGGTAGAAAAGCATTGAAACCGATAACAAGGTTTTAAAAAAAATAATAAGGCTTAATTTTCCATTTCGTTTGTGCGATTGTATGGAGTTCAAAAATAACGTTGAATTAATTATCTACCTAATATTGACTATTTCATCAATAGATGGCTAAATGCCCGAACAATAAACAATTTGCAAATTAATCCTCAGTGAGGACCACTTTTAATTAACGTTGATTTCTAAAAATAATGTAATAAATAGAGACATTAAAACATTTAATTTCAATCTTTTTAGACATGACCTATTGAAATTGTACTTAAATGGTTTCTTTATCATACCTATTGATGCGTAAGCCTACTTTTTTTTTTACGTGAGGGAAAATCCCGTATGTTATGCCGGACTGCTACCGATACGAAGAAACCTCACGTAACGCACAACAGCCTATGGTTGTGAGACCCGGGTAAGCCCTCGGAAGGATGTCCCAGGACTGCGTAAGCCTACTTACACAGGAACGAAAGTTATGAAATTGATTTTTTAAACTGCTGATTTGGAACATTTCTCCTCCTTAAATGACATTTAAGGAGGATCCATTTAAATGTAGGTAGATACTGGACTTAGACAAAGTAAATTTTGTTTAGACGTTAGTGTACATAACGTCAAAAAAATGTCCTACATACGACAATCTTGGGTCTTTAGTCGTTTCGCACCGTGAGCGGTTCGAACCGCGGTATGAATTGCCCAAGAGCTCTTTTTAAATGAGTCGTTTCGCACCGCGGTTCAAATCGCCCAAGAACTTTTGGTAATGGGTTGATTCGGACCACAGTATACGGAACATTTATCTTTTTGGATAGGTGAAGTCGGACAGAAAAGATAATTAGTTTTTATTGGCCTTACATTACATCCAAGTACACACAACTTAATTATGTTGATCAAACTGACTGTACCTAAGTATATGAAACATGATTTATACTTCGCAAATTTTGTTTATTTTTACACTATACACCTTTCTCATCGTCTGTAAAAATAAATCATTAGAAATCTTTAATTATTTATATAATTTTATATCAGATTGTATAAGACCTAGTAGACCTAGTAGTTACCACTAGTCACTTGGTAAGTTTGGTGTTATTTTTTTATAACCACTTAAACAAAACTTAGGTGGTTATAAAAAAAATAACCCCGAAGGCTAATGCGGAAGCTCCGCTGCGCTCCGCTCCCGCCTTAGCCTTCTAACCTAACCTATCCAAGTCGGATTGAGCGGGGTTAATCCTGTAGTGTACACATTTCGAGAAAAGGACATTTTTAGAAAAGGACATTTCGAGAAAAGGACATTTTGAGAAAAGAACATTTCGAGAAAAGGACATTTTTAGAAAAGAACATTTCGAGAAAAGGACAATCTGCGAAAGGAAATTATGAGAATGGACATTTCGAGAAAAGGACATTATGAGAAAGGACATTATGAGAAAGGACATTTCGAGAAAAGGACATTATGAGATGAGACCATATGAGCATTGAGTACCCTCGCTCAGTGCTCCGAATCGACCCATTCCGAAAGATACCTTGGGCTATTCGCCCCGCCATAAGTACTGCGGTGTGAATGGTCCTATTCAGAAATAGTACTTGGGCGATTCGAACCGCGGTTCGAATAACTCGTGGTGCGAAACGACTAAAGACCCGACAATCTGACATGTTAAATAATCATCAATAACATTATCACAAACAAATTTTACTTTGCCTAAATCCAGTAGGTGGTGTAAGCTATTATATTATGTACTAGCGGACGTAGTTCCCGTTCCCGTGGGAATACGGGAATATAATATAGCCTATGTGAAAGAATTTTTCAAATCGGTCCAGTAGTTCCGGAGCCTATTCGTTACAAACAAACAAACAAAAAAACAAATCTTTCCTCTTTATAATATTAGTATAGATTACTCAGTAATTTCAAAAAAACAATTTTATCCTGTTCTTATGTATGTACCTAGGTACCTACTGCTGCAGTTTATTTTTAAGTAGAAGACAAAGAGAGAGGATCTTTACTATCAGATAGGTACCTAAATCTTGACAGTGTTAAAGGATGACATACTGCCAATAGTCTTACAATTGGGGATGACCAAAAAAGTGGAAATAAAATAGTATGTACTTAGGCTGCCTCGAGATCCATTTCAAAGGATTACGTCACCGTGATCTAATGATCAATACCTGCACGACAGAACTAAGCCATAACCTTCAAGCTAATACTTTGATGAACATAAAAAGTAAACACAACAAATAAATACCTTCCGAGAATAGATCTGCAGTATTGTGATCAGTCCTTGTGTCATGTTGCGGTCAATCGGGATTAATCACTCATTCAAGAACTGTTAATTACGAGAGTATTCTTGGAAGTAGTTTATTTTGTTATAGTAATATTTATTTATTTTATTTTAGGCTAGTGATGATGATTTGATACTTACTATTTGAATAGGTATTTATTTTTAAAGGTATTTAATGTTCCAACAAGGTAATGGAGTCGACAGTATCAGCGTTTACTCATCTGATTTGGAAAAGGTCCACAAGCTGGCGGCGCCTAATCAATTTCAATTCGATGGAAATATATTTACCGATATATTTGCCGGCTAATTGCCGTTTATTGTTTGCCGTTTGTTTCAATAATATAAAAATGTTTTTTTTTTATATTATTGATTGACGATTTAAGGATTTCGTAAATTTAAATATCTACTTATTAGATACATTTGTATACTTTGAATACTCAAAACGATAAATATTGTTTTCCTCATCATCACAGCTGCTAAAGCGATTTCCCGCACAGATTCCCGCACAAATATCAGAAAAGAGCTGTTTTCTGATTTCTGTGGTTTCAAGGGAATACGTTTCATACTCAAATTAAAAGAATATGAGGTTTTATATATAAATGTTGAACATTTATTTATTTATTTATTTACTTATTCTATAAAACATCTATCATTTAATACGAGATATAAAAGCCTTAAAAAGAATCCTGCCTACTGAAGTAATTTAAAGTAGTGTCAGTAGGTTCTTCACCATAATATTTTAATGAGAATATTCATCACTTATGGTATGTCTCATCAACAAGAATCACTAACTGAGATATCAATCTACAAATGGATACGTACTACCTATTCGAAATAACTTTTTGATCTAATAAAAATAACTTCGCAGATATCTACAATGTTAAACCGCAGCTATTAATTTATATCAGGTCCCAAACTTGCGACATTAAAAACATAAAAACAACTTATGACGTAATTTTACTTGCAGGTTCTGCACCCATTGACCACAACATCGGCTCGAGGCTCTCGTGCTGGCGCCTAGGAGGACAGAAAGCAGTCGCTATTAACAACATATAAATATGTACATATACTCACTCCTTTATCCTCGAAGGGGTAGGGCGAGGCATATTAGTAGATATATGCCCACATTTCAGCATATAGTTTTATGTAGGTGGTGAGCCTATTGCCGTTTTAAAATTGATAGGCACAGGTTGTGACTTGAAAATTTTCAAGTCACATCGTCGCTTGCCTTTCTAACTGACGTAACTGACATATTTTTCCAAACTGAATTATCTACACCATTTTAATCCATTTTCGAAGACGAATCAATCTGTCTAATTGACTTATCTGTATGTCTTACCAGTCCTTAGATATCCTAAAGATTGAGGCAGATGTATCTACATTTTGTTGAAACTTAGACTTTACTAAAAGACTTATGTCACTTACAACGTTTAGTAAGATTTTTTTGCAGTCTTTAAAAGATCTATTGGGGACGTAAATGACATAATACGTCGTTTAGTGTGTGTGAAACTTCGGATATTATGCGGTAGTACATAGTTTCAGTTACGTCAAACAAGAACCGGGGGTCGGGCGGAAGCACAGAGCATCGCGCGCCTTTACAGAGGGAGAGGCCAAAGCTAGCAAACCCCCTCTGGCAATAATTTGACATTTTGACGACTAAAAGTGCCCAGTTACATAAAAACTGTTTTTTGAAGTTTCTTTCACTAGACTAAGTCTAGTTGACAGCGGGCGCGGTTGAAATGTCATTTTATAAAAATGATGAAGTAATTAGATATAAAAATAAATGACGTTAAATGACGTGATACACACATCAACACCGTCTAGGGATATTTCACATTTTCTCAAATTTCAGAAAATCTGTTAGGAATAATATGCAACAATGTTATATGCTTAGGAAGCCCATTTTTCAGACTATATTTTAAAATAAAATAAAAATATTTTCGACTTATATAATTTTTTTTAAAAATGAAAACAAAAAGTAAAAAAATGGTGCAACTAAAGATGAATGTGTCATTTACTAAAAAATAAAAAAATAAGTAATTTCTTTTCAATTTTTTGCACTGATAGGAAAAATCAGTAGTCAGTAAAACCACCCATGACGTTAGCCACGGTCCTGCAACGGTTTTTCATGCTTTGAATTAAGTTATCAAAGTCTCGCTGCGGGATATTGTCCCAAGTTCTGCTAAGATGCAAAAAAAGTTGCTCTTCAATCGCAATGTCTGCAGGAAAATTCTTATAAGCCCTTCTTTGGAGCATGTCCCACGCATGCTCTATGGGGTTTAAATCAGGCGATTGCGCCGGCCAGGGTAAAACCGACCCGTCATGGTCCTGCAGCCAGCTGGTCACCGCTCGCGCTGTGTGCGGACGGGCGTTGTCATGCACGAGAGTAAATTCTTGACCAATTTGAAGTCGATGAGGGTAGACAATGGGTACAAGCACCTAGTCGCGGTATTTTTCAGCGGTCATGGTGTTTCTAATCCAAACGAGGTCCGTTCTTCCACCAAAACGAATTCCCGCCCAAACCATAATTGTCCCGCCCTTGTATGATGGACCACCTGGGGGTGTTGCTCACGGCCAGGAACTCGCCAAACGCGTACTCTTCGTGAATCGGGATGAAAACCGAATCGGGACTCATCGGTAAACAGTACTACAGACCACTGGTTATCTTCCCAAAGCAAATGTTCACGAGCCCACTCTTATCATCGTCCACGATTTCCTCTTTGTAGTGCTGAAGTACGAAGTGGCCTGCGAGCATGAAGGTTAGCTTCATGCAGTCTCCTTCTCACAGTTTTGTCACTGACAAGCAATTGGTGTTCTGACTGGAGCCGTTGAACCAACTGCACGGCTGCAAGGTTTGGCTGCATTCTCGCGGCAACTTGTAAAAAACCGGTCTTGTTGTTGGGTGATTATGCGTCTCCCGCCACGGTGTCTTTCAGCCACTTCCCCGGTTGCACGATAACGTGACCACAATCTTGAAAAAACGTTTTGCCTGGTTCCAATCTCCTCAGCAATACTCCGCTGAGTAGCCCCAGCTTGGAGCATGCCTACTGCCCTTAGCATTTCTTCTCTAGTTAAATGGCGTCGCTGCATGACTTACACAATGAAATGAATTCGTAATTAATCAATAACTAGCTTTAAAACTTCAACTGAACAAAACAAATACCAATTAACTATCGTCGGTAAAATTAAAATTTCGAACTTCGCTATATTAATGCCGCGCAAATCATTTGTTTTAATTTCTTTTTTGTATTTTAAATTTGGAATCATTCAAATATACCAACAAAATAAGATTCAATCAAAAGTTTTTAAAATCGGCCAGTATTTTTTGAGATGCAGAACTTTTTAAAAAATATCCCTAGACGGTGTTGATGTGTGTATATAATTTTTACTTAAGTACAAACTTGTATGAAAAAATGATACACTAACGCCGAATTGATTAAACTTTTTGTTACAAAATTACAAAAAAGAATTACAACGTTTTGTTACAATTTGCTATTTTTTATAACTGTGAGTTTATAATGGTTACGTGTTCGTAATTTGTAACTTGTAATTTGATTACAACTGATTATTTTTGTACCCTGAGTTTTATTACACGATTTATAGTACAAAATCACCCGACGTAAGTGACGACAAATACAGTCCGAATCGAAAACAAAGTTCTCTCAAAGTGACGTATCTGCTTTGAACATTTATTATTAAAATAATAATAATAATATTTTAATTAAATTTATACCCACACAAAGTTCTCTCTGAGATCTACATACAGGCAGATTTTTTTTTTTGCTCAAGCTGATAAATGTCGAGCTGTTTCCGATTTTAGGTAACCATAAACCGAACAAAGCTTGCCCTGAACATTTTGCTAAATGTCAGTTACGTCAGTTAGAGAGGCAAGCGACGACATATGGCCCTCAACTTGGCTTAACGATAGTTATTTTGCTGACAACAGAGTTTCATTTTGAGATTTCCTTCTTTACGCAATGGATCGTTTTGCGAAAGTGTTCCCTTAGTCGCTTCTTACGACACCTTCGGGATGATTTGGAGTGGCGATATCTTGTACTCTTTCCCGTCGCCATATGAGTCTGTTAACAATATGTCAAGGCCCTAGATATACAAGGAGGCGCTGGAGCGGGGCCAAAGGCCTGCGTCTCGAGAAATCGAGGCCCAGCGGACCCTGCTCCACCAGGAAACCATGGAGACATGGAAGGTGCGACTTGAGCATCGCGGCCGTCAGACCGGTCATGGACGAGTGGCTGGAGAGAAGACACGGTGCTCTCTCCTACCGGTTGTCACAGATGCTTGCCGGGCACGGTAGCTTCGGTAGGTATCTGTGGCGAAAACACCGGGAAACCACGGCCGAGTGTCAGCACTGCGAGGACCGCAGCGATGACACGGCGCTCCACACGCTGGTGGAGTGCACGGCGTGGGCACAACAGCGCCAGGTCCTCGTAGTGGTCTGGGCGTGGACACTCTCTCGCTCGAGGCCATGGTGCGAGCCATGCTCTCCAGCGGGAGTAAGTGGGACTGCGCCGCCTCTTTCTGCGAGCAGGTCATGCTCGCGAAGGAGGCGGCGGGCCGGGTGCGGGAGAGAACTCTCCCACCCGAGTTCCGCAGTCGGCGCCCTGGGCGCCGCCGACGTGTCTTCGCCGAGGACTATCGGCCTCCATGACCGGGGGTCTGAGGACGGTGAGAGGGCCGCTCACCGTCCTTACAGAAGCAGGCCCATGACGGCAGCGTGACGTGAGCAACTCACGCACGCCCCCCCTTAGAAGCGGGGTCACACCCGAAACCCCCCATAGACGCGGGATTGCACCCGAACCACCCCCTGGGCGAGGCCGCATTGGCGGCCGTAGGTCTGTTGGGAGTCACGGGACATCCTTCCTGAGGGCTTACCCGGGGCTCTCAACCATAGGCTGTTAGGCGTGGCGTGAGGTTTTTTAGTCGGTAAGAGTCCGGCATAACATCCTATGAGGATTTTCCCTCACGTTAAACAAAAAAAAAAAGGCCCTAGATATAAATTAAAGATGGGTATATCACCAAGTAGAAAGACTCTTTAGATGAAGAGAAGAGATCACATGGGCTCATCAGAACAGCAAGGTGATCAAAATTATAGCCGATTCAGTTGCTCAACGTGATTGGATTGTGATACATTGTAATGGTTTTTTTTAACGTGACGAAAATCCTACGTGGATGCTATGCCGGACTCCTACCGACAAAACACCACACATATCCTACCTAACAGCCTACGGTTTGGAGCCCCGGGTAATCCCTCGGAAGGATACCCCATGACTATTGACAGATCGTGAATAGAAATACTTTATTTATAGGTAGATAAAATAAAACTCTCAGGGCAATTTAATGTTTAAAGTTTAAAGTATTATAGATAAATTACACCCAGACAAAAATCACGTTTGTTGTATGGGAGCTCCCCTTAAATGTCTATTTTGTTTTCATTAAATTATTTATATTTAATGAAAATAAAGAAGTTAACAGAACAAATCAATGTGCTCATCACACAAAGAGATTTGTCCTGGGTGGGAATGGAACCCACGATCTCCGAATCCGTAGTCGTAGTTATAAAAAATATTTTTGTAATACCAAATACCATTTGATATTGTAGAATAAATTGGCTAGACCTAAGAGGATTACGTAGGAAGGAAATACTCGTTACGATCAAGTACTTAGTAGATATTTAGTGAATACTAATATTTATGAAGTAAATTTCTTACAATTCCTCCTACTTAAAATATTGTTGCCTATTCTTTTTTTAAAATTATTCTTGAATACCAGACTTCTTCAGACTCGTCGAACTATGTAGATACTCTTTTTTAGGGTTCCGTACCCAACGAATAAAAAACGGGATGAAACTTTGCCGTCTCCGTCTGTCTGTCTGTCTGTCTGTCTCGAGGCTCTATCTAATGAACGATGATAGCTAGAGAGCTGATTTTTTTACAGATTAGGTATTGTTTCTTTTGCCGCTATAACAACAAATACTAAAAACAAAATAAAATATAAGGGGGCATATAGCAAGGGCAACAAGAAGACGCTTGAAATACTTACAGAATATGGATGTGTGTATTTTCATTAAATATAAATAATTAAATTAAAATAAAATAGACATTTAAGAGGAGCTCCGATACAAAAAACGTGTTTTTTTTCTTGTTTTTTGGTACGGAACCCTCCGTGCGCGAGTTCAACTCGCACTTGGCCGGTTTTATTGTAATTCTGTCAATGGCCCTATGTATTTTCTTTGTTCTTCTATATTTTCGTATAAACGTGTTTATTTTCTGTTTGAGTGGGTATTCTTTAGTCATAAGTAGGTACTTATTTATTTTTAACAATGAATTTCATTTTTGTTTAGGTTTATATTTTTCTAACTATCTATTTTTAGAACAGATTGAGTACCTACCTAAGTATACCTATATTGATTCGTAAAGTGAAAACTTTATACCCGGCTTTTTGCTAATTTTCCTTCTAAATGTCAGAATTCTCGTTAGGTACAGTTTAAAAATATTAAGTGATAACGAGATTAGGCAGTAATCGTATGTTTTAATTTTTAAAATACACAATTCACTTAAATGTTATCGCTATATTATATTACTTAGCATCTTTATGAAAACCTACATCATCAGAAACCTCTTGAGCGAAATAATTTTTATCCAAAATGAATGGCGTTTAACTGAAATTGAATTACTTTAACATTACAATTAAACTTTGTGATATTTTATGTACTGTCAAAGTACAACAGCTGTTTTAATATATTGACATATTAAGTGCCACTATAAAACTCCAAGGACCACCCGGATAATGGCGCTTGTTCTGAGAAACTGTCACAATACGTGACAAATACATTACTTTAGTGACCCAAAAAGATTGTGGTGTAACAACTGAATTTCATCGACAAATTTGTTGAATAACGTTGTTAAAAGTGAGACTAATAGAACTTCATCATTGTCGGTAAGAGAGGATGAATAAAAATAATAAAATTACAAGTTAACTTACCTATGCCTACCTAGGCCAACCTACATAAAAAAAACCTACTTCGATGATTTAGTTGTTTGATGTTTTAATATAATTATTACATCTTCTTTTCGCTGTAATTTTATAACTCAAGAACGGGCTCACCTATCCAAACCAAATGTTTAGACTTTGTTCGAACTATTTAGTAGATGGTTTATGTGAAGTTTGCACAAAATCGGTCGAGCGGTTCTTCATTTATCACGCAAAAAAGTTGCGCGGGTCACCTAGTTAAATTATAAAAATAAAATAAGTGAGACTATAGAAATTCATCAATGTCGGTAAGAGAGGAGGATTATTATAATAACAAGTTAACTTACCTATGCCTACCTAGGCTTACCTGCATCAAAAAAACCTTCCTCGATGTTTTAGGTGTTTGATGTTTTATTATTTGTTCAAATAAAAGCGAACAGAACTCTATGTTAAAGTTTTCGTAGTTTTCCTTTAAGTCAAGTCCTGTAGATATCTGTAAATCGGCAAATCTGTTGTGGATATTTGAAAAAAGAAAATTCCTTTTTCATTGGCCCCATATTAGTTTTTCAGGTTTTTGTATTATTGTTTTAGAGGAAACAGAAATACATCTCCTGTGAAAATTTCAGCTGTCTAATTATCACGGTACCTGAGATACATCCTGGAGACAGACGGACATCGGAGTCTTAGTAGAAGGGTTCCGTTTTTACCTATGGGAATGAAACCCTAAAAACCGCGTTTGATTCAAAAACATAATGAGTTATGTACGGCATTGCACATTTTCCTGTCTAAAACTAAAAACTTTCTACTCCGGGAGGAATCGCGAACTAAACTTATCACAACATATCAAGTGACAACCCTTGCCAAAAGTAACATGTTATCATTAGGGTTATCGACTTCACCAAACATAAATCACAATGTACAGAACCAGTAGTTAGAGCTGAGAAGTAATTTGTTTATATAAATTAGGCTCAGTGGTTGCGCGTGGGTCGTGAGGTGAGAGGGACGTGTCGCGTGCGCGCGCGCAGCCTACTCGCTTGTGCTGCTATTATTTTAGAACAAATCGTTTGACGTGCAGCAAAAGAAATCAGTTTTACTATAGAACAAAAATAATATAGAACTTCTTTTTAACACTAACGTAATCTGGCGTTACCGCACAAATCAATCGTAGCACGATAAGAAAAGGGGGAAGGGAGAGGAACCTACAACAGACCGTCTCAACTCTCAGTTCTTCAATAATAAAGCACAATAATTATAGTCGATTATAGTATAGTAGTATTTCCCGTTAACTGTAAATTCTTTATAGTGTAGATACTAAGTAATAATCCTATAGAGTAACCAAATAATTTGAAAATAATTTAGGATAATGTTAACCGAAGCAATAAATCTGGCGCGGTCCATTGCTGGAATCAGACCTCTCCCTTTGATAATTATCACGTGATCTTGCATTTTCATTTTCGTTTCAACTCTAAAGATACTTGGTCCAAAGAACACACAGAGTCGCTAGATGTTGACAAAGGCGGCTCACTGTCCTAAGTATTTCCTTTCGAGAGATGTACCAAGTTCTCTAGCAACATAGAGCCCACGATGCACGAAAACATCGTTTGGTTTTTCGTCGATTCAGGTCCAACACGAGCATTTAACTATGAGCTTGGTAGGGTGTAGCCCCGAGGCGGGTTTCCGCATTGTAAAGACGTCCTAAAAATTTTGCTAAAAACTACCCGACAGATTAAGAAATAGCTGAACTTTGCACTAATAAGCCCTAGATAGAGATTGCTCTATCTAGGGCTTATTAGTGTCGATTGCGAAAGACCTAATGATCTAACTAAATCTAACAAGTTTATACTTGCCGCTATTATTTAGAGGAAGTAAGTAGGTACCTACATACCAATGACGTCAGGACGGCAATATAAGGTTAGTTGTTAAAGCTTAAGAATGTTAACAATCAAATGTTCAGTCAGCGTTACTTTAAACAACAGGAACATTGCATCCCAGGAATAGTACCTAGTAGTGTCGAAGAGAACGATGACGTTGCGGAAAATTCTTCAAAATTATCTACGGCCCTACCGGTACGGTGGTCTAGCAGTGCAGAGTCGATAAGAAAGAAATAACTATGACACTTTGGTGGTTAGTTAGGTACTTCCCCTTGTTGCTTTACATACAACAGCTAATTTCCAAATTTCGCTGTAGCATACCAGCTAGGAGAATTCCAAAACAAAAAATATGACTTCCTGTATCTGTATGCATATTTGTGTTGCTAGGTATAATTCAAACCGAATAAAGCAAATTAAATTTTAATTCTCATTATTATTTTGTCTATAGATACTAATATTATAAAGAGGAAAGATTTGATTGTTTGTTTGCATCGAATAGGCTTCGGAACTACTGGACCGGTTTGAAAAATTCTTTCACTGATGGGAAGCTACACTCTTTGCGGTGAAAATAGGCTATATTTTATTCCCGTATTCCCACAGGAACGAGAATTATGCTGCTGAAACCGCATGACGTCAGCTAGTAGTTAAATAAGTACATGGCATGTAGAGTTGGCTTACATACCTACACATAAATGTCATAAAGAAAACCAGTACAACAATATAAGGAATCACAGGACTCCCTTCCATTTTCTGACAACCCACTGCCTGACATCAATCAAAATTAGCCTATCGCAGTCCACTGCTGAACGTAGGCCTCTCCCAAATTCTGCCATATTTGGAAGGTGTCATGTCCATAATAGGAGGCAACTATATTAGCAGCTTAAGAAAGAGTTTCCATTAACATACGTGTCTACTATTATAATATCATCTTTTATTAGGTACTAGCTGATGCCCGCAGCTTCGCCCGCGATGGCGCTGTATGTGAAATTTTGCTGAATTTTCTTTGCTATAAACCTCACGGAGCCCGAGACCTATCCAACGAATGCAAAACCGTGGAAATCGGTTGGTGCGTTCTGGAGTTATAGCGTCAGGAAGGACAACCCGACTTATTTTTATATAATAGATATCATAGAATAGATAGGTCCTTAGGTAGGTACTTACATTCGTCTTGACTAATTACAATGCAACATTATCTAAAAATAGTTACTATATCTATTTAAGTGTACACCTACATATTACTTCTTACTTACGAATAAATACTAATTATTTTACATAGCTTGATTCTAAAATATTATTTGTAACTCTCGTAATCATTTTAGATTTCGATACAAGTAACGCCATCTAGTATTCACTTCGGAACTGTATGCCCGCAACAGGCCCGCACAAGTTTTTCCCTATGAGCCACTTGGCGAGCGAGAACCGAAGCCTTGTCGTGGGCACTGTTGGTAGAAAGTTGTTGCCGTCCATTTGTTCGTAGAGTAAGCACATGTAGCGGTGCTGGCCTGTGCCGCGAGGCGGCGTTGGTGGTTTGTACCCTGAAATTTAAAAATCAGAAGCTAATTTTTTTTACCTAAACTGACATTGGGACAAAATATTTTTTTATAAAGCCAATTAATCTACAACACTGATCTGTATTAGGTATATCTACAAGCAACATATTGGCGAAATGGCCTTTTCAGCCCAATATTTTTACCTCTATAATCTATTCCAACCGTCTTACTGCTTTCCTTTGACTTCAGAGCCAGTCCCTGAAAATAAAATGATCATAGTTTTATTTTCGAATCATGGATCTAAAAAATTAAGTGGCAGCCAATTGTGTGTAACTAAAAAAAGGTTATGTGTTCCTACAAAATAATATAGGTAGATAGCTAGGTAATTCTAGCTAGCTAGCCTAGGGAATCAGTTCAAATCTCTACAATTTTAATATTTACAGATTCATACCTGCTTTTTAAATAAACGGATAGGGATGTTGAAAACGTCTTTTTTTGGTTGGAAACCGAAAGGAGATGGTTATCAAATTTTGAAGATTATCAACTAATTTCCTGGGAGATGAAGGGATTTTACTAAAATTCATAGGTTCGATTAATCTGGAATTTGGTACCTGTGTTACCAATGCTACCTTCTTGGCATTTCCACGTCATGATTATTTGGAACTCGCTGCTGCATCAAAAATCTGCGGGATAGCCAACTACTCGGAAAATTACGGCTTATTAGCCTCACTATCGGGGTTTTTTACTGTAAGAATGAACTTTTTATGACGGCCCAGACTATACTATCTACATCGGTAGAAGTTAGTCGAAATACTTACTGGTATATTAGACTTGACCATGTGTAGATAAAATTCCCCATCTAGCTGAGGTGGAGCATCAGGATCTACAATCAGGAGCGTAAAAAACTTTTTCTGTAAAATATACAAAGATTTTAATATTAAATGTGGTTGTAGTTATTTGAATGAACTTAACACTAAACACTAATAGTTTGAGAAAGAAACTGTCTCTTTTATAGTTGGTACTTTATTGTTTGAACCAATGTAGAACCGGACTAGGACATCTGATAAAAAACCAGCTAGGAGCGATTAAAACTCGCACGAAGAGGGATCCACATACTTAAACAAGATATTTTGTTATTATTGCGGCGAGAGAAATGCAATATCATCTGTGAAATTTTCAGCTCTCTAGCTATTACAGTTCCTTAGTTACAGCCTCATGATGGACAGACAAACAGACGGATAGCGAAGTCTCAGTAATAGGGTTCTGATTTTACCCTGCGGGTACAAATCCCTCAAATTCATAAAAATAAGTAATGATTTGTGCTCTTAAGTGAAGTGAATATAGTTTATACCGAATCTGCTGCGTGATACTGAAACAGTGGCTCCTCCATGAACACTTGCTTTGGCAAAACCACATCGCAATTATGATCGTTTACAATAGTGCCTCCAACACTCGTCACATTCAATCCGTTAAGCCGATCACATCCGTCTAGAAGACTCTTTACATCGGTCAGTGTACATTGTGGGGGGGAAACTCCGTACACTACCCTACAAATAACCAACTTTAGAACGACAAGGTAAGAATAATGCATTCTAAAACTACTACTCGAAATGAACAACTATAGGAACTGAGGTACAGAAAGCTACAATGTATTGTTCCGATAGTCAGTGGAACAACAACGATAACGATTTGATCAACAATGCGATAACATTGAAACGGTATAAGAAAACAGTAAACTTTTTAATTTGTTACGTAATTGCTTAACAAAAGGTTTGATTAGAACGTGTTCCATTTTAGGCCTAATTTTACTACAGTACTCTACGAATAATGTAGGATACATTATTCGTGGCGCAGCCCTAAGATTCGTTTTAGTGGACAAAGGGGGAAATTCTATACTACCTGATAGCATTATTTGGTAAAAAAAGATGATGTCTTTAATCACCCAATGCCATAATTATGTTGCGTCCTCAGCACAAAGCAACCGACCGGTGTCAATAAGTCAGTCAAATAATATCTTCTGAAGCATCCTATGATATGACTTTATTAGAGTTAGAAAGGGAGTACTTTAGGGATTGTTCCACATAAGTTTCAGTATTGAAGGTTTGTAGTTCAGAAATTAGAGACATCTCAACTTTCGCTAAACCTACAATTCAAGGGTTCCTTTGAATGATAAGGTAATTTTAAACTGGCATATTAGCACAGACGTTTATAGAGAAGCCTATTAGTCATAAAAGATCTGATACAAGGTTATATCTACATGGTGAATTGATCAGAACCTTCTCCTTCATGTAGATAAATAAATACATCAACCATCGACATTCCTTCAGTTGTAACAATCATTGACAAATCAGTCATAATAACATTTCAATTGCCAATATGGTTGTCATAATGTAACGATTTTATGAAATATAAATTACCTATATTTAACTGTAGGCAAACCAGTGGCAATGCAGAGGGAATCCGTGCAAAATAGATTGGGGATTCCTCAATTGACTGAAAATGAGATGGGTCCGGAAGTTTCAGAACGTATACGATGCGCTAGACTTTGGTGCAACAGGTATAGCAAACTGTTATACAATCCACGCTTAGGTTCTCGCGGTAAATTTAATTTATATAAAACCTTTGTTAGGCCTATTCTTACATATGGCTGTGAACTGTGGTGTCTTTGTGAAACCCATTCTAAGAAGCTCCTACGTTTTGAAACAGGTATATTGGTGGAAATTTTTAAATCCAAATATCCTCGCCGACATCCTAAAAGATTGAGGCCTGATATCAGTGCTGTTTACAAAAGATATCGAGAGAAGGACGTCGTGAGTCACGTTAATAGTGAACGATTGAGTTGGACACAATTGTTAAAACATGAAGAAAGAGCGTTAGTTAATAATCGACAACTCAATCCGACTGTACAGTGGTGCGACCCAGCAAAACCCAATCATACTAAAAGAAGAAAACCTACGAAGAATATATCTAAGTCTAATAATCAAGTGATACATTTATCTGATTCATATTCTGATACTGATCCATCGTCATCTCACATGTCTGGCCTAAGAATAAGCACTACTGATGATGCAGGATGAATAAAGACATTCAGAACCACAGATTGGTTGGTTAAATATTTCACTACGGAATTGGTGAGCATAAACTTGCTTTTCACGTAGAAGCGATACTCATCAAGAAACTTTGAAATTACTCTGCTCAGTAAAAAGCAGGAAGTAGTCATATTTCCGACAAAATAAATAAAAATGTAGTTGCCGCCGAAGATTGTTTAAATGCTATAGATTGATGCTTTCCGAATAAAACCTACGCGAGCCCTTCTATGTTTATTGGACAGCAGCAGTTGTAAAACTGAAGATAGGCATATAAGCTACCTAATAAAATGTATTTGATTGCTAGTCAATTTATCATTTACCTACTTTCAAAATTAATCCGGTTGATGGTACATTTAGCTAGTTTTTTCACTTTACTGTCTACTAGGTTCTACCCAGAAAGAAGTCTGTGGTCCTGATCCCTGTCCAAGTCGTCTTTATCTAAGCATATCTATTGGTATGTTTCACAATGTATGTTTACTGATGATGGGTTTAACTGGACCCTGACTGGTTGATCATTGACATGACTCTCACGATATTCACCTCGACATTGTCAGTCAGCTCGACCAAGTAATCGTCAATGCGAACAATACGTTCCAGGCTAAATACCTACAGGACAAGATTTTGACAGACCCTACCTAATTACTAGGAATATCTATAGCCTACATAATAATACAGACGGACGATTAGGGGATGTGATGGACGTTTATTGTATTCAATTAATATATTGTCACCAGTCATATATAATCACATTAATTATTTAAGATTTTTTCAACAGCGGGTAAATGTTCCTTTGATGATTTTTTCTCTTTAATAGCCAAGCGAGGACTTCTTCTGACCATTGTTTTGGACGAGTCATGTCTCCCTTTCACAACTGCCGCAGATGGCGAAGCAATCGCTCCTTGATCCGTTGTCTCATTATGTTGACGACGTAACGATCTACTTCCAGGTCTTGTAAAATAAGGTGATGGGTCACCGGCGCCTGTCGATAATGTGTACAGCATATGTTGAAGAGCCCTTCTATTATAATGACTTGACCGTAGCCATCTTATGCCATCTAATTTCATATATCCGGTTATATCTATATCGGTGTAGTACTTGTACAAATTTTTTATCTTACGTAAACCAAAAACTTGCTTTAGAAATTTCACTTCCATAGCCTTGAGAGAACTGTTGCGTCCTTCAAACCAGCTGTACATTAGTAAGGGCCTCATGAAGACTTTATATGCGAGAAGTTTTTCAGCAATAGTTATGCCAGGAGTTTGTAATATCTGTTTAGTTTTGTTAAACCAAACTTGATCGAATTTACAGCTCATCATCGTCACTCTTTAGATACAATGAACAATAAAGTTTATTGAACTTACTTTAATTAAATTTTTCAATTAAAATTTATACTGTCACCACTGTGACTATATGTATCGTCATTGTCAACATCACTGCTTGTCATACTTAGAATCAAAATAAGTAGAATATCATAGAGAAGAATACTCAAGAAATAAGAGTTCAAAGTGTGTTTCAAGTTTCTCCGCTGAAATGAGCTGAGGTTTCTGTTCCATGTAAATGCAGAGGGAAATGCCGTGGGACGCACACTGGTGGGTAAATTTGAAGCCATAAATGCTTGGAAAATGAGTTGCCCAGATAATGTTTTGCCAACCTACACACATGCTCTCAGAGACAGTGGGATAGGTCGCTCTGCAACAGAGTTAGAACTCATTTACTAAACACATGCTCCAATGTTGCAGAGCGCGCTCGCCTATTGGCTGTGGGAGAATGGGAATCAGGTGTCTGGCTTCAGACTCTTCCGTCACCCAATATAGGTACTATGTTGGACGACACTACATTCAGAATAGCCACCTGCCTTCGTTTGGGTGCTCCTTGCGTCTCTCCTCATCGTTGTCACACCCTTGGGCACCGCGGGCTTTCGTGCAGCAGAAGCGCAGGTCGTAAGTCACGCCATATGCATACACCTTAATGACATTGTCCGCCGCGCTCTATGCACCGCCGGCGCCGGCGTACCAGCTGTTCTTGAACCAAATGGTTTGGCGCGCGACGATGGTAATAGACCGGATGGAATGTCATTAGTACCATGGAAGATGGGAAGACCTTTAGTGTAGGACGCAACTTGCGCCGACACCCTTGCCCCTTCTCATCTTTCTAGCACCGCGGGCTGCGCTTGTGCTGCTGCTGCAACTGCCGAGACGCTCAAACTGCGCAAATATAATAATTTAGTTGGAAATTATATAATTTAAGCCGTTTGGTGTCGAGACACTGGGTTCGTGGGGCCCAAGTGCGCGTGCGCTTTGAGCTGCTGAGCTGTGACCATAAGGCTGGCTTCTTTCTTGCTCAGAAAATAAGCATTGCCATCCAACGTGGCAATGCGGCCAGCTTTATGGGAACCTTACCATTTGATTGCGATAGGGAGGAATTCTATGACACCTAGATAGGGCTACAACCGCTACAACAGTCTTGCCCTTTGTTTTTTTTTCCTCATTTTTTGTCTCCTCCCCCCCCCCCCCCCTTTTCTGTAAATATTTAGTTTTAATTTTAGTCTATGACTTTATATTGTTACTTGTAAATCCACTGATCTGTTTTATTATAATCAAAGAGAATACAATACTACGTAAGAATTATAATACAGATCAGTGTGTAAATCTTACTTATATATTATAATACCTGACCCGCGCAACTTCGTTTGCGTGATAAAATGAAGAACCGCTCGAACGATTTTTGCAAACTTCACATAAACTATCTACTAAATAGTCCGAACAAAGCCTAAACATTTGGTTTGGATAGGTGAGCCCGTTCTTGAGTTATAAAATTACAACGAAAAGTGGCATTGATTTTTATATATTTAGACTAGCGGTACCCTGCCACGCTTCGCTGTGACTTTTTTATGGTGGTTTTATGTGCCTATGAGAAATGAGTAACAATCTAAATAATGGGTACAGTTAAAAAAAATGTGTGCATGTACCATTGTACGCACGTAAGAAGCGAAACTTCTTCATGACCTTATTTTTCGAAAGAAATATCATGAAATATATATAGGAGTTAGTAGTCCAAAAGTCCTAAGTCAAAAAGTCAAAAAGTCCAATAGTCCAAAAGTCCAATAGTCCAAAAGTCCAATAGTCAGAAGTCCAAAGTCCAAAGTCCAAAACTACAAAGTCTAAAATTCTAAAAGTCGAAAAATCCAAAACTCCAAAACTCCAAAAGTCTAAAGTCCAAAACTCCAAAACTCCAAAATTCCAAAAGTTCAAAACTCCAAAAGTATAAAAGTCCAAAAGTCCAAAGTTCAAAACTCCAAAGTACAAAGTCCAAAACTCCAAAACTCCAAAACTCCAAAACTCCAAAACTCCAAAACTCCAAAACTCCAAAACTCCAAAACTCCAAAACTCCAAAACTCCAAAACTCCAAAACTCCAAAGTCCTAAAGTCCAAAAGGTCAAAAGCCCAAAACTCCATTAGTCCAAAAGTCCAAAAGGCCAAATGTCCAAAAGGCCAAAAGTCCGAAAGTCCAAAAGTCCAAAAGTCCAAAAGTCCAAAAGTCCAAAAGTCCAAAAGTCCAAAAGTCCAAAAGTCCAAAAGTCCAAAGTCCAAAACTTCAAAACTTCAAAACTCCAAAGTCTAAAAGTCTAAAATTTTAAAAGTCCAAAACTCCATAATTCCAAAACTACAAAACTCCAAATCTCCAAAACTCCAAAACTCCAAAAGTACAAAAGTCTAAAGTCCAAATCTCGAAAATTTTAAAAGTCCAAAACTCCATAAGTATAAAAGTCCAAAAGTCCAAAGTCCAAAAGTTCAAAGCTCAATCAATCAATCAATCAATTCAGCCTATAGCAGTCCACTGCTGGACATAGGCCTCTCCCAAACCTCGCCACAACACACGATCCTGCGCTTTGCGCATCCAATCAATCCCTGCAACCTGCTTTAGGTCGTCGCTCCATCTGGCAGGGGGTCGTCCTACCCCACGTTTACCAAGACGCGGTCTCCACTCCAGAACTCGCTTGCTCCATCGGCCATCAGTTCTTCTACAAATGTGGCCAGCCCACTGCCACTTCAAAACGCATACTCTGCGAGCTATGTCGACCACTTTTGTTCTCTGACGGATAACATCGTTTCGGATCCTATCCCTCAGAGACACCCCAAGCATAGCTCGTTCCATCGCTCGTTGCGCAACCCCAAGGGCACGGACCAGCCCCACCGTGAGTGTCCACGTCTCGGCACCGTAGGTCATAACGGGTAGAACGCACTGGTTGAAGACTTTCGTCTTGAGGCATTGCGGTATCGGCGAGTAGAAAACCCGACGCAGTTTGCTGAACGCTGCCCAGCCCAAGCGAATCCTTCTGGCTATTTCCTTATCCAGGTTATTTGTTTCCAATGTGATAACCTGACCAAGATAGGTGTACTCATGGACAACCTCAAGCCTCGATCCTTCAACGTATATTGGTCCCGGCACGACATGCTCATTGAACATGATCTTGGTTTTATCCAAGTTCATGCCGAGGCCAACACGTCGAGACTCTTCACTTAGACTATGCAGCATCCCGCTCAACTGTTCCAGCGTTTCCACTACTAAAACGATGTCGTCGGCAAACCGAAGGTGTGAGATTTAATCACCGTTTATATTTACGCCCCACCCATCCCAGTCCAACGACTTGAATACGTCAAAAGTTCAAAGCTCAGTACCTCCGAAAGTACAAAGTCCGAAACTTCAAAACTCCAACTCCAAAAGTCCAAAAAGTCAAAAGCCCAAAACTTCAAAAGTCCAAAAGTCCAAAAGTACAAAAGTCCAAAAGTCCAAAAGTTCAAAAGTCCAAAAGTCTTTAAAAGTCCAAAGTCCAAAAGTACAAAAGTACAATAGTCCAAAAGTCCATGAGTCCAAAGTCCAAAACTCTAAAGTCTAAAAGCCTAAAAATCTAAATGTCCAAAAGGCCATAACTCCGTAACTCCAAAACTCCAAAAGTCTTAAGTCCAAAACTCCAAAATTCCTAAGTCCAAAAAGTTCAAAAATAACATGCAAAACATATCTGACCTCTTTATTAGGTAAGTACTCTCTTTTATTATTCTGAATGCAAGAAGACCGCAATCAAACTTCTCTTAAAAAACATCAATCTGGTAGGTACCTTCTAAATAGGTTGTTTATAATAATTTTGTTCGGAAGCTGGCAGAATATAATTAAAAAAAAAATGACCAGCGCCATCTATTGGTAAAATCACTTTTTAAAGCTATTTTATTCTTATTGCTGTTATGATAAAAGTGTATAAAGTAGCCTAAAACCATCTCTGAATCCTATTGTATATCGTGTCCAATTTTGAGCTCAGTCGATTCAGTAAATTTTGAGTTTTTAATAGAGACTTAAACGCACACAACATTTTTATATATATGGATAGAAGATAGATAATATTAAAAATGCGAAAGTTTGGTAGTGTGGATGTTTGTTACTCTTTCACGCTCGAACGGCTGGACGGATCTGGCTGAAATTTGGTACAGGGATACATTATGGTCTGGAATAATACATAGGCTACTTTTTATCCCGGGAATAAGTTCCCACGGGAACAAATTTTACGCGGGCGAAGCTGCGGGCATCAGCTAGTAAGAAATAAAGATCTTATATATTTCTAAATATAATATACATACATCTTATATATTTCTAAATATAATATACATACCTACATAGAAAATACTTTAAAAAAAATATATTACTAGATGACGCTCGCGGCTTCGCTCGCGTGAAATTTAGTACCCGTTCCCGCTTCCCGTTGGAACATATTCCCGGGAATAAAAGTAGCCTATGTGATATTCCAGACTATCTTTGCACCAAATTTTAGTCCAATCCGTTCAGCGGTTAGAGCGTGATTGAGTAACTACAAACATCCAAACATCTTCACAAACATTTACATTTATAATATTAGTGGGATTGTTATACTGTGTTGCTAGTAGCCACTGGCAACATTTTTATAAAGTTGTAGTCGTAACTTGCTACTCTTTACCTATAAAATTACCAAATAGACGTCATGGTTTCTGATATTAGCCTGTGTTCTATGGTACGAAAAATTTAAAAAAAACTAACTCTTAATGTCATTCGTATGTCACTCAGTGACAGAACTGACAGATGACTGCAATTATAGCGTACATACCTATTTCCGTCCGTATTTATTTATCACATCGCAGGAATTAGAAAGATTATTTCTATTAATTTGGTCGTACCTAATAATTAAATGCGAATTTGGTTTAAAAAAAATGGAACCACATCCACTTAATTTGGTAACTAACCTTTACATACATGTCTTTTACCTATATTTATTCGAACGAAACTACAAGTTTTATTGTTGTTTATAGGCCCACCAGCAACACCGTCGAGCTGAGGCGCATCTACAGAACAATAGATTCGATGATGCGATGCAATGCCACAACAACGCTGCAGCGTTATTACTAGATGCAATGAAATCAACCACATCTTCCGTGGCACTAGAATCTATTACGCTACAACACAGCTACCACCTTAAACAGAAGGACTTCATCAAAGTGAAAAAGGAACAATACGAAAGGGTGAGAAAGGCTATGGAACACTTGAAAACCTTAGGCACAGATACAGTTCAAAATGTACAAATCAATGATAATTCCAAAGTCCAAGTTGCTATCTACAGAACAATAAATGAAACAAACTCTTTACTTACTCTGCTGAACACGAGCAATGATAAAGACACTGTCAAAGAGCCTATAGTTAAAGCGGGAGTAGTAGAAGGAAAGAAGATTGAGAAATCACACGACACAGTCCGTGAAGAATTAACAATATTGAATCAGAATTTACATTCACTTGTAGAGCAGTTAGTATTACAAGTTGAAGTATACAAGGATGAAAATAAAACATTAAAAGATAGGATTGTTTATTTAGAAAAAGAGAGAATGAAATATTTGAGTATTTCACCACCATTAAATGAAGTGCCAAGTAACAATTCTAATATAGTTAATGAAAATATAACCCATGATGTAGGTCAAAAAATGCCAGTTGCGAAAGAATCACAACTTAGTAGGCCAGTCACAGTAGAGAGAATTAGCCAACCTCATTTTGATTTAAGTGCTCTGAAAGATGTATAAACAATCAGTATATTAATAGTTTATTAAAGTATTGTTAAAACTTGGACATTACAGATTGTTTGTAACATTATATCTGGACAAGTAGGTATTAATAATAATATATCAACTTCAGCTTAACCCATAGAATGTTTATATGACAAAATTAATTCTAACTAGGTATATGTACATACACTGTGTATTAAATCAATCCCATCCAGCTCCCCAAACTGTCCTGACATGTAGAGACGACTGGAGTCGTTAGATAGGACTATCCACTATGTTGAGTTGCACCTTCAGGAGGCTTGTTATATCGCATTGTGCACAGCATCTAACTTGGGAAGGTTTTGGAGTAGTGGGGATAAGTTCGCGCATGATACACTGAGAGGGACAAAAAAGTGCTCCACTCACTCCAAAAAGTGCTCTGCTCACTCTGAAACTGTGCCAAGTTAGATACCATGCACTCACTGACCTATAATAGTATCTGGACTGGTGATCGGTTTCATAAAAGTGTGCCTAATTGAAAATCGCCATTTGGCGCTGACGGCAGCTAGCGAATGCACTTGGAACTAATACTAGTGATGTACAACACCTGTCTTGGTGTCGATAAAAACTTTACCAGATATCTACTGCAATGTTAATTTTATTTTTGTACCAATGATGTTTACATAATATGAATGACTACTTTACAGTTAACTCTGGGTTAAACACGTTAAATCAGATCTGTGCAAGTGGGCCTTAGTGCAGCAGAAAGCATCACAAATAACCCAATAGTCGTAGAGCATTGTTGACTTGGCATGAATAGGCCATTCAACTTGGAAACTACTACCTAGTGTTGACTCTTGTTACAAATGACTATGGTCATGGTAACTGTTTACTATCAGGCGGGCTGTATACTTGTTTGGAAATTTTGTGGTATTATAAAAAAAAATACCTGCTTCCTCTGGATTCATTTGGCTATGCTGAGAATCATCAGTTGGTAACTGGACTTGCATATGTATGTAGGCACACACTAGCTATACATTATTGCTGAGTACGCAAATGTCGAACTAGAGCGCAAACGTCTCAAACTCGACATTTGTCCCTAACCATCGTGCCCGCTCGCTTGTGTGTCCCTGCCTAACCCTCGCGCGTTCACTTAGCGTAGTAACTTGTTTGTGAATGTGATGATATATTGCAGGAAATTACAGTGACCAAATTAACACGCAACCTATCTTTAATTTATCTCTCCGCATTTCCATACGCATACATACATACTTAAGACCCCCAAATGTACTACAGGTGAATTAGATTTAGGTAAGTTAATTGGACTATCACGGGAGCATGGGTCATCATATGTAGATGAATCAGTTTCTGCAGTGACCAACGATGAATCAGTTTCTGAAAAATATTGAGTGTTGGTTATTTATATTCAATTATATTTCTTAAATACCAAAGAAGTATTCACTAACTAATTTACACCTACGAAGAAATATTGTAGGTATACTGCACTTTTTTAAAGCAGTCCGTGACCCATGTTTTAATAAACAGTCATCAGTAAAATGTTTTGAACAAAGATAATCTGATGTTTTCGGAGTCCAATTGACAAGCTTCATTTTTTTTAGCCACAGTTTTAAACTGTAATCGGAGGGAAACCTGTAATAAAAGGAACATTTAAATATTATGAACAAGAGTAAATAATTAATTATTAACAAAAAATAGTCTCACTAAGTGTTATAATTCAATGTTAGTGCTAGAAAGTTATATTTCACACGCTAGTTAGTTACTGTTTCGATTATCTACTACAATTTTAAGTGTTTATTAATAATATTAATATGTTCATTAAATTATTAAAGAACTTTTACCATGCCTCTTGTTTTTTAAACTACAAATTTTGGCATTGGACAGAAAATTATCGATATACATTTTGACATCCCTATTAATCATTATAGGTTATAAAAATATTCGTAAAATCCCCGAAACTCGGAGGGTATTCGCTTATGATAGTAAAAAAAAACCTTAATTATGGTTTTATAATAATTGTTTAAGAATTAGATCCTTAGATTTACTTACTTGTGAAAAGAGACGCCACAGCCCTTCTCGTATCTTGTTTTACAATATACACACGATCTCATGCTAAATATCTACTTAATTACACTATGAACTAAATTTATACATCAAAACACTTCAAATTTATACCAATCACAGTAATAACTTAAAAATATTCGAAATTTCACACATAAACTCCTTCTGAAATAAACAAACAACGGCCATTTGCAAACTAATTTAGTTCTCAGTGCACTCGTCAGAGGCGCTTTGAATCGGCACAAAAAAGTAGCTGTCATTTTGTATGGAATAGCCAGTCCAGCGATTATTATTACAGGTCAGTGCATGCACTATAATTTATTTGGTATTGGTAGGCTCTCTTGCACATTAAACTTAACCATGTAATAATGCTATATTATCTTTGACTTAACACAAGTCACAAAAATGTTGTGAAGCTTGTTTAAGTAAATTTTATAGATTAATTGTTGTAAAGTTTCATTACTGTCTTGATTTGCTAAAGGTCCTTGATAAATTGCATGGATATCCTGCACTTGAAAATCCCCATTGTTGTTATTAAATATCAACTTTTTTTAATAGGTAGCTAAAACTTACCTAACTAGGTAGGAACTTATTTATTTTTCATTTCTATGTAAAGTTTATACTGTTCAGAATAAAATTATTTTCACACCATATTATTTTTTTGATTATCTATATATATAAAAATCAATGCCACTTTTCGTTGTAATTTTATAACTCAAGAACGGGCTCACCCACCCAACCCAAATGTTTAGGCTTTGTTCGGACTATTTAGTAGATGGTTTATGTGAAGTTTGCACAAAATCGGTCGAGCGGTTCTTCATTATCACGCAAACGAAGTTGCGCGGGTCAGCTAGTTACTTATATACCTACTGTGCGTTGCATTTAAATTATGTAGGTGAGTAAGTAGGTACTTATCTGCCATCCTTAATAATAATAAATTTATTTATTCGATGTAAATTTAACATAACATAATAAATCAAAACACAAGGGCGATAATTTTAGCTATTTAACATATTACAAATGCTGTTCGTACTTAAAAAGGTACAATACTCTTGGGCGAAGTCAAGCCTATGGCACTTGGCAAATTACATCATAATCTGTGTAATTGTACTAATATACATGATCAAGAAATGCAGCTACCTACTTCTTTTAGTCTGAGGCAGCTATGATATATTTGTGGCTTGACTTTTTTAACCAGTGGAAATCTATGCCAGGCTCGAACTGACTAATACCATATGGTCACTACCAACTGTAGAGGGTCAGAACCCCGGTAGCTCCTCAGAACGATATCTCTACCTCTACTTAGCTTAGGTAGTACTATAAGTTTGTGATTGTAGTTGCTTCTCTCAGCACAGACTATTGTATTAATATGCGAGACAGGAGTCATTTAAAGTGTTAGAAAATGCTACCAATACTACCTAGATGGCGCTTATCGACTGTTATCCGGAGGGCGTAAGTCAAATATGTACACTTAATTAAATTGTATAATATACCTGATAACTGGTATTCTGTATTATATCAAATCAAACCCCAAAATTATTAAATTAGATTATACAACATAATATTTAACGTTTAATGTTAATATTAAATTAGCAACTCGTGGGAGAAAATGTATAAAAGGGCGGATAGCATATTCTGAGCTCTCTTATTTACTGATTGCATAGCTAGGGTGTAATGCTGCTCAAATATAGTCAGATGTAAAAATTATAGTTGCAGTTTTATTTTATTTCTGAAGTGGTTGGGCTTGGGCCAACACCGTTTACACGTTGGCGTATATGGCGTAACGGCGATCCGAATAAATTATTTGTAGGTAAATAGAACACTTAATTGCTGTCCATAGAACTGGAAACGTTTTATACTATGCGAATTTAATTTAAAAAAATGAGTAGTAGGTGGGTAACTAAGCCGACACGCCTATGTGACCACCGACTGTGAAACCTATTCGAAACGTAGTCGACGTTATAAACTCTGGCGTTATGAAACAGAAATGCGTAGAAACCCTAGAAAAGAAAACAAATAGTATGGGACGCGAAGTCACTCCAATCTGATGACAAATAAAAAACGATTTTCATTAGATATGTTATATTGGTCTTACACAAAATAAAATCTTACTCTTGTTTTAATGTAAAAATAAACTTCCCAGCTAACACCAGGAATAACTATACTTAACCCTAAATGGAGATACATTAACAAACAATAAAACTAATAACATGCTTAATATTTTTGGTAACATGGATATTTTACAGGGTTTGCTACCTACCAGTACTATTTACTGTTTTAAATTTAGGTACATTTTGCTAATTGTTTGTATAATATACCTATAATATAATCACGATCACTATAATCTAAAAAGCTCTTTTCTTTTGAATGAAATAGATCTCTCGACATAATAGGCTATAAGTTAAAAAATAATGATACCGTATATTTACCACAATAGGAAGGGTAAAAACGGGCAATAGGAGTAAATGGGTAATCATGAACACTCATCTTTAAACAATATGTCCTACAGATGCGCAAAATCGCGTTACCGGGAAAATTACTATATACCTACTTCCAGTAGCATGGCAAGCCGTTACTGACATTTCTCTCTATATTTCTGAATTTTACAACTTATTACAAATCATGTTGTCTTTGCCACTACACACATGCATGGCAGAATTTGAATAGTTCCTTTTGGGTTATGTCACTAAAAAGTCCATATAAAAGTAATGACTATGAAAAACCATAGATTTAGAATATTTCACTACTCTCGAAAACCCATCTTGTAGAAGAGATAACCTCTTGTGCTGAGGCCGCACTGCGGTTGGCGGTTGCGGTTTCCAAATAATATCAAATTCTAACCTCAAAATGTCAAAAACCAATGAAACCTAGTCTGTGGTTTCATTGGTTTTGACATTTTGAGGTTAGAATTTGATATTATTTGGAAACCGCAACCGCCAACCGCAGTGCGGCCTCAGCCTAACGACATAGCATTTTTCTCATTCATATTTACATCACAATTAGAATTTGGTTACAATAAATTATTCCATTTTCGCTTAGTACCCTTATCCTTGTTACCCATTTTTGCCCTAACCTTATTTTACTGCTTAAAATTTGCTTGACAGAAATGAATGAAAAAAAAAAAGCTTAATAAAAGGATTAGTATCTATAATATTATTAATAACAAACCTGAATAGCTATTACCAAATAAATTTAGAAAAGCAAAAGTAAATATTATTTATTTCTTGAGAGTAGAAAGAATGCAAACATGGGATATAGTGTTCTATTGCAAATTCATGGGTGCTAAGATCCTATGGGAAATAGTATCGTATCGTCGCAGTCGCAAGCGTGCAATAGAATCCTATATCTACCTAGTATTTGCAAATACGGGTATGTAATGGTAAAATATCCTATCATGAAAAGCAATAGTTCCTTAAGAGAGCAAAATTAACTATAGAAAATGGTAAAGAAATCGCGGTCGTCAATTTATGAAATGTCAAATAAGTAGGTATTGAGAATAACGAAGTAAAACTCCCAATTTGAGAAGCTAAACATTTAAGCAACATTAAATAGGTAGGTATAAATTTAGTTAGATCTGACGATATCAAGACAAAATATTTATTAGATTAGAAACCGTGAATCGCGATCGTCAATTTATGAACTTGCTTGTCAACTAAAGGCCTAATTACACTTGGTCGTTGGCCCGAATTCGGGTGCACGAAGGGCTCTAGCCGAATCAATAATTATATTGTCAATTACTGGAACACGGACAAACGTCCCGACATTCGTCAAGTACTTGATTCGCCAAGCTTGACAATTGAAAGGAAAACGGCGTCAGGTAACCGAAACGAAAGCTGCTCGAATACGGGCGTACTCTACTCCGTTCATTTCAACTTAGGAGTTAGTCCGAATTTTATTGGCAAACGAATTCGGGCTAACGATCAAGTGTAATTGAGGCCTTATTTTAAAAATTTCTAAACAAATTGAAACTTCGAATTCGAGTAGCTAAATACTTAAGCAACATTAATAACTACAATTTAGATGTCACGATATAAGACAAAACATTTTTTAAAACATCACAAAATATTCGTTTCGTATTATTAAAATAATTGATATGCTAAATCATTAAATATTTAATTATTGAATTAGTTCAACCTTAGTTTAGATTATCTAATTATTAGGCTATAAGTTAACAGAATTTAATTTTATTGTATCTTAAAGCATCTTGAGAAATACACAGGGACGTTTCACAATACATGCAGGGCGATATCGCATCAAGAAATTTTAAGACGACTGAAATAAATCGAAGAAATATGGGATGCAGCGTTGCAATGCGTCATATTTCTACATTATTCATTTGAAAATAGCATTGTGACTTCACAGCAAAATAGGACTTTAGCCTACTTGAAGTACAATGATGGAATAGGGCATTATGTAGAATTTCTGACTTACAATGAGAATTAAAGAAAGAATAGGATCCACCACACAAACTTAGCTACGTCAATTCCGGCTCAAGACAGAAAGTATTAACCCCCAATTAATTGTAACGTAGGAATGACGAACGGTATTCCTCAAAAAAAGTGTTAAAGGACAGCTAGAATGTACATGCTTTGTCCTTAAAACGTTAAGCAGCCTACAGGATGCCTCGTAAGGGTGACGCCCGTCTCGACTTGAAAGTGGAATTTTTCATATTAACATCAATATGTAAGGTAAGGTAATCTACTTTAAAAGATATCCACAAATTATTCGTTATTCCATACTCATACAGTTTGGACAATCCTAGACTGTTGTGACCTTTACTTACTGTATTTATTTTGCCGTGAGACAAAATATAAACAAAGAAAACGGTAGTTGTCGAACTTTTTTAGCCGAGTTGGGCGAAAAATGTATTGTGTTAACAGATAAAAATGTGAAAGTAAAATAAGACTAAGTAGGCATCTTCGACATGCCGTCTATATTTAGTTTATTGTGAAAAGTAATAAAAATGTAAAAAAGTAATAAATGTTGTTTACAATTTGTCTTATGGCCAGGTAAATACGGTAAGGGTTAAATAATCGAGGGTATCTGCTGGATTTAAATGTATCAAGAAAGTTCCCACAATGGCAAGGCGCTCAGACAAATTTCAAGGCAAGGCAAGCTGTATCATCAATACCCTCTTATCGTTTTTGCGATAAAATGTGACAACGCATGTATTGTGAAAAGGCCGACACATTAATAGGCACTAAAATGGCAAATCACAAGTAGAAGTGAACAGTAGTCATTAACTCACAACCACAATATATACATAAAAGAAATTATACAATCTTAGGCATTTAGATAGAAATATTCTTGGATAGTGTAGAAGCCAAGTGATAAAAATGGCTTTTAGAAACAATGCATCTATTTGGAATAAGGAATCGTTGTAACAGTATTATATTTTTTTCAAATAACATGAGAACTAGCTTGCGCTTAAATCACAAGAACACGGAAACCACCAAATTAAAATGCAGAATAAAATGAATGCTGCTAGTCTTTTGGGCACAATGCCACGAGGGCCTTATTAAGGTTAAGTTTACATAGCTATAATGTAAATATTTAACAAATTAATGATGCACATAATAGCTGATTCTATTCTTCATAATTAATACTATTAAAACTCCACTAGGCTATAAATTCAATTTTAGAATTAACTTAAAACACATTTTTCTTTATCTTGAAACTGATAAAAAGCCCATTAGATAACTTGGCTAGTGCACTAAAGTCAGTTAGATAACTTGGCTTCTACCACAAGGCGGAAACTCAGGTTTTCAATTTTGTCACTTACACTAAAAACACGTTATGTTTGTACAGAGCTTGAATGTGTGTGTGACCACTAAGGCTAAGCAAACATCCCCTCAAAATACCCTCCAACTATATGTCAGCTGTGGTGGAGGTGGGGATGCTTTCTCAGTGAGGGACAGGTGTTGCCTATCTGTATATAATATCAACAGCTGTGGTGGAGGTGGGGATGCTTTCTCAGTGAGGGACAGGGTGTTGCCTATCTGTATGTAATATCAACAGCTGTGGTGGAGGTGAGGATGCTTTCTCAGTGAGGGACAGGGTGTTGCCTATCTGTATGTAATATCAACAGCTGTGGTGGAGGTGGGGATGCTTTCTCAGTGAGGGACAGGGTGTTGCCTATCTGTATGTAATATTAACAGCTGTGGTGGAGGTGGGGATGCTTTCTCAGTGAGGGACAGGGTGTTGACTATACAGGGTGAATTTTTGAAAAGGGCTTGGATGGCCAAATCCGAAACTATAAGGAATAGCTAAAAATGCTCAAAGGAGTCACGAGCCCGATTTTGATAAAACTTAAAACCTCATCATTAGATTTTTGAAAAACCAATAATCCTAGCTGGGAATTGAACCCATTGATTTTGAGAAAAAAAACACACCCTCTATTATTACACCAAACGATGGTGTCGCTGGTAAGGATCAAATTCTGCGAAGTAATGATATACGGCAAATTTGAGGAAAGTGTAGAATTTTAATAGAATTCATATTTCATGTACCTAAATTTTGTATCATAATTTGTTTCGTTCGAAATCCCACAATAGATAGTAACTATTCCCTGTTTTAAATTATGCTCAGAATGATTATTTGGAGAATATTCTAAACGAAATCAATAATATTGAATGCAGTACGATCCTTGAAGTCTCGAATCCAGCTATGTATTGAAAACACTGGTCTACATTTTGAACAATTAATCAGTTAACGTAAGAAAAATAAACTGTATTTTGTTAAAGATGAGCACTTTCCTTTAGTTTGCCGTATGTCATTATTTCCCAGAATAAGATCCTTTATAGCAACACTATCCTACGGTGCAATAATATAGGGAGTGCATTTTTTTTCAAAATCAATGGGTTCGATTCCCAGCTAGAATAATGGGTTTTTAAAAAATCTAATGATTAGGTTTTAAGTTTCATCAAAATCGGGCTCGTGACTCCTTTGAGCATTTTTCGCTATTCCTCATAGTTTCGGATTTGGCCATCCAATCCCTTTTGAAAAATTCACCCTGTATATATGTATGTAATATCAACATTATTATCTTTGCTTTTAAACAAAAGTCATTTGCATCACTTGGCTTCTACACTATTCATTTGTATAATATCCGAATTTATTCTTTAATGGAATTTATTTTTATTATGAACATAGCCATAAAGATCGGCCAGAATTCGATAGCTTTTAGGAACTTGTAATTTATAGATATTTCTTTACCTGACTTAGGTACATAAAACCATTTACGTTGCATGTTAGACAAGGTGACGAAACATATCGTACTGGCATTTTGTATCGGGACAGGCATCTAGTTTTTACACTATATTTATACATTTTACAGTACAGTATATATATAATATTATGTATTACGTGACAAATTGAACCAACACCACTTGTACTGTTCCAAAAAATGTTGTGGAACAGTACAAGTGGTGTTATTCAATATGTGCAGCAGGTTCCACCAAGTGCCATCAACCAACAGCATAAATAATGTATTATGTGACATAGGTACCCATTTTCGTGTTTCATGCAAACAAAGTATTAATATACTTACTTATCCACAAAGCTATAAGATTCTAGTCGACTTCTCATTTAGTTTCATTCCATTTTAGTTGAGATTATATCCTTCTTTGTATCACAACAGTATTTTCCCAAAAAAATACTGGGTATTTGTTAAACGAGGGACATATTGAAGGACTTCTCTTCATTATTGAGTAAGTAGATTCCTACCTGTACGATTCTCTCCCTATCTTGACAACCCACAGTGCTGGCTGACAGGTCATTTTCTCTCAATAATGACAAAAAGGCACATGTCATATAGTGAAAGTTGTCACGACTCCAGTGGATGTATGGAGGACACATTCAAAGCTAGCATGAGTGTCTCCAATAGTAGGTCTGTACATTATGTATGATACAAGTGAGCAATGAAGCACAACATATTCGAGGCTGCATTAGCTTATGAAGTAATGAAGCAGAGCGTGTAAAGAATTTACAAAAGCAAGAATAGTTGTGAAATACTGTTACGAAAGGATAGCATAGTTTATTCACTACGAATATACTCCACTCCATCCCTTTTTTTTCACAAAGTAAAACAAAAGGATGGAGTATAAGAAAATACAATTCTGTATAGGTCTGTTTAGGTACCAACTTATACCAATGTCATATCATAATATTTTAACGAAACTAAGCATGTGCTGGGAGTCAAATTGATTAATTTTATTCAAATATCAAGGAATATTTAACTCTAATTGCAACTAAATTAGAGTCTTATTTGCTGTTCATTTTAACTCTGCTTTGCTAACACGATTTGTAAATCTCAAATGGTCAATTCCAGAAAGTTCCCGCGCTAAAAGTACTTTATGTAAAACACTTTCAGCATTGTTAGCAGATAGAAGATAAGTTTTATTTACATGTGAAACTAAGCAGTCCTTGCATAATGTCCCTAGTCTAACCTATTCATAGCCTATGAACTACCCACAAGTCTCTTAAATTAAATCCATAATTGGACCTGAAGATCTGTGTAGTAACAACTAATTAAAATAATAAATACTGTAAAGTCTAATATACATCAATATTTGGGTGATTCGAGAAACTTGAAGATATGTTTAAAGCTTAAGGCGAATATGGTGGAGGCGGTGGAAGTACAGAAAGATCGTCAAAAGGGAAGTATTGCTGCGTGCCCAATACCGGAGGCGCGTAAGGCGTGTTGATTGTAGGCACTGGGTAGTCTGCACTGGGAGTGTAAGGCGGCAAGGTTGGCACAGCAGGCGTCGGTCCAACACTATGTGCCTCATACCCATCCCAGTCTTCCATTAAATTTCTTCTTTGAATATCTTCATCGTTCGACAATGGAGCACCCCATAGATTAGCTGCAGACGCTAACAATGCCAAAGCACCTGGAAATTTTTGGAAGAACATGCTAAATATATTTGCAATTATCAGTTGTTAAAAGTTACTTAACATCATTATTTTGTTCTGAATGTATTACAGCTTGTGCACGAATGAGTCATTTATGTATAGCATAGTAATTACATGTGAACTTGTTAAGGAAAACATTTTGTTAGGTCACATAATATCGCATCAAATATTTAGGGATACACTGTTGGGGAAAAAGCGTCTTAATGAAATCAGGAAACTTTAAATAAGGTTTTTACTATAACATAACATAGGACAATAATAAATATATTGTTGGACATTCTCACACAACATCATCTAGCCCAAACTAAGCTTTAATCTTGTGCTATGGGATCTAGACGACTGATTGATAGACATACTTATATACACTCATTTGCAAAAAAACGGGCACCTAAGCAATGAACCATTTCAAATGTTAATATTGCTTTGTTTGATAATTATAGGTAGTTTTATCCTCACAATTTGGTAAATTAATAAGAAAATAATCGTTTTCATCAGTATTTCATAAAATTTTGTTACAATTTATGGGAAATAATGCTAAACCTCGCTAGTAGTGTATGTTCGCTAGTAGTGCATATGCTCATGAAGTAATAATAAAAAGGTTTTTTTTGTTTGATTTTCTTTAATGAAGTAAAAGCAGATAAATGTTAAGTATCGAGTGTGACCCCCTCTAGCTAAAATCACAGCTTGAATTCGTCTGGGCATGCTAGCGAGTATATCCCGGATACTTGCTTGCGGAATACGTTTCCACTCCGCAGTAATCACATTCTTCAGCTCTCTGATGGTCTGCGGAGCCGGGTGTACTGATCTCACACGCCGTTTTAGAACGTCCCAGACATGATCTATGGGATTGAGGTCGGGACTTCGAGCTGGCCAATCCAAACGACGAATGCCGACCTCTTGCACATACGCATTAACATCGCGGGATCGGTGGGCGCGAGCATTGTCGTCCATAAAAATTGAGTCTTAACCAAGAGCGGCCAATGCGGGTTGTGCATGAGGAATTAGAACTTCCGTTATGTATCGAAGCCCAGTCAGTGAGCCGTTTTCAATGAAGACTAACTCTGTACGTTCCATTGAATTTATTCCTGCCCAAAACATAACAGAGCCCCCACCATAAGGTGTGATTTCTTCGAAACATGCCTCTGCAAAGCGTTCTCCTTGTCTTCTTAGCACTCGCCGACGTCGATCTTCACCGAACAGAGATATCCTGGCTTCATCAGAGAACAAAACCCTATTCCAATCTTCTTTAGTCCATGATTCACAATTTCTAGCGAACCTAAGCCTGTGAACTCTGTGCTCACGGAGTAATTTGGGGCCGCGGGCCGGGCGGTGACTGCGTATATTGGCAGCGAGAAACCTCCTCTTGACCGTCCATAGACTAATATGCACATTTCTTACTTCTTGGAGGTTGTTCTTAAGATCCACATACGAAGATTTGCGATTTCTCAATGCGCGACTCACTAGAAAACGATCATCCCGTGGTTGGGTACATGGTTTTCTTCCAGAACCAGGCCTTCTCTCGACGGAACCAGTCTCCTGATATCGCTGCCAGGTCCTTTGGACCGTCGAGCGACTAACATTTAGCCTCCTGGCCACGAAACATTGGCTGCAACCCTCTCAAGCAGCGCCATAATTTTGGTAGCTTTTACCACTTTATCTACCATTTTTGATACAGCCAAACAGCAATAAATAAAGCTTTGACAGTCAAGGATATGAAATTAATCGATAAAAATTGAATAAAAGTTGTGAAAGTCGATCTTAACTCCTGGAACTTCGCGCCGAAAATGTAGGATAAAGTGGGGTTTTCTGTAAAAATGAGCATCAAATGAAAATTTGAATTTAGAACGCAGTTTTTTAAATACCACGGCATTTTTAAAACCGGCCAGTAACGTGTACAAACGATTGAAACCTTTTTGGTATTGTATCTTTTTAAAGATGAATGAAAATCAAAACCGCCCGTTTTTTTTGCAAATGAGTGTATTTGTAAATACATACATATTATACATAGAAAACCCCCAAACTCCGAAACAAACATTTGTGGATCACACAAATAATAAGGTACCTACCTACCCTATTTAGATACAGATGCAATAACTCAAATAACCTAGATATACCTAGGCCTCTTCTAATTTCATTATGAGAGGATGATAGACCTTACTGTACGACACTGACCAGAGGGGTTGGTGCAGGGTTGGGTTATACATATTTTATAGAAGAAAAGGTTAAACGCAAAAAGTTTAATTGAAAATGTAGACAATGACGTCTCAAAGGCCTCATGAGCGGTAGGGTAGTGAACTTTGGACTTCAGAATTTGGTACAATCGGATGTTGGATTAAAAAAAATGGCTGTGACACACGGACGGACAGACAGACAGACATGACGAATCGATAAGGGTTCCGTTTTTGCCATTTGGCTACGAAACCCCTAAAAACGAGGGTACATAAATTTCCAAAACCACAAATTGCGTTTGTCCCAAGGATAATCAGCACTTATCAATAAATACAGTTATGAAATTAATATCCTCTTAGATAACATTGTAAGTTAAAGTTGGGTTATCAGTTTAAGGTAACCGCGGGAATATTGATTAGGAAAATACTTTTGTATTAGTGCTTATAAAAATGTCCAATACACATTTTAGACAGGGAAGGATTAGGATATGTAACGTAGCCTAGGTATCCTACTGAGTAGAAACTAATGAGTAGTTATTTTAAATTATTTCCCCATTAGAGCCAAGCCACTTGGCCTTAATGGGGAAGTAATAAAAAAAAACAACTCAGTAATTTCTGGGTTTATTAATAACTAGCGGACGTCACGCGGTGGTTTCACCCACGTAGTTCCCGTTCCTGTGGGAATACGGGAATAAAATATAGCCTATGTTCACCGCAAAGAGTGTAGCTACTCAACAGTGAAAGAATTTTTCAAATCGGTCCAGTAGTTCCGGAGCCTATTCGTTACAAACAAACAAACAAACAAAAAACAAATCTTTCCTCTTTATAATATACTAGCGGACGTCACGCGGTTTCACCCGCGTAGTTCCCGTTCCCGTGGGAATACGGGAATAAAATATAGCCTATGTTCACCGCAAAGAGTGTAGCTTTCCAACAGTGAAAGAATTTTTCAAATCGGTCCAGTAGTTCCGGAGCCTATTCGTTACAAACAAACAAACAAAAAAACAAATCTTTCCTCTTTATAATATTAGTATAGAAGTATAGACAAATAAACAATTAATTATTATTATTTTCTATAAAAACTACTAGATAACCAATTTTGTATATATTATGTCACAGCTTGGCTTTTCTATGTTTTAATAATATAAGTAGAATAGAATAGAATAGAATAGAAGAAACTTTATTGCACAACAATATTAAAATTTCTTATACAGATATTACATTTCATACATGTACAGAGGGCGGCCTTATCGCTAAAAAGCAATCTTTTACAGGCAACCTTTGGATGGAAAAATACCGTCAAGAATCACGTGGTAAAAGGGGTAGTCATTGGTGTCAAATAAAACATACTAAGTCTACTAAACGTCTCAAGTCAATAAGATATAGGTAGGTACCTACATAGGTACCAATAAATACATACATAAACATATAATATATATACAATACATATAACAATACACAGGTTGATATTATATACATTCATACACTCTAATTACATATATATTTATTTATCACACAGATATAATACATTAATATTTACATTCACATATACTATGAAGCTAAGTAGTGCTCCTTAACCAGTCTTTTGAAAGTATTTAAGGACTGCGCGCGCCTAATGTTTAAAGGTAGTAAATTCCACAACCGAACTGCTTGCACAGCGAAGGATTTGTCGTAAAAATTTGTGGAATGTCTGGGAACTACTAATTGCAGTGACTCTGATGACCTTAGAGATCTCAAATGTGTGTCATTCAGGAACGTAAAACGTTCTTTTAAATAATTGGGAGTAGAGGGATTGAAAAGGGTGCTGTAAAGCAAATACAGAATATGAGTGTTTCGACGAAGACGAATAGGGAGCCAGTTGAGCTCTTGACGAAATTGTGTTACGTGATCATATTTGCGTAGGCCAAACATAAATCTGATACAAAAATTTTGAAGTCGCTCAAGTTTATCTAGCTGCTCCTCAGTGACATCAAGATAGCTGACATCTGCATAGTCGAGTACCGGAAGGAGAAGGGATTCTGCAAGCGCTCTTTTAGTGGCAGTTGGTAGGATATTACGTAATCTACGCAATGATCCTGCAGATGCAAAAAGCTTACGGCTGGTTTCCTTTATTTGGGTACGCCAAGATAGTGTGCTGTCTATTATAATTCCCAAATCCTTGACTTCACTGCCAACCTGCAGGGTAATACCATCAAATACAATGTTCGGAAGGGTTGTCTATTGCACTTTTTCTAACATTCGAGAGCTGCCAACCAAAATAACTTGTTTTAGAGGGGTTTACCTCCAAGCCATACTGTTTGCTCCATTGACAGATTTGCGTCAGGTCTGTGTTGAGTATTGTAATTGCTGTCGACAATTCAGACAAAGGAGCTTGATTGTAAATTTGAAGGTCATCTGCATAAAGATGGTAGGAAGAAAATAAATACTTTGAGATTGAATTTATAAAAATTGTAAATAACATGGGAGAAAGCACGCCACCCTGTGGAACACCGACAGACGTACTACACCAAGTAGAAAAGGAATCTTCAACGCGAACACGTTGCCGGCGTCCAAACAGGTAATTATGAAACCAATCAATCACTGGTGGAGATATGTTAATAGAACGTAATATACCAAGCAGGATACGAAAATCCACAGTGTTAAAAGCATTGCTAAAATCTAATAAAGTCAGCAAAGTGAGATTTCCATTTTCCATGCCCAGTCGTATGTCATCAGTTACCTTGATCAATGCACTGGTCGTACTATGGCCTGGCCGAAAACCTGATTGTAATGGATTTAAAAGGTTGTGTCTATTAAGATATGCATTTAATTGGGAGTGAACAAGCCGTTCTAGGACTTTAGACAGGAACGGTAATATGGATATGAGACGATATTCGGAGAAGGATGTGGGATGTGATTTTTTAGGTAAAGGTATTATTTGTGATTCTTTCCAGGCTTTCGGAAATTCCGCACAGGTAAGGGAATGATTTAAAATATGACAAATTATCGGTAGAATTTCATCAATGATAGATAGAACCATCTTACGGCTAACATTGTCATCGCCAATTGCATTTGAACAAATCGACATAATAGTCCTCTTAACACCACACTCAGATAATTGATCGCAATCTATATATATAAAAATCAATGCCACTTTTCGTTGTAATTTTATAACTCGAGAACGGGCTCACCTATCCAAACCAAATTTTTAGGCTTTGTTCGGACTATTTAGTAGATGGTTTATGCGAAGTTTGCACAAAATCGGTGGAGCGGTTCTTCATTTATCACGCATACGAAGTTGCGCGGGTCAGCTAGTATTATATAGATAAGTATTATAGGTTTGAACCTTTCTCTTGAATCACTCTATCTATAGCTGAAAATTGCACTGAAATGCGTCGAGTAGTTTAAAAGCTTAGATTTTTCTTTTTGCATCATAGTTAGAATAAGCGTTTTCATTACAACACATTTTATACTACTTATACTTACGTAAAGAAAATAGAAGAATATATTTACTGACCTGCTCCAGTGATTGTATAAAACCCATACTCATAATCCACTTGAATAGTGTTTGGATTGCTTTTATTAGCATTTCCCAATATAACTGTTGTATAGTAACATACACCAACTATTGCGATTACCCAAAACACGCACAGTATGCTCGGAACAGCGTTCCTACGCAGCATCTTAATGGCTCTGCTGTTGAAACTAGTGAGGTTGATCAGTGCTCCAAGACATGAACAGAGTAGCACCAAGAAACACAGTAGTATGAGAACTCTCATTAATGATATTATCTCCGGAGTGAGGCATGGTGTATATTCTGGAAATGAAAAAAAAAATAGCTTAAAAATAATAGAAACAGAATGAGAGAACTCTTTGCAAGGTCATGGTATTTTAATGTAAAATATCCCGTAAAAACACTATGTAGCTCTTTGTTCTACCCAGAGAGATTCTTCTCTTTCTCGAGGAGTGGCAAGGGCACCCGGCGCCGTACGGTTAGGTAAGGACCGTGTGGTTAATTCATACATATTACAAGAAAACATTTGTAAAACAAATCACGTTAAAATTTGGTCTGACTAGGTATTTCAACCAGACATCAGTGGCAGCAGTCAAATATAATAGTCACTACTACGAGCCTATTGCCATGTTCAATCAAACAAAGTCAAGTCAGCCTATGGCAGTTGTCTGCTGCGCAATACGCAAATTAAATTACACTCACCACCCAACTCCGATCTATTGGCCCGATCAGGATCCTCTTGGTCGTCATCATCGTCGTCATTGTCAAAAGAGAAGAATTGTGATAACGAGAGATGTTGTGAACAGCGCAAACCCTTAATTCTAAACCAACTAGGCTGAACGAGTGCAGCGCATGTCAGTAAGAATGTAGATATGTTGAAAAATGCTGCTATTTTATTTAATTCCTTGTCCTTAAAAGGAAATGACATTTTGAATCCTGTGAAAAAAAAATAACTTACATTAATTTTGTACATTAAGATGCAGATCATACACTTATTCACAAAGTTTTCATTGAATAAGTACCAATTTTCTACTTCTACTAGAAGTAAAACAATACTGAATACTATGTTAATTTTAAGTTGTGTAACACAGGTAATTTTAAGATTGACACAAATTTTATGAATGCGAAAGTAACTTTATCCATATTTACATAAACATGTAAATTGTGTAGATAATTTAGTTCTGTTATTTAAACAAACAACAGAACTAAATTATCTACTATAATACAATAAGGCATAAACCACACGACGGGGCGGGCCGGGCCGGGCCGGGCAATTTGACCGCGCACGATAGCACTATGGGAATCCTATACTATCAACGCACACGAGGGGCAAAAAGACCGCACCGCAGTTCTCCGCCGGTTAGTGGCGGCGCGGCTACCCGGCATGGATCACACAAACCAGTTTGTATGAAGTAACGCAGACGGCGGCGCGGGGCGGGTCAGGGCGGCTAGCTCAGTCTCTTCGCTGGAACGAACGTCGTGAACTAACTGCCCCTGCCCGTCGTGTGCGTTGTGTTTGTGGGGCGGGCAGTCGCGAGCATCGGCGGACAGACGCGGTCTTTATTACGTCGCGTGCGTCTTAGACGCTAGGCAGACGACGGGGCGGGCCGGACTAATCTACAACTCTGAAGTCATGTCAGTTTTAACATATTTTATTGGATTGTGGTTATTATTAATGCAGTTCACTGTTAGGTACAAAATTTTCATGTTAAAAGAACTGGTAATGTACAGTTCTCACCAAATCAACAGATTTGACAACCACTGGTGAGCAGTATCCTCCAAAGATGGTCAAAATATGGTCAACCTTTATTAGGTCTTCATCAAGCAAAAAGTCTGCATACACTATGTTTTATGGTACACATTTGCCCGTGAAATATCCCAGCACTATCTTTTCCAAGAGCAATGAATTCCAAGAGTAAACTATGAGGTAATGAGTACAAAGTGATTTTAATATTTTATATTTCTGTGCTGTTTTAAGTAAGTAATAAAAAGTTAACTTTGTAATTTCTTTGTTTTTACTGGGGTAATGGCAATATAGTAAGTAGGTCTAATGATTGTTGTATAACTTATGAATTTCTTATGATTTCCTTGTTTAGCCACATAAAATTGAAGTTGGTGTTCATTTTTTACAAGCTTTTATTTTTTAATTTTACTTAAGACTTAGTAAATGTTAGACATTTATTCAATCTCCTGTAATAATAAAACCTACATTATAGATTTTAGAAAATTATGAAATAGATTTTAGTCCAGATTTATTTGAATGTTTAATAGGTTGGTAAACATTTATACCAAACAGCAAAAATAGATTCTCATAGAGTTACAGTTTGATCTCATGTATAGGTACTGTCAGTCCAATGTATACTTATTTTGAAATATTAATAGAGAATATTACAAAGATTTCATAGATAGTGCCTACATGCCATTCCCAAGTAATAGTCAGGACAGCTACTCCACACAGATGGATGTACCCCATCATAATATATGTAAAATTGAAGAATTTCAATCAATTTTACAACTTGACATGCATGAATAACTGACCCTGGTTGGGTCTACTCTCATTCTCAGATCAGTGCAGAATAAATATTTAATTACTAACCATAAAATCAAGGTTGCCCAATTTACAATTTTACCTTATATTTCAACAATTAAAGCTAGTTAGAGCTCATAATACCATAACTAAGTCATGTGACATAACTACATAACATACACAGATCATGAATAAACATACAACGCAGGGGGGCGTCTTTGAGGGAGGTCGGTAACTTCACCACAAAATGGACAACTTATTTTAGAGCTGAATACGTGATATAGGATATTATGTATCATGCACGGTGTCGTAATGAGAATTTACGCGTAAAGTTTCAACTACAAGACAATTAGGTACTCAAGTCCAGGGAAATTTTAAAATAAGGTGTCGTTCGTTACAGTACAGGACATCAACATAGGTAATGAGCGAAGAAATCTATTAAATTAGCTACTAACATACTGAAATTAATAAATAACATTGAACTTTTAATGAACAATCAAGCACGTTATCATACCTCGGATCCACGTTAAACACCCCATTATGTTGCACCTATCATTTGCACAAGACACTTAGGTGAAAAATAGGCACACGTGTATAATATTAATGCAGTATTTGTATAAAAATAAGCAATTTTTACGGGAAGAAACCACAACACAGCTCTATGTACGTTTCCTCTTTACAAAATATTTTGTGAACTTGACAGCTATCTGACACTCTAGTAGTGATTGACAGTGACAGACCAATATTGCAGTGTTGCTAACTTGAAATTTAAGTTTGTAGTTTCGTTTGAAAATTAGCTAAAAAAGCTATAAGCTAGGATCAATATTATAAGTTTTTACCAAACTTTCACTTCACGAAGACTACAGATTACGAAGGACCATCTTCCATAGGTACAAGTTAAAGTGATATAAGCTGCCCCGCTGAATGGAGTTGCTACAGTTTGTCTATAAAGTCGCGAAAATAAATAAGGCGCCCCTGAATGCATGTAGCAACCCTATATAGTACGATCAAAATGATTTTGATACGAGGAGTTCGTTCCGAGTAAAATCTATGCTCCCTCCACATTACTCGCGAAGTTGAACGAAGTTGGACGAGTACGAATAGTGTAGAGGCTTTCTCGGCCTACTACGTCAAAAATTTTCTTTGACTCGGGCAACTTCGCCGATGAACTTCGTTCAACTTCGCGATTAATGTGGAGGAATCATTACCAATATTATAAATGCGAAAGTTTGTGTGTGGATGTTTATTACTCTTTCACGCTCGGACGGTTAAAGGGATCTGGCTGAAATTTGGTACAGGGATACATTATAGTCTGGAATAGCACATAGGCTACTTTTTATCCCGGGAAAAGTTCCTACGGGAAGCGGGAACGGGAACAATACAAATATTATAATTGCGAAAGCCTGTGAGTGTGGATGAGTTACTTTTTCACGTTCGAACGGTTGAACGGATCTGGCTGAAATTTGGTGCAGGGATACAATAAAGTCTGGAATAACACATAGGCTACTTTTCATCCCGAGAATAAGTTCCTACAGGAAGCGGGAACGAGAACAAATTTGACACGGGCGATGCGGCAGTGAGTTAATAAATAAAACGCTTTATACATTTATAATTTTGTTTCTGTTTTACTAAACGAGATCCAGAATATAGTTACTGAACCAGATCCAGAAGCCCCGGTCTAATAGCGTCTTACAACCCACCAGCAGGTGCCCAGTAGTCCTAATTGCTTCGCCACAATCATGTAATTATATGTTTTATTTGTGACTTTCCCCCATCTGACAAGGAATTTTTTGGCGCAGTGCACAAATATTAAAGTCGTTTATTTCTTTCTTTACCGACCTTTTCTGTGTTTCCCAGGAGTTTTAAACTTTCCATCATTATTAAAACCTTCGTTAACTATCCGCCTAACTGTACTCTCTGATTTTCCTGAAAAGAGTAAAAAAAAGAATTAATTACTGAATGGAAACAAACTACATATTTACATGAAACAATTAATTCAAAATAAAAAATTGGTAGAAAACCAGATTGAACTGAGTACAAACGTATCAAAAATTTAGATCGTAGTATAAAATAACCAACTAACAATGTTATCCTAACCTAAAAATATGCAACGTAAACAATGCCTTTTTTTTGTCTCCAAAACGTAAATTCAGTAAATTTGTAACTTTAGACAGATTCAAAACAAACAAAAACACGATTACATACCCACCAAAGATGCTGCTCGCCCATAAACATCCTCCAAATCCCACAACAATTGCCCAGCTTGGTACTCCGCGAAACATCACTGGAAAACTTTAGAAATCACTTCCCGCGCACCACTCCGATTTTCTTCACTCAGTTTTCAAACCTTTATGCGTAGTTTGGTTTCAATTTGTTGCAGTTTAATCCACGCAATAAAATTACGTGAGAAGAAAACTATTCCACAAACGAAATTCGACGATAACATTGACAACTGACGTACTTATGTTTCGTGTTGCCACACACATGATTATTGTTAGTTCCTCAAACATTCATGTCACGACTTTATAGACAAACTGTATTTAGCCCATTTAGCGACCTACTACGATATGCTCCCTCCACATTACTCGCGAAGTTGAACGAAGTTGGTCGGCGAAGTTGCCCGAGTCAAAGAAAATTTTTGACGAAATAGGCCGAGGTGCCCCTCTACTCTATCGTACTCGTCCAACTTCGTTCAACTTCGCGAGTAATGTGGAGGAAGCATAGCGGTTTGATAAAAATTTAAAAGCCTTGTGCGTAGGCGCTTGTGTGCCCAGTGGCGTAACTATACCATCTGGGGTCGGTGGCAAATTCTTTGGATGGGGCCCCCAAAGTGAAAATTCTCAAGCTATAGTGCTACATTAGGTACCTATAGGAATTAATAGTTCGGTCAATTTTTTTCCTATAAAGAAGGGCAAGTCTACCATATTTATATTCGCACAGAGCTAAACATGGGTACCTATGGATTATTGTATGTTCAGAACACCATTATGAATGAAATGTAAGAAGTCTCCGTCGATTCTTGAAGTGGAAAAATAACCAACCCCTGATCCCGTTTCTTGGGAATCAGTTGGATGTTTGCATTCTTCATGCATAATGTTAGGCCTAAAGTGTAATCGCAAACAAACGCAGATGCGCTATCCGATAAAACCCTATCCGTGAAGCAGAGCTGACATCACGGGACGGCCGCAAAGTAATCACATTAGACCGTCCCAGTCTGCTAACGAATAGTGCAGGAGATCTCACCTGCATGCGAGCCTGCACCATACAGTGGCCGTAAGTACCTAGAGAGGCACCCCCGCACCAACACTTTATATTTAAGCTGGACAACTCGTCAGCAATATGTCCAGCGTCATCCGAGCGAGTGCATGATCTGACCTGCTTGTTATTTGCGAGGTCCCGCGTCGTAGCCTCTGGGTCAGACCATGAGAAAGAGCGAACGCGGGGAGGACGGCCCGTCCAACAAGATCTTTCTTGTACCTCACTCCAGCCTCTCAGTGTAGTAGACATTGAAGTCCCCCGGAAACACCAGCTCAGCGTTCAGAAATAGCAACTGTACGTTATCTGCCTTCTCGCTGAGGTGCTAAAACAGTATCGTTTTTACAGCTTCTTAAGTGTGGGTAGGGCGAGGTAAAAGTAGAGGCACACGTAATCCTGGCTCACGGCGCGGCGCTACGATCCACGTAGAGCCAAATGACAAAAAAGAAAGATTCAACATGCAGCGCAAACGGCGCCAGCAAACATCAACCCTGACAAATTTAATGCGCACACCCCGGCCTTATCTCAAAATTGCTCCTTGAAGACGATGTATCGGCTGGCAAGCTGGCCGTGCCGTCTTAAGATATAGGAAGACGGCGTCTAGGTTTTTATGGAGTCCACGATGTCGGTGAATTCCGCCTGAAATTGTGATTTAGCGGGGTTTATGCGGCCGCTGTAACAGAGGTCATCCTTTTTTTTGCGCACGGCTATGGTGTTTAAAAAAGGGATGCGTTGGGATGGGCCGACATTCGCCGCAGCGCAGAGGTTGATAAGGCGCAGTAGCTAGTTTCATTTGTGTCTGTGTGGTTGGATGAAAAGTAATCCACAACACATATATAATTATGTTTTCTGTGGCTCTTCCGACTGACGGAAGGGCCCCCGACCCGTTTTGCACCGGGTCTGGTCACCAGAAACTCGCGCCAGTCACCATTCTAGTGCAGATCTCCCTGGTTGACGGGTCGACCCACGTCGCATATACACTATATTCTTCTTGGCGTCTACTACTGCCCACCTGCTGCAGCGATCATTGCCCCGGGCCCGGCTCTGCAGCTGTTACTTACTACTAGTGTTGGATAACTTAGAGGGCTTTTCATAGCTATACAGGCCCAACATTAACTGCGTGGGTACCTCAATGCGTTGGGGCCTCGACCGTTAACACAGGTATATTAATATTGACGGGCCCAGGCCTTATCATTCTAACAGTATGAATTTTTTTTCATTAAATTTGCTCTCGGGCCGGGGCCCCTTCAGGTCGGGGGCCCGTGGCATTTTACCACCCTTGCCACCCTATAGTTACGCCACTGCGTGTGCCGGATGTGGAGCGTGTAAGGGTCCATTCATTAATCACGTGATATTTTTGTGGCTTCTTTCCTTTAAAATTCATCCTCCCAAGGCAAAGTCTAAGGTGTTAATGCAGCGTAACTTCAGCTGGATGAATGTTAACAATCTTTAAGACGTAAATAGCATTGATTAGACTTCTTCGTTCAAATGTGGTTCAGCTTTAAATAGGTAGGTAAGCATTTCTCAACAATTTCGAGTAATACTAATGCTTCTCAGAGATAAGGATATCTATCTTTTAATTTTAATCAATGCCGTGAATTGATTGTGATGTTTAAAAAGGCGCATAACATCTCGAGTTGTCGGATTAGCCGCAGTATGATCCTGTTGATTCTACATGTGGTATTTGCAGGGCATTTTTCCTTCGATGTGGAAGGAAACCCTAATAATTTCTTTACCCAAAAAATCTATTCCTTTGTGTTTCTCTCATTATCGTCTTATCTCTATTATCTGTTCTGTCTGAAGTCCATGAGCGCCTTCACACTCCACTAGATATATCTACTCCATTCTCATTAAAGCTAAGTCAAGCGAGTGGTGGTTCACAAAATAGGTACATGTTCCCATAGCTTGTTCCCGCCTGCAAATGTTGCCGACAAAGTAAAACAGTAAGTAGCTAAAGAAAATCACAAAAGAAATGTAGAGCTTGTTTTTTAGTAGTGGAGTTATTAATTTTCGTGTAGTGAAGGGACATCACCAAAATTCAACCTAATAATTATATTTTTGGTCATATTTCCGGTGCTACTCAACCGATTGCAATCAAAGAAATGTTAGAATTTAAGTCTGACTAAGGCCTTATAAACACATAATACCGCATCAAAATCGGTTCAGTAGTTTTGCGTTCATCGCAGTCAAATAATTATAACGCCAAAAGTCCGCCATTTTGATTTTCCATGAATTTTATTATACCTGGTGTCACTCACACAATCACGACGAATCAAATGACACCACGCATGTCAAAATCAGTCAAGCCGTTCAGGCTGTAGTCGGACATGACAAAGAATTGGACATACATACATACATACATTCTCTCGAAAAACATTACCCTCCTGTCTTCGGCAGTTCGGGTAAAAAGAGGAGGTTCTCAATAAGCCTGTTTTCATTTTCTTTAGGTAGACCGTGAGTAAGCTTAACAATAAACACATATTTTATTTGGTGTTCCTTTAATTTAAGATACTCCTATCTTGTTTATGCGCTTTATCTTTCTGTGAGCAGGTCATGCTCGTGAAAGAGGCGGCGGGGCGGGAGCGGGAGAGAACTCTCCCACCCGAGTTGTCCTTGTTGGGAGTCCTGGGACAACCTTCCGAGGGCTTACTCGGGGCTCCCAACCGTAGGCTGTTGGGCGTTACGTGAGGTTTTTTAGTCGGTAGGAGTCCGGCATAGCATCCATGAAGGATTTTCCCTCACGTTAAAAAAAAAATGTTGTTTAAAAGAAATTGTTCTTTATAGACTCTTTTGGTTGGTATCATAAAATACAGGATGTTTTTTTTTCACATCTCCCAAGTTCGATTAGGTACTTAGACATACCATAGTTTTAAATACACGTACTTATGTACCTAAAGTAATATTATAGGTACATAAAAAACTATCGAACTCTGATACTAACATTTCGATGGTCCCTACGTCAAGTATCGAAATTACAAAAAGGCAATTTTTTTTTATTACTGTTTTGGACAATTCATGCTATTCATTTTTTGACCCGTGAACAAAAAAATAAAAAAAACATTACTTTTCCGTTTTTTAGAGACGTATTTTATCGAAACGTATCAGTCCATCCGTCCTATAACAACGAAATTTAAATTTCGCGGGTTTACGCTGTATGACCGAGTGTGTGACAAGGACGGAACTACCACTACCGCGAGTGTACGCCGTAACGTCGCCGTCGCTTCGCCCCGCCGCCAGAGCATGCGTGTCGTGTCGTTGCGATTATAAATAAATAAATAATTTAATACATAAATAATTTTACTGTTTCCCACGTAATATATCGATTCGGACAGTTGTGATTGTTTATGACGGGTTGTCATATTCCTGGTACAACGAAAGTGGCACTTACCATTATGTACGTGCTATTTTTTTAAAGCATTTTTATCGAAACTGCCGATTTCGATACTGTACGTGGTATGACGAATTTAAATAGATATTTATTGAAAGTGCCAGTTTCGATTCACAGAGCAAGTTCATTTACGTGTTATACTATCGTAACTCAATTTTCTCGAAAATGGTTTATAATTATTGATTTTTGGTACAATAGAATAGTTTGTGAACTCAACGAAACTGTAAATCCAAATTTTTATGAAAAAATAATCATTAATGACAAAGTTATGCAAAAAATTAACTTCAAACAGCTCTCCTGTAAAGTACCAATTTTCAATTTCGATACTTTACCTAGGGACCATCGATTTGTAGACCACACAGATATTTAGACCGACCCGGGAATGGAACCCAGGACCTCAGCGCAGGAGTCGGTTACACTACCGAATACGCTACTGAGGCAGTAAATTTAATATATAATTAATAATGTTTTTATATATTTTAATATATCTTTTTGTGCTTTTATAAAAATATAAAAGCACAAAAAATATAAAAGACCGCTGTTGTAGTTAGTTACAAAAATAGACTAAGCTCTCAGACTGCCCCAGGCTTAGCTGACATTTCTTCACAGAGATCTGTGTGCTCTTGTGTTGTGAAAACAAAGTAGTAGGTATGCAAGTTGTTTCACTACGTATACGAGTTCACAAGAATCTCGCTCGCTATATGGGTCACCTTAATAGTCTCTCTTAGTTCAGTCAGTAACGAACCGTTTGTCTGAAAACAATACTGTCTAGTTTTAAAGATAAAGAAATCTTCAGACTGAGTGAAAAAAATAGTAAAACCATTAAGTGTTATGGATATGAAATAGTTATTGCTGTTGCGCGTATTTGTGTTAATTGAGGACAAATTTATATTCTGCTGTGTTTAAGTTTTTTCTAGATGATGAAGTTTTATCGCAACTAACTTATGAAACAAAAAATCGACAATGGTCGATTTCAATAATACTGTTTCATTGTATAAATATGAATACAACGAATCATTAACAAACTCATCCTATGAAGGAGTTTGTTATTCAGCTGAATCGTATTACAACTCAAGTTTTGGAATTGAAATCGCAATACCTGAATGGGAAGCATTGACAATAATTGTACTGTTATTTACATTTATTACTGGCACTATTTTTGGCAATACCCTGGTCATTCTTGGTGTGTTCACCTACAAGCCCTTACGGATAGTTCAAAACTTTTTCATAGTGTCATTGGCAGCGGCTGATCTCGGAGTTGCTGTATTAGTAATGCCCTTTAATGTAGCCTACATGATTTTAGGAAGATGGCTGTGGGGCAAACAACTATGCAAGATATGGCTAACTTGCGATATAATGTCCTGTACTTCATCTATATTAAATTTATGTGCTATTGCGCTGGACAGATATTGGGCAATAACAGATCCAATAAATTATGCAAATAAGAGGACATTGAAACGGGTCATTTACCAGATTGTTGGAGTATGGATTGCTTCTTTGGTAATAAGTTCGCCACCGCTTTTAGGATGGAATGACTGGCCGGAGCAGTTCACAAAGGAAACTCCTTGCCAACTTACATCTGAACCCAGCTATGTTATATATTCATCGCTTGGATCTTTCTTTATTCCTCTTATTATTATGACCATAGTTTACATCAAGATCTTCAGAGCAGCGAGACAAAGATTGAGAAAACGCATTTTAGTTTCTCGAATGTACAACAAAAATCCAGTACTCGTCATAGAAAACAAAGAAGAAAGTCAAGAATATAAAGATGAAATCGACAACGAATCGGATAGTGGAGAAATCATGAAACAGTGCCAAAGAAAAGCTTTTATGGACATAAAGAGAAATTTCTTCGTACCCTTTCTACTGTTAAACGATCCAATATCTCGTCTGAATATTGAATCGAATATCAATCAGGCACAATCTGATACTTCGACTAGCAGTTGTGAAAGCTATAAAACAAAAGTGACGAGTTCTTTAAGAAAACTAAGTTCCAGGCATAAGAAAGTGGACAAGCCTTTATTGGCAAGTGTTGGTAGAAATGGTGACGTTGTTAATCAGTTCATCGAACAAAAACAAAAGATTTCACTGTCGAAAGAACGACGTGCGGCCAGGACGCTCGGCATCATTATGGGTGTATTTGTTGTTTGTTGGCTCCCATTTTTCCTCATGTACATAATCTTGCCTTTCTGTGTCTCATGTTGTCCAACTGCGACACTCATCAACGTAATTACATGGCTGGGGTATGTTAATTCCACAGTCAATCCATTAATTTACACTATATTTAATCTAGAATTCAGAAGAGCTTTTAAGAAATTGTTGGGATTGACTTCTTAAAGTAAATTAAATTATATTGTTCTCGTCTCTAATTGCTTGTTTAAAATTTCTTAACTAAACTTCATTATTATCCTATTTTGGGAATAAGCACGAATTTGAGATTAATCGAATGGTTCAACTATTATTTTGAGCGATCAAATGTATATGAAAATATTAATGAATTAGATAAGTGTTATATGTTTAATTCAATAATTGTTATTTTACGACTGCCTGCCTCGTTGTCACGTTTATTCATAGTGTTGTGTGTGATCTGAATCTTCTGAGTTCGTTATTTTAAACTAGCTGAGCCCGCAACTTCGTTTACGTCACATAAGGTGTATGAAAGGAAAGGTATTTCTTCATCAGAGTCATCAAGCAGCGTCTGAAACTGCCCTGTTTGCTTAATCATAAAAGAGCTTAATGATTAATTCTATTTTAAAACAATTCAGTCCACGCCTTCGGCGCGGACTGAATTGTTTAAAAATAGTCTTAATCATTAAGCTCTTTTATGATTAAGCCAACACGCCAGTTTAGGTTCACTGACATTCAAAGAAACCCCTACAATTAAATTTTTTAAAATATCAGATTCTTAAAAGTGTTATAACTCTTTTATTTCTAAACCGATTTACATAAAACAAACGCTAAATGTTAACTGGAGCAAACCTCAACACAATAAAAAAAACCGCATTGCAATCGGTTGAGCGGTTACTGAGATTAGCGTGCACAACCGTACAGACAAACAGATATACAGACATACAGACATACAGACAAACAGACAAAAATTCTAAAAATCATTGTTTTGGGTTCTATTGCGTTCATAAAGCCCCCCTATAATATTTTTTCTTATTTATCTTCCATGTACAGACAGCGACCTGTTACGATTTTATTATATGTATTGATGATTAGTTTATAAGTTATGTAAGTACCTACCTACAGTTTAAACATGTACCTATACCTACTATCATTAGCACATCTTCTAGATACAATGCATCTTGTTTGTTAATACCATAATATCAGGGTTAGCCTTTGTTACCATCACGTTTATGTACAAATTAAATGAGGTTGCACAAAAATATCAAGTTTACGAGGGTTGAGTCTCTTGAACTGAATACCTACCTTGTCAACAAGCTTGCAAGCCGCACTTAACAACTGGCTCAAGTTGAGGGACTTGGGTTGGGAGCGTGTTTTGAAATCATTGTACTACCTGTTCAACACCAGGGGTACTCAAGCACACAATGGTTTCATTTTTAATTTAATTTAAATTGTTTGAATACTTTCATAATTTGCAACGAATAACCATGTGTAGCTGTAATAAAAAAATAGAAAAAATTTCGCCTTAACATAGTGGGAAGTAAAAATATAGTGTATGGCTTCAATAAAAATAAATATATATTCACGGGTATTTTCACACAACGCTATCTGATCCCAAAGTAAGTAATGAACAACCGGCTGGTGGTATGGGTATCACGGATATTGATTATTATCTATATACTTACTTTTAAATAAATACTTATCATGGTTACTATTCATAGTTACTAGAGACAAAGTAGCTGTCGAAATTCGACAGAATTTCATTAAAAAAAGTTATGCACTTCATCATTTTACAAACTTTATCCTGTGTCTAATTTCAAGATCATCCGATTACATGGGATGCAAATTTTTGAGAGCACTGGGGTTATACTTCCGAGCGTTTCCGGATCTCCCGGTCTTAGGCAGATAAGTAGGGCAACGGTGGTTTAAGTCGGAGGATTTCCACTCGTAAAAAATACAGAAATGCTTCACGTATTATTGTTTATGAGTCTGTTCTGTATCGTCAATTCGTCATGATGTAACTAAAAATAATGCACAAACTACAAAACTATTGATGTGATAATTATGGTAAAACATAACATACTCGTAATATAATTACATTTACATGTTACTCATCTCTGCATTACATATTATCCTCGATTGTACAGGCAGAGGTCAGAGTAACACTTCAACATTTTACCAGAACCTTCGACTGTCCTACTTATTGCCGTTCACCAGGCATTTTCGCAGGAAAAAATCTTTTAGCATTTTGTAATCTGAATCAATATTTTAACAGCCAAGATCTTACTCTTTACCCTTTTTTTTTGTTTAACGTGAGGGAAAATCCTCATGTATGTTATGCCGGATTCCTACCGACTAAAAAACCTCACGTAACGTCCAACAGCCTATGGTTGGAAGCCCCGGGTAAGCCCTCGGAAGGATGTCCCTGAACTCCCAACAGACCCACGGCCGCCGCTGCGGCCTCGACCAGGGGGTGGTTCGGGTGCTATCCCGCGTCTTTGCGGGGTATTAATCTTTACCCTAAATTAAACTTTCGCAAAATCAATGTCAGTAGCCCGAGCAATTATTAGATATAATAGGGTAACAAGAAATTGGTAATCAATCATTGAACTGATAAATGATTCTTAGTTTTGTAAGAATATTTTTTATCCTGATTAAACTATACTACTAATATTATAAACTAGCTGAGCCCGCAACTTCGTTTACGTCACTTAAGGTGTATAAAAGGAATGGTATTTCTTCATCAGAGTCATCAAGCAGCGTCTGAAACTGCCCTGTTTGCTTAATCATAAAATAGCTTAATGATTAAGACTATTTTTAAACAATTCAGTCCGCGCCGAAGGCGTGGACTGAATTGTTTAAAAAGCCAACACGCCAGTTTAGGTTCACTCACATTCAAAGAAACCCCCAACAATTAAAATTTTCAAAATATCTGATTCTTAAAAGTGTTATAACTCTTTTATTTCTAAACCGATTTACATAAAACAAACGCTAAATGTTAACTGGAGCAAACCTCAACACAATAAAAAAAACCACATTGCAATCGGTTGAGCGGTTACTGAGATTAGCGTGCACAACCGTACAGACAAACAGATATACCTACAGACATACAGACATACAGACAAACAGACAAAAATTCTAAAAATCATTGTTTTGGGTTCTATTGCGTTCATAAAGCCCCCCTATAACATTTTTTCTTATTTATCTTCCATGTACAGACAGCGACCCGTTACGATTTTATTATATGTATTGATATGTATTGATTGATGTGAAAGGTCGTAAAGATGTTTGGATGTTTGTTACTGAATCAGGCTCTAACGGCTAAATGGATTGGGCTGAAATTTGGTACAGAGATAGCTTATAGTCTAATTATCTCGGGTATGTGTTCCCACGGGAAGCGGGAACTCGTACCGAACTTCACGCGGGTAAAACCGCGAGCGACATCTTGTCATTCGATAAATTCAAACAGTGTAAATAAAAATAATTTTGAGAAGCAATTAGTACATATGCTAATTGAATCATTATTTTTTTATTTATTTATTTATTCGGAGGACCATCAGCCACAAAAATCTGTACTTATAAACTATTTAAATTAGTATCACACAGCCAATTATAGGTCCTCACTGATACAATTCAGAATAAGTTGTAGTCTACTATTTGACTTAATATGTACTTATCTTAACATTATATAGTTACTTATTTTAACATATTAAATTATGTAACACTTAACACTTACTTATCTTAATTTGTAGTTTTAGACATTATATAATTTTAAAATAATATAAAAAAAATTAGAGCAGCATTCGAACAAGCGTTTTCTCGGCGCTTATTTGAGGCGTAGTAGGCGTGTAGTAGATGCCTGAGTGTCTTGCGCGGTATGCGAGAAGACGCAGGTTCGAATCCTGCTCGAAACCAATTCTTTCATATTTAAAATTGTAAATAAAATATTTTTAAGACCTAAAATGCTCTCAACGGTGTTGATATTAATTAAAGTTATTTCTTCAATATAATTCTGCACATCTTCATTATTTTTTTCACTACATGTTTTTTTTTAAAGTGTACCTACCTTCTCCCCTCTCCGGAGCTAACAATGAGAAGCGCATGTCAAACTTGCACCTACGCTAAAATCACTTACGCTACTTCACAGTTGCGTGTAGCCAAAGAACTTGGTATCCTCTGGGACCCTGGCCACCCTTAGTCACTTCACCACTATCGTTCGTCGTATCGTTTACAGAACCGCCAACTTGAGGACCACTGTCAGCAGTGGCCCCAAATCGCTAGATGCGCCACGGCTTTTCATCAGGGTGGTGGCGACGTCAATTTGGCGAGCTAAATATAAAAAAAGAAAAATCATTAATTGTGCTTTATTTTCAGTTCAATCGCGTGAACCATATCTTTTTCTATAATAAAATTTTCATCTGACATCGTGACAGTTAATTTTTTGAACCAAAGTGATTGAAATGTTTTGAAACGCAGGACGTAAAAGTATCAATAGTCCATTGAAATGTTACAATTTAAGGACCGAATATTGCATTTCTTAGAGGATGCAATTTTATTGTTGGGACATGTGTGGGGGGGTCAATAGAAGCTTAACCTCAAATTTGTGGGGTCGCCACCCTTGTCCCCCGGCCGCAATCTTAAATAGGGGTGAAAACACTTTTTTCCCAATATCTCGGAAACTATGAGTCTTACAAAAATTTTGTCAAATCATAATTTGTAGCAAATTGTTTTGCCTACAAATATGTCAAACAAATTTTTGCCCTAAATTAAAAATTAAAGAAGTTATAAACAAAAAATTGAAAACCAAATTATAAAAATTTTCTTTTTTGCTCTGTGGCGTTTTTTTTTATTTCTCTTAAAAGATCATCTACAAGATTAGTCTGAGGTATTTTTTTTGTAAAATGTCTAAAAAAAGTTATAGAGCAAAAAAGAAATTTTTTATAAAAAAATTCTAAAAATTTTGTAAATTTTTTTGTTAAGTCATATACACATTTGTAGGCAAAACAATATGCTACAAATTATGCCTCTACAATTTTTTTGTAAGACCCATAGTTTCCGAGATATTGCGAAAAAAGTGTTTTTGTCCCCCCTCTTTTCAAGATGGCGGCCGGGGGACAAGGGTGGCGACCCCACAAACTTGAGGTTAAGCTTCTATTGACCCCCCACACATGTCCCAAAAATAAAATTGCGTCCTCTAATAAATGCAAAGCTCATGTAACATTTCAATGGACTACAACGCAACTGACTAATTCAATTAGTTATACAATGTTCATTCATTCATTGATATGATCACGCCTTTTATCCCCGAAGGGGTAGGCAAAGACATATTATATGCCCACATTTCACCTTTTAGATTTTTGTCCCACGTGGCGAACGGCGTTGCCGTGTTGATATGGACAGGCGCAGGTTGTGACTGCCTGCTGTTGAAAATTTTCAAGCCGCCCATAATGGTTTCAACTTGGCTTAACGACCACCATTTTACTGTCAACCGGGTCCAAGGGTTTAACGTGCCTTCCGAAGCACGGAAACGTCCGCAAATAAATGTCACAAAGCGGTCATGAGGTGGTCACCCATCCATGACCGGTCTTGGTAAAGTTGCTTACTACAGTGATTGTTTACATAACACTGAGTCCGCGAGGGCCACGAGCGCTTCTACTAGTACAATGTAGTTCGTAAAATTGTGTTATATCGTTTCAAATGTAATTGTCTATGTAATGAGGGCTATCAATCATGAGGCGCTTTGTAGTCCTATCACTTGTACGAGACATTCTCTTGATAAATTGCTTTTAATTCGCTTGCTAAGCATTTCAAAGTACTGTGAGTATGTGGCTGGTTAAAGAACCCTTCTTCAGTTGTATGGTGCTTCATTACGTAGGTATAATAGAGTGGATAATTAAAATGACTTTTTTAATAAAAACTCGAAAATCAAAGTTTGTCACATTTCCTTTTTTAGCAGACTGCGCGACGCAAACGAGCACATAAAAGAAAATCACGAAGGTATTTGGCTATTAGACTATGTAATATAAAGTACACTATCGGAGAAATGTTGAACTCGTATCGACTAAACCGACTGGTCTTCTTTGTTCTTTCAGCGTCTGTGCTTAGAGATTCAGGTATATAAACGCACTCACCATAATTTTGTAAAAAGTTCGTTTACATGATGAATTTAGTGTGCCCTAGTTAATCTTACGTTAATCTTAAGAAGCGCTCGTGGCCGCGCGGACTCAGTGTAAGCAACTTTCACTATGGCCGGTCCATGGATGGGTGACCATCCGTGTGATCACTTTGTGACATTTATTTGAGCGTTTCCGTGCCTCGGCAGGCACGTTAAGCCGTTGGTCCCGGTTGCCAGTAAAATGGCAGTCGTTAAGCTAAGGTGAAGGCTTTATTTCAACAGAAAGGCAGTCACAACCTGCGCCTGTCCATTTAAACACGGCAATACGGTTCACCACCTATTACGTGGGACAAATTATACAAAGGTGAAATGTGGGCATATAATATGCCTCTGCCTACCCCTTCGGGGATAAAGGCGTGAACATATGTTAGTTAATCTTATATCAAATTAACTGTACAGACAAATAACCTTTTGAGGGTTCCATACCCAAAGGTTAAAAACTGAACCCTATTCATGAGACTTCGCCTACCGTCTGTCTGTCTGACTGTATGTCTGCCTGTCTGTCTTGAGGCTGTATCTCAGGACGGATAGCTAGAGGGCTGAAATTTTCACAGATGATGTGTTTCTGTTGCCGCTATAACAACAAATACTGAAATTAGAAAAAGGGGGAATAATGGGGCCTCTATTAAAAAAACCTATTTTGTTTTTCTTTTCTGGTACGGAACCCTCTGTGCGAGAGTCTATATTATACTGTCAAACTAAAGATAAGTACTTCAATGTTCATAACGTGCTTATAAAATAAATTAGATAATGCATAACAAAATTTAACAACGTAAAAAGCTGATTGCTTTGAGGTATAATGCTTGAATTTTTTACATGGCTCAGTAAAGCATTTTATTCCCGAGACACAACTTCCTTTCATTGATTTTATTATCCGGATGAATTATATCGTATTATTTTATAAAAAAATGTATTTTAAAAGCTAAATTCAGCTTGTAAGTCACTGAGCTGGTTGATTGTAGATTTATTTGAAAGGTTCGTAGCCCTGCTGACTCAGTTTTTTGGAAACAATGGCTGCAGTAAGCACCTTTCGTTGTCGGCTAGTCCTTAAATGGGTGATTAACATGTGACCATTTTGTGACTTTTATTTGCGAAGTTTTCCGTGCTTCGGAGGTTAGGATAAGCCGTTGGTCCGGGTTGTCACAATCTGCGCCGGGTCTGCTGCGCGTGTGGTGCATCTAATATTCGTAGGCCTCGCTAACCAACCAAGTTAGCCGCCGCGGCGCCAGTGGGCCATAAGCTTATCTGCCGTCTTAGTTGTATAGCAATAAATTATAGGAAATTCATGTGTACTGCTATGCTAGCTACTGGTTTAAGACGTAAAACTTGAGATATCTTATTGAATTTTAAAGGTTGAGGATGCATTGAGGAATATAGTCTATATGTTATGGCAGCAGTTGGTGTAATTCTCTCTGAAAAATAACTCTATCTGCAACAGCTTGCCAATATGTGCCCAATATCCTTATAAAAATAATTTTCTTAAGTAGAACGCCACTACCCAACTAGACGGTCATTGTCATTTTTAGGGTTCCGTAGCCAAATGGCAAAAACGGAACCCTTATAGATTCGTCATGTCTGTCTGTCTGTCCGTCCGTATGTCACAGGTACTTTTCTCCGAAACCATAAGGCCTACGCTGTTGAAACTTGTTGAGTTTCAAAACAAAACAAAAAAAGCAGTAAATTTTGGGGGTCCCCATACTCAGAACTGAAACTCAATTTTTTTTTCTTGTAACGTAGTGTAATGTAAGATAGGTCTTCAAAAATGCTATTGAGGTTTCTCACATCGATTTTTTCTAAAGTGAATAGTTTGTGCAAGAGGCACTTCCAAAGTGGAAAAATGTGTCCCCCCCTCTAACTTCTAAACGAAGAGAATTATAAATCTAAAAAAAATATATGATGTACATTGCTATAAAACCTACCAACGAAAATTGGTTTAAACGAGATCTAGTTGGTAGTTTTTTTTAATACGTCAAAAACCGCAATTTTGGCCTACAAAAATCACTAGCACTGCGAATGTGTTAAAACATGAATCAAAGTTACAACGAAATACAAGAACTTCTATATTATGTTACTTGCTCAACAGGGCGCGGCGGTACTTCACTGCGGCGCAAACACTGCTTCTCTATAAGTCGCAAGTGCAGTGCGGCCGCATATGGAGTACTGCTGTCACCTCTGGGCGGGAGCACCTGAATATCAGCTTCGTCCATTTGGCTCGGTGCAAAGACGAGCTGTAAGAATTGTCAACGATCCTGTACTTACAGCTGGTGTGGAACCTCTTCGCGACAGGAGAGACTTTGCCTCCTTATGCGTGTTCTACCGCCTGTACAATGGTATGTGCTCTGAGGAATTGTTTGATATGATGCCCATGGCTACGTTCTATCATCGCACCGCTCGCCACAGACAGGGAGTTCATCCTCACACTCTGCGTCCGGTGCGTTCCAGCACGGTTAGATCCGATAGGTGTTTTCTTCCGCGCACGCTTAGGTTGTGGAATGACCTCCCTGCCTCGGTTTTCCCAAACGCCTACAGTATGGGGTTCTTCAAAAGGGGTCTTAGAAGGTTTTTACAGGGTCGGCAGCGCGAGTGTGGCACCTCTGGTGTTGCAAACGTTCATAGGCTGCGGTGACCACCGGTCCTTCTGGTGGGCCGTATGCTTGTCTGCCACCTTAGTGGTATAAAAAAAAAAAAAAAAAAATACTTGCTGCTACGGAACCCTTCATGGGCGAGTCCACCTCGCACTTGGTCGGTTTTTTATATTAAGCTCGCCAAATTGACATCGCCAGCCTGATGGAAAGTCATGGCGAATCCAGCGATTGGGGGCCACTGTCATAGTTCGTAAGGTTCTGACAGTGATCCTCAAGTTGGCGGCCCTGTGATGTGCCTCTTCACACTCCGCTTGAAAAATCCGGAATTGTAAGAAGAGGGAAACACGTGTGCGGGCAGATAGTTCCAAGTTTTTAATTTTTTATCAGCTGTATACGTGGACCCCTGTCTGCTATGCAGTAAGTTGATAATCTTAACAACTCATACCTAAGAACCAAATCGATCGATCACACCAGGTTTCGAAAATCCACAAAAAAAATGTTATATCCATTCGAGGGCATCCTTCCGAGGTCTTACCCGGGACTTCCGGCCGTAGATAGTTGTGAAACATCTTGGTGTTGGAGTCGCTAGGAGTCCTGCATAGCATCCAGTCAAGAGCTATTATGCTAGGGAGATGCTCTTCACCTTAGATTAACTTTAAATAACATTCAAAATATAGAAAAATTTATTAACAGCTTTAAAAATATATTAGTAGGTAGACGAAACACATGATCGGTAAGTACTTACTTATTTTCAAGACGCGTTGCTCCTTTGAGGCGTATAAACAGGGTCTGCCACACGTTTCAGAAAACGGCTACGAATACGATTTAAGAGTCGGGGGTATTGAAGTAAAAGTCAATAAACCTTTTTCCTTTTTGGCCTGTCGTATAAATGAGCAGTTCAGCAGATTCTAGTATTCATGAAAGACATTTTAGCCATGATAAAGGTCAGATTCAGTTTTTAAATTTAGCGTACGTATTTATTTCTATTCACTAAGCTTCAGAAATAGTCCTTGCATTGTCATCCAAATACAATCCCGTTTACACGCGTAGGTCCCGAATACGGGAATAAATAGGGATATTATTAAATGCACATCTGTTTAATTTTTCTGCACACTAAGTAAGGTTTGTGTTCAGTAAATTAGTGGAGTCACTAATTTACTGAACACAAACCAGAAAAATAAATGCAGGACAAAAAAACCAATTGATTAACTAAACATGTCCTACTTAAAAATCTAAAATATTAGTCAAAATGAGATGACCTTTTTTATCGAATTCACACCAAAAATTTGATTCGTACATCGAATATATGATTTACTAGCTGACCCCGCGCAACTTCGTTTGCGTGATAAATGAAGAACCGCTTAACTGAATTTGAGCAAACTTCACATACCTAAACCATCTACTAAATAGTCCGAACAAAGCTTAAAAATTTGGTTTGGATAGGTGAGCCCGTTCTTGAGTTATAAAATTACAACGAAAAGTGGCATTGATTTTTATATATATAGATAAAACAGAAATACGAATTGTTTACCAAAAATACTAACTTGCACTCTAAATTGTACAATCTTATTACGGAACTAATTAAATAGTAACTGATTAAATTGGGATTTTACTTAGAATAAACGATGTTCCTAAAAGGAAATTAGGCGATAGTTTTCCTTAAAAAGTTTAGTGTAGCTTTTCTACAGGGAAATAATTGTTCTAATCGGTTCAGTAATTTAGGACCCTAATCGATGCAAACAAACTTTTTATAATTTTAGTAAAAAAGTAAAAATAAATTCTAAACAGTGAACGAGGTTTTTTGAACTCATGACCCCAGGTTTACGAGACTATTGCTCTACCAATGAGATAAAAACGTTTGCAGCTCGCCTAATCAAGGCTGAAAAGTCAAATTCACAAGGCTAAATTTATATTTTCAAGTATTAACAAGAAGCCGTGAGATCGTTCTCACCCGACTTCCCCTCTCTAACACGTTTATTGTGAAAGTTCAATCCGATTGACGTTGTCATTTTATTTTATTTCAAACTTTGAACAGATGATCCACGTGACCTAGTGACGTAGTTTAATGCGACAGAGTCACAGAGTACAGACAAAGTCTCGACAAAAGCCCCTCTGCACTCTATTTTATAGAGAGGGGCTAAGACAAAAGACACATAGCATTTCGTTACGTGACAATTTCTACTCGCTTAAACTTCGTTCCATAGACACAATCAATAGCTACAATAATGAACACTATTCAGTGATGGTGAAATAAAAATCAGAACCTATAATGTAGCACGGTTGGTACTGCAATGTCTTGTACTGGGACAGGTATTACCATAAAAATGTATCTTATTGTACACTTATAGAGTTTAATATCATTTGTTGATAATCGTGGAGCTTAATTTCAGTATATTCAGTGATTAATGACCGTGTTTCCTTTACCTACACGGGCGGCGCCCACCGTTTTGGTTTACAGCCTCTGGACAATGTCTAATGAATTTGCTTGAATTACGGAATTTGCAATGGTATATCACAGGTGATAATTAACATCGGTCAGGTGCGAGTCGGATTTTTACATGGAGGGTTACATAACCAAAAATTGTACTATCTTACTTCCTACTAATCCTACTAATATTCGTATTAATAAACCGGCCAAGTGCGAGTTGGACTCGCCCATCAAGGGTTTCGAAGCAGCAAGTAACATAATATAAAAGTTCTTATAGTTCGTTGTAACTTTGATTGATGTTTTAACACGTTCGCAGTGGTAGTGATTTTTCTAACCGAAAATTGCGGTTTATGACGTTTTAAAAAAAAACTACCAGCTCTATCTCGTTCAAACCAATTTTCGTTGGTAGTTTTTATGGCAATGTACATCATATATTCTTTTTAGATTTATCATTGTCTTGGTTTAGAAGTTAGAGGAGGGGGGGCACTGATTTTTCGACTTTGGAAGTCCCTCTTGCGCAAACTATACACTTTAGAAAAAAATTATGTTAGAAACCTCAACAGCATTTTGGAAGACCTATCTACAGATACCCCACACGTATGGGTTTGATGAAAAAAAAAATTTTGAGTTTCAGTTCTGAGTGTGGGGACCCCCAAAATTTACTGCTTTTTTTCTAGTGTTATATAAGAATCTTAATGCGGTTCACAGAATACATCTAGTTACCAAGTTTCAATAGCATAGGCCTTATAGTTTCGGAGAAAAGTGGCTGTGACACACGGACGGACAGACAGACAGACAGACAGACATGACGAATCTATAAGGGTTCCGTTTTTGCCATTAGGCTACGAAACCCTAAAAATGTGAAAGTTTGTGAAGATGTTTGGATGTTTGTTACTCAATCAACGGATTGGGCAGAAATTTGGAACAGAGATATTTTTAGTCTGGAAAAACACATAGGATAATTTTCATCCCGGGAAATGTTCCCACGGGAAGCGGTAACGGGTACAGAATTCCACGCGGGCGAAAAAGCGAGCATCGTCTAGTCGTAAATAAATTACATTGGTCGTATGGGGGCCACCTTTGAATATTTCATTTATTATTTTAGTATTTGTTGTTATAGCGGCAACAGAAGCTACTTAGTCTGTGAACATTTCAGCTCTCTAGCTATCACCGTTCATGAGAGCCTGGCGAGAGACGTCAGTCTCATGCCAGGCTCTATCGTAATATGAGCGGTCAGTCTTGACAAGTTACGTTTTACATTTGGGTACAGAACCGTCATTGAATTACAAAAACGTTAACATGAAAATGTATGTGTCTGAGTTTATTTCGATTTCCTACTTCATTTGAGCATCGGTAAACCAAATCAGCTTATCGCAATCCATTGCTCCCAATCATTTTTGAAAGGTGTTTGGCCTTGCTTGACCAATATGACCAAATAGGTTGATACAGGTTTTGTTTTCTTCACTATAACCTTGTCCGTCATTCAACAGGACGTGGTTGCGACTACCTTGCAGTTGAGGTGAGGCTGACTTCGGTCACAAAAATCTTAGTCCTATATCCCAGTTTTGATTTGCTTTAAAGTCATATGGTCCCTAGATGGGGCATGAGGTTTCCATAGTTCGCGTTTTGTTTCGCTCCATGTCTTTCCTATACCTTCCGCCTCTGCAATTGTACCATCTCACAGTTTCCTTGTCTGTTTGGGATGACCACATTTGCGCTTACCTTGATTCCAATCTAAGCTTGCCTTGGTATGTGATCATGATAACTTCGGAGCTAATATCCCAGTAAATATATACATTATTTTTTATTGCAAACTTTACTTAGCTGAACACATTTACTCCAAACTTAATTAAAGAATTAACGCTGTTATATATTTTAATGGAAATTATACAACGACCATTTGGTTTGCGGTGCTGTAAGTAAGAGGGGGGGTAACAAGAAAATTAATTGATTCTAACAACCTTAATTACAGCTACTTGGTAAAAGTAATGTGTTCATTAATTACAGTTAATAGTACCTACCTCATGAAATAAACGAAGAAAGATAGGCTAACGAGCCTTGAGATAGCAAATATTAAAGTAGGTATTAAGAAATGTACATTATGGACATATTTCATTTCTTAACTGATCTTTGCCCTTAGTTAGTTAATAGGCAAACGTTTTATAGACTTTTACATTTTTTATAGGTCATGATTTATCTTGAACTTTTGCTGAATAATTAAAAAATAATTTGTAATTTAAATATTTCTGTACCTAACTTATCTAGACACGCGGGTGCCACTTTTGACAGTGATGAAAAAAATATGAATTAAATGGAAATACACGATCACTAGTTTGAGCATCTTAAAATACGGAATGTCCTGAGATAGTTTACCACTTCTGACATTTTCATTTCGAAGGCACTTTAAGCTGTTATCCCGTAGGTAGTTAAGTCTAGTCTTTATAGGCTGCCTGAATAAATTCAGCTTCTGGCATTCACAACTTACCACTGTCAATTCCAACACGGGAATGACGAAAACTATTTCGTGGGACAAAATACTTATTCAGGGAAAAATATGTGACTTTAATATAGTTTAGGGTGAAAGCAGGCTATTTTAATCCCAACCCAATCGATCTTGCAGGTACCTTGTGGAAAGTTCCACAGGCTAACGGAAAGTTAGGTAAGCCGGAATCCTGTCCCCAAATGGATGTAATTTCTTTACTGATGAACGTACTTACATTCTATGCAAAAGGTTTTAATTCGAAAATGTTAATCTAATGGTCACTATCACTGAAAACGAATAAGTGTACGGATGAAGTAACGTTTAGTAAACAAGGGAAAACTTTGGCTGTCCTTTAAGTTAGTAGATAAGTATACCTTCATTATTACTATATTTGTTGTCTTCAGTTTGTTTCTACTATTAAGCTACTGAACAGATTTGAATTAGATAAATCTTTTACCATTGATTACAAATATTAATTGTTTTAACATATAGGTGGGCTATGTGCAGCTCTCCGCTTCCTCTGCTATCAGAGAGGCGTTCGAGAGCAGTGGGATGCGGGCTTGATTCTTCAGCTACTTAGGGTGCTCCGAGGGAGTCACCCAAGAGAGCTTCGTAATTATAGGGCGATCCTTAGCTTGGTCGCAATGAATTATTCACCCACCGCGGCATTAATGACTCGAACGGTCCCTGCTTCGTATCCCTGGTTCGTAGCAGGTATCTCAGGGTGGAACTTCGGACATCACTTCCGAAGTTTGGTCCCAAAACTGAGGGGGCATCAGCTGTACTGGCGCGGCTGTGAGCGTTGGGTCCCCTTATGCTCAACATCAGGGGACCCGACGCTCCCTACAGGAGACTGTACCTGGGGACCGTGCGAAGTATGGCCCTATACAGGACCCCCGTATCGGTCCTGCTCCACGAGGAAACCGTGGAGACATGGAAGGTGCGACTTGAGCAACCGAAGGGGGGTTTCACCACAATCGCGGCCGTCAGACGAGTCATGGACGAGTGGCTGGAGAGGAGACACGGTGCTCTCTCCTACCGGTTGTCACAGATACTTACCGGGCACGGTAGCTTCGGTAGGTATCTGTAGCGAAGACACTGGGAAATCACGGCCGAGTGTCAGCACTGCGAGGACCGCAGCGATAAAACAGAGCTCCACACGATGGTGGAGTGCACGGCGTGGGCGCAACAGCGCCAAGTCCTCGTGGTGGCTCTAGACGTGGACACGCTCTCGCTCGAGACCATGGTGAGAGCCATGATCTCCAGCGGGAGTAAGTGGGACTGCGCTGCCTCTTTCTGCGAGCAGGTCATGCTCATGAAAGAGACGGCGGGGCAGGAACAGGAGAGAACTCTCCCACCAGAGTTCCGCAGTCGGCGGCTTGGGCGCCGCCGACGTGTCTTCGCAGAAGACTATCGGCCTCCATGAAGCAGACATACAGAAGCAGACCCATGACGGCAGCGTGACGTTAGGGATGCACGCACGCCCCCCCTTAGAAGCGGGATCACACCCGAAACCCCCCAAAGACGCGGGATAGCATCCAAACCACTCCCTAGGCGAGGCCGCAGTGGCGGCCGTGGGTCTGTTGGGAGTCCAGGGACATCCTTCCGAGGGCTTACCCGGGGCTCCCAACCATAGGCGGTTGGGCGTTACGTGAGGTTTTTAGTCGGTACGAGTACGAGTCCGGCATAGCATCCATGAGGATTTTCCCTCACGTATAAAAAATAACAGGAATCTCAATGTTTTTTCTACTTATTTAAAATAACATGTCCATTAAAGGGATTGCCGCCATTGTATATGTTTACCCGATACGAAACTGTCAGTCATATGATATAGGGGGAAAATTTATTCTGGTTAGACTTACACAGTCTGATATTCATAATCTTAATTTCGGCAGTCCAGAATCACTACACTACAAAAGCAATTCAAATCATGTTTGGGCACTGCGCCCAGACGTTCTCTTGCCTCCGACATATGACAGACTCATTATCTTAGTCTATTGTATGTCAATCCATGCTACCATTGCTGTATTTGTAATAACACAGAAGCTATGTGCGATGAATGTGAAGCGTAATTAAGCGGTAAATTGAGCGATCATGAGAAACCTTTCATCTATATAGGTCACCGATACAAACATCATCCATCACGCCTGTCTAATCGAAGCTGGCAAATCTTCGTGAAATTCCTTGGAAATCAGTGTATGTGTACTAGTATCTACTTATTACGAGTAAAGGCAATTGATTAGAAATTAATGGATACGGTAAAGTCGGAAATGATGATTTTGCGGACGCCTAGCAAGGATCTAGTTCTACCTAATCTTCTGAAAATTTTAAGTTAGTAAGAGCTGAACCTTTATGTTTATTCGTAACTTAAATTTCCAAGATCTTATATCACGTTATAGCACGTTTGCTCTAAGTTTGCCGCTGGCGTAGAGGCTGGTTTAGAGACGTAGGGGTAGCGAATCCGCTTGAGTTACTGATATCAAAGCAAGCGAGAAATTACAAATGATGGATTGTTCGACAGAAATTAATGGAGTAGCTAAGATGAAGTGTCTATTACTTCAAACTTTATTGTAAAAATGTTGGAAAGCTAAAAGTTGAACAATAACCCGGTTCTAGTGTTCTATGTACAGAAAATTCGTATTCTAAAAATTATACAATGAATAAAGGTAACAAAAAGTATATAGTACGTAACCTCTTTTATACACATGTCACGATGTTTATTCAGGATGAAACTATCGGATTATAACACTTTTTTAAAATGCATTGTTCTCACTTGAAATATGGGATAGCTTTTATTCATATTTTCCAAAACCTCTTGCGAAATTTACATGGCAGAATAAAGTTTGTCGGATAGTAATATTTGAAACGTGGTAACTATGCTTTTTCTTCAGGACTGATTTCCTGACTTCTACCATGCCACATTGCATATAAGTGTGCGGTGATTTAATTATCATATGAGTACTTAGGCACCTTTATAAAGAACTAGTTTAATCATTACTCGCAATAAGAGAGAGCGAGAGAGTATTAATAAGCAGAGCACGCAACTGAAGTTCTGGAAAGGAATAAATTTTCTCCGTTTTTCTAACATTTTTATTGCTGCTTCCATCTTATTCGTCGTAATGTGATGTTATTTAGCCTATAACCTACCTCAATAAATGAATTAGGTAGGTAGGCGGTCTTAAAGAATGTTTGAATTCCAACACGCAGTGTCTGAGATCATCGTCCTCAAAGATAGAGTAAAACGGCTTGACTTTGAACTCCAAGCGGCCATTAACAAATACATGTATGTGTAACTCAGTGTGTAAGTCTAAAATTATGAGGGTATTATTTTAATTGTTTTGTGTAAGTTCCACAGTGACATCCGATTCATTGCTTTTGTAGTGGTGTATAATGATAATACGATTTCCCCCAACAACGTAATTATAAGTTTATAACAGAAAGTTATGTATCGGGTAAACGTACAAAGGTCTCCCTTTAATGACTCTATGTGTTAAACCAAACAAACAAGAAACTCTTTAACCTAAATTATCTTTGGTAATAACAAATAGTGGATATTACTTTTCAATAGCATGTGAAACAAAATAGATGGCTTTTAGGGATCCGTACCCCATAGGGTGAAAACGGGACCCTATTCATGAGACTTCGCTGTCCATCTGTCTGTCTGTCCGTGCGTCACAAGATTGTATCTCAAAAAGCGTGGTAGGTAGAGAGTTGTAATTCTCACAAACTATGTATTTCTGTTGCCCCTATAACAACGAATACTAAAATCATAAAAAAATAACGTGGGCTCACATACAACAAACGTGATTATGTTGTATGAGAGCCCCCATTATTTTTTTTTCTGAATTTAGTATTTTTTGTAGTAAAGGGCTAGTCCAACTGGCACTTGGCCGGTTTTTTCTTTCCGCGTCATTTGATGCATGTTATTATACCTACCATATACTACAAAAACGTTGAAAATTAGCAACTACATACAACTGGGGAAAGAAATGGAATGATGAAAACTCCGCATTGCACCAGTTGTAATTCATACGCCCCGCGTCTATTTTCACCAGAAAACCGATGGAACGCTTTGTCATAGGAATTTATAGACTGTCAGTTTTTACAAGGTTTTTACTAATACTGTGATTTGTTACTAGAGAGAGGACATGTCAGCTTGATGGTTAAGAAAGGAGTATATGCGTCTAATTGGCATATCCTTGTCCACTACTGGACGTAGATTTTGATTCAGAAACTGAATTTTCACAAATCATTCTACGGCAACATGAAATCCTGATGCGTCTTCATTTCGACAATATTTTAGTTTTAAACACGTTATTCGCGGCACTGCCATACACCGTCAAAGCGTTTCTTTGACTCGATCTTAAAGTATAGAAAAAAATCTATGTTCTAAAGAGTCCACTAAGAACCTATGGTGGTTCGCAATATTCTTTCTACACAACAGGGGATGTGGGATGCATGCCACTGCTTACCTCTTCAGTGATAAAGATGTGACATTATATATACTTTGAATTATATGTTGTTGTTCATTATTATATAAATCCGATTCTCTTTACTGACTGTATTCTTGTTTATGTACCTTTCAAGTGACAATATTATTTTTAAACTGAAATTAAGAACATCTGAACTTAATCTGTCTGTTATCGTATTCAGTGTTACAGTTATAATACAAAATGTTGCGGTGCAACATGCGTCAAAGACAATTATTATACTTCTCCTAAGAATAAAACATTTGACTGTGAAATTTATAATGGAAGCTATTTTCATGCAAAACAACGGCAAATTATTGATATAAAACATTAGGGCAATAAATTTTGTCGGTTTTAAATCCTATTTAGTTGTACCTGCTTAGAAAACCTACGAAAATTAATATCTAAATACTTATTTTAATAACATTGTTTTGCCTGAAAATTCCTTGTCACATCTTTACAAAATAATTGCTTTATTCTGATTTCACACAAAACAATAGGCCGATTCTCTCTGTTGGGTTATTGGACCATAAATGCAAATGAAAGGGATGTGTTGTTAAAACGGAAAACGGGTAATGTTTTGGTACATTTCGGTACAAATTACGTATCGTAAAAAAGTAAATAAAACGCTGCTTTTCATTCTTGTTCCTTTACAAGAAAATAAATTAAGCCATATAAAGCTATTAACGGCTCAGCATTTCCTCGCATTGTAAAAGTATAAATGTCCTAAAATTCAATTATTCAATTGAAAAATGAGTTATCAAAAAAGGGTACTTACCGTTTTTTTTACTCAGATGTTTCGAACGAGATGATCCTGGATGGGTCATTACACCAAATCTAATCAAATTTGAACCCAATCGAATGCCTACAAACGGTTAAAACAATAACTCATGTTTTTTGTTACGGACAATGGAAGCTAAAAACTTGTAAGTATTATTTCGGTAAGATGGATACTGACTGATAGCTTAGGAATTTGTTATTGTAGGCCTATTCTATACTGCACTCTACGGAAACACTACTTATTTATTACATCAGACTATATAATGCATAACCGCAGGAACCGTTTGCGTTGCGTTTGCACAATGCGATGCTATGAGTTTTGAACTTTGCCGCAGAAAATGCAGCATTACTGCAAAAAGAGAGTGCATAATGTAAGCGAGCCTGACTGTTGTTCATAACATTTATAACTAACTAGCTGACCCGCGCAACTTCGTTTGCGTGATAAATCAAGAACCGCTCGACCGATTTTGTGCAAACTTTACATAAACCATCTACTAAATAGTCCGAACAAAGCCTAAACATTTGGTTTGGATAGGTGAGCCCGATCTCGAGTTATAAAATTACAACGAAAAGTGGCATTGATTTTTATATATATAGATTAAACAATTAATAAGTCTTTGTAGTAGGAACCTACCGTATGTTATATGATGTGAAGTTTTCTAAATTATGATTTATTTTTGCATTAAAAAACACCATCTTTCAAAGATACATGAGATAAAATTGATGTAATTAATCCTATCCTACTGTTGAAGCAAAACAATAGAACCGGTCCGGAGCTGGCCGCACGCGCGGTCCCGCGCTGCCTCGTCCTCGTCGACACTTCAATTCAAGACAAAGCGATAGCTAAATGGACGCACGTTACGCGAGCTCCATATATTTTAATATATTTAGTTAGGACTAGTTTCCATAAGTATATCTATACAATGTACTGTACTTCATCTACCATTAAAAGATGTTAAAGAAGAAAACAGTTTATTTTAAATCAAGAAATTCCTCAACATCGTGTTTGGCGACCGTGGCGTGACGTCGCGTGGAAGGCGTGACGTGACAAAATAACCTGCATTCATGGAAAAATAATACCTGAATAATAAATCAATACAAAGCAAGAAGATCTAGGGTTGGACAGCCAAGTCAACGCATCGTCATCAGATGAGTGCCCTATCTTTCTTTCCTTAACTTACCATCTTTCCAATCCACTTTTAAATTAGTCTTTGCTTGAGCTACACAGTTAGCACGCTTTATGCATAAATGCGTTAGCTATCCATTCATTATACAAATACAAAATATTCATATTCAATTTACAATAGGTTTAGGTACCTTATGTGCCTAAACATAGGACCTACCTACTTGCAACTATAATAAAAGTGGATTGCATGTTTTTCTTAAACTTTCACAAATTACGTGTAGAATTTACGTATAGATATAGTCCTACGACCTAAAGAGGATTATATTATATTATATGCCTACACAGTTCATATTTTCTGCAAATTATACAAATACTTATTCATACATTTCATTAACAAGTGGCTTGCCTAGAAGCTTCTATAACCGACTCCAACAAAGGGGAAGGTGCTGTATGCATGTATGTTAGGTACTTCATAACTCCGTAATCCATAAATCCATTTTGATTATTCTTTATACCTAGGTACATTTAAGGTGTTATTTATTGTTTCAATATGCGTAGTCCCATTAATTATTACCTACTAGCTAAATACATAAATACATTATAATGCTGTTAGATTTCTGTGAAAAAGAAATCACCTTTTAAATCATACATTGTGCAGTAGGTATCTATTTACGAACGTAATACCTACCTATTCCTTGAAAATCATTCTTTAGTAAACATTTACCCATTTCATTTAGAGTCTAGATTAATATTAAAGGTTCAACGTCAACAGATATTTTGTGAGTTATTATAACATATAACTTATTAGACGGCCGACCATTCCAGAATCGTCGACTGCCGGCCGGCTAGCCGCTGAGCGCAAGCGCATTCCATAGAAACAATAGAATACCTATCACGTGGTCCATCGCCGAGTGCGTTATCTACTTGCATCAGCTGTTTACGAGTGCGGCGAGTGAGAATCTGGATATTGGCACGGTAATATAACATTACCGTGAACTGGTTTGTCACATAAAACCTATTTTATTTCTAGAACTTTGTAGTTTTAAATTATAAGAATGTCTGAGGCAGAGTTAAGGGAATTCGTTAAGAAACGTAGTTCAGTTAAAGGCAGGATTACTCTTTTTAGGAACTATTTAAATGATTTCATTAACTTTAAAAGTGTTTCACAGAGGCAACTTAAGGAACTAACTTTGAGATTAACTAAATTTGAAAGCTTATTCGTTGAATTTGAGAACATTCAGAGTAAAATTGAAGTTTTATCAGATGACAGTGATATTCAACTTTCCGAGCGATCGGATATAGAAAGTCTTTTTTATTCAATCATAACTATAGCCCAAGATACGATACAACAGAACCAGGAACAGTTTACTGATGCTGACGATAATTTTCCTTCATCTAAAGACAAAAACAGTTGCTGTCATGAAAACTTTAATGTTAAATTGCCTTTAATTCAGCTACCAAATTTTGATGGAAATTATAGCAAATGGCTTGAATTCCGTGATACATATAAGGCATTAATTCATGATAATTTCAAATTAAGTGACGTCAATAAGTTTCATTATTTGCGAATGTCATTGCAGGGTAGTGCTTCCGTTGTCATTAAAACGTTAGAAACTTCCAGTAGTAACTATCCTATTGCATGGAAGCTGTTATGTGATAGATTTGACAATAAAAAACAATTAATTACAAATCATTTAAGGTCTTTATTCAACTTAGAATCATTTTCGAAGGAGTCTGCCAAATCATTACGTACCTTAGTAGATCATATTACGAAACATTTGCGGGCTCTTAACACATTAGGTGAACCCACTGAAAACTGGGATACTCTGATTGTATTTACCTTTTCAGCTAAACTTGATTTAACAACGTTACGTAAGTGGGAAGAGTATCGGAGTTCTCACAGTGATTCACCTAGCTTACACGACTTCAAAGAATTCTTGCGTAGAAGGGCTGATGTCCTGGAGTCCTTGCAACGTAGCAGCCACAGTGCTGAAAAACCTGAAACACAAAAGAGCTTAGATAAACAACAAAAATCATTCGTAGCTTCCACTCAAATAAATGGGTATAGTTGCCTACTCTGTAAGGGCCAACACCGCATTTACACATGTAAACGCTTTCTGGACATGTCTCCTGAAAAGCGTGTTTCTGAAATAGCAAAGTTGAAGGCATGTATCAATTGTCTTCGTGGCGGTCACATAGTCAGTCAGTGTCGTTTAGGCCCATGTCCTAAATGTGGCCTCCAACACAATCAATTATTATGTACACAGAAGTCTCAGTCAGGTATCACCAATGATACTACTGATACTGATGAAACACAATCAAGTGATACTCACCATGCACATTCAGTTTCACTATCCTCCTGTGTAACAAGTCAGGTCTTGTTATCAACAGCAGTAGTCAAACTCATAGATAGGAAAACGAATCAGTGCCATGAGGTACGCGCTTTACTGGACTCGGGCAGCCAATCATCATTCATTACAAGTTCATTGCAAACCAAGTTAGGGCTACCGAGTACAAGAGTACCGCCAGTGGACGTCACAGGCATCAATAACATGTGTTCCAGCACAATGGAAACATGTTCTATCACATTACAAATACATTCAAATAATACAAAACACATTAATTGTTTAGTTTTAGATCAAATATCTAAAGCTTTACCTACACAAGAAATAGATGTTTCTACTTTCAGTATACCACACAACATACAATTAGCAGATCCCGCTTTTTATTATCCCTCTGAAATAGAATTATTATTAGGGGCAGACATCTTCTGGGATCTAATCCTCAATGGTCAAATTAAGCTGGGTCGAAACCAACCAGTTTTACAAAATTCATCTTTTGGTTGGTTAGTAGTCGGACCAACCACATGCAAATACAAAAAAAATTCAATCAATTGTAATTTCAGTTTAGTAATTAAGAATCAATTACATCAATTTCGGGAGCTAGAGGAGGTACCGTCTAAGGTACCCTGGACCCTAGAAGAAAGGGGATGTAAATCCCATTTCACACACAATACACACAGGAATAGCAGATCTTATGTGAGTTTGCCTTTGAAAGGTAACCCCCAAAACTTGGGTAATTCGTTTTCAATGAACGATAAAAGATTTTTTAAATTGGAAAAACGCTTTCGCCGGCAACCTCACATCAAAAAACAACATACAATAGTTCACTTATCGTTGGTCGAGAAACCGGAAGTGGCAAATTATTTACCTCAACATCCAGTCTTAGGGGACAAAGTCAAGCAACCAAATGACGCGTGTTCTTCGATGTATCAGCGAAAACCACGTCAGTTCTATCATTAAACGACATTTTAATGGTAGGACCCACAATTCAAGACATTTTCTCAACACTCATTCAAATTCATCAGCATATTTTCGTTGTAATAGGGATATTGAGAAAATGTATCATCAGATTTTGATTAGATTAAGAACAAAATAGGAATTTGCAATACATAAATAAGGACAATTTGACATACTTACGCTTGAACACTGTCAGTTACTACACTCCTGTCCACCGTTTTTGAGTGTGAGATGTAGTAATAAGCTTATTTCTAATTTCATAAGGCATGATTTTATGTGGATGACTTGTATACAGGGCACCACAATTCTGAAACATTAAAATACATTTTAGAATCAGTTCAAAATACATTAAACATTGCTTAAGTGAAGTTAATAAAATAAAATACTGTATGTACTTACCTTTTTTTGAAAATCGTAATGCATTTTATATACAAGATAGCGTGGACTTCCATCAGAAGTGGACGTAATACCTTAAGTGTAATTTGGAACCCTCTTCTGATAAATTAATGGTTAGTTCATCTATCAAATTACACACACATACAAGATACAATTTGTCTACAGTGGCTAACATTTGCCCTCTGGGTATCTTTAGTGTGTGCAGTCACTATTTCATTTAAAATTTTATTACATGTCCTTAAAACATTTTCCATGATACCTACTTACATAGAATTTCACATTTCAATAGGATAAGAAATTTATTTGCTATAGTATTACGATTCATTCATAATTCTAAGAAAACAAATCATAATATACAAAGTTCCTTGACTGTCACTGAATTGCAAACAGCTGAATTAAAGTTAGCAATCAAATAGCACGGTGGAGCAAAGACGAATTCTGAATGCATGCATATGTGAACTCCAACAGCGCACCAAATGGTTAACCAAAACAACGGGACAATTTGTGTTAATCCAGGGAGACACACCTCGCCATTGAAGTGGCCTCTCGGCAGAGTAACGCGACTGCATCCCGTTACAGATGGCTGCTGTGAAGTAGCCACCATACAAACCACTAAAGGCATCGTTATGATACATACTATCACCCACCACTAGGAGGGGACGAAGAAACGCTTGAAGTCCCGGTAGGACTTCAAGGGCCGGGAGTTCATGTTGAAGCAAAACAATAGAACCGGTTCGGAGCTGGCCGCACGCGCGGTCCCGCGCTGCCTCGTCCTCGTCGACACTTCAATTCAAGACAAAGCGATAGCTAAATGGACGCACGTTACGCGAGCTCCATATATTTTAATATATTTAGTTAGGACTAGTTTCCATAAGTATATCTATACAATGTACTGTACTTCATCTACCATTAAAAGATGTTAAAGAAGAAAACAGTTTATTTTAAATCAAGAAATTCCTCAACACCTACTAATATTATAAATGTGAAAGTTTGTGAAGATGTTTGGATGTTTGTTACTCAATCACACTCTAACGGCTGAACGATCAGGCTGAAATTTGGAACCAGGGTAGATTATAGTCCGGAATAACACATAGGCTGCTTTTTATCCCGGGTATATGTTCCCACGGGAAGCAGGAACGGGAACCAAATTTCACGCGGGCGAAACTGCGCGCGTCAGGTAGTAAAGTAGAATATACAATAGTAAACAGCAAAATACTTCATTGGCTATAAAACCGGCCAAGTGAGTGTCAGCCTCACTCAGAAATAGGGTTTCGTTGGTCGACAAATTACTCTCAAAATTCTGAGCAATAAAGCTTACTTATTTGTGATTAGTCACCTTTTAATTTTGACTATGTCATACTTTTGTTATTTATTAACTACCCAGGAAATAGGTACCTATTAGTACTGAAGGGGGAGGGGGGTTTGAAGTAGGGGGATCCCGTGACTTGACAGAAATTTTGTTTTTAGCAAATCTTTCATATTTTGAAAATACCGATCAAAATACCTATTATATACTTATATTATATTATATACATCTAGGAATTGACGAGAAAAAAAAGCTTCCCCTCCCCACTTTCAGAGTAGGAAAGATTCAAAATTGTTAATGAATTCATTTCCGATTTTACTTTTAAAAAAAAATAGAAACAGATTCCGATATCACTTTCGGTGTCAGTCTTATCGTAAACGTTTTTGTAATGTCAGATAAGTAACGCGTATTATCTATGAATAATGTTTTATTACAATTTTGTTATAAGGTTAACTGTTACAGGTTGTTGCCAAAATGGCTCATACACAATTTTATTGAAAGCTTTCTATCATAGACTGAGAAAATTTATGTAGGTACTATATTATGCCCAGAATAAAAAGTATGAATAAAATATTTTGTGTATCATTTTAAATCGTCGATAAAATCAATGACTCATAAAATACTCTCTATTACAATTTATATTGGTAAGAAGTAGATATATTCATATTTAAGTTATTACAGAATAAAAGAAACAGGGAATTTCTAGTTATACATAACAGCGAAACATTTGGGCAGAAAATCATCAACATTGTGCTGTCGCTGCGTTCATCATCAGCAGAGGTCATGGATAAGTTAAAATGAAGACTATTTTAAAAAGAGGAACTTTCTGAATATGGGGTAAATTCCTATCACTTCCTGTGTGTTTTAGCCGCCATAGTTCGTGAGCTTTTCGGGAAGACGAACACGATGATTCAGATGTACGGATTAGAGTGAACTGCCTAACCTCCACTTTTCATTACCACTCACACTTTTTCGCATATGTACCATATTCCACTCCTTCCTCAGCTTCCTGAAAGAAGATTCACATTAGATGGCACACATAATTCCTTACCTATAAAAAAGCAAACCTTACAATAATCCACTTCAACACCCTATTACAAATTCCTAATCGTATAATGATTGTATCGATAATCTGAACTGTATAGATAACATCGATATCAAGAATTGACCAAATGAGATATAGTCCTAGTTCAACTAAAACTCAATTCAAGTAATATGGTAAGAACGTGAAAGTATAAATTGTGATTTATAGTACTGTGCTCCACTATACTGTTCCCCACTATACCCAACAGTGCCCCATTATGGCCACTATGCCCTTCTGTGCCCATAAAAATATTATCGTGTTTCAGTTTGTGTTTATATTTCTCCTGGGTTTAATATCCCCGTCATGGGGTCAAGGACGTGACTGGGTGAAAACTACAATGCACGAGGACTTGCCGCCTCTCCCAGAGGAATTACAATCACGGAATACAAGAGCTTTGGGGGCGAATTTTATCGATATGCCCCTTGACAATTTCGATCCACAGAATGAAGCTACGTATAGAATGGTATGTACTCGCATATAGTATATTGTGGCTAGCGATAAGTTCACTTCGGAGCTTGGAGTCCGACTTTATTACGCTGGAACAGCTTGACTTGAGCTCTTCGGACGCCATGAAGTCATTTGTACGTTTGTATATTAAAAAGTCGTTCGCTTTTTAATATCCAAATCGCCCCTTTCCCGTGGCACCCAAATTTCTCTACATCCTGGCTGGTGAACCAGAAATAGTCTTTGCACCAGTTCAAAATGATAAGATTACTGCCTAATGTGATCCGGATAATAAGTGCTTTCAGTAGCTCGTAGTAGCATTTTTTTTTTATTACAGGTTTATGCATATAACGATGAGTTCTTCGGTGGTGACGGTTATCCAATTTTCATTTTCATTGGAGGTTATGCTCTTGATGCTCGCTGGTTGACATTAGGCAACATGTTTGAAATGGCGAGAGACAACAAAGGCTATATGTTTGCAACTGAATATCGCTACTATGGTCTATCATTACCGTTTACGTAAGTTTTAAGTTTTTATTGTATTGCACAGCATTTTTGACCATACTTCATTTTGAGTACAACGATTCAAATAGATTAAGGCGTTTATGAACCACTTCTTATAATATCCTTTTCTAAATAAGATCCCTGTTTTGCACTCTTGATGTTGAATATTTTCTAAATGAACTACAGACAAAGTATTTGATGAAATTTTGTTCAAAGTTTGGAATTGTACCTATATTTAAAAAATAACGACTAAAATGTATCAAACTTAACGTTCAAAGAGAGTGTTATAATTTCAGCCATTAATCACGCAGCACGAACGAGTTCCTAATTTAATTATGTTTGAGAATTTAACAGGTGTCTAACGTGATAAATTTCATTACAATATTCTTAAATTAAATATTACAGCGATTTCTCTGCACATAACTTACGATTCTTAAGCATGGACCAGGCTTTAGCTGATTTGGCCCATTTCATTGGTGTTTTGAAGGAAGAACCCCGGTTTGCTAATAGTAAGATTATTATGTATGGAGGTTCTAAGGGTGCCAATACAGTCACGTGGTTTAAAAAGCGGTACCCGCATTTAGTTGAGGGCGTGGTGGCGTCAAGTGGCCCTTACTTAGCTAAAATTGATTTCACAGGTATGTATTTTTTTCTTAAAGTGTAATTTTATGAATATTTACTACAACCAAGTGTTCTTTATACTACTTATTAGGCAATAGTAAAAAAATTGCAAGTGAAAAATTTTGTGTAAACAGAAACGTAATAGGACTTACCATTTTATACATATTCGGCGTTAAACAAACTTCAAAGGGTCATTCATATCTGGTTTATGGGCGGTATAATATTTATCTGTACATCACAATGTGTGATGCCACATACACTAACAGTGAGTCCATTGCCCTAAAGAGACAAATATCAGGTGTACTGACACCTACAAGAATTTCCTCTCCCCTCATTCAAATGCTGCACTGGTCGTAAACTTTCCGTAGAACACTCAATAACTCATTCGAAAGTCAATTGAATTCCTGGAAAACGTGATTCACAAGATCTTTGAATTGCACCTTGGAATCTATCGAATTCTGTATTGACTTTATGAATGAAAGAAACTTTGAGAATGATAAGGTGGCTGATATCAAAATACATGAATGTTATTTGTATTCTCATATTACAAAACTTTTCTGAGAACCCTAGAAACACTTGAGCGTTTGAAAGGAGAAATCTACCATTAAGATCTTCTTAAATATTGAGTATCACTTTGTCTTTAGTGTTTTGTAAGTTTTAATCTATAGCTACAGACATTGATTTCTGTAGCTATAGATATATATTGATGATGATCATCATCAATACATATAATAAAATCGTAACAGGTCGCTGTCTGTACATGGCAGATAAATAAGAAAAAATATTATAGGGGGCTTTATGAATGTAATAGAACCCAAAACAATGATTTTTAGAATTTTTGTCTGTTTTTCTGCATATTTGTTTGTCTGTACGTTTGTGCACGCTAACCTCAGTAACCGCTTAATCGATTGCAATGCGGTTTTTTTTGTTAAGGTTTGCTCTACTTAACGTTTAGTGTTTATTTCATGTCAATCGGTTTATAAATAAAAACCGGCCAAGTGCGAGTTGGACTCGCCCATGAAGGGTTCCGTAGCAGCAAGTAGCATAATGTAAAAGTTCTAACAGTTCGTTGTAACTTTGATTGATATACTGCGGTTTATGACGTATTTAAAAAAAACTACCAGCTCTATCTCGTTCAAACCAATTTTCGTTGGTAGTTTTTATGGCAATGTAGCAGTGATTGTGTGTAATTTTTTAAAAAAACCCATACTATCTACAGATAGGTCTTCAAAAATGCTGTTTAAATTTTCTAACATAATTTTTTTCTAATCTAAAGTGTATAGTTTGCGCAAGAGACACTTCCAAAGTGGAAAAATGTGTCCCCCCCCCCCCCCTCTAACTTCTAAACTAAGAGAATGATAAATCTAAAAAGCATATTATATGATGTACATTGCCATAAAAACTACCAACGAAAATTGGTTTGAATAAGATAGATACGTTGAAACGCTGATGGCTTTAGGTATTTGTAGCGAGAGATAAATATCAAGAAAGTGACAGTTAAAATTTAAAATTGCGATTTATTGACAAAAGACTCAGGGTTACTGGGGATGATCAAGTAATTAGCGATTTCCGTTGGTTTCCGCTGGGTCCCGACTTATCTTTGGGGAGAGTGATGGCCCTCTCGAAGAGTCCACTATGAAGAATCTTGCTGCGAGTTATAATTTTGATGTAGACCGCCGTCGTCACAATGGTGGACCGACGCAGCCTCAAGGTGTACGATGCAGTCCGAAGGTGGGACGATACAGCGTTGAAAACCGCAATTTTCGGTTAGAAAAATCACTACCACCGCGAACGTGTTAAAACATCAATGAAGGTTATTTTACTTGCTACTACGAAACCCTTCATGGGCGAGTCCAACTCGCAATTGGCCGGTTTTTTTACGAGTGGAAATCCGTAATGGTCGCAGATATCTAATGCTTTATGGAGTAACTTAGACTACTATCATCACACTAAAGGAACAGAGTAGCAATCATGTCAGTAATCGGGTAAACTTTCATACATAATTCCAAAAGTAATTAAGGTGCACGGGTTAGAATAGTGTAGTGCAACGTGTGGACGAAAATGGAACATAACTAGTTCAGTAGTAAAGAAAGTAATTTAAATTTCAGAATACTTGGAAGTAGTACATGACGCTTTTGCCTTAGAGGGTGACGAGCAGTGTATGGCTATTATCAGGCAGGGTATACACGATACTGCTGAAGCTTTAAAAACTGAGAGCGGTAGACAGATTGTGGGACAAACTTACAAGTAAGTTCTTGAAAGTGCAAAAAAGAAACAAGACGTTACAATATACATACATACATATGGTCACGCCTTTATCCCTGAAGGGGTAGGCAGAGGCATATTATATGCCCACATTTCACCTTTTTGTATATAATTTGTCCCACGTAATAGGTGGTGAGCCGTATTGCCGTGTTTAAATGGACAGGCATTACAATATGCATAAATAAAAAAGTTATTACCATGAAAAAATGTTCAATGTTGAGCAAGATAAGTAAGATTAGATGTAAGTAAATGAAATTATTTCTAATGTGACATCTGGAAAGCAATATCGATAAACTTGAAATTGGCTTTGAGTTGATGACTTTCACTTTATACATTACAGTCTGAAGCTATACATTTTTGCCAGACTAAACCAACCATGTCAAGTCTTTATGTAAAAACAAAAACAATAATATTCAGCTTGTCACTCACAAGTCAGACAAACTCATTGCCGTGTATTTGACAGAGGTCAGATGAAATTATATCATGATAGATAGATAAGATTGAGTAGAGACATAATCAAATAATATGTCCAAGTACAATAACGCACTTTGTTCGACGTAGGGTTCGAAATTGTTGTATAACTATCTGGCAATTCTTTATACTTTTTTATTTTTAAACATCTCTTGAACTTTTACAAATATTTCGCAATTAAAATTAACTAAATTGGTCCGTTCCTTCTCGAATTAGTCACCTCAAAAATTACTGAGGCTATTAACGAGACTATCATGTTCAACTGATTTACATAGAAGATTTTTTTTCTTTTTTTGTTTTTTTTTTTTTTGTTTAACGTGAGGGAGAATCCTCATAGGATGTTATGCCGGACTCTTACCGACTAAAAAATCTCACGCCACGCCTAACAGCCTATGGTTGAGAGCCCCGGGTAAGCCCTCAGGAAGGATGTCCCGTGACTCCCAACAGACCTACGGCCGCCAATGCGGCCTCGCCCAGGGTGATTTTTGTTCTAATTTTCAGTATGTAGAAAACTGTCTTGGTTTTATTTTTGTTTTTATTAGTACCTGTCGCGGATACTTTGAAAACTATAACGATTTGGACTTGGGCTACTTTTCTCTTATGATTACCTCGAGTTTTTCGCGGGAAGTGCAATACGCAGCTCCTGGATATCTGAGGAGTAAATGTGAAGAATTTAAAAACAATTTTTACGGTAAGATTATGTATAAACATTAAAAACTTATGTGCATTGCTTAAAATACTTGTAAATTAGGCTAGATTTAGGTGCATATTCTTCGAAATACCGCTCACCGCCACTGCGATTGTACAACTTTGCGTTGAAGTCCCCCATGACACGTAGTAGTAGCCGTATACATGACTCTTTATGACTTCATACACTGCCACCATCTTCCCGTCATAATAAGAAGAATGAATATTGTTTAGTTAATTTGAGTAAATATCAAAAACTCACGATTTTGTTCACATTAATTTACGTTTGACCTGTGGACTATAAATTCCACACCATCAAATTCCTCTTAGAAATAGATTGAATTACCTGACTTCTTTAACATTGTGTCCCCTTCATTTCTTAGTATTTCTGACAACTCATGATGCACCAGGCAGTGTGATTTGTTTAATTAATTGGACCAACTTATCGTCTGCTTGCAAAATTTGTGCTTTGAATGTTTCCCGATTCAGTTCTTGGTGTATTTTTGATAGCTGGATTTCTACAGAAAATTCTTCATCCTTAATAAGTAATAAATCACGTTGATAGTTATTTCAGGGTGTTTTATGACTTTCAAGACATAATTATTAGAATTTGTAATTTTATATAGGAACTAGTCCAATGCAGCAAATCGCAGGATACACGGCAAGAGTGCAAGGTCTAGGAGCCGGTTGTTGGAACTTAACGTATGACAATGTTGTTAACGTTTATAGTGCGCGTGGCGACTGTAAGTACAGTATGATATACAAATCAAATTAATTAACAATAGGTACCAAGAACATTCAAAATAGATAATATGACTTTTCAACTGCGGTCCATCATGATTGGTAGATGAAGTGGCTCTGGTTTGGCAATTTTAGCACCACTGTTAGGAGTATCTGACTGATCAAGAGAAGGAATACTCGAAATCCTGTGCCAATCCGTCTGGCGAGTGCGGTACAATAAGGATCATCATCTGTGACATACCTTAATGACTCAGGCACAGTTCGGGGTGTAGCTTCCTTGCCCATAGCAATTTGTGTGCTGTACTTACATAATGACGTCAATTCTTGCCCAATATTCCCATTGTCAACGTGTGTGTATGTTCGGTGAATTAAAAGTCCGCTAGTCATAAAATATTTGAAAGCAATCACTATAATTATGACGTTTGGTTTTATTTGTAATGAAATTAGAATTAATTTTGTTTAATTTCAGCTCGTGCTTGGTATTATCAAACTTGTACTGAGTTTGGCTACTTCCAAGTAACCCCACATTCCGGCACTGTGTTTGATCCATTGACGTGGTTGAATGTGGACTTTTTCATCGGTATCTGCGAGAGAGCTTTTGATTCCAAGTAATTTATTTTTACGCTTATTCTTTCTAAACTTGAGTAGGTATTTTGAAAATTGTAACATGAAATAGTACAGATCCTGAATTTTACTTAAATTATTTAAATAATTGTTATCCTTTTTAACGAATTATAGGTACACCTCTTGAAGTGGTTTTTACTAACATATCTATTTTGACATTTTCAGGTATGACAAAGCATTTGCTTTTAACGCTGCTAATCGTTCCAACTTAGTTTACGGTGGTTTATCCCCTGATGTGAAGAATACTATCAACATCCATGGTTACCTCGACCCTTGGCGTGCTATTGGTGTATACAAAGAAGATATACGAGACACATCACCCACTTTTACAGTACCAAGGTATGATAATCATAAGATTTTCTTCAGTTTATCACTTTTTTACTTTCTCGACAAGGTTCACTTCCAATTTCACTTTTACTTATCTATTGAGATTTTCAAAATCGTTTCATTAAGCTTGCCTTGTTTTTTATTAGTATCAAATTCACTTCTTAATTGAAATGTGACCATTCTGTTGTCACCTATGTGTTATTCCAGTCTATAATGTATTTCTGTATTAAATTTCAGCCAGATCCATTCAGCCGTTCGAGCGTGAAAGAGTAACAGACATCCACACTCACAAACTTTCGCATTTATAATATTAAAAAAATTTATGCTTCGCTGTAAAATGGCGAGTTTTACATATATTTTAATAAAACTAGAGTTCACTCTAAGTAAAAAAAAATCCAATTCAAGTGGCCAAATATAACAGATTTATTTTAGGCGTCGCTTATTAAAAAGGTTGCATCACAGAAATAAGAGTTGAAATATTTATTTATTTCCTTCTTCCCTAGAGCGTCACATTGTTTCGACATGTTGCCTTGGTCACGAGCAGATACAGTTAGAATGACGGCGGTGCAGCAAGAAGCTCGAAGAATAGTAACATCATGGCTAAACTGAAAACATTTATTATTAAAAAAATGTATTGTAATATACCTAAATGAATTATTTTTTTATAAATGAAATTTATTACGCTGTTTATTTTCGAAGGGAAAATCCTCATGAATGTTATGCCGGACTCCTACCGACAAAAAATATTCACGTTACCCCCAACAGCCTATGGTTGGGATTCCCGGGTAAGCCCTCGGAAGGATGTCCTAGGAAAATTTATTACGCTGCGTGCGCTTTAATGAACTCAAATTAATGAGGAACTCTTTACGCGTCACTGATTTTTTCAAGCTCAATACCTACGTGATTAGACAGTCAATCAAATCAACTAAGTGCAGTCTAATCTATACCTTAAATACCGTTGACTATAGCTACCAATTCCTTTAAATAGTACGATTATCGTGAAAACAAAGATCAATTTGACTAAGTACCAAAGCCCATAAATAATATGCAGTGACAATATAAGATACTACTCTTTTAAACATTAAAATAACATGTATCTGTGTTACTCATGTTGTAAACCTCTGCATACCTTAAACTACCAATTCCAGTTAGAGTAACTATCATCCCTCTGATCAGGTATCCCAGAGTCGTTCGACATAATACAAATGTATCGTAAACCAAAATTTGGGAGAGATGTATTTGTAAACATAGCTTTCATAATGTGTTATTAATAATAACTAAACAGTTTTGTACTCACCTGTTTTATTTTGGGGTAGTCAGGACAGTATTTAGAGGTCTTTTTTTAAGAAGCAAACATTTTCTACGTCGAAAGTCGCCGTCTTTCTGCACTCCTTTTAAATTAAATCGATGAAAATGGGATCAACAGTTGGACTAAATTAAAGGAATTGCATTATCATATAATCACAATATTTCAGCCAATTTTACCGCTATAACATTCTTGATATGTTTTCTTGCAATACCGAATAGATATAATATACCTAAGGACCATTTAAAACGATAAAATTAAACTACTGCGACCTTCTGCTAAAACAACACCCTATTACTGTATCTTTTAATTACAATCTCCAAATCCTTTATAATTGTATTGATAATCGAACTGCTGCCGATAACATTGATAATAGGAATTTACTAAATTGGATATCGAACTTATTCCAATTGAAACTCATTTCAAGTAAAATGGTAAGAATGAAATGTTATAATAATTGTGTTTGTTAATTAATTTTATTCCTGTGCCATTAAAAATAGACATGTTACAGTTTTTAGTGTTTATATTCCTCGTGGGATTGTTCTCTTCATCATGGGGAGCAGAGCGTCTATGGGTGAAATCTACAATCCACGAGGAATTGGAACCTCAAGGAGAATTAAGGAATACGAGGGCCATTATCACAGATTGGACTGAAATGCCTCTTGATCATTTCGATCCACAGAACACAGTTATGTTTAGAATGGTAAGTATTTTTATCCACTACGTGCCTACGTTTTGAAAAAAAACACATCCAAAGTGCAGAAATAAAGTTATCGGATCCACCGCACAATGGCGCAGAAGACCGTAATAAAACTTAATTTATGACCAATCTAAGAGTTTATTTGTATTGACTGATTTGTACAGCTAAAGGGTTAAAGAATTTTTTTATGTAAACTCCGAGAATTTTGCCCAGTACAGTAATTTATAAAAAAATCAGGAAGTTCAAACTCTTGTTAAACAAAGAGACTATTTGTAAAAGATTTATTTTGTTAAATCTAAATCGATGACATATGTTTTTTTTTTGTTTTTATGTTTGATTGCTAATTTGAGTTATGCCTATTTTCTAAAATCGAGGTTAGGAGTTCGAACTTAGAAAAAATACAAAAAACGTATTTTTTAAAGACATTTTTTGCACACTGTGCCACGAAGAACAACGTCCACCGGTACATCAAGATTCTTAAAAAATGTTAATGATAAGGTCGTGCTATGTAACTATTTCATTAGTATACTAGCTATTTGTCACATTGCAAAATAGGTGAAATGTGGGCATATATTATGCCCTCTCTCTTTCAGGGAGAATGCGTAACGATATGTACTACGTACATGTATTTCTCGCAGTTCTGATCGCGTAGAATTCTGTTGCGGGTCCTATGAGACCGTATGAAAAGGATCTTGTGTCTTATAGGTCCTATGCCGAACTCCTACCAACTAACTAAAACAACACGATGCCTTACAATCGGGAGTCCCGAGTAAGCCATCGGAAGGATGTTTCAGGGTTTCCGGCAGACATTGGCTACCACCGCTGCCTCACCTAAAGAGTTCGGGTGCTATCCCGCGTCTGGAGGTTTGGTTTGGGTGCTATTCCGCTACTTGTAGGAGGGGGAATAGATTTACCTGCGCACTATCAGGCGACACATACTATTCTGTTTTTTATTTTACTTTACAGCGTTATTCATATAACGACGAGTTCTTTGGAGGTGAAGGTTACCCAATTTTCATAATGGTTGGTGGTTATGGACTTAGTTCTGGTTGGTTGGGTACAGGCAACATGTTTGACATGGCGAGAGAGAATAAGGGCTACATGTTCACAACTGAATATCGGTACTATGGACAATCAATACCTTTCACGTAAGTCTGGCTTAGTTATTTAAATTGTACTTTTGGGGGTCTATGTTATCGAGTGTATGTGTATGGAAGTTGCGGAGAGATAAATCAAAGATAGGTTGCGTGTTAATTTGGTCACTGTAATTTCCGGCAATATATTATCAAATTCACAAACAAGTTACTACGCTAAGTACAACATATATTTATACTGTGGCTAAGTGAACGCGCGAGGGGAGGCAGGGACACACAAGCGAGCGGGCACGATGGTTAGGGACAACTGTCGAGTTTGAGACGTTTGCGCTCTCGTTCGACATTTGCGTACTCAGCAATAATGTATAGCTATTGTGTGTGCCTACATACTGATCTTGTTCTACATTTTTTTTTGTAATTTCATAATTGATACATATCAGATTTTTTGCAAGTCTGTTTTTGATCAGCTTATCTTATAATCATCCAAATCAACGCTGTACTATGTTGAAATGGACAAAAGAAATTGGTACTCCCCAAGTTTGGTTTCTGCTATTCTCCTTTACTCCACAATATTCTTATTATACGATATGTCCGAAGCTTTTCAACCAACTAAAGCTGATAATTTTAGTAGCATACCGATTAAAGCCACGTGATGTTATTTCACTGTTATCTGTAACCAAAACAGCTACATTTAGGTATACTTTTCATAGTAGAAGAAATTCAGAGCAACTTAAGCAGCCAGCTCTGATAATTCGAGACAATTGTTTGATTGGCACTACATACCCTTATTCATCATCGGGGCGATAATAATTTTGATTGAATTCAGAAGTCATAGAATTAGCAACAAATACGATCACAAGTTTCATATACTTACCAATGTCCGTATCTCCCGATTTGGTAAGGTTCCCCGTACCAGATTCCCCACAAAACCTTGTTTCAGCCAAGCTATTCTATCTTCACACATCATTTTATCAAAATCGCTTCAGTGAATTACTGAGACTGAGTTTACTTTGGCATGTATATTGGCAGGGAAGTAAAGATTTAAAGAAACAATAATATTAAATTGAACCTTACAGTAACTTCACTGCAGAGAACATGAGATGGCTAAGCATGGACCAAGCTCTAGCCGATCTGGCTCTTTTCATCGGTAATTTGAAGGAACAACCGCGCTTTGAAAACAGCAAGGTTATCTTGTATGGAGGGTCTAAGGCTGCCAATATGGTCACGTGGTTTAAGAAGCGGTACCCGCATTTGGCTTTAGGTGTTATTGCTTCTAGTGGTCCCTTCTTGGCTAAAATTGATTACACAGGTACGATGATTCCCGTATTACATATTTAATTTTAACTAGTGGTCCCGTCGAAATTTGTACTCCTTAAAATCTAGCTATCTAAATTGTTTAAAGCAATAAAGTGTAAATAAATAAATAAATATTCACGGACATTTCACACAACGCTATTTGATCCCAAAGTAAGCTAGGAATAACCTGCTTGTGTTATGGGTATTAGATCACGGATATTAATACTTAAATTACTTTTTAAAAACATACATAACACGCCAGTTTAGGTTCACTCACATTCAAAGAAACCCCTACAATTAAAATTTTCAAAATATCTGATTCTTAAAAGTGTTATAACTCTTTTATTTCTAAACCGATTTACATAAAACAAACGCTAAATGTTAACTGGAGCAAACCTCAACACAATAAAAAAAACCGCATTGCAATCGGTTGAGCGGTTACTGAGATTAGCGTGCACAACCGTACAGACAAACAGATATACAGACATACAGACATACTCTAAATTCTAAAAATCATTGTTTTGGGTTCTATTGCGTTCATAAAGCCCCCCTATAATATTTTTTCTTATTTATCTTCCATGTACAGACAGCGACCTGTTACGATTTTATTATATGTATTGATTGATTGATGATATTGATTGATAGAAACACCTAGACTCTTGAGACAAACATTTATGACACAAATATTTGTCTCCGGTGGGAATCGAACCCACGACCTCCAGCGCCGCAGGCGGTATCACTACCGACTGCGCCACAGAGGCAGTCAGTTGGACGGGTCCCCGTGAGCGCACCCAACAATATCAAGGGATCGTACTGACTGGAGCTACTTGTCAATACGTTAGGATATCCTATATTTTAATCTGATGTTATTGTTTGCTTGTAAAACCTTCTCAATTTTTAAACCTGGACATCCTGGACCTGGACATCAATGCCTTTTAAAAAACCTGTGGTATGACAAAGGTACAATCAAGTTTGAAGTTATAAAATTAAAAACATTGTTTCAGAGTACCTAGAAGTAGTCCATGAAGCTTTTGAACTAGAAGGTGATGAAGAGTGTATGGCTATTCTCAGGCAGGGTATAAGAGATACCGCTGAGGCTATGCACACTCCGAGTGGTAGACTACTTGTGGAACAAAATTACAAGTTAGTTTTCTTCTGTATACGCGCTTATTGAATTTTGTGCATATTACTTTCTGTTGCTCTTGCTGGTAGAAATACTCATTATTCATTAAAGGATTTCGTATTTGGTCAAATATCGCATTGCTTGTATTTTTGAAAACTTTGCCTAAATTTCGAGATTGTTCTTAGCTATAAATGTTGAAGACCTTCATTCAGCTCATGTGCTGTGCATGTAAAATCACTAGAGTTCGCAAGTTCTATTGATCTTTTACTTTTACTTTGATATATTACTTACTTTTACTTTGGTATACTGTTACTCTGATGGTATTTCCACGACCTAAGCGTTTGGAGCTTGCTGCTGCATCAATTGGTAGAATAGTGTCGCAAGTAATTTAATATTTAATTTATCGGCAGAGTCTGTATAGCGCCTTTGGTGTTGCTAACTCTATAGCCTACAGTAACCAACCATTTGGCCGTAAGTTTGTCTGCCTTTGCAATGTAAAAATAATTATAATGACTTGAACTGTGTAATTTTATTCAGATTGTGTCCTGGAACATTTGATTTCGAAAACCGTTTGGACTTGGGTTATTTCGCTGCAATGATAACCTGGAGCTTTTCGGGCGACGTACAGTATGCACAACCTGGCTTACTGAGGGGTATATGTGAAAACTTCAAAAACAATGTGTACGGTAGGTAGTTTTTGTGCATTTATAATGCAACGCATTTTATTCTATCCTTAGGTTTTATTATGAGACTATCTGTGAAATTTTTGCTAACATTACAAAACATAGTAAGACATAATCTTATTCAAGGATTAATAAGTAATTTTTGAAAAATATTTGTTATCCGGAACAAATTTTCTGAGTAAAATTTAATATTTTTGATACCTACTGAACATTTTAACTCCGATATGTATAAATATTATATAATACTAGCTGACCCAACAGACATTGTCCTGCCTTAATTATGAATACCTATGGAAATCAGTATACTGAGCTCTGAGTTCCTGGTCCCTTGTTTCCATTCCTGGTTTTCTGTTCCCTGTACCCAGTGTGTGGTTTCGAGTTCCCGGTTTCGGGTTACGAGTTCCCGGTTTCGGTTTCCGAGTTCCCGGTTCCTAGTCTTCAGTTACCAGTTCTCAGTTACCAGTCTATCTTCCTGTTCCCGTTTCCCATATTGGGGTTTCGAGTTCCAAGACACGATGCATCTTTCTTATTTTTTCTTTCATAAAAATCTTCTCCTTACAAAGAAAAAAAGACAAATAAATACAACTAAAAAGAATTAGCTAAATCGGTTTAGCTCTTCTCGAGATTTGTTCAGCAACACATTCAGCGATTGATTTTTATATTATAGAAGATATGTCATTATGAGATAGATATAATACCTACTATTCCACCACCTACGGCCACGTTTCTTTTGTTGTATTTTGTTCCACGTAATAGGTGGTGAGGAGCTATTGCCGTGTTGAAATGGATTATAGTCAGTTTACGAGTAATAAGAGTGGGCATCTGAATAGCATAACTAATGAATCTGGAAAAACCTGAGATCTGAAAGTCAAAATAAATATAAGTAAATAAATACTTTGTATTATTAATACATACAGCCATATGCCTAGTCGTAAATGAAGCTAATATAACTAGTATTAAAGTTAGCGGGATATTTTACCATGTATTGTTGAGAGTTTCCGATATTTCGGCGCTGTTGCAAGCACCATGATCACGGAGGAACTGAAGTACTGGCGGTTGAAAGCGAAAGTCTCAGCACATATACCGATCTACCCTCCTTCGCAGTCGTTTATTACGCGTTACACCACTACCACTGGTCTCACTTTCGTTTTCACTAACTCGACCTTCACGACACACAACGCTCACCGTGTCTACTCGTGGTTTAGTATGGAACTGTTTATGGTTATTTGTACACAAACGAACCACTGGATGCCAGACGCTCGGCAACTGAAACCCATCCTCCCGATTGAAATTAAAAAGTATAACTTTTTAATTTCAATCGCTTCTCTAACCATTCTCGGTATATAGTGACGTTCAGTTGAGAGCATCTTAGGGTTATGTAACTCAATTTTTTTAAATATCCAAAATTTGTAAAAAATAAAAGGGTTATGTAAATATCCCGGTAACTTTAATACTAGTGTCAGTGACCATGAAAGTTTAAATACCTATATGAAGCTAATATAAGTTTGTGCTGAAATCTACACAAATAATTTATATTACGCAAATACATAAAACATCCAAACTCAGAATTATACATCAAATTTCATCCAAAAATCCAAATTTCATCCACACACAGAGCGACGCAACGCAATCAAACTGCGACTTCAGCACGGCAGCCACCGAAGCAATCACAGAAAATAAAATCGATTTATTTTTAGGTGGAAGCAGCTGCTCATGGCCCCGCGAACTCAGTGTTCTGTAAACGATCACTGCAGTAAGCAACTTTCACTATGGCCGGTCCATGGATGGGTGACCATCCATGTGATCACTTTGTGACATTTATTTGAGCGTTTCCGTGCTTCGGAAGGCACGCTAAGCGGTTGGTCCCGGTTGCCAGTAAAATGGCAGTCGTTAAGCTAAGTTGAAAGCTTAATTTCTACAGCAGGCAGTCACAACCCGCGCCTGTCCGTTTAAACACGGCAATACGGCTCACCACCTATTACGTAGGACAAATTATAAAAAAAAGGTGAAATGTGGGCATCTAATATGCCTGTCTAAAAAGTAAAAAATAAAGAGTCTAAAAGATGTTTTTGTTTTCTCTACAATAGGATCGACTCCAATGGCTCAAATTGCAGGCTACATAGGAAGAGTGCAAGGCATAGGTCTAAACTGCTGGAACTTGAAGTATGACAACTTTGTTAATGGCTATCTACCGCGAAGTGATTGTAAGTACACCGTTTCCGCACATACATACAGGATACATATAACTTTGAAAATGAAACCGAAAATATTTTTATTCACTTAGGTTACAAAGTAACACTTATGAATGTCAAATTTTTTTGCTTCTACATTTACATACCTATACTGCCAGATTCGAAAAACAATAGGTAGAGCCTGTAAAGAAGAACCTGGCAAGAAAACTCACGGCCACTCTTTTCAAATAGTCTAGCTACATTTGTTTGTAATACAATAAAAGTTAACAAGTTATCTACACAAACGACGTTTAAAATCGCGCCTAATTAAGTGACGAGCAAGCAACTCATGTCCATGTCCCTGTATCATTAAAATAGTCATCAACAGTATAGTATGCCCTTTTTAAAAGATGTGCCTCATTTTACACTTGAATTAATGTAAAGGAAGGTTCATAATAGCTAAAGGGATTTTATTGAATAGGCGTACCGTACCTCTAATGTTGGAGAAGAAAAATTATCCCACAAATCTGTAGCGTACACTTTTTTTTTGTTTAACGGGAGGAAAAATTCTCATGGATGTTATGCTGGGCTCCTACCGACTAAAAAACCTCACGTAACGCCCAACAGCCTATGGTTGGGAACCCTGGGTAAGCCCTCGGAAGGATGTCCCAGGACTAAAAGTCGAACCCAGACTCGGAATCGAACTCAAGTCAAACACTTCCCTTTCTACTCTCTATAGAAGGTGGTATATCCCAAAGTTTTGCCATTCAACCACAGTGACAATTCTGTAGCGTACACTAACATTGTTACGTACCTTCATAGACGATTTTTCATGCGATTTAAGACGATTTTACACGCGATTTTAATCCTAACGCTGAAACTGGTTCCACAGTTTTAAAATTAAAATTTCAACCCTTACTTAAAATTTCAGACGCGATTTTAATAAATCGCGTTTAAAATTTTTAAAAATCATCGACGTCCACTTTTGTGATTTTTGTGAGATAAAATATTTTACTGTTTTGTTTTGCGAATGGCAATTTTAACTTCTTTCATGTATTCTGTGGAACGAAACGAAAGTTTTTTAAATTTTCGTCGGGAATTAAGGCAAATGCGGTTTTATTTCAGCTCGTGCTTGGTACTATCAAACTTGCACGGAATTCGGCTACTTCCAAGTTGCCCCACGATCCGGCACTGTGTTTGATCCACTTGAGTGGTTGGATGTAGCGTTCTACGTTGGTGTTTGCGAGAGGGCTTATGATCCCAAGTATGTATCTTTATTTCCACTTTTTGATTTTACGTTGTTATGAACACAAGTCAAAATTCTTGATGGCTTCTAATTTTTTGTTCAGAATACTATTGGAAAATCTCTTTTGCCATTGGAAAGCTACATTATCTCAGAGTAACATCACTTATATTTTACTGCCATATTCTAACGGAAGCGAGAACCCTACGGGGAAACCGTGACATTAACTAGGAATAAATATTTGGGACATTTTTCACCTTGCCTTTTTTTGGCTTGTGCTTCAGTATCAAAAATATAGATAAGTAAATATACCGTTCACTTATCTCTAAATACATTCATATAGATAAGTTACAATTAGTCATAAAACAAATCTACGTTGTCATTACACAAAGAAGCCACTGACTACGGTTTCGTAGGCCAGTCAAATTCTTTAGTCACTATTCTTTACATAATCATTATATATGATACACATCCTTATTTATTTACTAAGAAAGTTCAATTTTCATACTGGTTATATTTGCAGGTATGATGAAGGCTTTGCATACAACGCTGCGGACCGATCAAACTTAGTTTACGGCGGTTTAAACCCTGAAGTAAATAATACTATCAATATCCACGGTTATCTCGACCCTTGGCGTGCTATCGGCGTATACAAAGAAGATATACAAGAGTCGTCGCCCACTTACACTGTGCCAAGGTATGATATCACAAGTAAATACTTGCATAATAATAAATCGTCGCTATCCATTTTCGAGAGTAAGTAAGAAGTACACTGTCAATGTCACTTTTCCGTGTCACAGATCTGAAAAAGGTCGCAGGGAGCGTCTGGATGCGCAAGGTGCAAGACCGTGTATTGTGCATGACTGTATCACAGATCTGTAAAAAATGTAAAGAGCTCTTTGCGGTACCAAAACCGTATGGAGAGAAATTGACTGCCTCTGTGGCGCAGTCGGTAGTGATACCGCTTGCGGCGCTGTAGGTCGTGGGTTCGATTCCCACCGGAGACAAATATTTGTGTGACCCATAAATATCTGTTATACTTTCGATTGTTGGCACTTGATGGAACTTGTTATAATACATTATGAAAATTCACTTGTACTATTCCACTTTTATTTTAATTTAAAAATACCTGACCGGTTTCGCTTTTATAGCATTATCAAAGGTTCTTACACTAATTTTGACATAACGTAATGACGTTTTACAAACATTTGTGCATGTGGGTAAACAAAAATAAACATAAAAATTAAGCAGGGTTGTGGCTGTGAAGAATTTTCCCCCAAAATGGGGAAATGGGGAAATTTGAATGTTCAAAGGCAGAAGTTACTCCATTTTTTAAGCTTCCGTCTTCCGATGGAGTAACTTCTCCCGTTTTCCCAAAATTTCCCTTCACTACTCTGCTCCTATTGATTTAGCGTGATGAAAAGTATGCTATAACCTACCCAGGAGTATGAAGAATAATTGTATCAATTTTCGTTAAAATCCGTCGAGTAGTTTTTGTTTCTATAAGGAACATACAGACAGACAGACAGACAAAAATTTTACTGATTGCATTTTTGGCATCAGTATCGATCACTTATCACCCCCTGATAGTTATTTTGAAAATATATTTCATGTACAGAATTGACCTCTCTACAGATTTATTATAAGTAAATAAATAAATAAATATTCACGGACATCTCACACAACGCTATCTGATCCCAAAGTAAGCTAGGAATATCCTGCTTGTGTTATGGGTATCAGACCGCGGATATTAATACTTATATACTTTTAAATACATACATATTATACATAGAAACACCCAGACTCTTGAGACAAACATTTATGGGTCACACAAATATTTGTCTCCGGTGGGAATCGAACCCACGACCTCCAGCGCCGCAGGCGGTATCACTACCGATTGCGCCACAGAGGCAGTCATAAGTATAGATTAGGTATTATTTATTAAATACTTTATTGTAAACCAAGAAAATATACAGAGTAAAAATATGTTACAAATATTGCAGTACAATTGGCGGCCTTATTGCTTAAAGTAATTTCTGTCAGGCAACCTTTGGATGTAAAAAAAATTTGTTAGTTGATGACTAGTAGTTGTTGGCGTTCAAATTTGAAAACAAAAAGGAAAATTTGCAAATACATTTATAAATAAAATGTCAACACAAAATAAATACTTATAATAACTACATCTAAGTACATATACATACAGACCTATAATAAAATGATAGAAAAGTCAAAACTGTACATTGAAAATATTAAAAAAAAAACTCCCTGGGTGTTTTACGTATTTAAGATGCCGAAGTCGGAAATATAGTTAGAATTTTTTTTATCTGTTTGTCTGTTTGCTTTGCTTTCTCTGAAAGAATCTCGAAAAGTACTCAATAGATCTGAATTAAATTTTGCACAAATATTAACTAGGGGTAGGGTCTTCAAATAGACTATATATTACCATGCTCGCAGCATATCCTAGGGGCTAAGCAGAGAGCAATCAAATTGGCATTATAATATAAATTTCGCGCGTACGAAGTCGCGGGCAACAGCTAGTACGTAATATTACATAAATAATACCCATTTTTTTTAACGTGAGGGAAAATCCTCATTGATGTTATGTTGGACTGGAGGCCGATAGTCCTCGACGGCGCCCAGGCCGCCGACTGCGGAACTCGGGTGGGTGAGTTCTCTCCCGTTCCCGCCCCGCCGTTTCTTTCACAAGCATGACCTGCTCGCAGAAAGAGGCGGCGCAGTCCCACTTACTCCCGCTGGAAAGCATGGCTCGCACCATGGTCTCGAGCGAGAGGGTGTCCACGTCCAGACCCACCACGAGGATAAACCCACCACGAGAAAAATAACACCCATAAGTACATAATATACATTAATAATACATACCAACATACACATAAATAAAGTACTTAGCAAAGGAATGCTTAAAACACTCATGTCACTGTTGTTGATGATGATGATGTTGTGTTTACACAACAGACGATATTCAGCTAGTTTCATTTTCGTCTTTTCCAGGGCGTCCCATTGCTTCGACGTCAGCTCGTGGAGACCGACGGATACCATCCTTATGACAGCAATACAGCAAAGAGCGCGAAGAATAGTTATATCTTGGCTGAACACAGATGAACCTAGTGTCTAACTGTAATAATTAATTGATATAGTGATATTAAAAAGTAATAACAGAATGTATTTATAATTGGAGAATTTTTATCTAAACACGTCATTGTCAATCTATACTTATAATAAATCTGTAGAAGTGAAAATTTTGTACATTCACAATATAAAAAAAATAAATAGTAGGGGGTGTTACTAGACCGACACCGAACCCAAAAATGTGATTAAAAATTTTTTTGTCTGTCGGTCTGTCTGTCTGTCTGTCTGTCTGCCTGTCTGTCTGTTTGTTCAGGCATCACGCAAAAACTACCGGTTCGATTACGATGAAACTTAGTATGATTATTCTTTAATAGCCTGGGCACCACACTTGGTACTTTTTATCCCGGAAAGTATATAGAATTCAAAGCAAACTTAATTTTACGTTTCGATCCCTAGACCCAAAGTTATTATCAATTATTGCCTAAACGGTTAATGGTAAGATGATGAATTTAAGTATGAGCGTTGTTTGTTACAATTTGAATAAAGTAATTTTATCATTTTTGCAAATTCCACCTCCAAAGGTATAAAAAAGGAGGGTAAAGTTTGTATGGGACAACGTGATTCCTTGGTCCGATCTACTTAAAATTTGGCATATAGCATTATTAACATAATTGATGGAAGAAGTGTTTCGTATTTTATTGAAATTTATACTATAACGAGCTAAAAAGGGAATGTAAATTATTTTGGGACTGATTTTCTCCGGAGTTGATATCAATACTCCTTAAATACTCTTATTTTATACTTAAATTACTTTTTATTTTGACACATAATTTGTGAAAGCGTTGTCATTTATGTTAAATGGTGTATTCTCTTTGGGTTTTACTTCAGACTTCAAAGATATAATTTTACTACAAAGCCATAAAGATAAATAAAAAGCGCTATTTTGGTATAATATTAACTAAATATGCTACACGGAAGTATTATTGCTAATTTATTCAAATTTTGTGTGAGAAAAATACATTTGTGAAAAGAAGAAAATTCTAAGATGGCTAGCTAGAAAAAATGAAAGACCACGCTTCAGGTAGTATCCACTGGTCAATAAAATAACACCGCATGTTACCATCTGCGCTCAGTCCTTACGACACAGATTTTCAGCAGACTGATCATTGAAGGCATGAACTTTATTCTACATATAGTGCTGACTACAGTCTGTCAGTAAACAGACTCACTAAGTCTTTGTAAAATACGGGAATGGCCTCTACGAAAACTACATTTGACAGGACTGAAAAGAGCCATTACCATGAACATGAACGCTCAACTGATGAAATTTACATTGTTATTACATTACCAGGGCTTGGTTGGACCATTTGTATTAGATTAGGAGGACAAAGTCAAAGTAGTTCGGTTTGTTTTAACGTCGTAGGCTGGGATTGCCTGAAGAAGGAACTAAGTTACGATGTCAATTGCTTAGAAGAGAAGTTGTGTCAAGTAGTAGTTTAGCCATTGAATTAAGAAATGTATTTAATAAATAAATTTACTTGGCTCATATATTATGCATTATGAATTTGTTAATCAGAAATCTATGTAACTAGATATTATTATAAATGCGAATGTGTGTGAGTGTGGATGTTTGTTACTCTTTTACGCTGTAACGGCTAAACGGATCTGGCTGAAATTTGGTGCCTACAGAGATTTTGTTATAGCCTAGGAACAAAATTTCACGCAGGCGAAGCTGCGGGCATCAGCTAGTTTTAAATAAATAGGTGCTGGAGAATAAGAGACTTTTAGAGTAGGTAAAAACACGAGGACTCATGGTAGTTAGTTTTTAACCGACTTCAAAAAAAGGAGGAGGTTCTCAATTCGTCTGTATGTATTTTTTTTTATGTATGTCAAGCGATATTTCCGTCAATTATAGACGGATTTCAAAATTTATTTTTTTGTTGAATAGGGTTTACTTCTGAGGTGGTCCCATTTTCACCAGGTCAGGATCTAATGATGGGATCCAGGAGAAAACGAGGGCAACCACCGAAAATTGTAGGGACAACTATTAGTGCACTCGTTAACTTTTTAATTAAGTGCTTTAATGTTCTACACTTTAATGAAGGTCTGGAGTCGACCTGATGATAGAGTCGAAAGACAGTCGAGGGCATTCCTTAACAATTTACAGCAGTTACCTTGTGTTTGGGCTTGATTGATTTGTATTGATGAGAACTTTGCACCTAGATTGATAGATCCGCCTTCAAAAAAAAAAGGAAGCTCTCAATGTTTTATGTATGTTCACCGATATTTCCATCAATTATAAACGGATTTAAATTGTTTTCTTTCTTGAAAAGGGGTTTACTTCTGAGGTGGTCCTATTTTAATCAGATCAGGATCTGATGATGGGATCCAGGAGAAAACGAGGGCAACCACCGAAAATTGTAGGGACAACTAGTGCACTCGTTAACTTTTTAATTAAGTGCTTCAATGTTCTACACTTTAATGAAGGTCTGGAGTAGATCTGATTATGGAACCGAAAGACAGTCGAGGGAAATCCTTAACGATTTACAGCAGCTACCTTGTGTTTGGGCTTGATTGATTTGTATTGATGAAAACTTTTACCTAGATAGATATTTTTTTCGGTTCACCCGTCACTTAAAATAATGAAAAAAAATTTTTCAATAAAAAATAAAACCGACTTCCAACAAATCCTGAAAAATAAAATTTACTTAGCACAAAGTAAAATGTATTTTGATTTATCAAATTTTATTCAATATAGTATTGAAGTTGGTGCCATGAATAATACCTACATAAACCTATGGGTTTACTTGGCGCCGACTTCAATATGATATTGAATAAAATCAGATAAATTAAAATACATTTTACTTTGTGCTAAGTAAATTTTATTTTTCAGGATTTGTTGGAAGTCGGTTTTATTTTTTATTGAAAAAATTTTTTTAAGCTCTAATATTATAAACCAGAACTACTGAAGCGATTTGAAAAATTCTTACACTGTTGTGAAGCTACACTATACCCAGTTGACAAAGGCTTTATCTCATTCCTGTATCACGGGAACGGGAATCACGCGGGTGAAATCGCGTGACGTCCGCTGGTAAGTAGTAAGAAAAGGAATTAATGTCCTTTGACCTATGATAGCTTGGCACCCCAGCCTCGTAGGTATATGTTGTTCGGGATCTAAAATAAAATGATCAAATGGTTTCGAACCAAAAATCTGTGAAGTTCGGTTGGTTGTCCCACAGAACAAACGCGATTTTCACAGTTTTTGTTAAACATTTTATTTTATTCGCATTTTTTTTAACGAGAGGGAAAATCCATTGTGGATGCTATGCCGGACTCCTACCGATTAAAACCCTCGCGTAACGCCCAACAGTCTATAGTTGGGAGCCCCGGGTAAGCCCTTGGAAGGATGTCCCAGGACTTTATTTTATTCGCATAGTGGCAACACAAATAAAAAGTCTGTAAAAATTTCAACTCTCTAGCAACCAATGTTTCCAACCTGTATGCAGACTGACAGCGGAGTCTTGGTAATGAGGTCCTGTTTTACATTTTTGTAGGGCGTTTTAAATACGTAATATTACGAGAACTTAATTACGAGTTACATAGCGGAACGCGTGAAATGGGTCTCCATCCGAAGGGAGGATTCTTAGACTACGCAAGGCATCCTCGCTAGACACGCTAAGTTTGGTAGCTAAGGTATTCGCTACTAACTACGACTATAGGTAGTTTGATTGTTGTACATCCACATCACATATTCTTCTCGGGCGATCGATGGTGAGTATGAGTAACTTAGTTTATTGTGCCCGTCTAGATCGTACAATGCAGGAGACGACGCGACGGCGCGGAACAGCTGCGAACTCCGTTCATGAGCCTTAGTAGTTTCAATCAGTCGGAGCTTAATGCCACTGATGCTAGTACTATAACAACAGTTATACTACAGTGAACTACTACAAAATTCTAATTCTATGACAACTATCTAATAGTGCTCGTACAAGAAGATGTAAATTCTGAAGAATGGCAAATGTATACCTGATGTCAAAACTTTACACAAAAATAAATATTAGTGAACATTTTTACACAACGTCATCTAGTCCAAATTAAGTAAGCTTGTGCTATGAAAAAATGTATGAAGATAATTAATAGACCGACCCGGGAGTTAAACTCAGTGACACTACCGAATGCGCCACGTATCTACGACTATTATAATGCTAGACTCTGCCTACTCCTACATACATCACCACTAAATAGGCAAGTCAAATAAAACACTGTAAATCATCATCAATATCAATATCATCAATCAATCATCAATCAATATCAATCAACATCAATATCATCGATCAATCATCAATCAATATTAATATCATCAATCAATATCAATATCAATACAAATAATAAAATCGTTACTATCTGTTTGTCTGTACGTATGTGCACGCTAATCTCAGCAACCGCTCAACCCATAGCAATGCGGTTTTCTTTATTGCATTGCGGTTTACTCCACTTAACATTTAGTGTTTGTTTCATGGCAACCGGTTCATAAATAAAAAAGTTATATCAATCTAACGAATCACATATAAAATGTAGCGTACGAAGTCGCAGGCAACAGCTAGTATACAGGTGAATTTTTGAAAAGGGCTTGGATGGCCAAATCCGAAACTATAAGGAATAGCGAAAAATGCTGAAAGGAGTCACGAGCCCGATTTTGATGAAACTTAAAACCTCATCATTAGATTTTTAAAAAACCCATAATCCTAGCTGGGAATCGAACTCGTTGATTTTGAAAAAAAAACACACCGTTTATTATTACACCATACGATAGAGTCGCTGTTAAGGATCAAATTCTGCGAAGTAATGATATACGGCAAATTTAAGGAAAATCTGGAATTTTAATAGAAGTCATATTTCATGTACCTAAATTTTGTATCATAATTTGTTTCGTTCGATATTTCCAAAAAAAATCGTAACTATTCCGTGTTTTAAATTATGCTCAGAATGTTTTTTTGGAGAATATTCTAAACGGAATCAATAATATTTAAATATTGAATGCAGTACGATCCTTGAGATCTCGAATCCAGCTATTTATTGAAAAGATTTAGAACAATTAGTCAGATACCGTACCGAAAAATAAAATGTATTTTGTTAAAGATGTGCTCTTTCTTTTAGTTTGCCGTATGTCATTACTTTTCAGAATATGATCCTTAATAGCAACACTATAGTATGGTGTAATAATAAAGGGTGTGTTTTTTTTTATCAAAATCAATGGATTCGATTCTCGGCTAGGATTATTGGTTTTTCAAAAATCTAATGATGAGGTTTTAATTTTCATCAAAATCGGGCTCGTGACTCCTTTCAGCATTTTTCGCTATTCCTTATAGTTTCGGATTTGGCCATCCAATCCCTTTTGAAAAATTCAACCTGCATATGTAATAAATTTTACCAATTTAAATGCATGTCCTGTAAACGTAGTTTAGTTGGATCATGCAAAATGTTTGTAAATGAAACTGTAAATTTCCCTAAGTTGACAGTTATTGCAAACAACCTGAACACGAAACCGAAACTAATTGTAACGATTCAAGTTTTGACATCGGATTTGGGTTCCTATGTTTATTTAAACTCTCGGTGTTGTGTTTACGTAGTCAGATCAACTTTAGGGTTCCGGATTCCGGTCCCAAAGGATAAACACGGGACTTCATTACTGAGACTAATTGGTCAGTCTGTCAGTCACCAGGTTGTATCTCATGAACCGTGTTAGCTAGAAAGTTAAACTTTTCACAGATGATGTACTTATTTCTGTTTCCGCTACTGAATACGCTATACCAACCATGTGATCACTTTGTGACATTTATTCGAGCGTTTCCGTGCTTTGGAAGGCACGTTAAGCCGTTGGTCCCGGTTGCCAGTAAAATGGCAGTCGTTAAGCTAAGTTGAAGGCTTTATTTCAACAGCAGGCAGTCACAACCTGCGCCTGTTCATTTAAGCACGGCAATACGGCTCACCACCTATTACGTGGGACAAATTATACAAAGGTGAAATGTGGGCATATAATATGCCTCTGCCTACCCCTTCGGGGATAAAGGCGTGACCATATGTATGTAATAAATACTGAGGTCACAAAAAATATTAGGGGGCTGCCATATAACAAACATGGTGTGTTTGACGTTTCTTGGTACCTACGTAAACTTCCGTGTTGGAGTCCGACTCGCACTTGGCCGGTATTTTTAATTTTAAACTTGACTAACTGTTGTAACACTCTGCAATACTCACCAACACATTATCCATACGTTCTAATATAATACTCTCTTTTTGTCTCGTGATAACGAGGATTTCATACATTAAGCACATTAACACAAAGATATTAAACTCGATATCTTTCTGTCGTTTTATCCCGTGTTTACATCCAGTCACAATACTACACATACACATAGGTTAGACGTCGTGAATCTGACATTGTCATTTTGACAGTAACAATGACTGATCCTGGTCAACGAAATAGTTTAGGAATAAAAAAAAGAACATAAAAAAAATAGTTTTATTTAGTGTACAATAAATCTAGATTAGAATAAATAATAGGTATATTAAATTAGTAAACAGATTTGGAACTAATGATAATTTATATATAGTTTACGAGCGGATCAATTTCGGAGTGGTCACACCAGAATTCACGTTCCGCGTAACGTAGAACATTATGTCAAATAGTGGATAAAATATTCGCTTAAGAGGATAGGATGGTTAATGTACAGGATAGTTTTAGCTTCAGTTAATGACATGGCGTTAATGCGATAAAGCCCTAATCGTGTATGGCGTATGAGAAGTGGAGGAATAAAAGTCACGAACGGAACGTGAGGGATGAGTGAAATGAAACGGACCGTAGATGTAACTGACCAAGCGGGTTTGGCTTGGTGGGAAGGGGAAGAGACGAAAAGCAAAGATGGAGGCAGTCGGCATTTTTTTCTCTCGAGCGAGAAGACCCGTAAGGTGTCTCTTCAAGAGCAATTCGTACCATCACAGGACCCGCAAAAAGGTATTTATAAGCTAGATAGACCTTGTAATAATCGCGGTCTGTGAAGTGCGTGCTGATTGCTAATGACGCGTAACTTTTGTTGTAGCGGGTCTTTGGAGTACCTACCTATTATTGCTGGGAATACCTGCCCGTCCCTTGGCGGACTCCCAACACGGAGGAATTCTTCCCCGTGAACCCATCAGCGTGGGACGCGTGATCCACAGACGGGACTGCGCGCCGCTGACGAGCCCGGCTTTGTAGCGGTAACCGGTTCTCGCACCGGCATTTTTTATTCTCTTTTTTACGCCACGTGCATTTCTTTTTCACTACTTGGCACCAAGGAGGGCCACCAGGATTCTTCTTATACATCCATACGCGAGGTTGATTACTGCATCTCGTTGGTTAGCGGTGCCTACGCGATAGTCCACCGACAGTTTAACAACGTAGTTCACCTTCAGGAGGCTGCATAACGATCCGAGAATGTAACTAGATTTATTTAGCCTTTAAATCATAGATTATAATAATGTTAACCAGAATGGATCCATCTCTAGGTCGCTAGATTAAAGTATATTTTGTTAGCCACGTCACAAGGTGATGTTTAGTTAATTGTGTCAAATGAAATAATTTCATCGCATCGGCGCAAGAGCCGGCCAGGTCAATAGATTTGATATAAGTTTATAGCAAGTAAGTAAAGTGTGTGTAGATATAAGTATTCTAACTGGAGTAATACTGGTGCATCCTGCCATATATATAGGCTAAGTAGTGCGTTTGATATACCACAAGGCCTGTGGTTTTTGTATTGTAGACCATTAAACGTGGTGATAATAATATACACTGGTTTTTCTTTCACGAACTCACTGCAACAGGGGTTTACTAGCCAGACAACACGGCCCTTAACCTAAAAGGTCCACTGTATCTCCGGCTGCTGTTATCCAGGTAATCTTCTTTTACAAATCAAACTATTGTAACACGGGATTTGGGAAGTCCACACCGACACCCTTGACGCCCGTTACGTTACATGGCGCCCGAACATTATTTTATTGTGATTACCTATTAAAGTGCTGCATGTACAGCGCCTGAATTCAATTGAAATTAGTTGGTAACCATTGTTGCAATTGAGCTTCGGGGGGGAATTTCCTTTGTGTTTATCTTTTGAGGGATACAATTTTTATTGTTGTATCTAGGCTTGAAAGCAGTAGCTTTACTTTAAGAAAATTAATAGTTCATACTTCACCGTTCCCTCAGGAATATGTCAAAATTTTAAATATTGACATATTGATGGTTTATAGATATTGAATCTGGTCACTCACCCTATTAAGAATTCATATCCGTGAAGACCAGACCACAAAATGTGTAAATTTTGACTTTTTTATGCAAATTTAAGTTTTTTTTTCTTTAACAAAAGTTTCATCCAGAACTAACAACATTTTTTAAATATTGACATCTGGATGGTTTAAGTGTTTAATATAATTGCTTACACTGCTTAGAGTTAATAACAGTAAGAAACCAAACCAAAATATGTGCAAATTTTGTTTTTGTGAACAAATTTGTGTTTTATGAGTTGTCGTTCTCATCCCGGCAAAAATCAACTTTTTAAGTATCAACATATTGGTGATTTTTAAACTTCTATCTGATTCGATGCACCATTCTGCATTGATAAACACTAGGACCAGATAAAGTCTTGTGTCAATTTACGGTTTTGTGAGCAAATTTGAGTTTTTTTGTCTTATCGTTCTCCCGACAAAAATCAACTTTTTAAATATCAACATATTGGTTGTTTTTATAGTTTTATCTGATCTTGTACACCCTTTAGAGCTTAAATACACAAGGATCAGGACTAAATAGTTGCAGGTTTTGTTTTTATTAACAAAATTGAATTTTTTCATAGTAATTTTTACGAACATACTTTTGAAACATAACTTTGTTGTTATTGTGTCTGTGGCATTGCTACAGTGATTATACCATTACTACTACTACTACTAGAGCATTTTAGGCTAAATACAAACTAGATATTAAGAACTTATTTATAAAAAATGTCAAAAACTCCAGATACTGATGCAAGTGAATTTGCTTCACCGGTGCATAGTCGGAACGTTATGCAGGTAACTTCTAGCCCGTATACACGACCTTTAGAGGTACACATACCTATGGATACCGTAAATACACGTCCCCGAGTCAACGTGAACCGGACTTCATCTTTGGCTCCCGAAACGTTTACGACATCCATAGTCTCTAATACGACCACCCATTATGCTGCCTCTCACAGCAACACACAAGAGACATACGTGGCACAAGAACCGATAGCACACGCACATAAGACATTCCCCATTAAAACTAGCGAAATTTTTGACAACATGAACCAAGGTAATGGTATAACACAAGTAGTTGCACCGCCCCCCAGTGCGCATGTGTACTACAAATCATTGAATTTAGCTTCCCTTAAACTCAAGTATAACGGAGAGTCAGATATTGACGACTTCCTCCTTAGGGTTAATGAAACACGTATCGCACGACAGATTGACGATACAACATTAGTAAGAGGTTTTTCAGAACTGTTATCTGACACCGCACTCAAGTTTCATAGAACAATCCAACATAAAATTAACTCTTGGTTTGATATTTGCGTTGAATTTCGAAAATTCTTTCAATCAAAGGATTACAACTACAACATAGAGAGACAAATTCGTGAAAAAAAGCAGAAGCTAGGTCAGTCTGTATCATTCTTTATTTTAGATATCCAGGATTTAAACAATAGACTAACATATCCTATTACAAGCGACAACCTACTTGAAATTATAAAACACAATTTGCTACCTACATACGCCCAACTATTAGCCATCAATGATATTACTACCTTTGACCAATTGGTCAACGTGTCCAAGAATTATGAGGCTTATTCTGGTGTTTTATGTCAATCTAAACCGGTTGGCAAGCGCGAACTCAATGCAGTCAGCGTCGGCAAATTACCTGACAGGCGCGGCTCACCTATTACTTGCCTTAAATGTAAAAAAGTCGGCCATAGTTATAAGGTGTGTAGGTCAATACCAGGCATAATATGTTTCAAGTGCGGTGCTAAGAGGGTGACGATTAGGAACTGCACCCAATGTAACACAGGCTTGCGCTCGCAGTCTACTACACAGACACTTAATAAAAAAAACTGATGGGGCCCCCGAGCAAGTCGTTACACACACAAACAGTCTCTTCGCCTGAAATATCGTCATTCGTAGGGGATAATCGGTTGTTTGTTAAATTCACAATAAAGGACCGTAATTTCGAAGCATTGCTCGATCCTGGGGCACATTTATCAGTTTTAGGTGCGAATAAGCATCGATATTTTCAAAGACTTGGATGGACATTACATGCTAGGGATGCTTCAGTCGTGCCAGCAGTATTTTTAGCGGATTTATCACAAATTAAAGTCATTGGCATAATGTCTTTGCCAATAACTTGTAATGGGATAACTGCCCACTTTAATTTTTTAGTTTGCCCTGACATACATCACGAAATCTTGTGCGGTATGGATTTCGCTGATGCATTTGGTCTAGTGGACATTTTTAAGTTTGGAGATGTCGTGAGGAGAGGCAACTCCACAAGTTATAGTGCTTGCAGTGCGTTGTGTGAGGTGAAAGCTTTAATACCCAGAGATGATCTAACATCTCAACAAGCCAAACATCTACAAAAAGTAATGAATGACTTTGAGTCAATTTCATCAGAAAAAAAAGGTTTAGGGAAAACGCATATCGTTACACATAAAATTATTACACAGGGAGAGCCTATTAAACAAAGATATTACCCTTTATCGCCTGCTAAGTTGACAGCATTGAATAGGGAGGTGGACGAGATGTTGAGGCTCGATGTCATCGAACCGTCGAGGTCACCATGGTCCAACCCGGTTGTCATGATCCCAAAGAAAGATGGATCATGGAGATTCTGCCTCGACGCGCGTAAGCTCAATGATGTCACGGTTAAAGACTCGTACCCACTTCCTTATATAAATTCGATTTTGGACAATCTGCGAGGAGCACATTATCTTAGTTCAATTGATTTATCATCGAGTTTTTGGCAGGTCAGTTTGTCAAGTCAGGATGGAATAGACGGCAAAGGTACTTCTTGTGAGAAAACAGCTTTCGTAGTCCCTAATAGAGGTCTTTTTCATTTTAAAAGAATGCCATTCGGATTATCCAATGCGGGAGCTGAAATGCAAAGGCTAGTTGATTCGCTATTTCTGCACAAATTTGACGGAAAAGTTTTTTGTTATCTGGACGATCTTCTGATTGCCACAGAGTCATTTTCTGAACATATGGAGATACTTGCTGCTGTAAAGAGGTCGCTTAGTGATGCTGGTCTCACTATCAACTTAAAAAAGTGCGAATTTTGCAAAGGAGAGCTTAGATACTTGGGATACATCATCAATACACAAGGTTTGCGCACTGACCCAGAGAAGCTGAGCAGCATTCAGAATTTCCCACAGCCTAAAACTGCCAAGCAGCTACGAGGATTTATAGGTCTATGTTCATACTATCGTAGGTTTGTTAAGGATTTTTCCACCATCATAGCACCTATGACAGCGTTGGTAGGTAAGAAGAAAGGCAGTGACGGCATCCATTGGTCCGAAGCAGCTGAGGATTCTTTCAATACCCTTAAAAATGCTTTAATAACAGCTCCAGTTTTGGCGTCGCCAGAATTTTCGAAACCTTTCGTGCTTCATTGCGACGCATCATCCGTAGGCATTGGTAGTGTTTTGACGCAGGACATAGATGGAATCGAGCGTCCTGTGGCTTTCTTTTCACGTTTACTGGCAAAACCTGAGAGAAATTACAGTACAACAGAGCGTGAACTGCTCGCGGTAGTGGATTCCATAAATCATTTTCGTGCTTACATAGAAGGTACTAAGTTCACGGTCATCACTGACCATATGAGTTTAAAGTGGCTTAAGTCTTTAAATAACCCCTCAGGCAGGTTGGCCAGATGGGCAATGCAGATATCCACTTTTAATTTTGACATTTGCCATAAGGCAGGTAAGCTTAATGTCGTACCAGATGCACTATCCCGAATTTCGGTCGATGCTATTACTTTCAATCAAGAACTTTCTTCAACTTCTGATGAGTGGTATAAGAAGATGTATAACGGCTGTAAAACTATGCCTACTCGTTTCAAAAATTTTCAGATCCTAGGCAACAATTTGTTTAGATTTTGCAAAGGTGGCTCTTGTACTTCAAAAAACAATTGGAGGTTAGTAATTCCTAAAGAGCTGGTCGATGAATGCATCAAGGAAAACCATGACTCCTTCTGTAGTGTACACCCAGGAGTTCAAAAAACGTATTTGAAAATTAGGGAACATTATTATTGGCCAAATATGTTTGAAAATGTTAAGGAATTTGTCACACGGTGTGACAAGTGTAAAGCATATAAACACTCAAATTCACCACCTCACGGACTCATGACAAATCAAAAGGAGGTGGACGTTCCGATGCACACGTTGTCAATAGATATTATAGGCCCATTACCTAAAGCATATTCGGGTCATATATACATTCTGTCAGTTGTAGACGTTTTCTCAAAATTTGTATGGCTTCACCCCCTCCGTACTGCAACCACTCAAACGGTCACTTCATTTTTGGAAAAGGAATTGATCTTGAAATGGGGAACCCCCGCGATTCTTATTTGTGACAACGCTACCATATTTAAAAGCAAATCGTTTAAATCATTTTGCGATGGATATTCTATCCCTCGAATTTTCTATACGGCGCATTATGCACCGCAAGCGAATACAGTCGAACGGTATAACAAAACCGCTGAAGTCTGTTTATCCATACTAGTTGAACAAGATCAACGTAATTGGTCCAAATACCTTCAGCAAATTCAGCTATCACTGAATAGCACGGTGAACCTAGCAACGGGATACACACCGTACTTCTTAGCCACCGGTCGTGAAATAGTCACTGACGGTCAATTCCATTCAATTCTTAGGGATTTACCAACATCAGCTGATGATCTGACCATAGGCGATAGAAGCGCAGCGGCATCATCGTTGTTGGAATTGGGAAAAATTTTTGACAAGGTAGTAGATGCATTAACTCAGGCGTACCAGAAAAATTCACAACATTATAACCTAAGACGACGACACTTCACAGCGAAAATAGGCGATGTGGTCTGGCGAAGGAACTTCGTACAATCTAACGCAGCGAAGTATTTCTCCGCCAAGCTGGCGCCGAAATTTGTGAAGTGCACGGTTGAAAGGAGGTTGTCAGATGTAGTGTATGAGCTACGCGAGTTATCGTCAGGATCTGTTGGTAAATTTCATGTAAAGGACATCTTGCGTGTAGATTAAATTATTTACACACCCTGTCCGATATTGTTGCTTGTCTAGTGGTATTTACTCCGAACCCAAGATTTTTTTTGATCGTAGGGCTAGGCAAGCATTTATCGAAACTAATGTATGCAATTAATAATTGTTTTGCCGTTTGTGTTTTTACATTGTGTTCTTATTCTTACAGTTAATGTTTATATGATATGATACTTAACAACGCATGAGCAAAAAAGTTGTTTTTCTTGACAGTCAAATGATTGACCGACAGTACGATTGGCCAAAGTATGAAAAACTCTTACAGAATATAAGACTGATGAATGACAGCATGTAAATAATTATGGAATGATAGGAGCAAATAAGAAAGGGAAGGATAAGTGCATGACTGAATGATAGGTGGAAAATAAGCTTTAAATATTATTATATGTATTATTATAATTATTATTAATATGGAAAGGATGACGAATGAATGTACATAGATAAATATGAAATACTGTGTGAGGTATGGAAGAGTGAAGTACGCGTTTTGAAAGGAATACCTATCCAGCTGTGATCATTCTAAAGGGCAGTCAGAAGAATAACTATTGCTAGCAGCGTTCTGAAGTTTTATTCTTTTGTTTCTCGGTATTTTTTTAATCCTTTTTGGAGTCGGTTAAGTAACCACTTTTTCCCGGTTGCCCCGGCTGTTTCTTTCGGTAAACCTGTCGGTTTACCTCTTTTCCCGAGAAAGGGGGTATTGTAACACTCTGCAATACTCACCAACACATTATCCATACGTTCTAATATAATACTCTCTTTTTGTCTCGTGATAACGAGGATTTCATACATTAAGCACATTAACACAAAGATATTAAACTCGATATCTTTCTGTCGTTTTATCCCGTGTTTACATCCAGTCACAATACTACACATACACATAGGTTAGACGTCGTGAATCTGACATTGTCATTTTGACAGTAACAATGACTGATCCTGGTCAACGAAATAGTTTAGGAATAAAAAAAAGAACATAAAAAAAATAGTTTTATTTAGTGTACAATAAATCTAGATTAGAATAAATAATAGGTATATTAAATTAGTAAACAGATTTGGAACTAATGATAATTTATATATAGTTTACGAGCGGATCAATTTCGGAGTGGTCACACCAGAATTCACGTTCCGCGTAACGTAGAACATTATGTCAAATAGTGGATAAAATATTCGCTTAAGAGGATAGGATGGTTAATGTACAGGATAGTTTTAGCTTCAGTTAATGACATGGCGTTAATGCGATAAAGCCCTAATCGTGTATGGCGTATGAGAAGTGGAGGAATAAAAGTCACGAACGGAACGTGAGGGATGAGTGAAATGAAACGGACCGTAGATGTAACTGACCAAGCGGGTTTGGCTTGGTGGGAAGGGGAAGAGACGAAAAGCAAAGATGGAGGCAGTCGGCATTTTTTTCTCTCGAGCGAGAAGACCCGTAAGGTGTCTCTTCAAGAGCAATTCGTACCATCACAGGACCCGCAAAAAGGTATTTATAAGCTAGATAGACCTTGTAATAATCGCGGTCTGTGAAGTGCGTGCTGATTGCTAATGACGCGTAACTTTTGTTGTAGCGGGTCTTTGGAGTACCTACCTATTATTGCTGGGAATACCTGCCCGTCCCTTGGCGGACTCCCAACACGGAGGAATTCTTCCCCGTGAACCCATCAGCGTGGGACGCGTGATCCACAGACGGGACTGCGCGCCGCTGACGAGCCCGGCTTTGTAGCGGTAACCGGTTCTCGCACCGGCATTTTTTATTCTCTTTTTTACGCCACGTGCATTTCTTTTTCACTACTTGGCACCAAGGAGGGCCACCAGGATTCTTCTTATACATCCATACGCGAGGTTGATTACTGCATCTCGTTGGTTAGCGGTGCCTACGCGATAGTCCACCGACAGTTTAACAACGTAGTTCACCTTCAGGAGGCTGCATAACGATCCGAGAATGTAACTAGATTTATTTAGCCTTTAAATCATAGATTATAATAATGTTAACCAGAATGGATCCATCTCTAGGTCGCTAGATTAAAGTATATTTTGTTAGCCACGTCACAAGGTGATGTTTAGTTAATTGTGTCAAATGAAATAATTTCATCGCATCGGCGCAAGAGCCGGCCAGGTCAATAGATTTGATATAAGTTTATAGCAAGTAAGTAAAGTGTGTGTAGATATAAGTATTCTAACTGGAGTAATACTGGTGCATCCTGCCATATATATAGGCTAAGTAGTGCGTTTGATATACCACAAGGCCTGTGGTTTTTGTATTGTAGACCATTAAACGTGGTGATAATAATATACACTGGTTTTTCTTTCACGAACTCACTGCAACAGGGGTTTACTAGCCAGACAACACGGCCCTTAACCTAAAAGGTCCACTGTATCTCCGGCTGCTGTTATCCAGGTAATCTTCTTTTACAAATCAAACTATTGTAACACGGGATTTGGGAAGTCCACACCGACACCCTTGACGCCCGTTACGTTACACTGTACTGTCAAATGGTTTGTACATTTAATTAGTCATTAAATAAAAATGGTGCAGTATTTAGTACAGCAGCAATTTTAAAGTCGGCTAATGGAAAATTTAAATAATAAAGCCGTCTCCAAGAAAGCTACACGTCCCATGTAGCCGCAAGGATGCAAAGTCAATTTGTATTCCATACGAAAACGAGAAGTGCACTCTACGAATAGAATATTAGAAAGCTGAAGTAACTGGTGCAATTGCAATAAATGTGTCCATTTAATGGCAGACGTAGCTATCGGTACTCTTAAAATAAATAAAATATTAAATTCTCTGCATAAATGTGCTTACAAGTAGTTTGATGGTCTTTATATTTCGGACACTTCAATATAACGCCATCTCGCTTAAGATAAGCTATGCAATATTCTGAGACTATGTAGAAGCGTGGCGGAACACCGCGGTAGTTTACTGTGTAGTCTGGCTCTATTTCAATACTGGGGTCCCACAAAAATACCCGCAGCAAGGCAGTGGAACAGCTATGTCCATTACAACTTCCTCCTCCTAAATCCTGACATCGCGCAAATTACTAATTATCTACGAAATTAGGTATATTAAGGGAATCCAACCACTAGATATTTAGTCCAGTCAATGACAGTCTAAATAAAAAAAATAAAGGTATTAAGGTGACAAATTAAAGTACTTTCAAACTTCATTTGATCACAGAAAATGTTCTCCTTTTTCTGAAATGTTACTATAAACGCGGGTTTTCATGAAAACCTTGTCCCGGTAATAACAAACACAACACGAAAGGAAATTCAATTTGGTGCAGGCGTTCTATAGCGATGGCGTAGCCAAAGGGAACTGGGTAATAAATATTGTGTAACATTTCTCTTTTATATAGCGCAGTCTAACCTAAACAAAACTAACAAAGGTACGCTAGTGCTATGAAAACTAGACAACCGATAAACATAGGTAGTTATACTTCTAAATACGTATGGGTACCATTAATATCCTTGTTGATCCTTGGCGTTGACATCTCCAGTGACGTTCAGTTCCGGAGTCATTTGGAGGACAAGGCTAAGCTGGCGTCCAAGAAGCTAGGTGTGCTCAACAGGGCGCGGCGGTACTTCACTGCGGCGCAAACACTGCTTCTCTATAAGTCGCAAGTGCGGCCGCATATGGAGTACTGCTGTCACCTCTGGGCGGGAGCACCTGAATATCAGCTTCGTCCATTTGACTCGATGCAAACACGAGCTGTAAGAATTGTCATCGATCCTGTACTTACAGCTGGTGTGGAACCTCTTCGTGACAGGAGAGACTTTGCCTCCTTATGCGTGTTCTACCGCCTGTACAATGGTATGTGCTCTGAGGAATTGTTTGATATGATGCCCACGGCTACGTTCTATCATCGCACCGCTCGCCACAGACAGGGAGTTCATCCTCACACTCTGCGTCCGGTGCGTTCCAGCACGGTTAGATCCGATAGGTGTTTTCTTCCGCGCACGCTTAGGTTGTGGAATGACCTCCCTGCCTCGGTTTTCCCAAACGCCTACAGTATGGTGTTCTTCAAAAGGGGTCTTAGAAGGTTTTTACAGGGTCGGCAGCGCGAGTGTGGCACCTCTGGTGTTGCAAACGTTCATAGGCTGACCACCGGTCCATCTGGTGGGCCGTATGCTTGTCTGCCACCTTAGTGGTATAAAAAAAAATATACACAGAAAACATCCGAACTCCTAAACAACTGATATTTGGTCCGACTCAGTATTCAAACCTGAGCACAACCTGATCAAGCACGGAAGTCGCTTACTGTACTTCATCTAGGCAGTCCACCACTCTGAGAATTCGTCATCAACCCCATTATATTCCTTACTTCATACTTATTCTTAAAACTATATATGCAGAATCGAGTCAAATTCATTCAGTGATTTTTGCTTACCATTACTGATACAAAAGTACCATATAAATTAGAAATCTTAGTTCCGTATATTATTAAACATAATATTGTTAAGCTTGTACAGATACTTCCTCTATATTTTTTTATACTTTGAATACAGGAAAATAATGCAAACTCCACGATTCAAACCCTTATTTGATTTAAAAGCTTTTGTTGAAAACGTAAGACTTTCCGCTACAACAAATTACTTTGCTAAGATTTCGAGCTTTTCCTTTAGATAACTTTATGATATAACAGAGCTGGGTCCTGTTATGTAGCATTATACGTGTATTATGAGCTACCAAGTATGAAAATCTGCTTTGTGTGTAATAAAAACCCGGCAAACTCCGTACTGTGTCAGAATTTTATTTCATTGAAAATAAGAAAATAAATTTTTCTTCGTAATTTTCAATTTCGTGAACTTTTCCCGTACGTTTCATTTGAGATGAATCCAATAAATACATGACAAGTATCACGTCACTGACAGTTGGGATCAATGCTTTACGTGTCTTGTAAAGTTCGGTAACTTTCAGAAATGGATCTATCATAGACGGTCACATTTCTCAGGCTTAACTGTGGCCTACAACGCGCAACGTCGTAAAACCCAGAATGCAATGATCGGCAAGAACGGCTACCAGCGCTTCTACAAATCATACTCCTCTTACATATGGTTGGCGATGACATACGACATACGATGAGACTTACCATTCTACTGCACTGCGTGTTGAAAGTTTTCAGTAGCAACGCTAATTATATACACGGTGTTTCTTTTAGGGTGTCAAGCCGCCACTAGCTGGTAGCAGGGTTCCATACCTATCGATTTAACCCCCATGTATGTTCTACGATTTTTTGTAGTTTTCGAGATATAATGTTCTGCATAATTCCCTATTTTTTTATTATCGATTAAAATTTTTACATCTTGTATCAAAGTTAGGAAGGAGATTATTTTGTCCATAATACTGCAATCAATAGGCATTGTAATAATAAAAAAAATTGCGTGTACTTAGTGTACACACGTAAGAAGTGAAACTTCTTCATAAACTTAATTTTCACCTCACCTTAAATTAAGTCAAAAAGTACAAAAGTACAAAAGTCCAAAAGTCCAAAAGTCCAAAAGTCCAAAAGTCCAAAAGTCCAAAAGTCCAAAAGTCCAAAAGTCCAAAAGTCCAAAAGTCCAAAAGTCAAAAAGTCCAAAAGTACAAAGTCCAAAGTCCAAAAGTCCAAAAGGCCAAAAGTCCAAAAGTCCCAAAGTCCCAAGGTCTCAAGGTCCCAAAATCCCAAAGTCCCAAAGTCCCAAAGTCCCAAAGTCCCAAAGTCCCAAAGTCCCAAAGTCCCAAAGTCCCAAAGTCCCAAAGTCCCAAAGTCCCAAAGTCCCAAAGTCCCAAAGTCCCAAAGGCCAAAAGTCCAAAAGTCCCAAAGTCCCAAAGTCCCAAAGTTCCAAAGTCCCAAAGACCCAAAGTACCAAGTCCAATCTAAAAGTCCAAAAGTCCCAAAGGCCAAAAGTCCAAAAGTCACAAAGTCACAAAGTCCCAAAGTCCCAAAGTCCCAAAGTCCCAAAGTCCCAAAGTCCCAAAGTCCCAAAGTCCCAAAGTCCCAAAGTCCCAAAGTCCCAAAGTCCCAAAGTCCCAAAGTCCCAAAGTCCCAAAGTCCCAAAGTCCCAAAGTCCCAAAGTCCCAAAGTCCCAAAGTCCCAAAGTCCCAAAGTCCCAAAGTCCCAAAGTCCCAAAGTCCCAAAGTCCCAAAGTCCCAAAGTCCCAAAGTCCCAAAGTCCCAAAGTCCCAAAGTCCCAAAGTCCCAAAGTCCCAAAGTCCCAAAGTCCCAAAGTCCCAAAGTCCCAAAGTCCCAAAGTCCCAAAGTCCCAAAGTCCTAAAGTCCCAAAGTCCCAAAGTCCCAAAGTCCCAAAGTCCCAAAGTCCCAAAGTCCCAAAGTCCCAAAGTCCCAAAGTCCCAAAGTCCCAAAGTCCCAAAGTCCCAAAGTCCCAAAGTCCCAAAGTCCCAAAGTCCCAAAGTCCCAAAGTCCCAAAGTCCCAAAGTCCTAAAGTCCCGAAGTCCCAGAGTTCAAAAGTCCAAAAGTCCCAAAGACGCAAAGTACCAAGGTCCCATCCAAAAGTCCCAAAGTCCCAAAGTCCCAAAGTCCCAAAGTCCCAAAGTCCCAAAGTCCCAAAGGTCCAAAGTCCCAAAGTCCCAAAGTCCCAAAGTCCCAAAGTCCAAAAGTCCCAAAGTCCCAAAGTCCCAAAGTCCCAAAGTCCCAAAGTCCCAAAGTCCCAAAGTCCCAAAGTCCCAAAGTCCCAAAGTCCCAAAGTTCCAAAGTCCCAAAGACCCAAAGTACCAAGATCCCATCCAAAAGTCCAAAAGTCCCAAAGTCCCAAAGGCCAAAAGTCCAAAAGTCCAAAAGTCCAAAAGTCCAAAAGTCCAAAAGTCCAAAAGTCCAAAAGTCCAAAAGTCCAAAAGTCCAAAAGTCCAAAAGTCCAAAAGTCCAAAAGTCCAAAAGTCCAAAAGTCCAAAAGTCCAAAAGTCCAAAAGTCCAAAATTCCTATAGTCCCAAAGCCCCAAAGATCCAAAGTACCAAGGTCCCATCCAAAAGTCCAAAAGTCCAAAAGTCCCAAAGTCCCAAAGTCCCAAAGTCCCAAAGTCCCAAAGTCCCAAAGTCCCAAAGTCCCAAAGTCCCAAAGTCCCAAAGTCCCAAAGACCCAAAGTACCAAGGTCCCATCCAAAAGTCCAAAAGTCCAAAAGCCCAAAAGTTCAAAAGTTCAAAAGTTCAAAAGTTCAAAAGTCCCAAAGTCTCAAAGTTCCAAAGTCCCAAAGACCCAAAGTACCAATGTCCCATCCAAAAGTCCAAAAGTCCAAAAGCCCAAAAGTCAAAAAGTCGAAAAACCCTTAAATGACATGCTATCCCTGGATAAAGTACTCTTAATTCGAATCCACCGTGGTGATGAACAGAACAAAGATGGCGCGTAACCAAAAATCGTGACGTGACGTGACGTGACGTGACGCAAATTTTTTTCCAACGCCGATAAAGAAGTTTCACTTCAAAAATATCTAAGAAAAGTCGAACCAAAAAGAAGTTGTAATTATTTAAAGCCACGTGGAAAAATAAGGAAAAAAAAAAGACGTGTGGCACTCGGGGACTGCCGCGGTAAAGCTATTACATAGCATTTTTTATCAACTATGCTAGTATAATTATTTCTATATAAGAATACTAGCTGATGCCCGCAGCTTCGCCCGCGTAAAATTTGTTCCCGCGGGAAGTTATTCCCGGGATAAAAGGTAGCCTATGTGTTATTCCAGACTATAATGTATCTCTGTACCAAATTTCAGCCCGATCCGTTCAGCGGTTTGAGCGTGAAAGAGTAACAAACATCCACACTCACAAACTTTCGCATTTATAATATTAGTAAGAAGTAAGATAAGTAAGATTTTAAGGCCTATGTTCACATGGTGCGAGCCATGCTCTCCAGCGGGAGTAAGTGGGACTGCGTCGCCTCTTTCTGCGAGCAGGTCATGCTCGGGGCGGGTACGGGAGAGAACTCTCCCACCCGAGTTCCGTAGTCGGCGGCTAGGGCGCCGCCGACGTGTCTTCGCCGAGGACTATCGGCCTCCATGACCGGGAGTCTGAGGACGGTGAGAGGGTCGCTCACCGTCCTTACAGAAGCAGGCCCATGACGGCAGCGTGACGTGAGCAACTCACGTACGCCCCCCCCCCCCTTAGAAGCGGGGTCACACCCGAAACCCCCCATAGACGCGGGATTGCACCCAAACCACCCCCTGGGCGAGGCCGCATCGGCGGCCGTAGGTCTGTTGGGAGTCACGGGACATCCTTCCTGAGGGCTTACCCGGGGCTCTCAACCATAGGCTGTTAGGCGTGGCGTGAGGTTTTTTAGTCGGTAAGAGTCCGGCATAACATCCTATGAGGATTTTCCCTCACGTTAAACAAAAAAAAAAAAAGAAAAGGCCTATGTTCAGCAAAGTAAAGTACCAAGTACCTACTTTACTGTCGACATTTGGGCTTTTGGACTTTTGGACTTTTGGACTTTTGTACTTTGGACTTTTGTACTTTTTTACTTTTGGACTTTTGGACTTTGGTTTTTTGGACTTTTGGACTTTGGACTTTTTACTTTGAACTTTTGGGACTTTTGGCCTTTTTGTACTTAAAAGTCGTACCAAAAGTCCCAATAGTCCCAAAAGTTCCAAAAGTCCCAAAAGTCCCAAAAGTCCCAAAAGTCTCAAAAGTCCCAAAAGTCCCAAAAGTCCCAAAAGTCCCAAAAGACCCAAAAGTCCCAAAAGTCCCAAAAGTCCCAAAAGACCCAAAAGTCTTTGCTTAAATTCTGCAACACTTTTCAGTACTGCGCTGCGCCATCGAGACGTATCGCAGGTACACGGCAAGGCTTGTTTTTTTTTTAATATACCTAAAAACTTTAAAATAATTATAAAATATCCTGGTGTTATTGGCTTTCTTCAGAGGTACCCATCCTCGATTCTTCAATCCTAACGTACAACAGTTACGGATAACCAGGATAGGATTGACGAATCGAACTCCTCATCGGAGGAAATTTGGATGTAGGAGAAGAAAAATATCTGTACCCTCCAGATTCTTATTTGCCTGCCTCGGTGGCATTCGGTAATATAACTGACTGTCGCGCTGGGGTCCTGGGTTCGATTCCCGGGCAGGCCAAAAAATCGTGGGATCTACCAATATTTGTTTCGAAGATTTGATGTTTTCTAAGTATAGTATGTACCTATAAATAAATAGATAAATTCTTTATTGCCATTAATTGTGTACATACATGAAATTGGAATTCCCTGATACCTGCGCTAGTACAAACTGTGTTGCAGATATCAGTGTTCTCCCCCAAAATATTGACACTTGGCAATATGTTTACACAGAACTATTAAAATATTAAAATTGTTTCCTACTAACTTATAAACTTATAATAATTTTACATAGAGAAAACGATAAGATATGAAACAAGACCAATACAAAATCTTAAAGCATGCTTAGGTTTTCGTGTGTGTGCGTGCGTGTGTGTGTGTGTATGTGTGTATGAGTGTCTGTGTGTGCGTGTGTCTGTGTGTATGTGTGTCTCTCTCTCTCTGTGTGTGTGTGTGTCTCTGTGTGAGTGTGTGTGTGTGAGTGAGTATGTGTGTGAGTGTGTGTGTGTGAGTGAGTGTGTGTGTGTGAGTGTGTGAGTGTGTGTGTGTGAGTGTGTGTGTGTTTATGTGAGTTGATTTTAAAGAACTTGTAGAAGGTCTTCCACAGATTCATATTCCATTGGTTTTAATCACTCAGTTACTGCCGTTTTAAATTCTCCGTATGTATGCATACTAAGAAATTATATGAGTATGTATAAAAAAGTTTTAATTAGATCGCAAAGAAAATGTCCAAAAGCCAAAGTACTTGAAGCAAAGTCGTTGATATACCTAATTAGAGATAATAGAAAAACCTCGCAGAACTTCAGAACAATACACACTCACACAGTACTGTTTTACGATTACCGATTATAATTATTTAAAGTTAAAGTTCATTTTTAAATAATTTATTATACTTACTATTAAACTAATTGTTGTCAAACTGATTATGATTAAACCTCTTTTCATAATCAATAAGCCAGTACAACCGTTAAACAACACTATGCCAAAGACAAACAAGACTGAGAAAAAATAATTTAATGACAAGCAAGAATGACAGGTTTAAATTTTTATCATCGAAGTATTTTTCATGAAATTATTCTATATTCAAAAGGTAAATTAGTGTCGAAATGGCCGCATAAATCTAACTATGGTTCCTTAAAACGAATATGATCAGGATTGATATTTAAATGTAAGTAATTATGGAGAGTCGAGATCCAATCTGTTTGTTTACTACATTGTTTGAAAGATACACGAACGTGGCCGAAGGTAGCCGAGAGTGTGATTCGTTTTCGTGACAGAATTTCTGGATTCGGTCTCCATGCAAGGCCCGCGATAGAAGCTATGCAATAGCTTAAAAATTATATCTCGAAAACTACAAAAAATCGTAGAACATACATGGGGGTTAAATCGATAGGTATGGAACCCTGCTACCAGCTAGTGGCGGCTTGACACCCTAAAAGAAACACCCAGTAGATGGAGAGTGGAATGTCTTCATGAATGGAGAAAAGCTTCTCGATGATTTGTCATGATGTCTTGACTTGATGAGCCAAGAGATCCAGATTCTTGTGCAGTCACAGAAATCCGTTTCTAGCTGTCAAGAGGTTCGAAAAGTTATTCTCCTTCATGTGATCCTTTGCGACTGAACAGGCGTAAAATAGCTACACAAGCATGGGGTTGTGCATGCCTCTAGCAAGGGGGATAATGTAAACTAAGTACTAAAAGTACGACACATTTCTTACTACACGCCAAGTCTTAACATTTTCTGAGAAACACATAATTCATTTATTGATACTGCGCGCTCTTGCATTTAGATCTCTTAATACGAAGTTAATATGTTGACAACATAATTGAAGATGGGTATCACGTACTTGTTTGTCCATTTTGTTAGGAACAAAGTGTAAAATATGTGGGAAAGTCAAATTTTACCAACCCGCCTAAATGAAAATAGGCTTTAGTAAAAAAAAGTCATCATGACCAAAATAATACCAAAGTTAACTCAGTAATTAGGTACAAATGGAAATAACACTAAGCTACCGAGCTCTTTTCTTTTTTCCATTTTACAGTTAACCAAGGCAATTTCCGTACCCACCTAATAACTGCGGTTGGGACTCGAGATACTCAAAATTCTTGCTTGTAGGCTACAAGCAAGAATTTTTATTTTTAAACTATCGCGGTTTTCTACACTCATACTTATAGAATTCGGGACTTCACGCGAAACACATTTACTTACATTTTCACACCGACGTTTCGAGCACGTTGCAGCGCCCGTGGTCGCGGTTGGACTCTAATGTGACAAGCAAGAATTTCATAATTACTGTAATCGGAGGTTAATGGAGGACTTAATGTTTTGTCTGGTCATCTTACCGTTAATAACGTTGCTTTCAAAGGAGGATAAAGCTGTTACAGTAGAAATTTGATTAGTCTTATTATATTTCGGTGTCAGTTGAAGAACCTAATATACCAATGAGTAAGGTAGGGTTATAAAATAGATATTGACAACTTCGATACATAAAGATCCTGATAGAAAGTGGAACCTACCTAAAATATAAAAGGAATAGTAGTTGTGTGTCCTCGCTTCTTATTTTTCTATAAACTAAATTATCCTAGAGTTTTTTCGTAATCATTATATGTCCAAATGATATTTTTCCAAATTTTATCTTAAACTTCTATTTTTATTTCGGGGAAGTAAATATTTGGGACTTCACGCGGAATAGTACTTACTGAAAGAACACCAATGTCGCGACATTTCAAAATTTGAACCCTCGTTCCGTAAAATTGAAATTCTTAAATATAACATAGTCCAACATATTACCTACAGTCAGACGTTTTCAATAATAGTTCTAAGTCCTATACTATTATAAAAATTTTTAAGCAGAGCCTGTGAGAAAAGAACCTGGCAATAAAAACTCACGGCCACTTCTTTCTAATAGCCAGTAATTACATTACTTTACCAAGTGCTGAGATAGGGGAGCGTTTGTGGAGTTTTTCGATAAACATGGTAAGACCGGTGCCAGGAACGTGAAAGTCGTTGAGTTAAGTTATATTACTGCCCCCTGAAAAATAAATGTCAACAGCAGGTCTGGTACCCACAATAGATTGTGGATATGATTATTTATGTGGATGGGTAGTATGCCTTTGCATATTTTTGGGAAAAAGACGTCAATAAGTCATAATATGACTATGACATATTAAGGGTGATATAGGTATTGAATGTTTGTTTTTATAATAAACAAACAATTCAAACACAAAAAAAAACCAATTTATAGTAGGAGTTTTGCCTAAAGCGTTTAAAAAATCTGTCAATTAACAACTCCTAAGTAGTCCCATATCAATATACCTTCTTACTTTAAATTTTAACCAATTTAAAAAAAGGGAGAAGGTTCTCAATTCGTTTAAATTCAAATGTTTGTTAGGTACCTACCTAATAACTTTGATCGGGTGAACCAATTTTTAAAGTCGGTTCTTTTTTGTTGAAAATTGGTTTAGGCACATTCTACGAACGGATATTTCAAAATTTCTTTCCAATGTGGAATAGCCAAATTTCACGTGAGCGGTGACGCGAATTAATTGTAACTGAATATAAAATACAATAAGAAATATTTCGATCTATTTCATATTCAGTAGGTATATCTATTTCATATGAAACGTTGGCGTCGGCCAATTCCGAATAACTCTACGTAATACAATTATCACGGTTGTATCCCCTTTACTGACACTTTGCCGAAACTTGTTATACCCATAACGACAATTTGATCCGTCGAACCCCTCCACACCGACCTACTTATGTAACTTCCACTTCACCAACAAAAAAGTAATATATTATTATATCGAGTAGGTACTCAAGATAGTTTGTGACTTGGTCAACCCTCAGGGTATCATTTGAAGTGAGAAGACATCGTTTATGGACACTTACGTTAAGCGTTTCTTTATTCTGGTAACATTTTTTTCGCTATTAACTTTACTGGTGAATAGTCTTCGTCTTATATTTTAACGTTTCTTAATATGAGATACACGATTTCCGTGCATTATTATTGTTATTCGCAGAGCATCTTTTCCAGCCTAGAAGCTAGTATCACTGCGACCATTCCTGATCTATTGTGATTGACACCGTTTACAGTTCTTTGCTTAGTCCTTCAAACTCAAGGTGTAGTATCTTCGTAACCCCAATTTGTTTGATCTCACTTGAATCAATTCCGATTAGAGAACTACGACTACGCTTCAAAGCAGGGCATTCGGTCAGGATGTGCACAGGTGTTACATCGGCTCGGGCGTTTAGATATAGTCCAAATTGCCGTGTGCCACTAATCTTCAAATTGTGCAAGTGTTTGTGTGCCTCGACCAAGGTGCGTATTTCTGCTTAACGCTAAGGCTTTCGAGGAGACCTTTTATGACAGGATATCTCTCCATGGTTTTGGGTTCTGTGATCGAGATTTGGCACTCAGAAACTCAGCAAGTTGTTTTAAATCTATAGTAATATTATAAAGAAGAGTTAAACTTTGAGTGTTTGTTAACATCGAATAGACTCCGAAACTACTGGAACGATTTGAAATATTCCTTCACTGTTGGAAAGCTACACTATCCCCCGGGTGCCATAGGCTATAATTATTTTATTTTCTTGTTCCCACGGGAACGGGAGCTACGGATGGAACCGCGTGACGTCCACTAGTGTAATATAAATATGTGTTTGTAAATAAAACATGAACATTCAAAAGACTGATTACAATCCAGTCTTTATTCCATTTAATGCAGATGAAGCACAATTGGCGTACAGCCAGTCCGTCGGCATCTTATTGCTGCCAAAGTCCTGTGATAAAAAATGAATTTATTTTCTTTGCTTCAACGGGTAGAGACTCTTTGCAGCTATGATGAATTATTGTAGACTAACTAGGCCGCGGTTTTCAAATAATATTTCGCGATAAAAAAAAAACCGTTTCCTATCCCAAACTCTAGAGTCTAGACTATTTCTTTATTACATAATATCAATAAGAATCGAATTAGCGTAACAGACATACTTACAGAGTTACTTTCGTAGGTGTACCGGGAAAAAATATCACTTGAGATCTTGTTATCGATTAAAACCTTGGTGAAGCATGTATAATTGTTCTTTATGTAGATACAAATATACTGTGAAGTTTAGAGACAACTTGGAAGGCAGTAAATAAAGAAAATAAGTGTCATCACCATCACATAAACCTTAATTCTGTTGCAGACTAAAGATTTTATTTGCTTTTAGTCCATCTGGAAGTTGGTTACAGTAACCTAGGGACGTAAGAAACACTAGAGGCGCAACACATGTGCTGCCGTCCCAGGCTTGTTGTGACGTCCCACTTCATCGAACCACCCATAAGGTCTTCAATTTAACTTAACGAATGTTCTGTTACTGACACGACAAACGTGTTCAGTTGGAGCTAGAGATCCTGAGATAAAGCGACGAAGTCGCCTGTGAACCGTGTCATATCCCTACAATGGGAAATGAACGCCAAGACGGCAAGGCCGCCCCAGATTGGGGAGAGGGCCTCTATAGTCAATTGTGGCGCGTATCTCCCAACGATACGGTCTTCATAGCCAAGAGGCTGGTAAGACCATGGGTTGGTGGAGGGGACTATCGTGTTTTTGTTATTTGGGGTGCGGGTCTGGGAACCTCCACGTTGGTGCACCCTGGGTGACGGCCAATAATAATCTTAGGGGTCGCTATTGGCCGTCGGCGAATATCCGACAGCTGACCTCATTGCACGAGGGGGTCGTGGTATAGCGGACCTGCAAGGTCCGCGTTGGATGGCTCAAAGGATATCAAGAGCGACGTAGTCAGCGCAGGCTGAGTATTGGGGGAGCTCTACCCTAAAATTGAGTTACCTTTGGGACCTTTTGGGTCAGAAATATAATGTTCCATCGTCGTCATTAACAATTCTGTAGTAGTTGTTTACGCGAACGGACTCTAGTTCCGTTCGAGTCGGTATATCGTGATCCCGAAAGGAGCGTCGTGGTCATGTCTCGCGACTCTTAACGGGGACGAAGGTCTTGACTTGACCGCCCGGACTGCGAGGAAGACAACCTCTTCAAAAATTACCCCGAATTCGTTAGCTCTGGTGCGTGGCGACAAGATGCATAGCTGGAGGGAAGTTCAGTTCCAAGCGCACCCCCAGCCGAGGTACCTGCGGTCCCCTCGGTTGGGAAATAAATGCACGCCTTCTCGGGTATCGGGGGATCTCTGCCCGGGTCGACATTTACGTCTCCCCCACTCGTGGGACTCAAATGGATAATAAAAACTTACAAACTACAGGTCAAAAAAATAAGGAGTTAAAGAAAAAGTCGAGAGTAAAGGAACTGACGGATTTGGCGATGCCCCCGATTATCAGCGTGGCATCCGGAAGCGGACCAAGCTCCGTTCGTTCGGATTCCAGTTCCAACATAGAAGCGGAAATAAGATTACCATTCACAAAGGAGGCTGATATTGCGGTTGATTCCGGAATTTCAAAGGGCGGGCAGCGCAAGCGTAGTCGCTCGAGGCAGGCAGAGGAGGAGATGGGAGCAATAATGCCGGCCCCCAAAGTTGCTGCCGCCCGTAGAGGACGCCCTGCAACGAGGCGGCCTCGTTCGCTTACACCGAGATCTACTAATTCCGCTTTCTCAAGAGCGGACGCCATTGGGCTCACCCGCGCTGAGGGCGAGCTTGCGGCTGAGGAGGAGGTAGAAAGTCTGCTCAAGACTTTGTCTCCGCACTTGTTGGGGAGTTCTGTCTCCCAGACGCCAGCGGACACCCTTGGAGCAGCAGAGGCGGCTTTTAATGTGATTATGCGGGTTGCCACAAAATCACAAAATCTTAAGGGCTCCTTTGTAAGTCGATTCAGTGAAGAACACACATGAACATGTGAAGGTCGTCGAGCGACGATTGGATGAACTCCATGCTGATTTCGCCCAGTTTCGGCTCACTGGCTATTCAGGATCACCATCAGCAGAAGTTGCACCAATACAGGTAAACTTCGATGACAGAGTGCATGAGCCCCCCCGGGCTCCTCTTCCTGATGCCCAACTGCGCCAAATTCTGGATGCAGTCGGACACATGCTGGACGGCCGTCTTGCCGGTCTTGAGGCTAGATTGCCTCCTCCGCCCTGTGTTCGCCCTCCGCTCTCTGGGCGTAAACCCAAGTCGGCAGCTTTGGTTTAAAGCACTGTGCCGTCTGAGGACCTGGTAATATAAATATGTGTTTGTAAATAAAACATGAACATTCAAAAGACTGATTACGATCCAGTCTTTATTCCATTTAATGCAGATGAAGCACAATTGGCGTACAGCCAGTCCGTCGGCATCTTATTGCTGCCAAAGTCCTGTGATAAAAAATGAATTTATTTTCTTTGCTTCAACGGGTAGAGACTCTTTGCAGCTATGATGAATTATTGTAGACTAACTAGGCCGCGGTTTTCAAATAATATTTCGCGATAAAAAAAAAACCGTTTCCTATCCCAAACTCTAGAGTCTAGACTATTTCTTTATTACATAATATCAATAAGAATCGAATTAGCGTAACAGACATACTTACAGAGTTACTTTCGTAGGTGTACCGGGAAAAAATATCACTTGAGATCTTGTTATCGATTAAAACCTTGGTGAAGCATGTATAATTGTTCTTTATGTAGATACAAATATACTGTGAAGTTTAGAGACAACTTGGAAGGCAGTAAATAAAGAAAATAAGTGTCATCACCATCACATAAACCTTAATTCTGTTGCAGAGTAAAGATTTTATTTGCTTTTAGTCCATCTGGAAGTTGGTTACAGTAACCTAGGGACGTAAGAAACACTAGAGGCGCAACACATGTGCTGCCGTCCCAGGCTTGTTGTGACGTCCCACTTCATCGAACCACCCATAAGGTCTTCAATTTAACTTAACGAATGTTCTGTTACTGACACGACAAACGTGTTCAGTTGGAGCTAGAGATCCTGAGATAAAGCGACGAAGTCGCCTGTGAACCGTGTCATATCCCTACAATGGGAAATGAACGCCAAGACGGCAAGGCCGCCCCAGATTGGGGAGAGGGCCTCTATAGTCAATTGTGGCGCGTATCTCCCAACGATACGGTCTTCATAGCCAAGAGGCTGGTAAGACCATGGGTTGGTGGAGGGGACTATCGTGTTTTTGTTATTTGGGGTGCGGGTCTGGGAACCTCCACGTTGGTGCACCCTGGGTGACGGCCAATAATAATCTTAGGGGTCGCTATTGGCCGTCGGCGAATATCCGACAGCTGACCTCATTGCACGAGGGGGTCGTGGTATAGCGGACCTGCAAGGTCCGCGTTGGATGGCTCAAAGGATATCAAGAGCGACGTAGTCAGCGCAGGCTGAGTATTGGGGGAGCTCTACCCTAAAATTGAGTTACCTTTGGGACCTTTTGGGTCAGAAATATAATGTTCCATCGTCGTCATTAACAATTCTGTAGTAGTTGTTTACGCGAACGGACTCTAGTTCCGTTCGAGTCGGTATATCGTGATCCCGAAAGGAGCGTCGTGGTCATGTCTCGCGACTCTTAACGGGGACGAAGGTCTTGACTTGACCGCCCGGACTGCGAGGAAGACAACCTCTTCAAAAATTACCCCGAATTCGTTAGCTCTGGTGCGTGGCGACAAGATGCATAGCTGGAGGGAAGTTCAGTTCCAAGCGCACCCCCAGCCGAGGTACCTGCGGTCCCCTCGGTTGGGAAATAAATGCACGCCTTCTCGGGTATCGGGGGATCTCTGCCCGGGTCGACATTTACGTCTCCCCCACTCGTGGGACTCAAATGGATAATAAAAACTTACAAACTACAGGTCAAAAAAATAAGGAGTTAAAGAAAAAGTCGAGAGTAAAGGAACTGACGGATTTGGCGATGCCCCCGATTATCAGCGTGGCATCCGGAAGCGGACCAAGCTCCGTTCGTTCGGATTCCAGTTCCAACATAGAAGCGGAAATAAGATTACCATTCACAAAGGAGGCTGATATTGCGGTTGATTCCGGAATTTCAAAGGGCGGGCAGCGCAAGCGTAGTCGCTCGAGGCAGGCAGAGGAGGAGATGGGAGCAATAATGCCGGCCCCCAAAGTTGCTGCCGCCCGTAGAGGACGCCCTGCAACGAGGCGGCCTCGTTCGCTTACACCGAGATCTACTAATTCCGCTTTCTCAAGAGCGGACGCCATTGGGCTCACCCGCGCTGAGGGCGAGCTTGCGGCTGAGGAGGAGGTAGAAAGTCTGCTCAAGACTTTGTCTCCGCAGTTGTTGGGGAGTTCTGTCTCCCAGACGCCAGCGGACACCCTTGGAGCAGCAGAGGCGGCTTTTAATGTGATTATGCGGGTTGCCACAAAATCACAAAATCTTAAGGGCTCCTTTGTAAGTCGATTCAGTGAAGAACACACATGAACATGTGAAGGTCGTCGAGCGACGATTGGATGAACTCCATGCTGATTTCGCCCAGTTTCGGCTCACTGGCTATTCAGGATCACCATCAGCAGAAGTTGCACCAATACAGGTAAACTTCGATGGCAGAGTGCATGAGCCCCCCCGGGCTCCTCTTCCTGATGCCCAACTGCGCCAAATTCTGGATGCAGTCGGACACATGCTGGACGGCCGTCTTGCCGGTCTTGAGGCTAGATTGCCTCCTCCGCCCTGTGTTCGCCCTCCGCTCTCTGGGCGTAAACCCAAGTCGGCAGCTTTGGTTTAAAGCACTGTGCCGTCTGAGGACCTGGCACCACGTTGCGATCTAGTTGCCCAAGATGGGGCATCCTATGCGGCTGCAGCTGCTGAGCTGCCAAAGAAAACCGGTGGAAACAAAAAGAAACTAACTCTTAAATCCACATCTCAAGCATTCCCGCCTTTTCAAGGGAGGGCTGAGGTACCTGTTGCATTAGCACCTGGCTCCACAGCTCCGGTCCCTGCCAATGAGGAGTGGCAGACAGTGCAGGTGTCCAGGAAGAAGAAAAAGAGCAAGAGGAGGAGTGGTGCCCACTCAGAAGGAGCTGCAAGAAGAAAAATAAGCTCAAGCCACCAACGTCGGCCGCTGTGGTGGTAACTGTATCAGCCGAGGCGGAGGAAAGTGGACTAACCTACAAGGAGGTTTTTAAGAGAGCTCGAGCAGTAATTAATTCTGAAGATTTAGGTGGCATCGGTGGCCGCACAAGGCTTTCTCAAACAGGGGCTCGAGTTTTTGAGTTTCCTGAAACTGAGGGTGCCCGGAGGGCCGATCTTCTAGCAGAGAAACTGCGAGGCCTCTTCTCGGTGGAGCAAGGGGTCAAAGTTGCGAGGCCCACCAAATGCGCAGATATTCGCATTTCAGGCCTCGACGACTCCGTCGATGTGGCAGACATCTGGGATTTTATTACATCAAAGACCGGATGTGACCCTGATACTGTCATACATACATATACTCACGCCTTTATCCCCGAAGGGGTAGGCAGAGGCCTATACCGGCCCACATTTCACCGTGTACAATTCGGTCCCACGTGACAGGTGGTGAGCCCATCGCCGTGTTGAAATGGACCGCCGCCGTCAGAGCCTCGTCCGTTGTTCAGCAGGTGCACGAGCTTGCACGTGAGGTTGACTTGGGCAGTATGGGCAGTATGGGCCCGCTGCCCAGTGGCAGCTGCCAAAATGTTAGTGGAGGGTGGCAGGCAAATCGTGGGCCTCAGCGCCGTCAGAGTGATGGCTTTGGAACAGAAGCCCATGAGATGCTACAAGTGTCTCGGGCCTGGCCACGTCCGCGCTGTGTGTGAGTGTACGTTTGACTGCAGCGGCCTCTGTTTCCGCTGCGGTCAGTCAGGTCACTTAGCATCGACATGCTCCTCCGAACCCAACTGTCCTGCCTGCGCGTCGGCAAAATTGCCCGCCAATCACAGGGCGGGAAGTGAAGGATGTAGGCCTCCTAAAAGGGCCACAGTCTCACAAACTGGTGCCAAACAATCAACTCTGGCTGACCCTGGTGTATTATCGCGACCTTTGTCGCCAATGGAGTCTGTAGAGACAACCCGTTAATGGATTACATCTTCAGCCTGATTATCCAAACAAACCTTAACCACTCCGCCGCTGCTCAGGATCTTTTCCTACAGAACATGGCGGAGTGGTCGGTGCACTTAGCTGTAATTTCAGACCCCTACGTTGTGCCCGCCCGTCCCAATTGGGTGGGTGACCGGGACGCTTTCGTGGCCATCATAAGCTCCTTGGCGCCTCATTCCCCACCCTTGTCACCACGAGATAAGGGCACGGGATATGTGTGTGCCGACTGGGGTGATATAACCCTTTTTGGTGTCTACTTTCCTCCCAGGTGGAGCTTAGTCGAGTACGAGGACGCCCTTCAACATTTGGCAGACTCGATTCGGCGTTTGGCATCTGGGCTCGTACTGGTGCTTGGCGACTTCAATGCCCACTCCACAGTGTGGGGATCACAAGACACCAATACAAGAGGTACGGCTGTTGAAGAGTGGGCTACATCGCTGGGCTTTTGTTTACTCAACAGAGGTTCCACCAGCACTTTCATGAATTGGCGAGGGGAGTCGATAGTGGACCTTTCATTCGCTACCCCTGCCCTTGCACGACGAGTAAGAAACTGGTGTGTCTTGGAAGAGGTTGAGACGCTCGCAGATCACTGGTATATTAGATTCGAGTTCTCCCGGACCCAGGGCCAAGGAAGGGGTCACACGGCGCGCAGGTCTCCCCGATTCCCGCGATGGGCTACGGGACGTCCTGGAAGAGGCAGCTATAATTGAGTCTTGGTTGTCTCCAGCACCTTCATCTGAGGAGATCAGCGAAAGTGCAGCCGTTTTTGCACTTCCATGAAAAAGATTTGCAATGCAGCCATGCCTCGATTACGAGGTCGCCCTCCGAAGACGGCGGTCTACTGGTGGACGCCTGATTTGGCAAATCTCCGTGCGGCTTGTGTTCGAGCCCGACGGCTGTACACCCGTTGCCGGCGGCGTCACCGTGACGATGGGGAGGAGGTCCAGTTACGACAGATCTACTACGAGAAGCAGAAGATCTTCAAACAGGCCATCCAGCGCGCTAAAGATGATAAAAGAAAAGAGGAGCTGAAAAGACTTAATCGTGACCCCTGGGGCCGCCCATACCGCGCAGTACGGAACAAACTTCGTGTCCCTGGCCCCCCCATTACCGAGGCCCTCCAGCCCAGCTTTTTAGCGGAAGTCGTTCAAGGTCTTTTTCCGATACGGGCAGAACACACGCCCCCATCCATGGCACCTCTTCCCAATGACGAAGGCTCCATTGAAGTCGGTTTTCCACATGTAACTGAAGCGGAAATAGGGGCGGCTGTTCTGAAAATCAAATCTAAGAAAACCGCCCCTGGGCCGGACGGTATACCTGCCAAAATTCTAGCCATGGCCCTCGACTACCTGGGGGATCGCCTCAGGGAGACCTTCAACGCATGTTTGATGCGTGGAGAGTATCCTGGCCATGGCAACGTGATATTGGCAGTGTCTTTGGACATCGCCAATGAATTTAATAGTCTGCCATTCAGTTGCATCAGCGAAGCACTTCGCTATTATGGAGTGCCGCTCTACTTAAGGCGACTAGTGGCAAACTACCTTGAGGGACGTAGCGTCCTGTATGAGGACCGAGTAGGAATAATAAGAAGGCAACCTATGTCGTGCGGTGTTCCGCAGGGGTCGGTTCTGGGACCACTCCTGTGGAACATAGGATATGACTGGGTTCTCCGCGGAAGCTTAGATGCCGGGCTGGGTGTCATTTGTTACGCCGATGACACATTAGTCACGGCCCGTGGAAGAAGCTTCGAGGAGACAGCGTACTTGGCCACTAGTGGAGTCTCCCAAGTGGTTGAGCGTATCGAGGCGCTAGGCCTGCCATGGAAAAGACGGAGGCCCTTCTGTTCCATGGGCCCCGACGTGGGCCACCTCGTGACGCATCAATTGAGGTTCGCTCGGTCCTTGTGCCAGTCCAGTCCCAGATCAAATATCTGGACCTGGTATTGGATGGACGGTGGCTCTTCGACGAGCACTTCAAACGGCTGGGTCCAAAGCTTGTTAACGTTACATCCGCCCTCAGTTGGCTTCTACCTAACCTAGGGGGACCCAGCGTCACTTGTAGACGGTTATACACGGGGATTGTCCGGTCAATGGCATTGTATGGTGCGCCAGTGTGGGCGCCAGCCTTGACCGCCCAAAACAGGGCCCGACTTTGGCGTCCTCAGAGGGTAATGGCGGTCAGGGTCATACGCGGATACCGCACTATATCCACAGAGGTTGCATGCGCGTTGGCCGAAACCCCCCCGTGGGATCTGGAGGCGGAAGTGCTCGCCGAAGTGTACAGGCGTACTACTGAGTTTCGGGCGGGTGGCTTCAGTCGGCTGCCTTACTCAATGGTCCGCAGGTGGCGTGAGGCCGCCCATTTGGAAATATTACAAAATTGGTCATCCAGGCTGGAGGCTCCGCGTGCTGGCTTTACCGCCGTGGAGGCGCTTCAGCCGGTCGTTGTTGAATGGGCGGAGAGGCAGCATGGGATCCTTACTTTCCGACTGACACAGATGCTTTCTGGGCATGATTGTTTCGGAAAGTATCTGTTCTCGGTTGCTAGGAGAGAAAGGACCCCATCCTGTCATCACTGCGACTGCAGCGAGGACTCAGCGCAGCACACGCTTGCGGAATGTCCGGCATTCCCTTGCTGATCCTATCCGCTGCCATCGCGCCGGTCGGCGAACGCGTGTGTATCTCCACCTCATGACACCCTGATATTGGCTGCGGGTGTATGGGAAGGGGACCCTTCACCCGCGTTATTATAGCCATCTGCGAAGGAGCGACGTCCAGTGTGCCTGATGTCGCTCAGAAAGAGAGAGTACTATTACTCAGCAAGTAGGGTGCCTGCGACCCACAGCGGGCACGCGCCGGGAGGGATGAGAAGTAATGGCTTGCCGTACCCGGCCCTCCCACCAAGGCGCAGAGTTTGGCACACCGCAGGAAGTTTTTAGTGGGTGCGAGCCCCACACTCGCCTAGACGTCCCCGCATCGGGTAGTGCCAGAGGACATTTTTTACCTGCGAGAAAAAAAAAAAAAAAAACGGAACTATCGTGTCTTGTTACTGAGAACCGGGACCAAGGGCTTAATGTGGCTTCCGAAGCTTCCAATAAGGGACTGGCCCTTGTGAAAGTGGCTTACTGCAGTGATTGTTGACATAACTTCGAGTACCTACGTTGGTACGTTGGGCTACGAGTGCTTCAAGATTGAATTTGTAAATTACAGGTTTATAATGTAGGTTTATAAGGTTGGTACACATTGTGAAAGAATATGCAGTTGAAACCACTAAAATGTTCTATTTTGCTTCAGTCTACTAGCTTACCAGTCATGGTAATAAATTAATGTACAGTTTTACAGCGGGGAAACTCTCTGCCCTCGTTTTCGATGTACACGCTTGAAACTAAACTTAAAAAAATTATTCCTGAACATTTTTCCTTAGTGACAAAGTCTTTCGTTGTAGAAAAGTAATACTTGAATGGGTAAAACGGACAGGCAAAGTAAAAGATTAGTGAACAAAGATTCCGGCATTATGTTACAAGTAATTTTTCTTAAAGCCTTTATAATGTAAAGATTATTTTAGCGTTCCATAACCAAAGGGTAAAAACGGGAGCCTATTGCTCAGTCTGCGTTGTCGGTCTGTCCGTCGCTATGTTGTATCTCATGAACCGTATAGCTAGACATCGGAAATTTTCACAAAAGACGTATTTCTGTTGCCGCTATAAAACAACAAATCAGAATAAATAGAAGGGCTGCCATATAACAAACGTGATTGTTTTGCTGTACTTTGGTACGCTACAAAAAGTTTTTTAAGAAGTCTATCTCACCTGTAAGGATTAATTGAAAAGGGACAAGAAATAAATAACTTGGCACAAAGTGAAGTGCTCGTCACAGAAGATTTTTATCGTGGAAAATTTATAATTTTTCGATGGTGGTTCCTGTGTTTCGAAAATCAGGATATGCCATTGGTTCCAGGCTCATGGCAACCGTGCAGCAAAATCTTTAAAAACAGCTAGACAAAGTCAGACTGACTTTGTCTAGCTATGTCGGCCACAGGCTAATATGACCATACTCTACAAGTTTAATGGTTTAGTATCAGGTTGCTTGTCCTAGCAACTTAAAAGTGCCTACTTATAAAAAACATTTACTTTAGACTTAAAAATCTCATTTCCATCTCAAGCTTTAAATATTAGGAAACTTTTTTGCCAAATAAAACGTGTACATCAATACTGTTACACAAACCTTGTACCCAAGTGTCGGTTTGCTAATGGAACTTCGGTAGTAAATTACTTGCTCTACTGGCTTACAGCCAAATGCAAATCTATGTAAAATAAAGCTAAAAAGTCCCGTATTTTACTTGCCAAGGTGTTTAAAACTATTGAAATAAAATAGAGGGTCCCACCAAAATCTTTTAAGTCCACACCAACTTTATCTGCAAGGGTGCAACTGCTGATTAACGAATGAGGTTCTGAAGCATGGGGTTGTGAATCTGCCCAACGTACACATTACACAAAGAACGATTGCGGTAATATCACTTCTCACTGAGGGGCATAAACACCCCTTTGGGGATAGACCCATAGGAGTAATTCTGCCCCTCAGTGAGCCCCCTTGGTTGGGTATTGACCTACTTAACTAAATGGAACCTGCCGCCAACCATCTACATATCACTCACAAGAGATAATAAATAAAAATTGAGGTGTTCCTTTACCGAATCACATGGCGTATTATAGATAAGACACGAGGCGGAACACCGTCATGGTTTAGTTTTAGTGAGTACTCAAGCACCTCTCTGGTGTTAGGAGTCCCGCAAAACGTTGCATAGCAAAGATTGCATAGTGTTATATTGTGCTATTATAATTTATCTTTAATAATGCGTAGAAAGTTTTCATTTTTAACCGACTTCAAAAAAAGGAGGAGGTTCTCAATTCGTCTGTATGTATTTTTTTTATGTATGTTAAGCGATATTTCCGTCAATTATAGACGGATTTCAAAATTTCTTTGTTTGTTGAATAGGGTTTACTTCTGAGGTGGTCCCATTTTCACCACGTCAGGATCTGATGAAGGGATCCAGGAGAAAACGAGGGCAACCACCGAAAATTGTAGGGACAACTAGTGCACTTGTTAACTTTTTAATTAAGTGCTTTAATGTTCTACACTTTAATGAAGGTCTGGAGTCGAACTGATGATAAAGTTGAAAGACAGTCAAGGGCATTCCTTAACAATTTACAGCAGTTACCTTGTGTTTGGGCTTGATTGATTTGTATTGATGAGAACTTTTACCTAGATAGATATATTTTTCGTTTCACCCGTCACTTAAAATAATGAAAAAAAAAACTTTTCAATAAAAAATAAAACCGACTTCCAACAAATCCTGAAAACTAAAATTTACTTAGCACAAAGTAAAATGTATTTTGATTTATCAGATTTTATTCATTATAGTATTGAAGTTGGTGCCATCAATAATACCTACATAAACATATGGGTTTACTTGGCGCCGACTTCAATATGATATTGAATAAAATCAGATAAATCAAAATACATTTTACTTTGTGCTAAGTAAATTTTATTTTTCAGGATTTGTTGGAAGTCGGTTTTATTTTTTATTGAAAATTTTTTTAAACAAACAACTCGAGGCCATTTTGACTATTTGATTAAATCATTCGTTCAACGTTTTTGAAATGTATTTGTGCCCATAGATCGACAAAAGACATAAAGAGTTTCCGTTTAGTTAATCAGTTCTTAAGGAATATGTTGGAAGTTAGAAAGTCGTTACTAGAAGATTTACGACAGATACCCGAGCACAATTGACTTAATCAGATTTAGAGGATTCCGTATTTGGTTTCCTTACCGATCTAGAGTACTGCTAAATGCGCACATAATCTGGATTAGCATAGTGTAGTTTTAAACAATTTGATTTTATTTGTGCTATGATTCAAAACAACAAAAAATTTAATGACATAAAATACGAACTTCATAATTTTACTACTATTTTGTATCGCTTATACAAACATGCATATATCTATACTTTTATACTTAAATTATAAAGAGAAAAGATTTGATTGTTTGTTTGTTTGTTTGCATCGAATAGGCTCTGAAACTACTGGACCGATTTGAACAATTCTTTCACTGTTGTCTTACACTCTTTGCGATGAAAATAAGTTCATCATCACGCCTTTATCCCCGAAGGGGTAGGCAGAGGCATATTATATGCCCACATTTCACCTTTTTATAATTTGTCCCACGTAATACGTTGTGAGCCGTATTGCCGTGTTTAAATGGACAGGCGCAGGTTGTGACTGCCTGCTGTTGAAATATAGCCTTCAATTTGGCTTAACGACTACCATTTTACTGGCAACCGGGACCAACGGCTTAACGTGCCTTCCGAAGCACGGAAAGCGACAAACCAGTCTATTATAGGTACACAAAATGTCATCAAACGATAATCCCCATGGCTAGTACTATTAGTTTCTATGTGCCTTGACTGAGACCCTGATCTAAACCCCGAATTCAAACTGTGTAATATTGACTGGGATATTGATTCCCACGGATTTATGGGTTGCTTTAATGTAATCGTAGTAAGTGTATTCAATTGAAAATTGCTTTAAGTCTGGTCTCAGTCCTACACTTAAAAGCATCAGTAAGTAAATCTACAACTTTTCAACAAATGGCCCCCGACTTGCTTAAATCTAAAGTTCGGTGAAGTGAAACTACAATTTGTTAAACGAAGACTTGTTGTTTTGTTCCTGAAAGTTCTTACCAAATTTGGAATACTTAATTTTAGGGCATTATCTTAACAAAATATTAGTGAATTGAATATCACGTAGGCGTTGCAAGAAATTTAGAATTTCTTTAGATATTATTGAGGTACCTAATTGAAAAGAAAAATGAACTATTGGTTTAAAAACTTGAATTAAGTTCAAATATTCTGATAATATGGCAATTATCTAACATCAACGTCCTTTTAAAAAATCTCGAATTAAAGCTTTCAAGAACGTGGTTTACTTTTTAACCATTTAATAATCTATGTAAAGAAGCTGCTGAAAGAAAAACGGTGCTCAAAAATATAAAGTAAAATAAAAAAAAACCGGTTAATGCGAGTCGGGCTCGCGCACGGAGGGTTCCGTATGAAAACGACAAAAAATCATATATTATGTATTATAGGAGCCCCCCTTGAATGTCTATTTGGGAGAGGCCTACGTCCAGCAGTGGACTGTAATAGGCTGATTTGGTTAATTTACGTCAATAGCGCCCTTTTCAAATGACCGACAGGACAGGTTGTAAAATGCCATACGGTTACATTCGATAAACTAATAATTATTATGATTTATTTTGCTTATAAGTTATTCTCCGTAAAACATAAATGTTTTAACAACAACGAACAAAGTTCTAGATCGAAGTTTCAGTAACAATAGATGATTATTCTGTCTAAATAGCTATACGATATTATACTAAAAAGGAAGTGCTAACATATCCGTACCCTGCAAGGAGTATCAACGCAATTTATTGTGAACTAGCTGTTACCCGCGACTTCGTCCGCGTGGAAATTATGTTATAAGCAAAGTTTGAAACGTATTCTATCGAGCCTCTAGGAGAAGTCGTAACCAAAATGTGGGAACAAATTTAGGAAATCCTCCGACTTACCCGGGGAGTTATGCGCTAGATGGATTTTTTTAACGTGAGGAAAATCCCACATGATTGTACTATGACTCCTACTGACTAAAAACCACACGTATCCTACCTAACAGCCTACGGTTGGGAGCCCCGGGTAAGCCATCCAAAGGATACCCCAGGACTGCGCTAGATGGATAGGAAGAGACCTCATGGTTTCAGTAGGTCCAAGGCCGGTATGACGTACGTGTTTATTAATTAGCCCCTTTAATAATAAAAAGTATGTTGTATGGTGAAGCGCGAATACGAAACGTTTGTTAGATTTGGGCCACAGACTGAAAACTTTAAGCATAACCGGTAGAGTTGAGACGATAACACTAACGCTAACGGTAGCCAGTAAATGGCAGTCGTTAAACCAAGTTGAAGACCTTATAGATTTAATAATTTTCAAAAGTAGGCAGTACTTACGCCTGTCCATTTCAACACGGCAATGCGGCTCACCATCTATTACGTTACGTGGGACGAATTATAAAAAGGTAAACATATAATATTCCTCGATACCCCTTTGGGGATAAAGGCGTGACCGTATGCATGTACTTATTATGTTTAAGGTGATTTAATTTATGTACCTATGTCTCTGTAGCCAAAGCTCAACATTTTCCAGTAAAGTTGTATTTTAAAGAATGTTCATTATAAACAACGTTTGTGTGGCGTGTTGGCTTAATCATAAAAGAGCTTAATGGTTAAGTCTATTGTAAAATAATTCAGTCCGTGGCGAAGGCGTGGACTGAATTGTTTTAGAATGGACTTAATCTTTAAGCTCTTTTATGATTAAGCAAACAGGGCAGTTTCATACGCTCCCATGAGTCTTAAAAAGAAATACCTGTCCTTTCATACACCTTATGTGGCGTAAACAAAGTTGCGGGGGTCAGCTAGTTTAATTTAAATTTCTCATGTCAGTCTGTCTGTAACCCGAATAAATATCACGCCGAAATTACTGATTCGATTTGAATGAAATTTGGTACAATCTGAGCTTATGATCCGGGAAAAGGTTCTAGGATACTTTTGATCCCGATATTTTGCGCAGTTCCTTTGGAAGAGGGGATGAAAGACCAATGGTTTATTAGTTGTAACTTCTCAATGCGTGGTCCGATTCCAATTTTATTTTTAGTTTCATATAGGAAGTACGTAAAGAATTGTTTCACACAAGTTTCAATGTTGAGGGTTTTGTAGTTCAGGAAGTAGAAACATCTCAACTTTCGCAAAACTTAGAATTCAAGAGTTCCTTTGAATGCAAGGGTACCTAAATATAAACTGGCGTGTTGGCTTAATCATAAAAGTGCTTAATGATTAATGCTATTGTAAAATAATTCAGTCCGCGCCGAAGACGTGGACTGAATTGCTTTCCAATAGACTAAAAACAATTCTTTTAGAAAAGATTCTTTTAGAATTATTTTAGAATAGACATAAACTGTAAGCTCTTTTTTGATTAGGCAAACAGGGCAGTTTCATGAGTGTAATAAAGAAATACCTCTCCTTTCATAGATCTTATGTGACGTAAACGAAGTTGCGAGGGTCAGCTAGTCTATACATATAATAAAACTGTTGAGTGTCGAGAGTCTACTGAAGCTGAAAATGATGTGTGTCTGTCTGTCTGTATTCCGAATAAGTATCACGCCGAAGATACTGAATCGATTTGAATGAAACTTGGAACAATCAGAGCTTATAATCCGAGAAAGGTTCTAGGATACTTTAGATCTTTAAATTTTGTGCGGTTCCTTTGGGAGAAGGGATGAAAGTCAAAACGGTTTTTTAGTTGTAACTTCTCAAGGCGTTTTGCGGTTCCAAATTTTTTTTTTGTGTTATAAAGGGAATACTTTATGGAATGTTTCACACAAGTTTCCACGTTAAAGGTTTTCTAGTTCAGGAATTAGAGACATTATGTCATCTCAACTTTCGCAAAACCTAGAATTCAAGGATCACTTTGAACGTGAGGGTTAAACTGGCGTGTTAGCTTAATCATAAAAGAGTTTAACAATTAAGGCTATTATAAAATAATTCAGTCCGCCGTAGACTGAATTGTTTTAGAATGAAACCTTTAAGCTCTTTTATGAGAACGGTAGAGAACTCTCCCACCCGAACTCCGCAGTCGGCGGCTTGGGCGCCGGTCTTCGCCGAAGACTATCGGCCTCCATGACCGGGGTCCTGAGGACGGTGAGAGGGCTGCTCACCATCCTTACAGTAGCAATCCCATGACGGCAGCGTGATGGCAGGAATTCACGCACGCCCGCTCCTAGAAGCGGGATTGCACCCGAAACCCCCCATAGACGCGGCATAGCACCCAAACCACCTCCTAGGCGAGGACGCAGTGGCGGCCGTGGGTCTGCTGGGAGTCCTGGGACATCCTTCCGAGGGCTTATCCGGGGCTCCCAATCATTGGCTGTTAGGAGTTACGTGAGGTTTTTTTAGTCGGACATAGCATCCACGATGGATTTTCCTTCACGTTAAAAAAAAGTTTATATATTCTACATATTACATGGCTTGTTCAATAGCATAGCGTAGCCTGAAATTTGATTTATATTAGTATGAGCTATGAGATCTAGAAAACTGATAAACTTACTTATTATGTTTTACACTAAATGCATATTAATAAAACACGTATGCTAATGAATTTGATTATTGTTCTTTATCAAGCCTATAAATTACTACTACTAATCTTTACAGTTAGGTACTTTTGATTTCTGCCCGTAAATACATTAGCAAATGTATTTTGTGTCTGTCAAGTCCTTAGAATAATTAAATGAAAGAATATGAAATATAATTTCATTGACTGCCTCTGTGGCGTAGTGGGTGTAGTGATACCGCCTGCCGCGTCGGAGGGCTTGGTTCGATTTCTGGGTTGTTCCAATATTTGTGTGATCCACAAACGTTTGTTTCGGAGTTTGGGTGTTTTCTATGTATAATATGTATGTATTTAGAAATATATAAGTATGTATATCAGTCGTCTGGATATAGTAGCAAACAGAATTTAATTTTTCTCTATCGGGTCTTCAAGATATTTAGCGTGATAATATGTAGGCGGTGTGTAAAACCGAGCTCTCACTAATATTCCTGCGACGTTTTAATTTAATCAATCCACATACTTACATATTTCATTACCCTCTGCCTAGTCCCTAGGATATGTAGCGTGATAATATATGGCCTATTTAAAGATCCTACCTATAGATTGTTATTCAAGTAAAAGATTAATTAATATTATTCAGTAGTTTCTGTATTTGCAAAAATATACAAACAGATTTTCATTGTTCTCTGCCGAGCTCCAAAAATATTTAGCGTAATAATATGTTATCTGAGTGTAAAACCAATCTCTTACTAATATTCCTGCTACGTTTTAGTTAAATCAATCCAATATTTTATACATTTCATTGCTCTCTGCTTAGCCCCTAGGATATGTAGCGTAATAGTATATAGCCTATTTGAAGACCACACCCTTAAGAAATATTTGTGCAAAATTTGAACTAAATCTGTTCAGTACTTTTCGAGATTCTTCCGGACAAAGCAAAACAAACAGACAAACAGACAAAAAAAAGACGTGTGGCACTCGGGGACTGCCGCGGTAAAGCTATTACATAGCATTTTTTACCAACTATGCTAGTATAATTATTTCTATAGAATACTAGCTGATGCCCGCAGCTTCGCCCGCGTAAAATTTGTTACCGCGGGAAGTTATTCCCGGGATAAAAGGTAGCCTATGTGTTATTCCAGACTATAATGTATCTCTGTACCAAATTTCAGCCCGATCCGTTCAGCGGTTTGAGCGTGAAAGAGTAACAAACATCCACACTCACAAACTTTCGCACTTATAATATTAGTAAGATTTTAAGGCCTATGTTCAACAAAGTAAAGTACCAAGTACCTACTTGACTGTGGACATTTGGGCTTTTGGACTTTTGGCCTATTTGACCCAAAGTCCCAAAAGTCCCAAAAGTCCAAAAGTCCAAAAGTCCAAAAGTCTAAAAGTCCAAAAGTCCAAAAGTCCAAAAGTCCAAAAGATCAAAAGTCCAAAAGTCCAAAAAACCAAATTCCAAAAGTCCAAAAGCCCAAAAGGCCAAAAGTCCAAAAGTACAAAAGTCCAAAAGTCCAAAAGTCCAAAAGTCCAAAAGGCCAAAAGTCCAAAAGTCCCAAAGGCCAAAGTCCAAAAGGCCAAAATTCCACTCCACCTAACCTCACCACACCCCACCTCACACCAATTCACCTCACCACACCCCACTTCACTTCACCCCACCCTACACACCTCAGCCCACCCCACTTCACCCTACTTCACTTCATATACATAGCGTTTGCATAACGTGTACCGTTATGCAAACGCTCACGTGTACACGTTGGTATATGAAGTGCGAGATACACGAACGTGGCCGAGCGTGGCCGAAGGTAGCCGAGAGTGTGATTTATTTTCGTGACACAATTTCTGGATTCGGTCTCCACGCAAGGCCCGCAATAGAAGCTATGCAATAGCTTAATAGGTAGGTATTTTGTTTTAGAACTTTTTAAGAAGAACAATTATTTTGTAATAAATTATTTATTTTTATGTAACTTCAACCATTTACGCAGAGGCGCAACGGATACTCTTATAACGATTAAATGTTTTCCGTTTTCGAAACATTGCTCATTGCTGCACCGCTCCTATTAATCTTAGCATTATGTTATGTAGCCTATAGCCTATAGCGAAATGCCAAGGCACTCCACAACGTTCATGAATAAATCCTTTACTGTACAAGCGGTTCGCCTGTGGAATGCTTTGCCTGTATCTATAAGACGAGCACAAACATTGGTATCATTTAAAAGGATGTTAAAGAATCACTTTCTGTCTAACTTAGATTAGTACTGCGTGTGTTTTTGTAAGTGTGTACTTATATTTAATGTACCTATTGGGTAGATATAACGTATCTGTTATGATGGTTGGATATTTAAACTGGTTCTTACGAAATTGTATATATTGATGTGTATTGTGTATTACATGTAGGTTTATAAGTATATTTTTATCATTGGTTTATGTTTGTAACAATAGCTTGTACACTGCCTCTTTCAGTTCCATTTTCTCTGTCCATCCAAAGGTTGCCTGGAAGAGATCGCTCTTAGCGATAAGGCCGCCCATTGTACATATAATCTTTAAGATCTTCTTCTTAGAATAATGTTTTTCATGGTGTACAATAAAGCATATTTATTATTATTATTTCTCTTTATTTTAAAATACAACATATAAATTACATTTTTAAATATACATATAAAAAATATACATTTAAAAATATAAAAAATAGTACCCCACCGGCATCGGGTACAGGGACCAAGCTACCGGTGGTCATGACTTCAGAGACAGGAACCTCCTCACAATACGTGCCGTGTTTAGAAGAACCGCCTTCTGCATCAAGCCCTTGACCCAACTGCCCACCGCAAGCCTCTTAAGGTGTTGGTCGAGGCTTTTGGCTATTAGTCCATGCACAGAGATCACTATCGGCACAATAATAGCTGAGTCAATACTCCACATGTCCACAATCTCGTGGGCCAAGTCCAAATACTTAGCTTGTTTATCTATCTCAGCCTTCACGAGATTGTCGTCATGTGGAATAGTGATATCAATTATTATTGCAAGGCGCTCTAGCCGATCTATTATCACTATGTCAGGTCTATTTGCAATAATAGTCCTGTCAGTGATAATAGATCGGTCCCAGTACAAAGTGATATGGTCACTTTCGAGAACTGGGTCAGGCACATATCTATAATACGGTACCTCTGATTCTATAAGGTTATACTTTAAAGCAAGTTGTTGATGGATAATCCTAGCTACTTGATTGTGTCTATGCAAATACTCACTATTGGCTAGACTAGAACAACCGGAAATAATATGCCTAAGGGATTCTCCGGGACGGTGACATGCCCGACATATGTCAACCGTACCATCCTTTAGGATATACTTTCGGTAATTATTAGTCATCACCACTTCATCAGTAATTGCAAAAACAAAACCTTCGGTTTCTCCGAAGAGGTCACCGAATCGCAGCCAGGATACAGAAGAAATTAAATCTATATCTGGCCTATGTAGGGCCCGATAAAACCGACCATGCAACTCCTTTCTCATCCATATATCCTTACGATCATTGAGACTCTGTATCACAGGTTTATGCCAATTCTCTTTAGCCAGAGCAAGCGGGGTAAGTCCGTTGTCAACTGCAAACACTTCACGATGCACATCCGCGTCAGCGTGAAGGAAATATTCCCTGAGGTTGCACACCTCACGGTTATGGAGGGTCTTGGCATTAAGTAAACCACGACCCCCGCACTTCCGCGGTATGTACAACCTCATCACTGATGAACGCGGATGATGCATTCGGTACGTGGTGAGTAACGTACGGACTTTCCTATCCAGGGCTTCAAGTTCCGTCTGAGTCCACCTGAGTATGCCAAAGGAGTACATCAAAACTGGCATGACCCAATCGTTATAGGCGCGCACCTTGTTACCACCTGATAAAAGACTTTTTAGTACTTTTTTCTAGCGGCCAAAGAAGCGCTCCTTCAACGATTGTTTCATACCAACTTCGCAGATGCCTAACGCCTGCGACATACCCAGGTATTTATATGTTTCGGTCGCGGAAAGACATCCAAGTCGTGTAGAATCTGAAAGTTCTACACCTTCAGATTCTATTATCCCGCCTCTATGTACATGCATGACCGCACATTTGTCAACACCAAACTCCATCCTGATAGAATTACTAAAAACTTCTGTTATCTTTAGTAATTCCGTCAGTTGCAGCTTGTTGGATGCAAATAGCTTCAAGTCATCCATGTAAAGGAGGTGGGATATAACTTGGCCATCTTTTCGCAACCGATAGCCTAACCCTGAATTCTCTAAGATAGTGCTCAGAGGATTCAGGGCTAGGCAAAACCATAATGGACTGAGACTGTCACCCTGGAATATACCTCGTTCAATCCTTATAGGCACGCTATTCCCACAAGCCTGTCGACATCCTGGATAGCACAAGACCGTCTTCCATTGACCCATACATGCCTTAATGAAGGCACATAGAGTTGTATCAATTTTGTACAACTCCAGTACCCTCAAAAGCCATGTATGCGGCACGGAGTCAAAAGCTTTCCTGTAGTCTATCCAACATGTCGCCAGGTTCTTGCGGTTACGGCGTGTCTGTTGGCTAATGGCCATATCAATTATTAGGAGCTCTTTAGTGCCACGAGACCCACTTCTACATCCATTCTGAGCGGTAGACAAGATGGAATTGTCAATTAAGTGCGACGATATTTTCCCTCTCAGAATAGATGTTAGAAGTTTATAAATGGTAGGAAGTCACGTGATTGGTCTATAATTTTTAGGATCAGTGGCACTACCAGACTTAAACAAAAGATGGGTCACACCAGTAGTGGCGAAATCTGGCAACGACCCTGACTCTAGGCATGATTCGAATTGAGATGCCAAACGTTCATGTGAGCTCTTAAACCATTTGAGCCAAAAGTTGTGCAATCCGTCTGGCCCCGCCGACTTCCAATTCGGCAGTAGACGGACTGCACTAGAAACATTATTTGGTGTTATAGTTATTGGCTCCATGATTCTAATGGGCTCACATAAACGTTCAACATCTCGCATCCAACCACCCTCAGTGTGACCAACGGGCATCGACCAGATGTTGCGCCAGAATGAAGTAGTAGCATCATCATCTGGTCGATGCACCTTGTTCCCACCTGAGTCAGGACGCTCCCAATCTCTGTAGACCCATCTTTTGTCTCTCTGGAATGTGCGATTTTGAGAATACCGGTCTACTCTTTTTTTGTATCTACGTACACGATTTGCCCACGCATAAATTTTCTGCTTCAGGTAGTCTATGCGTTCTGTGACTCGGGCCATAAAATCTCGTGGTCTGATGTTAGTAGAGGCAAGCGACAGCGATAATCTCGCGGAAATCGCGCGATAATCGCTGTTTGTTGACTGTTTCGTATTACGTATCAACGATCGTTTTGCCATAGCCAACTAGCGACGGTGCTGCCTCTGTAGGACAACCAGTAAATTAAAAACTGCATTTGTGCTATACTGCGGCAGCGATCTGGCGATAATTTCGTATTACGTATCGTTTATGACAACCTCCAGGCAGCGATTTCGATATTTTATTAGTGTATGTGTGTACTGAGAGACCACTTTCATTTTTTGCGGATTTTTGCAGTTTAACTAACAATAGTGCTGCGAGCACGTGTTCGGACGCGCTTTCTAACCGATCACTAAGCTTTACAAATATTTTCGCAAATTTTACTACGCACTATTGTTAGTTAAACTGCAAAAATCCGAAAAAATAAAAGTGGTCTCTCAGCACACACATACACTAATGAAATGCCCAACAGATGTGACAGTTCCCAGTTTTCAGTGATCGCCACGTAATTGTTTATGGCGCTAGTTTCGTAGTGATAAGTGCGACGTAGCGATTAGCGAACGATTCGCTATAGAATTTAACATAATACCATTTCTTTCGCCACCAGCGATAAATCGTGCGATGATTGCGCAATGATTGCGCGATTATCGCTGATCGCTGTTTTATACGTAATCAGCCTGCCGGTCACAAATCGCATGACTCTGGGGCGGGTATTACCCGACCTGAAGCAAATAAGCTTGCCAATGAGTGCCCTAGTCTCAGAAATACGACGCTCAATTCTAACTTGCCAAGCCGGCACTGCTGGTTTAGGTCGTATAACAATGTTATCATTCAGAAATGTAACATTTGCTATACGACAAGCTACAACGGCTCCGCAATACAGAACTGAGTGTGTATCAGTGAGATCTTCGCTATTATCGAAATAAGCCGATAATAGCGAATCCAGGGCACACACTAGAGCTATATTTTTTCTATGTGTGGGCAAACGTGGCAGACGTGGCCTAAATTGTGCTGGCATAGATCGATATTCTCGCATGGCACACTCCAAAGCTCTCCTTAATAACTGTTCATTGTAATGGGTACTTACGTTTGTAGCACTGGTATTCATCACATCATCGCTACCGTTATTTAATTGTATAACAGGAGCTGAAGTTTGTGTCTCAGGTAGCGATGATGTTGATGGTGGACCAAGACTGCTACACACGTCCGAACGTAGCCTCTCAAGTACGGTAGCATCCAACAGATGACATCGTTGTATGGCCCGCACTTGATCCGATAGACGCTGCGCTGATACGTTGACTGATGGTTCAAGTTCCTGAAACAGAGGTAGCAATCTCACACGATACGCACTGAGGTTAATTCCCCCCTCTGTAGCCATGAAATATGCCCGCATGACGTTCTCATTCAATGAATTAGACCATCGCATGCGGTGCACATCACCACCGGAGGCGGGGGCCCTATTCGAAGCCGGTGGGCCTCGGGGTCCCAAGCGAGACGGTGGCCGGCCTCTCCCCGGCCGACGTACGGGTGTTGGCGACGTCGGCGGAGAGAAATACTCATCACTTGACGATGAACTCGACGCCTCTGCGATTTCCCTTGGCGCTGGAACACATTCAAGAGAAAGAGAGGCGGAGCTGAGTGATGAGTCCGGAGGTGTTAGGCGTGCTGCTCGTGTTTTGGATCTTGTCAACATTTATTTTATTATGTATCTGATTTCAAATCGTGATCATGGTCCCTTTGCAGCGTGTGTCCAATCCAGCGCAGCAGCTACACTTCCGACGTTTGATCTGTTGGTGGATAGGGGTCTCACTGCAGCGTTCCAATAGTCTTACGTTCGTGATGTTCTCGGGCCCGTATGTACCGAGGATCCATTGGAGGCAGCGTTTGACGAAGACTTATAGCTGGTAGCTGGTGCGAAATGTCTTTAGTGACCTTCCATGTCTCGCATCCGTATAGCAGTTAGCAGTACAGTTTTAAAGTTTACTTTGTTTTAAGTTTCACTCTTCGTGTCCATTTTCGCAACTGCCTACGGGGCGCAGCTGTGTAAAGGTTGTTCTGGCCTTGGCGAGACTCGAAATGATGTAGGGTACTCTTCTATCCCATCAGTTTCTGACACGACACTCCCGAGGTACGTGAATTTGTGCCTCCACCACATCTCTTGCGTCTGTCGATTTTAATTTCAGTCCAGCCATTCGCTGCCTCATCCTGCTCGTTGTCCTGCACGTTGTCCTGCAGACATGCATGACGGCGTGTGTGTGCCTCAGCAGGCACAGGACATCGGCATCATTTAAATCCTCCAGGATATCAGTATAGGCCCCATTCTATGCCGCGCCGAGTGTTCTTTGCGGTATTCAGCATTATACCATCTATTTTCTATGGATGGTTGTTAACTATCCTGTTGTTAACTATTCATAACGATCCTCTAAGGTAGGTACAGTATGTATTTTCAAAAGAGTTTGTGAACTCTATTTTTAATTTCTTTTTCAGAATATTGATGACATTTGATTGATGTCATTTTATACACGTTACGTCTACTACATTGATACATGTAATAAAATTCTAACACGCCGGTGTTTGTATGTAAATTGTTTATACTGAGGAAAATTCTATACTGACGAATAGCTTTAACCATTAAGCTCTATTTTGATTAAGCAAACAGGGCAGATTCACACGCTACTTGATGAGTATGATTAATAAATACCTCTAATTTCATAGACCTTTTGTGACGTAAACAAAGTTGCGAGAGTCAGCTAGTTAAAAGATAAAACAATAGGTTTCTTCTTATCTACTTAAAAACTATTTTATTTTTACAAATTTTATGGTAATAATAGACATTCTTTGATATATGCAGGTATGGTATTGTTGTGACTTTTATGACGCGTTTAAAGTACATAGGTATGGGATAGATGGCGCTCGCGACTACGTCAGCGTGAAATTTTCTTCCCGCTTCCCATGGGAACGTACTCCCGGGTTTGGTTATCTTTATAGCAGTATTATATATAAATTAACAAAACAAAAAATAATACTGCATTGGTGATAATAATAATAAAATGTATGTATATAGAGTACTCACTCATTTTCTTTCACTATTTTTCGTGACTTTCTTCATTAATAAATGCACTTTGTTTATTAATATTTAAAACACTTTTTACACAAATTATACGAGTACAGTTCACTGTTGTACATAGATGATGAATACCTATACACCTATAGTCGATTTTTTATTTAGACGAAGTAAATTGACAGCAACTATGTAATTGACAGCATCGAAATTGTCACTTCACATTAAGAACTCTAAATTCGACCCGCACTCTTAATTCAACTTTGGTCGAGTGGTTAAGACGCGGATCGGTACGCAGAAGGCGCAAGATCGATTCTGGGTACAAGCATCAATTTTTGGAATATTTGACATAATATATATAACGACTGCAGAGTTCATAATTGACGTAAACAAAAAAATTATGAAGTGCGAGGTACACGAACGTGGCCGAAGGTTGCCGAGAGTGTGATTCGTTTTCGTGACACAATTTCTGGATTCGGTCTCCACGCAAGGCCCGCGATAGAAGCTATGCAATAGCTTAAAAATTCCAACTATATTTTCGAATCTTCGGTAAAATTCGGTATCTTATGTAGAACACCCGGCGAGTATTTTTTTTAAATATTTCCTATGTACAGTTTTGGCTTTTCTATCATTTTATTATACCTATGTTATGTTGTCTGAGTGTAAAACCTATCTCTTACTAATATTCCTGCTACGTTTTAGTTAAATCAATCCAATATTTTATATATTTCATTGCTCTCTGCTTAGCCCCTAGGATATGTAGCGTGATAATATATAGCCTATTTGAAGACCACACCCTTAAGTAATATTTGTGCAAAATTTGAACCAAATCTATTCAGTACTTTTCGAGATTCTTCCGGACAAAGCAAAACAAACAGACAAACAGACAAAAAAATTCCAACTATATTTTCGAATTCGGTATCTTATGTAGAACACCCAGTGGGTAATTTTTTTTTTAGTATTTCCAATGTACAGTTTTGGCTTTTCTATCATTTTATTATATGTATAGATATAGATATTCAAACACAATTAAAGGCATATTAACTTAGGAAGGGCGTTTCGTTTATTTGCTTATTTAGATGGAAACCATGTATAACTTTTGGGAGTATATCAGTGCTATTGTCCGTTGGTTTAACGTTTTAACAGGATACTAAACATTTGTTGAAGAGAACCAAATAATGCAGTTGGTATAGGTACAGGATGGAATTTAAAAACAGTAGTTGACGGTAATGTACCCTTAATATTGATAGTGGCAAGTTCTGATGAAAGGAAACATTCCTTCATTTTCACTAGTAAGTAAAACTGCATTTAAAGGTTTCTGAAAAATCACCTGCTTGAGCCGGGAATCGAACCTGGGAGATGTGGATAAAAAAAAAACATCCTGTATTTTATGATACCAACCGAAAGAGTCTTTAATAAGGAACAATTTCTTTGTTCTTCTTCTAAATAAAAACATATTTTTAATATTAAGGGTACTTTACCTCCAAATACCGTCTTTAAATTCCAACCTGTATAATTTCAGTAGTTAATCCAATAGCCTATTTTGGCTATGACCTTGAACGATTCCCGTAGGATTCCATTGTACAAAACCCCATAATTTCCACCCAGTTGACTGTCTCAAAAACTTTTTAGGGTAAAGATATTCAGAGTCTCCTAATCTTTTCAATTCACAGCGCTACAATTTATCAAAAATTATCAACCCCGTTAATTTTCACCCCGTGTCTTTTGAACTGAGTTTGCCCAAATACAATACTCAGCTCTAATTTGTAGGTACTATGTATACCTGCATTATCGATTATTTGATTTAATTAATATAATAATTTCAAGGTAATACCTAGCGTAGTAGAATAAGTTATACCTGCTATGGTGATAGTTTTGAGGTTGTATTGTCTTCGGTTTGATAAATAATGAGTGGAGACTGTAAAATATTATTGGGCATTTTGTGAATGTAACACTTTAAGACGGTTTACTTTATTATTAACAAATCTCTAGTAATGAAAATTCTAGAGATCTATTCTGCCCTCGAAAAATACCTATGTTTAACATATTGTGATAATTATAATATTGTTATATAAAATATATTTTTTTACAACCACGGTAAAAACAGGAATACTCATCTGATAAATGTTTTTAATTTTATAATAGGTACCTATTATTTGGATATTCAAAAAACCGTACAGTTTTCGTAGTCCCTTTTATAATGGGTTAGATCCCTACGGATGTTATACACACCAAAAATCACACGGGGTCCTATCCTGTCTTGCGTAAAAAAAATATACAAAATACGAACCCGTACCTTATTTAAATAGGCGGTCTCTATGGAACTAAGTTTGACGTATTTTATTTTATGAAAAACCTTTTGGGACAAACATGCGGTCTTCGTCAACAGAGCGTAAACGGATATTATTATTTTACGTTGGGGTTAAGGTATATCAGCTAACATAATAAATGCTAAGTTCATGCGTGTATTTACGCATAAAAAAATTTGCTGAAAATTTAAATAAAGATATTTTTTGTTTGATTTTTATAAACAGATAAGTACATTGTTTTTCGGGCGGGTATCAGAAGACAATTACTCGTAATATAAAATTTTCTATCAAAGCATTATGATTTTTTATGAGGCTTTATATTAAAGCAGCCATTTTTTAGAAAATGAAAGTAGGTGGGTACATAACGATTTTATTATAACAAAATAGGAAAAGGTTCAAATTTTTAGACTATCGATTTTCATTTATATAAAGTAGTTACGTATCTTCATTTAAGGGGGGATAAATGACATAATTCTTCATACCTTTGGTCATCGGTCCTTTTGATCAGGCCCGAGCTGCCTCATAGCTGTGTAGTAGGTACCTGCTAACTAACGGATGGGGCATCGTCAGAGATACTTGCTGTGATGGTGCGGTGGCGGGAAACCAGTATGCATTTACTGTTGCGAGTAAAACAGATTGATTGATGGGTCCGCTCCGCTCGCGCTGTAATCTGGGCTTTACGGGGTCGAAGGGTTACAACAATGCCGAAAATGAACAGGAAAACGATAGGAAGTTTCTTCTAGCAGTCTAGTAAGAGCGCAAATCTTGTCAGAGTTTGGAAGTATTTGTCGATACAGTAAGACAAAGAAGAAGAGCATATTTACATATGTCACCGCAAAAATATTATAGTCATCGAATGCATGCGTTTCATAAACCTAATGGTCTTCCAATATATGTGCAATAACGTATTCCACAAACGTGAGCTTCTATAAACTACGGAGCCACAGGAAGGAGATAAGCGTACTTAGGTACCTTATTGAAATTCCTGTCACGACTTCTAATAAAGTTCATATTGAATTTGCGAGAATTACCTACCTATTGCTGAATTATTTTAGACTAATTTTCATTCAGTACATAAATTTAAAACAATGGGTGGCTTGCTGGACGTCAAACGATACAGTAGATGGTTTTCGATACTACGTAATAAATAGTTAATCGTGATATGGCTGTAAACATAACTTGCAAGAAGCACTTTAAGACAATCGAGGTCTTCTCTATAGAAGTTTAACCAGTTAGTAAAACAGTCAAATTGAAGACTATGGTACCTAGCAAATGAAAAAAAAGTTTTTTTTGGCATTAAACCTTCGTATAGATAGAGATAAGAATTTTATTAAAGAAAGAATATCCTACTGCACTATAACATTCTATGAAAATTGATAGCATACTTTAATTCCAACAGAGGTACGCATTTTAATACTAGATGGTATGCAAACTGAAACCAGATGCCATTAAGCCAGCAGTTAGGATGAATTAATGATGATGAATCGCACTACAATTCAACACCTGTATGTGAGTACATGAATAAAGCAATCTGGCTTGCTGAAGTGTATTTCATTGACAATGTCATGATGTACTGAAATTACAGGTAAGCACTTTGTTGCTAAGCTATTCGCGGTGGTTTGTTGAACTGGAGAGTGGCTCCTCTACTATGGAACTTATTAGCTCGTAAGTACTTAAATTACATTTAAGTTGACAAAGAGAAGCTACGGGCATATGTCAATCAAATCTGCCCTATTCGTAGTCCGCTGCTATTGCGTGCTTTAGGTAGACTTCTCAATCTTTTTGTAAGCGTGATTGACCTTACGCTGTTCAAAGAAGTTAGTACAGGGTTTCGTTGCGAATATCCCTTCTATTCACCATGATCATTTATCATTTCTTTTTGTAGTCCATATATTGAGCTATACTCAAATAAATAATACAAGTAACGATTAAGTCGGAACGTGTTTCGTCTTCAAATGGGACATACTTAAGACTGCTAGGCAACAAATCATTCATTCAAATAATTTAAATTGACGAACTGATGATGTTGTTGGTTCCTCTCATATCCCTTTTTCATATACTTTGTAAATCCAATTTCTCAATTCAATCAGAAACAAAAAATAAAAAAACTTGAAAAGGGAGCTATTTATTTTAAAATAATAAATATTGTGTAACATTTCTCTTTTATATAGCGCATTCTAACCTAAACAAAACTAACAAAGGTACGCTAGTGCTATGAAAGCCAGACAACCGATAAACATAGGTAGTTATACTTCTAAATACGTATGGGTACCATTAATATACACAGAAAACATCCGAACTCCTAAACAACTTATATTCGGGCCGACTCAGTATTCAAACCTGAGCACAAATGGATCAAGCACGGAAGTCGCTTACTGTACTTCATCTAGGCAGTCCATCACTCTGAGGATTCGTCATCAACCCCATCATATTCCTTACTTCATCCTTCTTCTTAAAACTATCTATGCAGAATCGAGCCCAATTCATTCAGTGATTTTTGCTTACCATTACTGATTCAAAAGTACCATATAAATTAGAAATCTTAGTTCCGTATATTATTAAACATAATATTGTTAAGCTTGTACAGATACTTCCTCTATACTTTTTATACTTTGAATACAGGAATAATGCAAACTCCACGATTCAAACCCTTATTTGATTTAAAAGCTTTTGTTGAGAATCACGTAAGACTTTCCGCTACAACAAATTACTTTGCAAAGATTTCGAGCTTTTCCTTTAGATAACTTTATGATATAACAGAGCTGGGTCCTGTTATGTAGCATTATACGTATATTATGAGCTACCAAGTATGAAAATCTGCTTTGTGTGTAATAAAAACCCGGCAAACTCCGTAGGTACTGTGTCAGAATTTTGTTCCATTGAAAATAAGAAAATAAATTTTCCTTCGTAATTTTCAATTTCATTTCATGAACTTTTACCGTACGTTTCGGTTGAGATGAATCCAATAAATAAATGACAAGTATCACGTCACTGACAGTTAGGATCAATGCTTTACGTGTCTTGTAAAGTTCGGTAACTTTCAGAAATGGATCTAGCATAGACGGTCACATTTCTCAGGCTTAACTGTAGCCTACAACGCGCAATGTCGTAAAACCCAGAATGCCATGAACGGCAAGAAGGGCTACCAGCGCTTCTACAAATCATACTCCTCTTACATATATGGTTGGTGATAACATACGATGAGACTTACCATTCTACTGCACTGCTGCGTGTTGAAAGTTTTCAGTAGCAACGCTAATAATATAGATGGAGAGTGGAATGTCTTCATGAATGGAGACAAGCTTCTCGATGATTGGTCATGATGTCTTGACTTGATGAGCCAAGAGATCCAGATTCTTGTGCAGTCACAGAAATCCGTATCTTTAAGCTGTCACGAGGTTCGCTGAGGATCACGGGAAAAGTTATTCTCCTTCCTGTGATCCTTTGCGACTGAACAGGCTATATATATGATAAAATAGCTACACAAGCATTGGGTTGTGCATGCCTCTAGCAAGGGGGATTATGTAAACTAAGTGCTGAAAGTACGACACATTTCTTACTAGACGCCAGGTCATAACTTTGTCTGAGAAACACATAATTATTGAAAACGACACTTGTACTATTCCACAATATTTATTATTATAAACCTTTGGGTGTAAGGGGCCCCACCACCACCTAATTTTGGGGGCCCAAGCGACCTCACCTGCACGTGGTGCACCTGCCGAAAAACTAACGAGGCTCCGCGATTTTCAGGTACCCCCATGGTGGCCTAGGCTCCCATGTGGGTGCCAGGTGGTACAAAGTGTTGGTCCGGGGGGGTACCACCGTGCAGCTGTGAAAAGCCCCCCAAGTAACCCAGCCTCGGTTGGGTTGCGTTCGGGGTTCAGCAGCTGCACAGCCGGGCCCGGGGCGATGTTTGATGCAGCAGGGGGGGACCAGTAGGCGCTAAGCGAATTCTAGTGTGGCTGACTGGGGTCGACCCGCCGGCCAGGGAGACCCGTAGAAACGGTTTTACCGCTGGCCGCCCGCGGCATAGTACAGGGGCCCAACTGGGACTAACCACCCTGGGAGGCTGCCCCACCAGGCCGCGCATAATCCCGATGTGGTTCGTCGTGCCGGATGGTGACCGGACCGGGTCCCGGCGACCACACTCGGGGGGGTACGGGGGCCCTTCCGTCCGGCGGGTCGGCCTCAGTCTCACCACACGGTCATAGATGAAGCTAGCCCCTACGCCTTGTCACTCACTGCTGTAGCAAATGTCGCTCCGTCTTCACGTCTTCCCTCCAATTCCCAAATATGGCAGCGCACATAAGAGAAAGCAGTGTCACGAGACGAGTTACCCAGCACAGTACAGTGTGTCGGTTAGCGCCCCACTGGGTACATCCGACCACTGCGTTGTGCGTGCCAGCCTGCAGGTGTCATCTCCTGCAAGGGCAGTAGAGGTGACGCGGCGACTGTGGCACTACTCGTCAGCAGACTGGGACGGACTACGAGAATACTTTGCAGCCGTCCCGTGGAGTCAGCGCTGCTTTGCAGGGAGGGCTTCATCGGAAAGCGCCTCTGCGGTTGCTGGTGAGATAGCTTTAGGTATGGAATACTATATTCCATACACTGATGTTGCCAGCATCCGCAAAGCCCGCCCCTGGTTCGGGCGTGAGTGCGCCGTAGCTGTTCAACAAAAACAGACGGCTTACCGCGCCTGGATCAGGGCTCGGGCTGTGCGCGACCCGAATGTGGCCCAACTCAAGGCAGCGTACAACAGAGCCACTAGGTCCAGTAAGAGGGCCTTCAAGAGAGCGGACGCCCAGCGCGTCACGCGGCTTGGTCAGGAGCTCACGTCTCATCCGACGGGCAGCCGTGGATACTGGCAACTGGCCAAAGCCGTGCAGGCCAACTTTTGCAAGCCCTCGCTGCCGCCGCTACGCTATCCTGACGGATCACTGGCTCACAAGGCCCAAGAGAAAGCGGAAATGCTGGCCAATCTCTTTGCGGCTAATTCCCGGGTTGATGACTGTGGCAAGCAACCTCCCACTATCGCCAACTGTGGAACCACGATGCCGGATATTAAAATCCGGCAGTGCGATGTGCGAGTGGTGCTACAGTCACTCGACACGCGGAAAGCCAGTGGTCCTGATGGCATACCGGCAGTGGTGCTGAAGAATTGTGCAGCTGAATTATCTCCAACGCTAACACGCCTGTACCGCCTTTCCTATTCCTCGGGAGATGTGCCGGAGGCTTGGAAGGAGGCGAACGTCCAGCCAATCCCCAAGAAAGGGGATCGGTCGGATCCGGCCAACTATCGACCCATAGCCGTAACCACCGTCATCTGCAAGGTGTTCGAGCTAATCATCAACAAACAGCTCATGCGCTATCTGGAGGATCACTCGTTAATTAACGATCGCCAATATGGCTTTAGGCCGAAACGATCAACGGGTGACCTCCTAGCGTACGTAACGCACACCTGGGGTGAGGCTATGGAGAGGCACGGCGAATCTCTGGCTATAGGCCTAGACATCGCTAAAGCCTTTGATAGGGTATGGCATGCGTCGCTTCTTTCCAAGCTGCCGGCATATGGTTTATCGCCTCAGTTATGCCGCTGGTTGGCCAGCTTCCTGCACGGGCGACGTATACGGGTCCTCTGTGATGGTCAGGCTTCCTGCTTTTTGCAGGTAAATGCCGGGGTACCACAGGGATCGGTATTGTCCCCAACTCTCTTTCTTCTGCATATCAATGACATGCTGTCCCTTGGGTGCATTCATTGTTATGCGGATGACAGTACTCTGCATGGGAGTTATTCTGGCCGCCCAGCGGAGAGGCGTTGTGACGTGGACGTAAAGAGACGGCAACTCGTGGCGGATCTCGAAAACGCAGGCGTGTGCGTTTACAGCTAAGAAGTCCCCATTCCTACCCCTACCCTCTCTTCAGAACATTACGGTTCCACTAAAGGACAACCTGGAGATTCTCGGTATAGACGTCCGGCGTGAGCTCAATCACAAAAACTACATAGAGAGTTGTATTGGGCTGGCCTCGCGGAAACTCGGAGTCCTTAATAAGGTGAGACGGTACTTCACGCCACATCAGAGATGTTTGCTGTACAAGACGCAGATTCGTCCCTGCGTCGAGTACTGTTCTCACCTCTGGGATGACTCCGCGAGGTACTTGTTGGACGCACTTGACGCTATACAGAGACGTGCTGTCCGAATAATTGGTTGTCCTGAGGTGACGGGAGGCCTCGAACCGTTGGCGCAGCGAAGAACCGTAGCGTCCTTGGCTGCCTTCTACCGAATGTATCACGGCGAATGTTCTGAAGAGCTCTTCAATCTGATCCCACCATCACCTTTCCGATCCCGAACAACGCGTGCCGGGCAGAGATGCCACTCATACACAGTGGAGAGAATCTTCGCCAGAACCGAGCGTTTCAAAAGATCGTTCCTCTGTCGAGCTATAAAAACTTGGAACGACCTGCCTGCACACGTGTTTCCCTCATCTTACAACCCCGGGTTCTTTAAGAGGAGCGTGAAGAGGCACATCACAGGGCCGCCAACTTGAGGACCGCTGTAAGAAGTGGCCCCCAATCGCAAGATGCGCCACGGCTATCCATCGTGGCGACGTCAATTTGGCGAGCTAAACATAAAAAAAAAAAAAAAAAAAAAAACCTGACCGGTTTCGCTTTACAGCATCTTCAAAGGTCTAGATGGGAGGACAAGGTATTACTGTCTCGAAAACACACCAACAATAACATTTTTCTAGTGTAGGTATACGAATATAAAAGAGGTACCAGATTATAAATTTTCCCCAAATTTAGGGAAATTACAAATTTAAATATTTTTGTTAAATGTATGTTACAATTATGTTTTACTTATCAACGTACCAAATGAACTATTATTTTCCACATTTACCCCAAAAAATAGACACTTTTGACATTTCGGAATATTGCATTTTGACATTTGTAAGTTTTATAATGTTTGTAAAATAGCAAATATCACAAAATGAAATAAATTTATTCTCCCTATTTTTTGGGGTAAATAATAGTTCATTTGGTACGTTGATAAGTAAAACATAATTGTAACATACATTTAACAAAAATATTTAAATTTGTAATTTCCCTAAATTTGGGGAAAATTTATAACCTGGTACCTCTTTTATATTCGTATACCTACACTAGAAAAATGTTATTGTTGGTGTGTTTTCGAGACAGTAATACCTTGTCCTCCCATCTAGACCTTTGAAGATGCTGTAAAGCGAAACCGGTCAGGTTTATAATAATAAATATTGTGGAATAGTACAAGTGTCGTTTTCAATATGTGCAGTAAGTTCCACCAAGTGCCGTCAATCAACAGTATAAATAAACACATAATTCATTTATTGATACTGCGCGCTCTTGCATTTAGATCTCGTAATACGAAGTTAGTATGTTGACAACAGAATTGAAGATGGGTATCACGTAGTTGTTTGTCCATTTTGTTAGGAACAAAGTGTAAAATATGTGGGAAAGTCAAATTTTACCAACCCGCCTAAATGAAAATAGGCTTTAGTAAAAAAAAGTCATCATGTCCACAGTAAATACCAAAATTAACTCAGTAATTGGGTACAAATGTAAACAACACTAATTTGCCGAGCTCTTTTCTTTTTTCTATTTTACAGTAGAACCAAGGCAATTTCCGTACCCACCTAATAGCTGCGGTTGGGACTCGAGATACTCAAAAATCTTGCTTGTAGCCTCACAGAATTTCATAATTACTGTAATCGGAGGTTAATGGAGGACTTAATGTTTTGTCTGGTCATCTTACCGTTATTAACGTCGCTTTCAAAGGAGGATAAAGCTGTTACAGTAGAAATTTGATTAGTCTTATTATATTTTGGTGTCAGTTGAAGTACCTTATATACCAATGAGTAAAGTAGGGTTATAAAATAGATATTGACAACTTCGATACATAGAGATTCAGATAGAAAGTGGAACCTACCTAAAATATAAAAGGAATAGTTCTGTATTGTGTGTCCTCGCTTCTTATTTTCTATAAACTAAATTATCCTAGAGTTTTTTCGTAATCATTATATGTCCAAATGATATTTTTTTTATGATAATATACATTTATTGTTAAAAATTACAGAGAAACATAAATATTACATATCTATATTTACACTATTACTATCTAAACTAAACCTAAATAAGGCCCCCGTGGCATTGTGCCCAAAAGACTAGCAGCATTCCCCCTTTGAATAGCAATACCTATTCGTTGAGCGAGAAAACTGCCAGCCCTTGGGTCACCAGTTGACTCCACAAGGCGCTTTTTCAAATTCTTGAAAAATTTTTGCGCATTGGGACCCCATGGACCTAGGGTCTCGACACCGACTGGACAAAAACGATACGATGAGTCGAGACCCTTATATTTATTAATTTTAATATTTTCAGCCGCTTCCGCTGCGGCACTGGCTTTTAATTTTGTTTTAGGAAGATGGGACGGGGCTAGAGTGTCAACACAAGTTGCATCCCACACCAGGACCCGACCCATCTCCCACGGTATCAAAGTTATACCATCTGGTCTCTTGCCATCGTCCCTGAAAACGCCGTTTGGCTCTAAGAGCGCAGGCACATTGGCGGTGGCAAGAGCACGGCGGATGATGTCATTCAGCGCAGCGTGGCGTGAGAAGCGGCCTGCGCTCTTTAAACATGAAAGACCATGATGCCCCAAAGTGTCAACGTTAAAACCGCAGGGGCATCGATGTGGAGCGCAAAGCGTGACGCCAAGTCTCAAACCAACTGAAATTCTTAGGATGTCCGGTTCCAAAAAAGTTCCGGTGTTGGCTATAGGGAAAGCTTTCAACCAATCACCGGATTCCTTTCTACTGAGCGCTAATAATCTGGCCTAGACTAGCATTTAAAAAGGAGTCAAAGGTTAATTTTGACATAGCGTCGTCCCAGCTCCGTTGTAAATTTGGATGGGTGGGTAAATTTTGACCCGGACAAGCCATTAGCCAAGCATTCTTGGCATCTGTAAGGCCAGTCGTCTCATAGTCTGTAAGACAATTCGTCAGAATTTTACCTACGAGACTCGACGTGGCATGTACAGATGACAAAAAGGCTGGCAAAGCCACACTAGAAATTTTGCGGATCCCTAGCCCACTATATTTAATGGGAAGAGATGCCTGGGACCAAGATTGTTCGCTCAGTTGTATATTGAGAATTGATTCCAAAGAAGATTTGATTAACGAATCAATAGAAAATAAATGACTTTGATGTTTCCAAAAAGGACAACAGCGAAGCAAATAAATAGATTTGGGAACAAACATACAAAATTTCAGAATTGTGATTGCGTAATGTGAACTAATAGAATGTAGCCGATCTACATTGGATTCAAATTTTGAAATTTTTTGTGCTATTAATTCGGGAATAGCATCTTCAAATATAGGGGACCCTAGGAGGTAAAGATTCTCTCTGCTAACAATTTTAATATTCGGACATATGGAATTGAATTTTTCAACGAGTTCCGAATTGATGTGATTATTATGAAAAAATAATTCACACTTATTAAAATTTAATTCCAAACCAATTAAATGAAATTTATTTTTAATTTCTATAAGATCTGACAGAACAGAATCTGCATCACCTCCAAGAGTCCCGTCATCTAAATACCAGACGTTAAATTTTGACTTTAAATTTTGGATGATGGGGTTAATGGCTAGGCTGAAAATGGCTGGTCCGAGGGGATCACCCTGCTGGCAACCGACTTCAGAAGAAAGTTCGTTGCATTTATACATTAATTTGGAAGGTTCGTGATAACAGTTAAGTAAATAGTTATAAATTTCAGGAACATTGCTTCTAATTTCTGACAGCAGGATGTCACGGTTTACCGAATTAAAAGCATTTTTCACATCAATTTTTAGCAAAACCTCACACTCACCTTTATTAAGGTAGGTGCGTAAGGCGTGGACCGCCGCCTCACACCCACCTTTGGTACCAAACCCTAATTGAGTCGGTTCAAATTTTTGTTGTAATTTTGACAAGATGTATCGGACAGAAATTTTGGATGCTAAACGCCTAAAAGTGGACCCAACAGCAATAGGACGGACTCCTCCGTCTTTTTTAGTGAGAGCAATGAGATTAGCTCCATAGATAACAGGAGCAATCTCAGGGTTAATGTTACCAGAGAGCATGAGGTTTACTAATTTTGTTAAACAACCGATGAGGTGCTTACCTGCATCACCCACACAGTGAGAGGTTAGGTCTTTTAGGTGTTGTGGAGAAAGACCATCAAGACCAGCTGCTGATCCGACTTTAAAAGCATTAATCGCACTCACTGTGTCCTTATCCTGTGCAAGTAAACACACATCGGGTGATGTAGGCGGGTCCAGAACGTAGTCCGAGACTGGAGCTGAGGGATGTTTTGTCTGTAAAGACGTAAGGGTATCTGTTGTATCTGGAGACAGTACATCACTTGAAAACAGGAGACGTGCGGCTCCTTTTAAATCTCCGTCGCTAACTTTTGCTTCTACAAGCTTGTTAACATCATAAATCTTTTTGTTATAATTTCCAGTAAAACAGCAATTTTGAGTCGGAAGTGTGGGGTTAGAACAATTATTTTTTATTTTTTGTGTGAGAGATATAGTCTCGTCACTAAATTTAGCATGTAATACTTTATAAGGAAATAGCAAAAGATTTTGCCAATTTTCAATGCTATTACTATCCAAACACTGCGTTATAAATTGAGACAAAAGTGTAGCGACAGAGATCCTGGCACCACGAGGAATTCGTTTAACTAAACTCACATTATTTTTTAAATTACTCAAAAGGTGATGAAAAGGCGTGCCAGAAGGGTTACTATCAGATGGAATAGAAGCATGAGGTTGTGCGAAATTATCTGAAAGTAACGTTGTTGAGTTTTGGCTGGGGCATTCATAGAGTTATATATATTAACATTAGAGAGGCAAGCACGAACATCGCGTCTCGACAAAAGCACGGCTACTTATGAGCTGAGAAGACGCAACTATGAAACTTTTTAAGCAGTAATGGTAAATATATATCTGTCTCACTCAGACGCGTACGCTGAACACCGCCGCCACTGCGATTAGACAAAGACAAAAACATAAACATGACGAACGTGGGCCAGTGTTGACTACTGTATGAAATTTTTACCCACGATAATTACAGAATTACTAAGTAAACAAATTTAAAATTATTATGTACCTATTTCATTTATTATTTTATTTCGGTTGAAACCGAAACTCACGTGTTCATATTAAAAAAAACCGGCCAAGTGCGAGTCGAATATAAGCACAGAGTCCAGGTCCCCATACAAAAACGGCAACTTATGTTTGTTGTGTGGGGTCTTTTTCTGCTTTTAGTAGGTATTTTTTGTTATGGCGGCAGAAACATACATCACATGTAAAAAAAATTGCTCTATCAACCACAGTTCTGAGAAAGACTTGACCAAGGTTGAAAAATTTCAACAGCAGGCTGCCACAACCTGTGCCTGTCCATCTCAACACGGCAACGGCAGTACGTCTCACCACATATGACGTGGGTTATATTCTTATAAAAAGGTGAATTTTGGCCATATAAAATGCCTCTGCCTACCTCTTCGGGGATGACCATATCGCATCGCATCTCGACAGACCTTGGCTAACACTGCCGTCTCGCATAGGGGTCCTATCCCGCGTCTTTAGGGTTGGTTTCCGGTGTACTAAACAAACTCTCTCCGAAACTACTGGACCGATTTGAAAAATTATTTCACTATTGGGAAGCTACACTCTTTCCGGTGAACATAGGCTATATTTTATTCCCGTATTCCCACAGGAACAGGAACTACGCGGCTGAAACCGCGTGACGTCCGCTAGTATTCTATATAGACCATTAAAAAGGCACTTACTTACAAAAAGTCTAACCCTTTCATTTAATACCAAACACGATATTTTTTTCTTAAATTTATTTTAACACAGTACTTTATGGCCACTAGAGGGCGCACCATTAAATTCAGTGTCACGATGTATAGCTTATAATCAGTCGAACGTCAAGACGCTTGTAACAATATCTCATTAGTCCAGTTCTAATAAGTACCTAGTTGAGGAGCTCTGAGGGAATACATGAACATACATACATACGTATATAGCCTGTCAAAATCATAACCCTGCCTTAGTCGGGTAATATTATAAATGTATCTTACATAGGTAATTAATTACTAATTCTCCCACTGATGTGGGTAAACCAAACCGATATTTTTGTGGTAACACTGAATGGCAATCACAAATATTATTTTCAAAATTCGATTATAGCGGTATTTACGCTGATATCAATGCGTAAATAGTATAATTACGTGTGAAAAGTAATTCTACATGACTAATTGTGTTTTTATGTTTTAGAATCGCAATCTTTTACTGTGCATTTGCCTATTTTGTCGCCCGGTTGAATTTGTACGTACGATTGGCGTAACGGCGTCAGACTGAACTGACGTTTGGCTCACCTAAGCCTGTGGGCTTACGTTAGGTAGGCTTGATGTTGGCGCGGTCGTTAGTCATCTAGTCTTATCTATATCGATGGGGGCATTTATGTAATTTTGATATATGTATACGAAGTCCTCGAGCACTTTTAAAAGATTTTAAACAAATGGAACAAGAAAAAGTATAAAGTGACGTACCATCTTCCGATTGCGTCAAGCTTTGCATTTACTTATAAGTTATTATAAAACAGAAACTACAAAAACAAACACAAATAAAAATACAATAAAAATAATCTTGACGTTCGCGTTGACGCTCTGTCACCGGGCGCCGGGCGCATGCGGAGGAGCCAGCAAAACCAGAAATAATTTTCAGCCTGAAAAATAACAAATATAATTAGATAAATCGCATTTAGACTTAAATATTACTTAAAACCAAGCCTTAGGTGGGCCAAAATTATATAATTGTTAATTAAAACAATTATATAATTTTTGTTAGACCGGTTGACATAGTTGACGTTCAATGATATTTTTCCAAATTTTATCTTATACTTTTATATTAATTTCGGGGAAGTAAATATTTGGGACTTCACGCGGAATAGTACTTACTGGAAGAACACCAATGTCGCGACATTTCAAAATTTGAACTCTCGTTCCATAAAATTGAAATTCTTAAAAATAACATAGTCCAACATATTACCTACAGTCAGAAGCTTTCAATAATAGTTCTAAGTCCTATACTATTATACAAAAATTCTAAAGCAGAGTCTGTGAGAAAAGAACCTGGCAATAAAAACTCACGGCCACTTCTTTCTAATAGCCAGTAATTACATAACTTTACTAAGTGCTGAGATGGGGGAGCGTTTGTGGAGTTTTTCGATAAACATGGTAAGACCGGTGCCAGTAACGAGAAAGTCGTTGAGTTAAGTTATTTTACTGCCCCCTGAAAAATAAATGTCAACAGCAGGTCTGGTACCCACAATAGATTGTGGATATGATTATTTATGTGGATGGGTAGTATGCCTCTATATCTGCAAATAAATAAATATGAAATATGAAATATGCCTTCGCATATTTTTGGGAAAAAGACGTCAATAAGTCATAATATGACTATGACATATTAAGGGTAATATAGGTATTGAATGTTTGTTCTTATAATAAACAAACAATTCAAACACAAAAAAAATCCAATTTATAGTAGGAGTTTAGCCTAAAGCGTTTAAAAAATCTGTCAATACGACTCCTAAGTAGTCCATTATATCATTATACACACTTGCTTTAAATTTTAACCAATTTAAAAGAAAGGAGGATGTTCTCAATTCGTTTAAATTGAAATGTTTCTTAGGTAACTCATAACTTTGATCGGGTGAACCAATACCGATTTTTTTTGGTTGTATACTGGTACTTGCCATGTGGTTCCATACAAAGAAACCAGGATCTGATGGTGGCATCTCCGAGAAATCGGAGGTTACCTTCAAATGTTTTTTTGATTAAGTACTTAAAAAAACACTATATTTTAATAAAGGAGCCGGAAGACAGATAACGGAATTCCTTAACAATTAACAGCAGTTAACTACCTTGTGTAAGTTGTGGCTTGATTAATTTGTATTGATAAGAACATTACTCGTAAATATATATTTTAGTCTACTCGTAACTTAAAATAATAAAATAAAATATTTCAACACAAAAGAACCGACTTTAAAAAAAAGAACCGACTTCAAAGTAACAACTAAAAACTCAGAAATCAATTATTACGTATTTTTATTGAGCAAAAATGATCAAATATAATATTGAGGTTATAAAAGTAGTTTGTGGTATGATTACCACAAACTACTTTTTGTAGTAACTAACTGTGGTGATACCACAGTACAGATATTCCGTGCCTACCTACTAGTATTGCTTCTGTTGTAAGAAAGTTTAAAGTTGAAGTTGATCAATAAAAATACGTAAGTATTATTTTAATTATTAGTTTTTACTGAAGTCAGTCGTTATAATGACTTTTTTTTATATTTCAAAATTTCTTCCCAATGTGGAATAGCCAAATTTCACGTGAGCGGTGACGCGGATTAATTGTAACTGAATATAAAATACAATAAGAAATATTTCGATCATTTTCATATTGAGTATATTTCATATGAAACGTCGTCGTCGTCGGCAAATTCCGAGTAACTCTACGTAACACAATTTTCGCGATTGTATCCCCTTTACTGACACTTTGCCGAAACTTGTTATACCCATAACGACGAATTGATCCATCAAACCACACCACACTGACCTACTTATCGAACTTCACCAACAAAAAAGTAATATATTATTATATCGAGTACTCAAGATAGTTTGTGACTTGGTCAACCCTCATGGGTATCATTTGAAGTGAGAAGACATCGTTTATGGACACTTACGCTAAGCGTTTCTTTATTCTGGTAACATTTTTTACTGTTTAATGTAGACTAAAGTTTACTGGTCTTTTGTCTTATATTTCTCACCATGCTTTCAGGTTTTGTGGTCGAGATTTGTCACTCAGAAACTCAGCGAGTTGTTTCAAATATGTAGTAATTTTATAAAGAAGAGGTAAAATTTGAGTGTTTGTTAACATCGAATAGGCTCCGAAACTACTGGAACGATTTGAAATATTCCTTCACTGTTGGAAAGCTACACTATCCCCCAGGTGCCATAGGCTATAATTATTTTATTTTCGTGTTCCCACGGGAACAGGAGCTACTCGGATGGAACCGCGTGACGTCCACTAGTGTAAAATAAATATTTTTTTGTAAATAAAACATGAACATTTAAAAGATTGATTACGATCCAGTCTTTATTCCATTTAATGCAGATGAAGCACAATTGGCTTACAGCCAGTACGTTGGCATCTTTTTGCTGCCAAAGTCCTTTGGTAAAAAAATAATTTATTTCCTTTGCTTCAATGGGCAGAGACTCTCTGCAGCTATGATGAATTATTGTAGACTAGTTACTCCGCGGCTCTCAACAAAATTATCGCGAGAAAAAGTAGCCATTTCCTATACCAAACTCTTGATTCTAGAATACCTCTGTACTACATCATATCAATAAGAATCGATTCAGCGTAACAGACGTAACAGACAGACAGAGTTACTTTCCTAGGAGTATCGGGAAAAAATCACTTGAGATCTTGTTGGCCAATAAAACTTTGGTAATTCTTGTACGAACTATTGCTATTTAGGTAGATACACTGTAAAGTTTAGAGATTACTTAGAAAACAGTAAATAAAGAAAATAAATGTCATCAACAACATATATGGAGCTAGAGATACCGAGATAGAGCGGCGAAGTCGCGTTGAATCGTGCCATATTCCTAAAATGGGAAATAAATAATAAATAATAATAAATAAAGATAAATTCACGGATAATTTACACAACGCTATCTGATCCCAAAGTAAGCTAAGAATAACCTGCTTGTGTTATGGGTATCAGACCACGGATATTAATACTTATATGCTTTTAAATACATACATATTATACCTACATAGAAACACCCAGACTCTTGAGACAAACATTTATGGGTCACACAAATATTTGTCTCCGGTAGGAATCGAACCCACGACCTCCAGCGCCGCAGGCGGTATCACTACCGACTACGCCACAGAGGCAGTCAAATGATCAAAAAAATTGAACGCTAAGACGGCAAGGCCGCCCCAGAATGGGGAGAGAGCGGGGATAGTCAATTGTGGGAGCATACAAAGTGCGCGCTGGAAAGAGCACACGCAAGTACGGCGATCTCTCCGATATCTCCCAACGATTCGGTCTTCATAGCCAAGAGGCTGGTAAGACCATGGGTTGTTAGAGGGGACTATCCTGTAACGTTGCTGAGACCCGGGACCAACGGCTTAAGGTGGCTTCCGAAGCATGGAAACGTTCGCATATTAAAGTGGTCACCCAGGGACTGGCCCTTGTGAAAGTTGCTTACTGCAGTGATTGTTGACATAACTTCGAGTACCTACGTTGGTACGTTGGGCTACGAGTGCTTCAAGATTGAATTTGTAAATTACAGATTTATAATGTAGGTTTATAAGGTTGGTATACTTCGTGAAAGAATATACAGAACTCTCTGCACTCGTTTCCTATGTACACGCTTGAAACTTAACTTAAGAAAATTATTCCTGAACATTTTTCCTTAATTACAAAGTCTTACGTTGTAGAAAAGGATTACTTGAAGAAAGAAGAGGCAAAGTAAAATATTAGTGTACAAAGATACCGACATTAAGTTATTTTACAAGTAATTTTTCATAAAGCTTTTGTAATGTAAAGATATTTTTTAGGGATCCATACCCAAAGGGTAAAAACGGGAGCCTGTTACTCAGACTCCGCCGTCAGTCTGTCCGTTGCCAGGCTGTATCTCATGAACCGTGATAGGTAGATAGCGGAAATTCTCACAGATGATATATTTCTGTTGCCGCTATAAAACATCTAATCATAAAATCAGAAGAAATAGGAGGGCTGCCATAAACATACAGTAGTCCCGCGATTAATAATGTTCTGTAAACGATCACTTTGTCGTATTTCCATTTACAGGCGTTCCCGTGTTTTGAAAATCAGGATATGCCATTGGTTGCGGTTGCCAGTGACATGGTGACCGGCCGCGTAACAAAATCTTTAAAACAGCAAGCCACAGTCAGTCTCTACCGATTTCAACACTGTAATATAATTACACTCACGAAATACACCTAAACATCTATGGTTTGTCTACTCTTCCATAGGCAATGATGACCGTACTTTCGATCAGGTGCTTAGACTAGTACAAGTTTAATGGTCTAATATCAGGTTACTTGTCTAGCAACTTAAAAGTACCTACTTATAAAAAAATATTTACTTAAACTTAATAATCTCATTTCCATTTCAAGCTCTAAATATTAAGAAACTTTTTCGCCAAATAAAACGTGTACATCAATACTGTTACACAAACCTTGTACCTAAGTGTCGGTTTGCTAATGGAACTTCGGTAGTAAATTACTTGCTCTACTGGCTTACAGCCAAATGCAGATCTATGTAAAATAAAGCTATAAAGTCCCGTATTTTAGTTGCCAAGGTCCAAGTGTTTAAAACTATTGAAATAAGATAAAGGGTCCTACCAAAATCTTTAAAGTCCACACCAACAACCTTATCTGCAAGTAGTGCAATTGCTAATTACCGAATTAGGTTCTGAAGCATGGGGTTGTGAACCTGCCCAACGTACACATTACACAAAGAACGATTGCGGTAATGTCCCCTCTCACTGAGGGGCAGAAATACCCTTTTGAGAATTGAACCAAAGGTGTAATTCTGCACCTCTGTGAGCCCCCTCGGTTGGGTATTGACCTAACCGAATGGAACCTGCCGCCAACCATCTACATATCACTCACAAGAGATAATAAAAAAATATTTTGAGGTGTTCCTTTACCGAATCACATGGCGTATTACAGGTAAGGGACGAGGCAGAACACCGTCCTGGTTTAGTTTTAGTGAGTACTCAAACCCCTCTCTGCTGCTATGAGTCCCGCAAAACGTTGCATAGTGTTATGTAGTGCTATTATAATTTATCTTTGATAATGCGTAGAAAGTTTTAATTTTAAACAAACAACTCGCGGCCATTTTGGCTATTTGATTAAATCATTCGTTCAACGTTTTTGAAATGTATTTGTGCCCATAGATCGATAAAAGACATAAAGAGCAGTGATGGGCGTAATTAATTACAAAAGTAATTCAATTAATAATTGAATTACAATGTAATTAAGTAACAATGTAATCTAATTAATCAGTAATTAATTACTTTGTAATTTAAATATTTTGGATGTTCCGGTTAATTAGTTACTAAGTAACTAGTTGCAAAGTAATTAGATTACTTTATAACTAGTTACTTTGTAATTAATTACTTTGTAATTATCATACATTCAAGCAAATCAATACCACAGCCGGCAATCCAATATGGCCGCTGCGCCGCCGTTGTAAAAGTTCATGTTCGGTATCGTATAAGGGGTATTTTGGTATGCTGAGTACGAATTTCGGGTTAATTTAGCAATCCAATATGGCCGCCGCGCCATCGTTGTAAAAGTTCATGTTGGGTATCGTATAAGGGGTATTTTGGTATGCTGAGTACGAATTTCGGGTTAATTTTGCAATCCAATATGGTCACCGCGCCGCCGTTATAAAATTTCAAGTTGGGTATCGTATATGGGGTATTTTGGTACGCTGAGTACGAATTTCCCGTTAATTTAGCAATCCAATATGGCCGCCGCGCCACTGTTGTAAAAGTTCATGTTGGGTATCGTATAAGGGGTATTTTGGTATGCTGAGTACGAATTTCGGGTTAATTTAGCAATCCAATATGGCCGCCGCGCTATCGTTGTAAAAGTTCATGTTGGGTATCGTATAAGGGGTAATTTGGTATGCTGAGTACGAATTTCGGGTTAATTTTGCAATCCAATATGGTCACCGCGCCGCCGTTATAAAATTTCAAGTAGGGTATCGTATTTGGGGTATTTTGGTAAGCTGATTACGAATTTCGCGTTAATTTAGGAATCCAATATAGCCGCCGCGCCACTGTTGTAAAAGTTCATGTTGGGGATCGTATAAGGGGTATTTTGGTATGGTGAGTACGAATTTCGGGTTAATCTAGCAATCCAATATGGCCACCGCGCCGCCGTTGTAAAAGTTCATGTTGGGTATCGTTTAAGGGGTTTTTTGGTATGCTGAGTGCGAATCATATGATAATTTTGCAATCCAATATGGCCGCCACGCCGTAGTCACAAAATTTCATGATGGGTATCGTTTAAGGGGTTTTTTGGTATGCTGAGTACGAATCACATGATAATTTTGCAATCCAATATGGCCGCCGCACCGTAGTCACAAAATTTCATGATGGGTATCGTTTAAGGGGTTTTTCGATGTGCTGAGTACGAATCACATGATAATTTTGCAATCCAATATAGCCGCCGCGCCGTAATTACAGAATTTCATGATGGGTATCGTTTAAGGGGTTTTTTGGTATGCTGAGTACGAATCACATGATAATTTTGCAATCCAATATGGCCGCCGCGCCGTAGTCACAAAATTTTATGATGGGTATCGTTTATGGGGTTTTTTGATGTGCTGAGTACGAATCACATGATAATTTTGCAATCCAATATGGCCGCCGTGCCGTAGTCACAAAATTTCATGATGGGTATCGTTTAAGGGGTTTTTCGATGTGCTGAGTACGAATCACATGATAATTTTGCAATCCAATGTGGCCGCCGCGCTGTAATAACAGAATTAGGCCACCGCGCCGCCGTTGTAAAAGTTCATGTTGGGTATCGTATAAGGGGTATTTTGGTATGCTGATAACGAATTTCGGGTTAACAAAAAACCCCTTAAACGATACCCATCATGAAATTTTGTGACTACAGCGCGGCGGCCATATTGGATTGCAAAATTATCATGTGATTCGCACTCAGCATACCAAAAAACCCCTTAAACGATACCCATCATGAAATTTTGTGTCTACGGCGCAGCGGCCATATTGGATTGCAAAATTATCATGTGATTCGCACTCAGCATACCAAAAAACCCCTTAAACGATACCCATCATGAAATTTTGTGACTACGGCGCGGCGGCCATATTGGATTGCAAAATAATCATGTGATTCGTACTCAGCATACCAAAAAACCCCTTAAACGATACCCATCATAAAATTTTGTGACTACGGCGCGGCGGCCATATTGGATTGCAAAATTATCATGTGATTCGCACTCAGCATACCAAAAAACCCCTTAAACGATACCCATCATGAAATTTTGTGACTACGGCGCGGCGGCCATATTGGATTGCAAAATTATCATGTGATTCGCACTCAGCATACCAAAAAACCCCTTAAACGATACCCATCATGAAATTTTGTGACTACGGCGCGGCGGCCATATTGGATTGCAAAATTATCATGTGATTCGTACTCAGCATACCAAAAAACCCCTTAAACTATACCCATCATGAAATTTTGTGACTACGGCGCGACGGCCATATTGGATTGCAAAATTATCATGTGATTCGCACTCAGCATACCAAAAAACCCCTTAAACGATACCCATCATGAAATTTTGTGACTACGGCGCGGCGGCCATATTGGATTGCAAAATTATCATGTGATTCGCACTCAGCATACCAAAAAACCCCTTAAACGATACCCATCATGAAATTTTGTGATTAGCGTATGGGAATTCCAGTGAAATTCCTTCGTCACTCAGGAATTGAGCTGATGGTCTTCAAATTTTATAGCTGAGTACCAACCTGGACACATTGACTTACATCAAAAAACCGCATCAATATCGATTCACCCCTTGGTTGGGCCGCGATGAATCCACAGCACAGGACAGAGTTGGTAATTATGAGTGTTGGTTAATTGAATTAATGAGTAACTAGTTGCAATGTAATTAGATTAACGTGTAATTCCATTACTCATTAATTAGTTACTGCTAGTACTCATTGTAATTCATTACTCAAGTAATCTGTTACAGAGTAATTGAATTAAGCATTACAAAGTAATTATAATTTGTAACGGTTAATCTAATTACATTTTGCCCATAGAGTTTCCGTTTATTTAATCAGTTCTTAAGGAATATGTTGGAAGTTAGAAAGTCGTTACTAGAAAATTTACGACAGATACCCGAGCACAATTGACTTAATCAGATTTAGAGGATTCCGTATTTGGTTTCCTTACCGATCTAGAGTACTGCTAAATGCGCACATAATCTGAATTAGCATAATGTAGTTTTAAACAATTTGATTGTATTTGTGCTATGATTCAAAACCACAACAAATTTAATGACAAAATTCGAACTTCATAATTTTACTACTATTTGGTATCGCATATACAAACATGCATACATCTATACTAAAATTATAAAGAGGAAAGATTTGATTGTTTGTTTGTTTGTATCGAATAGGCTCCAAAACCACTAGACCGATTTGAAAAATTCTTTCACTGTTGTGAAGCTCTTGTTGAACTCTTTGCGATGAACATAGGCTATATTTTATTCCCGTATTCCCACGGGAACGGAAGCTACGCGGGTGAAACTGCGTAACGTCGGCTATCCATTAGAAATGCAAGCGACAAACCAGTCTATTGTACACAAAATGTCATCAAACGAATTATCGTTTAGATCAGAGTTTAAAGAGAGAAACTAATAGTACTAGCCATGGGGATTACCCCATGGCTAGTACTATTAGTTTCTCTGTGCCTTGACTGAGACTCTGATCTAAACCCCGAATTCAAACTGTGTAATATTGACTGGGATATTGATACCCACGGATTTATGGGTTGCTTTAATGTAGTCGTAGTAAGTGTATTCAATTGAAAATTACTTTAAGTCTAGTCTCAGTCCTACACTTAAAAGAATCAGTAAGTAAATCTACAACTTTTCAACAAATGGCCCCCGACTTGCTTAAATCTAAAGTTCGGTGAAGCGAAATTATTATTTGTTAAACCAAGACTAGCTGTTTTGTTCCCGAAAGTTCTTACTAAATTTGGAATACTTAATTTTAGGGTATTATCTCAACAAAATATTTGTGAATTTAGAAATATCATGAAGGCGTTGCAAGAAATTCATAATTTCTTTAGATATTATATAGGTACCTAATTGAAAAGAAAAATGAATAATTGGTTTTAAACTTGAAGTAAGTTCAAATATTTTGTTATGGTGATTTATCTAACATCAAAGTCCTTTTCAATAAATCTTATTAAAATCTCGAATTAAAGTCGATTCTTTCAAGAACTTGGCTTACTTTTCAACTATTTAATAATCTATGTAAAGAAGCTGCTGAAAGAAAAACGGTGCTCAAAAATATAAAGTAAAATAAAAAGAACCGGATAATGCGAGTCAGGCTCGCGCACGGAGGGTTCCGTACGAAAACGACAAAAAATCACATATTATGTATTATGGGAGCCCCCCTTAAACGTCTATTTGGGAGAGGCCTACGTCCAGCAGTGGATTGTCATAGGCTGATTTGATTAATTTACGTCAATCGCACCCATTTCGAATGACCGACAGGACAGGTTGTAAAACGCCATAAGGTTACATTCGATAAACGAATACCTAATTATTATGATTTATTTTGCTTACAAGTTATTCTCCGTAAAACATTAATGTTTTAACAACAACGAACAAAGTTCTAGATCGAAGTTTCACTAACAATAGATGATTATTATGTGTAAATAGCTATACGATATTATACTACAAAGGAAGTGCTAACATATCCGTACCCTGCAAGGAGTATCAACGAAATTTATTGTGAATATTCAAACACAAATATAGGCATATTAACTTAGGAAGGGTGTTTCGTTTATTTGCTTATTTAGATGGAAACCATGTAAGTATAACTATTAGGAATATATCAGTGCAATTGTCCGTTGGTTTAACGTTTTAACAGGATACTAAACATTTGTTAAAGAGAACCAAATAAAGAAAGATCTTGCAGTATATTTTCAGTGGTTACCACGTGATGATGATAGATCCAATAGCCTATTTCGGCTATGACCTTGAACGATTCCCGTAGGATTTCATTCTTTATAACCCCATAATTTCCACCCTGTTGACTGTCTCAAAAAACTTTTTAGGGTAAAGATATTCAGAGTCTACTTATCTTTTCAATTCAAAGCGCTACAATTTATCAAAAATTTTCAACCCCAATAATTTTCACCCCGTGTCGTTTGAACCGAGTTTGCCCAAATACAATACTCGGCTCTAATTTGTAGGTACTATGTATACCTGCATTATCGATTATTTGATTTAAATAATATAATAATTTCAAGGTGATACCTAGCGTAGTAGAATAAGTTATACCTGCTGTGGTGATAGTTTTGAGGTTGTGTTGTCTTCGGTTTGATAAATAATGAGTGGAGAATGTAAAATATTATTGGGCATTTTGTGAATGTAACACTTTGAGACGGTTTACTTTATTATTAACAAATCTCTAGGAATGAAAATTGTAGAGATCTATTCTGCCCTCAAAAAATACCTATGTTTAAAATATTGTGATAATTATAATATTGTTATATAAAATAGAAGCGCTCGTGGCCCCGCGGACTCAGTGTTCTGAAAACGATCACTGCAGTAAGCAACTTTAACTATGGCCGGTCCATGGGTGGGTGACCATCCATGTGATCACTTTGTGGCATTTATTTGAGCGTTTCCGTGCTTCGGAAGGCACGTTAAGCCGTTGGTCCCGGTTGCCAGTAAAATGGCAGTCGTTAAGCTAAGTTGAAGGCTTTATTTCAACAGCAGGCGGTCACAACCTGCGCCTGTCCATTTAAACACGGCAATACGGCTCACCACCTATTACGTGGGACAAATTATACAAAAGGTGAAATGTGGGCATATAATATGCCTCTGCCTACCCCTTCGGGGATAAAGGCGTGACCATATGTATGTATGTATGTATGTATATAAAATATATTTTTTTACAACCATGGTAAAAACAGGCATACTCATCTGATAAATGTTATTAATTTTATTATAACTACCTATTAATTGGATATTCAAAAAACCGTACAGTTTTCGTAGTCCCTTTTATAATGGGTCAGATCCCTAGGGATGTTATACACACCAAAAATCACACGGGGTCCTATCCTGTCTTGCGTAAAAAAGTTATACAAAATACAAACCCGTACCTTATTTAAATAGGCGGTCTCTATGGGACTAAGTTTGACGTATTTTATTTTATGAAAAACCTTTTGGGACAAACATGCGGTCCTCGTCAAAAGTTTTCGTCGGAGCGTAAACGGATATTATTATTTTACATTAGGGTTAAGGTATATCAGCTAACGTAATAAATGCTATGTTCATGCGTATATTTACGCTTAAAGAATTTTGGTGAAAATTTAAATAAACATTTATTTTTGGTAAATAATAATTTTTGCTCGTTAAGATTTTTGTCAAAATGGGCATTGTTTTTCGGGCGGGTATCAGAAGACCATTAGTATAAACTTTTCTATCATAGCATTATGATTTTTTATACCTCGTTTTTAAATTATGTAGCCATTTTTTAGATAATTATATGAAAGTTGGTAGGTATACATACCCATTTTATTATTACAAGATTGAAATAAAGTTTGAATTTTATAGATTATCGATTTTCATATTTATATCAAGTAGGTAAGTAAATTCATTTTAAGGAGTAAATAAATGACATAATTATTCTACCTTTAGGCATCTGTCCTTTAGATCAGGTTACACCGATCGGTACCGATAAAAATAATGATGTAAGAGACCCCACCAAGATCTTCGATGCCCAAGATACCTCATAGCTGTGTAGGTACTTGATGACTAACGGATATGGCAACGTCGGAGTCACTAACTGTGATATTTACTCTTGCACAGATTGAATAATGGGTCCGCTCAGCTCGCGGTGTAATACGGGCTTTACGGAGTTAAACGGTCAGACGGCAGTCGCTCAGCAACAGCCAAACGATAAGTAGTTTCTCCTAGCAGTCTAATAAGGACGCTCATCTGGTCAGTTATCAAGTATTTGTCGATACAGATGAAGAAGAATAGCATTTATTTATGTCCCGCAAAAATAATATAGTCATAGAATGCATTCGTATCATAAAGATTCGTATCATAAACCTAATGGGGTGCTGGTGAACCCCAGACCGATTTGTTTTGTGAATATCTCAGTTACCTTACTAACCACAGATTTGCGCGTTACAGTACTTTAGTTTGGTGATTAGTGCTTGCTATTAATCAACGCCGCGACGACAGTCGTATAGTATGGTCGCCTGTACAAGTGCTGTGGGGTGCGTCTGCACCCCAGTGTAGGAAAATAGACAATAAGTGTAGGTAGTATTTTTATTCACTACTTGTTTTGGTTTTGTTGAAGTATTTGTATACACGCATGTATATATATTGTATGTATGTATATAAGTGCAAATGACAGCAATAATTCATTTTTACATTTAAACTAAAGGTGATTTAGATGTTTTTAATGCTTTGGCAAAAAAATGTTCCGTCGAAAGAGAAAACAGACATTGGCCACTGTGTTTATTTCACCAGTTACTAAATTTGTTGCTGGAATTAACTTGTGGGTATTCATTAAGTACCCAACAGTTTTGCAACAGGAAAAACAATTAGGCTCAATTGTGAACATTTGCAAAAGCGTTACCGGGTACCATCTTTGAGGCGGGATCTGAAAAAGTCTATTGGAGCTATCCTCAAAAATTTCAAGAATCTTCAGATCCTACTACTGCACCTTTGCAAGCCAAGGGCATTATGCCCTTTGTCCAAGCTTCAAGGACACAAAAATCAGGACTTTGTGCCTTAGGTGCAAAATACTAATTTACTTAGAGCATCAGATCAAAGTTGCCACAAAGTGCTCAAATTAAGACTGATTTCATATATTAAGACTAATTTGATATCTTATGTTCCTAATTAATATTATTAAAACATACTATTTAATAATTGATGCATTTTTCAACAATGACAGAAATTTCAATTTGGGGTACTCCAGCACCCCCTGTAGGAAAATCGGTTGGCAAAATAGGTATAGGGCTTAAGGGTTAAGACTGCTAGGCAACAAATCATTCATTCAAATATTTTTAATAAATTGACGAACTGATGATGTTGTTGGTTCCTCTCATATCCCTTTTCATAAACTTTTGTTAATCCAATTTCTCAATTCAATCAAAAACAAAAATAAAAAAACTCGACAAGGGGGGTATTTATTTTAAAAGAAACAATTTAGGTGTCCTTCTCTGTAAGAATTTTGTGAAGAAAAAGAAACATGTATACAATTACGATACCAATTGGCCCCATTGTAGAAAGGACACAATAGGTCGTCATCTAGAACTATCATACTGACAACAATATTTACAAATACCTTTAGAGAAATTTATTCTATTCGACTGTGTTCGGTAATAATAAACGGACGATGTGGACTAGCAATCAGAACATCTATTGTGTACCGTTTATCTAAATTAAATGCTCAGTCAAGTAAATACAGATCCACCTTCCCTTGTTCCTTATACCTCCTTAGAAAATTGAATAGGTACTGCTTATGGGCGGTGAGGATCAATAATATAGAAGCCTAGATTGTTAAAGCACTGGTTTAAAATTATTCCATTGAAGCTTGTTGGTAAAATAAAAAATAAACATAAGAAAAATAAAAACATTAGTTCCACCACATATTTTTACCCTTGACTATTCCAACCCTACATCATACGATCAAATATAAATAGTTTGACTACGTGGAAGAAGGGATATAATACAATCAACTTAATAGTTACTGCATCATACAACCAAAAAATTTATAAAAATAAAAATTGGCGCACGATTAATACCTACATAAGTGATATCGTGCCATTAAAGCCTCTCACTCCCATAAGTTGTCTAACTATTAGTAATCCAAGCGCACTTATATACAGCAAATACGGTAGAGAAACGATTCGTCGTAGCGACAACTCGACGTAGAAGTATGCTACATCGCTCATTTTGGTTGAATGCCATAATGTCTTTTCATAAACTTTTAAATTAAAAAGTGAAACGAGGATGAATTGCTAGTGTCAAATATAGGTAGGTATGCCAGATATTTCAATTCGGAGTAGCTATTCTCCAATCTCAGTATAACAGTGGACAAAATAATTGGTTTCGATCGGGTTCGATGAATTGAAAAATACCGTTCATTGAATGTAAAGACATTTCCAGTATTGAAGAATTTCAATTGCCTACTTTATTGTCTATTGAAGAATATCATTAAATAGTTCAAGAGCATCCAATTTGCTTCCCAATTATTCTAATAGAACAGCATCGTGACTAGATTCTCATGAATGTGCTATAAGTCTCAACCCGTAATGGAATTCGTAATGAGGTTTAGTATTCCTACCAGTCTGAAATGTTTCTTTTTTATTTGATGAGAAAGCGTCCATTTCATTTCAGATAAATTATATGCCTAGTAGGTATCCTTTTGTAATCTCCACGAATTGGACGAATCGTTCTTAAAGGCCTAATTGCTATAGTTGAGATCTGTATGATTATTTTGGCTAAAAGTACCCGATTGATTGATAATTATAATAGAGCTCTAACTTGATCGTCAATAAAAAAGGTAATTTAGGTACCTATATAATTATAATGAATGCATCCAAGATGAACTTAATACCTTCCTTGTAAAACTAAAATTGAGTTGTAACACAAGCCACAGATTAAGTCAAATGAATTATCTATACTAATATTATAAAGAAGTAAAGTTTGTGTGTTTGTTAAATTGTAAGGGGTAATCTCGGGATCTACTGAACCGATTTTAAAAATTCTTTCACCAATAGAAAGCTACGTTATTGTGGAGTGTCATAGGCTATATAGCATCACGCTGCAACTAATAGGGGCGGAGCAGTAATAGTAAATGTTTCAAAAACGGGGTACGACGGAAACAGGTAATGCTCTCTCTTATGTGGCGCAAACGAAGTTGCGCGGGTCAGCTAGTCTTTGATATGTTTGTGGTTTTAACGGCCGCAATATTGTAAATTATGTAAATAGGATGTACACTTACAGCGCTCCACACGCTGGTGGAGTGCACGGCATGGGCACAACAGCGCCAGGCCTGGACGTGGACACTCTCTCGCTCGAGACCATGGTGCGAGCCATGATCTCCAGCGGGAGTAAGTGGGACTGTGCCGCCTCTTCCTGCGAGCAGGTCATGCTCGTGAAAGATGCGGCGGCAGCGGGACGGGAGCTGGAGAGAACTCTCCCACCCAAGTTTCGCAGTCGGCGGTTGGGGCACCGCCGCCGACCTGTCTTCGCCCAAGACTATCGGCCTCCATGACTGGGGCCTGAGGACGGTGAGAGAGCTGCTCATCGTTCTTACAAAAGCAGGCCCTAGACGGCAGCGTGCACGCCTCCCTAAAACGCGGGATGGCACCCGAACCGCGGACCTGAAGTCGCGGACGCGGCTTCAGGATATCAAAATATGTAATGATTTTGCAAACAAAGACTCATTCTATCAACGTATCAAATATACCGTCCTGTCGTTTTCAATAAAGTAGATCAGATAAGTTTACTAAACCAATATTTTGGATAGTATTTACTTAAGAGCTCTAGAGAAAACTGAAATAAATTGCCAACATTCTTTGCAAATATTAATCCCGACTTATTTGTATAAGGTCATATTGTTTGTTTGAAGATTCTCTTATAATAAAGTGAATATTCCTCTTTTTCGTAGTCTCATTCAATTTGAGTACACTCACTTTAATTAAATTGGATATTTTGTTAAGTAGGTAAACATTGGTGTCGAGAGACATTGATATAATAATACTTATTAGTTGAGCTAGCTTTCCTTTATAAATAAAGGATCTAGAATACTTTCATTTGCTGATAATAGCCAAGTGCGAGTTGGATTTGCGTATGAAGATTATTTATTAACGAAATAGAGAGAATAAAGAATAAATTATATTGATTACCTACCTCTGTGGCGCAGTCGATATTGTAACCCCCTGTCGCGCTGGGTTCGATTCCTGGGTCGGTCTAAATATTATGTGTGATCCACAAAAGTTTGTTTCGGAGTTTGGGTGTTTTATATGTATTACACGTATGTATTTAAAAATATGTAAGTATGTTTATCACGATGACGTAATACAATTAGACACGTCATGCACGAACATCACGGCTTTCAAATGCAGCACAAATTTATTGAACGTGAAGTTAGTTTTGAGTTGTTCCCACAAGTCACTAGTCTTACGTAGTGATTAGGTACTCTGTAGTACATTCATTACCTTGAATGGCGGGACCAGTGCAACGGTAATGAATGAAAAACTGCAGTGTTTAAGAAAATAAAAAAAAAATCTGATGTAAAATGACACATTTTTTATATTTTACAGTTGCGGTGTAATTAGTTAATTGTCTGAAAATACATGAAAGCATGTTTTTCACGAGTTTTCTTTAATAAGAGAATATAAAACACTGCTGCGTTGAATGTAAGAGGAGGTATGATAGACAAAATTGAGGAAGTATGCAAGATGATGAAAGAGAGACGACTCGATATTCTGTGCGTGAATGAGACAAAGAGGAAAGGATGTGACACCACCACACATGGACCCTACACTGCCTACTGGTCGGGTGTGCCTAAAACCAGTAAAGCGTGTCAGGGCGTTGGTGTAGTACTGTCTGCGAGAATGAATGAATGTGTCACAGAATATGAATGTGTAAGCCCAAGACTCGTTTGGTTGAGGCTGAAGGTTGGACTTACCCGCATCTTTGTTTTAGGAGTATATGCTCCGCAAGATGCGCGGTGGCGCCGATCTTTACGAGACCAAAGCGAGAGGCAGGCATTTTGGGAGAGCATGAGTGATGTTTTGAGTAAGTGCAAACTAAATGAGAGGATAGTAATGTTAGGCGATTTTAATGGGTGGGTTGGAGTCAAGCGTGATGGGTATGAAAGAGTATTGGGAAAGTTTGGTGATGAGCGAGTGAATGAAAATGGAGAAAGTTTGCTTGAAGTATGTTTGGAGAGGAATCTTGTGGTGACTAACACCATGTTTCACCACAAAGATATCCACTTGGTTACGAGACAAGAAGGAAGTAAGAGGAGCATGATTGACTTTGTGATTGTTGACGCAAGGATGAGAAAGAAAGTACTAGACACTCGAGCCTACCGCGGTGCTGGGATTGACACAGACCACTTCTTGGTTGTCAGCCGAGTAAGAGGTCTGTTTCAGCGGTGGAGGCACCGTCTGCGTGAACCTGTTAGTGTACTAGAACGCATAAAAGTTGAGAATTTGCAAGAGATAGATACACTCGAGAGCAATGAATCCGGGTCACTTAAAGAATGTTAAAAATCTCGGAAACTAAAAATGATAGGTTAATGCAATAAATTGTATTTAATAGACAATGTAATACTCCTTAAATGAAAGTAAAAAAAATATGAGTCACCATACATTTTATTAAGACAAAATTACATAAAGAAAAAACTGCCGATCTCTCCTTAAAACAAAAATAGGAAACATGAAATTTTTGAACTTTATTACGATTTTCTTGAATTTTAATACTTCGTATTGCCTCCTCGTGCTTCCATTACTGCGTTTACGCGGTTTGGCATGCTGTACACCAAGTTCCTTATACGATTTTGGGGAATATTCTCCCATTCCTCTGTGAGAGCAATTTTGAGCTCACGAAGCGTGATTGGGGGAGGGTTTCGTTGTTTTACGCATCTGCCTAGCTCGTCCCAAGCATGCTCGATCGGGTTGATATCCGGGCTGCGCGCTGGCCACTCCATACGAGTAATGTTCATCTCTTGAAGGTAGTCATTCACAATCCTACCTGTATGAGGTCGGGCATTGTCATGCATAAATATAGCATCCTCACCTAAATTGACCATAAATGGACCAACGTGATCATTGAGGATTTCTTCCACATATCTTACGCTAGTTAAAGAGCCGTTTTCTATGATCACCAGCTCTGTACGACTTTCAGAAGAAATTCCGGCCCACACAAGTACAGACCCACCACCGTAGGCTACTTTTTCTTCGATGCATGCTTGCTTGAATCTTTCCCCTGGTCTTCGATACACTCTGTGTCTTCCATCGTGCTTGTAGAGCATAAATTTTGATTCGTCGGAGAACATAACTTTTGACCAATCTTCAATACTCCAATTTACGTGGCTCTGGGTATACCTTAGTCTCGAAATACGATGCCCACGCTCCAGTTTAGGGCCGTTTGCAGGTCTAAGGGGTTTTAAGTTAGATTCAGCAAGCCGACGTCTTACTGTCCATGCACTTGGGTTACTTCCTCCGAGGCGTCGAAACTGATTGGTGAGTTCAGTTCCTGTGAGAAAGCGATTTCGAAGCATGGTGTTCACCAAGTATCGGTCTTCTCGTGCTGTGGTACACCTGGTTCTGCCCGTTCCTGGTCTGCGTAGGTTAGAACCAGTTTCTTCGTAACGTCGGAGAACTCTTTGTACTGTTGACAGCGACACACCGACAGTCCTGGCTGTATCGCGCTGACTCCGGCCGGTTTCCAGCATTGTAAGTATTCTGGTGCATTCTTCAGGCGTAAGCGACATAATTTCAGCTTGATTAATGAATATAGAGCACTATCAACATGGTTTATGTACCCACATAAATGACAGATTACAAACAAAAGCAACACCAAATGCTGTAATTTCGTAGTTCCATCTTCGAAAGTGGCCCTTTTTCAAATTTGATTTTTTTATGATATAACTTTACAATAACTAAGAAGTTTTAATACCTTCATTTAAGGAGTATTACATTGTCTATTAAATACAATTTATTGCATTAACCTAGCATTTTTAGTTTCCGAGATTTTTAGGATTCTTTAAATGACCCGGATTCATTGCTCTCGAGTGTATAAAAGAGGAATTTGTGAGCAAACTAAGCAAAAAGTTTGATAATTTAGATGAAGTATGTGAGATTGAAGAATTATGGAAGCCGATTAAGGAAGGACTCGTGGAAGTTGCGATTGAACTGTGTGGTGTGAGCAAGAGAAGCCAAGGATGTAAGTTAAAAAGAATGACCGCGGAAGTTCTGAAAGCGTTGTCTGATAAGAAGAAAGCATGGTTGGACTTGCTGGCTACAAAGGCCAATCAAAGAATGCAGAAGGCAACAGATGAGGATGTACGAATGGCCAACGATGAGTATAAAAGGTATAAGCGTGTGGCAAAAGAGGTGTTAGTAAGAAAGAAGAAGAATGATAGAGATGAATTTGATAAAAGGTTATCTGGTGACTTCCAACAGAATATAAAATTCTTTTGGAAGTCCATAAAAGCGGTGAGGAGTCAACAGACCACATCACCGCTTAATAAGATCAGAAACCAGGATGGAAGTTTTGTGGGAGGAGAAGAGTGTGTGCTAAAAATATGGAAGGAGTATTTTGAAAGTCTATTTGATAAAGAGGATACGCAAGTGCAAACTCATTTTTGTGAAATGAATGAAATTGGTAATGAAAACGACATTAGCATGGAAGAAATAGTGGAAGCATTGAATAGTATGAAACTAGGCAAGGCTGCTGGGATTGATAGGGTTTCCGTTGAGATGCTGAAAGCAGGACGTGGCGTGGTGATTGACCAGCTGTACCGCCTTTTTAATCTGTGCTGGAGGAATGGCAGCGTACCAAAAGAATGGTCCAAAGCGGTCATTGTGCCGCTGTACAAAGGAAAAGGGTCGCAGCAAGAGTGCAAAAATTACCGCGGCATAAGCCTGCTCAGCATCGTCGGTAAACTGTATGCGAAAGTGTTGATAAAAAGAGTGATGAATGAAAGTGAAGGAAAAATGTGGGATGTTCAAGCAGGATTTATGAAAGGAAGGGGATGCTCTTGTAAGGTAAAATCAGAGTACCGCAGAAAATATTATTAAATGATATATTAAAATTATAATTTGTAAAGCTAATACATGACACCACGTAATACCATAGAACACACTAGTGACAGCAGTTCGTTCCTTGATATAAAAATATAAAAACTTATACCGTATTTATGTGGCCAGCGTTATATTTCAACACCCCCCCATAACGTGGACATCATCAGTTATGCTACACCAAGCTGCTTAGTAAAGTCCTGATGCTTGACACAACCCAGCGGCTTGGTAAACACATCTGCTATCATTGCATCTGTTGGAATGTACAATATTTTTACATTGTATCGATCTACCATGTCTCTTACATAATGGTACCTAATCTCAATGTGCTTACTACGCTTGTGATGCACCCTATTAACAGCTAGTTGCATAGCGGACTGGTTGTCACAATACAACACAATATCACAAACAGGTATCATTAATAGTTCTTTTAATAACGCTTGGAGGAATACCGCTTCTCTGCTAGCTTCACTTAAACTAATATACTCCGCCTCGGTAGACGACAATGAAATACACGATTGTTTATAACAACCCCATGATATCAAATTACCACCGTACTTAAACAGATACCCTGTATACGATTTTCGATCAGAATCAGAGGCCCAGTCTGCATCGGAATAACCCTCCAAGGTGGGGTTCTCATTAGACTTCTCAAAAACCAAAGCCTTTTGTTTTGTACCCTTAAGATACCTTAAAACACGCTTAGCTTGATTCCAATGAAATTCCGTATAACAGTTGTTATATTTACTTAAATATGACACGGCAAACGAAATATCAGGTCGCGTAGTAACACATAAATACATTAAACTACCAATCAACTCTTGGTACGGAAACTTGCTGACATTATTATTCCTAACATTATCATTATCAAATTCCTCATTGACAGAACTAATGTTAGTCATCATTGGAGACTTTACAGACTTGCAGTCTGTCATACCAAAACGATCTAATAATTTGTCAATCCGATTTTCCTGACTAAGTTTGATAGAGGTTTCATTACGTTCGACTTTAATACCTAACATATTTCTTACCGGCCCTAAGTCTTTAATCTTAAAAAATTTCAGCAAATAAGATTTTAATGTCTCTGCTTGACGCTTGTCATTGTAAAACACGAAAAAATCATCAACATACAAAGCAATGAAAACAATCGACTCACCCGATCTCTTAATAAAGATGCAGTCTTCTTGCTTGCATTGTTTGTATCCAAGGGAAAGTAAAACATCTTTTACCTTTTGGTACCAGGATCGCGATGCTTGCTTCAACCCGTAAACCGCCTTTCGTAGTCTATAGACTTTGTGTTCACTCCCAGGGCTTATGAAACCTTCTGGTTGTTCCATGAAAATTTCCTCTTGAAGTTCACCATTAAGAAATGCTGTTTGTACATCCAAATAATCAATCTTCAGATTCATTTTGACAGCCAGAGATAATAACAATCTTATAGAACAGTGACGAATGACTGGCGAAAAAGTTTCATTGAAATCTTCTCCATACTTTTGGGTAAAGCCTTTCGCTACCAACCTTGCTTTGTAACGTGTTATATTTCCATCAGAGTCCCGCTTCAGTGTAAAAATCCATTTATTTTTAACCAATTTCTTGCCAATCGGTTTGTCAGTAAGCTCCCAAGCTCCATGAAAGATAAAAGAATCTATTTCTTCTTGCATGGCTTTCTGCCACAACTCCTTATCTTCACAATTTAAAGCTTCTTTTACAGTTCGCGGCTCTATAGGTTCTGTCACATTACAAACATTAGTTACATTACACGTCGGTCTAGGCAAACGTGGACGCAGGTTATACCGTTGACTAGTAGACTCATCTGCCTGTGTAGACGCTCTTGCTGAGTCTTCACTAGGCTTATGTTCACACTCCATCTCACCACGGTAATTTGTCAAATTGACCGAAACGGCATCCAGTTCTGGCTCCGCCTCAACAGGACAATCTAGATCTAGCTCCGCCTCAACTGGAGTAGTTTCTGGATTCTTATCATTGCCTTCTGTGAGATAAATAGGTTCAAACACACGTTTCTCACCAATTTTAGAGTGTCTACCTGGAAACACAGATTCGTTGAAAACCACATCGCGTGATACAACGATCTTATTGTTATCAGGGTTGAACAAACGATATCCCTTTACGTTGTCATAGTAACCTAAAAAAATTAGTCTTTTACTTATAGGGTCTAATTTTTTTCGTTTGCAGTCATCTATGTGTACAAATGCCTCGCAACCAAAAACGCGCAGAAACTTAAGACTCACTCGCTTACCACTCCACATCTCTTCCGGTATTTTACCAGATAGTCGTGAGCTAGGAGATCGATTTATAAGAAATGCTGCTGTGTTCGCAGCCTCTGCCCACATCTTGTCGTCTAGATTAGCATTGTACAATAAACATCTGACTTTGTCAAGCAAACTACGATTAAATCGTTCAGCAGATCCATTTTGTTGAGGACTGTACGGTACTGTCAATTGATGGATAATACCCTTTTTCTTCAGAAACTGAGTTAATCCTGCGTTTACGTACTCCGAGCCATTGTCTGACCTCAGTACTTTGACTTTAGCGTCACACTGATTCTCAACAAGATTTATAAAATTTATAGTATACTTACATACTTCACTCTTCTTTGCAATGCAGTATACAAACACCTTCCTGGAATAGTCATCTAGGAACGTAAGGATGTAGCGCTTTCCTCCGAGAGAAGTTGTCGGCATTGGCCCGACGACGTCAGTGTGAATAAGCGCCAGTCGTGTCTTAGCTACCTGTTTGTCAGAATTAGTCACAAAAGGGGCGCGGGATTGCTTACCCTTAAGACATACATCACAAACTTGCTTCTGACTAGCAACCTGAAAATCAATATCATTAGCAACCTTCCTTAGCGATGCCAAGCTATCAAAATTTAGATGCCCTAATCTTTGATGCCATAACATCATGTCTTTAGCCGATGCGGATGTTGACAGGTTAGCTCTACTAACATTTACAAGTCTGTAAATTCTCCCAGATTTCCTAGCACTTAAAACAACCTTACCAGATTTTAATATTTTACATTCTGTATTAGTAAAATTAAATATAAAACCCTTTGCGGTTAAAGTTGACACAGATATCAAGTTCACAGTAAGGCCAGGTACAAACATTACATCTTTCAAAGTTATGTCAATATTACTACCATGAAAGTTCACTGTAAAATGTACATCACCTTTTCCTTTCACTGTTAACTTCTTTCCATCAGCAACACATACTTCCTTTGTCAGTGATTGATCAAGCGATTCAAACAATTCCCGACATCCTGTCATATTGTCCGTGGCTCCAGAATCAACAATCCAAGAACTGTCATCCCTAGTCGTGCTGAGTGCAGTCAACATCATAGAAGTCGATACATCAGTTTGAGGACAGTCCTTCTTGACGTGACCTTTCGATCGACACTTCCAACACCATAGTTTCTTTGTATTTGGCGAAGTATTTACGTGTTTCGATGTAATAGGCACATATTTTCTATTGCCTCGGAAACTGGTCTTGCTACCGCTACCACGATCACGTGTCAACAAGCAGTCATCAGGACCACCAGTGCCTTTTCTCCATCGATGATCTTGCAGAAGTTTAATTTTTATCATATCTGTGGATATATTAACACCTGAGTGTTCCAGAGCCATAATCATGGGTTCATACTCCTGTGGTAACCCCTGAAGCATAATAGCTGCTAGAAATTCATCATCTAAAGGCTTCTTCATGTTATCTAGCTGTTCAGCTAGCGACAAAATTTCATTTACATAAAACTCCATGCTCTCAAACTGCTCTAGCTTAATCGAGCATAAATGTCGAAGACATGACAACCTTTTGTGCAAACCAGTGTCGTCATACGCCTTTTTCAAGGCATTCCACACATCTTTCGCCGTTTTAGCGTTTACAATGTGAGAATAGCATGACTTGTCAACACTCAAGCACAGTCTCGCTTTAGCTTTTTCTTCTACGCGAGCATTCAGTTCAGCATTTGCACCTTCAGCTGTTTCGAGTTTTTCGGTGATGCATTGCCACAAATTTTCGAATATGAGTATGTTTTTCATTCGAAATGCCCAATCTCTATAGTTGGTTGTGCCTTTCAACCTTTCAACGGCAATAGCTGTTGAGTTGTTTGAATACTCCATTTTCAAAATTTAATTAAATTATAAATATAATCACTTACATAACATTCTACGTGATGTAGCCCATAACCTCTTGTAAGGTAAAATCAGAGTACCGCTGAAAATATTATTAAATGATATATTAAAATTATAATTTGTAAAGCTAATACATGACACCACGTAATACCATAGAACACACTAGTGACAGCAGTTCGTTCCTTGATATAAAAATATAAAAACTTATACCGTATTTATGTGGCCAGCGTTATATTTCAACAGATGCACGGATCAGGTCTTCTCCTTACGATGCATAGCAGAAAAAGTTTTGGCGAAAAGCCAAAAGGTATATTGCGTATTCGTAGATCTGGAGAAGGCCTATGACAAAGTGGTGAGGAATGAACTATGGTCAACATTGTCTTTGTACGGGGTGAGCAGCAGCTTGATACGAGCACTGAAATCTCTTTATGAGGGCTCAAGTGCTTGTGTCAGGATCAACGGAGCTTGCACGGACTTCTTTAATATAGAAAGGGGTGTGAGACAGGGTTGTGTAGCGTCACCGTGGCTGTTTAACCTGTACATGGACAGTTGTTTGAAAGAATTGCAAGAGAGTGCGTGTGGTATAAAACTGAACGAGCTGACCATCAAATGCCTCCTATATGCTGACGATCAGGTGATCTTAGCTGCATCGGCGGAGGAGTTGCAGTTGATGGTTAATATTATGCATGAGGCGCTGAAAGGTAGAGGAATGAAAGTGAATGTAAGTAAGACTAAAGTAATGGTTTTTGAAAGAGAGGAATGTATGACGAATTGCCCTATTATTATCGAAGGGCAAAGAGTGGAACAGGTGAAAGAATTTGTATACCTGGGTTCAAAATTTACGAGGGATGGAAAGTGTGACCAGGATATTGAGAGAAGAGTTTTGGCAGGAAATCAAGTGAATGGGGCGATGCATACCTTTATGAGCAGTCAAAACGTGTCTAAGAAGGCGAGAGTGGCTGTGCATAGGGGTGTGCTTATCCCCACACTTATGTATGGTAGTGAAAGTTGGGTGTGGCAGAAGAAGCATGAAAGTAAAATTAATGCAGTGGAAATGAGAAGTCTGCGAAGTATAGCTGGAGTGAAATTGATGGACAAAGAAAGGAATAGCGTGATTAGAAAACAATGTGGTATAACTGAAGATGTAGTGACAAAGATAGAAAAAGGGATGCTTAGATGGTTTGGACATGTTGAGAGGATGGATGAAAATAGACTGACTAAACAGATCTATAAGGCGATAATGAATGGGCAAGCTGGTAGGGGTCATCCTCGGCGTACGCATGGTAACCAAATTGATGACCTGCTGGAAAAAGGCCAGGTCAAGAGTACCCTTAACCGGCGAGCGTGTATGAAAGCACTTATGAAAGTAGAAGAAGCGAAAGTGGTATGCCAGGATCGTAGCAAGTGGAAAGCCATAGTCTCTGCCTACCCCGATGGGAAACAGGCGTGATGATATGTATGTATGTATGTAATAGAACTTCTCGCAAGTCGCGACACTGATTGGTCCGTCACACTAGGAAAATCAGGTTAATACCTTCTTTTCGTGGTGCCATTTTCCAGTGTTATGAAGTATCTATAGTTTTTATAAATCTTTGGTTTATCAGTCATCTAGATCCCATAGCACAATACTTTCAAACCCACAACCTCGTGATCCGCAGTCGCACATGTCGACCTCTACACCAACGAGGCAGTTAATTGCAAAATGAAGTCCATAGTGCAGACGTTTATAAATAGGAAGGACGTCCCTCGAATCTTATTATATACGAGCACTCTGGACTCGATGTCCTGAGGGCCTAGAAAACAAACATTGTATGTTTCATAATCTGATCATGAATTTTTTTATTTCACTGTGTTTCCTAATATTTGATTCCATTTCGATGCGTACCCGTATTTTTTCGTAGTAGCAATATCATATACTAGCTGTTCCCCGCGGCTTCGTCCGCGTAGAAGTCGTTATCGCGTAAGAGTCTTTATATCGTAACTAGCTGACCCGCGCAACTTCGTTTGCTCCACATAAGAGAGAGTGTTACCTGTTCCCGTCGCATTTACTCCGGTCGCGTTGCGTTTACTCCCGTAGCGTCTCGTCGTTAATATTCAATACAACGTGAGAGAGAGAGAGAGAGAGAGACAGATTTCTCGTCGCGTGTATTCCCGTTGCGTTATTTTTAAGAACAATTTCATTTATGAAAGAGGTATCCCGTGGCATTATTGTAGAAAAAAATGGATTACTCTCAACGAGTCACCCTAAAACGGGTCACAGTGCCATTAAAATGGTTATTGTGCACCAACCCAAATATAGACACATGCTATCGCGCAATTTTTTTAGAACATTTTTAAGGAATCAATTTTGTTGTACATATTTTTTACATAACTATAAATATTTACGCAGCACACGCACCGAAGCTCTCAAAAGGAATAACTTATCCCCCGTTTTTGAAACATTTACTATTACTGCTCCGCTCCTATTCGTAGTAGCGTGATGCTTTATAGCCTATGACACTCCACAATAACGTAGCTTTCTATTGGTGAAAGAATTTTTAAAATCGGTTCGTTAGATCCCGAGATTACCCCTTACAATTTAACAAACACACAAACTTTACTTCTTTATAATATTAGTATAGATATCATAACTCTCCTTTTGCGCAGTCGGTTAAAAAGTAGCCCATGTCCTTCCCAGGGCCTCGAACTATCAATATACCAAATTTCATCTCAATCGCTCCACCCGTTTAGGCGTGAAAGCGTAACAGACAGAAAGACAGAGTTACTTCCGCATTTATAATAATAGTAGGGATGATTCCTCACTGTGGTAATTCTCGACCGGCGCGTCCTAGTCGCGGGGGTGGGCATCCCTCACTCTAGTAGGCCAAAGTGAAAGGATGGCCAAGTTCGATCGAGGACCCAGCTCTGCGGGGTATAACGCAGACCCCTGCCCTGGGATACGGGTGAAGACCTCAACGGTGACCACAGCGGAGAAAAAGGATTTCGGTACGGTGTGCGTCGGCGGAGGAGGCAGCGGATACGGAGTACCGTAGGCGACAGTAGGGTCCAACCTGAACAAGTCGGCAACTCCTGCAACCAATTCGGCTCTCCACGTAATGACTTGTCATTCCTGGAGGTACAGTCGAGGAGGTCGAGAGAAGAGCACGTATGATGGGCAAGTACATGTTCTTAACGTTATGTCCCAGGCATGCAACGCCTGTGGAGAGGTCACTCCGCCTGCACCTGAGAGGGTGCGGATAACAACACGGGGAGTCGCAGTTACCGGTTATAAGCTCTGCGCTAATAGGCGTCTGCGCGGGCGCCAGGGGCGATTCCCGACGGTAGGATAGTCCATCGCGGCTAACTGACCAGTTACCGCCTGCCTCAGCTGGGCAGCCCCCGGCCAATAAGGATAAGGGATGATTGGGTTATGAAATGAATTGCAGATGATTAATTAATAATAGTACCATTTTACTGTCTCTACAGCATTTGTTGTACGAATCTGCAAATGAATCAGATTATGGATGAAACGCGCTATGTTGCCTTTTTAGCCCCTCTGATGATAGAAAGTAGCCATGCACAATTGCACATACATGCAATAATAATGATATCAGGAACTATTCTAAGAATAAAATGTAATCCTTAACGACATAAATATCGATAATCATTTTATTACTGTTATATTGACTTTTAGTGCCAGCTTCCGAAGGCTTTAGGTTGAATTCGGCAGAAAATTTGCGGTTATTCTTTTTCCATTGGCTGTAATTCCAATAACGCCTTATGTATACTTGAATTGACAAATAAAATGGTGCACATAAAATACCGATCATAACGTTATGATGACGTCAAAGAGGATAGAAACAAATAAATTATGTTCTAGGCTCCAAAAATCTTTATGACATCGTTGTCAACAAAAACTGTACTCACAGTGCCACTCACACAACAAATCATTGCCACTGGCCCAAGTACAAACACACCTTATTAAAATTTTGTTAGCTTAAACCATGTTTTAGCCGTCTCATTTACAATGTGGACACGTCTGCCTTCTGAATACAGGCCTCACAATATTGAAGATTCTGGCGGTATTTGGAGCAGGCCAATGTCCAACAGTAGGTGTCAATCATCTGAGATGATGATGAATTTAATGGAGACATCAGCTTATATTGTTCAGCTTAACAATTTATAAACATGGGTATAAAAAGGGAAAAGCATAATACGGTCACCTAAATTCGAAAGTAACTGAAAATTATATTTTTATCACTATTAGTTACCTACCTATAATGACCCCGTGCTGTTAACTATCTTAGCTCATCCCGGTAGCACAAATTCGTAATGTAAAAACCTCTAAACGCAACCCACGTTACCTACCTCAGCGGTAGGAAAGGAGCAACCATCTACGTCTCCTCGACACCACGGCAGTTCGTTTACTAAAAAGAAAGTCTGTTGTTTCAATGGTCTATATATGGCAAACATAGGTCCGTAGTTCCGTAGTCTTAAACTTTAAGCCGGGGTTAGGCATAAGCTTGTAGCTAAATTAATTTAATACCTACCTGCCCGTAAACTTTTACAAAATGAAACTTAGCAACTATGTGTGCCAAACATACAATGAAACAACGTTTGGTACTAATATAAACTCTGGTACTATGTAGTACAAAGCTGAACCTCATTTTACCTAAAGTATCTTAGAAAAAGGTGACTGTAGTCTCTCACTTTATTAAGTCTAGGTACTGTGCTTTTGACCAAAAAACCCATATTTGCTCACTCAGTCGCGTGTATTGTTGTATTTAAATACAAACAATCATGCCTATAGCCCTGAGGGGGTAGGTAAAGATGGTATTACACACCACACTTTGCCCGTATTTTTATTTTGTTTCCACGTAATATGGAGCAAGCCTATTGTCATCACTGGGTACTATAACGGATAATTTATTTCATTCTGTGATTGTAACTAAAATTCCAACAGCTGGATGGAACAAATTGTATAATACCTACAACCATTGCTTTTAAAAGATTATTGATTTTTTTACGATGGATTTTACATGTAGGTACTCGTAGCTGAATACAAAATATGATTGATAGTTTAATAAAAATCATTCCAAGAATATCTACATAAGTAAGTTTACAATTTTCAGTTCCATTATGTCACGGAACGGTCGTTACCAAGATGAATTATATTTTCAGAATATTTACATTTGCAGCTAAAATAAACACAACGAAATATATTATGTCGTTAGCATTGTGTTCTGTGATGAGAATACTGTATTCATTGTAATCCGTAGATATATTTTAAATACGGGTCACCTGCTTTCTTTTTTCTATTGAGTTCTGCAACATTGTGAAATATATACTGTCCAGTCAATGAAGACTTTTATATAATCGAAGCGTTTCTCTAACATTGTGTTAAACAGTACTCTATTTCAATATTAGAGTGTGTAATACTTGAAACCTAAGTAATGTGTATATAGTAGGTCGATTAAAACTCCGATGGGGATATACCACACCGGAGCCAACAAATAAACACATGAGATCAAACTGCAAAGAAACGCGCGAATAAGGGCATGTATTGGTGTAACCGATTCACACGTTTGTTCAGAGCTTGGTACATTTATTTACTCATGCGATAGAACTGACTAAAACTACATAGTAGTCTTCACGGCTGTGTGTAGCGAGGGAACTTGCTGAGTTGCTGAGAGAACTGTCGACCAAGACCATTTCCTTTAAAGGCCATACCTTGAAAGGAAATTGTCTTGGTCGATAACAACTGGCGACCTCTGCGCTTTGTTTAGGAGATTATTCTCCTACGTCATATGGAGGGGCGAGTGCTGGAACTTTTAGCGTTACCATCTTTAGACACCGACTCCCGATAATGGGTCTGGGACGGTCTGGTTTACAATATATCTTTCTAAAATCTCTAGCTCCAAATGTCCAAGTAACGGAATTTTTATGCAAAAATGCCATGTTTCTAAACAAATATTTTATTCTCTAGTAAATTTATTTCCACTTTGTAACTTAACGGCATTAACGTATTTAATCAGTGCTATGAGTGCTATGTAACTGCGTTAATGTGTAATACACATAGTCTACCCGCAATAGATAGACTATGCGAAAAGGTTCGAATTCAATCGAAATAGCACGTTGAGGGTCGCAGTCGTTAGTTTACAAATGTTGATTGAAAACTAGATTCGAATTCTAGAAGCGCACTGTGATTTACATTTAAACGTTATTTCAATTCGGTTGGTTTTATTTCGTACCTACATTGCTAAAACAGTCTGAATTAGATTTTCAATCGCTGTCATTTACTACTACTGTCACATAGTTTGGGTTTTATAATTGCTATAATTCTATCGTTTTAAAGATGAATCAAGAAGTGTGGCGAACAAATTATATGTTACAACCATTGCTTTTTAAAAATTGTGGATTTTTTTACAATGGATTTTACATGTAGCTGAATACAAAATATGATTGATGGTTTCATAAAAATCATTCCAAGAATATCTAAGTAAGCTTACAATTTTCAGTTTCAATATGTCACGGAGCCCTTAAGCCTAATCAATCTCACGTGCCTCTACTCAGTGACGGTCTTTACCAAGATGAATTATATTTTCAGAATATTTACATTTGCTGCTAAAATAAACACAACGAAATATATTGTGTCGTTAGCATTGTGTTCCGTGATGAGAATACTGTATTCATTGTAATCAGTAGGGGTATTTTAAATACGGGTCACCTGCTTTCTTTTTTCTATTGAGTTCTACAAAATTGTGAAATATAAACAGTCCAGTCAATGAAGACTTTTCTATTTAGAATTATGTTTTTAACTATCTTCACGCCAAATCCCTTGCGGGGTAGGCAGAAAGAACCGAGCGCCACACGGCACGGTCCATACACACCTCACTTGCTTCTTCAACTTTCATTTTTCTTTTCATGCATGCACGTCGGTTCCTACGGCTCTTGACATCACCTTCAACTAACACACGATTAATTTGGTCGTGGTAGGTGTGTCGTGGCCTTCCCCGACTCCTACGTCCATCCACTTTCGCGTTGTATATCTGTTTTGTCATTCTTTCATCTCCCATTCGTTCCACATGCCCGAACCATCGTAGCATGCCCTTCCTTACTTTAACACCGACACTCTCTTTCAGACCAACTCTCTTTCTTACATCTTCATTCCGAACGCGATCTGCGAGCGTTACTCCGCAGATTTTGCGTAGCGCGCGCGCGTTTATTCTACTTTCATGCGTTTCCTGCCATACCCAACTCTCGCTTCCATACGTTAGCGTAGGTATCAGCACCGCATTGTGTACTGCGAGCTGGGCTTTTTGACTTAAGCCCTTGGTACCTAAAAGTTTGCCTAACGCTCCATTCACACTATTGCCCGCAGTTACCCTCTTTTCTACATCAGCGGTGTACCGTCCATCCCTGCTAAATGCACATCCAAGATATACAAACTCATCCACCTGTTCCAGCACTACATCATTTACAGTTATCCTGGCATTCGTTCTGTCCTCTTCTCTTTCGAATACCATCACTTTCGTTTTAGTCGCGTTCAATTGTAAGCCTCTCATTAGACAATCATCTTTCATCGTTGTGACTAGTGACTGTAGTTCTGATGGCGATTCGGCTATGAGCACGGCATCATCTGCATACAGCAAACAGTTCACAAGTAAGTCACCCATTCGCAATCCAACATTCATCGATCTTACTCTCTTAAGACAATCGTCCAGGTACAGGACAAACAGCAGAGCCGACAGCACGCAGCCCTGTCTGACGCCAATGTTGACGTCAAACCAGGGAGACAGGCTGCCGCCCACCCGCACACATGCCGTACATCCCACATATGTAGACTGCACAGCACGAAGCAGCGCACCATCAATCCCGTATCCTGGCAATATATCCCAGAGATCCTTCCGTACAACTCTGTCAAATGCTTTCTCCATGTCCACAAAACCGCAGAAAACCTTCCGGCCTACAGCCAGCTGCTTCTCTACGATGTTGCGGAGAGAGAAAACTTGGTCCATACATCCCCTTCCATTTCGGAAACCACCCTGCGCCTCCCACAGTAATCCGTCAGATTCCACCCTCATTCTCCTTTCAATAATTTTGCCATACACTTTAGTTGCTATACTGATCAAACTGATGGCCCTATAGTTGGCGCACTCCATACGTGAGCCCTTGCCTTTATACAAGGGCACGATGATAGCACGCCTCCAGTCCATTGGGACCCTTCCAGTCTTCCAGCATAGATTGCTCAATGACCAGAAGGCGTCTCGGACGCAAGGACCACCTAATTTGATCATTTCAGCAGATATCCTATCAATTCCCGCAGACTTTCCATTTATCAAGCTTCGTATCGACCATTCAATCTCTTCCAAAGTAATATCTCCGCTTGATGCTTGCACCGCAAGATCAGTCATCGACTCCCTCGCAGTGCCCGCATCCGGGAGATATTCATACATTTCTCCAAAGTACTCATTCCACCGCTCTAACACCTCTAATGGGTCCGCAAGAATGTCCCCAGCTTTACTCTTTATCTTATCCATTCTGGAAACTGACGAACAGCTCCGAGACTTCTTGACCTCCCTCCAAAAGAGTTTGGTATTTGTCTCGAAGTTCCTCGTCAGCTTCTCTTCCGCAATCAAATTTATTCTTTCACGCTTCTCTTTCACTAAAGCTTTGGCTTCATTCTTGCAGAGGCGGTAAGTTTCTTTCTTCGTGTCTTTCATACTGTCATTCAGTTGCAAAGATGAGACATAATCCAACCACGCTTTCTTCTTTCTTGCTACGCAGGATTGTACCTCTGCATCCCACCAGGCATCACCTTTCGAATGTTCATGTCTCTTTGCACTCCCACATGCTTCTTTTGCACTATCCACTATACTTTCTTTCATAATATTCCAGCATTCATCCACATCTAAGTCGGAAAGGCTCGCGTTTGCAAGCCTTTCACTGACTAAGCCTACATACATACTCCTTACGCTTTCATCTTCCAGTTTTTCACTCTTTATCCTTTCATAGTCTCCGAAGGGGACACGCACTCGCCAGTGCCTCCACTTCTTGAAAAGACCAACAAACCGGCTTACCACCAGGTAGTGGTCAGTTTCAAGAGTGGGGCCTCTGTAGGCCCTTGTATCCCTTATAGCCTCTCGGAGACGACTGTCTATCAAAATCAAATCAATTACACTTTTTTCTTCCTTCCGTCTCCAAGTATACGTGTGGATATCTTTGTGACGGAATAAACTGTTCGCCACAAGGAGGTCTCGTTCTGTTTTTAGCGTAATTAATTTAAATTTGTTTTTCATTTCATAATATCTGATTCCAACAACATTAGGTTGTGGTAGTCGAAGCGTTTCTATTACATTGTGTAAAACAGTACTCTATTTCTTTAATAGAGTTTGTTTAAATAATGTGTCTATAGTAGGTAGTGTAAAACTCCGATGGGGATATACCACACCGGAGCCAGCATAGAAACACATGTTATCAAGCTCCGAAGAAACGCGCGATCTAGTGCATGTAGAGGTGTAACCGATTCACACGTTTGTTCAGAGCTTGGTACATTTATTTACTCATGTGATAGAACTGACTAAACCTACATAGTAGTCTTCACGACTGTGTGTAGCGAGGGAACTTGCTGAGTTGCTGAGAGAACTGTCGACCAAGACCATTTTCCTTTAAAGGCCATACCTTGAAAGGAAATTGTCTTGGTCGATAACAACTGGCGACCTCTGCTCTTTGTTTAGGAGATTATTCTCCTATGTCATATGGAGGGGCGAGTGCTGGAACTTTTAGCGCTACCATCTTTAGACACCGACTCCCGATAATAGGTCTGGGACGGTCTGGTTCACAATATATCTTTCTAAAATCTCTAGTTCCAAATGTCCAAGTAACAGAATTTTTATGCAAAAAATGCCATGTTTCTAAACAATTATTTTATTCTCTAGTTTTATTTCCACTTTGTAACTTAATGGCATTAACGTATTTAATCAGTGCTATGAGTGCTATGTAACTGCGTTTATGTGTAATACACATAGTCTACCCGCAAGAGATAGACTATGTGAAAAGGTTCGAATTCAATCGAAATAGCACGTTGAGGGTCGCAGTCGTTAGTTTACAAATGTTGATTGAAAACTAGATTCGAATTCTAGAAGCGCACTGTGATTTACATTTAAACGTTATTTCAATTCGGTTGGTTTTATTTCGTACCTACATTGCTCAAACAGTCTGAATTAGATTTTTAATCGCTGTCATTTACTACTACTGTCGCATAGTTTGGGTTTTATAATTGCTATAATTCTGTCGTTTTAAAGATGAATCAAGAAGTGTGGCGCTTATCAAAGACACTACATTATACAAATTATTAAACAAAATTCTACATAACCTCTGTTTGTTTGCCAGTTTTCCGAGGAATAGAATATTTTAGGTTCTGGGTTTGTGTAAATTGGTTACTATTATGATGATAATTGTCAGATGTGTTGGGCCAAGTCAAGCAAAAAAAGGCAAAAAATAAATGTGAAAAATTGGCAATTTTCCATGCATTATTGCAAAAACGGCCAAGTGCAAGTCGGACTCGCGCATGGAGGTTTCCATACCTAAAAACGACAAGAAATCACGTTTTACTTATTATTATTTTTCTTAATTATAGGTTCATTATATTTGTTGTTATAGCGGCAACAGAAATACATCATCTTTGGAAATCGCAGCTCCCTAGCCAACACGATGTCTGAGATACAGCCTCGTGACAGACAGACGTACAGCGAAGTCTCAGTAACAGCTTTCCGTCTTACCCTTTGGGTACGAAACCTTAAAATACAGTCATGTACACGTACAGTAAAGGTAAAAAAGTTTTACAAAAATAATTATTCAAATTTGCTTAAAACTACTACTGCTGCTGCTCAAACTAGTATTCTATAATATTATAACACCTTCAGAAATCAGAATAATTTAAGTTCGTCATTAATTCTGCTATTACTATGTCTTTTAAGACTAAATGAAAAGGAAAATTTAAGTTCCCGGTTTCTAAAAGTTCCGGCTGCAATTTCAATTTCAATTTCAATTTCATTTATTCATTGCGAAATATGGGTACATTATGTTGTTTACATTAAAAAGTTGTTCACGCCATACTTAGCTTTACAGCATGCAATATTTTTAGGTTATCAATTCAAATTACCTATTGTACAAACTTACATTTAAATACTCAGATCAATTATAAATAGACTCAGATTATACAATGAAATAATTATGTCAAAATATAAATAGTCAACGAACAATTAAATGAATGTCAAAATTTTATGTACAATTAAACAAAACAAAATTAAATTAAATAAAATGTCACTCTTAAACAATATCACTTATTAGTCAGATATTCGCTAATTGAGTAATATGCCTTGTCATTTAAGAATTCTCTTACTTGGGACTTAAAACCAATAAGAGATGTTGTCTGTAATATAGATAAAGGTAATTTGTTATATAGGCGCGGTAACATACAAAATACACTTTTATTAAGAAATGCTGTTCTATTTTTAGGCATCCTAATTTTAGAATTATGTCTACGGCTATTTAACATATCGAACATGTAAATATTCTTTCGAACAAATAAAACAGCTTCAAATATATATATAGATGGAAGAGTGAGCAGTTTTAACTTAGCAAAAAAAGGTCTACAGCTATCAGTCGGTTTTAATTTCCACATTGCTCTTATGCATTTCTTCTGTGATACAAACGGTGCTTCTCTATCGGTTGAGTTACCCCAGAATATAATACCATATCTCAGCAAGGGTGAAACCTTTCCATGATATGCAGTTAATAAGGTCGTTATAGTTGCCGTTTTCGATAATATGTAAAGCGCATATGAAAATTGGTTTATTTTAGAACACAACGATTCAATATGTGATGTCCAGTGCAAACAAGAGTCAATATGTATACCTAAAAATTTTGTCAATTCTGTTTGTTTAATGTCATGGTTTAAGTATTTGATTTCGATGTCGGTCAACCTGTTGAGTCTATTTCTAAATGTCATGTAATTAGTTTTGTCAAAGTTGATTTTTAAATTATTCAACTTTAGCCAATTTATTATATTTGAAAAAGTAGTATTTATGTCTTGCTGCATTTTTAAACTGTCATTACCCGTAAATATTATGGTACTGTCATCGGCGAAGAGTACCGACTTATGGTGAGTCACTTTTGGTAGATCATTTATGTAAATTATAAATAAAAGCGGGCCTAGTACACTCCCCTGCGGAACACCAAAGACTACCCTCCCATAGTCTGATAGGTAACCAGTTACTGTATTGGTTAATGGACTAACTCTTGTTATCTGAGTTGCCTGCATTCTGTCAAATAAGTAGGATTTTATTAAGCGCACATCCCCGGACTCCGTATGCATATAGTTTGTCTAGTAGTATTCGGTGATCAACATAGTCAAAGGCTTTGGTCAGATCCATGAAGAGTGCACATGACTGATGACCTTGATCTATGCCTGTGACAATAGTCTGAAGAAAATCATATAAAGCCATATTTATATCTTTGCTTCTTCTAAAACCCATTTGTTCCTTTGAGAACAGGTTATGGGTGTCAAAAAAACCATATATGCTTTCATGAATAACCTTTTCAAAAATCTTAGATATTACTGGGACAAGTGCAGTGGGTCGGTAACAAGACATATCGTGCTGGTCATTCTTTTTAAATATAGGTTTGATTATAGTTAACTTTAGTAAGTCAGGAAAAACACCATTCAAAATGCATTCATTAATTATGTGACAAAGAACATATGATAAGTTTTGCGATACACTTTTCAAGATTTTTACTGATATGTCATCATAACCAGTACTATTTGTGGATTTTAAATTTAAAATTATTCTGTTAATATCACTTGGAATCGTAGGCTGTATAAATATTGATTTAGTATTTCCTAAAATTGTTGTTTTATAATTATTTACTCGTGATGCTGCGGTTGGTTGATTGATAAAAAAGACATTAAATGAATCAGCAATCTGTTTAGGATCGTTAATCACTCCGCCATCCACATTAATGTATTTTATTTCATCGCTTGGTTTGTTAAGTCTATTTTTATTATTTATTATGTCCCATGTTGCCTTGCTTTTATTTAAAGCAGTATCGATGTAGTTTGCGTTATGTGATTTTTGTGTTAATTTAATTATTTTATTTAATCTTTTTGATAAGGACTTAAAGTTATTTCTATTCTCTAAATTTGTTTTTTTACGATATTTCCAAAGTAGTTCTCTCTTACGTTTGCAACAATATCTGATTCCTTTACTTATCCATTTCGGTCTGAGCCTTGCACTTATACGTACTCTGGTTTTTGGAAAGCACAAATCATAAAACAGCCGAAACAGGTCATAGAATTCGTTGAATGGCACATTTGGGTCTTCACTTTGTAATGCATCTGAAAAACTTAATGAATCCATGCATTCGCAGAATTTTTTTATATTTTCAGCATTGTAATTTCGTCTATAGATGTACCAAAACTTTAAAGAACAAAAAGTTTTTACCGGATATGTTAGAAATTGAGCAGTATGGTCAGACAGTGCATACTCATTAACCTCCGTTTTGCAATTCCTCATGTTGTATATGAAGTTATCAAGACACGTACCTTTTGCTAACCGCGTAGGTTCATGTATACCCAACTTAAGGTTGTAGGTCTGTAGAATGTTAGTAAACTCGGAAGATTCATTGCTCTGTACGAGAGTATTTATGTTAAAGTCACCACACAGAACTATTTTCTTTTTAGTAGTAGAGAAACGCATCAGCAGTACATTCAGTAGTGAAAAGAACCTTTGTGTATCTTGTTTATTTGACGTGGGCGATCTATAAATGCATATTATATACAAATTATGATCACACAATTCGATTCCTGAACATTCAATGATACGCTCCTGTGAATAGCTACTGATACCATTAATAGGACGGAATTCAACAGAGTTGTGTACTAATATACAAGATCCGCCCCGATGTTTTTTTCTGAAATAAGCTGAAGCCAAATTATAGTTAGGTATTGATAGTGTATTTCTGTCGCAGGCCATCATATTATGTTCCGTAATACACAAGACCCCTAGCAATTGATATTTTTCATTAATAGAATCCAATATGACAGTTAATTTATCAGATTTGCTAATCAATCCATCAATGTTTTGGTGTAATATTTTAATATATCTATACCAGAAAAAACTCATTTGACGTTGGTGGAAGGACAGTTAGTTGTTGAACATTATTTTCATGCAGAGAATCAGATACTATGGAATCAGTCTGTGTATACTTATCCATGCAAGGAGGCAGATTTTTAGGTTTCGCATTATCACGTTTTCGGTCAGAATAGATAGAGTAATTATATTTATAGTCATTATGTAGAATTTCTTTTAGTATTAATTGGCATCTATGTAATACACAGTTTCTTGGTAAAAAATTTCTATAATTCATATCAATGAATGTTGCGTGTTCAAACTTAGAACATTTAAATTTTAGCTCGTAGTTCAATTTACGCTCACTCAGGCATCTATTATAAGGAACCTCTGAAATAAATATATTACAGTTACATACATTACTCAAAAAGTTACAAATAGAGAACAATAATGTATCGGGTCGTTGGTCATTTATACCACATAAAACTATTAAAAAGTCTCTCTTAGTCAATTTACACATTTCAGTTCTTGATGTTAACAAAACTTGACTTAGAGTTGCTCCAGACTTCCACACGCATATGACCAAAAATTTCTCACCCAATAACTTTTGCAACACATGTTGCATTTTATAGCCCTGTTCATCCGCCAGTATCATAACCTTTCTTCTATGGTCGCTTTGAATTCTATCTGACGGCTCTGTAACTGTAAGATCAGTCTGATTCTCCTGTGACTCACACAATTTCTTAGATATATTAACCCCATTCGACTTAACAGAGCTAACTGAAACAGACTTATTAGTGGTTTCCGTACTAGATCTCCCATTTTGTATACAGCTACTGAGCGGGGACGTAGCGGCAGACACAGGTTGAGCAAATTTCTTATCCTGGGCAGATTTAGGTGTTCTAGTTACACTTTTCTTTGGTGTATTAAGACACCTATATGTGGCCATCAGTTGCATTGATTTGCCTAAGTCGTTTTTCAAGCGAAAGTTCTCACTATTTAGATTTTCTATTTCGCTATGAGCGCTCGATAGTTCGTTATTAAGCAGTTGTATTTTGTTGTTCAGATCTTTGATAATGTGATAGTACTGGGAGTCATCAGGTAAGCTTGATATACTCATGTCAAACAACGATGACTTATCGTATAAATTTTTATTGTTAAAAATTACAGAGAAACATAAATATTACATATCTATATTTACACTATTACTATCTAAACTAAACCTAAATAAGGCCCCCGTGGCATTGTGCCCAAAAGACTAGCAGCATTCCCCCTTTGAATAGCAATACCTATTCGTTGAGCGAGAAAACTGCCAGCCCTTGGGTCACCAGTTGACTCCACAAGGCGCTTTTTCAAATTCTTGAAAAATTTTTGCGCATTGGGACCCCATGGACCTAGGGTTTCGACACCGACTGGACAAAAACGATACGATGAGTCGAGGCCCTTATATTTATTAATTTTAATATTTTCAGCCGCTTCCGCTGCGGCACTGGCTTTTAATTTTGTTTTAGGAAGATGGGACGGGGCTAGAGTGTCAACACAAGTTGCATCCCACACCAGGACCCGACCCATCTCCCACGGTATCAAAGTTATACCATCCGGTCTCTTGCCATCGTCCCTGAAAACGCCGTTTGGCTCTAAGAGCGCAGGCACATTGGCGGTGGCAAGAGCACGGCGGATGATGTCATTCAGCGCAGCGTGGCGTGAGAAGCGGCCTGCGCTCTTTAAACATGAAAGACCATGATGCCCCAAAGTGTCAACGTTAAAACCGCAGGGGCATCGATGTGGAGCGCAAAGCGTGACGCCAAGTCTCAAACCAACTGAAATTCTTAGGATGTCCGGTTCCAAAAAGTTCCGGTGTTGGCTATAGGGAAAGCTTTCAACCAATCACCGGATTCCTTTCTACTGAGCGCTAATAATCTGGCCCGATCCGGGCCTAGACTAGCATTTAAAAAGGAGTCAAAGGTTAATTTTGACATAGCGTCGTCCCAGCTCCGTTGTAAATTTGGATGGGTGGGTAAATTTTGACCCGGACAAGCCATTAGCCAAGCATTCTTGGCATCTGTAAGGCCAGTCGTCTCATAGTCTGTAAGACAGTTCGTCAGAATTTTACCTACGAGACTCGACGTGGCATGTACAGATGACAAAAAGGCTGGCAAAGCCACACTAGAAATTTTGCGGATCCCTAGCCCACTATATTTAATGGGAAGAGATGCCTGGGACCAAGATTGTTCGCTCAGTTGTATATTGAGAATTGATTCCAAAGAAGATTTGATTAACGAATCAATAGAAAATAAATGACTTTGATGTTTCCAAAAAGGACAACAGCGAAGCAAATAAATAGATTTGGGAACAAACATACAAAATTTCAGAATTGTGATTGCGTAATGTGAACTAATAGAATGTAGCCGATCTACATTGGATTCAAATTTTGAAATTTTTTGTGCTATTAATTCGGGAATAGCATCTTCAAATATAGGGGACCCTAGGAGGTAAAGATTCTCTCTGCTAACAATTTTAATATTCGGACATAGGGAATTGAATTTTTCAACGAGTTCCGAATTGATGTGATTATTATGAAAAAATAATTCACACTTATTAAAATTTAATTCCAAACCAATTAAATGAAATTTATTTTTAATTTCTATAAGATCTGACAGAACAGAATCTGCATCACCTCCAAGAGTCCCGTCATCTAAATACCAGACGTTAAATTTTGACTTTAAATTTTGGATGATGGGGTTAATGGCTAGGCTGAAAATGGCTGGTCCGAGGGGATCACCCTGCTGGCAACCGACTTCAGAAGAAAGTTAGTTGCATTTATACATTAATTTGGAAGGTTCGTAATAACAGTTAAGTAAATAGTGTAGCATTTATTTTCTATAGATGCAGTATTTAGGATGTGAAAGCAGCCTTATCGAGTTATCTTTTTTTAATCGGTTGTCAGTGGTGACATTTCTGCTGTCAGAATGACAGGATGTCATAAGTTCGGTGACGAAGCGTTTCGCATTTAAAGGAACGGGGTTTTGTTAAGATTTTTCGTGAAAGACGGGACTTTGACCGAGACCTGCTTTGGGGTAGTTGGAGGTCCTTTGGCTTATGCTCTGAGACTGTGCCGCGAATCAGTTTTTCGCTCAAGCGCGATTATTTGTTGCCTCGCATGGCCTAACGGGCGGTGATTGGGTTGCTGCATTGCATCTTGCTACATTTTACCCAGAAAACTGGTGAGTCACTTCTTCTTTTGCAAAGCGGGTCGATTGTCGTCTGTCGCGCAGCCAAGATCTAAATTTGTCGTTTCTTTCATGACAGGGTTTTTTACTACGGGGCTAGTTGCCGGAAGAGATTTTGTGTGCCGCACCTATAAGTTAGTGGGCTGCACGTGGTACGACAACGTGGAAGTGCGGACTACACGAGCTTCTCATGTGAGAGGTATCTGCCGTCATCACCTGGCAGTAACAACAGGCAGTCACTCTCACTCAGCTCACTCTGCAGGCCAGTAAATCCACTACTTATGTGTAGCTTAGTAGCATAAGTACCTAAGCACTGACTATACTTCTGTGTACCTGTGATATTTGTGTCTATCAGTGAATAAGCTCTCTGTGTGTCTCTGTGTATCTCTGTGTTATATAAATATATGTGTGTACACCCTACCTGACTGTTTTCGTCAGAGCCCTGGCCTACCCTTGCACGCACACTGGAATCTCTGTAGTAAGGCGCCCTGGGAAAGAGTTCTCTGCATAGCTACCTCGCGCTAGTTGGTGAGTAACACTGATCATCACTTAGTGTTACAATAGTTATAAATTTCAGGAACATTGCTTCTAATTTCTGACAGCAGGATGTCACGGTTTACCGAATTAAAAGCATTTTTCACATCAATTTTTAGCAAAACCTCACACTCACCTTTATTAAGGTAGGTGCGTAAGGCGTGGACCGCCGCCTCACACCCACCTTTGGTACCAAACCCTAATTGAGTCGGTTCAAATTTTTGTTGTAATTTTGACAAGATGTATCGGACAGAAATTTTGGATGCTAAACGCCTAAAAGTGGACCCAACAGCAATAGGACGGACTCCTCCGTCTTTTTTAGTGAGAGCAATGAGATTAGCTCCATAGATAACAGGAGCGATCTCAGGGTTAATGTTACCAGAGAGCATGAGGTTTACTAATTTTGTTATCGTTAATGCTTGTGATATCATCAAGGGAAACCGTTTTGCACGGTTTGCGCAGTGTGACATTGTTTACATCCATTACGTATAGATTTTGGGTCTTTCGTTACTTCTTAATTTGTAGTCGAAATATAAACAAAAAGTAATTTGACGACAACCGGGATTTGAACCGCCGGCATGAGCTTCCAATACTAAGCGAGTGCAGCTATCTTAACCATCGCGCCACGACGACTGTTAACAATGTGCGTGAAATACGCTTTTACTATTGACTATAACCAATCGCAAGTTGTGGTTATGTTATGGTTTTACATTTTTTATTAATTCGTGCTTTTCACTATGCGAAGTTTGCAATTACGTTTCTTTGTTTGTAACACTATACACTTTTCACAGCTTATGATTCATATTGGCGTTTAATGTCTTATTTTCAATTGGAATTCACTAAGTCCCTCTCTTCAACTTTTTGTTTACACTGTTCTGGTAATTGTGCGAATAGCATTTACATCTGTAGTTCTAACTATAATGTCATTGATTTTGATACACTTTACATCTTTTAAGGCGTTACAATATTTTTAAAAAAACATTTAATATGGAACTCTTTTATCGACATCGACGTTTACGCCGATTCGAATGGAATCGAGACACCGCCACCTAGCTGTAAACGCGGGAATTTGTCTCGAACGTGCACAGGACATTTGTTCAACCGTTTGAATACGAAATGCAATTACTTAACAGTGCCATTGAGTTGGTGTATTCAAATATTGCAGCCATGTCTCATTACGTTTTACACATTAGAGACATAAATGCGTACCTACATGCATCGGCAGTGGGCTTGCTTTTAAACTAAAATTTGAACGATACCCAGCCCAGCAGAGAACTAGATTAGCTGACCCCTGCGCAAGAAGGTTAGTATGGCGCAGGTACCTTCCGCAGACATCTTCTTTATTATACTAAAATCCTAAATACCTTGTACCTACATTAAAAGTATATGGTCCTCTGTTGGGAGTCCTGGGACATCCTTCCGAGGGCTTACCCGGGGTTCCCAACCGTAGGATGTTGGGCGTTACGTGAGTTTTTTTACTTGGTAGGAGTCCGGCATAGCAGTGACTGCCCTTTGATCAACAGGGGTCCCACTTGCAGGTAAGGTTGGATATCTGGTAAACTTTTTCTAGTTGGTAATTTTTTTTATTTCCAATACATTAAGGCCTGAAGCGCTCGTGGCCCCGCGGACTCAGTGTTCTGTAAACGATCACTGCAGTAAGCAACTTTCACTATGGTCGGTCCATGGATGGGTGACCATCCATGTGATCACTTTGTGACATTTATTTGAGCGTTTCCGTGCTTCGGAAGGCACGTTAAGCCGTTGGTCCCGGTTGCCAGTAAAATGGCAGTCGTTAAGCTAAGTTGAAGGCTTTATTTTCAACAGCAGGCAGTCACAACCTGCGCCTGTCCATTTAAACACGGCAATACGGCTCACCACCTATTACGTGGGACTAATTATACAAAGGTGAAATGTGGGCATATAATATGCCTCTGCCTACCCCTTCGGGGATAAAGGCGTGACCATATGTATGTACATTAAGGCCTGAGGAACATCTATTTAATCAAGACTTTTATTCCCAGTTTTCGCTAATGCTATCAACGACTCATGAAGTTCCGATTATAGAGTAATGAAAACGACTTTACATTGTGCTTCAATGTCGAAATGAGTACCAAATTTTCTCCAACAATTCGAAGCATTATACCACATACGGCAATTTGCAGCTCGCAAACATGGCACTTCAATCCCTGGGTAACAATCATTCAAAATTAACGCATTTATGTCAACATTCGGAGCGGTAGGAATAAAATTATTCATAGACATTATTCCCGAAAATTTTCTCAATTATAATGCATAGTTTGTGCATTTATATACTTTAATTTCGTAATATAAGCATTATGTTGAGTTTTGAAAGTACGATAACGTGAAAGATGAAACAGGTTACGTTATAAATTATTTATTTATTTATTTATTTACTCTTGAAGGAAGCTTACGGACTAATAACAAATTAGGTAATATTTTATACATCATCACTTTGCCAACAACAAGCCCCCACTGATAAAAGCAATTTAAGAAAAATGACTGTGACAAGCATGGTATACACAGTAATGTATCTTATTATGAGTATGTACTCAACAAGATCAGGTCTATAGATCACTTCAGCACGCCACAGTTTGAGCGCCGCAGTTACCACAACTTAATTATGCATCAAAAAACTGTTTCGCAAGTACTTGCCTTACAGTTCCTGCTTTAGAACAAAACAGATCAACATTTAGAGAGTGCGGAAGTTCATTAAAACTACGCGCGCTTCGTATCAAAAATGAGTTACTTCTGTAGTTGGTAGACGCAAAAGGTATATCCAAGATAGGCCGACACCGAAGATATTTTTGATTTGCTCGTAAATTTATCCTTTGCAACAATTCTGCACTGTCGACTGTACCATTTGCGATGTTACTTAAATAGCAAATGTCACTTATATAACGCCTATATTCGAGAGGTAGAAAGTGATACCGCCTACAACGATCACTGTAATCCACCGAATGCTGCTGAGTTTTTAAATCTAAATATCTGAGGAATTTCCTCTGAATACCTTCGATACGTGATTTATATATTTCGTATTGAGGGTTCCACACTGGTGAGCAATATTCTAAGTGGCTGCGTACAAAAGAACAATATAAAACTTTAACTGGCTTAATTGATGTAAAGGAAGCCGTAGTTCGTATTATAAAGCCTAGGGCTTTGGTCGCCTTTGTAACAATGTGGTCTACGTGTTCATCGTACATTAGTTTACTGTCTTGTATGATACCGAGGTCCCTGACGCTACTTACTATGTTAATAATTTCGTTGCATAATGTGTATCCTAAACCAATCACAGATTTCTGGCGTGTAAACGTTAGCTGAAAACATTTCGACAAATTAAGTTGTAGCTTGTTGATCTCACAGTATGCTTGAAATCTGTCAAGGTCAGCCTGTAGCTCCTGAGTATCAGATATGCTTTTGACCACTTTGTGTATTTTCATATCATCTGCGTATAATAGAATTTGAGAGTGTTTAAAACAGCTCTTGATATCAGCAATGAACAATACAAACAAAAGTGGTCCTAATATTGAGCCCTGTGGAACTCCTGATGGAATAGAACTCCAACCGGATGTGTAGCCCTGAAGAACTACAGCCTGAGTCCTGTTTTCAACATAAGAGGAAAGCCACCTGTATAGATCACCATGAATTCCAGCAGCCATTAGTTTCCGCAGTAGCAATCCATGATGAATTCTGTCGAAACATTTCTTATAGTCGGTGTAGATAACGTCCACTTGTGCCCCACGCTCCATATTATCTGACACAAAGTCATGTGAAAGGATCAGATTTGATGTGGTGGAGCGATTTCTAAGAAAACCGTGTTGTTCGTCTCCAAAACCGCATTCAACGGCTGCATACACGGCCGTGTATACTACTCTTTCAAGAACTTTTGAAAACAAACATATTTTTGAAATTGGGCGATAGTTGATGATATCGGCTTTATTACCATTTTTTAATACGGGGGTGACAAAAGCCGATTTCCAAATTCTAGGAACTATTCCCTCCGATAAAGACCTATTGTACAAAATGCATATTGGCTCTAGAAGGCTATCGGCACACTTTACAATGAATATAGGCGGTAATAGATCTGGACCCCCGGACTTTGAGAGATCAAGTGTTTTGAGTAGTTTCAGTACTTGAGAAGGGGACACTTCAACTGTGCCAATAGAAGCCACACTTTCCATACTGCAAGTCTGCGGCAATATATAATCATATTCTTGGTCGGATACTTGAAACGTTGAGTTAAAGAAGGTTGAGAACAAGTTGCTGATATCCTCACCTGTACTCGCAACTTTGTCACCGTAACGCATTACATTAGGAAAGGGCCCTGAATTCCTCTTGCTCTTTACATAATTCCAGAAAGACTTAGGATTACTTACGATAGACTCTTCTATTTTTGCCATATATTCTTCAAAACATGAATTTTCCAATGTCTTAGCCCTAGCACGAAGGATGGAGAATGAGTGGTAGTCAGATATATTTCTGTAATTTTTATATTTTTGATGAAATTTATATTTTTCTTTTAGTGTTTTTATTAAAGCAGAGTTATACCATGGTGGGTGTGTCATATTCTTTATTGATTTTAGCGGTATAAAACTATCCCGAATTGAATATAATTTACTATAAAACTTTGAAACCGAGTTCTCTAGTGAATCCCCCGACAAAAATTGAGACCAATGTACTCGGTTTAGCTCCTCGTTAATTGAAACATAGTCTCCACGCGAATAAATATACTTATTTAATATTTTTTCTGAAAGCGAATGTATTTCAACAAATCCTACCTTTATTACAACGGGTGTGTGTAAAGTAAATAATATGAAAACGTTTTAAATGTTCCTTAAAGATATGTATAAATAAAGTTTCATCAAGTGCCATCAATCAAAAGTATAAACAGGCTTCGACGTACTATACAGAAGGAAGTAGGTACCTATTACGGCCTACCCTTCTGCAGTTTATTGGTGTTTAGTAGATAACCAAAAGCTTCACAAATCGACACCAGAAGTATCAATTAACGTAAGGGACATTTTGGCGAAAATGAGTTATATATACCATTGGATTCAGAATTTCGAGCTCTATCGATTGGTATACAAAATGTCTCTATCGTTAAAAAAATGTCCCTTACAGTACAAATTTTAGGACTGTCTAAAACGATTTATTACGAAAAAATTGATTTAAGGGCCATTTAGATTTTATTCTTCTCAGACAAGTAAACTAACTCATCATACAAAATAATTTTGACCCTTACCTTAGACCTCAAATCGGTAATTTTATACAACATGTCCCTTACGTTAACTCATTTTTCGAGCCTTTTAGGGGTAATTTATATACATTACCTACTACATATCTCACATAATTTCTGCAATTTTGTATTTTTCATGTGAAATAAATGTTTTCTTGATTCCACCTATTGATGTATGGGCGGCGGCCCCGGGTAACTCCTCGAAAGGACGTTTCAGGATCCCGTGTAGACGAGTTCATCACCGCGGCTCAGCACTCAGCTAGAATGGTGCTAATCCGCGTTTTGGAGGTTTTGTTGTTATGCTGTTTTGGGCCTACTTATGTATGGACATCGTGCATCCTCCCCCCTCCCTTCCCCGAGTCTGGTTGCCCCGATTGCAGCAGTTCCCACCTTGGTTGCTCAGTCTGCACCTTCCATATCTCCATGAGTTCCTGACAGTGTGCAGGTCGCATTGTGTTCCCTAATGTTAGTCAACCACCGCGAGAGTGCAGTCGTTGCCCCTCCTCAGTTTTGAATCATGTCTCGGAAATGGTATTCGAAGTTCAACCCGCTATCGTACGACTCCAAGATACTTTATAGAGGGCTAGATATCGACGCTAATTCCTCCTACTTGTATGCTGGATTCCGTGGGTGACTCCTTATACATGTCCCGAAGAGATGAGCCTCGAAACGCCGACGTAAGTAGAAAAACTCAAATCTGGCACCACTCGTGTGAAGTGCCCAACAAGGCTCTCTGCAATAATATGCTACACACTGACCTTTTTCGCGCTATGCTTAGCGCATCAGCATCAGAGCCCTATCAGTCAAGACCCAAATTTTTCGAGAGCCATCAGGAACCATGCATGACTTGGAATGCCGTCGGGTTCGGGGTTGGTGTGTTTTTAAGTCGCAGCACAGGTGCCCGTAATACGCTTTTGCTGACTTCAGGCACATCGTTCTAACAGTAATCCCCGTCCAGTGCCTGAGACGGAGCCATGCGGAGCAATATGTCCCTTAACTCCTGATGGAAACAAGGAGACCAAGACCCTCTCCAGCTGGGTTAGTCGTGGCACCTAAGTGCGAAATCTTTTGTTTTTATCTTTTAATGTTGATTCATACCAATATTAATCATGCAAAAAATATTTCCCTGTAGTAAAAATACCACACAGTAATTTTTCGGGTCTACAACAAATATTAAAATCAGAAAAATAATAATATTTAAGGGGGCCCTTTCAACAAACGTGATATTTTACTGTTGTTTGGTACTAAGCCCTCCGTGCGTAAGGCTGACTCGCACTTGGCCGATTTTTTTTTAATTCTTTTCGATAACCTTCAGTACGAAGTTACATGAAATATCATCAAAAGTCTTAAAGTGAAGTCCTTTACAATACATTTACATGTGATTTTCTATTGTCTCTTGCTACTTACACTTTAGTCATTTGTTTATACATAAAATATCAGTAACGTAAGGTACAACTAAACATATTTTTTTTATGTAACGGACACGCTATTATGGAAACCAGTAGACATTCCTAAATCTTGAGTTTATAGCATGAAAGAAAAAAATCTAAGAAACTTCACCCTTGACACAATTAAAATCGAACCAGACAGTAAAAAATTACAGACAGATTTATAAAAATAAAATCGTTTTTTGGCTCTCCTGAAAAACCGTGTTTTGTCCCTTACATTAATTGATACTTCTGGTGTCGAAATGCCCGTTTCAAACTTTACCGCGTATTGTCTCACTTCACCCCACATTTGTGGCAACTAATATCTCTACTTTGAATGTACTGCTGTGATTCTGGAGTAATACAAGTACCCTTTAATGCATAATGCTTTTATTAAACACTAACAGTGCTCGCGGCTTCCCCATGTGGAATTTATAAGTATAAAGCCTTCTCTTTAAACTCTATGTGTGTTCGTCTTTATGTGAATTCGGTTCAAACGGTTTTATTAAGACCCTAATGAACATACAGAGCAGTGTCATCTGGTTCAAATTTAGTAATTGAAATTTGATCCCCTTTGCAGAACTAATATCATATCAATCTGTTTACACACAGATTGATCTGATATTAGTTCTGATGACAGTACAAATTTAATATTATTTTGTATGGTAATGGTAGTTTACACATCTAGCTCAATATAGGCATTAAAAAATAAGGCCTAAAATAGATTAATGAAAAAATTAAGTCAGTAAGCTTTAGTTCTGTGTAGTGAGTGACTGTAGTTTAGGCTTTTTCACAGTTTCTGTGAGGTGAATGCTTTATTTAAATCTTAACTTGAACCTTTCGCATCAGACTAGGCTCTACGTGACTCGTTTCACGCTTACAAACGCTGTTCGAGACGTAACAAGTTGTTTCAGTCTATACTCTCTATGCATAATAATAGCAACGAAATCATAAAATGCCTTGATTTTTTTTGTTTTTTACACTACAATATTAAGTAGAAACAACGACATTCACATTTGTACTATTAGTATCACAAATGCAAATAAAAAATGAGAACACAAATTTTTACGAGAAATCCTAGGTAAAAACTATATAAATATTTTGGGACTTTTGGCCCCTCTCTATAAAATAGAGTGCAGAGGGGCTTATGTCGAGACTTTGTCTGTAGTCTGTGACTCTGTTGCATTAAACTACGTCACTAGGTCACGTGGATCATCAGTTCAAAGTTTGAAATAAAACAAAAATGACAACGTCTATCGGATTGAACTTTCACAATAAACGTGCTATAGAGCGGCAGTCTGGTGAGAACGATCTCACGGCTTTCTTGTTTGTACACAGCTTCGTCTCGTCCGAATACTCCTCTTGTGACATGGGATCTTAAACATATTTATATATTTTTATAAACATACATACTTGTAGTTTAAAAAAATACACCCAGACATGGAAAAAATCTAAATAATCACTACACAAAGAGTCCCGGGTGGCAATTGAACCCACGACCTCCGATATCCGTAGTCATGTTCTATATCCACTTGACCAAGACGCCATCAAGTCAGTCATAATAAGACTGCTATAATTTTGCAATGTAATAAAAGATTACGAAAAATCTACAATATAAAAAGTCAAGGATGTTTTACGCATTTGTTGTTCATTTTATTAAGCACCTTGTGTCGAGAAAATGGCTGTAAGCAACATAAATTGTAACTAACGCGTGATTTGGAATAAGTAGGTAGGTAGTACAAAAGGCACACCTATAGTTTATGTGATATTTCCAACCTCACGTAGTACCTTGAATTTGACATATTATTCTTGAGCTGGCTAAAGGATTTTCCATACAACCTGCTTTCTGTTTTCAGCGGTCCGGTCAAATAGCAGCAGTCTCCCAAAAGACCAAGTACGAATAATTAGATGTTATACTGAAAATGCTTCCTAGCTAAAGCCCACCAAACTACACTACCACGAGTCCTGTGTCACGTTATGATAATCTATATTAATAAAATTACAGGGTATTCTATAAAAAAATAAATATTCGCGGACATTTTCACGCAATGCTAACAGATTCCAATTAACCTTAGCTAGGAATAACCCGCTTGTGTTGGTATCAGACCACGGATTTTTAGACTTAGGTATATACTTTTAAAAGCATTAAGTATGTAAACATAGCTATAACCAGACTCTCGAGAAAAACATTTATGGATCACACAAATATTTGTCTCCGGTGGGAATAAAACCCACGACCCCATGATCTGCAGTCGCAAATTTTTACCTCTAGACCAACGAGGCAGTTGATGATAGTTTCTCTAAGTGCTTGTAGCTCAGTTTCTGCAAACTAACACTTTGTGAAGCATCTGACGCTAAAGTTGGTCCTGAGATGGATAACCGTTTGTGATATTTTATTTACGAGTGTTTTCGTGCTCTGGAGCGCACGCTGCGCCAACTGCGCAGTGACCTATAACATGTTAATCATTAATTTAAATTAAATGTTCTACGAACTGCTTGAAAAACCTTTTTGAAACGGCAATAGCGTTGATACTTGACTGCAATAACTGCACATCAGTTGTACTGTACCTATATTTGTCTATTCGCTCAGTAGTAAAGTAGCCGGCAAACAGTCAGCGTGATCACCTGTTCCGATCAAAAACAAATCTTTTACGAAAATTGCAATTTGAAATTTACGATGGATTTTAATTAAGCCCCACAGTAAAAGAAACAAATCAGAAAGTGTACGGCAAATGTTTACCAAAACTTCCATTTTATTTTTCAGGTAAAAAATGAAGTTTTACACCGGAGCGGCGTAGGTAATGAAAAAACTTTGTAAAAGTGGCTACTGCTTCCAGTTACAAACAGTAGCTAAACGAGGAAGGCATACCGAGCCGATGAACTTGTCTCTACTAAAGTAAACCATTATCCTTATAATCTCAACAAAGTTTACATTTTAAATTGCTTTTTCATGTTTAGAAAACCTTATTGAAGTGAACGGTCTATGAAGGTAATATTTAATACTTTCCAAAATATGTTTAAAGGAAGGTGAAGTGAGGGTGCTTGGTTTATTTTGAGCAATGATTGTCTTTTAATGTAACTACCTAACCTGCGCAGCTTCGTTTGCATCAGCAACTATTCCCCTTTTTAAAAACATTTTTTATTGCTGCTCCGCTTCTATTAATCATAGCGAGATGTTTTATAGCCAAAAACCTTTTTCAATAAATGGACTATCGAAATGTATAAGACAATTTTCAAACCAAACAGTAGAATCCGAAATCCCACAGTTCAAAATAAACAAACAAACACTTCAGCTTCATAATAATAATACATATTTGTAGACAATTTCACACAACATCATCTAGCGCAAATTAAGCTAATATATGCTTGTGCTTTGGGATCTAGGCGACTGATAGACATAGAAAACACCAAAACTCCGAAACAAACATTTGTGGTCAACACAATTATTTGGACCAACCCAGGAATCGAACCCAGGACCTCCAGCGCGTCTGGCGGTTACACTGCCGACTAGGGCACAGAGGCAGTCAAAATAATATTTGTATAGATCATTAAAATGTTGAGCATTCTGACGACAACTCAATCAGTAATGTATTCTATCGGTTAAGAATCGTTCCAATACTTTACAGAGCACTGAGCTTGCAAGAAAGGTATGCAAGTTTTAAACCCGAGATCTCTCTTACTTACAAACAATAAAAATCTAATGACTCCATATGCTCTGAAACTCGTTCATAGATTTGACTAGGACATGCCCAAGGAGGCAAGATCAGAAATATATAATATACTGTCAGAAAACATTAATCTTCTTTGTCATAATAATATACACAAAATAAGAAATTTTGTTTAAAGCTAACTCAAAATATTTACTTTTAGAAATGTAGATTAAATTTCTTACTTTCCTGCACGTTTATGAATCTAAAATGAGTTTATTAAAAACTCATTTGAGCTGTCATAATTTCAAGACAGTATTAAAACGTGATGATTTTTATAACAACATGATCCTACTAATATTATAAATGTGAAGGTCTGTGAAGATGTTTGGATGTTTGGATGTTTGGATGTTTGTTACTCAATCACACTCTAACGGCTGAACGGATTGGGCTGATATTTGGTACCGCAATTTATTATAGTATTAAATAATTGTAATAACAGTAAGTACTATTTACTTTTCTTTTTCGATATTTTTATTTTTGAATTAGCTAAACAAATTATGCGTGTTTCAATTGCTAAAGTAATACATTACAAAAATTGTAAGGCGATTGAGATTTCAGCGATACAGATAATTTACATACAACGCATAAATCCTCCAAAATAGGTACCTACTACCTACCAACACAATCACGACAGATGTTGCAGTCCCAAGAGTTTTCCTGTGCTAAAAATACTAAAAGTAAATTTAATAACCATAACCAAACCATAGCGATGAGTCCGGATCAAAAAGAAGTGCTAACGGAGTGTGACAATATAATGACGTAAACTGCTATCTCACAGATAACATAACCGTGTCAAACTGCCGCCGCCATTACGCACCGCCTGAAAGTGTGCAGATACGTATCCTATTTTTTTCTTATTGCAAACACACAAATATTGCATGCCATTTTTTAACCGACTTCAAAAATGGAGGAGGATCTTTTTGTGCTTCACCTATGACGAGTAGAAGTTACATCCATACTTGTTTTAGGTTCATGTACGTTGATTAGAAAATTGTGGGTAAATAATGACTTAGATACTTACAATACTGCCGTCCTTAGGATAAACAACGCAATCGACATTTTTGACGAAATTGAGTTATTAGTATATTCGGAATCACCGAAACGATATCTACAAGAATCGATTACTCATTTTTTGATATCTTGATTAGTTTTCATTTTATTGTTAAGCATAAACAGCGCAATTAATGCATTTCCAACTTTTTACTAATCATAAGCATCGTAAGCAAACATGCGTTGTTTATGACTCGTATTTAATATGAATTTTAATTAGCCCGTCTTAAGCGGAGTAACGCAAGTGTGTATTTACGATTATTATGACTAGAAAAGTAAAGGCAAAGAAGGTCTATTTCAAAGATTGTTGCTCTTAACAACTAAAAAATAAAAATATTTTGGTTAAAATTTGACTTGTAACTGGAAATTTTAGCAAGAGGTCATAGAAAAAAGTAATTATCACAGTGATCGTTAACAAAGTATTGAATTATAGCAAACTACTTCGGACATTTGATTAATTAATGATGTATTTTAATATTTTATGAAATGATAATGAAAGAAAGAAAGAACAAGTTTTTATTCTACATTAATGCCTAATAATAAAACAATTTCACATTTCAACTTATAGTTTTATGTCCCACGTAATAGGTGGTGATCCACGTAATCTTTAAGCTATTTTATGATTAAGCAAACAAGGCAGTTTTATACGCTGCTTGATGAGCCTGATGAAGAAATACACCTCCTTTCATACACCATGTGTGACGTAAACGAAGTTGCGAGGGTCAGCTAGTGAATTATAAATCAATAAATAATTATAAATTTGATAATGTTACATAGTATTTTAATTAAAATTATAATATATTTTTAATAACTGACAGGTGCCCTTACGTAGGCGACTCAGTAATGAGCCTCTTTGGTGCTGCTATTCAAAGCTCGCGGGGTTAAAAAGAGACGAATACACTGAGCTCCTAATGTTGTACTACGACAGAAAAACTACATTTTGAATAGCTTAGTTCTATAATAGCAGAAAGGAGGGAGAGAAACGTACCATACGGCCTGGAAGATACAGTTGACACTAGTTCGAAGGCAGGGTTTAATGTACCTAATAGTTTGTGTCATTAAACAATTTATTATAGATTATCATTAGGTATATAGTCTCACTTTGTAGATTTTAATTCACAGTAGTAAAGGATAACCACAGATGTAACGCGAATTGAAATCCTTTATGATATAAGACAGCAAAAATTGACTATACATATTACTAGTCGCTTAGTTCTGGCTGGATTTCTTTAATATAATGATAGTAGCACCTCCGTCCGACATGCGTTTTTCTGGGTCGTAAAGGAAACAGAAGGATTAAGTTAAGGAGTTCTTTAAAACACTCGTCTTAATAGATTTCGTAGAATGCAGTCAAAGCTAATAAAGATTTCGTAGGATAATATTTGATATTCGTTTAATTAAGTACGTAAAATTAAACGCATGCGAGCTTCTCTAAAAGAATTTACTAGTCATAATGAACACATTTGCTACGTATAAGTTATAAAATTGGAACATACGTCGAAGTAATCCCATATCTTTACTAGACATAAACATCACAAAATGCATTTACTAGAGATAAATGACGCATCTGCAGCACATGCGTTGATAATGCTTAGTGATTTAGTATTATTGCAGGGAATATTTACTAGCCTTAAACATTTTTTCTTTATTTTAAATAATGAAATAAACTAATTGTATAAATATAGTATCGCACATGCAAAGTTCACATTTCAAGGAATCGAACAAAACAATAAAACTTAGAATATTCCTGTTAGTTTCCGAGAGACAATAAAAAAAACTAAAAAAACTTTAAACGCGATTTACTCGAAAGTTACTTCCAAGCAAGTGCGTTGTTTATCCTTATGACGGCAGAATATTTGAACCAGTCATTCGTCGCTATGAAGCAATTACCAAAAGCAAAATTGATAAGGTTGTCTTTAAAATATCGCGGTTTTTAACACTCATACTTACATAATTCGGGACTTCACGCGAAGATTTTTAGCAAATGTTTTTTTTTTTTCAAGTATAAGAAGTGACATGGGCTTCCTTTTATCCCCAAAAACATTTTATTTCCACGGGCAAACACGTGTGTTTGATAAACGACTTACGAGCGAACATAAAATAAAATGCTTCAAAATTCACTTTGAGAATGACGAACAACACTTTGTAATACAATGTAGTAAGGAGCAAATAATATTTTATAGCGCTCTAACCTTTAAAACCTTATCCGATCGTTTGACTATATATCTCGTAATCCCAATACCTACCAGTACTGTTCAAAGTAAAAATGTATTGAAGACTAGCTGAGCCCGCAACTTCGTTTACGTCACATAAGGTGTATGAAAGGAGAGGTATTTCTTCATCAGAGTCATCAAGCAGCGTCTGAAACTGCCCTGTTTGCTTAATCATAAAAGAGCTTAATGATTAAGTCTATTTTAAAACAATTCAGTCCACGCCTTCGGCAGTCTAAGCTCTGTTATGTTTAAGCCAACACACCAGTTTAGGTTCACTCACATTCAAAGAAACCCCTACAATTAAAATTTTCAAAATATCTGATTCTTAAAAGAGTTATAACTCTTTTATTTCTAAACCGATTTACATAAAACAAACGCTAAATGTTAACTGGAGCAAACCTCAACACAATAAAAAAAACCGCATTGCAATCGGTTGAGCGGTTACTGAGATTAGCGTGCACAACCGTACAGACAAACAGATATACAGACATACAGACAAACAGACAAAAATTCTAAAAATCATTGTTTTGGGTTCTATTGCGTTCATAAAGCCCCCCTATAATATTTTTTCTTATTTATCTTCCATGTACAGACAGCGACCTGTTACGATTTTATTATATGTATTGATTCAATAGGTTTTCTGGATATTAATTAATAATGTTTAAAACGAAATTTCAAAATACCGCAAAAGCACTATTTTCGAGGACTTAGTTCGGGTCCTTTGAAAGCGAAATCCGGTATTAAGCTACGAGTAAAGAAGATTACAAAATTAAAGATTCCAAAAGAATTTCTTAGCATTTTGTATTTATTGAAGCACGGTGGATTTACTTTCGTTTTTGTATTGCTTTATTTTTATTATTTTAACATTAGGTCTTAGAACCTCGAAGTAAAGGTTGTTTCTGCCTCATTTGGTGTCTCGGTTAAGAAGTCTTCTTTGAAAAAAGATTTTAATATTTTTAGTTTAACAAAACATTAGTTCTAGTGCAATATAACAAAAATATTTTTAATAATATACCAGACACTGAAATAAGCTGATAATAAAAATATTTGTTATGATCCGGGATTCGAACCCAACACCTCAGCACGTCAGTTGCATACAATCATAATCATAATTTTGACTAAAGCTGAACTTTTAAAAACTCTTTCACTTAGAAGCTATAGTAACAGTTACTAAAATAAATTTTATTAAGGCCACATGCTACCATAAGAGCTATGTAAACTCCACAAGACCACCCTCGCGTCATACTCCCCCAGTACCACCTACCAAGAGGGCAGACAAGCATTCGGCCCACTTTACAAATAAATGTCACAAAATGCTCATAACGGCGACGCAGTCACCCATCCAAGATCCACAGTAAGCGCTTCAAAACATTGAGGAAACTTTTTTGAGTAAAGTGAAAAACAAAATATAATATTTGCACAGTAACAAAAGGTAAATGTTTGATGTGACGGCCTGATAGTGTGGTTATCTATTTGCTCGCTATATGAAACTCGTCCGGCAAATACCCGAGAAGCGGGCGCACCTCACGTACAGTTTAATCCTCTACGAGGTCCGATAGTGTGTGCCCGTCGAGAGTGGCACTCTAATACCATCATCGTATCTAAAGGTGTAATTATAACATTAAAGCTGTGTTTGTGTAGCTTTTAATCAATCAACCTTTATTTATGCTGTTGATTGATGGAACTTGGTGGAACCTGCTGCACATATTGTCTTCAATCTTTTGCTCTCCTCTCCCAATTTAGGAATCCTCATTCATGCTATGCCAGACTCCTCGTGGTAGCATCCATGTAGAATTTCCACACGTAAAACAAGACTGCTGTTGGTGGCAACCACATAGTGCCCTAAGGTAGCGTAATATCTGCTTACATGGGGGTCCCGAGACAACCCTAGGAAGGATAGCTCCAAGACGATTTCTAATCTTCACTGTACACAGTTTTCCAAATTTATCAACCAAATTATTCTAAGGTGTATAAGAAGTGTACTGATAACCTTTTTACTGACTGTAGCGATGCGTTTTTCTAAGTCTGTTGACTAAAATAAGCATACCACTCAATGTGACAATGTGGCATGTGTTACGGGAACTTTACCAGTCGACTTCGATAGGGTGGATTTCTTCGACACTTCGAAAAGCATTGACAGTTTAATTGTTTAATTTTGACCGATAGAATAGTGCTAATATTCGACTTAGGACGGATTCGACTAAAATCGGAGTAAGACTATACTAGAGAATAATTTGTACAGAAGTAGTCTTCAGTATGTTACCATAGTTACGTCTGCTTCAGTATGGTTATCATGGTTACGTTGTGCTTATTAGTTGTTGGTAAAATGGAAAATCACATTACTTTAAAAATAAGTACAAGTTATTCTCTCATATAGTCTTACTCGATTTTGGTCGAATCCGCCCTAATTCGTGTACATAATTACATAATTAGGTACTCTTTACATTTATTTATATACGCTAGGAATGTACCAAATTGTATGTAATATAGGAGTCTAGTATTTTTTAAATGGTATATACGATAAACTTAATACCCCTGTATTGTCCATACTAATATTATAAATAGGGGAGAGTGTGTTAGATTGTTTGTCTTTCCATCACGTCATAAAAAAATCTGATGGATTGATATAATTTCCATAATGGACATAGCTGGTCGAGTGCTATGGGCTTATTAATCCCGTAAAAACATGTTATTTTCACGAGTAAACGTTTGGTGGTTTAAAAACATTGTGCGAGTGGACAATACATAAATTGAATTTGTGACGTTGTGTATTTATAGCATGTTACTGTTGTTTTTATTGTTCAGATGATTTAGTCTTTATCACATTTCAGTGCCGTGTTATATTTGTCAAGAAACATTGTGTAGAAATTACTTTATATCAAAATAGTTTGTAGGTAATTTTTTTTTAACGTGAGGATAATCCTACAGGTATACTATGCCGGACTCCAACCGACTAAATACTACGCGTATCCTACCAAACAGCTTACGGTTGCAGGCCCCAGGTATTTCCTCGGAAGGATGTCCCTAAAGACTCCCAACAGACCTACGGCTACCACTGCGACCTCACCTATTTCGGGTGCTATCCCGCGTTTTTTGGGGGCAGTTCGGGTGCTATCCCTCTTCTTGGGGGGGGGGGGGGCGTGTGTGAATCACTCTCGTCACGTTGTCATCTTGGACCTGCTTCTGTAAGGACAGTGAGCAGCCCCTCACAGTCCTCAGGCACCCGGTCATGGAGGCCGATAGTCTTGGGCGAAGACACGTAGCTGTAGGCGTTTAAAAAAACAGAGGCAGGGAGTTCATTCCACAATCTAAAATATGCGCGGGAAAAAGGCTCTATCAAATTTTGCCGTGCTGGAACGCTCCGGACGCAAGGTGTCGGGATGAATTTCCTATCTGTGGTTATCTCAATCAACAATCTTTCTGGAGTTACAAATGATCCCTATGGAGCTTACTCTTCGCTTTCAAGCTAGAGAGCTCTACTTTTTAATAATTCAATTAAATTTATGGCTTTCTGCTATCTTAGTTGCAACTTGTTACTTTTCGTCATAGATATCTTTTTCACTTTTTTTTTACCTTCCTCAAACGTAACAAAAATCTCAAACCATTGCTTTCTCACTATTATAAGCAGTTTTAGCGAGTGTAGTACATTTGACAGCTTTCAATCAGGCGGGTGGCATGCTTATTATGTCGTTGTTAAAAACTGATACTTTAAATTTAAAACTAAAAACTATCGCTAAGTACAATGAGGGATTTAATAAGTTTGATAAAATCTCTTTTGAAAAAAAATTGGAGAAATTAATCTTAATATGGAAAGAAAAATATAATAATGATCTGATATGTAAACACGATACTTAATTAAGTTAACCGAGAGTGCTTTAATCTAAAACCCCTCCTCTTGTGCTATAAAGAAAATAATTTAGATAAGAGTATCTACAACGATAACATGTAAAATGTTTCAAACAGTATTTCATAGGACTTGTTCATGAGACAATTCTCATATTTACAGTGTGCTGGGGAGTACGTAATTACGCTGGAGACATGATTAATTACACTCTTAAACAGTAAACTTAGAGTAATACTCCCGTTTAATATTATATATGAAGCTCTTGTATATGATAAAAAAAAGCTGCCATTTTTCATTTTACAAAGGGAAAATGGCAGTATTTTAATATCATACAAGCGCTTCATATAAGCTCTTATATGTGAATTAAATGCTATCGTTTTCCCTGTGTATGTAAATTATTTGTACATATTATGCAACATCGATTATATTACCCATTGTATCTATATTTCCCCCTAAATAATTCATGCGTTTCCCCGAAAGGATCCGTATTTCACTAATAGCATTTTGTCCCACACAATAGGCAGTGAATCTATAGCCGCGCCTAATAAACATGACAATGATTATTTTACTTGTATTACACCCTGAAATACTAGATGGGCGGTTTTTTTTTTCATTTCTGTGAAATAAGAAACTGCTTTTAATAATTTCGTAGCACCTCTACGATTTAGCTACGAGTATGTAGTAAGTACTATTACATTGGCTTTGCTACGAGTACAATTACCCCCTGTAATACCCCACACGCTGGTGAAGTGCACAGCGTGGGCGCAACAGCGCCAGGTCCTCGTAGTGGGTCTGGACGTGGACACTCTCTCGCTCAAGACCATGGTGCGAGTCATGCTCTCCAGCGGGAGTAAGTGGGACTGCGCCGCCTCTTTCTGCGAGCAGGTCACGCTCGTGAGGGAGGCGGCGGGGCGAGTACGGGAGAGAACTCTCCCACCCGAGTTCCGCAGTCGGCGACGTGTCTTCGCCGAGGACTATCGGCCTCCATGACCGGGGGTCTGAGAACGGTGAGAGGGTCGCTCACCGTCCTTACAGAAGCAGGCCCATGACGGCAGCGTGACGTGAGGAACTCAGGCACGCCCCCCCTTAGAAGCGAACCACCCCCTGGGCGAGGCCGCAGCGGCGGCCGCAGGTCTGTTGGGAGTCCTGGGACATCCTTCCGAGGGCTTACCCGGGGTTTACAACCATAGGGCGTTACGTGAGGTTTTTTAGTCGGTAGGAATCCGGTATAACATCCATGAGGATTTTCCCTCACGTAAATAAAACCCCTGTAATACCAGATGGACCTTTTCTTTATTCATTTCTGTAAAAAGAGAAATTGCTTTTAATAATTTCGTAGCACCTCTACGATATAGCTACGAGTATGTTATAGTAAGTACTATTACATTAACTTTGCTACGAGTACAATCTTCTACACAATATTTGTAGCGTCGCGTCGTCGACGCTGTCGTAACTAATACTCAGCTCCGGTGTCGGACTACGTTCTGGACCCGCCTACATCACCCGATGTGTGTTTACTTGCACAGGATAAGGACACAGTGAGTGCGATTAATGCTTTTAAAGTCGGATCAGCAGCTGGTCTTGATGGTCTTTCTCCACAACACCTAAAAGACCTAACCTCTCACTGTGTGGGTGATGCAGGTAAGCACCTCATCGGTTGTTTAACAAAATTAGTAAACCTCATGCTCTCTGGTAACATTAACCCTAAGATCGCTCCTGTTATCTATGGAGCTAATCTCATTGCCCTCACTAAAAAAGACGGAGGAGTCCGTCCTATTGCTGTTGGGTCCACTTTTAGGCGTTTGGCATCCAAAATTTCTGTCCGTTACATCTTGTCAAAATTGCAACAAAAATTTGAACCGACTCAATTAGGCTTTGGTACCAAAGGTGGGTGTGAAGCGGCGGTCCACGCCTTACGCACCTACCTTAATAAAGGTGAGTGTGAGGTTTTGCTAAAAATTGATGTCAAAAATGCTTTTAATTCGGTAAACCGTGACATCCTGCTGTCAGAAATTAGAAGCAATGTTCCTGAAATTTATAACTATTTACTTAACTGTTATCACGAACCTTCCAAATTAATGTATAAATGCAACGAACTTTCTTCTGAAGTCGGTTGCCAGCAGGGTGATCCCCTCGGACCAGCCATTTTCAGCCATTTTCATTAACCCCATCATTCAAAATTTAAAGTCAAAATTTAACGTCTGGTATTTAGATGACGAGACTCTCGGAGGTGATGCAGTTTCTGTACTGTCAGATCTTATAGAAATTAAAAATAAATTTCATTTAATTGGTTTGGAATTAAATTTTAATAAGTGTGAATTATATATTCAACATAATCACAACAATTTGGAACTCGTTGAAAAATTCAATTCCCTATGTCCGAATATTAAAATTGTTAGCAGAGAGAATCTTTACCTCCTAGGGTCCCCTATATTTGAAGATGCTATTCCCGAATTAATAGCACAAAAAATTTCAAAATTTGCATCCAATGTAGATCGGCTACATTCTATTAGTTCACATTACACAATCACAATTCTGAAATTTTGTATGTTTGTTCCCAAATCTATTTATTTGCTTCGCTGTTGTCCTTTTTGGAAACATCAAAGTCATTTATTTTCTATTGATTCGCTAATTAAATCTTCTTTGGAATCAATTCTCAATATACAACTGAGCGAACAATCTTGGACCCAGGCATCTCTTCCCATTAAATATAGTGGGCTAGGGATTCGCAAAATTTCTAGTGTGGCTTTGCCAGCCTTTTTGTCATCTGTACATGCCACGTCGAGTCTCGTAGGTAAAATTCTGACGAATTGTCTTACAGACTATGAGACGACTGGCCTTACAGATGCCAAGAATGCTTGGCTAATGGCTTGTCCGGGACAAAATTTACCCACCCATCCAAATTTACAACGGAGCTGGGACGACGCTAAATTAACCTTTGACTCCTTGGTAAATGCTAGCTTAGGCCCGGATCGGGCCAGATTATTAGCGCTCAGTAGAAATGAATCCGGTGATTGGTTGAAAGCTTTCCCTACAGCCAACACCGGAACTTTTTTGGAACCGGACATCCTAAGAATTTCAGTTGGTTTGAGACTTGGCGTCACGCTTTGCGCTCCACATCGATGCCCCTGCGGTTTTAACGTTGACACTTTGGGGCATCATGGTCTTTCATGTTTAAAGAGCGCAGGCCGCTTCTCACGCCACGCTGCGCTGAACGACATCATCCGCCGTGCTCTTGCCACCGCCAATGTGCCTGCGCTCTTAGAGCCAAACGGCGTTTTCAGGGACGATGGCAAGAGACCGGATGGTATAACTTTGATACCGTGGGAGATGGGTCGGGTCCTGGTGTGGGATGCAACTTGTGTTGACACTCTAGCCCCGTCCCATCTTCCTAAAACAAAATTAAAAGCCAGTGCAGCAGCGGAAGCGGCTGAAAATATTAAAATTAATAAATATAAGGGTCTCGACTCATCGTATCGTTTTTGTCCAGTCGGTGTCGAGACCCTAGGTCCATGGGGTCCCAATGCGCAAAAATTTTTCAAGAATTTGAAAAAGCGCCTTGTGGAGTTAACTGGTGACCCAAGGGCTGGCAGTTTTCTCGCTCAACGAATAGGTATTGCTATTCAAAGGGGGAATGCTGCTAGTCTTCTGGGCACAATGCCACGGGGGCATAAGGCCCCCGTGGCATAGGTTTAGTTTAGATAGTAATAATGTAAATATAGATATGTAATAATTATGTTTCTCTGTAATTTTTAACAATAAATGTAACTTTTTATACTACAGAGAGTAGATCAAAGTGTTCCGTAAACAATCTCTGAGAGTCAAGTGACTGTTTAGGCGTTCGTGAACTAGAAGGATTTATACTATCCGGCAGTATGATTTTTAGGATTCTGCAACCAAAAGGTATAAACGGGGTGGTCGGCCTATTGCCGTGTTGAAATGGACAGGCGCAGGTCTCCGCGACCTACAGTTGAAAATTTTCAAGCCGCCCAAAAGGCCTTCAACTTGGCTTAATGATTGTCATTTTACTATTAAGTGACTGACTACAAGGTAACAAAATAATGTATGAGAATATTAAATCTCTGCCCACATCTTTGAGAAAAAGGGCGTAAATACGTAAAAAGGTGACACAAGTTTAAAATTCAATATAAAAACGACAAGTGAATACGTTAAAAAGATGATAAGGTTTCGAGCTCTAATTATAAACTACTTCCATCTAACCTACTAGAACTACATCAAATGCGCCTGGAATGCTTTAACCCATCACCGTATGTAATAAAAAGCTTATAAAATTTCATTACTCCTCTAATGACACGCCGCATTATCACGATACGTGATATTTTATTACTGAGGGGAATGTTATAAACGTGAAGGTTACATATTTTTAAGATACAGAAATGTTTTATTTACCGGTTTCAAAAAAGGAGGAGGTGCTCGATTAGTTAGACTCTTTTTTTGATGGGTATTCCCCGATTATGAAATGAAACCCGGTTGTCAGTAAAATGACAATCGTTAAAAATTTCGGCGGCTTGAAAAATTTCAACTGCGGGTCGCGGCGACCTGCGCCTGTCCATTTCAACACGGCAATAGGCTCGCCACCTGTTACGTGGGACATCAAACTATAAGGTGAAATGTGGGCGTATACTATGCCTCTACCTACCCCTTCGGGAATAAAGGCGTGATTATATGTATGTATGGATAAACAAAGAAATTGTGTGCTTAGGGAACATTGCGGCTTGATAGAAGATGTAGTGACTAAGATAGAGAAAGGGATGCTCAGATGGTTCGGGCATGTGGAGAGAATGGATGAAAACAGACTGACAAAAGAGATTTATAAGGCGAGAGTGAATGGACAATCTGGTAGGGGTCGACCGCGTCGCACTTATGTCGACCAAATTGGACACCTTTTGGAAAAAGGTCAGGTCAAGAGTACCCTTAATCGGAGAACATGTATGAAAACACTTATGAAAGTAGAAGTAGCGAAAGTGATATGTCAGGATCGTGGCAAGTGGAAAACCATAGTCTCTGCCTACCCCGTTCGGAAAGAGGCGTGATGTTATGTATGTATGTATGTATGTATATAGTCCCCGATTAGGTATGTACTCGCAAGATGCTAAGCGCTTCGGAAATTATTTTTGTTTAAAAGAATTTATGTCCCAAGTAGTCCCAAAGCTATCAAGTCTTAAAACTTTACTGATATCAATAAGGCCACCAACTTGGCATAACTACTGCTATGTCATTAAGATTTTTTGGAGATGATAGCCTTTGGATTCAAAATTAGACCTAATTTTGAATCCAAAGGCTCTGCCAGAAAGTACCTGTACTTTCTGGTAGAGCTTAAAGTTGGTAAGTGAGATAAACTAATTTTGAACTTTCTTTTAAATTTTATCCGAAAATTTTCTATCCTTTCTAACTTATATATAAACTAAACTAATATAAGCTTTTGCTATGGAATCTAGACAACTGATTTATGTATATTACTGATATTTTAAATATTTACGTATTTAGGAAACGTTTAAACTCCAAAATAAATATTTGCGAGTTTTTCAAATATGCGCTCTGATCCGAAATTCGGACTCGTGAGCTCCGCACGGTAGTCGCATAGGGACACGTTCTACTGCGCCATCAAGTCAGTCGAATAAAGAAACAAAATTATAATGACTTTAGTAGCACAAAAGAGGTTTATACCTTAAAATGGCGCATTTAAAAATAATATTTTGCCCTCTGGTTGGCACTTTGACCACGATCAGCAAGCTATATGTTTTACTAGCTGAACCCGCAACTTCGTTTACGTCACATAAGGTGTATGAAAGGAGAGGTAATTCTTCAGCAGACTCATCAAGCAGCATGTGAAAGTGCCCTGTTTGCTTAATCATAAAAGAGCTTAAGGATTAAGTCTATTTTAAAACAAACAGACATACAGACAAACAGATAAAAAATCTAAAAATCATTGTTTTGGGTTCTATTGCGTTCATAAAGCTCCCCTATAATATTTTTTCTTATTTTTCTTCCATGTACAGACAGCGACTTGTTACGATTTTATTATAATGTATTGATGATATCAGCCCTATAACAATGATAGTTATAACAAGCACTTCTATGATAATAGCAATAAATGATACAAATGTCACAAAGTGGTCACGTGGCGACCGCCTAAGCAATGACCGCCCATATTGAAGCGCTCGTGGCCCCGCGGACTCAGTGTTCTGTAAACGATCACTGCAGTAAGCAACATTTACTATGGCCAGACATGGATGGGTGACCACCACGTGGACCACTTTGTGACAATTATTTACGAGCGTTTCCGTGCTTCGGAAGGCACGTTAAGCCGTTGGTCCCGGTTGCCAGTAAAATGGCAGTCGTTAAGCCAAGTTGAAGGCCCTACGGGCGGCTTGAAAAATTTCAACTGTGGGTCGTCACAACCTGCGCCCGGGTCGGCAGCGCGTGTGTAGCGCCTCTGGTGTTGCAAACGTCTATAGGCTACGGTTACCAACCTTCCGGTGGGCCGTAAGCTTGTGTGCCACCTAAGTAGTATAAAAAAAAAAAAAAAAAAAAAATAGTAAAAGTCTGCTTACTGTATTACTGATCTATACAGATAATTTTTCAGTTTAGTCACTACAAACATAGACACAGTGTGCATGTTCGTCATGAATAAAGTTAAAAACTACTGTGCTGAAATTCTTTCACCATTGGAAAGCTACATTCACCCTGAGTAACATAGGCTTTTATTTTAATCCCATATTCCCACGGTAACGGAAGCTATGCGAGTAAAACAACGTGACGTCCGCTCGTCGTCTATAAATAAATAAATATTGCAAAGTATGAGCAAACAGCTTCAATAAAAAAGAATTACTCTTATTTACGAGTATTAAGTCTTTTGCACAATGGCACAGGCTTATAATCCGATTGGGGACGCTTTGTTTTCATCATGATGTTAAGAAGTGAAGCGAAACGTGAAAATTAACAATTCGTTACATATCATATTTTTTTTTTGTTTTTTTTTTATTTCATATTTATTTATTTGCACACCATATGTTTAGTTTTAAATTTTAGATTATTAGGTACAATATGGACCCTGTCAGGCACGGCAAAATAGAAGAGAAGAGGAAGCGATACTTATTTATTCATTTCAATAATTTTATTATTAGGTATAGCATTAGTCAATAAAATATTTAGTGTTTTTAATTATTCACTTTATGATATATTTTAATCATTTTAAGTGATATTGCACGATATTTTTGCTAAGTGTCATTACCTTACTGTGCTCCACGGGTTTGCCTGTGACATATAACACACCCACACCCATTTAACCCATGCCTGTATTTGCAGTAATGTATGGAAATATGCCGTATAGTTTATAATGACATTTATTATTACTATGCCTCTCTTTAACGGGTATCTTCTTTTTTTTTTACGAAGACACCCGGACTTTTGGTAGGCTTACACGGGGACACAGGTCCTTCATGCAGAGGCCCTTTGATACTTTTAATCTAATAGGAAATGGAACCCCCACTGCAAACAATCCACGTCCGCCTTATGTAGAAGAACGGTAATGGACCATCTGCAATGGGAGCTAACTATTGTAAAATATGCTAACTACGTAATGGGCTATTGTGATGGGTGTTAAATGGTCTGGTTAACTTAGGCTATTTATGAAGATGGCGTCTGCCATTTCAATATATTATTATACTAAAACATTGGCAGACGGTGACTCGCCAACTCACTAGATGGGCCCCCTATACAATTGCCATAGGCCCGGTAGGCCTGTGAGGCGACAGAGAGCAACACCGGTGTGAGCGGCTAGGGGTATCGAGCGGTGCGGCGCCGGTTTCGCCATCGCGGGTCTGACCCGGAGCGGGTTTCCCCGTAGTTATGCCCTTGAAAATAACACTTCCACCCGGAGCATAAAGCTCTGGCTTTCCTCCCTCTGACCGGCCAATTAAGGCAAGCCAGAGTTGAGATTTGCTGCACTTCCAGGGGTACCGAGTAGCGCCGCCATACGGTCTCCTGTGTGTGCTTTTTATTACCTTGTGAGACATTTTTTGTTGATCTCAAAAAGTGGATGATTCAAAAAGCAAATCTACTATGCCCTCATAGGGTTGCGTTATTCCCATGAAAGGATAACACCTGTCCACGAGGGGTTACTACTATTATTATTATACATTTATTATTACCGACTTTTAAATATGGAAAAAAGAATCGGTTTCGAGCAGGATTCGAACCTGCATCTTCTCGTATACCGTGCGACGCCATTACCAAGTCTGCCATCGTAATGTACTCGAAACCATACAACTACTACTGTATTTTATTACTTTGGGTAAAAGAAAAATAGCCTTTATATTAGTAAAAGACATTTTCCAATCCAGTAGTTTTAGCCCTTCTCTATAAAATAGAGTACAGAGAAGCTTATGTCGAGACTTTGTCTGTAGTCTGTGACTCTGTTGCATTAAACTACGTCACTAGGTCACGTGGATCATCTGTTCAAAGTTTGAAATAAAACAAAATGACAACGTCAATCGGATTGAACTTTCACAATAAACGTGTTAGAGAGGGGCAGACTGGTGAGAACGATCTCACGGCTTTTTTGTTTATGTTTATGCAAACTAAATACAAATCATTCTTTCTTTAAAATATCTGTAGGTACAGATAAAGTAGTTATAGAGATATTAATTATTAGAAATAGATAGGATTCGTAAATTGCTAAACTTAAAATTTGCATACAAACAAACTTGTATGCAAAATAATGTTGTACATTCTATTACCCGCATATAAATCACGCTCGCACAACATGTTGATTCAGTTTTTGCTGCCTTCTGTTTTGGGTGTGATTAAATTTTAATGAACATGTTCGCCCAAATAAAACATACATCACGAAAGCTTATAAAAAAGGGCCTAATTTAAAAAAGTAATGTTCAAAACATACAAAGTAAAGCTTGCGGCTGTTATCGGATTGTACAGTCCTCATTTTCTCGTTTGCAACCTACAGAGTAATGCGGTCCCTATACGATCATGCCCTTCAATCAATACAATAAATTATCCGTCATGCATGCACGTAAATTTCGTGTCAATGACTTCAATCTGATACCTATAACACAAGCAACGCTATATGATCCCAAAGTAAGCTAGGATCAACATTCTAACTTACTTTGGGATCAGATAGCATTGTGTTAAAAAATATCTGTAAATATTTATAAAAGAAACGATCATGCTGCATGACAGCACGTAAATGCATTACGTGATCGGTCATGCCGCATGAACGTCTAGGAATCTCATAAAGGATTCCTCTCTGTCGAGGACTACAGACTCAAGTTCAGTTTGGCGCGAGATTCCGGTTCGACCGTACGCGGTCCTGTTGAAGTAATTTGTTCCGAATATTTTCGAAGTTGTTTTGATACCAAGCAGTTCAATTTTAAATTTGGATTATGTGCGTCATGGGTTTCTGAATTTAAAAAGTTGATTCGATACATTTTTTTAAGTGTCAGAACTATTAAAAAGTTTTCGGTTACAAAAGAATCAACAATGATTGCATTATTGTTGAGTGCAATATTTTTAACTGGTAAGTACCTTATTAAACTTAAATGATACTTTTGGTATCTATTTATTTTGTATAACCACCTACTTACTATTCAAACTTTGTCTTAATTATTGGAAGCTAATATTTATAAATTGTTTACCAAATGAAATTAACTGTTATCAAACAACTATTTTCGGGGTATATGAAATTGAGAAGCATACAACAATTAACCAAAGTGGGAAAATATATTTGTCCATTAATCTTCTATTACACAGATAGCTAAATTATCGATAATTATAAACCTAAAGTGTTTTAGGAATTTTTTATGAAATAGAAATAAATCTGTCCCACTGGCTCTATTGCTATAAGTTTTATAAATTAATATGTAGGTAAGTATATTACTTTTGTACTTATCTATATTCTATAACACAATCTTAAATTTGTTTAGTTTCGAATAGATGGCACTTTCGAATAAAATATTTATTATCCATATTGGTTCAGGTTCTAAACTTTGTAATTATTTAAATAATTAATCCCTCATGGACGCTATATCGAACTCTTTTTTTTTCTTAACGTGAGGGAAAATCCTCATGGATGCTATGCCGGACTCCTACCGACTAAAAAACCTCACGTAACGCCCAACAGCCAGGGTAAGCCCTCGGAAGGGTGCCCAGGACTCCCAACACGCTATATCGGACTCTTACCGACTAAAACCACTCGGTGCCCTACCACTGCCTACGGTCGGGAGCTCAGCGTAAGCCCTCGGAAGGTTGTGCCAGGACTCCCGATAAAAAAAAAACGCCTACACTAACTTTCCCACTTATAATATTAGTAGAATAAGACTAGTAAAATGATATTACGTTTCACTCTAACCTTTCTTAAGTGCTTCTTTGTGAAGAAAATTGAATCATGACACCATGTTGTTAGCTAGACGTCATACCTACGTCATGTTATGAAAGTGGGCATCGCTTCTGCTATTGTAAGTTAGATCAAGCCACTATTATTCAACTCTATCACTAAATGAAAATGGAATACCGATGAATTCTTAAAGTAAAGGGTATTTAAGTACTTTCACTTTACAAATAATATTTCTTGAAGATACTGTAAATTAATTGGTAAAATTGATGTGGTATTTTTCGAGGTATAAAACTAATAATCACATAAATATGCTGCTTTTCGATTTCATTTCAGCTCTGTTTAACAGAGAAATCACATTGTGTTAGCGTATAGTTATATTTTCATCAATGGACTTACTAAAATTTTAAAAAGTTTAAAAGTAAAATTTGTTTCAAAATGTGACAAATTTTAGTAATGTTTATTATAGTATTTTTTATATAATAGGGACATAATTTTTCTTTATAGATTTACTGTACAATATACACTCGAGAGCAATGAATCCGGGTCACTTAAAGAATCCTAAAAATCTCGGTAACTAAAAATGCTAGGTTAATGCAATAAATTGTATTTAATAGACAATGTAATACTCCTTAAATGAAGGTATTAAAACTTCTTAGTTATTGTAAAGTTATATCGTAAAAAAATCAAATTTGAAAAAGGGCCACTTTCGAAGATGGAACTACGAAATTACAGCATTTGGTGTTGCTTTTGTTTGTAATCTGTCATTTATGTGGGTACATAAACCATGTTGATAGTGCTCTATATTCATTAATCAAGCTGAAATTATGTCGCTTACGCCTGAAGAATGCACCAGAATACTTACAATGCTGGAAACCGGCCGGAGTCAGCGCGATACAGCCAGGACTGTCGGTGTGTCGCTGTCAACAGTACAAAGAGTTCTCCGACGTTACGAAGAAACTGGTTCTAACCTACGCAGACCAGGAACGGGCAGAACCAGGTGTACCACAGCACGAGAAGACCGATACTTGGTGAACACCATGCTTCGAAATCGCTTTCTCACAGGAACTGAACTCACCAATCAGTTTCGACGCCTCGGAGGAAGTAACCCAAGTGCATGGACAGTAAGACGTCGGCTTGCTGAATCTAACTTAAAACCCCTTAGACCTGCAAACGGCCCTAAACTGGAGCGTGGGCATCGTATTTCGAGACTAAGGTATGCCCAGAGCCACGTAAATTGGAGTATTGAAGATTGGTCAAAAGTTATGTTCTCCGACGAATCAAAATTTATGCTCTACAAGCACGATGGAAGACACAGAGTGTATCGAAGACCAGGGGAAAGATTCAAGCAAGCATGCATCGAAGAAAAAGTAGCCTACGGTGGTGGGTCTGTACTTGTGTGGGCCGGAATTTCTTCTGAAAGTCGCACAGAGCTGGTGATCATAGAAAACGGCTCTTTAACTAGCGTAAGATATGTGGAAGAAATCCTCAATGATCACGTTGGTCCATTTATGGTCAATTTAGGTGAGGATGCTATATTTATGCATGACAATGCCCGACCTCATACAGGTAGGATTGTGAATGACTACCTTCAAGAGATGAACATTACTCGTATGGAGTGGCCAGCGCGCAGCCCGGATATCAACCCGATCGAGCATGCTTGGGACGAGCTAGGCAGATGCGTAAAACAACGAAACCCTCCCCCAATCACGCTTCGTGAGCTCAAAATTGCTCTCACAGAGGAATGGGAGAATATTCCCCAAAATCGTATAAGGAACTTGGTGTACAGCATGCCAAACCGCGTAAACGCAGTAATGGAAGCACGAGGAGGCAATACGAAGTATTAAAATTCAAGAAAATCGTAATTAAGTTCAAAAATTTCATGTTTCCTATTTTTGTTTTAAGGAGAGATCGGCAGTTTTTTCTTTATGTAATTTTGTGTTAATAAAATGTATGACTTATATTTTTTTTACTTTCATTTAAGGAGTATTACATTGTCTATTAAATACAATTTATTGCATTAACCTATCATTTTTAGTTTCCGAGATTTTTAACATTCTTTAAGTGACCCGGATTCATTGCTCTCGAGTGTATTACACTTAAAATAGATAAAATTCAAGTCTCAAATTTAAATTTTACATAGGTGTAGCCGGTATAGGTAGTTATTATGAAGATAATTCTCAAAAACTTCTACCCTAAAAGGGTATAATGAGGATACAAAAGTTCTGTGGTAAAGCATAAATTAGAACTGCCCCCCAGCCGACCAAATAGGGCGAACTCCATTAGATCCTTAAAATAAAGTGTGTCACTACAGGGGTACATACGAAGGCTTACGGGGTTTTTTCTTAAGTACATACTGACCAATGGAAGAACTTTTGAACCTGAGGACTTTACGGGGTAAGATCTGGGCTACTTTTAACAATGTACAATTCTATGAAATATAATATCATAGCTACTTGTAATAGCCAATTAAAGTGAGCACAAAATCAAAAAAGATTGAATAAAAATGTGTTAGTGACATAAAAAATGTGACTACTCAGTCAGTCAGTATAATTATCTATACTAATCTATACTTCAATACTAATATTATAAAGAGAAAAGATTTCATTGTTTGTTTGCATCGAATAGGCTCCGGAACTACTGAACCGATTTAAAAAATTCTTTCCCTGTTGGGAAGCTACACTCTTTGCGATGAACATAAGCTATATTTTATTCCCGTATTCCCACGGGAATGGGAACTATTTGGGTGAAACCTCGTGATGTCCGCTAGTGTTAAATAAATAAATGATTATTGCAGGAATTTCTCACACAACAACATCTAGCCCAAATTATGCTAATAAGCTTGTGATATAGGATATAGACGCTATAATAACTTTTTCTAAAGCTATTATTTTTATAATCTTTAATTTGAAAGTACAGTTACAATTTTTAACAGACACTCGATTTTCGTTGTTTTTGTAGAAGATTAACGTAATCCTCTCCGTTTTTTCTGCCGGGGATTTAGTCGAAAATCCTTTTTAATTAATAAATTCATTTTTATCTTTTAAAAGTTTATTTTGTTGTAAAATATTACTACATCACTCATACTTTCACAGGATTTTGCTTCAAAGCAATGTGTGCCTATTTTTTTTCCTATCAAATTACCGTTCTTAAGTATCTACCAGTAATTTAAAAAAAAAATGTTTTAAATATTTATGAATTTTAAATACAAATTAATGTTGTTTAATAAAACCTGAAATTCGTTTTTCAAATTCAATCTTTTGTTTATTGATTAGTGTTGTATTTTAATTACATTCAAACATTTTTCGTTATAATGGTATTCATTACGACAAAAACTGTTTAAAAATTCGAGTGATCATAGCTTTAGTGTCTATGTAGCACTGCACTTAAGATTTTAAATCAATGACAAATTTCGTCACATTAAAATTCTATTAATATTAAACAAACAAATCAGCTTACGGCATTCCACTCCTGGCCTCTCCCAAATTATGCCATAACACACAGTCCTGCGCTTTCCAGATCTAGCCACTCCCTGTGACCTTCTTCAGATCGTCGTTCCACCTTGCGGGGGGTGGGAGTCGAGGGCATTAAATTCATTCACAAAATCACATTGCAAAAATACAAAAAGAAAAATTTCACTATTTTCCTTTTTTTTATTAGCATACTGACTGTCACAAATTTTAAACGCCACAATGTTATGGGCCTGCCTACATTGCTCAAATACATGTTTATTGAATTCTGACGCAAACAGCGCCCTCAATCCCTCCTATATGAGCCAAAGGACAAAAGAAACACCTACACACAGTGCCACTGCTTGTATTGTTGGGGTGTGCTCGAGAATCTGTGACTGACATTACGATGTCATGAGTTGTCCGTTGATCGTACCAAAACAACTTCTCACTAATATTATAAAGGCGAAAGTTTGTGAGTGTGGATGTTTGTTACTCTTTTACGCCCTCTTTAGCTGAACGGATCTGGCTTAAATTTTGTACAGATATAGATTATGGTCCGGAATAACACATAGGCTACTTAATAAGAATAAGTTCCCACAAGAAGCGGGAACGGTAAGAAATTTTGCGCGGGTGAAGCTGCGGGCATCAGCTAGTATTTCATAATAGTTACTGGGTGCCGATGCTCAATCATATGACAAAACATAAATGAAATTAAGTTTACTGTTGAATCGTCTTTTTAATCGACTTCAAAATAAATGAGAAGGTTCTCTATTCGACGTGGTACATTTTATTTTTTATATTTGTTACCTCGTAACTTTTGATCGGGTGAACCGATTGCGAAAATTCTTTTTCGTTTGAATGTTGGTGCTTCCCATGAGGTCCCATTACAAGGAAACCAGGATCTAATGATGATGTAGGCGATGCAGGATCGTAGAAAATAAAAAGAAGACTTTTCGAAAACTAGGGAAGGTGTCGACGGGAGACAAAGTTGTATGTGTCGACGCGATGTTGCTCGTATGCGGTTAGCCATAGATGATACAATATACTGGCACTGGCGGTCGGCGAGAGTGCGGCCGGCCGGCTCGCGAGATATAAACAAAAAGACGACATACAACCTGCCTCCCGCGGCACGCTCCTATATCTTTAATTTAAATAATAAAACACATATGTACATGATATGGTAATCACGGTTAGCATTACACCTTTTATTCTATAATTAAATATGTAAATATAATCTTATATTTAGGTAGGTACTAGTCTTAACATAATTACACGTTATTACAGCTACGTACAGTCGGGCGAGCCATTTATTAATTAGTATCGTTAACATCCTGCCCCTTAGTGTTGCCATGGCGACACTCATTACGGAAAAGGAGCGCTACGCGCGTCGCGGGACGCCTCATGATACCGGTCTTAGTTCTTATATCCAGGGTTCTTACCCGACCGTCGGTTCCAGGATATACCCGTTCGACTATCCCCTTTGGCCACACATTTCGCGGTGACGATGGGTCCACTATCACGACGAGGTCTCCTACTCCTAACTGTGTACCTACCTTCGCGTAGCCACTTTGACCGCGGGGCCAAGGTGGGTAAAACCTCCCTCATCCATCTGGACCAAAACAAGTCCGCCAGCCGTTGAGCGATACGCCACTGCTTACGGAGGTAGAGGTCGCTATCGTCGTATACCCCGGACTGTGGTAAGTTGGATGACGAGCCTAGTAAAAGGTGATTCGGAGTTAAAGCCTCTGGGTCTCTTGGGTCGACTGACACATGTCATGAGTAATAGGACGACTGTTCACCATATTCTCAACTTCACACATGAGGGTGCTTAGGGTCTCCTCCTTAGGGGCACGCTCTTTTAGCACGACTCTGAGCGCTGTTTTAACGCTTCTAATAAGTCGTTCCCAGGTTCCGGCCATATGTGGACTTGCCGGTGGTATAAAACGCCACTATACCTTTCACCAAGTCCTGATAGGCTCGTTGCAGTTCGCGATCGGCACCGCGTAGGTTCGTACCGTTGTCGGAGAAAACGGTGTTGGGCCAACCACGGCGAGCAGCCATTCTTCGGAGGGCCATGACCATGGAATCGGCAGTCAAAGATGGCACGATTTCAATGTGAACCGCTGCTCGTACAGTGAGACAGGTAAACAAGACTCCATATCTGGGAACTCTTTTCCTACCATCAGTGACCTCCATTGGTACGAACAAGTCAACGCCGCACATGGTAAATGGTCGCTGGTGATGAGTCAACCTGCATTCAGGCAGGTCGCCAAGACGTGGAGGTGAAGGTAAGATTTTCCTAAAGCGACAAGCTAAGCACTGCTTGGCGACTGATCGATCAGTAGGTCTCAAGTTGATAACCCAATACCTTTGGCGCAGCTCGTTGACAACCATCTCATTACACGAATGTGCAGCACGAACGTGATAGTACAACACTATAAGTCGCGCTTCATGATTTTTTCCATCTAAAATAACGGGATATTTAGTCTCCGAATTCACACCTGTTACCCTACCAATACGACTGCCTACACGTAATAAACTATTTTTATCAATTATTGGGGTAAGTGTGCGTAAACGGCTGTCGTTTTTTAATTCCAAACCTAAACCTAAACTATTTATTTCACTTTGAAAGGACTGGGATTGTGACTGACGAAGTAACAGTATCTCTGCTTTGTGCATTAACTCGCTGTTAACACAGTTAAAGGGGCCTTTTCTACATTTTTCAATAAATAACAATACCGTGGCAGTGGTGCGCAACAATTTTAACCAACTGCTAAATCGGCTCGGATCAGGAACAAGTAAGTCACACTGTTCATTATTTTTACAAACTAAATTTACTTTTTCTAATATATCATCACTTATTTTACAGGTTTTCGGATACTGCGGCCAACAAGAACACGGTAAGTACAAGAAAGAGGGTCCCGTGAACCACTCAGAATCGGCACTTAGAACGTAGTCGCTGTTCTTTGTACCTAAATCAGCTGTGTTTAATTCAGTCGGTACATAATGCCATTGACTACTTGTACTATACTCGTCTATTTCACCTAGCCGGTTAGCTATAAAAGCTTTATATGACCTACTGTGATTCTGTATCCAATATAAGACCGTTGTCGAATCGGTCCAATAATGTACGGAGTTCGGTTGTATACGATGCTCCTTTATAATACTACTAGCCAATCTACATCCTAACACCGCCCCCTGTAACTCAAGACGCGGCACTGAAACCGGCTTAATCGGAGCCACTTTACATTTACTGGCGATAAACGACACCGTGACGTGACCATTGCTGTATGCCTTTCGCCAGTACGCGACCGTCGCGTACGCGGACAGCGATGCATCACAAAATAAATGCAAATCGAGCGAGACATTACCGTCGCTATTACAGGTTGAAAAATACCAACGTGGAATTTTAATGTTATTTATTTCACGGGCTTGACCTATCCAACGTCTAAAAAAATCAAACAAATTGTCAGTTAGTGTCGCGTCCCACTGTAAGTTACTCTTCCAAATCTCACGCAATAATATTTTACCTTTAATTGTAAATGGTACTAAATAACCGTGAATATCAAATATAGACATAACAATTTGTAGCACCTCTCGCTTTGTAGGTACTCTTTCTAATAATAAGATATCGCTAGAAACGCGTTTGAATGACAAGTCGAAACTTAACAAATCTGAACTCGGGTGCCAAAGTAAACCGAGTGCACGCTCAGGTTGATTAGCGACGTCGAGCCTAACTGCCTTATCATTAAGGATCTCTTTAGGTATGTGCGCAAGTACAGCTGGCACATTACTCAACCAATTCCGCATAATAAAATCGCCCTGTTCGTGAATATATGAAATGTCTTTTATAATTTTACTAGCAAAATTTTGATCAGAAAAGCTATCATTATAGTCGTCCATGTACTGATTGGTTTGAATAGCGTGGACGGCTTCAGGCATCTGTTCTTTAAACCTAGACGCATTTTTATCTTGATTAATGGCCTGTGCTATGAAGGGCGAGCAGTTAGCACCGAAGATTAGTGACGTCATGACACACTGCTCGATGACGTCACTATTCTTCTCCTTCCACAGAAAACGTAGTGCGTGCTGGTCTTCACGCCGAATTTTTATTCTAAGGAACATGTCTTTTATGTCACCTATGACCCCTATGCGATTTTCTCTAAAACGAAACATAATACCAAATAACGAGTTCAACAAGTCGGGTCCCTTGTATAAAAAATCATTCAAACACAGATTATCAGATTTGGCGGCAGCGTCGAATACCAAACGCAACTTTTGTTTGTTGGCGTTATAGACCCCGAAGTGTGGTAGATACCAGCGTCGCAAAGCTGACGCATCGCTGCACTCGGACTTGTCTAGTTTCCGTGCGTAGTTATTATCAAATAGATGTTGGACGCGCTCCCTGTACCGCAACTCGTAATCAGTACTTAATGACATTTTTCGGAACACAGATTGCAAACGTTTTAAAGTTAGGTTATACGAGTTGGGCATAGCACGTGACTCATGCTTCCAAGGCAGGCCGACGGTCCATTGGTTGTTTACTAGCTCAGCTGACCTGTGAATAGTGTTGAGGGCCCTAGTCTCTTCGATATTTTGGCGTGGCTTGTTACTAATCCCTATCGAATCGAGTGAAAATGAATGACGTATCAACTCGTGTAGTTCTATGTCCTCGTTGCACACGGACCTGTTATGCGTAGGTATAACGTCAACTAGGTTCGTAGATATACTAGACGAAATGCATGCGCTGGCGGCTGGCGGCTGACGGCAATGCGAGGCCAACAACTCATCGTCATCATAGCGTTCGTCCGTGACGGGATTGAAGTGCGTAGAATAGGAACCCTCCCGTTCGGGTCCGCATACTGTTTGAATTGAATTACAATTCCTAAGCTCATAGTTTATCGGCTCAATAGTTTTACACGATGTACCATGGACACACCAACCCAGTAACGTCCGCGTTATAAATGGCCCGCGCGGCATACACTTTTTACAAGTTATAGGAGCAATTAAATCATAGTTATCTTGACCAATTAACAACTGAGGCTTTATATCATATAAATTAATACTATCAGTACACAAAATTTTTTCAAAATTAGCACAATTAATTCTAGTGGTAGATAGCACAGGTAAATTTAGTTCTTTCATTTTTCGAACACATAAATTGAATCGTTTGCCGACACTGTTACTGATGCTACAGTTAGTAATTTCAGTGTTACATACCAACTCGGCGGAGTCCCATGCGCAAGCGGCACGCATGGTGTAGCTTTCACCTCGGAGCCCTGCTCGGTCTGCCACCTCTGCAGAAAGGAGACTCACAGTCGCGCCATCGTCCAGGATCGCGTAAACTTTTACATCCTCTTTAGGGCCGTGTACTGTGACTGGCACGACCTTCAGCATCACCTTGGGTACTGCTGGGACCTGGGAACAGACTGAGTGAGTGACGACGTCGGCGTTGTCCTGCAGATCGCGCGGTGAGGACTGTTGGTGCACCCCTTGGGGTTTGGTCCAATGCAGCAGGCGGTGGTGTGGCCCACCATAGCCGTCAATATCGCACCCGCTTGCCGGGCATGACGTTACATCTGTGTGTCGTGCTGCTAAACATTTGTAACACAATCTGTTTGTTCTTACGTGCTTCCACCTGTCTTTGCGTAGCGCACGTTTAAATTTACTACATTCTGCTAGTTTGTGAATATGATTTCTACAGAACTTACATGATGATGCCGCCGTGCTCGTCTCTGCACTTATCATTATGGAATGATTTTGCATATTTTTGTTAATAGGCTCTGGTTTCTTTTTGCAGTCACTTGCGTAAATATAGCTTAATCCTGAATCCGATATTTTCTTTGCTTCTGCATATAAAAACTGTGATAATAATTCCAGCTTTGGGGTATCTTTATCTTGACATTCATTTAAATAGTTAGCCCATAAATTTGTAAGGTAGGTAGGTAATTTTGAAATTATAATTGTAACTAATTCAGGACTTCGTAGATAATCTTTCTGTTCTATATTCTTCGTAGCTGTAACATAATTCTTTATTTTTATGGCAAAGTTCACTATCTCTGTATTGTAGGCATGTGGCAACGGCTGTAACTTTTTCAATTGTGAGGTCACTTTTCTAATAATATTTTCAGGCCGGCCAAATCGCAGTTCCAGGGTCTCCATCAACTCCTGGGGAGAAGTAGAACTCATCAGTAAGGACGATACTGCCTCTTTAGCCTCTCCACGAAGGCACTTTCGTAAACGCCATACATTCTCCTGATCACTGTACTTACATAGGCGTGTAGATTCGTTGTATGCTTCCCTCAGTTGCAGCCACTCCATGGTCCCCAAAGTATAGAGGTAGGTCTTTTGAGGTAGCTAACCTTGACAGCAGCTGCTTATTATTGCCACTTGTGGCAGCCGCGCCCACAGCTTCTTTGATGGCGGTAGTTAGCTCTGATATAGAAAATAGGACGCTCACGTCCATCACTTTTTTAGTGGGTAGCTGTTCCAGATCTTCATGAAAATTATTTTTATTTTCACTTTTGTGATCGGCGGTACTTTTCTGGCGGTCGAGTGAAGGGCATGGCTCAACTATAGATTTTTCTAACCAATTTTCCACTTTGCTCTGGTAGGATGCAGCAGATGACCTTCTAGAACATCTGGACCGTTCATCTAATTCAGCCAAATCAGCCGCTAATTTTCTCTCAATTAATTATTTTTCTATTTGAGCCTTTTTCTTGAAAAATTCAAGCTCAAGTGCAGCCTTAGCCTGTGCTGCTTCATATTCCAGCTGCAATCTATACTTCAATACTAATATTATAAAGAGAAAAGATTTCATTGTTTGTTTGCATCGAATAGGCTCCGGAACTACTGAACCGATTTAAAAAATTCTTTCCCTGTTGGGAAGCTACACTCTTTGCGATGAACATAAGCTATATTTTATTCCCGTATTCCCACGGGAATGGGAACTATTTGGGTGAAACCTCGTGATGTCCGCTAGTGTTAAATAAATAAATGATTATTGCAGGAATTTCTCACACAACAACATCTAGCCCAAATTATGCTAATAAGCTTGTGATATAGGATATAGACGCTATAATAACTTTTTCTAAAGCTATTATTTTTATAATCTTTAATTTGAAAGTACAGTTACAATTTTTAACAGACACTCGATTTTCGTTGTTTTTGTAGAAGATTAACGTAATCCTCTCCGTTTTTTCTGCCGGGGATTTAGTCGAAAATCCTTTTTAATTAATAAATTCATTTTTATCTTTTAAAAGTTTATTTTGTTGTAAAATATTACTACATCACTCATACTTTCACAGGATTTTGCTTCAAAGCAATGTGTGCCTATTTTTTTTCCTATCAAATTACCGTTCTTAAGTATCTACCAGTAATTTAAAAAAAAAATGTTTTAAATATTTATGAATTTTAAATACAAATTAATGTTGTTTAATAAAACCTGAAATTCGTTTTTCAAATTCAATCTTTTGTTTATTGATTGGTGTTGTATTTTAATTACATTCAAACATTTTTCGTTATAATGGTATTCATTACGACAAAAACTGTTTAAAAATTCGAGTGATCATAGCTTTAGTGTCTATGTAGCACTGCACTTAAGATTTTAAATCAATGACAAATTTCGTCACATTAAAATTCTATTAATATTAAACAAACAAATCAGCTTACGGCATTCCACTCCTGGCCTCTCCCAAATTATGCCATAACACACAGTCCTGCGCTTTCCAGATCTAGCCACTCCCTGTGACCTTCTTCAGATCGTCGTTCCACCTTGCGGGGGGTGGGAGTCGAGGGCATTAAATTCATTCACAAAATCACATTGCAAAAATACAAAAAGAAAAATTTCACTATTTTCCTTTTTTTTATTAGCATACTGACTGTCACAAATTTTAAACGCCACAATGTTATGGGCCTGCCTACATTGCTCAAATACATGTTTATTGAATTCTGACGCAAACAGCGCCCTCAATCCCTCCTATATGAGCCAAAGGACAAAAGAAACACCTACACACAGTGCCACTGCTTGTATTGTTGGGGTGTGCTCGAGAATCTGTGACTGACATTACGATGTCATGAGTTGTCCGTTGATCGTACCAAAACAACTTCTCACTAATATTATAAAGGCGAAAGTTTGTGAGTGTGGATGTTTGTTACTCTTTTACGCCCTCTTTAGCTGAACGGATCTGGCTTAAATTTTGTACAGATATAGATTATGGTCCGGAATAACACATAGGCTACTTAATAAGAATAAGTTCCCACAAGAAGCGGGAACGGTAAGAAATTTTGCGCGGGTGAAGCTGCGGGCATCAGCTAGTATTTCATAATAGTTACTGGGTGCCGATGCTCAATCATATGACAAAACATAAATGAAATTAAGTTTACTGTTGAATCGTCTTTTTAATCGACTTCAAAATAAATGAGAAGGTTCTCTATTCGACGTGGTACATTTTATTTTTTATATTTGTTACCTCGTAACTTTTGATCGGGTGAACCGATTGCGAAAATTCTTTTTCGTTTGAATGTTGGTGCTTCCCATGAGGTCCCATTACAAGGAAACCAGGATCTAATGATGATGTAGGCGATGCAGGATCGTAGAAAATAAAAAGAAGACTTTTCGAAAACTAGGGAAGGTGTCGACGGGAGACAAAGTTGTATGTGTCGACGCGATGTTGCTCGTATGCGGTTAGCCATAGATGATACAATATACTGGCACTGGCGGTCGGCGAGAGTGCGGCCGGCCGGCTCGCGAGATATAAACAAAAAGACGACATACAACCTGCCTCCCGCGGCACGCTCCTATATCTTTAATTTAAATAATAAAACACATATGTACATGATATGGTAATCACGGTTAGCATTACACCTTTTATTCTATAATTAAATATGTAAATATAATCTTATATTTAGGTAGGTACTAGTCTTAACATAATTACACGTTATTACAGCTACGTACAGTCGGGCGAGCCATTTATTAATTAGTATCGTTAACATCCTGCCCCTTAGTGTTGCCATGGCGACACTCATTACGGAAAAGGAGCGCTACGCGCGTCGCGGGACGCCTCATGATACCGGTCTTAGTTCTTATATCCAGGGTTCTTACCCGACCGTCGGTTCCAGGATATACCCGTTCGACTATCCCCTTTGGCCACACATTTCGCGGTGACGATGGGTCCACTATCACGACGAGGTCTCCTACTCCTAACTGTGTACCTACCTTCGCGTAGCCACTTTGACCGCGGGGCCAAGGTGGGTAAAACCTCCCTCATCCATCTGGACCAAAACAAGTCCGCCAGCCGTTGAGCGATACGCCACTGCTTACGGAGGTAGAGGTCGCTATCGTCGTATACCCCGGACTGTGGTAAGTTGGATGACGAGCCTAGTAAAAGGTGATTCGGAGTTAAAGCCTCTGGGTCTCTTGGGTCGACTGACACATGTCATGAGTAATAGGACGACTGTTCACCATATTCTCAACTTCACACATGAGGGTGCTTAGGGTCTCCTCCTTAGGGGCACGCTCTTTTAGCACGACTCTGAGCGCTGTTTTAACGCTTCTAATAAGTCGTTCCCAGGTTCCGGCCATATGTGGACTTGCCGGTGGTATAAAACGCCACTATACCTTTCACCAAGTCCTGATAGGCTCGTTGCAGTTCGCGATCGGCACCGCGTAGGTTCGTACCGTTGTCGGAGAAAACGGTGTTGGGCCAACCACGGCGAGCAGCCATTCTTCGGAGGGCCATGACCATGGAATCGGCAGTCAAAGATGGCACGATTTCAATGTGAACCGCTGCTCGTACAGTGAGACAGGTAAACAAGACTCCATATCTGGGAACTCTTTTCCTACCATCAGTGACCTCCATTGGTACGAACAAGTCAACGCCGCACATGGTAAATGGTCGCTGGTGATGAGTCAACCTGCATTCAGGCAGGTCGCCAAGACGTGGAGGTGAAGGTAAGATTTTCCTAAAGCGACAAGCTAAGCACTGCTTGGCGACTGATCGATCAGTAGGTCTCAAGTTGATAACCCAATACCTTTGGCGCAGCTCGTTGACAACCATCTCATTACACGAATGTGCAGCACGAACGTGATAGTACAACACTATAAGTCGCGCTTCATGATTTTTTCCATCTAAAATAACGGGATATTTAGTCTCCGAATTCACACCTGTTACCCTACCAATACGACTGCCTACACGTAATAAACTATTTTTATCAATTATTGGGGTAAGTGTGCGTAAACGGCTGTCGTTTTTTAATTCCAAACCTAAACCTAAACTATTTATTTCACTTTGAAAGGACTGGGATTGTGACTGACGAAGTAACAGTATCTCTGCTTTGTGCATTAACTCGCTGTTAACACAGTTAAAAGGGCCTTTTCTACATTTTTCAATAAATAACAATACCGTGGCAGTGGTGCGCAACAATTTTAACCAACTGCTAAATCGGCTCGGATCAGGAACAAGTAAGTCACACTGTTCATTATTTTTACAAACTAAATTTACTTTTTCTAATATATCATCACTTATTTTACAGGTTTTCGGATACTGCGGCCAACAAGAACACGGTAAGTACAAGAAAGAGGGTCCCGTGAACCACTCAGAATCGGCACTTAGAACGTAGTCGCTGTTCTTTGTACCTAAATCAGCTGTGTTTAATTCAGTCGGTACATAATGCCATTGACTACTTGTACTATACTCGTCTATTTCACCTAGCCGGTTAGCTATAAAAGCTTTATATGACCTACTGTGATTCTGTATCCAATATAAGACCGTTGTCGAATCGGTCCAATAATGTACGGAGTTCGGTTGTATACGATGCTCCTTTATAATACTACTAGCCAATCTACATCCTAACACCGCCCCCTGTAACTCAAGACGCGGCACTGAAACCGGCTTAATCGGAGCCACTTTACATTTACTGGCGATAAACGACACCGTGACGTGACCATTGCTGTATGCCTTTCGCCAGTACGCGACCGTCGCGTACGCGGACAGCGATGCATCACAAAATAAATGCAAATCGAGCGAGACATTACCGTCGCTATTACAGGTTGAAAAATACCAACGTGGAATTTTAATGTTATTTATTTCACGGGCTTGACCTATCCAACGTCTAAAAAAATCAAACAAATTGTCAGTTAGTGTCGCGTCCCACTGTAAGTTACTCTTCCAAATCTCACGCAATAATATTTTACCTTTAATTGTAAATGGTACTAAATAACCGTGAATATCAAATATAGACATAACAATTTGTAGCACCTCTCGCTTTGTAGGTACTCTTTCTAATAATAAGATATCGCTAGAAACGCGTTTGAATGACAAGTCGAAACTTAACAAATCTGAACTCGGGTGCCAAAGTAAACCGAGTGCACGCTCAGGTTGATTAGCGACGTCGAGCCTAACTGCCTTATCATTAAGGATCTCTTTAGGTATGTGCGCAAGTACAGCTGGCACATTACTCAACCAATTCCGCATAATAAAATCGCCCTGTTCGTGAATATATGAAATGTCTTTTATAATTTTACTAGCAAAATTTTGATCAGAAAAGCTATCATTATAGTCGTCCATGTACTGATTGGTTTGAATAGCGTGGACGGCTTCAGGCATCTGTTCTTTAAACCTAGACGCATTTTTATCTTGATTAATGGCCTGTGCTATGAAGGGCGAGCAGTTAGCACCGAAGATTAGTGACGTCATGACACACTGCTCGATGACGTCACTATTCTTCTCCTTCCACAGAAAACGTAGTGCGTGCTGGTCTTCACGCCGAATTTTTATTCTAAGGAACATGTCTTTTATGTCACCTATGACCCCTATGCGATTTTCTCTAAAACGAAACATAATACCAAATAACGAGTTCAACAAGTCGGGTCCCTTGTATAAAAAATCATTCAAACACAGATTATCAGATTTGGCGGCAGCGTCGAATACCAAACGCAACTTTTGTTTGTTGGCGTTATAGACCCCGAAGTGTGGTAGATACCAGCGTCGCACAGCTGACGCATCGCTGCACTCGGACTTGTCTAGTTTCCGTGCGTAGTTATTATCAAATAGATGTTGGACGCGCTCCCTGTACCGCAACTCGTAATCAGTACTTAATGACATTTTTCGGAACACAGATTGCAAACGTTTTAAAGTTAGGTTATACGAGTTGGGCATAGCACGTGACTCATGCTTCCAAGGCAGGCCGACGGTCCATTGGTTGTTTACTAGCTCAGCTGACCTGTGAATAGTGTTGAGGGCCCTAGTCTCTTCGATATTTTGGCGTGGCTTGTTACTAATCCCTATCGAATCGAGTGAAAATGAATGACGTATCAACTCGTGTAGTTCTATGTCCTCGTTGCACACGGACTTGTTATGCGTAGGTATAACGTCAACTAGGTTCGTAGATATACTAGACGAAATGCATGCGCTGGCGGCTGGCGGCTGACGGCAATGCGAGGCCAACAACTCATCGTCATCATAGCGTTCGTCCGTGACGGGATTGAAGTGCGTAGAATAGGAACCCTCCCGTTCGGGTCCGCATACTGTTTGAATTGAATTACAATTCCTAAGCTCATAGTTTATCGGCTCAATAGTTTTACACGATGTACCATGGACACACCAACCCAGTAACGTCCGCGTTATAAATGGCCCGCGCGGCATACACTTTTTACAAGTTATAGGAGCAATTAAATCATAGTTATCTTGACCAATTAACAACTGAGGCTTTATATCATATAAATTAATACTATCAGTACACAAAATTTTTTCAAAATTAGCACAATTAATTCTAGTGGTAGATAGCACAGGTAAATTTAGTTCTTTCATTTTTCGAACACATAATTTGAATCGTTTGCCGACACTGTTACTGATGCTACAGTTAGTAATTTCAGTGTTACATACCAACTCGGCGGAGTCCCATGCGCAAGCGGCACGCATGGTGTAGCTTTCACCTCGGAGCCCTGCTCGGTCTGCCACCTCTGCAGAAAGGAGACTCACAGTCGCGCCATCGTCCAGGATCGCGTAAACTTTTACATCCTCTTTAGGGCCGTGTACTGTGACTGGCACGACCTTCAGCATCACCTTGGGTACTGCTGGGACCTGGGAACAGACTGAGTGAGTGACGACGTCGGCGTTGTCCTGCAGATCGCGCGGTGAGGACTGTTGGTGCACCCCTTGGGGTTTGGTCCAATGCAGCAGGCGGTGGTGTGGCCCACCATAGCCGTCAATATCGCACCCGCTTGCCGGGCATGACGTTACATCTGTGTGTCGTGCTGCTAAACATTTGTAACACAATCTGTTTGTTCTTACGTGCTTCCACCTGTCTTTGCGTAGCGCACGTTTAAATTTACTACATTCTGCTAGTTTGTGAATATGATTTCTACAGAACTTACATGATGATGCCGCCGTGCTCGTCTCTGCACTTATCATTATGGAATGATTTTGCATATTTTTGTTAATAGGCTCTGGTTTCTTTTTGCAGTCACTTGCGTAAATATAGCTTAATCCTGAATCCGATATTTTCTTTGCTTCTGCATATAAAAACTGTGATAATAATTCCAGCTTTGGGGTATCTTTATCTTGACATTCATTTAAATAGTTAGCCCATAAATTTGTAAGGTAGGTAGGTAATTTTGAAATTATAATTGTAACTAATTCAGGACTTCGTAGATAATCTTTCTGTTCTATATTCTTCGTAGCTGTAACATAATTCTTTATTTTTATGGCAAAGTTCACTATCTCTGTATTGTAGGCATGTGGCAACGGCTGTAACTTTTTCAATTGTGAGGTCACTTTTCTAATAATATTTTCAGGCCGGCCAAATCGCAGTTCCAGGGTCTCCATCAACTCCTGGGGAGAAGTAGAACTCATCAGTAAGGACGATACTGCCTCTTTAGCCTCTCCACGAAGGCACTTTCGTAAACGCCATACATTCTCCTGATCACTGTACTTACATAGGCGTGTAGATTCGTTGTATGCTTCCCTCAGTTGCAGCCACTCCATGGTCCCCAAAGTATAGAGGTAGGTCTTTTGAGGTAGCTAACCTTGACAGCAGCTGCTTATTATTGCCACTTGTGGCAGCCGCGCCCACAGCTTCTTTGATGGCGGTAGTTAGCTCTGATATAGAAAATAGGACGCTCACGTCCATCACTTTTTTAGTGGGTAGCTGTTCCAGATCTTCATGAAAATTATTTTTATTTTCACTTTTGTGATCGGCGGTACTTTTCTGGCGGTCGAGTGAAGGGCATGGCTCAACTATAGATTTTTCTAACCAATTTTCCACTTTGCTCTGGTAGGATGCAGCAGATGACCTTCTAGAACATCTGGACCGTTCATCTAATTCAGCCAAATCAGCCGCTAATTTTCTCTCAATTAATTATTTTTCTATTTGAGCCTTTTTCTTGAAAAATTCAAGCTCAAGTGCAGCCTTAGCCTGTGCTGCTTCATATTCCAGCTGCTTTTGTCGCACGGCGGATGACGTGGTGCGCTTACTAGGACACTTGTGCGCGCCACCATCTTGTTGCGAGCGGACATGGTACGGTAACCCAATGTCGGATTTTACTGTATTTCCACATGGATCGATTGTTCTTCGAATGCACTGGACATCTGATTTTACTTCCACTGGTTTCTTCTCTTCATTGTTAGCCGCAATTTCTTTTTTCAATTGTGCACGTGTTTTCACACCGTGCGGGGGTGTTTGAAAAAGCGGCATACCTGCCACACAGGTTTTGCTATTTTCTTTTTTCGATCGCAGATTCCAAGGATCCGGCCGATGGACCACGAAATGTAGGCGATGCGGGATCGTAGAAAATAAAAAGAAGACCTTTTTGAAACTAGGGAAGGTGTCGACGGGAGACAAAGTTGTATGTGTCGACGCGATGTTGCTCGTATGCGGTTAGCGGTGCACTGGCGGTCGGCGAGAGTGCGGCGGGCGGGACGCTGCCCGGCGCGTGCGGCCGGCCGGCTCGCGAGATATAAACAAAAAGACGACATACAACCTGCCTCCCGCGGCACGCTCCTATATCTTTAATTTAAATAATAAAACACATATGTACATGATATGGTAATCACGGTAAGCATTACACCTTTTATTCTATAATTAAGTATGTAAATATAATCTTATATTTAGGTAGGTACTAATCTTAACATAATTACACGTTATTACAGCTACGTACAGTAGGGCGAGCCATTTATTAATTAGTATCGTTAACAGATGACTTCCCGGAGAAATCGGGAGAAACCTTCAAAAGTTCTGTTGACTTCAACATTATCTTACTAATATTATAACTGCGAAAGTTTGTGAGTGTGTGGATGTTTGTTGCTCTTTCACGCTCTCACGGCTGAACGGATCTGGCTGAAATATGGTACAGGTCTGAAATAACACATAGCCTACTTTTTAGGGTTTCGTAGCCAAATGGCAAAAACGGAACCCTTATAGATTCGTCATGTCTGTCTGTCTGTCTATCTGTCCGTCCGTGTGTCACAGCCACTTTTCTCCGAAACTATAAGGCCTATGCTATTGAAACTTGTTAAGTAGATGTATTCTGTGAACCGCATTAAAATTCTTATATAAAACTAGAAAAAAAGCAGTAAATTTTGGGGGTCCCCATACTCAGAACTGAAACTCAAAATTTTTTTTTCTTCAAACCCATACGTGTGGGGTATTTATAGATAGGTCTTCAAAAATGCTATTGAGGCTTCTAACATTATTTTTTTCTAAAGTGAATAGTTTGCGCAAGAGACACTTCCAAAGTGGAAAAATGTGTGTCCTCCCCCCTCTAACTTCTAAACTAAGAGAATGATAAATCTAAAAAGAATATATGATGTACATTGCCATAAAAACTACCAACGAAAATTAGTTTGAACGAGATAGAGCTGGTAGTTTTTTTTTAATACGTCATAAATCAAGATTTTCGGTTAGAAAAATCACTACCACTTCGCAGTGGCACGTGTTAAAACATCAATCAAAGTTACAACGAACTATAAGAACTTTTATATTTTGTTACTTGCTGCTACCAAACACTTCATGGGCGAGTCCAACTCGCACTTGGCCGGTTTTTATCCCGGGAATAAGTTCCCACGGGAAGCGGAAACGGTAACAAAACTTGACGCAGGTGGAGCTGCAGGTGTCGGCTAGGATATAATAATTTCTGATAAATCAATTTAGGTAACTACGTATTAATTTATTTCTGAGTTTTTAGTTTGAAGTCGGTTCTTTTTTGTTGAATTTTATGTCTCATCTGTTGCCGCTTCTGAAAATGAGATAAAATAAAGTTTCACCAATAAATTTTTGTCGAAAATTACCGCACGCCCAGGGCGCCGAATATTTCAACACTCATTATCTGTCGAAAGATTTCACTGGTCGATATCATTGACAGTGATTGCAAACTACCTATGTCCTATCAAGATGTCGTCAAAAATAAATCATCGAAACAAAAAAAAAGAGCTTAAAAGTTTAGGTAGGTTCATAATGATTTTATTTTATCTACTTCGGTTACAATATCAATAACCAAAACAAAACTTTTTACGTTTTTCAAATCAGTGTCAAATTCTTATTTCCTTATTTTAAGTAAGTAATGTTATTCGAAAAGGTATTTCCGATATCAATTTTTCGGTTGACGAAAAGTTAATGCCATATTCTGGTTATTGATATTGGATCCGAAGTAGGCAAATATAATATTATATTATTGACGTCAGAGTGTTTTTAAAGCGTTTCTTTTTTGATAAACAGTTCTACATTGTGATGTTTGTGTTTAGCAGACAATTAAATTTAAATGTCAAATCTGTTTACCGTTTGAAACCAAACAAGCGGGATGAATCTTTATTCATCTCAACCCCGTTGGGTTGAAACAACGATCGGAAGTATTGTGGCGTTGGTTGTTGAAGAGCTTCAATAAATACCTAATAATGTTTTTGACCGAGCGAGCGAAGCGAACGCAAGTCTTCGATTTGACAGTATGGACCTTTTACTTTCGTTCATATGTCTGTGTGTATGTCAGTTCCGGTCTAGAGGAGGCATTTCTTAACCAATTTTCACCAATACTTACAGAATAAGGGACTTCACGCAAAATACTTTTTACTTACATACAACGACGTTTCGGATACGTTGCAGCGCTCGTATGAAATTAAAAATTATTACGCGTGAATTCCGGATACTATAACTATGAGTGTAAAAAACCGCGATAGTTTAAAAATAAAGATTGTAACCAAACTTGGCACAAATGTTTTTTGATTTTAAATACAACTTTTGTCGAGAGCTTCTTTTGATAGGGGGGAAAAGCTGGTAGAAAAGGGGCGAAGATTATTGTTGCATTATTTTTAAACGGATCTTGATGATTTGACTTGTTTTCTTTTCCTGTGCGCTCGCGAGGTCTACTCTTCGCAGAAGTACTAGTTTTATTCGTCATAAAGGGTAGTATCTACTAAGTCTATTATGTCAACACATACTTATACAGTACCTAAACCCGTATCCCTGATCCATCCATGATCTTCTTAGTTCAGATATCAGTTTCTTAAGACTGATATCCAAACTTGGAAGATCATGTCGGACAGATTCCCACTTTAAAAGAATCTTATCAAGATTCTTTGTAACTGCGAAAGAGCTGTAACATAATTTTATTATGAGCCGGAAATACTGGATTCAGAGCAAACATAAATAATATAATCGTTCTTAAAATAAAATAAAGTGAATAATGATGAAGCATGTGTGTATATTTGCATGTGATTTTCACAAATGGAACTAGACTGCGTTGGAAGCACGAAGTAATTGTACTCAACATTCAGTATTTCACGTAAAACAAAGATTGGGTTGACACAGCAAAAAATATTCACAGAAGGCAAATGTATATTATACTCATTTAAACATGTTAATTAAAGAACCCGCCCAACCACACGAATGTGGTGAAATTTATTTACTGACATTCATGCGCATTGTGTTTTAAGCATTGTCTGTTACAAAGTTAAATGTATCGTATTAATTCGTATTCAATATCATTCAACGACCGTGCAGTTGACAAGTTGTATAGGGTGGCTGAATAACGGCGTGTTTGCGAAATCAAGATATAATTTGAGCGTCATTTTGTTCACGACATCTGTATGTGATGGGAAGAAAGATAGGAGAAAGTAAATCACAATGACAAATCGGCACTTTGACAAATGGCAATTGGTATAGAGGTGATTTAAAGGAGAACTAGAAAAACTTCGGGCGTCAGCCAACCAAAGTTAGAAAATAAAGTTCCTTACGTTTGTCACTTATATAGAGGAACATCTAGAACCTAGATGTTCCACTTTGTAAGTGTTGTTATGTCCACCTAGATTTTGTTGCTTATTTTGCAGAAGCGATCCTAATGAGTAAACACTTATCCGTATTTGGTTTCTTCTTGAACTAAAAACCATTAGCAAACGAAAAAAGCATTTTTTTATGTCTTAATTTATGTCGAATTTTATCCATTTCTCAGAAAGTAGTCGTTAAATCAATTTAGAGACCTGAGGCTATCATTTTGGAACGTCTGATAACAATATCAAAGGCAGTGTTAGGAGCTATTATACAGATTAATATTGCTTTTCTCTCTGTTTGACAGTTTTCGGTATACTCTAGAAGGGGACTGACGAAAACTTAAATTAAATTTTGATGAAAACTGAAGGCTTATGAATAAACAAGTAAGGTTGCTGCTTGTAAATATTTTTGTTTATTTTTGTTGCTCCAACAGGTTTACTTGCATTTTAACCTGTCAAGTATATTAAGTCTCGAGTAAAAGGAGTGTACGTGACTGTCTTGTTGGTCTCGAGTTCGAAAAATGTGACTGCGGATCATGGGGTCGATCGGTGGTTCGTTTTCCACCTGGGCCAAAAAAATGTGTGATTCATTAATATTTGTCTCGCGAGTCTGGGAGTTTCTATGTATTGTTTACATCAAAGAACTATGAAGGTACCTAAAACGCAAGCGGTTGAATTCAATCTCACTTTGGGATCAGATTCTTTGAAATTCTGTAAATGTGTCTGTGATTTACGTATTAAAAATAATGTACACCTGAATAACTTGTCTGTCTACGTCCGCCATCAACTGACACAAGCAGGACGTCCAAGCAAAGAATGAAGCCCGTAAATCTCTTTCTTTGAGCCCGATGAAATCATCTACAGTGCCCGAACAAAAGAGTGGACATGGTTAGACTGATTTAAACAAGGACACAAAAAGCGGAAATTGTTATTTTGCTCTGACGAAGGACACAAAAGAGTAGACGTGGTTGTTTTAATCTAACAAAGCAATCTAACCACGACACCGAAAGATAAAGTCCTGTCTTAATGACAGTTGTACTACTAAGCTTTTTTTGAATGGCAACAGTTACATTTTCATTGGGGATTCCTGTTTAGAGCTTGTCTGACTGATCCTTCAGAAAGTGTAAACGCTCCACATATCAAAGAAACAAGAGGTCTTTTCAATCGGGATTTCAATGCAGCTACCCCAAAAGGGGCTTGTTTCTAATTTAGCTCGTCGTAAATGTGAAGTGTGTTAAGGCTGCATTGTGGCCCTCCCTTCCTTTAAGCCCAAACCAACTTCACCTGCAAAAAGAACAAAATAATCCTGTACGAACAGTATCACCAGCGTGGTATAGTAAATTACACTCCCAATGATTAAACTGCGATCAACTGATTTAGTTTATTAAAAAGTTGCTGGGTATAATTTATTACCGAAAATCATTACTTATCTATTCCGTGTTGAAATTACGAATAAATTAGCAAGAATGTGGCAGCCGATTAATCACACTCATTAAATACTGATTCATAGATAGGAATCATTAAACATATCCAAAAAATATCGGGATGGAACAGTGAACGCATCCGTCAATGGAGCCAGCGTTTTGTGGCAAGTGTTTCTATAATTTAGGTATCCCGAGAGTAAAAACGATACCTATACCCTCGAAATTATGAACTTCCACAAACTTCTCTTCAACTTACATGCATCAGCCATCTCGAAACCACTACTTGGAATACTGTTTAGACTACTTAATAACTATTTAGTAATCTGTGGTTTAGACAGTCAAGTAACAAAAGAAACCTTTAAATTTATTAAAAGAAACAGTGCTGTTAAAAATCTCTGTCTACCAAATTGAGTTAATATTACTACGTAGTACAGTCAGCTTCAGAGAAAAGGATACACATTCTTTTTTCAATTCAAAGTGTTTAAGTTATTCGAATTTGCATCTAATTGATGTTGTGGTCTAATGGTTAAAACAGTTGCGTAACCAAGTCAGTAGGCCCGAGTTCTAATCTTCGTGGGAGCAATTCGTTTTGCTTTTATTTTTTAAATTTCATCGATCACCTCTCGCCAAGCAAACTGTTTAAGTTTTTCGAATCTGCATCTAAATGATGTGGTGGTCTAATGGTTAAAACAGTTGCCTAACCAAATAAGTAGGCCCGGGTTCGAATCTTCGTGGGAGCAATTCTTTTTGCTTATATTTTTTAAATTTCATCGATCACCTCTTGCCAAGTTTTATTTATGACATTAAATGTTTAAGTGGATTACGGGCTATTAAAATAATTAGTTTGCATGAAAATAATGTTTTATTTCATAGCATTAATGGAAAATATAGATTGAGTATACAGTATTGCATCAGTCTATATTAAATTACGTTTACAAAATTTACCTATTAACTAAGATTATTATATATATTATAACAAAACACAAAATAGATACCCTGAGGGGTTGGGCTTAGAATATATAATATATGATAAAATTCTATATTCCTTTAAACATACAATATTCTTCCGTTTAAAGTTGTGAATAAAAGTATCAATATTATCATTTTGTGCTTGTCAATCAGAGAGGAAGAACCAACATGCCAAACTATTACCGTATGGCAATATATATCTTTCTCTTTTAACACACAAACGATAACCCATTTAACACAACATTAAAAAAAATTGTGAGGTCTGATGGTGTATCGTTAACATACTAAAATACTTTTAAAACAAGTGTAACTGGAATGATAATAATAAAGATTAATTATTTCTGATCACTGGTGACCTAGTTAAAAACCATCGGACCCCACCAGTTTTCTATATGATTTTCGTCTCAACTTTAAGCCGGCCGGTCAAACACTGTTATGTTTTCTTGAACCTCCAGCCGGTTATACACGAATCGAGACAAATGCTAAGAAGAATTATCCTAAATCACGTAAATTTAACCTTCTGGATTTGCTGCTGATGCGGTCAACTATTTCCATTAGCTCACCTGGGCCCATTGAAGACATTCATCCCCAGAAACCTAAAACATTCAAACTTTTAAAATTGATGCAATATTATAAACAGTAAATGTCAAAAATAATAATCGGAACACAATTTTAGTGAGAGTTTTATTTACCTAGTGTTAATCTCTTGCATAATTTCAAATCAATCCGTTTTCAGCGTTAAACGTCTGCTCAATTTACCTTTATATAATTTAGTGCCTTTATGATCACATCTTACACCACCATTATTATTTAACTATGAACAGTTTTTCTCTGTAAAAAAATAATAATATTTGAAATACACAAAAATAAAACAAAAGTTAATGTATCGTGTATAACGTAAATCTTACCGGTTATACCCATATATCGCACCATTTTTGTTATTCTTGTTTCATATTCAGATATCATTAGTTAAGTCTTTAAAAAGTTGTTGATATAATCATACTATCAGTAAATAATAAACCACAGGTTCAAAATTTAGCAAATTGAATAATATTACAATGAGTAAGTATATCACACATGGACGTAACGGTGACGATTTACAATGTAATAATGAAGTTACCCTCAATTACAGTATGACAAATAGAAGTATTCTAGTGAAATTTTAAACAAAACTATTATCATACGTATTTGTAATAGATTTTAAACCTTAAAGTCTATGAGATACGGTCGTTATTAACTCCGTTAGATGAAATGAATAAAGCTATCAGAAATTTCACCATTGATGTTAACTGTTTCAATAGCCTAGTCGTATAAGGCGCTGTCCATTAGATGGCCGGTGCCTGAGTATGCGGGTTCGTATATTCACCGGCTCAATAAGTTCTTTTTGTAAGTTATTGTTGGCATATGGTTCGACCTGGATGCCGCAAACATACCATAATTTAAAACATGCAAAGTGCATAATATTTGAAATAATAGATACATGGGTAGGTGGAGACAGCGGGGAAGGGAGCTGCGCGGGGCAATGAACACACCACAATTTACGTATTTATCTGTATACTTTACTCTGAAGCTGACTGTACCTACATTATAACTCAATGGTCTACCAAACGGCTTTACTTATTGACATAATGAAGTTTTATATTCGAATGAGGGTAATCTTCATTAATTTACAAAAACTTCTTGAATATGTTTCTACTGCCAAACTTTATCAAAGAAAGTGCCAACTTCGCAAAAGTCCTTCGTTAAAAAGGTTGAAGATTATGCGAATAAATGATTGTAGACTTCCTTTTCTTTTAAAGTAAAACAATGTCATAAAAAGTATGCCGCGTCACAATGAAGACATTCTGAAATTCAGTTTAACTCTTGGTGGAATTTGAAAAAAATATGTTGAACTACACCATAAGGCGCCTCCCCTCCCAATCAAAGTCACTGGTCGTGTTGCTCTATAGCAGGTACCGCAGGTACTCAACCCTTTTACTTGTTTCAATAAACTTTGTACCGCCATTCCACTCAAGGCCCACCCAGAGTATCCTGGTACATCCTTTCGAGGACTTATCTGACACTCTCGGCCGTAGGCAATGGCAAGGAAGTGTGTGGTTTTAATCGCTAAGAGTCGGCATAGCATTCATGAAGTATTTCCACACCTAAAAAAGGCACACCGAGAGTGGTCATTTCAACCTTCAGTCAAAACTAGTCAAATTTACAAAATAAATGTTACAGAACAGTTCAAATGATTTTATTCAATGTGTTTCTGAATTGGTTTCACCTGCCATTCTCTATTTTTATGACTAGAAGAATTTAATGGCAAAACAGAATAACGTGCGCTTTGATGGTACCTCAAGAATATGGATCTTTCACGGTATTTGTTTCACCTCTGATCTTTTTAACCCCCGACGGAAACCCGGACGAACTTATAAGTTTGACGTAAGTTTGACGTGTGTGTGTGTGTGTGTGTGTGTGTGTTTTTGTAAGTCTGTCTGTGGCATCGTAGCTCCCAAACGGGTGAACCGATTTTGATTCTGTTTCTTTTTTTGAAAGATGGGTTAGGGGAGAGTGTTCTTAGCTATGTTTTATTAAAATCGGTTTATCCATTTCAAAGATATGAGGGGTGAAAGTGGTAATAAAAAATTGAATGTTTTCAAATATACCCGTGTTGGGTACCAAATGAATGGTCATAACTTATACATCACGATACCGCTAGAGTTATGAAAATCGGTTTAGCCATTCGAAAGACATGAGGAGTGGAATGTATTTCTTATTCTGTAGCCACACTCCGCGCAATTCACATTAGCTCTGAATATTTTTGATAGACTATACGTATGTTGATATTAAAAAATCCCTATAAAAAGCATAAAATAAAAATTTAATTAAAAATTTAAAAAACCCCCGACTCACAAAAAAAGAACTATAAAAAAACCTGTAAAAAATAAAAAAAAACTACCCTAAGTATTGAACCTTCATTATTATTGGTAGCTATATTATCAAGATGAGTATTAATAGGAATTTGCTTATAAAAAGTCTTTCTAGGTCCAGCGCCCCACGCTTTTACAATCAAATATTATAATTAAAAGCACATAGTTTACACTTTAGCCCCGAAATAGAGGCAACTTGATCGATCCATAATTTATTTTTGGTTTTGACGTGCATTTATAAAAGCGTGTTTTTGTAGGGTTTTTAAACCATTTATTTATTTTATACTTTTTAGTCACAACATTTACAACTTTACTAGCTGTTCCCTGCAGCTTCATCCGCGTAGAAGTAGTTATCGCGTAAAATCATTACCCTCCTTTGGCGCAGTCAGTTAAAGAGTAGCTTATGTCCTTCCCTTGAACTCAAACTATCTTTATACCAAATTTCATCAAAATCAGTTCAGTGGTTTAGATGTGAAAACGTAACAGACAGACAGACAGAGTTACTTACGCATTTATAATATTAGTAGGAATTTCTGTAATATATGGTGTTTTGTCTGAGTTTCACTAATGTGAAAATATTTCATTATTATTCTTATACATATAAATTTTATGCAGGTACCTATGCCAATATTTACACTCAATATTAACTTCAATATGTAACAGGTTTGTTATAACCTTAAACCCTAATCGTGGTCAAAGTTCATTACAAACTTTTCAAAGAAATCCAAACACAGCTATGATACGATGTTCAATCATGAAGTTACAGTTCATTTATTACGACTCTATCATCAGATCAGTTTGACAGTACCTACCATATTATTGTATTGTTATCAGAACTACAAACATCTGTCAATTTTCATGACGCTACGATCCTTGGAAGATGGTTAAATTAGTTACCTGAGATTCCATTGCAAAGTTTTACAAGTCAATTAAAATAAGGTTTGTTATAACCTTGAAACCTAAGCGAGGTCAAAGTTTGTTACAAGACTTTTCTGACGAATCCAAAATTAGATATAATACGATATTTCATCATGAAGTTCCAGTGCATATCTTCCGGATCCATCATCATATCAGTTTGACAGTACCATATTATTGTATTGTGATCAGAACTACATACAGCTGCCAATTTTCATGAAGCTACGATCCTCGGAAGCTGGTTGAATTAGTTTCCTTAGATTCCATTACATTGTAAGTTACATACACGACGGCCAAATAAAAGCGTATTAATAACAACATATTATCCACACCGAAATCTCACTATAATTAAAAAAGAAACAGTACCGATCACTCAATTTTGTTCTGATCTCCTTTCGATCAATTTGTTATCTACTAGGCGCAGGTTTATAAACAAATTATTGTTGATACGAGGATTGTGGCGAAAAAGGGACATACGGTCAGGAGATTGTGACTTCAGAAAATCTCCAATCACAGCTAGTCCTAAGTCAATCGAAGTAGATCACTCTAACTAAGGGATAAATATATAATAAGGGTGCTAACAAAAATATACCATGCGCGATGTGAAAATCAATATCAATATCAATCAATACATATAATAAAATCGTAACAGGTCGCTGTCTGTACATGGAAGATAAATAAGAAAAAATATTATAGGGGGGCTTTATGAACGCAATAGAACCCAAAACAATGATTTTTAGAATTTTTGTCTGTTTGTCTGTATGTCTGTATGTCTGTATGTCTGTATATCTGTTTGTCTGTACGGTTGTGCACGCTAATCTCAGTAACCGCTCAACCGATTGCAATGCGGTTTTTTGTATTGTGTTGAGGTTTGCTCCAGTTAACATTTAGCGTTTGTTTTATGTAAATCGGTTTAGAAATAAAAGAGTTATAACACTTTTAAGAATCAGATATTTTGAAAATTTTAATTGTAGGGGTTTCTTTGAATGTGAGTGAACCTAAACTGGCGTGTTGGCTTAATCATAAAAGAGCTTAATGATTAAGACTATTTTTTAGTGACCGACCGAAGTTTCGGTTTCGGTTTCGGTTTCGGCCAGTTTCGGCCAAAAAATCGAGTTTCGGCCGCAGTTTCGGTTTCGGCCAAAATGGGCCGAAACTTTCGGCCGGGCCGAAACCCACGTGTTCATGAATTTTGAGTGTTTGACTCTGCTTGTGACGTGATTGGGGTCAGCCCAACCAGTTAATATATTACTAACCGAAGATTTAGAGATTTACAAAGGACTTCCAATCAATAGTTATAATAATACAACTTTATTTAAGCTACAAGCAATTACGAGTACAATCATTGAGAAGTATTCCCTGTGTATGTCTTCGACCTCCTTTTTAGGATCCCGTTTTTACTTTTGGTTACTGAATCCAAAAGATCTAGGACATTACATAACCCTACCCCTTTGTTGTTGGTTCCGTTGACTGTGTTGATCGTCTGTCTGTCTGTCAGGAGGCTGTAACTGTAGATGATGTATTTCTTTTGCCGCTATAGCAACAAATAATAAAAATAGACAAAATAATGGTACTAAAGAGGGCCTCCCATACAACAACCGTGTCTTTTTTGCCGCTTTTCTTGTATGGAACCCTTCGTGCGTGAGTCCGGCTCACTCGTGCCCAGTTTTAGTTATACACTTCTAGAATGTAACCAAAACCGGTCAAGAGCTAGTAGCAGGGCACCGTGTGGTTTTAGTCGGTAGGAGTTCGCAATAGCATCTATGAGTAATTCCACACGTAAAAGAAAGAAACTCATCTTTAGGTGGAGATATTTCTAAAATAAACACTTGAGAAGACTTATACCGTTGATCGATGGCACTTGGTGGAACTGGCTGCACCTATTGAAAAAATAACCGGCTAAGTGCGAGTCGGACCCTCACGGAGGGGTTAAAGTGGGACCCTATTAACGAGACCGTCTGTCTCTTAGTCACGAGGTTGTATCGCTGGAACCACGCCAGATAGAGGCCTATTTTCACTGATGATGTATTTCTGTTTTTTTTTCTTTTTATACCACTAAGGTGGCAGACAAGCATACGGCCTACCAGAAGGACTGGTGGTCACCGCAGCCTATGAACGTTTGCAACACCAGAGGCGCCACACTCGCGCTGCCGACCCTGTAAAAACCTTCTTAGACCCCTTTTGAAGAACCCCATACTCTACAATAGCGTGCGCGGAAGAAAACCCCTATCGGATCTAACCGTGCTCGAACGCTCCGGACGTAGAGTGTGAGGATGAAATCCCAGTCTATGGCGAGTGGTGCGATGATAGAACGTAGCCGTGGGCATCATGTCAAACAATTCCGTTGCAGCTATTTTTTACTCTTGAATCCTACAGAGATGCTATGCCGGAGTCCTACCGACTAAAAACCACGAATTGGGAGCCCTGAATATGCCCTCGGAATGATACATACTGCAGCCGCGTCTTTGGGGGGTTGCTCAGTTGTTATCTTGCTACTTGAGGGGGGCATGCATGAATCTCAAACTTCATGCTATCGTCTAGGGCCTGCTTCTATAAGTTCGGTGAGCAGACGTCCTCAGGCTCCTGGTCATAGAGGCTGATAGTATAGGGCGCGCCGTCATAGACTGTGCAACTTGGGTGGGAGAGTTCTCTCCCGCTTCCTCCCCGGCGCCGTCTCTTTCACGAGCATGACCTGTTCATAGAAAGGCGCCTTCTTGCGCCATTGAAACAATGACGCAAGGGCCCTCGCTTCCAGGTCCCATAGAGGAGTCCCGGCTAGAAGACATGCCGCCTCAAATGAGATCATGCGGTATCCCCTTATAAACCCTGACAGCCATTGCTTTCTGCGGGCTAAGCAATCTAGCCGCATTGCTGGCCATCAGGATCTCCGCCCATACGGGGGCCTCATATAGGGCCCTGCTCCGCATGATCCCAAGGTACAGTCTCCTGTAGGGAGCGTTGGGTCCCCTGATATTGGGCAAAAACCGCGAGAGTGCGGCTGATGCCCCCTCCCTCAGTTTTGGTGACCAAACTTCGGAAGTGGTATCCAATGTTACACCGGCTATCGAGTACGATCCCCTGATACGTCATCGAGAGCTCGATGCCGATTCTGACGCCCCATAAATGTAAGCTGGATCCCGCAGGTGTCCTTTAGGGTTGCGTCTCGTTGCGTTGCTTCTCGCGCCACGCTGTAATTAGGGTGTCGTCGTAACACGTTACGCACGTAACAGGTTACCCCGACACCTCTGAGCAACGGACCACAGAAGGATGTTCCACAGAAGCGGTCCATGAACGATCCCTGTGGAACACCGAACGACACATCTCGCCGACCCTCTCTCGGGTAAGTTATGGCCCTCTCGGAAAGATAGGCCCCGATAATTCGAATGAGGTATTGAGGCATTCCATGGTAAATAAGCGCCTCCCAAACGCAGCTCCAGGGCAAGGTGTTGAAAGTGTTGGAGATTACACCATATGCTGTTGCCGCTATAACAAAAAATACCTATCTACTAAAATCAGAGAAAAACATCCACACAACAAACGTAATTTTTGTAACGGATTTCTCTGTGCAGGAATCCGACTCGCACTTGGCTGGTTTTTTTTTTCAATATGAACACGTGAGTTTCAGTTTCGGTTTCGGTTTCGGCCGAAACTGACCCAGGGGCCGAAAGTTCGGTTTCGGTTTCGGTTTCGGCCGGAAAACCAGTTTCGGTCGGACACTACTATTTTCGAAAAATAGACTTAATCATTAAGCTCTTTTATGATTAAGCAAACAGGGCAGTTTCAGACGCTGCTTGATGACTCTGATGAAGAAATACCTTTCCTTTCATACACCTGATGTGACGTAAACGAAGTTGCGGGCTCAGCTAGTACAGAATAAGTATATACAAATACGAAAATAAATAAAAATGTCTTTGGTGAAGTTTACCATTTATTTTAATTAGGTGATTATTATTTTATGAGTAATAATTTTATGGATCAAATAATGAGTAATCTGAGCAATAATTATGACAGAGCTTACGTATAAATTATTGGGGTGCAGCTGACATTTGTGGTTTGTCCTGTTACAGACGCTAATTTGATTTTGATTTTAGTATTAAAGTTAGCGGGATATTTACCATGTATTGTTGTGAGTTTCCGATATTTCGGCGCTGTTACAAGCACCATGATCACGGAGGAACTGAAGTACTGGCGGTTGAAAGCGAAAGTCTCAGCACATATATCGATCTACCCTCCTTCGCAGTCGTTTATTACGCGTCACACCACTACCACTGGTCTCACTTTCGATTTCACTAACTCGACTACGTAAATGTAAGGTAAAAAGGCTGCCTTTTTACCTTACATCAAAGGAGTGACAGATAAGGTCGCAAACATCCTAAAAAAGGTTTCAGTAAAAACTATCTTCACTCCTTTTAAGAGGCTGTCGCAGTGCCTACGTACACCTAAGGACAGTTTTCCACCAGACAAGCCGGGAGTGTACAAGATTGACTGTAGTTGTGGCAGTTCGTATATACACGTTCGGCCAAACAAAACGAACTGTTACGTGCCGAATCAAAGAACATATTAGGGCAGTCAAAAACAACGAACCACAGAAGTCTGTAGTCGCTGAACACCTGTTGGAGTACGGCACAGACCACTGGATTGTGTCTAAATAACCAGAAACAGTTCCAAACAAAACCACGAGTCGTGTCGTGAACGTAGTCGAGTTAGTGAAATCGAAAGTGTGACCAGTGGCAGTGGTGTAACGCGTAATAAACGACTGCGAAGGAGGGTAGATCGATATATGTGCTGAGACTTTCGCTTTCATCCGCCAGTACTTCAGTTCCTCCGTGATCATGGTGCTTTTTTTTTTTTTTTCTTTTTTTTTTGTTTAACGTGAGGGAAAATCCTCATGGATGCTATGCCGGACTCCTACCGACTAAAAAACCTCACGTCACGCCCAACAGCCTGTGGTTGGGAGCCCCGGGGAAGCCCTCGGAAGGATGTCCCAGAACTCCCAACAGACCCACGGCCGCCACTGCGGCCTCGCCCAGGGGGTGGTTCGGGTGCTATCCCGCGTCTTTGGGGGGTTTCGGGTGTGATCCCGCTTCTAAGGGGGGGCGTGTGTGAATTGCTCACGTCACGCTGCCGTCTTGGGCCTGCTTCTGTAAGGACGGTGAGCCGCCCTGTCCCCGTCCTCAGGCCCCCGGTCATGGTGGCCGATAGTCCTCGGCGAAGACACGTCGGCGGCGCCCAGGCCGCCGACTGCGGAACTCGGGTGGGAGAGTTCTCTCCCGTACCCGTCCCGCCGCCTCCTTCACGAGCATGACCTGCTCGCAGAAGGAGGCGGCGCAGTCCCACTTACTCCCGCTGGAGAGCATGGCTCGCACCATGGTCTCGAGCGAGAGAGTGTCCACGTCCAGACCCACTACGAGGACCTGGCGCTGTTGCGCCCACGCCGTGCACTCCACCAGTGTGTGGAGCGCCGTGTCATCGCTGCGGTCCTCGCAGTGCTGACACTCGGCCGTGGTTTCCCGGTGTTTCCGCCACAGATACCTATCGAAGCTACCGTGCCCGGCAAGCATCTGTGTCAACCGGTAGGAGAGAGCACCGTGTCTCCTCTCCAGCCACTCGTCCATGACCGGTGTGACGGCCGCGATTGTGGCGAATCCCCCTTTGGGGGTCAGCTAGTCTATTATATAAAAATAAGTCGGGTTTTCCTTCCTGACGCTATAACTCCGGAACGCACGAACCGATTTCCACGGTTTTGCATTCGTTGGAAAGGTCTCGGGCTCCGTGAGGTTTATAGCAAAGAAAATTCAGGGAAAATTTCAACAGAAAAGCGGGAATAGTAGATTGTTAACCGAGGGTGGAAAGAATCAATTCCCGAGGTATTTAGACGCCCGAGCGCAGCGAGGGCGGCTATAGTCCGAGTCGGAATTGATTCTTTTACCCGAGTTAAACACTCTACTTTTCATTTCAAATACGAGGAAAATAAAACTTATAATAATATTCAAACCTTACATACCATAAAGATTATTACCAATTGTTTTGAATTCTGTTACAGATAAATAAGAACTACATTATGTCGACTTTTTAAATTTTAAATATGGAACTCACCGCGTAATTTTATTGTTGCAGAGATTACCGGCCCCATACACTTACAATACTATTGACTCAATAATATTGCCACAATATTTATTTCCATCCGAATATAGTCTGTTCAAAGCTCAATATTACGCATACACGGTCAATTTATTGCTATATTGATCAATATTATTGTAAAACACTATTTTCCGAGTATGAGAAATGAAAAATCATTTTTCATTAATTCATACTCGGAAAATAGTGTTTTCTTGATCTGACTATTGGGTGGAAAATGCTGTTTTCCACCCTAGGGAGGGAAAAACTCGTACAAATTACTTCCCACCCAAGGGCGGGAATGAACTTTAAAAATAGAACTGCTGACAGGTCAGCTGTGATAGAGAAGAGATTTGTGTAAAAAAAAAAATGCCATGTGACTTTCCAAACAGCCAGTGTGAACTTAGCGAAAATTTCTTCCGGCCCCATACACGTACAATAATATTGATCAATGTAGCAATAAATTGAACAAATTATTGAGGTTTGAACAGACTATATTCGGATGGAAATAAATATTGAGTCAATATTGTACGTGTATGGGGCCAGCCGGAGTACCATATTTAAAATTTAAAAAGTCGACATAATGTAGTTGTTATTATTTTATCTGTAACAGAATTCAAAACAATTGGTAATAATGTTTTATGGTAAGGTTTGAATCTTATTATAAGTTTTATTTTCCTCGTATTTGAAATGAAAAGTAGAGTGTTTAACTCGGGTAAAAGAATCAATTCCGACTCGGACTATAGCCGCCCTCGCTGCGCTCGGGCGTCTAAATACCTCGGGAATTGATTCTTTCCACCCTCGGTTAACAATCTACTATTTCACAATCACATACAGCGCCATCGCGGGCGAAGCTGCGGGCATCAGCTAGTAATATATACAAATGTATTGTACTCTGTGTCCTCTATATTAGTAGGTACCTGAAGAGTAGAAATTAATTTTAGGAGCATCTACCCAATTTTAAGGGTTGATACTCTTTCAAGATAAATCTCGTTTCTTTAAATCAAAACAGATAAGTCTGTCTTAGGAAACACAACTACAAAATCTATATGACGACCGGTAACGAAACCATACCGCGATTTAAAATTTTGTTACAGCGCCATCTATCGAGTGCACATTTCAACATTTGAGTACGGGGTCGTATTTCCAATATTCCCTCTGCTGGCAAAGGGTCCTTTTGCAAAGTAGCGAGTGCGGTTAGTATTCATTCTTTCGTCTTCCATATAATATAAGGTGCCCGTGCAAGAGCTTCGTCGGGAGCAGATCATATAAATGAGAGGCGTGGAATTTGGTTACTTCTTCCCGCATCCCATTAGAACTTATTTATGAACTAAAATTAGCCTATGTGTTATTCCAGACTATAAATAATGTACCCTTGTGCCAAATTTCAGCCGTATCCGATTAGCCGTTAGAGCGGGAAACAGTAAAAATATTCAGACAAACACACTCACAAACTTTCGCGCATTACATAGTAAGATAAAATCGATCGTAACTAGGTACATCTATACTTAAAATAAATCTGTAGAAGTGAAAATTCTGTACATTCAAAATATCAAAAATAAATAGCAGGGGGTGTTACTAGACTGACAACGAACCCAAAAATGTGATTTAAAAAATTTGTCTGTCTGTCTGTCTGTTTGTTCAGACATCACACAAAAACTACCGGTTAGATTACGATGAAACTTAGTATAATTATTCTTTAATAGCCTGAGCACCACACTGGGTACTTTTATCCCGGAAAAGTATATAGAATTCCAACCAAACTTCATTTTGCGGTTCGATCCCTAGACCCAAAGTTATTATCAATTATTGCTTAAACGGTTCATGGGTACGATGATGAAACTAAGCATGAGCATTGTTTGTTACAATTTTATAAAAGAAATTTTATCAATTTTGCAAATTCCACCTCCAAAGGTGTAAAAAAGAAGGGTAAAGTTTATAAGGGACAACGTGATTCCTTGCCCCGATCTACTTAAAATTTGGCATATAGCATTATTAACATAATTGATGGAAGACGTGTTTCGTATTTTATTGAAATTTATACTATAACGAGCTAAAAAGGGAATGTAAATTATTTTGGGACTGATTATCTCCGGAGTTGATATCAATACTCCTTAAATACTCTAATTTTATACTTACATTACTTTTATTTTGACACATAATTTATGAAAGTTCAATACAATTGACGTTTTCATTTATGTTTTATTTCAAACTTCAAATAGATGATTTTACTACATAGCCATAAACTTAAATAAAAAGCGCTATTTTGGTATAATATTAACCAAATATGCTTTATGGAAGTATTATTGCTAATTTATTAAAATTTTGTGTGACAAAAATACATTTGTGCAAAGAAGAAAAAAGTTCTAAGATGGCTAGCCAGAAAAAATGAAAGACCACGCTTCATGTAGTATCCACTGGTCAATAAAATAACACCGCATGTTACCTTCTACGCTCAATCCTTACGACAAAGACTGTCAGCAGCCCTAAGCGACTGGTCATGGAAGGCATGAACTTTATTCTACCTACAGTGCCGACTGCATTCTGTCAGGAAACAGACTCACTAAGTCTTTTTAAAATACGGAAATGGCCTCTACGTAGACTACATTCGACAGGACTGAAAAAAGCCATTACAATGAACATGAACGCTCAGCTGATGAAATTTACATTGTTATTACGTTACCAGGTCTTGGTTGAACCATCTGTATTAGGAGGACAAAGCCTACAGTAGTTCGGTTTGTCCAAACGTCGTAGGCTGGGACTACCTGAAGAAGGAACTAAGTTACGATGTCAATTGCTTAGAAGAGAAGTTGTGTCAAGTAGTAGTTTAGCCATTGAATTAAGATTTCTTAATTCAATGGCTAAACTACTACAAAAGCAAGCAGAACAACAAGTGCCATCAATCAACAGTATGAATAACAATATATTAACTTATATGGCATGTTTGTCATCAATAATAACAAGCTACTTTATATTCAGTAACTCCGAACCCACGTTGTACCTAAACCTCTTTTACATGCCTGTACCTACTTCATTATTTTAGTCAGATTGGTCTGTTGACAGTTGTGATTACTACTCCGCTTCCTTGGGGATTATAGTATTATAATCTATTATATAAAAATAAATGGTTTAAAAAACCCTAGAAAAACACGCTTTAATAAATGCACGTAAAAACGCACAATAGTTAAAAAACACGAGAAAAACCCGCTTTTATAAATGTGACCTTATCCTTAATCTGACAAGAAATCATGCAGCTTCCGCCACGAAAGTCTTTTCTGTTCCAACGCCCCACGCTTTTACAATCAAATATTATAATTAAAAGCACATAGTTTACACTTCAGCCCAGAAATAGAGGCAACTTGATCGATCCATAATTTATTTTTGGTTTTACGTGCATTTATATAAGCGTGTTTTTCTAGGGTTTTTTAAACCATTTATTTTTTTATTATTCCTTTCATTAAAAGAACATAGGTCATGTATATTTACATGAATTATAACTACAAAATCAAAACTGTTTTGATCTTCTTGGATGTTAGACACATTTCAAAAATCTTAAAAGCATTTTTGTGGCCTAAATAATAGGTAGTTTTCTGTTTTATTAAGTCAAATTTCTCAAAATATAGCTTTTCTTTTCCATGACATTAAAGTGTAAAAAATGGCTTTGTTTGTTTGTCTCTCCCGACTAGATACTTTGCAAATCCGGCGTGCGTACCAGCGTGCAAAAAAAAAATGACAAAATGAAGTTAACGAGTATTAGGTCAACCTTTTGCATTTGATGAAAACGGAACTCGACAGTTATGAAGACCGTAGTTGAAACCAATTTTTTGTGAGAATATGTCTTTATATTATGTACGTACCAATTTTATAATTATATGAATTTCATATGTCATGTCAAGTGGAAATTTGGTTTGAGATTGGGAAATATTGGAGATGTCGTGTATGGGTTTACGCAGTAGTATCCTGTCCTAAGAAAATAAAACCGATACAGATATATATTCTACACTTAGTCAAGTTTAACCCAACACAAGAAAAATATTATTTTAGATTGATAACAAAAATTATCTACCATCTTTGATTGCCTGCCATTGCTGACTTTAAAATGTAGCCCCACTAATTGAGTGTTTTCTAAACGATTACGCTGGATATCCTGATATGGGTGAATACTCTGTAGTATTTCCGTTTACAAGATTTTCTGTACCACTTTGGAAAGATTGGTTGCTACAGGGAAAACTATCGAATTTTGCTATGACATCATTCAAAGTTAGCGTGCACCTGCCACCTTTCCGGTAAAATTTTAGTGGCCCCGCGGGCGTGTTCTGTAAACGTTCACTGTAGCAATGGACTTTGATATGGACGCCTGGGTAGGTTAGGCAGGTGGGGCAGCGCGTGTGAGCGCCTGTGTGGACCTCTACTGTGCCAAACGTCCATAGGCTACAGAAAACCATCATCAAGTGGGCCGTAAGCTTGTCTGCCACCTTTGTATTATATAAAAGAAACAGATCTGAGACCTGAAAATATCTCTACTGTCCCATCGCACCCCAAAAAGCAAGAAAAATAAAACATTAAGGTAAAAATAATTTTGTTTGCCATCTTTCAGAAACATTACTCCCGTTTTCGTATTATGTTCAGCTAACAATGAATTTATAAGGAAGTCTATTGTTATTACGCGGGTCTCTCACACTTGCTTTATTCAGATTGCCGACGGGATCTGAATTGAATCGTTGGTGTATAACTTGAGCTTTATTGTTGTACCTTAAGTAATAGAGAAAGGCATAATAGAGCTTGTTAACCCCGCGTTGTAGAGATATTAATTTAAAAACAATAATTAATAAAAAGTATAACATTTTTATTAGCTGTGTATAAAATTCCCGCGTTTGTACTTTGTTGCACACATACAAATAAAAATTCTCCTTTTTTTATTATTCTGAATTTGGAACGCGTTCATTATTTTAAAAACTTCGTTTGATTTCATGCCATTTCATATATTTTTTACTTTTATAAATATGTAAGTTGTTGGGTCTCTGACGAATAAAATCCGAAACGACCTTATCAGTCAAAGAACTACAGTGGAAGACATAGCTCGCACAGTATGCGTTTTGAAGTGGCAGTGGGCTGGCCACATCTGTAGAAGAACTGATGGCGGAGGGAGCAGGCGGAGGGAGTTCTGAAGTGAAGACCGCGTCTTGGAACAAGGGGCGTCGGATGACCTCCAGCCAGATGGACCGACGACCTGAAGAAGATTGCAGGAAGTGACCGTATTTTGTGGCGTAATTTGGGAGAGGCATACGTCCAGCAGGCTGTGGACTGTGATAGGCTAATTTGATTGATGAGTCTTTGACCTTTACTTTCAAGTGTTTGTTTGGAGCCTCTTAATATGATTGTATTCCAGTACCATGTGATATATTCGAGCGCACTGGAGCGCACTGACTGATGGCGGGCGGGGCGCGGTCGTGATAACGGGCAAACAGTAAATCACCACTGTGATGCCCAATTCACGATTTGATTGAAGACTTTGGTGGGTCATCTTAGAATTAAGACCATCTTAGAAATAAATCACATCTATAAAATAGGCATTTTTTATACTCCTAAGGTGGCTGACAAGCCTACGGCCTACCTGATGGTTTGTTGCCGTAGCCTTTTACATTTCCAACACTAGAGGACCTTCCGAGGACTTACGCGGCAAATAAAAATAAAAGGACCGCGTGGTTTTAGTCGATTCGAGTTCAGTATGACATTTGTGGGGATTTCTACTCGTTATGAAAAAGTCCCCATTCTTAACCCTTCCCTCTCTTCGTCTCTACGTCTGTAGTATTTTAAATATCTTGTTCTATAGAAGGTTCCGTGCAAATTTTAACCCTAAGTACAACAGCTAGGCCATTTAAAGCGTAGTAATTAATAACAAGAAATGATTCCCAAAGCACGTTTAGCTCCACTAATCGATATACGGCTTTGCTATTACAATTAATTAAGCGAGCCAATTCGATCCAAAGTATTGTGGATAATGTCATCAAAATCTATTCACTAACGAATACCTATCAGACTTTAATTTTCAGAGGACGCAATGTATGTAATAAGCATATCCAACCAACGCAAGCGGAATAGAAATGAGAATTGTGGTCTTTTACTTACATTTTGAAGTTCATCATGAATGCTAGGCTGGATTACTACCGACTATAACCACACGATGCCCTGCAACTGCCTAGGGCTGGGAGCCACCGGTAAGTAATCGGAAAGATTGCTCAAAGCAGATTTCAATCGGCTTGATAATATTACTGTAACTGTGTACACTTAAAACATTGTAGAGATTTACGAAGAAAAGTTATTAGTTAGTGATGAGCAGTTTCAAACAACTCCTCAGTTGCTATCATTCATAAAAAATTCAATCCACTTTGTTCATAACTTCGAGAGTCGTTAAGTACAACTTCGAGATGTCCCTCTTGACCCTCCTGAATACTTTAGGTGATAGACGTTCTGAACATGTTTCAGAGATGTTTCATAACAATTAGGTATAAGCTAGCCGTGTCCCATAACATCACGTGTGGCAGTGCAACTTGACAAAAAAGAAATGTATTTAGACTTTCTTGATGTGATTGTGTGGTGACGGGAATGAGTACTAAGTTACGCCACCCAAACACACCTCGAGGCTGTCATAAAAAGTGACTAAGGAAACACTTTCGCAATCAATCCATTGCGTAGAGAAGGGAAACTCGACATGAAACCCGGTTGTCAGTAGAATGACAATTGCTAAGTCAAGTTGAATGCCTTGTAGGCAGCTTGAAAAATTACAACTACGGTCCATTTAAACATGGCTATAGGCTCACCACGTTTTACGTGGGACATAAAAGTAAAAGGCGAAATGTGGGCGTATACTAAGCCTCTGCCTACCCCTTCGAGGATAACAGCATGACTATATCTATGTATGTATATTGATGTTGATTAATAATAAGGAAGTAATAAACTTCCAGAAATTTATTACTTCCTAGTATATTATTATTCTAAGTTAAGTACAGATTTAACTTGGAGACTAATCAAAATTAGGTTGAAGAGGTAATCGATATGTACATACATACACACATATGGTCATGCCTTTATCCCCGAAGGGGTAGGCAGAGGCATATTATATGCCCACATTTCACCTTTTTTGTATAATTTGTCCCACGTAATAGGTGGTGAGCCGTATTGCCGTGATTAAATGGACAGGCGCAGGTTGTGACTGCCTGCTGTTGAAATAAAGCCTTCAACTTAGCTTAACGACTGCCATTTTACTGGCAACCGGGACCAACGGCTTAATGTGCCTTCCGAAGCACGGAAACGCTCAAATAAATGTCACAAAGTGATCACATGGATGGTCACCCATCCATGGACCGGTCATAGTGAAAGTTGCTTACTGCAGTGATCGTTTACAGAAGACTGAGTCCGCGGGGCCACGAGCGCTTCGACGATATGTACTCGTATTAAATTATAGCGTAATTAATTAATGTTATCGTGGTCGGGTCAAATGAATAACCTTTTGGTCGTACATCAAAAGAAATTGTATTACGATACTAAAGAAAGTCCAAGGCACTATTGAAAATGGACATCACAAAGAATATAAAGGTGAGTTCTTTTTGATATATATTATTATTGATTTCCTTTGATATAAATTACTTAAAACCCAAGTTTGATAATACCTACCTAGTTACAATGAAAGTATTGTTGTATAAGCTAAATTTTCAAGCCTGAACTTTACCCATTGAAAAATAATCTTAACGATCATTTTATTACAGTAAAACCTTTGATGTAATTTTTATTTGCTTTATTTAGTTTATAGGCATAAAATAGCGTTAAGTCATTAGAAAATTACTTTGAAAATTTATCTACACCTGCCTTGTGTTGATTTTTTTTTTAATATTTATAAAAGTCTAACTAACTAACTATCTTCACGCCAAATCCCTAAAAGTCATGCATGAAATATGTTTTTTTTTATAAAGTTTGTCTGTTTATCGATAGGTAACTGGTAATATTCTGCAAATTGTTTATAGAAGTAAGAAGTACAAACTTTGGCGGATTAAAGATGATTTAAATAGGCTCTGAAACATACCTCCGACAGACGTTTCTCTGCCGGATGAGCCGCCAACAGAACGTTTCGATTATGAGTTGTTCACCGACAGAACCTTTCAACTACGAAAGTTTCGCCGACAGAACGATTAATTCAACCATAATTAGTGAATGGTTAACACCGCGATTGGTTTTTTTGTTTTGTCGACGAGTTCTTATTTGGAGAACGATTATGCCGTCGAATTAATCATTCTGTCGGCGAAACGTTCGTAGTTGAGATGTTCTGTCGGTGATAAACTCATAATCAAAACGTTCTGTTGGCGACTCATCCGGCAGAGAAACGTCTGTCGGAGGTATGTTACAGAATCATTTAAATGCGTATCTATATTATTAGTTATTTTATCAAACTTGCCAACGAGACGGAATTCAGAATGGATCATTATTAGTTTAATGTGGAAGTAGTCTTTACCTGAAACAACAGAAGTTATAATCGTGCTTTTAAAAATCAGACGGTGTTCCTCCATTCCGCTCGTAAGAATTCCTTGGTGGTGGTGGAGGCGGCGCGATTGATCTCAGCTACTCAGACACCAACTAGTTGAAAAAACTTAAGTATATTTTCTTGAACAAAAACCATTCTTGCGTTCGCATTGGTTCTGTAAGTAAACTTACTCAGTTTAAGATACTGTAAGAGTGTCAGCTAGCTCTACTGAAGATGTTGGTCTGAATGTCTGATCCAACAGTTTTGAGTAAAATTCGGAATATATCTCTTGCACTTATTTGGAAATAAATCACCGTAGTAGAAATTATCGATACCTAGTAATTTTCCAAAATGAGATTTAAACCGTAAATTGTGTGCACCCAACCTATTTATCGATTAGCATTTTAATTTTAACGCCGATTAAGTACCCACGTTTAATATCTACATTCATTAGCAGAGACAAATATGCTTTTGTCGTTCTTTAGTTTCTGAAATGGTCCATCTGTTTGAAACAAGGCTTAATAAACAGCCCCATATCTCATTAAACGGTTATGCAAATATAATTTGAAGTGGCATATTGTAACAGCGGTGCATATTGAGTTGCAATTTTAAGGTACCTTTTAAATATTATAATAGATAACCTAATAGGTAGTAGAAGCAACTTTGCAAGGTATTTGTGGTACTTAACCTTAATATTGGCAATGCATGACTAAGTTTGGCATTTCTCCTCAGAATCAGCGAGAGGAAATTCTAGTAATTTCCTTCAGAAATATCTATCGAGTTATGCGCAGGTGTCGCACTAGCTACCACCCAGATGTTGCAGTTGTGAAATATCAATAGTTAGGCGTCTGTAATTAAAACTAACATTAGATAGGACACGGTATTTTGATTAAAATTTTCGAATAGTAGTGGCACTAGGGGCTTACTGATTTTAATTAAGGAATTAAATTAACGAAAGCCGCGTCTACACATAGGATAGTCTACGCACCCGTTGGACCTCAAAGTTTAGACCCTATTTTAAAAATACCCGTTCGACCTCATTTTTAGGTCCATTTGGACCCCATTGAAAATATAAATAATTTGTACCCATTGGACCTCTTTTTGGGACCATTAGACCTCAAAATATTAAATTTACTAAATGGTCCCGTTGGACCTCATTAGGACCATTTGGACCTTCAAGATATCCATGTGTCAATTTGTTATCCTTCCTTTGTTCATAGGTACAGTTCTGATGGCAATTCCTAATTAATATTCTGGTTAAACCCTCCAGCTTCATACAATAACCCTACTTTGCGTAAGGGCTAGCTAGGTAGAGAGCAATTCGAATTTCCATCTCATCTCAATTTTCACTTGGCTATAACTAGCCCCGTCGCCACGACAGGGTCCCGTGTTGCTACGGGTAAGAGTACAAATGTCACCACCCCAATACATCCCGAGGGTGTCGTAAGAGGCGACTAAGGGAACACTTTAGCAAAAAGATCCATTGCTTAGAGAAGGAAAGCTCAAAATGATACCGCGGTTGTCAGTAACATAAATTACAATCGTTAAGCGAAGTTGAAGGCCTTATGGGCGGCTTGAAAAATTTCAACTGCGGATCGCGGCGACTCTCGCCTGTCCGTTTTAACACGGCAATAGGCTCACCACCTATTACGTGGGACATAAAACTATAAGGTGAAATGTGGGCATATACTGTGCCTCTGCCTGCCCCTTCGGGGATAAAGGCGTGACTATTATGTATGTATGTATGTATGTATAGTCATAAATATTGATGATGTATGGAGGTACATTACTAATTCAATGACTTACACTAAAAGTTTTTTTTTGTCACTAATTTAGCGATTTGCCATTTCGCTTCCATATCAGATCTGAATTCTATTCAATTTTCCCATGCATGGAATTTTGTTTTCGTTAGTTCGTTTTTCGCTCTTATTTAATCTCGCCAGTTTGCAATTTCGCTAAGGTAAATTACAATCTAACAGTTTTTACAATAAAATTATAAAGTGACTTAAACATCTAAAAAAAAACCGTCGAATTGAGAACCTCCTCCTTTTATTTTGAAGTCGGTTACTGATAAAGTACGCGTCAGTATTAATTACGTGAAACTTGAAGCAGAGTTTAATACAATGAAGCAAATCACTGGTGGGTACGGTATCGTACTGAAACTAATATAATTTGCGTGCGGATTCAATTGTTGAGAGTGGAGTGACATGTGTCGCTCATTCATTTGTACCTTCCTACTTGTATAACTACTATTTTAGTTCTGCGAGTTCAACTTAGAGTTTTTTTATGCGATCTTCTAGTTTCCAATCTTAAAGTTTAAAAGCTTCGTACAAACCCTACCTGAATTAGGAGCCAGGGTTAAGAGTAGGTAGCAATCGTTTGGCTTTACCTCTTTGCTATCGTAAAAAAAGACTGACGTAAAACCTCTCAACCTGGTCCTTTAGCCAGCAGGCCGCAGGTATTGTAAAGCAATTTATTACTTTCCAATACTATAGAGCAAATTAAAAAGTTGTATTTTAGGAACACGTAACAGTGAAACTGGCAAGATGTGGCTACATGCTATTAACGTTTATCAAGTCTCACGTAGCGCCTCCGATTTGGCTAAATCTATCATATTACCTAGAACCACAACTTCACGCGTTATTTGAACAACGAAAATGGAAACGCTCGTAATTGAAAATATCAATATCGGATACTGACCGTGGTGTGGCGTTCGATGATTAACGTAGTGATCGTTTACAGAACACTGAACAAGGGCGGCTGCGAGCGTTTCAGAAAGTAATTTATTGGTACTTCAAGATACGCTATTTTGTAGATGATGACATGACGGTGTAATCATTTTGGCAATTTAATTTAATATTAGAGCATTTTGAAACGCATATATCAAGCTTGAGGTTTTTACAATCACTCACAAAATAGGCCGTCTCTCTCCCTCAGTTTGCGGTTTTAATATATTAAGAATAAAGTAACAAAGCTATTAAAATGATTAATGTTGCTGTATGAATAGGCTAAAATGAGATACCCATACAATGATGGAAATAAATGTCAACTCGTCGTTATGTAACAATGGCTTGTATAAAATTCTATTATGGAAACGTCAGTGGAATGTTTCATTACGCCTCGCAATATTGATTACAACGAATTCTGTAGCATTTTTGTAAATTGACAATGTATATTGTGTACAAGTTTTGTGTGTATAAGAGGCTCGCTAAGCAACCCCAAGACGGAACAGCGGCGAGTGGCGTGACGAGTGTTTCACGCACACGCCTCATGCCCCAAGATTCTTGGGGTGTTATACCTCTTCTTGAGCCAAGAAGCAAGACAACGCCTGAAGCTGTAAGTGAGGCCACACTGGTAGCCAAAATATGCAGGGAATCCTTGCGAGAAGTACTTAGGGCGGCCGGCTTTAAAGAGATAGTTTATAACTAAAACATAAATAAGAATAGATAGTATACCATGTACCTAGTGCCTAGTACACATTCAAGACGAGTACAACCAGTCTTTCATCAAGAGCTTTTTCGAAGCGTATACTTGGTCGTGATTACTTAAGAACGTACGAAATGAATGAGTATTCCTTCCAGTAAATTCGCTCAGTTATCTAGCATTTAGTACTATTAATTGAATGTAGACGTACACCAGGAAAACTTGGAACTCTAGAGAGTTCCAAGTTTCATTAGTTCATGCTTCATTAGAATGAAGCATGTGTTTTCCTCCTCTATCATTCGCTGGTTCTTCATGTAAAGAGTCACATCATTAGACCGCTAACTTGAGGGCCTCTGTCAATAGTGTTATGAACTATGAGAGTTGCGGCTATCAACTTTTCATGAACTTTTAATCTATAAACAATCGTAAAGCACACAAAATATCTCTGTATATCATTTTAAAATGATTAACTGCGCAGAAAATGCAAAATCCATTCCAGTTAAAAATTATATTTCAACAATACAGTCATGTAGGTACAATTACCGATGTCATTTAACACTGTTTTCTAATTAATGTGTGTAAAGCCGAATGTTTTATGCATGCCACGTACACACTTCAGTACTTTCTTCAATCTATAAGCCTAAAATATGTAAAAGTAGATTCGTGTAAGGAGGTCATGAATAGTGGCCGAAACGATGTGAAAAGATTTTCAATTCGGTAATGTGCGTGCCGTATTCCAAGGGCGGGCAGATGTATCGACGTGACTCGTGATGAATATACCACAATCTTTTGTTGTATTCCTGTAAGTATCGTAACAAGAGTCATTAATAAAAGATTTAGGATATTATGGTAGTAGCGAATATATAAATTGTGAAAATCTTCGCACATTTAGGTTAGAATGAACAAGCAAAAGATAATATGAGCTCATCTAATAAGGTTAGCTAAAAATATTTTGGAAAAACCTTACTCGCTCCTGACTGAGTGTAAGGTACAACCGATTGTTATTAATAGTGAACGTAAATTATAGTAAATAACATTATGTAATCTCAGAGGGTATAAGAGTAAAATTTATAACGTGTGCAGTGTATTACTTATAGAATTCGTAATGCCATGGGTGAGCTTTTCTCGTTAAGCAGGGTTATCCTTTCAAAGGCGTACCCGCGACTCTTGGCCATAGGTACCGTGTGGTGGTAGGCCACCGTGTGGTTTTAGCCGGTTAGAGTCTGGCATAGCATCCAGAAAGGATTTTCACAAAAACTTAAAGAAATCCTGAAAGACTTCGGTTAAAAGTTTCATTCAAATCTTTATTCACACATGTGTGTGTAGTACGGCGAAAATTGGGTAAGGCTTGCGTTTAGCAATGAACTGCGAATTGATTGATGACTTGTAAGTCCTTGGAAGTTTAAGATATTGTACATCGGGTACTAATATATCTCTTTATTTTATTTAATCACTATTTGACATTCACTACTTATACTATGAAGGTACCACCCAGGCCGTTTACAATTGTACCACAGTTTATGTGTGTCGTATACCATATTTATTGCCTGTTAATTTTATTATTTTCTCCTAGCCATAAAACTAACTGTATTGCCCATTAATTTTATTCCATTTTAGACACAATTTGGTAGGTTTGGTCATGACGACTCTTTTTAACCGACTTAAAAAAAAGAGGAGGTTCTCAATTCGACTGTATGTACTTTTTTTTTATGTATGTTCACTGATTTTTCCGTCAACTATATAGTCCAGTGAAATGTTACAATTTAAGGACCGAATAATGCATTTGTTAGAGGACGCAATTTTATTTTTGGGACAGGTGTGGGGGGTCAATAGAAACTTAACCTCAAGTTTGTGGGGTTGTCACCCTTGTCCCCCGGCTGCAATCTTAAAAAGGGGTGAAAACACTTTTTTCGCAGTATCTCGGAAACTATGAGTCTTACAAAAAATTTGTGAAACTTAATTTGTAACAAATTGTTTTGCCTGCAAATATGTTTAACAAATTTTTGCCCTAAATTAAAAATTAAAGAAGTTATAAACAAAAAATTGAAAATAAAATTTTATTTTTTTGCTCTGTGACCCTTTTTCATATATATTTTACAAAAAAATACCTCATACCAATCTTGTAGATAGTCTTTTGATGAACTATTTTGTTTTTTTTTTAATTTCTCTTAAAAGATCATCTATAAGTAAGATCGGTCTGGGGTATTTGTTTTAAAATGTATAAAAAAAAGTTATAAAGCAAAAAATAATTTTTTATAAAAATTTTCTTAATTTTTTGTAAAAATTTTTGTTCATTTTAATACATATTTGTAGGCATAACAATTTGTTACAAATTATGCCTTTACAATTTTTTTGTAAGACTCATAGTTTCCGAGATATTGCGAAAAAAGTGTTTTTTCCCCCCTCTTTTCAAGATGGCGGCCGGGGGACAAGGGTGAGGACCCCACAAACTTGAGGTTAAGCTTCTATTGACCCCTGTCCCAAAAACAAAATTGCGTCCTCTAATAAATGCAAAGCTCATGTAACATTTCAATGGACTATTAGACGGATTTCAAATTTGTTTTTTGATGGATAGAGTTCACTTCTGAGGTGGTCCTATTTTTACCAGGTCGGGATCTGATGATAGGATCCAGGAGAAATCGAGGGCAACCACCGAAAATTGTATGCCCGTATGGTGCCTTTGTTACGTAATCATGTGTAACTCAGGTATTCACTTTAGGGTGTCAACGTGATGATGCTGCTGTGCTGATAATGAAGCTGCAGAACTCCTTAACAGTTGGTAGACAGTCTGCACTACACACTTTTTTGTTTGATAGTCTTACTTCTAAGATGGTCCCATTTTCACCAGGTCAGGATCTGATGATGGGATCCAGGTGAAATCGAGGGCAACAACCGAAAATTGTAGGGACAACTAGTGTTTAATGTTACTTTTTCATTTTATGTGCTTTAAAGTACTACAATTTAATGATGGCTGGAGCCGATCTGATGATGGAGCCGAAAGACAGTAAAGGGAATTCCTTAACGATATACAGCAGTTACCTAGTGTTTGGACATGATTAATTTGTGTTGATAAGAACTTTACACCTAGATAGATAGATTTTTCAGTATGTATTTAAGGTGTTTCCTCAAAGCCATTTCGATTTCCAAAAAAGTCTAAGTAACGATCTTATACATTTATCTCACTCATACATTGAATATGATAACATTATACTAATTCAAATCATTGCTTACGTAAGTTTGACACTGACACAGACACAGAGAATTTCAAAATCATGTTAACTTGCCACGTTTCTAACTACAAAAGGAGCTTAAAGCCCCAGGTTAAAAGTTTGCATTATAGTACTGCGGTTTATTAATAAACTTCTATTTAATATACGACCGTAACTAGTCTAGAACGGTAACATCCTGGGTTCAGAACTTTGATAGTATAGTTTAGTTTAGTGCCCAGAAGATTACCCAAATAAACATTATGGTACATACCTACTCTCCTGTATGAGCGAGAAAAAATTAATTGAAATCTTTGTGAATAGTTTATCACACACAAGTTTAATAATTTCTTCCAAATAAAAAAAACTTGAGAGGTGTCAAGGGACACCCGGATGGAACGAAGTTCCTTTCGATTAAAGTGAAGGAATTGTAATATAATTTTATTTTAATTTTAAAATTTTATTGTAAGCAAAAACAAGCGCTCGTGGCCCCGCGGACTCAGTGTTCTGTAAACGATCACTGCAGTAAGCAACTTTCACTATGGCCGGTCCATGGATGGGTGACCATCCATGTGATCACTTTGTGACATTTATTTGAGCGTTTCCGTGCTTCGGAAGGCACGTTAAGCCGTTGGTCCCGGTTGCCAGTAAAATGGCAGTCGTTAAGCTAAGTTGAAGGCTTTATTTCAACAGCAGGCAGTCACAACCTGCGCCTGTCCATTTAAACACGGCAATACGGCTCACCACCTATTACGTGGGACAAATTATACAAAGGTGAAATGTGGGCATATAATATGCCTCTGCCTACCCCTTCGGGGATAAAGGCGTGACCATATGTATGTATGTATGCAAAAACAAAAACAGAAACAAAAACAAAACGAAAACAAATATAAAAAAAAGTGAGTGCGTGTAACCTTTACGCGCGACTGAAACTGAACAGAGCGATACTCCTATTTGCTTTGGTGTTGCTCGTAGAGTTCATGTTCATCCCCTGGCTAGCACTAGCACTAGCACTATCACTACCACTATCACTATCACTACCACTACCACTATCATTACTACTATTACTACCACTATCACTACCACTATCACTACCTCTATCACTACCACTATCACTACCACTATCACTATCACTACCACTACCACTACCACTACCACTACCACTACCACTATCACTACCACTATCACTACCACTATCACTACCACTATCACTACCACTATCACTACCACTATCACTACCACTATCACTACCACTACCACTATCACTACCAAACGTGTCGTTACAACTTTTCGTGAGATTTTTTTCCGTCTAGCCCCCTTTCACAACGCGCGATAAGGAACTTCGTTCCAAAAAAAATTAATAATGAACCTTTATTATTATTGGTAGCTATATATATAGCTGGAGTGACTTTAATGGACAAAAAAAGAAATAGCGTGATAAGGAAAAATGTGGTATAACAGAAGATGTAGTGACTAAGATCGAAAAAGGGATGCTTAGATGGTTTGGACACGTGGAAAGAATGGATGAGAATAGACTGACAAAGCAGATTTATGAGGCGAGAATGAATGGGCAAACTGGTAGGGGTCGACCTCGGCGTACGCATGCCGATCAAATCAGAGACCTTCTGGAAAAAGGCAAGGTCAAGAGTACCCTTAACCGGCGAGCGTGTATGAAAACAGTTATGAAAGTAGAAGAAGCGAAAGTTGTATGTCAGGATCGTAGCAAGTGGAAAGCCATAGTCTCTGCTTACCCCGATGGGAGACAAGCGTGATTATATGTATGTATGTATTATTAAATATATAATTTAATTTTTTATTTCATTCTTTTTATAGGGATTTTACAGGGGCTTTTAATATCAACATACGTATAGTCTATCAAAAATTATTCAGAGCTAATGAAAGAAATACATTCCACTCCTCATATCTTTCGAATGGCTAAACCGATTTTCATAAAACTTGCGGTATCGTGATATATATAAGTCACGGGTATATTTGAACACATTCAATTTTTCATCACCACTTTCACCCCTCATATCTTTGAAATGGCTTAACCGATTTTCATAAAACATAGCTAAGAACACTCTCCCCTAACCCATCTTTCAAAAAAAAGAAACAGAATCAAAATCGGTTTACCCGTTTGGGAGCTACGATGCCACATACAGACTTAAGAACACACACACACACACACACACACACACACACACACACACACACATACATGCCCACACACACGTCAAACTTATAACACCCCGTCCGGGTTTCCGTCGGACACGCTTTTATAAATGTGACCTTATCCTTAATCTGACAAGAAATCATGCAGTCTTTCCTGTTCCAGCGCCCCACGCTTTTACAATCAAATATTATAATTAAAAGCACATAGTTTACACTTCAGCCCCGAAATAGAGGCAACTTGAACGATTTTAGTTTTGGTTTTTACGTGCATTTATAAAAGCGTGTTTTCTAGAGTTTTTTAAACCATTTATTTATTTTATACATTTTAGTCACAACATTTACACCTTTACTAGCTGTTCCCTGCAGCTTAATCCTCGTCGAAGTCGTTATCGCGTAAAGTCATTACCCTCCTTTTGCGCAGTCAGTTAAAGAGTAGCCTATGTCCTTCCCTTGAACTCAAACTATCTTTATACCAAATTTCATCACAATCGGTTCAGTGGTTTAGGCGTGAAAATGTAACAGACAGACAGAGTTACTTTCGCATTTATAATATTAGTAGGGATTTCTGTATGGTGTTTTGTCTGAGTTTGACTTACGGGAAAATATTTCATTATTATTTTAATACATATACATTTTATGCAGGTACCTATGTCAATATTTACACTTAATATTAACTTCAATATACTTATAATAGGTTTGTTATAACCTTAAACCCTAATCGTGGTCAAAGTTCATTACAAGACTTTTCTAACAAATCCCAACACAGCTATGATACGATGTTCAATCATGAAGTTACAGTTCATTTCTAACGACTCCATCATCAGATCAGCGGGGCTAAAAAGGCAACATAGCGCGTTTCATTCATATCAGATTCATTTGCAGAGTTGCACAAGAAATGCTTTAGAGATAACATTAAAAAATGAATCTTTGCAATTCTCGCAACATATTTGAAATCGATGTTGCTGCTCTAAAAAAATACAGGGAACCGCCGAATTGTAAAAGTATTTTGCCAATATTACTACGTCAAACTATAGTTTTTATATATAGTTTAACTATATATCGTGATTTTCATCTATAGAATATAAAATAAGTAAAAATGAAGCATTAAATTACATAATTAATGCACTTTATTTTTTATTGTGGTCGCTCGTAATTTACGCCAGACATTATTGCATCTGTCATAGGTGTCATGTCATTGTAAATTTGATCAATAATTGTAGCTAGAAAAAAAAAGAACATTCCTACTACAATATGTATTGTTTCAAAGAGATATTATTGTTGGTTTCTGTGACCTAGGCATCAGTTTCAAGCTTGAATTCAACACCAAAAAGAAAACAAGAAATTGTATCAAAGAATATAGTAAATCTACTTCACTGATAACGACGGCACCAATATATGAAAAAAGATGTCTTTCTCTTTCTGTGATTAAATTCAAATAATTGATTACTAACGTGCTATCCTACACTCTGAGGCAATCAAGATTTATAAACAAGGGACATTCGTCACATTCAAGTCCTTTGCAAGACCCAAAGCTCAACTTTATTACATGTTCTTATTGTATCAAAATAAAAATCAATAAAAGGTAAACAAAATTATAATTCAATAATTAGTTACATATTTATTTCATAGTTCTTAATTACTAGATTGCAAATTATCTTATAATTAGGTCGTGCTTACCAAAGCTTTTGCTTGAGCATGTGATGTGTCCTTTATTCTGCAGTCAATCGGCTACTACCAGGGAATCAGGGCCGGGTTTAGTTTTGCATTATCTGTTATACCTGCATACATGCTTTGGTATTTCTTATTGTTGAGAGAGCTCCATGACAGTAATCTAACACCATTGACAATGGCTTGGTATTACATAAGCATTTGTTATGCAACGGGTCACTTCTACAGATCATCAGGCTAAAAGACAGGGCCTTCATGACCGATGCCACCGAATGCATCTTGCAACAAATTCCTAACTCCTAGTGCAAATTGCTAAGTTATCATTATCAATAAAGGATATTGGGTTCAGTTTTCAAAATAGCAATCATTAAACTAGAGGAAGGAGCCTGAATCACATAAAAACTTGATAAATAATCTTCAAATAATACAAGAAGTTCTTTTATGCAACATAAATGCACATTTACCTAATTGAAAACTGTTTCATTTTCAGATGCAAGATAATTTTCCAAATAGTATTTATTGGATGAGCTGTCGAGGAGTCATGACTAGTTTCATCATGGCTTGCATTAACGTCAACAATGTGTTGCAGCAATTAATGAATGTGAATATACATGCACAATGTTAATTAAGACCGGTTTGGAAGGACATTACAAAAGAAAAAGATTTAACCGACACCAATAGAATGTTGAAGATTTTGTGTATGCGAATTGTCCAATTTTTTTACCATGGCTAGAGCACTGTTATTATGAATGAATAAATAAATTAAGCAATACTTAAGTGTACAAAGTTTCTATATCATTTTTATATCTCTAATTTTACCTTTACTATCAATGTATCTAAAAAATCCTTTCACATCGAAGCCACAGGTCTACAGGAATGACAGCAGATTAGCAGATGTACTAGTTGACAGGTGAGTTTGGCTTGGACAGGTTGGCTTGTGCTTTTAACACTGTTGGAATTGCATTCTGGACCCATAGGATACCCCGGGGGTGCCATGTTAACTTATGAGAAGGATTGTGCCACATCCAGGAATAATACATTCCGGACTCATGGTACCCTCCAAAAGATATCCCTGGGGGTGTCATATAATCTTTGGAGGAGGGTCCATGGTACCCCTAGGATTCCGAACCCATGCCACAACCCCATGAGGTACCATTGTGGGTGCCATGTAAATATTGGAGAAAGATTTGTGGCTCCCTTTTTTTTTTTTTTTTTTAACGTGAGGGAAAATCCTCGTGGGATGCTATGCCGGACTCTTACCGACTAAAAAACCTCACGTAACGCCCAACAGCCTATGGTTGAGAGCTCCGGGTAAGCCCTCAGGAAGGATGTCCCGTGACTGCCAACAGACCTACGGCCGCCACTGCGGCCTCGCCCAGGGGGTGGTTCGGGTGCAATCCCGCGTCTATGGGGGGTTTCGGGTGTGACCCCGCTTCTAAGGGGGGGGGGCGTGCGTGAGTTGCTCACGTCACGCTGCCGTCATGGGCCTGCTTCTGTAAGGACGGTGAGCGGCCCTCTCACCGTCCTCAGACCCCCAGTCATGGAGGCCGATAGTCCTCGGCGAAGACACGACGGTGGCGCCCAGGGCGCCGACTGCGGAACTCCGGTGGGAGAGTTCTCTCCCGCACCCGGCCCGCCGCCTCCTTCGCGAGCATGACCTGCTCGCAGAAAGAGGCGGCGCAGTCCCACTTACTCCCGCTGGAGAGCATGGCTCGCACCATGGCCTCGAGCGAGAGAGTGTCCACGCCCAGACCCACTACGAGGACCTGGCGCTGTTGTGCCCACGCGGTGCACTCCACCAGAGTGTGGAGCGCCGTGTCATCGCTGCGGTCCTCGCAGTGCTGACACTCGGCCGTGGTTTCCCGGTGTTTTCGCCACAGATACCTACCGAAGCTACCGTGCCCGGCAAGCATCTGTGTCAACCGGTAGGAGAAAGCACCGTGTCTTCTCTCCAGCCACTCGTCCATGACCGGTCTGACGGCCGCGATTGTGGCGAATCCCCCCTTTGGTTGCTCAAGTCGCACCTTCCATGTCTCCACGGTTTCCTGGTGGAGCAGGGTCCGCTGGGCCTCGATTTCTCGAGACGCAGGCCTTTGGCCCCGCTCCAGCGCCTCCTTGCGCCATCTGAACAGTGACGCAAGGGCTCTCGCTTCCAGGTCCCATGGAGGGGTCCCGGCTAGGAGACATGCCGCCTCACCGGAGATCGTGCGGTATCCTCTTATCACCCTGACGGCCATCACTCTCTGCGGGCTCAGTAGTCGAGCCTCATTGCTGGCCGTCAGGGTCTCCGCCCATACGGGAGCCCCGTACAGGGCCATGCTTCGCACGATCCCCAGGTACAGCCTCCTGTAGGGAGCGTTGGGTCCCCTGATGTTGGGCATCAACCGCGCGAGTGCGGCCGATGCTCCCCTCAGTTAGATTTGTGGCTCCCTTAGGATTGGTCAATCCGGAATAATGGCAAATAAGATATCTCTGTCTCGATATGTAGGTCTTCTTTGCTAGCCCAAAAGGGCTTATAAATCCAACAATTAATGCATTCCGGACCCATAGCACATCCCATAAGCTACCACTGCGGATGCCATGTGAACTTAGAAGGACCCGTGGCACTCCCCGAAACATTGTGACATGTGGGTAGCCCAAAAAGGTTTTTTATACTGTTGATTGATAACACTTGGTGGAACCTGCTGCTCATATTGAATAACACCACTTGTACTGTTCTACAAAATTTATTTACTTAACTGACTGGTTTCGCCTTTCAGCATTCTCAAAGGTAAGGTTGTTATAACTTGATGACCACTATATCATGTTAAAAGGCTAAGGTGACATTATAAGTATCTTAGAGTATTTATTAGGTTTAGGTATATAATTATATACCTAATGTCACCTTAGCCTTTTGATTCTAATCAAAGGCTAAGGTAATTAATGAAAACAACCAATAAACTCAGGGTCAGACTTCTCAAAGTTCCTTAACTCTATGTTATGTCTTTTAGACATTTTACGAGACCTTTGAGAATGCTATAATAGCGAAACCGGTTAGGTATTATTAAAATTATAATAAAAGTTGTGGAATAGTACAAGTGAGTGAGTTTTCATAATGTTATAAGTTCCATCAAGTGCCAACAATCAAAAGTATAAAGGTTACACTGTTCATTAACGAAAATACGAGTTTATCTTGACGTGTACGCTTTAAAAAGTTTCTATAGAGTCCCAAGTCTGCAATTTTGTTCAAAAGAACTTAAAAACACACTAATGACAATAAAAATGCTAAATTTAAACGTGAAATCTTATTCCCCCTCTTACCAATCTAATAATTCACCATGAACATAGGATTTGACATTATTAATAAATAATCATTCATGGATGTGGCCATTTTACGAATTTCCATACAAAACTGTCAATTCAGGTGATTCACTATGAGATTCTTCAAGACAATTTAGTGAATGACAATTTAGTGAAGAGAAACACTATAAGATCCATAAAAGAAACGTACAATGTGGCCTTTTTAGGCCCACAGTTTGACAGTACCATATTATTGTATTGTTATCAGAACTACAAACATCTGCCAATTTTCATGACGCTACGATCCTTGGAAGATGGTCAAATTTGTTACCTGAGATTCAATTGGATAGTTTTACAAGTCAATTAAAAAAGGGTTTGTTATAATCTTGAAACCTAAGTGGGGTCAAAGTTCATTGCAAGACTTTTCTGACGAATCCAAAAACAGATATAATACGATATTTCATCATGAAATTCCAGTGCATATCTTACGGCTCCATCATCCGATCAGTTCGACAGTACCATATTATTGTATTGTCATCAAAACTACATACAGCTGCCAATTTTTCATGATGCTACGATCCTTGGAAGCTGGTTAAATTAGCTACCTTAGATTCCATTTTTTTCATCGAAGTTTCAGTGCCTATCTTCCGGCTCCATCATCATATTAGTTTGACAGTATCATATTAGTGTATTGTCATCAGATCTACATACAGCTGCCAATTTTCATGACGCTACGATCCTTGAAAGTTGGTTAAATTAGCTACCTTAGATTCCATTGTTTCCATCATGAAGTTTCAGTGCTCCATCATCAGATCAGTTCGACAGTACCATATTATTGTATTATCGTCAGAACTACATACAGCTGTTTTTTTTTTTTTTATACCACTCGAGTGGCAGACAAGCATACGGCCCCACCAGATGTACCGGTGGTCACCGCAGCCTATGGACGTTTGCAACACCAGAGGCGCCACAATCGCGCCGCCGACTCTTTAAAAACCTTCTAAGTCCCCTTTTGAAGAACCCCATACTGTAGGCGTTTGGGAAAACCGAAGCAGGGAGATCATTCCACAACCTAAGCGTACGCGGAAGAAAGCCTCTACCAGATCTCACCGTGCTCAAGCGCTCAGGACGCAACGTGTGAGGATGAACACCCTGTCTATGGCGAGCGGTGCGATGATAGAATGTAGCCGTAGGCATCATATCAAACAATTCTTCAGAGCACAAACCGTTGTACAGGCGGTAGAACACACACAGAGAAGCAAAGTCTCTCCTGTCACTAAGAGGTTCCACACCACCTGCAAGTATGGGATCGTTGACAACTCTCATAGCTCGCCTTTGCACCGAGTCAAATGGACGAAGCTGGCATTCGGGTGCCCCCGCCCAGAGGTGACAGCAGTACTCCATATGCGGACGCACTTGCGACTAGTTCCGTGTTTGCAACTAGTTTCCTTAAATTCCATTACATTGTTAGTTACATACACGACGCGACGACCTAATAAAAGCGTATTAAAAAAAAATGAATCCCTATGTCCTTGGTCACGATATCACGCGTGAACGGCTGAACCGATTTCGCTAATTCTTTTTTTGTTGTGTTTGTTATCGTCAGGAAATGGTTGTTATAGAAACAAAAATTGGAAATTTGAAAGGGGTACCGATTTCCATATTCATAGTTATGGCAGGACAACGGGTTCTTTAAGAGGAGCGTGAAGAGGCACATCACTGGGCCGCCAACTTGAGGACCACTGTCAGAAGTGGCCCCCAATCGTTAGATGCGCCTCGGCTTTCCATCAGGCTAGTGGCGACGTCAATTTGGCGAGCTGAATATAAAAAAAAGCGTCTGTCGGGTCAGCTAGTAGTATTATAAAATGACTATAATACCTAATTGCATAATGGTCGCTTGCTAAAGCTGCCGAGGGAAACTTTTGTCTTTCAATTGGCTTGCCGAACCTGTTAACTTTCTAAGACGCCTCTTGAAAAACCCCATACTACTCGCCTTTGAAAAAACGAAGCAGAGAGTTCATTCACAATCCAAACGTGCGTTTCCATTTCCACGCACGCTTGGATAGTGATAACGATATGAATTATCTTCCGAAAATTCCTATAGGACCTTATGGTGTTCGAACGTGTAAAATTTACAAACAACTCTGCCTCTTTGAAATATCAGTAAGTATAGATATGAAATGAAATAATCATAAACTACAATCAACGTGTAAACCCTTTAGCCAAGAATCCAAAACAGTCAACACAATGTGAATAGAAGCAATAATATTTGAATGTGAACTGGTTATAAGATCGGGTTACTTAAAGATAATGTTTGTTTGTATACGGGATGGACACAAGAAACAGGGAATGTTCTTGCTATTCAAAATGATAGAAGGGTTAAGTTTTACGATAGCTTTGGAATGTGTAATAATTGTAGATCGGGAGCCCTGGAGTTTTTTTTTGACGTGACAACGTCTCTTAATTTGATTGAGCTAGCTGCAAGCACGAAAATACATGACGTATGCGGCGTTACCTCGCTCTGAGGCGTTCCATTTAAGGCTGAGTTGTCGCGTTCAACTATCGTCAGTAAACCGACTTTACAGACAACCGATTTTTTTTTATATTTAGCTCGCCAAATTGACGCCACCACCAGCCTGATGGTAAGCCTTGGCGCATCTAGCGATTTGGGGTCAGTTTCACAGTCCGTAAGACTCTCGACAGTGGTCCTCAAGTTGGCGGCCCTGTGATGTGCCTCTTCACGCTCCTCTTGAAGAACCTGGGATTGTAAGATGAGAGAAACACGTGTGCGGGGGTAGGTCGTTTCATGTTTTTATAGTTCGACTGAGGAACGATCTTTTGAAATGCCTAGTTCTGGCGAAAATTCTCTCCACTGCGTATGAGTGGCATCTCTGCTCGGCACGCGTTGTTCAGGATCGGAAAGTACAGGGTAGGATTAGGTTGAAGAGCTCTTCAGAACATTCACCGTGATACATTAGGTAGAAGGCAGTCAAGGACGCTATGGTTCTTCGCTGCGCTAATATTCTTCTCTTTCTTCTGTTATCATTCCGATGGAGTACCTGGGCCCCTGGCCGTAGGCAGTTGTAGAGCACCGTGTGGTTTAAGTCTGTAGAATTCAAGCATCTAATAGGATTTCCATACTTTAAAACCCGTTTTGTATTCTACTGTTTTAATGCAACCTCGATTGTAGAAAATATATTTATTAAATCGTCAGCTCTCAACCTTTAAGGTTCGATATGCAAAAATTTTCTCGATACTCGAGAATTGCTCAAACGTAATTTTAGAAGGCAAATACTTCAAAGGTTTCTTGAATATTGAGTGTTATCTATACATATAATAAAATGATAGAAAAGTCAAAACTGAACATTGGAAATATTTAAAAAAAAATACTCGCTGGGTGTTCAACATAAGATACCGAAGCCGAAAATATAGTTAGAATTTTTTTTGTCTGTTTGTCGGTTTGTCTGTTTGTCTGTTTGTCTGTTTGCTTTGCTTTGTCCGGAAGGATCTCGAAAAGTACTGAATGGATTTGGTTCAAATTTTGAACAAATATTAGCTAGGGGTAGGGTCTTAAAATAGGCTATATATTATCACGCTACATATCCTAGGGGCTAAGCAGAGAGCAATCAAATTGGTATTATAAAATAATTTTCACGCGTACGAAGTCGCGGGCAACAGCTAGTTTTATAATACAATCTTAGATCCAAACGTTGATCTCAGCATTTAATAAACTTAATTATTAAGAACACAAAAAACCCGACTGCCAAGTAAACATGGGTACTACTGAAAAGCAAGAAACAAGCGCTACATTTTTTTTGTGATTTTCTTTAGCTACTTACTGTTTTACTTTGTCGGCAACATTTGCAGGCGGGAACAAGCTATGTCAAGCGAGTGGTGGTTTACAAAATAGCTACATGTTCCCATAGCTTGTTCCCGCCTGCAAATGTTGCCGACATAGTAAAACAGTAAGTAGCCAAAGAAAATCACAAAAGAAATGTAGAGCTTGTTTCTTGCTTTTCAGTAGTATTTTTACTCGGCAGTCGGGTTTTTGCATTCTTAATAATTAAGTTAATTTAAAACATTTTAGTTTTATTAGTAGTGGAGTTATTAATTTTCGTGTAGTGAAGGAAAATTTCAAAATTCAACCTTAATTATTATATTTGTGGTCATATTTCCGGTTCTACTCAACCGATTGCAGTTAAACAAATGTAAGATTGTAGGTCCGACCAAGACCTTATAAACAAATAATATCGCATCAAAATCGGTTCAGTAGTTTCTGGACCCTTCGCAGTCAAATAATTATAGAGCCTAAAATCTGCCATTTTGATTTTTAGGAATTTTATTATACCTGGTGTCACTCACACAATCACGACAAATGAAATGACACCTTGTATGTCAAAGTCCGTCAAGCTGTTAAGGCTGTAGAGCGTACAAGACACAAATTCAAATTTTTCATTTTAGCGCCATAAGTCCGCCATTTTGATATTTTAGAAAGTTTAATGTACCTGGTGTCACTCACACAATCACGACAAATCAAATGACACCTCGTATATCAAAATCCGTCAAGCCGTTCAGGCTGTAGATGTAAAGAATTGGACATACATACATACATACATAGTCTCGAAAAACATTACCCTCCTTTCTTCAGCAGTTCGGGTAAAAAGATAATATTTGCATAGACAGAAGTTACTTAGAAACATGTAAAATCGATATTGAAGTGATTTAAAAACTAGTACAAGGCTGCAGGATGTGGGCGTCCGGGAAAAGATCTATATTTTTGAATGTATAAAAGTTCAAAGGAAAGAGAAAGTTTCACAAATAGAGAAAAATATTATGTCCATGTTCCAACTAAAACACCATTACGAGATTTGAAGAGCTCAACAACCTAATCCCACCCTCACCTTATCGATACTGAACTACACCTGAAGGTCAGAGGTGCCACCCCACTCTTTAAATATAGGTTCATCATCACGCCTTTATCCCCGAAGGGGTAGGCAGAGGCACAATATATACCCACATTTCTACTTTTTAAAATTTGTCCCACGTAATACGTTGTGAGCCGTATTGCCGTGTTTAAATGGACAGGCGCAGGTTGTGACTGCCTGCTGTTGAAATAAAGCCTTCAACTTGGCTTAACGACTGCTATTTTACTGGCAACCGTGCCTTCCGAAGCACGGACTCTCTAAATATAGCGAACAGAATTTTCTGCAAAAAGAAAATTTTAGAACTCAGATTAAAAAATTGTTTTCTCTGACGTAGCACAGCTTGTAACGCCCTACTATTATAGCACGAGTGTTTCTATCTTCCTATAACCCTAGAATTATCTACGAGCATAGCTAAGCATTTTAATTTAATTATAAGCTTATAATTCTTTTCTGTAATACATAAATGTAAAGTAACCCACAATCGCTGAACCACGTCGCTCATTTCGAAGAGCTAAACATAAATAAGCATTTCACGAAATTGAGTTTAATGTCATACAGAACAAGAAATTTTGTCTGGTGACAAGAAATTACACAAAAACAAATTTTCAATTTTAATATTAGTAAGTAGCTGGGGTGACATTTTGAGCATTATTTGTAGCAAAACAATTTCGTTTAAATTCTGAACAAAACAGAATAAGGGTTTTCCGTAGAATTATTTACCCCAATGATTTTCGATTGCCGAATATAAAGGCACTGTGGAATAAACGACAGTGGACCGTTTGTAAAAGAATAAAATGGTTTATTTTGTTGGTGCACTTACATTAACATCTTAGAATTATTTATAAATACGAACAGGTATTGTACAGGATATCAAATGAAAGGTTATTTTATTTATAGCTCATCAAAGAAACTTTACACAATATCATACAAACATAGAAATACCAACTGTACCATCATCAATTGAAAATATTTTTTTTGCGATATATTTGGATTCTTATTGACTTAGACAAAGTTATAAACAAGAATTTTCAAGTGGTATAATTTTCTTTTGTGGTGTCCCTTTCTCTACCAATGATTATTTTAAAATTTGTTCATTGATTTAACGATTGACTAGCACTGTTTTATGTCAGAGAAATGAAGGGTAAATGCGGAAATGCTGTATGAAAATGGGTGCAAATTTTAATATTGAAAAATAAATTTCAGCTTCAAATCTTTATGACTTTGCATAGCCACAGTTACCAACTATTGTAGGCAGCAAATATAATAAAACTTTCAGGACCTATCTAGAGAACTAAGATTAAGATTTTTCATTATAAAACCTACTAAGGAAAGAAAAAAGCATTACAATCTACCCTCTGCAGAAACCTTGGTGTTTCATCAACTTTAAAAAAATAGCAACAGGTAGGCAGATACATAAATTTCTAAAACTCAGTCTAACAGAGCTATAAAATAAGTGTAACTTTGGGTTAAAGTCACGCATCACTTATGCATCGGTTTGAAATTGGAACCAAACATAAATAAACAAGTAGACACTATTTCGAACAGTCAGGAGATGCGAGTCCGACTTGCACACGGAGAGTTCCACATCAAAACACGGCAAATATCACGTTAATTGTATGGAAGTCCCCCTTTTCTTCTGATTTAAGTATTTTTTGTTACAGCAGCAACAGAAATACATCATGTGAATCCCTCTACTCCCACCTGTTCTGTTGACTAGTTCTGTTGACAGAACTACTGGTAATTTTATTACCATTAGTTCTGTGAATTATAAGACTATGCTTTGCACCTGACTTACGTAAACTATTCCGATCACCTGTACTGTTGAGTAGTTCTGTTGGCAGGACTATTGGTAATTTTATTCCCGTTAGTTCTGTGACTCATACGATGCTTTTACCCGCGACTTATCTTTCAACTATTCCCACTTGTTCTGTTACTTAGAAGGGGATGATTGAGCCACACGGTTTCACCAAGTCAATAGAAGTAGAAATCAAAACAAATGAAGATCGGCGAACAAATGAAGATCGACAAAACAAATGAATATCTGCAAACAAATGAAGATCGACAAAACAAATGAAGAACGTCAAAACAAATGAAGATCGGCAAAACAAATGAAGATCGACAAAACAAATGAAGATCGGCAAAACAAATGACGGTCGGATAAACAAATGAAAATCAACTTGACAAATGATGATCGTCAAAACAAATGAAGATTGACAAAACAAATGAAGATCGATAAAACATATGCAGATCAATAAAACAAAAGACTACGCAAGTTGATAAGGTCAAAATGTATGATAAATGATGTCTATAAACGCCTAAAAGCACATTTTTAGAAAAGTGTCATTAAGGTCGAGAATTGTTTGCACCTATTTTTTTGAATGGTAATCGCATCTAGGTTACCAAATATGGCTGCCAGTAATCTTTGACCTTATCAACTTGCGTAGTCTTTTGTTTTATTGATCTGAATATGTTTTTTCGATCGTCATTTGTTTTGTCGATCTTCATTTTGTTTTGACGATCTTCATTTGTTTAGTCGATCTTCATTTGTTTTGCCATGTATTACCATGGACAGAACTAATGGGACATAAAATACCAGTAGTTCTGCCAACAGAACTACTCAACAGAACTACTCAACAGAACAAGTGGTAATTGAATTATCATTTGTTATGTGGACAGAACTAATGGGAATAAAAAATTACCTGTAGTTCTGCCAATAGAACAGGTGGGAATTACATTACCATTTGTTCTGTAAACAGGACTAATGGGAAAAAAAACAATTGGTTCTGTTAACAGAACTACTCAACAGAACAGGTGGGAGTAGACGAAATTAGCTCTACACCTATTACGGTTCCTGAGATACAGCCTGAGCCTGACAGACAGATGGACAGCAAAATGTAAAAGTATCCATCTGTTTTGATTTTGATGAGATACTGAATTGAACAGATTAGCTAGTTATTATCACTCATCTATAGTATCACTTTTTAACTTCCAAATTAAATTTGACTGATATTTGGTAAACAGATAGATGACATGCAGATTAACGCATTATACCTACTTTTATTCCCGCGAACAAGATGCTATAGAAGAAGGGTATGGGAAAACTTCACCACACGGGAGATCCCTCAGGCATTAGCTAATTTAAAATAACGATTATCAGAAGTTTACATTTCAGTAGAAGTAAAAATTATCACTTCATTATATTGTTAGTCGATAAATTTAACCTTGTCATTGTCTTATTGCCAAAAGTCTGCCCGAACAAGGCTATGGATAAACTTTTATCTAAATAGTAAAATAATAAAACAGTTCTTCGAGTTGGATACTTCAATATTCAATTGGTAATAAAGTAAATTTTGGTTGATTTTTCGTACTAAATGGAATATTAGATTGTTCAGAAGTTTTCTATAAGTATGTGTAAGTAGAGCATATATCAGAAAGTATGAAACGCTTGCTTTCAATCGTCTTATTGAGTTGTTTGCAATAAAACCCTGTTTATATTTGTGGTTATCAATTTATTTAATCCGTCTTGTGTACTGGAATGTCATTATTTTGATCTTAACATGAGCGGAGGTGAATTCCCGAGGGTCAGGGAACTGACGCTCGGAAATATGGACGTGACAATATTACATTATTTGGTGAAGTTTTGAATATTAAACGAGTAAAGTTCTGTTTATCTATAATTTATGAAATTCTGTTAGAATATTATGAGGGCGAAACCATTTGTAAATAGATCTGGTCGTTTGCGTTTCTGGTCGAATGCGTTTTTATTCTGGTCATTCACGTATCGGGTCATTTGCGTGTCTGGTCATTAGCTTATTTGAAATCTGGTCACTTGCGTATCGGGTCATTTGCGTATCGGGTCATTTGCGTATCTGGTCATATGCGTCGAAAGGGTTTTTCGAACAAAAATAAATTATTTGACTATTCCACAAAATTTCAAATAAATCGGGTAAATTGTAATTCAACCTCTTCTTAATTGAAAATCGCCAACGTATATAAATCCGTGCCGTCAATGAATATTTATACTAACTTTCATTCGAATGAAAATAAAAATGCAAATTAATGGAGACTCTCAATCAATCAAATTATTATTTCGTTCGCTCGATCAATTATTTTCAATAAATGTAATCATTTCAACGCCAGTTTAATATACATTTGGAATCTCTGACTGCCTAACAAATGTAACAGAAAGGCAATGAAGCCCCTCAGGAATCAGCTAATTACTTTTTCTCCGTATTAGACACACACAATAATTTGGGTAGAGCTTCGACTACTCTCAGTGTACTTACTGTACTGAATGAACCGACAAACATGATCGCACTTATATAGATAGTGCGAGCATGTTTACGTACACGAATTTACGTAACTCCCTAAGTCAATAATTGTCATAGTGATTTGAGGCGTGGAGTTACACAAGTAATGTAAAGTATGGAATTGGTACTTGGTTGCCGCACTTCTAGCTCGCGCCACATAACTTTGCATTCATGAAGTTCGTTCATTCGCGCCGCAATTATGCACCATTATCACAGGGTAAACTACGGCACAACTGAGGCAGGAGGGGCGCCCCTGCCGCCTCAGCAGCCTCAGCCACAATTTAGCCTAATAATGCATAATTGCGGCGCAAACGAACGAACTTCATAGACGCAAAGTTATGTGGCACTAGCCTTGCCCTAGGAGCAAGAGCAAAGTTTTCACTTTTAACCTTTTCAGGTTATAAACTCTTTAGTACATAAATAGCGTCTTATTAATTACATAAATCCTTTTACCCGGGATACCGGGTACCGGGATATTAAATGGCATGTATTTAAATCGATATCTGTATATTCCCTTTCTCTGAACTAAATATTTCAAAGTTAAACCAAAAATACTAATTTGCACACTAATTATGCACAACTAAATAAATCAATTCATTATATCGGGATTTATTTTTTTATTATTTTAGATTATCGATTTAAGATTATCTATATAGATAGATATAGTTTGTCATAATATCGGGAATCCAATCCAAGTGTTGACTTCATATTAAATACCTTCTTTTTCTCTTGTTGTATCTAGATATACCTATTTTGTCACACTTGATCATAGGGAATTTGAAATATTATATTTTGACCATGTTATTATAATTTTTTGCGACTGTCTTATACCTGCATTTGCAAGACCTGGACCCTAAAACATTTGAATAATTTAATTTTGACATTATCGTGAATTTATTGTACGTATGGCATTTATTTTATTAGCTGACATTATTATTAGGTAAAAGTACTTAAAAAACTATTGTGGGTCAATCATTAACATCAACACTATTATCAAATCAATAACCATTGTAAATTGCATGTAATGTACCTACCTATTCTATTCAATGCCTAGCTATTAAGTTATGTTTTTGCTTATCGCGGGCTACTTACCGACGAAACATGTGAAACCTTTTAAATAGTAACACGCATGACCACCATGTTTTTGCCAATAAATTATATTCTATTCTATTATAAAAAAGGTGAATTTTAGAAAGTTATTGGCTGAACGTGTTTCCTCTCAGACAAAATGATTTTATTTTCGGGATAAATAATATCAGAACTCTCTAGACCTGGAATTATCTCTTTTATAAAATATTTATTTCATTTTCCTATACACCGTGAGAAGAAAAAACTTATAAGTCGCTGCCTTTCACTTCCTACGCCTTTTGGCTGTGTAAGATACCAAAGACAGTTGCAATTGTCTTTTTAGAAACGAAAAAAGAAGAAGACTGCGTCCGTTTAAACGGCCAAAACCAGAAAGCTCTTGCTTCAGAACCCCGTATGTCAATCAGCAGGTGTCACAACTTCCTGGTCAAGTTGCTTAGGACTCTGTAGAACTTGATTTAACTCCAGTACCTTAATCTGTTACTGAAATAATCTTTTTGTGCAGGTAGTGGCGGGGCACAGCTTGGAGAAGAGAACTGCGACACTGGTGATTTAAAAGTCTGCGTTGGTTTAGTTCCAAAAACACCCATCGGGTTGCCGAAGAACAAATATGAACTAGACGCATATTGCCAGTAAGTACATATACAGAATATTACTTATATACTTACATTTGTAATTTAAAACATTATGCAATTAATTTCCGTCATTTTACAATGAAGACGTTTTGCATACATAGACTTTTTTCAACCCAGACATTAAGCTAAAGTAGACGTTTTACATTCTATCCTTCCGAATATAGCCCTGGAAAGGGTTATCCTCTTGAATGCTATGCCGGACACCTACTTGTTAGGTGTTCGGTGCTCCTACCAGCTAAACCACACTGTGCCATCCTATCTGCCTACGGCCAGGAGTCCGGGTGCGCCCTCGGAAGGATAATCCCAAAGCTCCGAACGCTTACTCACATAATTATATTTACAAAGTACACAAACTTTATTTGCATATTCTGCATAATTCAACAAACTTCAATGTCTCTACTGCAGATTAAAATCTCACATAGACGGTTAAATCACTCCGGGCAACCAGTTAGCAGCTGCACCTTATAGATACACAACTCCCGCTTAGCTTAACAAAGCTCTCAGGCTTAAATGCCTCTGTAGGCTTTAGGCGATCAGTCAATTTTGAATAAATAGGTAGAGATGGAGGCGAAATCTGTGCCACCTATTTCACACTACCTAACTATTCATGCAGTGGCGGTAGCTACTTCAATAATATTCGCAATTCATAATAAAACCGCCAATTTCCGAGCCCTTAATTTTATTTTACCACGTGATTCCTCCGACATTTTTATAGGTTCAATGGTCCACTGTATTTAAGAAAAATCTTTTTAATATTCAGCGCTGGTTATACCTAACTGTATTTCGGAAATCAGTGAACCATTTTTATAGATAGGTACTCGTAATGTAGAGATAATTTATTTAAATACAAAATAGGTACCAGAATGTTGTACAAACTAGTTAATCTTAATGGTATTCATGAAGTCTAATACTCTATGCATATCATAAAAGAATAAATTACAGTCTGGGATAAGAGTATGTATGTAATATTAATATACACGTCAACCCTTTCAACTAAATTAACTACATGTTTCATGTCGGCGGTATTTACGGAACGTCTTTGGGTCCTTTTCCTTGCAAATTTAGTCCTCTCACCTTCTACACTATTATCATAGGCAATTATAAAAGAGTTTCTGTGTGAAAATTGAAGTAAGGTGCCATTTTCCTTTCACGAAGAGTAAGGTACTTTGGCTCGGTGTCAAAGTGATTGAAATCAAAGAAAAACTTCTCTCAAAGTTTCATTACATAATATGCGTATATTTTTAAATCGGCATACGAAGGGTTCCGTACCATTCAATGGCAAAATGATACGTTAAATTTAATGGGAAAATAATAATATGTTAGGGGTGCCCCTTCCCCCTCATAGAAACCGGTGGTACCCGTGGGTCTGTTGGGAATCCTGGGGAAGTCCTTCCGGGGGCTTACCCGGGGCTCCCAACTATAGGCAGGGAACGTGTGGTTTTTAGTCGGTAAGAGTCCGGTATAGCATCCATGAATGATATCCTCACGTTAAAAAAAAATAATGAAAGGGGTTCCCCTTAAATACTTATTATTTTTATTTCTTGTTATAGCCGCTATAACAAGCTATCGGCATTCGTGAGATACAGCCTCATGATGGACAGGGAGACAGCGGAGTCTCTGTAGTTACGGGTTAAAGGAATTTCCTTTTTAGGATCCCGTTTTACCCTTAAAAGTAATTCCTTTAATCCGTATCTAAGAAAAGTATTGTACGATATAAGGAAATGAGACTCAAAGGAAGTTATAGCAATTCTATCGTTTCCATTCGATGGAAAGTCTCAAGAACTCCTTGGGGAATCAATCAAAGCAAGAAGCAATGAGATTTTAAAGCTAACTGGCGCCAGATGACTTCAAACTCCTCAACTTTTTGTTGATTTTCTGTTCATGCTTTTGTGTCAATTTGCTTTATAATATTAGCTACTATATAGCTTATATTTAGAGCCTGTTCCCCAGGGCCGTACGAATAAGTAATGCCAAATTATTAAACTTTCGGAATAATATACCATCACCATTTTAACACTATCTAGTAGATTATTATAATTAAGTATACTAGTTGATGACCGCAGCTTGAATATTTTTGTCACCGTTCCGATGAGGTAATGAATAGGTACCTATAGACAGTATTATTCTTACAGTTTATGTAAGGTTCTGTGTCGGGATACGATTCAAACGACATACAGCTGAATACTCACTTGTTTAAAACCCTGAACATGCATATTGCGTATGTTATGTGATTACAAATAAACTAGATTTACAAGTCTATTTTCCCAAGAGATTATAATGTAATATCTAAAAATGTCTGGTAGTTTATCTTCAAAATCCTCGCAACCATTTATAACCATAAAATAATGCAAATGTTGAAACAGTCGTCGACAGTGGGTACAGCTCATAATTCTTCATCGGATACTTTGGAAAATAGAAACAAACAAGCACAAAAAAAAATTATTACCCACACTGATGTGAAAATCTAGTATGACTGGGAGTCCGCAAGGAATACATTTCACACAAAAATTTCGCGAGAAAGGAAATATGGTCATTTATATTCGCCTTTACCTTTTCCCGGGATTTTAATATTTTACCTTGAATAAATTTTAGAACCGCTCGCGTTGTTTTTAATCTAGAAGAGGAAGATAATATTATGTAAGTACTAAAAAAATAACATGACTGTGTATAAATGTTGATAGAAAAGGCAGTTACTTGATTAATTTGACGAAAATAGCAAAGCTTTTGTCAGCTCCTTAGGGAGCTCTGGGACCACACATCTTGCTTCCCCGAGGAGAGCCCTAGACGTGTGAGGCGCCCCGGGCCGGGTCGGCGTGAATAATCTTTTGGATATCCTTCAGCCCGGCTGTTGGGTGAGGAGGAACACCGCGGAGTTCAGTGGGTAGGACGGTCCCTTTCTGGGATCGGGAGCCCCACACACCGTTCCAGCTGCCCCTGCGGCTGGGATGACGGTGCCCAACAGCATTCCAATAAAAGCAAAAAAAAAACTATATATAAGTAGCAAATTAATACTACTTATCCAAAAAGTGTGTAGGTACAAAGCAAATTATGTGTTTAATTACCAAGAAATAAAATATATCCAACAAGTTTTCCAAAATCTCGTTACTAATACAATAAGATGCTGTAGGAAGGAAATTGTGGTGCCTAGGTATGTCTTTTATTTTAGGTTAGGGAACTTTAGATGGTTCAAACATGCAAAGACTGTGATATTGATGCAAAATGACTAGTAACAAAATTGACCTGTGCCTATTAAAGATATCATAATCAATCAAATCAGCCTATGACAGTCCACTGCTGCATACATTTTATTCCCATTCAAGAACTGAGACATTTCGAAGGCCGTTGATTCATCTGATAAGTGGTTGTCTACTGCTTACCTACGGCACTTAGCTACCGTAAACTAAAGTAATAGACTCCGGACACGGTCAACAAATGTGTACATATACGTCGATGTACACACACGTGCAAAGAAAGCACGCACACTGAAGTTACCTTCAATCATATTTTAGCTGACTTGACTCAAATCGTTGAACCGTTTCGGAGCCCCTAACTAAGCGACTCAATAAACGTAAGGTAGTTTAACTTGAAAATCATTGATAACACAAAACATTGCTGAGAAATGACCTTGCCCTACACCAATAATATTTAGTCACCTTAACATACTTTACAGTACAGAGACGTACGTGACCTTACGCATACATATTAAAGGAAGGGGAACCACGCGTGCCTTTATGCGTATTAAATTAAATAAAAGCTATAAAAGAATCATGAGGCAGATAAAGGTATTTTTCTTCGATATTTTATTATTTACATTTAGCGTTACCAAGTTATTTTGTTGAAGAATAGCTGTGTCTCACAGCTTCTCTTGTGAGCTAGTGATGAACCCCGCAACGCTCATGTAACTATATAATAAATAATAAAATTTTGGATTCGATGTTTCACGATCTAGTAAAATAAATAATTATTTTCAATGCATGAGTAATTAGTAGGAATGTACAAGGGATTTTCTTTTTTGATGTATGCATGTAATAACTAAATGTATGTTTGTAGTTGTAGGTACTAAAATTGTAAGAAGATAGACTCACAACAGCACAGGTCTAAACCTCTGTGGTTTTTTGGTGCTAATACGAATAAAAAAACGTGAAATATGTATTTTTTTAACAATAAATGAAAAAAAGATGGTAATTACAATAAAGTTTGCATAAATTAAATTAGTTCACTACTTTCGGAGCCTTTTTATTACAAACAAAAGCAAATCGTTCCTCTTTATACATTAGTACGAGTATGTACCAATATAATAGCATGTTGCTACAATAGAATAATTATATACAATAGTCAATATTCGTAGTTCGGAGAAGTTCGTTCTTATTTTCTCCCATCTCTGATATTATTGCTTTTATATTTGTTGACAGCGCTAATCTCACGTTAACTCAGTCACGTAACATGATTCGCAAAGAGAAATAATATCTACTCTCTAATGTGGAGATACATTTTAACGGATTTGATTACAAAGGGTTCTATGTATTAGCTACATATTTGTAAAAGCTTTTATGGTTCACAAACATGAGTAGTAAATTTTAGAAAAATTCACTGATTAATTAAGATGTTTCGTATTACAATAAATAAATAAGCATAAATTAAGCATAGTTTTAGCCCTTTCATTATAAACCTGTGCCATGAGATCTGGACCTGGATACAATGTAAATTCTACGGTAAAATACAATTGTTCCTTTTTACATTATCTACACACCCAAGCACAGTTTTCAATGGAGTTTCACCATAGTAGACTAATGGATGAAATTATCACTATACTCAAAAATCTCAAAAAAAAATATTGTAAAAAAGAAAAGAAAGAAATAAAGACTAATGGTACAGCATGATTATGAAAGTGTTCATTTTATGAAATGAAAATACAACGAGTAAAACATTTTAGCACTAATCTGGGATATATGACAAGAGGATTAACAAGGATTTAAAATCTGTTATATTCTTGTCATTTGTCCTACGAACGTCGTGTTACGCTGCTAATGAACGGACCACACGACAAGCTATGTTTAATACGGACCGAGTGCTCGTCATCAGGGTGCGAGTAACGAGTCGTAAAAACTGAGAATGTGCACTTCATACCAGAGCTTCGACCCTGATTTATTATGTCAACAGATCAGCTTGCCGATTGTTCAGCTGGAATTCAATTTTATTCTATGTGTGAATGAAAATGTAACAAAACTGAAGCTATATTCGGTTTCGTAGCGGGAATAGCATAGTATTACAATATACCATATCTAATATATAAAATTCTCGTGTCACAGTTTTCGTTGCCATACTCCTCCGAAACGGCTTGACCAATTCTCATGAAATTTTGTGAGCATATTGAGTAGGTCTGAGAATCGGCCAACATCTATTTTTCATACCTCTAAGTGACCGGGAACAACATTCCACGCGGGCGGAGCCGCGGGCAGTAGCTAGTTTATTATATATATTTATACCAGTTCTAGTCTGTTAATAGAGTTAAAAAGTGTTTGCCGTAACCAAATCTGAGACGATACGTATAACCCTTCTTAGGTCGGCGCGTCAAACCGTCCGGGCGACGCGAGCGACGCAATTGAACCGGGCGGGTGTTCTTCAATCGACGATGTCTCATAACTATTGTATAGTACCTCTATGATTCTTATATCACTAGAATCGTTATGAAACAAGCTAAAAACAATTTTCGGCTTTTTTTGTTTTGTTTTTCATTGTTTTTATAAAAAAATAATAAAATCAGAATTTGAGATTTTTTCCCCATTTTATGGCATAAATGTATTAAGTATGAAAAAACTTTACCAATATTTGGAGTTTATATGTATTTATATGTTGTTTATGGTTCATTGTTGCCTGATTTATACTCTCATAATTTGACCCTTATGTGAATATGGCCAGTTGGGTGATATAACGACTTGAGTTCTATACAGAAATCCAGGAAGCGCCGGATATTATTGAGTGCTTTATGCCTCAATCTTCATATTTTAAACACGTTGCATCATCGGTTTGGTGCTTTGCGTCTCCCACAAAGGATCCTTGGGCCATGACCATAGCAACATAATATCTATAATAATGTTGTTAACTTAAGTTGATGTAAGCACACTGCGTGGCTTAGCTTGCTTCATTTCAACACGTAATCAAATCTACCGAGCAATTCAAATACTTGTACGTTCTATTAAGAGGCACTTAAGCGTTTTTGCTAAGATATAAGAATGTAAGCAATAAGTCAACTGAATCTACTAAATTGTACAACTTTACCTTCATAACGTCTTTATCACAGACGAAAGACTTTCCAGTCTTATTCATAATAATGAGATGATCGTAAAGTCTACTACTCTAGTAAGTTATTTGAAGTACTATTGAGTTGATAGATGTAAAAAAAACATTCCAAACAAATACTTTGGATTCAATTCCTTACAGAAAACTTATTTGGCACATGTTTCAGATACTGAAAGTTTACCAATTATACTTATGTGTAACCATCGCGCATAGCAATAAACGGTAAAGTTTTTTCATTTGAGTCAATTAACTCGTAATAGGTATGTAAGATTGCATAAAAAGCCGAGTAAGAAAGTCCCGATTCCTGGAATAAGATAAGATAAAAGTTTTGTAATACACGTCTATATGCTCCGAAAAAGATTACGTTATACTTATTTTAGGACAAGATAATATTAGCAGTCTGTTTTTAATTTCTATGCATATCTAGGTACTTAAGTCCCGGGACATCCTTCCGAGGGCTTACCCGGGGCTCCGAACCACAGGCTGTTGTGCGTTGCGTGAGGTTTTTTAAGCGGTAAGAGTCCGGCATAACATCCTCTGAGGATTTTCCCACACGTAAAAAAAATCTAGGTACTTAATATATTTTTATTTTATTCTTACAAGAAAAGACCCATAATTCATAAACTGTTGACTTCATTTGGCGCTTTTTGCCATATTTATACCAAAATGTACAAGAGTTGAAGGTGTCAAAGAAATCCTCCCCAACGAGTATGTTTATTACTATCCGTAAATTAAAAATGGACTTATTGTTGTATAAGTTTTACTGTAAGACATGAATAGTGAATTCTGTTACACAGATGTGTCTATCTCCAGTAAAACTACGGCTCTGTGTTGAATATAAATAAGCCAAAGAAGGATCAAAATAAATGGCGTTCCATCTTTATTTAAAACATCCAACGAGCAAAAACACATGTATAAGAATCGGGTTCTTTTTGCAACTGAAAAATATTAGCTTATTTACAACGGTTTGCTTTACTTTTGTGAAAATTTACAACATATGTTGCTTCCCTTTAATCCCATGAGGGCAGAATTTACTAAATTATGTTCGTTGCAAGACTATACGTTATATGAAAAGGCGATTTATCATATCAATTTATTGTACCAGCGATTTAGGCTGTTCATTTACAAGTCAATCAGTAAGGTTTGTTTGTTTTCATAATCGTCATGAATCAAATGATGCCTGCTTACAACCTAGTATTGTATGAAACAATCAAAGCAGCCTACCGCTGTCCACTGCTGAACATCGGCCTCTATGATTTTTTTTTGCCATTTGAAAGGTTTTGTGCCTTATTTAAACTGATTATTTGATGATGATGATGATGATACAGGGCCCGGAAGATCTTGACAGAGTCACATTATACCTTAAACTATCTACCTTAATAATAAGTAAATAATATTTATTGTATATAACTAAACACATAAATCTGTGTCAAATTTATGTGTTTACGTATGTTTGGCTAAAGCTAACAAGAGAGAGAGGAATCAAAGATGAGGGGAGGGGTCGAGAATCATAGAAATTTCTAATTTTCTTCTGAACACTAAAACGAACAGCTAAATGTTTATTCAAATAACAATTTGGATCGCATTATATCCTGTAATTTGCCTTCAAAACACACAATAAATGTTTAGAATTGTTTGTCATGACATTGTTAATTGTTAGGGAATAAATACACTGAACTTTAGGCTATTTAACCGAATGTGAATCCATTTTCTTATAGTTTAAAACTATAACACACCAAATCCTATCTGAGTCTTTGGCGGAAAATAGTACTGCCACAAGGGGACCAAATATACAACCGGTAATTGCTAAGATTAAAATATTGCTTAGTCAAAATTCTGATAAAAACTATTTTTTTTCAGTGGATGAAAATAATATAATACGTGAAGGACATTGTTGATTTCATGAATACCTTGGGGATCTCTATAATAGTTTCCAGGAACGCATTCTCAACCCTCGCATTGCTAGCGATTCAATGCTCGAGAGAAACGGGTGCCTACGTGATACTATTCATAAATTACAGCTTTTTAACAATTGGTCTTTTTATATTAGCGTAGTTTCGATTGTACTTCTTATTGGCGCTTAAGCCAGTTATTTTTGTATATAGGTAATATTTTATTTACAGGTGTTAAAAATGATACAAAAACAGACAACAGCTTAGAATGGTACAAAGTGCCTACAGTTGCTTTTCACTCTAAACTCTAAGTCCAATAACTTAAGTACCACGACCTTTTTTAGACATTAGTTGTTCAATTTGATTGTTAGAAGCAAACTGTTGTGCAATCTATCAATCTCTCTATTTTCAGTAGATAATAAACTGAGATGAGGTCGAATTCAACTGGAATAGTGGCAAACTACATTATGTTTGTTTCAGAGCATACCAGATTGGAATGGGATGTATGGACGCGTGGATCAAACGGTGCTTGCCGACAGATGGACAGAAAATTCTACATCAGCAAATAGGTGGCGCACGTGCTCTAATGAGGTTCTTGTGCACGAATGATACAGGTCTCCGAAAAGGTTTGTATTTTTTTTATTTTATTGTACGCAATACCACCTACCTCCAGTTTAGAAATAATCCGTCTAAATGAAAAGTGGAAGGAAGAGCCTAGCACGATGCCTGACGGTATCGTTCAGACAAGAACAGGAGAACCGTTCAGCGCATCGCAGTTGATCCCAAATGTATTGAGAAAGTGCTCGGTAGATGATGATGATACAACGATTAAATAACGGGGACATTGGACTCTAAAAAAAGTCAAATCTTCAAAGCTTATTATTTCCATATCACGCAAACCACTCTCCACAAATTACAATCCGCAATATTTTTATATTACCTACCAACTCATCCTAATCTCATAAAACGTTATGGGTTAAGGATAAGTAGGAAAAGATGATCCGTCCCCTTATTATAAATGTGGGACGTACCTGGAACTCTATAAATTATTTTATTCAACTTGGGGACATGGATAGCTCTAGTTAATTTGCTAAATAGTACCTAACGACTGATGGGATTTCCATTCAATTTCTGACAAAGAAATCATCATCATTAATCAATATCAATATCATCAATCAATCAATATCATCATCATCAATCAATACATATACATACATATAATAAAATCGTAAATGTCTGTTTGTCTGTACGTTTGTGCACGTTAATCTCAGCAACCGCTCAACCGATTGCAACGCGGTTTTCTTTATTGCGTTGCGGTTTGCTCCACTTAACATTTAGTGTTTGTTTCATGTCAATCGGTTCATAAATATTATAAAGTTATATCAATCTAAAGAGTCACATATAAAATGCAGCGTACGAAGATTTATAGTGTATCTCAAAATTCCATCAGGCAGGTACTTCCATTTAGAACTGAAAGTTATATTAAAGACTAGCTGACCCGCGCAACTTCGTTTGCGTCACATGAGAGTGAGAAAGAGAGAGGTATGGTATTAATATTTCGAGCATTATAATGTTTCCCGTTGCATTTACCCCCGTCACGCTTATTCCCGTCGCGTCGCGTCGCTTGTACTACCCGTTCGCTCTAACTTTGCCGGTGGCGTAGAGGCGTATACCCGAATTGTTAATTAGACGAAGTGGATTGACGGTAGCTAATGTCACTTCGTCATAGAAAATACGCAACATTATATGAAGAAGTGACATTAGTTGCTGTCGGTTTGCTTCGTCTAATTAAAAATTCGACTTTACTATGGAGCCGAACGGCAAAGTTAGAGCGAACGAGCAGTATTCATTAGAGCTGAATCGCATATCGCATTCGTTTGCGTCACATGAGAGCGAGAAGGAAAGAGGTGTTAAAGTGATATAATGTTTCCCGTCGCTTTTACTTCCACGTATCGTGTGCGAGTACGGCTCGCACTTGGCCGGTTTTTATCGTTCAGTTGACTGGCTGCCAATGCAAACCAAGTTTACTCCCGTCACGTCTCTCATACTTTAAAACTTAATAAGAGGGTTATTGTAAGAGAACCTTAAAAGATAGGCATATGCTGTAACGGACTTTTTTTTATAACTTTTTAAGAGGAACAGTTTTGTAATACCCAATGTTTACGTAACTTTAACTATTTATGCAGCGTCCGTAATAGAAGCTCTCAAAAGCAAGAAATAATCCCCGTTCTCGAAACATTATTCATGGCTGCTCCGCTCCTATTCGTCTTAGCGTGATGTTCTATCGCCATTAGCCAGCCTCAATAAACGGACTATCAAACTGTAAAAGAATTTTTGAAATCCAACTAGTAGTTTCTGAGATCCTAGCGTTCAAACAAACAAACAAACAAACAAACTCTTCAGCTTTATTATATTAGTATGGATGCTCAATGCTCACTCATACCTTAAATTTTAAATTATTATAATTTCGCATCGATGTGGTACCTATTACGAGGGACATAAAACTTTATGGTGAAATGCGGGCGTATACTTTGCCTCCGCCTACCCCTTCGGGGGTAAAGGCGTGACCATATGTATGTATGTGGTACCTATTTGATGTTTTTTCGTACACAGAGTAATTTTTGAAAAAGCTTGGATGGCCATATTATAGAGCCCGATTTTGATGAAACTTTAAACCTAATCATTAGATTTTTTAAAAACCAATTATCCTAGCACCGAAACCGACTGTCGGTGCTTTTTAAAAAAATCATTCTGTGTAAATAAAATGATCATGATATTTGAATTGTTGAATTTCTTTCTACCCGTAATAATATGGCGCCTTCAAATTAGACGCGTGAAGAAGCGCTGCAGTGGTACCACAGTTTTTAACCGACTTCCAAAAAGAAGGAGGTTATCAATTCGTCTGTATTTTTTTATGTTTGTTACCGGCAAATCGCTTGAACGAGTTAACCGATTTTGATGATTCTTTTTTTAATTGAAAGCTGGTGCTTCCCATGTGGTCCCATATACAGGAAGTCAGAATCTGATGCTGGGATCCTGGAGAAATCGAAGAAAGCCCTCAAATCGAGGGCATTCCTTAAAGATTTACAGCAGTTACCTTGTGTTTGGGCTTGATTAATTTGTATTGGGGAGAACAATACCCCTAGACAAATATATTTTCAGTCTACCCGTCACTAAAAATAATGAAAAATTAAATTCTTAACAAAAAAAAACCGACTTCAAACAAAAACTAAATGAATGAATAGATGAATGAAAAATAAAGAAATGAAAAATAAAATTAACTTAGTACAAAGTAATAGGTAAGTATTTTTAGATTTATCAGATATTATTGAATGTAATACTGAAGTCGGTGCCAATATTTCTATGAGAGACTAATAATACCTACCTAAACCTATAGTTTTACGTGGCACTGATTTCAGTATTACATTCAATAATATCTGATAAATCTAAATATACTTACCTATTACTTTGTACTAAGTTAACGAAAAAAGGATTAGTAGGGTAAACCACCCAATCGTTGGCACTCCTCCAATTATTGGCACTTTAGGTAATTTTGCCCATTTCTAACAGAAAAAGAATGCTATTTTACTTTTTAATGCATACCTACAACTACATAATGGGCAACACCGAACTGAAATAAACTAGGTTTCCCTTATTTTTCGAAATATACTCTTAACTAAAGTGCCAATAATTCATTCTAAAAGTGCCAATAATTGGGTGGTTTACCCTACTAGTTTTCATACAATTTTTATAAGCGTGGTTGCAGCGCCACTAACGTGCCACACGCACGTCATTTCTGTATATGGGGAAGGTACATTAGTTCATATTTAAACTTTACTCTGATATTAAATTTATGTTTTTAAAAATGACTTTGACAAAGAAATTGTTCTTCAATAATAAGTCAAAGCCCTCGTCTAGTGCACCCTACTTCAAAGTCAGTCTTGCTCCACAAAAGAGGTCTTTGGTAATGTTCACTATTATTAATTAAACAAAACAAAGATAAGGAATGCATTCTATGGCGACTGTATGGACGTGACTGATAGTAGGAAATTCTTATGACATTACGCGAGTCGTGACTCGCACTTATGGCGCAGGACGTGTCCTGCGCCATAAGATTATAATTTCATTATCTAAATATTTGAATTTGTCAATTTAGCAATAATCGCATCTTCGTGTACGTGCCACAGGAGGACAATCACCCCCCGTCTGTATCCTACTACCTAGGAACGCTGTAGCTATGGAGAATCTCTGTGGCGGCTATGCCGCTTACTTAGTACGTCATAATGTAGTGCGTAATATAATTAATAGTGATCTGTAAATAGTCAGTACCTAATTATCAGTAAATAAAAGTGTGCACACAACTTCTGTCTCTCCCTACAAAACGTTATAAAATGGTGACCCCGACGATGAAAAAACCGAGGATGTAACAAGAACCCGACGATGATAAAACCGAGGATGTAACAAGAACCCGACAATGAAAAAACCGAGGATGTAACAAGAACCCGACAATGAAAAAACCGAGGATGTAACAAGAACCCGATGATGAAAAAACCGAGGATGTAACAAGAACCCGACGATGAAAAAATACTCCAGCGATGAAGAAATACCGCTACGAAGTATGAAGAAACAAATCGACGTCAATGGAAACAACGTTCAAGCTCCCCGAAACCAATCAGCAGCATCATCGCAATCTTCATAGCAGTCCAGTACGAATTGTAAATAACGTCTCAGACAGCCAGCCAGCATCTCCGGCCTCATCAAGGATACCACGAGCTAGTAGCGATCGCTTCAGCCTGGTTACCCTTCGGCCACAACAGTGTATAGGCACAGTAAACTGCAACTACGATAAATGTAAGTAGAGTGAACGTCTCTCCCGTCTACGCAGCAGTCAGCCACACCACGAAGCAAACACCCCGACAATGAGGGTTGCTCATCGCGTACCGCAGAACTGCACTCAGCCCGGCTCACTGAGGAAATGCAGCATCGAATTCCTACTCCATGGGATCAGCGGCATAGAGTCCCTACGGGACCAGCGCAATTTAGTTCCATTCCAACGCAATGGAACTACAGGATCTGGCACTGGCGAATCATAGCAGACGAAGACACCGTACCTACTTATACGCAAATAAGGAAGAAAGTGATCTGCGTAAAACTGAAGAAATTTGCCGACGTCAAATACAAATCGAAAATTTAAAAAAAACTGAACGGTTTACGATTCAAGAATGCGTACGATTTAATAGAAAGCCACAATCAGCTGTCATATTGTGATGTAAACATGAATTACGTAACGAACATGTTGAGTCGACGCGATAGCTACAAACGTAGCTCAAGAAAGAATTTCAGCGTCAGCATTTTCAAGTGGTCTAGGTCAAGTTCGCACAATTATTACTCGTCGAGAATATGTTATTATAATCGCCAATATAAAAGCAAGTTGAATAAAAACCGCAAGCCTTGTTCCTGGAAAAATGATATGGAGCAGCTGGAAACCGAAAACCAGCTATAATTGAGATGGATCTCAAAGATGACCCTTCAAACGCCTTGTCATAACCGACTGAAAAAGTGGTTATTGAATTTTGGTTAAAATATGGGCAAATACACCAGGAATAAAAAGCCTAGAAATGGCAATAAGAAGGCGAGTGAATTGAAACTCTTAAGCGGCCAACGGAAAAATCATTGATACATATAGCGAATAACGACGAAAACAGATTTGGAACTTTATATTTAGTTTGTGGACGAGATCTTGATAGAATCCAGAAGCAAAGAAGAATAATTAAACAGGTGAAATGCAAAGCAGCATACGAAACGGGAATCAGAAATAGTTGAAACAAGCGCAAATTGGTCAAAAAATATTTACATTTTCTTGGTTATCAGATAACGAGCCAAGGGATGAAATCGACTCAATATAAAGCGCAAGAAAATATGGATTACCCAAAATGCTGTTGGCACAGATAGCCAGAAGGAATACCCAAAACAAAACAGGGAAGGAATTGCCCTCAGTGTACGCGGACTACGCTTCGCCATACTCGTTTATGGGACATCAATACAGCTACTGTAAACTTCTTCTGTAAACGAAAACATCAAGATCCAGACAATCCAGACCGACCAGACTCAACTCACGATCCACCGTTCGAGCAAAGAATCGTACATAGCATAATGTTGTATAATTTATTTTGTCGTATTTTTGGATTTTTTAAAAGGGGGAGTTCTATGGCGACTGTATGGACGTGACTGATAGTAGGAAATTCTTATGACATTACGCGAGTCACGTCCTGCGCCATAAGATTATAATTCATTATCTAAATATTTGAATTTGTCAATTTAGCAATAATCGCATCTTCGTGTACGTGCCACAGGAGGACAATCACCCCCCGCACTACTCCTCAGTTTGATGTATATAATCTTAAGTATTCTAGATTAATCATTCCATTCCATTCATCGGTCTGTATCCTACTACCTAGGAACGCATAGCTATGTAGAATCTCTGTGGCGGCTATGCCGCTAACTTAGTACGTCATAATGTAGTGCGTAATATAATTAATAGTGATCTGTAAATAGTCAGTACCTAATTATCAGTAAATAAAAGTGTGCACACAACTTCTGTCTCTCCCTACGAACACGCTATACATTCTAATATGTTTTTTTTTCTTTTTAATAAAATTAACTAGCATAGAGCAATGCTTCTTTACCGGAATCTATTTCGTAACAAACGTAACTACGGAACATCACTAGAATTTACTGAAGCACCACTAACGCGCGTCTGCTGCGCCACAGACGCGCCACAGCAGCTCTTTTTTTTAGTGGCGCGACTGAAGCGCTTCTTCAAGGTTCTATTTTAAAGGCGCCCTTAGTAAAAGAAAGTAAAAGAATAGGGAAAGTCACGAACAGAATTATTTTCTATCAAACTACTTTTATATTTAGTGCAAACGACACTCAGACGATTCAGAGATCAAAAAGTAAAACTCAGTTAAAGATGATATTGATAATATTTCACTGTCGTAGGAAATTGCTTCATTCTTTTCGCACAACCACCATACTATTACAAATTACTTAAACGTATTATTATTATAATGGAGAACTTTTTGTTTTTTTGCGTGTGGACATCCTTACTGGATGCTATGCCAGACACTTACCGCCTAAAACCACTGTTCCCCAGCGTTGCCCAGAATTTCCGATATTGTTCAATCCATTTAGCTTTATAAATATGTAAATCTTGTTTGGAAATTATATATTACGAATTTAAGCTTAAATTAATTACCTCCGTCTTCAATCACTCGTCTCAAACAAACTCATAAATAGGTATTATAATTTCCTTGTACAATTTTCCTACTACATTAAAACAGTCGTAACTTGTTAACAGAAGTTAAATCTCATAACTGATTATAAATCAAACTTCAAAGACTGTTACAGCTTCTCTCTAAATTTCATCTCAAGAAAATTATTATTTAACAAAATTAGTCGCGTCTTACCTAAATGAAATAAGTGACATGGCTCGGCTTCGTAAAGAAGTTAGTCGGTGATTAAAGATCAGCCATAATTTAATTTCTGATGGGAATTAAGATTTTTATGTTCGATAATATCAAAATGTTGGTTTTCAAGATGTCAAGATCTGCTAAGTCGAGTCACACCGAGGGCCTGTATCACCCAGTGAAATCGCCGACAAGTAGACGTGGCGGAAAAGAAACGACACTTTTCAATATTCGAATAGGCAGGGATAAATTTAAGATTTTTCGAATTAGAAGTGGCGGCAACTCAACGCGATTTCGTTTAAGAGTACAGTGTGTACCATGTTATGAAACAAGGGTATGGTGACTCGCTGCAACAGCGACTCGACGTTTCCCACTTGGAAGTACGAGTGCTGGCCCTCGGAGCAATTCGACGTCATGGGCGTCACGTCTAAGGATGAATTAAAGTCGACAGACAGCGCCTTCCTTTGTACCAATTTCCATACCTGATGTGCTGCTCTGCGCTATCAGAGGTGCTACAATTGCGCCGACTTCAATCCAGCGTGTCTAGTTTGCTCGTATACCATTGATAGTATAAAATAATTGTTGTTGGGTAAATTGTACAAAAGTGCTTGAACGTGAACTTTAGGTCTAGTGTGAATTTCTGTTATGAAAACTTATCACTTTTGGATGTTCCCATGAGCTATGACAATCCCTTATTTTGATGATTTACAAAAAAATATGGTTGGAAATTTGCAACCCCAAATAACGTAGGTAGGTACTAAAGATTGTCTCTGTGTTGCGGCGACTATCTACATGATGTATGTAAATTGAAAGTTTGTGATATTTTTTGTGCAGATTTTCTGAAGGAGACCAGGTGCTGGAACCGCATCTCCACCGAGTGGAGCCGGTGCACCAACGAGTTACAAGTGGCTGTGCGAGAAAGTACTGAGCGCGTTCAGCAACTTACATTCTTCAAGAAGAATGCGGAGTTATGCTGGTAATTATTGATTGATTTTAATAATATTAATAAATGCGTATTTTTGTAAAAAGACACTCAATGTCTCTTCGTCTAGCCTAAATAAAGCTAATTTAAGCTTGTACTTTGGGATGTAGATTGTAGACAACAGATATTATACATAGAAAATACCTGCGCCTGTTCATTTCAACACGGCAATAGGCTCACCACCTATTACGTGGGACATAAAACTATAACGTGAAATGAGGGCGTATACTATACCTCTGCCTACCCCTTCGGGGATAAAGGCGTGACTGTATGTATGTAAAATACCCAAATTCTGGAACAAATATTTTATACGACCCGGAAATCGAACCCAGGACCTCAGCGCGGTGGTTGCATATTACCACTTACGTCGCCGACACAGATTTAAGGACGTAGGTAGTAAAGCTGTTTTCAAATCAGTTAACACGTTTGATAGCGACGGCGAAACAGCAGAACAACAAATATATACCTAGTCCCTCTCTTATATTTAGCATCAGTTTGAAAAAATACTAGTCTTTCACGTAGCGGTAGAACGTAAAAAGAAACCGCATTCTTTTAGTCCTATCATCATTGCTTGAATCCATGAAATCACTGAAATTTGTATGGAAGCTCAATTTTGTAGCACGAATTTACATTTCTTGTAACGTACACTATAATCTCTGGGAATCACAGAACACACGACTGATTTGATATCGAATGATATGTAGCATTGGTTTGAGGTTGTTTATTATATCCGACACATTTGAAATACTTAACATGAAATGAATCATTCTTTCGAACATCTTCTGGGCTCAAGCAAGCTTCACGCATACCACCAGACCTGACTACAATTTTATCCTGTACTAAATTTCAGGCAGATCCGTTCAGCAGTCAGAGCGTGAAAGAGTAACAAACATCTACACATCCTAACAAATTTTCTTATTTATAATACAGTGAATCGTGGTTTTAGTGGGCCCTGGATAAGTGAGAAACCTCCATAACTGGAACTCAGGCTGTGGTCCCAACACTTTGGCACTGAATTACTCCTGTTCATGGGATAAGGCAAACCTCTATATCTGGGATTCGTTCTTTCGATTTATCATAACAGTTACCTCATAATAGAATAATTATAGTTTACTGCATTAGTAAGAAGTAAACTGTGAAAATTTGTAACGATGTTTGTTACTAAATCAAGGCTCTAAAGATTGAACAGATCTGGCAGAAAATCGAACAAGGATTTGGTTATAGCCTGTAATACTAATAACACATAGACTTTTTATCCGTGGTATAAGGTCCAATGGGATGCGGGAACGGGAAGGCAAGACGCAAACAACAGCTATTATGTATAAATTGAGAGCTCGTTCAAGTTTAGGCACCTTATTTCTTTTTGTTTGTTGTGGGTGCTTGCATGCGTCTTTTCCTTATGATGTGATATTAAAATCCGAGCAATAACGACGGCATGTTGAATATCTTCTAGACTTTGACAGTAAAACGACTTTCAGATGAGCTTCATTGCCTCTTAATAATTTCAACTCGTTCTAAGATTTTGCATTCTGATGATATTGGCGAGAATATTAAAGTTTCAGCTTTAATGAGTCACAAAGTGGATATTAAAAGTCATAATGATAAAATATTCTTTTGTGGTTGAAAATTAAAATTCCAAACACTTGGGCTTTATTATTGACTGAAATAAAGAAGAATAACTACGAATAAACTCGGGACTGAGAACGGTTCAAAATCATCTAAATTCCAGAACTGCTCGTGTTAGCAAAACTGTGTCATATTTTAAACCGACTAAAAAAGGAGGACCGAAAAAAGGAGGAGGTAACTCAATTTGACCGTTTATATACTGAGTGTTTCTTTTAGGGTGTCAAGCCGCCACTAGCTGGTAGCAGGGTTCCATACCTATCGATTTAACCCCCATGTATGTTCTACGATTTTTTGTAGTTTTCGAGATATAATTTTTTTTCGTTATTTTTCCACGTGGCTTTAAATAATTACAACTTCTTTTTGATTCGACTTATCTCGGATTTTTTTTTACTATTATAATGCCTATTGATTGCAGTATTATGGACAAATAGACAAAATAATCTCCTTCCTAACTTTGATACAAGATGTAAAAAAAATTAATCGATAATAAAAAAATAGGGAATAATGCAGAACATTATATCTCGTGTGATCCCGCTTCTAAGGGGGGGGCGTGCGTGAATCCCTCACGTCAAGCTGCCTTCATGGGCCTGCTTCTGTAAGGATGTATTTAATGATATCTGATAAATCAGGAAATACTAACTTTGTGCTAATTAAAATTTATTTATCAGTTTTTAGTTTGGATTGAAGTCGTTTTTTTTAGTTTGGATTGAAGTCGTTATTTATTTAATAAAAGAGTTTATGAAAATAAATGCGTGAATGTGTAGATGTTGTTCGGTGCTCTTTCATACCCTAACGGTTAAATGAATCTCGCTGAAATTTGGTACAAAGACTGAATCTGTCCTGGAATGACACATAGGTTACTTTTTATCTCGGGAAAATGTTTTCATCGGAACCGAAGTAGGCCCTGGTCGTGCGGTCATAGAAATTACACACAACACATAGTACATACACACACAACAGCACTAGTGAAATCACTGTTACTCGAACTATTCAATAGCAGTCGTCACTTACAAACGGCGATGCTGGTGAGTGACATAATCTAGAATTTCGATCAGCACATTACAATAGGATTGTAATTCGACGATCGAATTTGTGGGAAACAGTAGAGTACCTAAATTACATCTACCACTGATATAATCTATCTATCTATACTTATAATAAATCTGTAGAAATGAAAATTCTGTACATTCAAAAGATCAAAAAAATAAATAGCAGGGGGTGTTACTAGACCGATACTGAACCCAAAAATGTGATAAAAAAAATTTTTGTCTGTCTGTCTCTCTGTCTGTCTGTCTGTCTGTTTGTTCAGGCATCACGCAAAAACTACCGGTTCGATTACGATGAAACTTGGTAGAATTATTCTTTAATAGCCTGGGCATCACACTGGATACTTTTTATCTCGGAAAAGTATATAGAATTCAAACAAAACTTAATTTTGCGGTTCGGTCCCTAGACCCAAAGTTATTATCAATTATTGCTGGAACGGTTAATGGTACGATAATGAAACTCAGCATGAGCGTTGTTGGTTACAATTTGAAAAAAGTAATTTTAACATTTTTGCAAATTCCACCTCCAAAGGTATAAAAAAGGAGGGTAAAGTTTGTATGGGACAACGTGATTCCTTGGTCGGATCTACTTAAAATTTGGCATATAGCATTATTAACATAATTGATGGAGGACGTGTTTCGTATTTTATTGAAATTTATAATATAACGAGCTAAAAAGGGAATGTAAATTATTTTGGGGCTGATTTTCTCCGGAGTTGATATCAATACTCCTTAAATACTCTTATTTTATACTTAAATTACTTTTTATTTTGACACATAATTTGTGAAAGTTCAATACAATTGACGTTTTCATTTATGTCGTATTTCAAACTTCAAACAGATGATTTTACTACAAAGCCATAAAGTTAATTAAATGCGCTATTTTGGTATAATATTAACCAAATATGCTTTATGGAAGTATTATTGTTAATTTATTCAAATTTTATGTGACAAAAATACATTTGAAGAAAATTCTAAGATGGCTGGCCAGAAAAAATTAAAGACCACGCTTCAGGTAGTAGGTATCCACTGGTCAATAAAATAACACCGCATGTTACCATCTACGCTCAATCCTTGCGACAAAGATTGACAGCAGCTCTAAGCGGCTGGTCATGGAAGGTATGAACTTTATTCTACATATAGTGCCGACTGCATTCTGTCAGGAAACAGACTCACTAAGTCTTTGTAAAATACGGGAATGACCTCTACGTAGACTACATTCGACAGGACTGAAAAGAGCCATTACGATGAACATGAACGCTCAGCTGATGAAATTTACATACTACCTGAAGAAGGAACTAAGTAACGGTGTCAATTGCTTAGAAGCTTCTTCCAAAACGAGTTCCTACAAAATTTACACCAAAATTTTGTAACATAAGTATACGCTTTCATTTTCGTGTAAAACCTTTGTTCTTTTTTCAACAAAATGATTAATTTCCCGCTCACTTTTTCACTTCCGTCAAAATAAAAATCTATTCCTTTTTCAGGCTGAAATATAACTAAGCCTTAATATTATTTGACATGACTTGCCCGTATACGATTAATTCAGTTTCTAAATTTACAGGTTACAAGTATCTTCCTTATAGACTAGTAACATCCCTTATAAGTTTACAAGCTCCCGCCAGCTTCACTATAGAATTAACAATGAGATGGGTTTGACATGCTGTAGGCGAGGCCCAACAGACTTAAACAGACATTTCCTTCGTAACAATACCTCGGTAGACCAAAGTATAGTTTATGAAGGAATCAGGTATACCCTTATGAAGAGTAGAACACAGCTTAAAATTTTGTTGGAATTCAAAACAAAATGTAGGTACGCAGTGAGTAATTTAAAACCTTAAAGATATTATAGTAAATATCACCTAAGTTATATAGATAAGCTCGAAATATGTTCATTACAATAGGTACTGTTGACTAAATTAGCTAGCTAACGTTTAAAAATTGCATACATAAGTACAACATTTTCAACACATTGTTTAGTACATTATTCTACGTTATATTCATCTTTTGGGACGCTGTTTGACCTAACTGTACCTACATACGTTGGATAGACGATTCGTTGCAGGATTTATTTACCCCTCTTACTTTATAAGGATTAAGTTTGATCCAAAAGAATTCATAACCAAATATTCTCTCGTCTTTATTGAACATAGATTACATATTTTATTATCACACCTGCCTCCCATTGGTGTAGGCAGCGACTATGGCTTTCCACTTACTTAAATCCTGGCTTCGATCAACAATGTGAAAACTTATGTTGATCGAAGAATCCTGGCATACAACTTTCGCTTCTTCTACTTTAATAAGAAGTGTTTTCATACACTTTCGCCGGTTAACGGCGACTACCCTTGACCTGCCTTTTTCCAACAGGTCTTTAATTTGATCGCCATGCGTACGTGGAGGTCGACCCGTACCAGTTCGCCCATTCATTCTTTATTTATGGTGTTATAGAAATGACAATAAATATGTTTGCATTTACAGCGCCCGAGACGACTTCATAATGTGCGTGACAAATGCAGGCCGGTCGTGTAATCAGACAGCCAGTATACTACTTCGGCGCATGGCATGGGTGCTGGCTCAAGATGTCGCAGCCTGCAGCCAGCAACCTCGAACCTATTGTTCTGCATCACCCCCTCCATTCACCGCACCATTGCTTACCGCTATTTATGGTATTCTATTCTACCCTCCAAGATTGTAAATTGTAAAACAAAGAGTATATTTATAATAATTGTACATAGAGTTACTGAGTAGAAATTGATGTTTTAATGTTCGTATTTTTAATTTTTTTAATTATGCCTAATCAGAATCTAAAAATGTTGACAAGTTTAATTGAAAAATAAGTTTATTTGGTACGTATAAGTAACATGACCGTCGCTAAGCCGAGACAATTGGGCAGCTTGAATTTCAATAGCTGGGGTCCCCAAGTCTGCCATTTCAAATGTTGTATCCTTCGATCAAGTTAATTTCCAGGTTACACTGTATAAAAGTTTTATTTCTTATTTACTGACTATTTTCATGTATGTATAATGGCAATTCGTGAACAATGGTGGGAGTTAAGTATATGTTTAACGATTATATAGAAACGAATGACTAACTGTACTACAACAACATCTAACGCTTATTTGTTCCAAATAAATAAAAAAGTGTTTATCAAAATTATTAACTCTGGAATATAAGATATGGAACCCTTGGGTTGGATCCGAAGTGTATATAAGCTAAGATCTAAAATAGAATTTAGATTAATAACGGTGTTGATAATATCAAGGTTCACCTTCATTTGAAATAAAGTAAATATAGGTACTTAGTTAATTACATGAGGAAGCCATTTTATATCACGTATAAAAGAATTTACAGAGCATTTATTAAAATAAATGAGGGAATTTGAAGGAGCGGAGCGTGAAAAGTTTATGCGCGTGTATTTTTGGCATGATTGTATAAGTATATGTGTCTATGTGTGAGTGCGTGTATGAGTGTGTGGGTATAAGTGTTTAAGATCTATTGTTGCTCCTAGTTCATCCAAATCCTTCTATATGTACAGTACCTACATAGATTTTAGCTTAAACTTTTATTTTCTCACAATTTAGAATACGTACCTATAAATGTAAGTTTTGTAAGCGCGATGACAAAGCAAAGGTACCTAAATGCCTAACGTAGAATTGAACAATAAAATACCTAAAACAAATACTAGCGTTTTATTCTTTGTTAGATTGGGAACATTCAAAGACGTTTTACATTGGTATTTTATCTCGTTGAGGACATTGAAACTTACGGTTCTTCGCATTTTAATCATTAAAGCGATCAGAAATGCTTTTCATGGGGTATAAGATGGTGAATTGAGACGGAATTTATTTATTACAGACTATAATTTGCCCCTGTATCAAATTTCAGTCAGATCAGTTCCGCTGTTAAACCGTAACAGTATTACATCTATCCATGCGTACTTGCATCCATACATAAGCATCTATATTTTAGAAATCAAATATTTCCAACCAACAAGTTACTTACTGATTTCTTTATGCTAAGACTGTTGTAGTTTTTGAAAAATAAAGAAACTTACTCTCCATTGAGATAATGCCTGCCGCGGATTACACATCTGCAAGGCATGGGCAAACAGCAGGTTTAACCACTTTCAGAGTCCATTCACGGGAGTACCCGAACCTCAGAGCGTACAGGCAGAAAGAAGAAACCATGCGATTTAGCCGGTACGAATTCGATATGTCCGCCACTCCGAGAGCTGTCGGCGACATAAAAGTCTATAAGAAACAAGTTGAAAAAAAAGGTAGGTAACTAAATAAAAAAGAAATATTACTCATGTTAAAAAAGGGTGCTGTAGGATAATAAATTTCGACGCTGCTAATGGATGATGATGCCCAAATCATAATGTACGTGAACAAAACCACCCCTCTCCCCTCAAAGTAATCCGTCATTAAATTGGTATCCACGAGGTAAAGCAAAATATAGGTAAAAGGTAAGACGCAACGGCAGGTATTCATATGTGCGGAGTGCGGAGGCGATGTGCTTTTTCTTAGTTCTGGATTTTCTTTCCTTAAGATTTAAGATCTCGCACCAGATGAGTGTTAATTGATTCCCGTTCTTCAAAAACCCAGGTACGTAAGTTCAAATTATATGTAACGTGTATGCAACGCTAAACTACAGATAACACAAATATCAGACAATGACGTCATTTCCTACTTCACAAAATAGAGAGGAAATAGTTGTCAGTTAGTTAATATATAGTATAATTATAATATAATTTAATTATAGTATAATTTTACACAAGCGTGTAAAATTATACTATATTTTATAAATATAGTATAATTTTACACAAGTTTGTCTATTCTTCCTGTTATTGTAAATCAAGCCATAAATATTATAAGTCGTTCAATAGACATCTTTAGAAACACAACTTACGCCTTCTATTGAAAAAAAAAAACATAACAAAGACAAACTTTTCACAAACACATTTTCTTCTCACAAAGCGTTACCTTTAGTCGTAATCGAATGTCAGTCAATCGAATAAACGCTTAGCTTCCGATTCGTTTTCATGTCACATCTATACATAATTCTTTATGACTATGACAGGGCATAAATTACAGTTGATATGATCGTTTTTACGTGAGTTAATAGATTACGTGCTTCGCTTCTTTGCCTTTTTGTGCTTAAAAATCCAGCTTTTGATAATATCTCTACTTTAGTGGTAGCAGTCCTTGATTAGTAATTAAAAGTAGCTACTGGGAATATAGAGTATTCCCAGTAGCAACTTTTAGCTAGGCTAGCTAGGTACTTACTACAAATCGGTATGTACTAGTATTAAAAGTAGACTGGTTTACAAAATAATAAAATAAAACCAAGTAAATACTCGTTTTCAAAGGCCATTAAGCTCGGAGTTTCGTTCCAACCCTCTCTTCTAAACGTAACTAGCTCATTGTGGTGTACATTGTTCCTAACCGAATTTAAGTTTGCATTGCGTTGTTAAATGAGTTTCAGAGTCAAAGTGACTCAGGCCTTAAACTAGATGTCAGCGACGAGCGGAAGGACGGCGATTGCGGCTATAGCGCGGCGCGGCGCCCGCCAGTTCGAACAAACTGTAAGAAGCGCACCTAACGTGGTTTGTTTGCGTGCGAGGGCAGTGCCGCCTTACTCTCTTGTACCACAAAATAACAACTACAGAAGGAAATCTACATACAAAATGCGCTCGGGCTCGAAAACCGCTCACTAAGTTCGCGGACACCGGAACGAAATATATTCAAAGTAATTTCGATACTGATTTGTGCGCGAGTGTGCGTAGCCGAGGTTAAATTTATAAAAAGGGCAAACACGAGATTGCGTTCTGGCGTCGCACTCTTGCCGCAATCGCTGTCACCCCTTTCAGGTTACTATATATATTCAGGCCTAAGATACGTATTACAGTATCATCTTTAATGTCAATTATAGTTTGTGATTGTGAAAACTAACCTCAAGCGCTACATCAAACGTATCATTTGACTACCTCAGTGACGCAGTGGTAAGTTTATGCGACTGCTGGTTGCTGGGTTCTCGGGTTCGAATCCGTAGTTTACTAAATATTTGTGTGTTCTTAAAAGTGTTGCTTTGTTATATAATTATGTGCGATAATAAGTGTGTATTTAAATATATGTAGCAGTTACATAGATCTCGTAGTAGGTGCAAGTTTGTTTAGCTTGGTTAATGCTTAATGTCGTGACATTGTGAAAGTCCCTAGAATATTTTGTAAAACGGCCCTAAATTTCAATACGACGATGGCAAGAAAATAGAAAGTTTCAATTTAATATTAAATGCTCCAGTAAGTAACAAATATTTGGACTGTAGGTATTACCTTAAATATTTCTTGGCCGTACATTCCTCGTTTTATAGCCTTTGTCCATTTGAGTTACAATAAGTTGGCGTCACAGTCCTACATCGTAAAAAATGTAATTTCCAGCGGAACACGTCATGACCTACCTTAAGGATAGATAAAACCAGCGTGTGGCTACCTCCTCGGACCGTATTCAGGGCCGTCATTTGAAACATACCTACACAGCTCTGTATAATAAAATAATTTTAGTCTCGTTTAATAAAACACTTTTTTTTTGACGTGAGGAAAATCCTCATGAATGTTAAGCCGGACTCCTACCGACTAAAAAACCTCACGTAACGCCCAACAGCCAATGGTTGTGAGCCCCGGGTAAGCCCTCGGAAGGATGTCCCAGGACTCCCGATAGACCTACGGCCGCTACTGCGGCCTCGCCCAGAGGGAGGTTCGGGTGCTAGCTGCGTCTTTGGGGGGGGGGGGGGGGGGGGTTGCGGGTATGATCCCGCTTCTAAGGGGGGGGGGGGGGGGCGTGCGTGAGCTTCTCTCGTCACGCTGCCGTCATGGGCCTGCTTCTGTAATGGCTACGGAACCCTCCCTGAAAACAATTAGATGACATAGGTAAGTAGTCAAAAAATGTGAAAAGTTAAAGGTATTACAGAATACATACCTAACAAGCTAGAAACAACAACATCTACGTCATGGAGTATTGAACAAAACACTGTACAAACTTCGTTACGATACGAGTAGAATAGTTTGCTATCTCTTCGAGTTCACTTAAAAGCTTCATGTTATTCTCATCATGTAGAATACACACTCACACATGTCATGTAGGTACATAGAGCTTTTAATCATGTTTTGTGTAACATTATTTAGAAGCACAATATTGTGATGAATGTGATTGTGGGAATTGTGGGGTGAGGCCGGTTTGAGCCCGAAGATCTTTCTGCAAAAACCAACTGAAACTAAGTCCTGTTAAGAATTGTTATAAGTATGATTTTCACTTTAAAAAAAAAGAGTTCCGTAGCCAAATGGCATAAAACGGAACCCTTATACATTCGTCATGTCTACGCTGTTGTTGAAACTTGGTACGTAGATGTATTCTATGAACCCCATTAAGAATTTCACACAAAAATTTAAAAAAATCAGTAAAATTTTGGCGTCCCTATTTTGTTTTCATCAAACCCATACGTGAAGACCTATCTATAGATAGGTCTACAAAAATGCGGTTGAGGTTTCTAACACAATTTTCGTTTAAACTGAATATTTTGCGCGATAGACACTTCCAAAGTGGAAAAATGTGTGCCCCCCCCCCCCCTCTAACTTCTAAAATAAGGTAGTGAAAAAAAAAATGTACATTGCTATGCAAACTTCTATCGAAAATTGGTTTAAACAAGATCTAGTACCTACGTAGATTTTTTTAATCCGTCATTATACCCCATGTTTCGCCTAGAAAGATCACTGCCACATCGAACGTGTTAAAATATCAATCAAAGTTACAACGAACTACAAAAACTTTTATATTATGTTACTTGCTGCTACGGAACCCTTCATGGGCGAGTACGACTCGCACTTAGCCGGTTTTTTTTTTATCTACTCCTTATCTTTTAACTGCCGGCACCAGCCCGAGAATGTATCTTATATATGAAGCAAATGTATGCTTTCTTACTTTTACTCTCTTTTTCAGAGATGTTCAGTTTCCAATTTATTGGCATCAGTAGATCATCTTGATGGACGATCTCTCATCAGCGTTTCACAGTTTGCTTTCTACGAGTACCTAGGCATATTCCAATTTTCTACATATCACCGGACTCTTGAGAAGTACTAGAAACCTTTGTTTGTCTAAATTAGACAGTAGTTCATTTAAAAAATAAAGCTCCATAAACTTTTTCTCAATAAAAATTTTACGCAGTCAAACGTAATCATCCGTTTGCGCCATTTACCTACAAATAAATACAAAATTTTCGCTTTATTTATAATATAAAGTGGCAATGGGCAGGCCACATCTATAGAAGAACAGATAACCGATAGAGCAAATTGTGAGTTCTGATTGAAGTCTACTGAAGACGACCCCCCGTTAGATAAACCGATATCCTGAAACAGTTCGCAGGGAGTGAATGGATGCGGAAGGCACAGGACCGTGTGTTGTGACGTAATTTGAAAGAGGCTTACGTCCAGCAGTAGGCTGCCATAGGCTGATTTGATTGATTATTAATTACCAAAAGTCAACCTCCACTCTAGTAGGTAAAAACTTTTCCAATTTTCATTTCGTATCAAACTCAATAACAAAAATTTCTGCCATCTATATCAAGCGGTTTTGATACAATGTTCAATTATCTAAATTGAAAATCGGGCCATTTGTCACTGTTAAGCCATTCACCAACTTACTTTTGCGGCCCACTGGAACGAACACAGTAACGAACTGGCTCCAATTATCCCGTCGTTCTGATAATAAAGTAAAGTCAACAGATTCTCGTAACTACCTAATTGGAGTATTTTTTACCAAGTTTATATTTAGGTACTTTGTTTGCCAATTTGCACACCTACCTACCTTATTCAATTATAGTATTTTTATATTATTTATTATATTCGCCAAATTGACGCTCACCTGATGGAATGTCACAGCGTCATCAAGCGATTAAGGGCCACTCTCACAGTCCATTTATGATAAATTGACAGTGATCCTCAGTGGTGGCTCTATGATGTGCCTCTTCACGCTTTGCTTGTTCAGTCTGTATTATTAGTTGTGTGTATAACTGTATACACACATTATTTAATCACTCCTATACAACTAAGAGGAGAGACAGATAATTAATCCTCAGACTTTGTTACTAGACTAGTAGGTCCCACGTACGAGTCAATACAATAGGATGACAACCCTATTATGGTCACCTTCACCTGGCACATAATAAAAGAGAAAGGATTTTATTTTTTTTACAATGTAACCGAAATTTCAACTGTCACGACAAATGTAACACATTCACAAAAAATATGGCAAAGTGTGAATAAGTAATTTTATATTTATTTTATACCAGCGAACGTCACGCAATTCTACCCGCGTAGTTCCCGTTTGCCTAGGAATACGGAAATAAAATATAGCCTATGTTCACCGCAAAGAGTGTAGCTTTCCAACAGTGAAAGAAGTTTTCAAATCGGTCCAGTAGTTCCGGAACCTATTCGTTACAAACAAAAAAAAAACAAATTTTTCCTCTTTATGATATTAGTATAGATTATGTGCTACAGGAAACACGTTATGCTATTGGTCCCTGCTGCCAGTAACAATGACCTAAGGCTATCATTTTAGAACATCTAATAACAATCTCAAAGGATTCTTCTTAGGGTTATTTTACAGATTAAATATTACTTTTCTCTCTGTTTGACAGATTTCGGTATACTCTAAAAGGAAACTGAAGAAAACTTAAATTCAATTTTGATGAAAACTGAAGGCCGATGAATAAACAAGTAACGTTGTCGCTTATAAATATTTTTATTATAGCAAGTAGTAGTAAATAGTTCATTCTTGTTGCTCCAACGGGTTTAATTGCATTTTAACCTGTCAAGTATATAAGTCCAGAGTAAAGTGAGGGTCCATGACTGCCTCGTTGATATAGAGGCCGAAAAGTACGACTGTGGAGCATGAGGTCGTGGGCTGAATTCTCACCCGGGCGAAAAAATTGTGTTAATAATAATATATGTCTCGAGAGTCTGGGTGTTTCAATCTTATATATAAAAATTAATCGCAAAATGTGTTGGTAAGCGCATAACTTCAGAAGTGGTGGACGGATTTCACTAATTCTTTGTTTGTTGTGTAAGGAGAAGGTTCTTATGGAAGAAAAAATATTGTATTCCCACGGGAACGGGAACTACGCGGGTGAAACCGCGTGACGTCCTCTAGTGTATTATACGTATTTACGTAAAAGAAGTATAAAAGTATCAATCTGCTACCCATAGACCAGGGGGGCCAAGTCTGCTATTTTAAGGGGCCACATTAAACCCCCCCACCTTAACCCCCCCACCTTACCCCCCCCCCCCCCTTATACCCCACCTTAACCCTAATAAGGGGGTGGAGGTTAAGAGGGGTTAAGGGTGGGGTTAAGGTGGGATTACCCCCACCGTACCCCCTCAAACGCCCTTAACCCCCCTTAACCCTACCATAACCCCCCTTAACTCCCGCCTTAACAACAACCTTAACGCCCACCTTAACTCCATCTATTCCCCCACATCAGCGCCCCACCTTAAACACAGCCTTATACACCCCCCTTAACCTCTACCTTACCTCACCTTCACTCACCTTACCTCTACCTAAAAAAAAGGTCAGACTTGGCCCCCAGGAAGGTGAATCCTAGCTTACTTTGGGATCTGATGACGTTGAGTATAAATATTAATCCGTCAATATATTTACTAAAAAACAACTACCTACCTAACATTAATACACTTAATTAATTTTTCTGCCTAGGTCGGCTATCCATCAGGAGACACAAGCAGAACATCCAGATGTAGCAAAGAATAATGAAAAATACCAAAACCCTGAAAAATCTTGAAACTCTGAAAAATCCCTAAACCCTGAAAAATCCCGAAACATGTAATGGAATTCCTTACCTGAACGTCTCAAAGAATAATATTCGTTAGCCGCTCAATCCCGCCGGTGGCGTGGTCACGCCGGCGTATCCATAGGCGGTGCCCACGCCTAACGGCGGCTGCACGCCGGACGTCACACAATATATCCTTATTTCTTTTACAGGAGTCGTACTACAGAAATACTTACTGTTTCATCATGCTGGATAACTGACGAAAATAACTACACTAAATCCGAGAACACCCCATGTGTAATGGAGATATGATATTTGGTCGAAAATTAGAATGGGGAAAATGAAGGAGTACTCTCAGATTTTACCATGTAATTCAAAATAAAAAGCAGTTTTCTGACATAAATTATTTTATTTACAAAATATACACATCAACAATTTACTTTCACCAAAAAAATAATAATCTGTAGATATAAAATCTCCGAAATTAAAATAAAATATTACTGCCTATTTATTTGTTTATTTTTTTGTTTATTTTGGGGATATCGAGGCTATGTAATCTTAAATTATTAAAAAAAAACCCCCCCATTTTTATTATTGATTTTCACATAAATTATTCATATGTTAAATGTTAAATGGTATTTTGACAAAAGATTATAGTTTCTATTGAGAAAATCTCAACAAATATCGGTTAAATACGAGCACTGCACAACAAAATCAACAACAAAAAATAATGGTGACCTTCGCGTGTTATTTTATCAAATTTTACAAATTTAACTTCTAATTACACTGAAAATATTTATCACAGCTGTTAAACAACACGACAGGATACTATTAAATGCAAAACAACAATATTTGAAACAGAATAAACGAAAATATATTCAAAAATTAATCGTATTATTAAAAGTACTTGACCGTAATTCGAAGCTTATATAATGAGATAGGCATATCCGTTACCCGTAGGCTTATCTTACTCATGTTTGATGACGTATTTCCGTCGACTCACCAGTAGGGGGCGCCACCTGTGAACTTATAAAGAACATGGCGTCCACTTTGTCCTCATTGGCGTTTTGATTCCCGTAGCAAAAGGTTATAGCAGGAACACCTGCTAGTGCATTTATTTTTTCTAGTTACTAGTTATATACCTAGTAAAGTTATAAAAAGTGACTTGGGATGAAGTAAGTGATTTTACAGAAATAATAATTTAACGGCTTTGCCGTTCGTTTGAATATACAGTGAATCTAAAACAAGTGACTTGTGATTGAAGTAAGTGAACCTACAGACATATTTAACGGTTTGACCGTTCGTTTAAGTCTCAGGTATGTTTTTACTTCATATTTTTACGATCACATATGAGTGTGATACGTCATAACGTGAAATAACCTATTATTTTAAAATAGCACGTAAACCTTTCGAGGTTGCAGTTTCTTTCATTTAATATCTTTAGTTACAGCTAATATCAAACTGATTTTATAGATTGTATTCATAGGTACTAATACTTTTTTTTTAGATATTATTTGCTTCGTGTATGTACAGCGTAAGTACCGCCGAATATAGAAAATATTTTCAAAATATTTTTATACCTACCCACATAAAGGCATATTAATTACTAGATGTTCCTATACATGTAAAAATATGGCCTATTATGGGTAAAATCGTAATCATCCCAAGTTTCTGAATACGTACGAGTGTGTCAAAGTAATAACTAAATGTTCACCATGAAAGTAGTACTTAAATTTTAGGTACGTAACATAATACTATTTCTTTTAGTTTGGTTTCTTGATAGAAATGAATCCTCCATCCTTAGAAAGTGAGCTAATTCCAAGTGGAGTATTTCAGAAGCGCGCTCTGAGCTCCAGTTACTGTATTAGGTACGTCAAATAGCTACAGTTCCAGATCATTTAGCTCGAACTTCAAATAAGGGCAATCGCGACGCCACGTGCATTGTCGTAAGTGGAGTAAAAGAAGCCGACTTCCACTAAACCAGATAAGGATGATGGAAATAGGTGAGGTATTTCTTATTACCTAACACTGGTCCTGACCAAGTGTAAATTTCTTCACAGATCAGAGGTTAATTTACGAGGATGATAGAAACAATCATCCTTGCTTCGTATTTTATATAGGGACAGCATTAAAAGAGATTTCGGTCAGTATAACCTAAGAGGTTGACAGACACGTTTTGGCGACAAATTGCCTTGATAAGATAATATGCTGATACCCACTATTGTAAAATCATAGTCCTGGGTTCGTCAACCTAAACAAAAACGGGGAGATCCGACAATTCGAATCCCTGCTACATTTTGAAAAAGCTGACAAGGTTCTTTCTGCCAAAAGGCTTTTGTTGCCAAAACCTTTTGTATTTTTAAACAGAATCTTTTGAAAAACTTAAGTTTCTTCGAAAATATTTATGACAAAATTGAAGACCTACTTTAATAATAGGATTTCCATAAATCTTATATCAATTTATTACAAATGGCTTGCGGCGATAGATCTGATTTCATATATTATTCTCAGAATTGTCAAAGACCCAATTCTTAAAAATGAACCTTGATAAAATATCGCCTTCAAACACATACATTTTCGAGGCTGAAGCCTTTTCAACGGCACGCGGGAAGGCATGCATTTTGGTCTTCGATCTCCAAAAAAGGATGACCCCGAAAAAAGTTCATCCAAATCATTACGCCAGCCTTCGAGAGGATCAGGCGTCAAGATCAGATCTCCATCGAATGGAGTCCAGATTCCATTGTACCAAGAGCCTTTTTAGGCCTGTATTACAGTTACCACTCTCGAGGGGTGTGTACAATATCCATAATAATTGGGCATACTACAGTAAATGTCCCTTCAATTAAGAAATTTCTGAGCTTTATGCTCTCAAAGAGACTGAGAAGTTTAACATCCCCTGCACATACCAGCAAAGGGAACACTAACCAGTTACCACCCTCGAGGGGTATGTACAATATTGTGTATCTATAATAATTGGGTATACGATAGTAACCAGGCGTACGATAACATACTAAGTAACCATGCAAGGATGTCCCTTCAATTACGAAATTTCCGAGCTCGAGGCTCTCAAAGAGACGAGGAGAGGTCTAACATCCTCTGCCCACACCAGCAAAGGAAACACTAAATAATATGACCCTGTCATTCTATGTCGGTCAGTTAACTCTGTACAAAATACGTTGGTAAGGAACGAGAGTACCAAAAAGTTTTAAATTTATAAAAGGGTACCGCATTCCCTTTATCCAGAAACTCCAATCCGTCCTGCACGGTATTCGAGAGGACGCAGGTTCGAATCCTGCTCAAAACTGATAACCTTCCCACATTTAAATTTACACCGAACTCTGTTCAAGTCCCGTCCTGACAAAGTTGTAAATTTTCACTTTATGTTAAAATGCTATGGAAAACTTGACAAGGTGGAATACTAATTGCTTTAAATACTTAAGAATCCATACAACGAAAAGTTTCCTTTTTCACTGAAATGACCACATTGTGCAATGGTTCAAAAGATGAATGCTCAAGGCACTCTAAAACTAGTTCCTTTGTCACCAAGTTTGATTTCTCCACTTTTCCTAACTTCAAATAGCGATGGGTCATCCGCCCAGAATTCAGTTTTAGGACATTGTACGCCTTTGTGAAGCCAGAATAATTCTATCTTTCAGCATGTTCCGTTTACCAGATTTCCTCCAACCACGAGATTGGATGTGCAAAATACATCTCAGTTAAGCTTATTTTCATGATAAAGCTGATGTAGTTTACATTATTCTTTCTCAGAGCACATTCTTGTCTTCCGCTCGGGTAAGCCGCACCCAAAACATTTTCGTTTCTCACCATCTGGGTGCCTCGATTTCTATAGAATAAGAGTATTCAAATACTCGTCTACCTACACAAAATCTCATTTTGCGCATCAAAATCCTGTTACTCTTCACAAAAAGGTACAAATAGCCTTGAAAACTCTTCAAACCCAGAGATGGTTAGACAATTGGGAGAAAACAATAATAGGTTCCCAAAGAAACCCCTCATATCGTTATGCGATAGACATAGAACTACCTGAAAGTCCAATACCAAAAGAAAAGATATTAGACATAAAAGGAAGATTTATTTAATTCCAAATCAAAGAAACTTAGTTCTTTTAAAGAAAATTCAAACTTGGTGGGTCTTTTGATTTTTTACCCCTTTCGCAGTGCCTAGAGGTAGCTTTACCTCGGCGTCACATTCGGTCAATCCCCTAACCGACAACCCACTGAAGAAAATAGTAGTGCACGGAGTGGTACAAGTGGAACTCCAATAGTGGGTCCGCAATTACCGGTTCTCGTCAATTTTACAAGCTTTCCATCCGAGATGCTTTCTTACCACGGACGCGTCAGATTTCGCTTGGGAGCCCAGCTAGAAAACATTTCTCTAACAGGCTCGAGGGCCTAGAATAACAAAGATTGCACTGCATCAAAGAGAGATGTTGATAATCTTACACATGATTCGAAATCATATACCGGTACTGTGTTACAGTCTGTACTCATTCAAAGCAGTTGTAGTCCATCCCCCCAGAGGGACGAGACCAAATCAATTGCCTTGACGAACTTAACTCGTCAGCTTGCGTGTAATGGTCCGACATCAAATTGACTTCACCATACACTGCATTCCAAGCCGATACCATATGTATCAGCTCCTCCGGGTATTTTTTGTGAGCATCCTGCTTCAAACACCACTAAGGCAAGATTCCCTACAAACAATATTCCTATTATGAAATGGAGAACACTACATGATAGGCCTGTTTGTAATGTGTGGATATTACTTCCACCACCATTTTTAATACCCAAGATGCTGTCACACCTTAATCGGTCAACAGGAGTGTTTATGGCGCCGCGATGGCACAAGGTAATAATAGAGGGCAGATCTCAAAGCGAGAGCTCTGTAAGCTCCATTCGTTCTGCAGAACCTGCAAAAGAACCTAATAAACATTATTTCTTTCCTTCTAATAAACACCTCGACAGGTCTCCCACCACCTCACATAGAGAATCTGTGGAAATGTGGGGGGGGGGGGGGGCGAAGAGGTAAATAACAGATATTAAATCAAAAACTTCTACTATTGAGCTCCTTGAGACCTACCTTTTAAGATGTTTTAACCGACTTGCATTTTATTCATGGTTATTATATAATACGATTCTGTTACATAAATCTGTTGTTGCTGTTCTTGATAATATAGAAACCGTTAGTCAACTTTACATAGTTCGCATGTTTTGGTTAAGCATATCTTGGTCGATCTCTTTAAAAAATGTAAAGAAAGATAAGTCACATATTCATTGATATTGGGATTGATGACTTAGTTCAATATTACTAAGTATTGATACACAGAGAACATTTTTCAGGTTTCTCGTCATAGTGATTTTATGCTTAGGTCGCCGCAACCACGATCTAACTTTGCTCGATTGTATTAACTCACGTCATAGGTACTACTTTTAGGCCCGAATTAAGAGTCCGAAACTGATCATTTTCATTTCAGACAATCTGGTTGGAAAACATTGTAAACAAAGATAACACCTACGACTAATCAATTGAATCCTTTATTCTAGATAGAAATTAGGATATCAAAGTAACCGATATGAGACTACACAGTCTAATAGTTTATTTATGACTGTTAGAGGTTCTCCAACTATTCTAGCCCCGGCACTACCCGGTCAACAGCAGCTTCTAAGAATTGGTGGTGGTGGTAAGATCAAATTAATCCTTAACAAGAGGTAATTGACGATGGATTTCAAAAATTTTTATCGTCGAGTAATAATGTCAGCTACTACCACCAATGAAATATAATAATAATTCGCAATTATTTAATCCTGTCAATAGAAGGAATACTTACTACTCCTTAAATAAGATTCCTTATTTAGTCTGTTTAAGATTACATATGAAGTTGTTCAAGATGGTAAAGATTATAAATCTAGATACCATACATACAACATTCTGTAATATTATTTTCCTAAAAATAAATTAGAATCACATTGGCGTTTCCGTCACTCACCAGGCGAAAACAAACATTTCTCATTATATAAGCTTCGAATTACGGTCAAGTACTTTTAATAGCGGCGTTTTCCCTGAAAGAAAACGCATATTAAAATACTTACCTAATTCGAAGCTTACTTTTTAAATCTGCCTGGTGAATAAAAGCCAATGAGGACAAAGTGGACGCCATGTTCTTTATAAGTTCACAGGTGGCGCCCCCTACTGGTGAGTCGACGGAAATACGTCATCAAACATGAGTAAGATAAGCCTACGGGTAACGGATATGCCTATCTCATTATATAAGCTTCGAATTAGGTAAGTATTTTAATATGCGTTTTCTTTCAGGGAAAACGCCGCTAATACTTTCTAGGAACGGCGCCAAACAAACAATAATTAATGACAGCGATCAAATCGTGATTTCGACTTTTTTTTTCATTACATTCACTCGGCAAGCTATCTCATTCAGTACCATAGATTTAGAATTTTTCGCTACTCTCAATAGATATACAAAGCGTGCGAGCGAGACCTCATTATCCATAGCACTTAGCTCGAGAGGAAAAGAGAAAGCAAATTGTGTACTCATATGTCAGTATTTTGAATCGCTGAGCCCGCTGGGATCCTATGGCGGCTCTATGTTATTCATAATATCCAATAATCTGTAGTGATCTTACGATTAAAATAGAAAATTTTATATTTTCAACAATATTGTCTTGTTTAGTGTGTGAATAGGATATTACAAAACGCAATTATACGAAGAAAGACTCGTTTAACAGGTCATTTGTGACTTCGTTCATTCCATTTTTGACGTACATATTTTGCCAAATTGGATGTAAAATTTTACTGAAAGTCCAACTCATAACGTAGATTATGCATTTTCCTTCATACATGCCACAATATTTAATGTGTAAATGCATTTTTGGAGGATATATAAGGCAGAAATAGAAAGGGCTGTTTACAGTAAAATAGTCATGGGTAGGTATCGATAAGGATGTCGATAGTTCAATATAGTGGCATTGCTACAAACAAACTTATCTGGATTTAATTTACTATAAATATGATTGATTTTTACTCGAACTGTGTTATTTAACCTTTTTTTAGGGTTTTGTGCCTATTTTAATATAATATTTCCAAAATTTGTGATCCATTTTGAGTTGAATTTTTATAATTTTACTTCACTTAAGGTACTCCACGCCACACCGGGATGTTTGCTGTGCAAGGCGCAGATTAGCCTCTGCGTCGAATACTGTTCTCACCTTTGGGATGACTGTGCGAGGTACTTACTGGACGCGCTTGGCGCTATGCAGAGACGTGTTATGCGATTTCAATTATAGGTTGTCCTAAGATGACGGTAAGCCTCGAGCCGTTAGCGCAGCAAAGAACCATAGCGTCCTTGGCTGCCTTCTACTGAATGTATCACGGCGAATGTTCTGAAGAGCTCTTCAACCTGATCCCACCATCTCCTTTCCGATTCCGAACAACACGTCGGGCAGAGGTGCCACTCATATATAGCGGAGAGAATCTTCGCCAGAACTGAGCGTTTCAAAAGATCGTTCCTCTGTCGAACTACAAAATCCTGGAACGACCTGCCTGCACATGTGTTTCCCTCATTTTACAATCCCGGGTTCTACAAGCGGAGCGTGAAGAGGCACATCATAGGGCCGCCAACTTGAGGACTACTGTCAGAAGTCTTGTGTGCTGTAAGCATGGCCCCCATTCGCTAGATGCGCCACGGCTTTCCATTAGTTTCCATCAGTGGCGACGTCAATTTGGCGAGGTTAATATATTTAAAAAAAATCTACGAGTAATATCTTTTATTTTTACTAGGGTTCAATAATAAATGAGTTTCTAGGTTTAGTATTACGATAAGAGTTGGATTTTTAGTAAAATTTCAAATTCAATTGGCAAAATATATATGTACGGCAACAATGCAATGTACGATGCCATAAATTACATGTTAAAAGTGTATTTTCACATTCACACACTGAATCAAAATTCGTAAAATCACTACAGAATTTCTAATATTACGAGTTACCCCATATAATCCCATTTTTACTTTTTCATAGTCGATTACATTCAAATTAACAATTAATTCCCCAAAACAAGAAGTTGGAGATGAAACTTCTAAGCACTTGGTGTGCTTAGAAGTTTCATTTCCATTCCATCCATTTATACAGATACTTTTATCGATAACATAGGTGTGACCATTCAACAACACTATTTAACCCACACATAGATCTTTCATTTTTGGTCTCGTCTTCAGTTTGACACTGTTCATCTTATACATTCTAAATCTATGTTCAGTACCATAACCAATTCTACACATTAATTTATACAGAAAGACTTAGACCCGCGACCATACAGCCATAGATATCGAAAAATGTGCGAGGAGAACCAAACGGTAAAAGTTGGCCGCCATGGTTGCCAAAGCAATCGACTGTTCGGGAGATTGGCAACTCGGGTTTCATGCGGCATTCAACGGTAAGGGTGCATTGTGACCCTTTCTTTAAGGTCAAACCAACCTCAATGAGATCACATTATCAGGAACAGAGGTGCAACAAACAAAGAAAGGTGACTATATTTTACTTTTATTGATTTTATTGTTTGTTTTGCAACACTTGATTATTCGCTACGACTGGCCTAAGAGTATTCATTATTATCGTCAGTATCGTCATTTACGTGGATTTTAATAATCCTTTTAATGACATTGCATGCAACGAATGATCTCATAAATGGCAGATTTTCTTGATTCTTGCATAGTTTCTTAAACGGTTAAACTATTTGATTTATTTACAACTAGCTGATGCCCGCAGCTTCGCCTGCGTGAAATTTTGTTCCTAGACTATAACATATCTCTGTAGGCATCAAATTTCAGCCAGATCCGTTAAGCCGTTACAGCGTGAAAGAGTAACAAACATCCACACTCACTAACATTCGCGTTTATAATAATACCTAGTTAGATAGATTTCTGATTAACAAATTCATAATGCATAATAATATGAGCTAAGTTATTTTATTTATTGAATACTTTTCTTAATTCAATGGCTAAACTACTACTTGACACAACTTCTCTTCTAAGCAATTGACATCGTAACTTAGTTCCTTCTTCAGGTAGTCCCAGCCTACGACGTTTCGACAAATCGAACTACTGTAGGCTTTGTCCTCCTAATACAAATGGTCCAACCAAGACCTGGTAACGCAATAACAATGTAAATTTCATCAGCTGAGCGTTCATGTTCATTGTAATGGCTCTTTTCAGTCCTGTCGAATGTAGTCTACGTAGAGGTCATTCCCGTATTTTACAAAGACATAGTGAGTCTGTTTCCTGACAGTATGCAGTCATCACTATATGTAGAATTAAGTTCATGCCTTCCATGATCAGGGTGCTGACAATCTTTAGCGTAAGGATTGAGCGTAGATGGTAACATGCGGTGTTATTTTATTGACCAGTGGACTACCTGAAGCGTGGTCTTTCATTATTTCTGGCTAGCCATCTTAGAATTTTCTTCTTCTTTTCACAAATGTATTTTTGTCACACATAATTTGAATAAATTAGCAGTAATACTTCCATATAGCATATTTGGGCAATATTATACCAAAACAGCGCTTTTTATTTAACTTTTTGGCTATGTAGTAAGATCATCTGTTTGAAGTTTGAAATAAAACATAAATGAAAACCTCAATTGTATTGAACTTTCACAAATTATGTGTCAAAATAAAAAGTTATTTAAGTATAAAATAATAGTATTTAACACCTTGCGTGCCGTACGACCCACCGGTGAGCCTTTCGTATCTTTCCGTTCAGGCCAAGCCCAAATCACGAAATCCGTAATTTTTTTCAACTTAAGATTTTTACCCCTAAGTTTATAAAATGTGATAATTCGTACAGAAAATAAAAATCAATGACTTCTACCGTCTAGTTTACGAGATATAACAAAAGGCTCACGAGTGGGTCGCGTGGCGTCTTACGAACGAAAACGTATTTTCCGTTGGCGGAGGCCGCGGGGTCACAACGCGGCTCACCGCGCACCTCACCGCGCGCCTCATCTGTAGTTTCTAGTCAGTATCGCGAGCTATCAGCTCCCGCCCAAAGGTGACAGCAGTACTCCATATGCGGCCGCATTTGCGACTTATAGAGAAGCAGTGTTTGCGCCGCAGTGAAGTACCGCCGCGCCCTGTTGAGCACACCTAGCTTTTTGGACGCCAGTTTAGCCTTGTCCTCCAAATGACTACGGAACTGAACGTCACTGGAGATGTCAACGCCAAGGATCCCTATACTTTTGGAGATGGAAAGAGATGTGCCCTGAAATTGCGGCGCTGCAGTAATTGGGGTTTGCTTAGCGGTGAAAAAACACGCTTGTGTCTTGGAAGGGTTGAACTGGACAAGATTTTGTCCACCCCAATCGGACACTCTAGTAAGAGTAGCCTCGATTTCAGACACAAGCTGTTCACGATTTTCCTCCACTGTGTCCCGAGAGATACCGGGGCGGCCCGTGTAACAAGTGTCCCCCGTACTGTCGTCCGCATAACAATGAATGCCGTCAATAGACAACATGTCATTGATATGCAGCAGAAACAGAGTAGGGGACAACACTGAGCCTTGCGGTACTCCAGCGTTTATAGCCATGCAGTCTGAACAGCTGCCGTCAACGACGGCCCTGATGCTTCTACCGGCCAAGAAGCTGGACACCCATCCGCATAATCTCTCGGGTAGTCCATATGAGGGCAGTTTCGTAAGAAGACCACGGTGCCAGACCCGGTCAAAGGCTTTAGAGATGTTGAGGCTCACAGCTAGAGCCTCACCCTTACTCTCGATAGCCGCCGCCCATCGGTGTGTTAGGTACACAAGAAGATCGCCCGTCGAGCGGCCCTGACGGAAACCGTACTGCCGGTCGCTGAGCAGGTCGTGTTCCTCAAGGTACCCCAGGATCTGTGTATTAATTACACGCTCCATCACCTTGGATAAAAGGGAGGTGACGGCTATAGGCCTGTAATTGGCCGAGTCGGTTCTGTCACCCTTTTTGGGTACAGGATGTACATACGCGATCTTCCACGACGCCGGGACTTGTTGCATAGAATAGGAAAGTGTGAAAAGACGTGTAAGTACCGGACACAACTCTGGACCACAATGCTTAAGTACCACCGCGGGAATGCCGTCTGGCCCACTCGACCTATGAACGTCCAGGGATTGAAACTCCCGCCAGACATTTCGCTGTGTAAATTTAACTTCCGGCATGGAAGTGCCACAACTCGGAATGCCCGGCGGTAAAGCACCCCCGTCGCTCATGGTCGAGTTAGAGGCAAAGAGATTACCCAAAAGGTCGGCTTTCTCCTTGGCACTCTGGGCCAAACTACCGTCGGGTTTAAGCAAGGGTGGTAATCCTGACCGACAGAAGTTTCCCTCGGCAGCTTTGGCAAGCGACCAAAATTCACGACTTCCTGAAGGGTAGCCTGCTAGCCGTTCGCCAATTCTGCCCACGAAATCGAACTTGGCCTTGACAATTGCTCTTTTACTGGACCTCGAGGCGGCGTTTAATTTGCGTTTCACCTCAGAGATGTTTGGATCTGAATTTGCACGAGCCGTGCCTGTAGGCAGATTCTTTCTGCATTAGAGCTTCTCTGCAGAGCCGATTGGACCACGGTCGCTTTTTTGCACCTACAGGGATCCATCGGTTGGGAATGTAGCATTCCATACCCTCCAAGATCCCCTCAGCGACTGCTACAGCACAAGAATCCAGATCCTCTGAGGCAAAACAAAGCCGCCACCACGGGTACGACGCATAGAACTCTCGCAGTCCATCCCAGTCTGCTGACTTGTAGTGCCACACATGTCGCCACTCCTTGGGCCGAGGTGGTTCAGGCCTTGCGAGAGGCACATGCGTCCGAACGACTCAGTGGTCCGACGATCCTAACGGAGCATCCACTGAAACGTTAACTATAACACTGAACTATATACATATATATATATATATATATATATACATAGAAAGAGGTATTATTTTTAAGTTCCTTTTAATTTTAATGATATGAATAGAAGACTAATTAATGTGATATTGAAAAAAGCTGCAAATGTGATTAAAAGTAATTAGATACCTACTTTGTGACATAATTTAAAGTGGTATTTTTATTTGGCGGTAAAGAGCAAAAATAAATGTTCTAGAATTTAAATAAATGTTTCATTATTATGGTTGTATTTTATTATAATAATATTATATAAGTAATACGTGAAACTAAAATATTCCCTGTTACGATAAGAACAACACTGGTGTCATTACAATAACCTTCATAAAACAAAAAAAATCTAATGGATTTGAAAACCACGCTACATCGGTTAAACTACGGGGCCTTGCGGCTCACGTCCATAAAGGTTTTGTTCGATATCTGTAGAATTCGGCCTGTAGGAAGCATTTTCGCTAAACCAGTCATTAGGCTCACGGGTGACCCGCGCGGCGTGAATGTAACAGTAAGAGAAGGCTCACCGGTGGGCCCTGTGGCGCAAATGGAAAGACTCAATTTTTCACGCGGCACGTAAGGTGTAAAGGAGTATTGATATCAACTCCGGAGAAAATCAGCCCCAAAATAATTTACATTCCCTTTTTAACTCGTTATAGTATAAATTTCAATAAAATACGAAACACGTCTTCCATCAATTATGTTAATAATGCTATATGACAAATTTCAAGTAGATCGTACCAAGGAATCACGTTGTCCCATACAAACTTTACCGTCCTTTTTTATACCTTTGGAGGTGGAATTTACAAAAATGTTAAAATTACTATTTTCAAATTGTAACAAACAACGCTCATGCTTAGTTTCATCATCGTACCATTAACCGTTTAAGCAATAATTGATAATAACTTTGGGTCTAGGGATCAAAGCGAAAAATTAGGTTTGGTCTGAATTCTAAATACTTTTCCGGGATAAAAAGTACCCAGTATGGTGCCCAGGCTATTAAAGAATAATTATACCAAATTTCATCGTAATCGAACCGGTAGTTTTTGCGTGATGCCTGAACAAACAGACAGACAGACTTAAAATAATTTTAAGGATCAAGTTTTCCAATTAATTATTAATTGGAAAAGTTGACACTTAAAAAAACGGACAAAATAGCGGCCCTTGTTATAAATAGTCAAGGCAGTTACGTAATTCCGTAATTACGTAATTGAGACATAAAAAATCGTAACCAGTTCCGTAACTCATAAATCCGTCATTTTGGAAGCCCTAGCCACAATACACGGTCACTCCCTGCAATTTTCTTCAGGTCGTTGGTCCGTCTCGCTGGAGGTCATTCGACCCCACGTGTTTCAAGACGCGATCTCCACTCCAGAATTCCATCCGCCTGCTCCCTCCGCCATCGGTTCTTCTACAGATGTGCGATCAGACATACTCTGCGATCTATGTTGTTCACTCTAGTTCTTTGACGGATAAGGTCGTTTCAGACCCCAACAACTTACATATTTATGAAAGAAAAAAATATGTGAAATCAAACGAAGATTTCAAAATAATGAACGCGTTCCGAATTCAGAATACTAAAAAAGGAGAGAAAAAAAGTTTTTTACACGGTCACTCCCTGCAATCTTCTTCAGGTCGTTGGTCCGTCATTTCATTTGAATCATTCGATCCCACGTGTTTCAAGACGCGATCTCCACTCCAGAATTCCATCCGCCTGCTCCCTCCGCCATCGGTTCTTCTACAGATGTGCGATCAGACATACTCTGCGATCTATGTTGTTCACTCTAGTTCTTTGACGGATAAGGTCGTTTCAGACCCCAACAACTTACATATTTATGAAAGAAAAAAATATGTGAAATCAAACGAAGATTTCAAAATAATGAACGCGTTCCGAATTCAGAATACTAAAAAAGGAGAGAAAAAAAGTTTTTATGTATTCAAAAAAGTAATTAAATTAATTTGTTGTTAAGGATCCGCACAAACGCGGGAATTTTATTCACAGATAATAAAAATGTTATAATTTTTATTAATCGATGTTTTAAAATTAATATAGGTATCTACAACGCGGGGTTTACAAGCTCTATTATCCCTTTCTCTAGCGATGTGACGAATCGTATTTTTTTCAATTCGAATTAATCGATTATAAATTACTCCTAATTCGAATTGCAATTCGAATTGATTCGGATCGTCACGTGTCGCCGCGTCGGTGTCATCCATGAAGCTATAGGTAAACATGGAGGCCACACTTCGAACAAACGCTTGAGTCAAATACCTACGTATCTCTATCTCACTCTCTGTGGGCTAACCTTCTCTTTCTAGGGAATTGTGCAGTGCTGCTATCTTCTTATTTGTATCTCCTAGAAAATAATAGAAATAGACCATACTAACCAAAAATGCAAGTGAAATAATTTATAAATAGCTCTATAGTTCGACTACGATTATAATTTAATGTGTAAATTGAAATATTTTATACCATAATATGCATGATTGGGTTGTCGAATAAGTGAATTACATTCCCATTTTCTAAGGATTCTGTAATGTGGTAACATTAGTACTACATGTGACTGTCAAAGTGTCAACCAACAATAGAATGGCGGTTGACTTCATTGTTTTCACACAATAGGAAACGTTGTGAAGTAGTGTGACTATATTGAAGATTTATCTGGGACTTCCTGTGTATTATTAGAAGAAACACGAATGTCATTATTAGAGTAAATAAAATAAGTTAAGTATTGTTATCGTATGTTAATGATGAATAATTGTTTTAGGTTTCCTGAAAATAGTATTCAGCGAGGAATATGGTTATCCATTGTTCCATTAAAAATTAAGTTAAGATATTTTTTATAAAAGCAATTAGTATGCTAACAGATCATACATTTTAAATATGGAAAAGGAGTTGGTTTCGGAGCGGGATTCGAACCTGCGTCTTCTCGCGTGCCTTATAAATCGAATGGATATAGGTGCAATTCTATACATTCGTGTCGTGTTACTTTCTAAAAAGTGCCGCTAGATGGTGCCTCCTTTTCCATATTAAAAAAATGTAATTCTATGAAAGCGCCAGTATTTGCAATTTGCATTTTCAAAAAACCGATTATGATGTAGTAACAAAGCGCTTAAAACCATCAACAGTTCCTAACTTATTGTCCAATAATCCTGTTCCTAATTTATTGTCCAATATTCAAATTAAAAACACATACATAAAAATAAAATAAATAGATTGAATAACTAAACTACTAAACTATTGCCTACTGAAAATTCCACCCCTGATCATACCAGGCGCAAAGGTGCCCAATACACTAGCAGCGTTGCCGCGCTGGATAACTATCCTTTGTACCAGTTCCGACCAGGCGTGGGAGTCATGCGTCTTGTCCTATAGTCTACGGCCGTTCTCCGAGACCAGAGCCTTAGTAGCATCACTCCCGCAACATCCCATCGTTCATCGACCAGATAATGCGACTCCATCTCCGCGTACTTTTGGCGTTTCCTGTAAGCAGCATCTTCCGCCATGGCCGCCGGTGAATGGACGGTACGAGCCAAGTGACTGGCGACGAAAGTGCTGACGCATGTTGCGTCCCACACTAAGCACTTGCCGTTCTTCCATGACACAAGGGTCAGACCGTCCGGTCTCTTGCCGTCTGCGCGGGACAAACCTGGTGGTTCAAGGATACAGGGAACCTCAGCCGACACCAGAGCTCGCCGGATTAACTAATTAAGAGCGTGGTTACGCGGATGCCTACCGGTGCAGCGACGACAACTCAAAGCATGATGACCATCGCTCTCCACCATGGCACCGCAGATGCATACGTGAGGTTCACACACCTTGCAGCCTAAGCGGAGAGCCACACGATCAAATTATTTAAAATCTTATTCCAATGACTATAGCACTAACATTTATTTATTTTGACATGAAGAGACATCGGCAGACTGCGAACTACCACGAGCTGTCGCGGCAGACTGCGAGCTACCACAAGCTGCAGCGGCAGCTTACGTCACAGCCTGCCACGAGAAGCCGCAGCGTGCGAGACGTACAGTTGATTAACCTAGAAAAATAACCCACTTGGATGAATAGCTTCGTTATTCGCAATGTACCTATGCAATCTGCAGAGAATACTACCTATCATTCTTCGTAAAAAACACAGAAAATAGTTAATCTCGCCTTTGTACATCTAATTTATATAATAAATTTTCACCACCTATTCCGTGGGACCAATTCTTAAAAAGGTGAAATGATAATATACCTCTGCCTACCCCTTCGGGGATAAAGGCGTGACCTTATGTATGTATGCATGTATTGTACATCTAATTTTATTATGAATATATATTGTCTTATATATGTATATAGAAAATAAATATCCTTGCAAAAATAAAAATAGGGCTACCCTACTTAGAAAGAGACGCAGAGCCCACACAGAGCAAGACAGTAATATACAGACTACGCTTCAAGTAGGTATTCGAAGTGTGGCCTCCATGTTTACCTATAGCTTCATGGTGTCATCAAATCGCGCGACGAATTTGCGAAAGCGAGTCAAATTATTCGTATTCGTACTCGCATGTCGAGTCTTCCGCATGACAGGCAGAGTTAGCGAGTACTGAACATACTATCTATGCTCCCAAATGAAATATCAAGGACAAAAGTTGAAAAACCCCCAGATCTTCAATGTTTGCTTAGTCACGGGAGGTGTAACCCTAACCTATTATTCAAAATATACTTACCCAAAAATACCGACTTTCGCTAATATTATTAATATTAGCGAAAGTCGGTATTTTTGGGTAAGTATATTTTGAATACCCCTAATTGAATACCCCTAAAAAATTGAATACCCCTAAATAAAGGTATTTAACCCTAAATTTAGGGAGAAACCCCCTAAGTTGGCATCACTGCTGTACGTAAAACGAAGCGAATATCAAATAATGTATCCAACCAATCGTGATTCTTAGATCAATATTCGAATTCGTATTAGAGCGAGAGAGCGAATCAACGAATGTCGAATCAAGCCGAGTCGACACGACAGCGGCAGCGCCGCTCCCCGCCGCCCGCGCTCCGACCGAAAGCACCTACCTGTCTGTGGTACGGCTGCTGTACCTGCCTTCGACTAGCGAGTACGTCACGAGTTAACGAATTGATTCGGTTTCGGGCGAAAGCGATTCGGATCAACGAGTCAACAGTCTTATTCGAATTATTCGAATAAAATTATTCGAATTACCTATCGCTACCTTTCTCTATTACTAAAAGGTACAACAATAAAGCTCAAGTTATACACCAACGGTTAAATTCAGATCCCGTCGGCAATCTGAATAAAGCAAGTGTGAGAGACCTACTCGCTTAACAATACACTTTCTTTTAAATTCATTGTTAGCTGAACATAATACGAAAACTGAAGTATTTTAATGTTTCTGAAAGATGATGGCAAATAAAATTATTTTTAACTTAGTGTTTTATTTTTGTTACTGCAATGGGGCAGTATAGAGATTTTCAGGTCTCAGACCTGTTTTTTTATGTACTACAAAGGTGGCAGACAAGCTTACGGCCCACCTGATGCTGGATTACTGTCTCCTATGGACGTTTGGAACAGCAGAGGTCCATAGGCGCTTACACGCACTGCCGATTTAGGCATTCATAGTGAAAGTCCCTTACTACAGTGAACGTTTACAGAACACTGAGTCCGCGGGGCCACGAGAGTTTTACTGGAAAGGTAGGTGACTGCAAACTTTTGACGATGTCATGGCAAAGGGAACGAAGACTCGAAAGTAATCCCTGTAGCAACCAATCTTTCCAAAGTGGTACAGAAATAAAGCAAGCAAGAAATAAAGCTAAAAGCAATCACCCATATCAGGATTAGCCATTGCATACCTAATGGTTTGGGAGTCCTGGGGTATCCTTCCGAGGACTTACCCAAGGCTCCCAACCATAGGCTGTTAAACATAACAGCCTATGGTTGGGAACTCCTCCGGACTCTTTAGTCGGTAGGAGTCCGGCGTAGCATCCATGCAGGATTTTCCCCACGCTAATAAAAAGCCATAGCGTAATCATTTAGAAAATACTCAGTTAGTGCGACTACTGTTTATTATGCATTTTTAACGTCAGCAATCGCAGGCGATCAAAGATGGCAGAAGGCTAAGAGAAATTCTGTCATCAATCTAAAATAATATTTTTCTCGTGTTGGGTTAAACGTGACTTCGTGTAGAATATATAGGTGTATCGGTTTTATTTACTTAGGACAGGATACTATTGCGTAAACACATACACGACATCTCCAATATTTCCCAATCTCAAACCAAATTTCCACTTGACATGACATATGAAATTCATATTATACTAATGAAATTGGTACGTACATATATAAAGACATATACTCACAAAAAATTGGTTTCAACTGCGGTCTTCATAACTGTCGAGTTCCGTCTTCATCAAATGCAAAGTGTTGACCTAATACTGTTACGTTAACTTCATTTTGTCAATGTATTTTTTTTGTTCTTGGGCCCTGAAGATCTTGGTTTAGCCTCATATCACCCTACAACTTCTATGAGTTATTATAATATATGTTTCTTAGCTTAACGGCTATTGCTAAAACCTAAGGGATTTTAGATTATAGAAGGAACAACCACCTACCTACTTCTTATCATTGACATGTAAAAACTTTGTAGCTGGTTTTATAGTACCTATACATTACAATTGTTGCACTCTCAATAAGTGTGTAGTGTCTGTGACTATCAGTGTTTTTAAATATACTCGTAGAATTATCATCCCGGCAACTAATACCCTCCATCACCTAGGTATTCCAATTTGCTTTGTAAATCATGAAAATAATTAAAAGTCATCTTAATTTGTGATACCTACATATTAATTAAATCTAACCAATCCTATAAATTTCTTTTTTTTTCTGCACTTCATTTCCTAATCCTATGTTTTTATTAATTTTGATGACTGTGTCACAATTTTAATGACAGTAATGTCATTAAAACTCGCATGAAAGTTTCACGTCTTTATTTACATACTCACATCTGCACTAATCTGCTTACATTTTCAAGCTACACCCATGATAATTCGATATCACACTGTGAACAGTTCACCGAGTAGGTACGATTTCAGTATACCTTTTCTGACCTTGGTCATTGCTCTAAATTCAGGAGTTACAGTAATGGAAGGCGGGCAGGATTAGTCAAATCCTCTTTTTTATAAATTTAAAACACGAACATTTTACAGGCTCGTGCTTTTCGCGTATAATTCAGATTGTTTAGGATGCGTCAACAACAATAAAGTTTTAATGAAATTTCTTTTGCACGCTGGATAAAGTATCAAGCCGGGTGAGACAAACAAACAAAACCATTTTTTTACACTTTAATTTCATGGATCGCTCAAGTTCCATGAAATTAAAACGAAATAAAAAGCGCTCGTGGCCCCGCGGACTCAGTGTTCTGTAAACGATCACTGCAGTAAGCAACATTATAGTAAATGTTGCTTACTGCAGTGATCGTTTACCGTGATCAAGTGTCACAAAGTGATCACATGGATGGGTGACCATCCATGTGATCACTTTGTGACATTAATTTGAGCGTTACCGTGCTTCGGAAGGCACGTTAAGCCGTTGGTCCCGGTTGCCAGTAAAATGGCAGTCGTTAAGCTAAGTTGAAGGCTTTATTTCAACAGCAGGCAGTCACAACCTGCGCCTGTCCATTTAAACACGGCAATACGGCTAACCACCTATTACGTGGGACAAAATTATAAAAAGGTGAAATGTGGGCATATAATATGCCTCTGCCTACCTTCGGGGATAAAGGCGTGACCATATGTATGTATGTAATTTCATGGAAAAGAAAAGCTATATTTTGAGAAATTTTACTTAATGAAACAGGAAACTACCTATTATTTGGGCAACAAAAATGCTTTTTAACCGACTTCCAAAAAAGGAGGAGGTTCTCAATTCGTCTGTATTTTTTTATGTTTGTTACCGGCAAATCGCTTGAAAGAGTTGACCGATTTTGATGATTCTTTTTTATTTGAAAGCTGGTGCTTCCCATGTTGGTCTTAGATTTATCAGATATTATTGAATGTAATACTGAAATCGGCGCCAAGAAAAACTATAGGTTTAGGTAGGTATTAAGAAATATTGGCACCGACTTCAGTATTACATTCAATAATATCTGATAAATCTAAATATACTTACCTATTACTTTGTGCTAAGTTAATTTTATTTTTCATTTTTTAGTTTTTGTTTGAAGTCGGTTTTTTTTGTTAATTTTTTTTTTATTATTTTTGTGACAGGTAGACTGAAAATATATCTGTCTAGGGCTTAGATCATCTAACCACAGGATGCGCCTTACTTAAGCATTGTTTTCGGCCATTGCACATGACCATTTGGTCTTTTGGCTTTTTAAAAAGCACTGTACATCAGTGCATCATTTTATATGATTAAACTAGTACATTTCATTGTAGTTGACTGTACAATAAAAATTAACACACAACAGCCATTACGCGTTTGTCGATTAATACATTTTTAAATGCAATGAAATTTTATGTCTTTGTGTTTCCCCCTTCACTTGTATGAAAACTGGCAGAATATTTTTGTATGCGGTGGTTCGCAAAGGCTAGTCCCGTGTTATATGGTCTAAGGTCTAGGGGTAACGTTCTCCCCAATACAAATTCATCAAGCCCAAACACAAGGTAGCTGCTGTAAATCGTTAAGGAATTCCCTCGATTCGAGGGATTTCTTCGATTTCTCCAGGATCCCAGCATCCGATTTTGACTTCCTGTATATGGGGTGACATGGGAAGCACAAGCTTTCAAATAAAAAAAGAATCATCAAAATCGGTTAACTCGTTCAAGCAAATTGCCGGTAACAAACATAAAAAAAATACAGACGAATTGAGAACCTCCTCCTTTTTGGAAGTCGGTTAAAAATTAACATGCACGAACTTACTTTCATACATATTTATTTTATTCCTCGACCTTGTTTGTTGCTTAATTACGCTCTAACGGCTGGACGGAACTGCGGAAATTTGGTACAAAAATAAGGTACCCACCCGGTATTTGTAATTGCCTCCTGAGATTTTGAGTCAGATGTAGTATCTACGAGTACTATTCTGTGATGTTTCTAATATTCTAGTATTGCTGCTAGTTCACAAGGGCTTGATACAAGAGTGTGGTATTGATGCGGAGCAATAACGTGATAAAGTGTATTGTCTTACCTAACTTATTACCATGAGACCTATATTATTATTTGGTGCCCAGACCAATGGTATTCTTTTTATTTTTTTTTAGCATTTCGGTGTGACTTTTTCCTCTATTTTTTTTTTTTTTTTTTTTTTTTTTTAACGTGAGGGAAAATCCTCGTAGGATGCTATGCCGGACTCTTACCGACTAAAAAACCTCACGTAACGCCCAACAGCCTATGGTTGAGAGCCCCGGGTAAGCCCTCAGGAAGGATGTCCCGTGACTCCCAACAGACCTACGGCCGCCAATGCGGCCTCGCCCAGGGGGTGGTGCGGGTGCAATCCCGCGTCTATGGGGGGTTTCGGGTGTGACCCCGCTTCTAAGGGGGGGCGTGCGTGAGTGCTCACGTCACGCTGCCGTCATGGGCCTGCTTCTGTAAGGACGGTGAGCGGCCCTCTCACCGTCCTCAGACCCCCGGTCATGGAGGCCGATAGTCCTCAGCGAAGACACGTCGGCGGCGCCCAGGGCGCCGACTGCGGAACTCGGGTGGGAGAGTTCTCTCCCGCACCCGGCCCGCCGCCTCCTTCGCGAGCATGACCTGCTCGCAGAAAGAGGCGGCGCAGTCCCACTTACTCCCGCTGGAGAGCATGGCTCGCACCATGGCCTCAAGCGAGAGAGTGTCCACGCCCAGACCCACTACGAGGACCTGTCGCTGTTGTGCCCACGCCGTGCACTCCACCAGCGTGTGGAGCGCCGTGTCATCGCTGCGGTCCTCGCAGTGCTGACATTCGGCCGTGGTTTCTCGGTGTTTTCGCCACAGATACCTACCGAAGCTACCGTGCCCGGCAAGCATCTGTGTCAACCGGTAGGAGAGAGCACCGTGTCTTCTCTCCAGCCACTCGTCCATGACCGGTCTGACGGCCGCGATTGTGGCGAATCCCCCCTTTGGTTGCTCAAGTCGCATCTTCCATGTCTCCAGGGTTTCCTGGTGGAGCAGGGTCCGCTGGGCCTCGATTTCTCGAGACGCAGGCCTTTGGCCCCGCTCCAGCGCCTCCTTGCGCCATCTGAACAGTGACGCAAGGGCTCTCGCTTCCAGGTCCCATGGAGGGGTCCCGGCTAGGAGACATGCCGCCTCACCGGAGATCGTGCGGTATCCTCTTATCACCCTGACGGCCATCACTCTCTGCGGGCTCATCAGTCTAGCCTCATTGCTGGCCGTCAGGGTCTCCGCCCATACGGGAGCCCCGTACAGGGCCATGCTTCGCACGATCCCAAGGTACAGCCTCCTGTAGGGAGCGTTGGGTCCCCTGATGTTGGGCATCAGCCGCGCGAGTGCGGCCGATGCTCCCCTCAGTTTTGGGACCAAACTTCGGAAATGATGTCCGAAGTTCCACCGGCCATCGAGTACGAGCCCCAGATACTTCATCGAGGGCTCGATGCCGATGCTGACGCCCCCCACCTGTAAGCTGGATCCCGCAGGTGGCCCCATCCGAGGTCCGTGGAAGCACAGAGCCTCGGATTTGTGAAGGGCGACCTCAAGACCCAGCCGCCGAATCCGACCCACGACCTGAGCAACCCCTGCCGTGGCCTTAAGTGCTGCGGCACGGTGCGTTGCTCCCCGCGCCGTAACGAGGGTGTCGTCGGCGTAACATGTTACGTCGACCCCTCTGAGCAACGGACCACGCAGCACCCAGTCGTAACCGATGTTCCACAGGAGCGGCCCTAAAACCGATCCCTGTGGAACACCGCACGACACATCTCGCCGACCCGGCCCTAGCCAGCTCGGGTAAGTTATGGCTCTCTCGGAGAGATAAGCCCCGACAATTCGACGGAGGTAGGGAGGCACTCCATGATAGATAAGCGCCTCCCTGACGCAGTTCCAGGGCAAGGTGTTGAATGCGTTAGCGATGTCGAGAGACACCGCCACCACCACCTCACCCTGTGAGACTGCTTCCTCCGTCAGGCCTCTAATGCGCATGATCGCGTCCACGGTGGAGCGTCCCTGACGGAAGCCAAACTGGCTATCCGCCAGATCAGGCCCCACGCGTGTGAGGTGCCCGACGAGGCGTTGTGCAATAATGCGCTCAAAGAGCTTGCACACCTCGTCGAGCAACACGATCGGCCGGTACCCTGATGGGGAATTTGCCGGCCGCCCCGCCTTTCGAATCAAGACCAGTTTCCCTGTCTTCCAGACCTTGGGAAACTGGCCTTTTTCGAGGCATGCGCTATAAAGACCCATAAGTCGAGGCCCAAGCTCCTCGAGAGCCAGGACCCATGCACGGCCTGGAATGCCGTCGGGTCCAGGGGCGGTGTTTCTACGGGATTTAAGCCGCAGGACAGCCGCCCCTAACTCACCCTCGGTGACTACGGGCACGTCGTTCTCGCTGTCTTCCGCGTTGGGCGCCTGAGACGGAGCCATGCGCGGAGGAACGTGTTCCTCCGCTCTCGACGGGAACAAGGAGTCCAGGACCCCCTCCAGCCGCTCCGGCTGGGGACTCTGGGTTAGTGGGGGCGCCTTAGGGCGTAATTTGCCTCTTACCATGAGGTACGGGCGCCCCCACGGGTTCCGCTCCAGAGTCTCCATCAGCTCTTCGCGGCCCAATTTTTTGGACCGCTTGATGGCGGTCTGGAGGGCCCTCTTGGCCTCCTTGCACCCATCGTAGAGCTCCGTCTCTCGGGCTGCCGCATCGTCTGGGCGGCGACGCCTTCGGCGAAACCTGGTGTACCGGCGGCGCGCGGTAACGCAATCCACGCGCAACTGCGCGATTTCCGGCGTCCACCAGTACACCTGTTTCCTCGCCGGTCTGGGCCTAGCCCTGGGCATCGCCGCATCGCAGATGTGCGACATGGCTCTCCCGAACCACTCCACCTCGGTATCAACATCGGCAGGCCTGTCCGCTGTCGGAATCCAGGACTGCACGATGGCCGCCTCCAGGAGAGCCTCCCGATCCAGGCGATGGAGTGCCCAACGCGGTTCCGGGGGATTCGCGATTGTTGGCGGCAGGTTAGGTGGAGGGGAGACGTCGAACGGAATATATCGGTGATCTGACGACGTCTCCTCCTCCTCCACCACGCGCCATCCCTGGACACGGCGGGCGAGCTCAGGGGTCGCAAACGAAACGTCTATGACCGAGCTGAGCCCCCGCCGCGTCCAGGTTGCGACATTCCCCCGGTTCAGGATGACTAGGCCACGTGTAGTGACCCAGTCCTCCAGTATCCTCCCCCTGCCTCTGGTTTCCCGGGAGCCCCAAGCCTGCGACCAGGCATTGAAGTCTCCCAGGACCAGGACAGGGCGAGGCCGGCATGCAGCGAGAACGACGTCCAGCTCAGGGAGCCATAGCTCAAACTGATGCTGGTCGATGCTCGGCGAGACGTAAACGGCCACGACAGCCACACCCTCATATTCCGCCGCGACGCAACCCGGGCCCCTAGCAATAAGCGCTAGGCGCGAGTCGTCCGCGCCGGTCCCCCCAAAGATGGTCGCCATGCCGTCCAGATCCACCGGGCTTCCCGGGTGAACCCAGTACGGCTCAGCGACGACGACAATATTAATGGACCACTGCCTGATGCTCTGGTACAGAAGGTCCTGAGCACCAGTGCAGTGGTTCAGATTCACCTGCAGGATGCGGATATGGGTGTCCATTAATGGACGTCCATATCCGCACCCTGCCGCGAACGTGCACCCACACCCTCACCCCTCCGTGCGGACGGACGGGGCTTCGGCCTTGAGGCAGCGCAGGTCTTACTGCCCGCCCGGTGGTTTGCCTCCTTGCCCTCCGCCACGCATTTAAAACAGCGTGGCGGAGCGTCACAGGCAAGGGCCGTGTGACCGGGCTGACTACAGCGGAAGCACCGATCGCCCACGGTGACTTCCGCCGTACACTGCACTCCTACATGCCCCACGACCAGGCACCTATAGCACCTGTCTTCGCGGGGCTGCAGGAGATGCACCTGCGCCCTCAGGAAGCCTCCAATAAGGAGGCTCCGTCCGTCCGCCACTTTCTGGGCCGCCGCGACGGGACAGCTCACGACCGCCGACCCGTGACCAGTGGGGCCAAAGCGGATTTCGCCTGACCTCACCTGATCACGGGGGCAGCTACTCGCCTCCACGACGGCGGAGATTATCTCCTCCGTCGTGGCCGCGTCATCCAGACCCGAAATGCGCAGACTCGCGCATTTGTTGGGTCTGGTGACGCGGACGTCACCCTTGTCCAGCGACTCCCGCAGCTTTGCCGCTAAGGCATCTGCTTTGGGGCCGCTGGTGGCGCCGGAGACATCGAGGAGGCGCGCTCCGGTGCGCGTCACCTTGCACCGGAGCCCCCCCTCAATCTCGAGGGCCTTGAGGTCTACTGAGGCTTTCGCCTGCCTCAGTACCTCGGCGTACCCCACGCCCTTCGCCTTGCCTTCTGTCGTCACCGTAATGACGACGGCAGTGGAGCGAGGAGCGCGGAGCCTCTTCGGCGCCTTCGCCGCGGCGGCCTTTGCCGCTTTTGCGGCGACCTTTGCCGCCTTCTTGGCGGCCTTCGCCGCCTTTTTGGCGGCCTTAGCCGCCTTCTTCTTTGCTCCTGCCACCTCCCAGATCCCCTCTCTAGAGGGAGTCTGGGGTGCGGCGGGAGCGCTGGCTGTGCTGGTGGAGGCGGGGTTGCCACCTCCACCAGGTGCCGTCTTCTTGGGGGCGGAGGCCTTCCGCTGGAGACCGGGAGCCCCACTGGGTGCAGCCGTCGTCGCGTACGACGTGACGGCGGGTGCCGCCAGCGGCGGGCGGTATGCCCGGTCCTCGAGGACGCCGAGGCGGCGCTCGATGGTCTCCAGCAGTTGGACCGTCGTCGGGGTCGCCTTAGGTGCACGGGGAGCGGGGGTTTTAACACCCCGAGCCTCCCCGGCCCCCTGGACGAGCTGCGTAAGCTTGCCGATTTCCTCCCGCATCAGCTCTTGCTGCTTGCGGGAGTCGGCAAGCTCCTTCTCCAGGCTCGCAACCCGAGCCCGGAGCTTCCCCTCCTCGCTGGAGACGCTCCTCTCAAGGAGCTCCTCCAGCGCCTTCGTCGCCCCTGTGACGGCTTCCGTCACAACCTTCTTTTTGCCCGCAACATTCTTGGCGCCCTTTACGGCGCCAGTAATGCGGGCAAAAGCCGCCAATATTTCCTTCGCCGCCGGCACCTCCGTGACCCTCCCGCTTGGCAGCGGGGCCACAATCGCCGGCGGCTCTGCCACCCTCCCTCTCGCTCTGTAGAGGTCGGCTTTCCGACCTCTACCCGCGGTGGTAGCAGCTACCTTCCTAGGAAGGCTACCTTCCTCCTCGCTGCTGGAAGATTCGGACCCAGGCCGACGGAACAGGCTTTTGCCTGGTCCGCTTGACCTAGGTCGCTTCCGCCTCGCTTCTTCGGCATGAAGACCGAGGGTATCCTCGGTCTCGGTACCCATATCAACTGCCGACTCCATCTCGGAGCCGGCACGGGTTGACGCGACCTCCGCGTCACTGGGGGTGGTTTTGAGGCACACCCCTGGGCCTGAACTATGGTGACCCCTCCCATATACCACCTGGGATGAACCCTGGCGGGGGTCGACATGCCGAGACATGCCAAGCGATTCCCCGGACACTGTCCGGGTGCGCTCCTGGGTAGTTACATTCGTAGTGTTTTGCTCCATAGTTGTTTTTTGCGTTTAGCGTCCGCCGACGTAAGGTTGGGAGTGGGGAAGTTGGGAAAGGATGTGAGGATGGGAAGGGTGGGAAGGTGGGAGTGACGCCCTAGGCACTGAGTTCCCCCCAGCGATGCAACAAATAGCCGGGCGTCAGAGCGTGAGTTTCGGGGTAATTTTTGAAAGAGGTTTTCTTCCTCGCAACTCCAAAGAGCCACCGTGCCCGTCTGTTGCCAGACGGGGTTACGGCTCGGCCGAACGATGGTTCCTATGGAACCGTGTACTTCGCCACTGATCACTCAGTGACGAAGTACTCGTCGCCCTGGGAGTTCTCCACTAAGTACGCTCTGCATAACAGAGCGTATGTGGAGAACTCCAAACCGGCCATAAAGGCCCCCCCCTCCTTGGTGGACTATTGGCCGTGGGCGACGACGTGCGCCTCAGGCGAAGTCCACATCGTCGTCCACGTTACCAGGATGCACCACGTGGAGGTTGTCCTACCCAGCACCCCACTTTTTCCTCTATTGTAACATGTTCCCAAAAGAATCAACAAAAAAAACTTACAAGGATCAGGTTTCCTTTTATAAACTGAGCTGACAATAATGCAAATGGTGTGTTGTGTGATCGTATTGTACGCTTTTGCCTATCCCTTCGGCAGGCGTGACTATAATGTATGGGAGCCGCTTTAAGTTTTATATAATCGTATGTAGTGTAAAACTGTTTCAGACCTCAACTGTTTACGTTTTGTAATTGCAAGATTATTTAGCCGCTCTTGCACAACACAGCGCTTGAGTTATGACCGCAATAAGTGTTCGTAGGGGGCCAAGAAGCAAAGTGATCATTTACTGTTTAGTCGGCACAAGTTTTCTATACATTGTATGGCGTAAATATAATTCGTTCAATTTTATCGGTTCTATTACTTACTGTAATTAGTCATTCAAACCAAAGAATGAAAGAGCCAAAAAAAGAGCCAAAAGCCTCCAATGATCAAACTATCTATTTTTGTTTTACTGTACCACATTGTCGCGGGATTTTACACTCATGGTAGAGTCGGGACTTCACGTCGGTGCAAGTTTAGGTATTTCGCGTGAATTCCTGAATATATATATTTATGAATGTTGTTTTATGATGTATTTTAATTTTAATGATGTTTTACAAGTGGGATCTATGCTTACTCGTATCTATCTAGGTAGCTAACATAATAGGGACAAGGACATAGACTGACATAGTGGCTACTCTACTTAATATCTCGAGAGCAAGACAAAACCCACGTCCCAATGGACTCGTGTACAGACTACCTAATGCAAAACTGAGAGCCACAGGAGAATCCGCGGACATTACTTAGTACATGATTAAGAATTAATTAGGAGCATCTACCCAATTTTAAGGGTTGATACTCTTTCAAGATAAATCTCGTTTCTTTAAATCAAAACAGATAAGTCTATTTTAGGATACACAACTACAAAATCTATATGACGACCGGTAACGAAACCATACCGCGATTTAAAATTCCGGTACAGCGCCATCTATCGAGTGCACACTTCAACATTTTAGGTTTATTAGTTTAAGTACAGGGTTGTATTTTCCAGTATTCTCTCTGCTGGCAAAGGGTCCTTTTGCAAAGTAGCGAGTGCGGTTAGTATTCATTCCTCCGTCATCCATATTATCACAGGGCGGAAACTCTTTTTTTTTTGAGAAAAAAAAGAAAAAAAAAAAGAATCCTCCCTCTAAAGACTCTAGCTTGAATGTGTGCGTGTGACCAATATAATGCTAAGCCATTGTTCCGTCAACACGTCCGTCCGTCAACTATAGTGACAGCTGTGGCGCGGCAGGGAGTGGCCGATCTGTATGTAATACTATTATAATTATTATCTCTGATAAAATATAAGCTGCCCGTGCAAGAGCTTCGTCGGTGAGCAGATCATATAAATGAGAGGCGTGGAATTTAGTTACTTCTTCCTGAATCCCATTAGAACTTATTTTATCTGTGTTACTCGTATTCCAGAATACAAATAATTTATCCTTGTGATGAAGAAATGATACTCCAATGATGTACATAGCCATTTATTCTTCTGCTCTTCGTATAATAGATACTACTCGTATATTTCCACTTAATGGTTTTAGCAAAATCACAACATTCGGCCATCAGACAGCGTGCTATCTCCGGAGCACGCAGTAATCACAACATTCGGACCTGTATATTGAACTAATCACATTTTTATACATAACGTACATAACAATAATACCTTTATGCGGCTTTTTATAATATGCTAAATCAAAATCTTAAAGTTAAATTAAACCTAAACCTTCTCTATATCTTCTATCTACTTTGTCTATAGTCTATAGGCTTATAATATTAACTCAATCATTATTTAGTTTGTAAAACTATAAGTGAGAACTTGAGTCTGGCGAAACGTCAAGAATACAAAACAAAGGCAACAAGTAACCAGATCACAGAGCAGACCGCCTGCTGAAACTATTTACAAATGTAAACTCTAAAAAGTGATCTTTTTTTTAAAACCCAGCAGAGTCTGCAGATCACTTCCAGGTTTCCTTTTCCAGCAAAAGAAATCATTACATGTGTCAGCAATTAGTGTAAAATATATTTAATAGTGGAATACAACTAGTAAAAGCGAGTGATTTTTCATAAAAAAATCATTAGGTATCTAATATTACCATCATAATAATATTACTTAAATAATATTTGTAAATTAAATTGTTAATCTCATTTTAAGCGAACTACTGTCCTTATGAGAAATAGAGTTCTTTTAACCTTAATAATCGTCTAGTTTCAGGCAACGTGATGAAGCCACAATATACCTATATACCTTAACCCTAAGGACACATAAATATAGTATTTAAGGCAGCTCTTGTGGCATTCTCGAAGTTACTTTTTTTTATATCAACATCTATCCTTACAGGTTTCCCTAATTCGATAATGTTACAATGTGTTTATCATTGCCGACAATTTTAATTAATGAATTGTAACTTAGGGCATAAATACATCGATAGATTAAATTCCGATACTGTAAACTAACTTTACTAAATTGTCATGCAAATAATAATGACTTTAGATAATCATTTTAAATATTAATAAAAATCTCAGATGATAATTGGTGTCTTATAATGTAATAATAGTTTCATTCGTGTAATAATGTCAATAATTAATAATTTCATATCATACTATAATAAATTGTGTCAAACGTTTGCAAACATAAATCTGAAATAGGTAGGTACGAATTATGTCAAATAATAATAATAGTATAAAATAATCATGATATGCGCATAAAATGTGTCAATGCAAAATGTATAAGCATTCTTAAGTCAATCACTGAGATACTCTGATTAATCTAACCATACCAATACCTTCAAATTCGGTTGGTAGCCTGTCGCAAGAGCGTATACCTACCACTGTTTAACTGGGTAACTACCCATAAAGTGTCATTGACCTTATGCAGTCTACTATGATAACAAGAAAGACTTTTTTTTTATGGTTGATGTACATGTTATAAATTCGCAAGATTTATTGGGAACTTTTTGGTTAGTAAAACCTTCCTATTTCACAAATACAGGATAAAAACTAGACATATAATTATTAGACTACTATTTACTTAGAAATAGTATGGTATTACTTTAGAAATGGTATTTGAATGAAAGAAACTGCAAGGTACGATACCTATATTTCTTGTGTGGTGCAGCCACAAGATTCTGATGAATTTCTTATTCTCATAATGTTATGTACCTACTCCAGAGAGACTCTTGGACGTAATCTAAATTATAGAATATCGCTTTTATGGATATTTTGTAAGATACAAGATTAGGTACTCCGCAGGAGGATACAGGTTAAATTTGAATACACTGTTAAAGTAACTCAAATTTACAATTCCATCTACATCTGTTAATGCCTCATCTTTTGCACAGCAAAAGCTGGTGAACTTAACCTTTAGCTAGTTTTAAATTGAATCAAATTATCTAAAATAACTACTAGGAGCGGCTAACCCCACAAGTTCCAACTCTCGACCATTTAGTTAAGCATTGGTTTCTATGTGTTACAATAGTCACGGTAAATTTAAGACTTTAGAAGGTTTTCTTTTCCATTTTTATCAGAATAAGAATATTAACGATATTTGTTAAAAAATATGAAAAAGAAAACTCCTAGTCGAGTCGACTGGCAGACTGCAGTCATCTATCTAAACCAATGGGTATAACTATTTAAAGGGGAAATGCTGCCAGTCTTTGGGTACAATGTCATTATTTAGATTTAGGTTAGTTTAGATAGTTATAATGTAAATAGATAATGTTACATTGGATTATTTTGGTAAATAAATATGTAGCAAGTCTCATTCTGTCAGATGCTACAATACTTTCTAGGCAGCAGTCCCACGATCTGATAAAATTCTACAAGGAACTCTGATAACGTAAGCTGTTCAGGGTTCTTTTTTTCATTTTGCGAACCAGTCAACTTTTGTTAGAATATAGGATATACATTTAATTCTAGCCTTTACCTCTAACAAAATGGCCCTAAGTGGTCTAAGTGCATAAATATACTGTTAAAAGGCAGTTTTACCTTACAGCTCACCTGAATGGCTGCCAACAACACACCTTGCACGGCTATGGGACTAACACACATAATACCTGCATGGTTGGACAATCACTTGCAACGCTCAGGGTTGCACAGCAGCATTCATACTTAAATTAATAAAATAATGTCTAAATTTGTCATAGTACGTCTCGTTGATTGGAGATCCACGCACTAAATACAGTCTTTGCCTTTGAGAAGTCGTTAAGTATCTTAACCACATACTTTTAAAAATAAATAGCAAAGACTGCAAGTCTAGTCGGTCTTAACACAAAATATTATATTACACATAATTGATCTATGTAACTGCAATAAGAACGGTGCGTACCTATCATATTTGGTCACATTTATTTGTCCTATGTAAAAATAAATTTATTCACCGTACCGGTAGAGGGTATTCACAAAATAAATTAAAATAACTAACTGTAGTTATGTCCAAAATGTCTAATAGGACGTCTTATTAACTGAGGATCCACGAATTAAAATGAAGTCCTAGCCCTTGAGAAGTGGCTATGTAACTTAAATATGTACCTACTTTTTGTTTCAAGGTAACTAATAGGTACATATGGGCATAATAGTGGGTATTACCACAATAAAAATATAGCTCTATGCAACTACAATAAAACGATAAGGACCTTTTTGTCACATTTCTGTGTTCAATCTAAAACAAATGTATTCACTGTTCCGGTAGAGAATATTTCCTAAAACCCTTACCGGTGTTAAAAAAAAAACTTCGTTAAATGGACACCGCAGTCAATAGAGTTATGTAACCCCAGTTTGCAGCAATTCGTTAAAGTCAAATACTTTCTTGACTACAGTAGAAAATGCTACGAATATAATACACGCTAATAGGAATAATCACGAACCATGATTAGAATTCGAATAAACTTTTACTTACAGTTTTAACTTGTCACGGCTTGGCTCGCAGGTTATCACACTTCTGAATTGATGAAGAAATGATACTCCAATGATGTACATAGCCATTTATTCTTCTGCTCTTCGTATAATAGATACTACTCGTATATTTCCACTTAATGGTTTTAGCAAAATCACAACACTTGTTACAAATTTCAGCCATATCCGATTAACCGTTAGAGAGGGAAACAGTAAAAATATCCAGCAAACACACTCACCAACTTTCGCGCATTACATAGGAAGAAAAAACGGATCGTAACAGGTACATTATATTAATATGTAGGCGATTCCACGGTTAAGTTAAGATCGGCCAAAGCTTGCCACGTGAGCATTTGGGCGAGTACCGGACAAAGCAATCACCAGATAACCATTATGAACATGTCACGGTACACTTACTTAATTAAACACTACTAAACCTATAACCGCGTGGCACAAGGAAGAACATTGCAACAGTGTCTGGGGCTTGCAACCCATACAAGCAGGTTTGAGGCGGCCGCCTTTACTATGATCATAAATGCTCACCGTTCCACCCGGTTCTTTCCCACCGTCCACCTGCCCAGACCACCTGGGTGTACGGTGGTAATTTTTTTTTAACTACGGTTCACCTTTGTCCACCTAGCCCTAGGTGTACCATTGAAAATATTAAATTTCCACGGTACACCTTATTATAGAAACTATTATCAACTAAACAAATGAAGATCGACTAAACAAATGAAGATCGTCAAAACAAATGAAGATCGACAAAACAAATGAAAACCGACAAAACAAATGACGGTCGGGTAAACAAATGAAGATCAAAAAACAAATGAAGGTCGGGTAGATAAATGACGATCGAAAAAACAAATGAACTTCGATAAAACATATATTATGCAGATCATTAAAACAAAAAACTAGAAGTTAATAAGGTCAAAAATTACTTGCAGCTATATTTTGTAATCTAGATGCGATTACCATTCAAAAAAATAGGTGCAAGCAATTCTCGACCTTATGAACATGCACAATATTTATTTATTTTTTACTTATTCGTGATCAGTGATGTCTATAAACTCCTAAAAGCACATTTTTATAAAAGTGTCAGTAAGGTCGAGAATTGCTTGCACCTATTTTTTTGAATGGCAATCGCATCTAGATAACAAAATATAGCTGAGAGTATTTTTTGATCTTATCGAATTGCTTATAGTCTTTTGTTTTATTGACATGCATATGTTTTTTCGATCGTCATTTGTTTTGCCGATCGTCATTTGTTTTGCCGATCTTCATTTGTTTTTGCTATATGATAATGAATTCACTACTTAACTGTACTTTTATTCGTGTAATGGAACTACTGGGACACGAAAAAACAAGATAACAGTTCCATGGAACTACTGGGATAAATCTATTTTAATTAATTAAATGTACAATGAGTCTTAAATGCAATTAAAAAATTGTAACCCAGCCAGCATTAACTGAGGTGGACCGTCACCAATATCTATTAATGATATACCGGATAGGTGAACCGTAGTTAAAAAAAAAATACAACCGTACACCCAGGTGATCTGGGAAGGTGGACGGTGGGAAAGAACCGGTTCCACCGATAACAATATTCTCCATTGCCCATATACTTTCACGTTTCTATCTACTGATGTCTAGTTTAAGACTGCGCCTCACAAAAAGGCGTTGCCGCTTAATATTGAATCTACCTTCATTGCAATTACAAACGAAACCTTACAAATGGCAGGTGTCACTCTCGCTCCACTGTCAACGCGCCGTCACGGCCGTACTGACCTGCGACCGTCCTCGGGCGCTTAATTTTGTAAGTCTGAAATATCACACAAAAATCTAAAGCTCACTTTGATAAGCAATCTGCTCGTCCAAACCTGACACCTTTAATTAACAGTAACAACCACGTTATTACAACTGAACTGTACTTCCCAAAAACCAACCAAGCATGCAGTCAATGACACTTTTCTCTCGAGATAACACATGCTACGAATTAGCGTGTCTCTACGACTAACCGCTGCGGTATAGCCCGGACGATACGGTTATCTGCCACTACTGTTAACTATGTTTTATCCATAGTCGACCTATTCATAAATCTCCCTAGACTGGATCGGGTGGGGGTTGTCCAAGACCAGCCACAAGTGCAAGGCCCTTACGACACCCTTCGACCAGCCTATCCCTAAGCTTCCCTAGACTAGATCGGGTGGGGGTTGTCCAAGACCAGCCACACGTGCAAGGCCCTTACGACACCCTTCGACTAGCCTATCCCTAAACCTCCCCAGACTGGATCGGGTGGGGGTTGTCCAAGACCAGCCACAAGTGCAAGGCCCTTACGACACCCTTCGACCAGTCTATCTCTAAACCTATCTAGCTCTACCCCTCTCTAGCCTGAAACGCGTGGGGGGGTCCAGGACCAGCCACAAGTGCAAGGCCCTTACGACACCCTTCGAACACCAGAAGTAAAAGACTACCTATCTCTAAAACTCATTAGCCTGGACCGGACGAGTGTGTCCCTTCGACCATCCGCACAGGGCATGGACCGGACGACACTGTCCCTTCGATCAGCTCACTCAACTCATTAGCCTGGACCGGACGAGTGTGTCCCTTCGACCATCCGCACAGGGCATGGACCGGACGACACTGTCCCTTCGACCAGCTCACTCAAGTCATTAGCCTGGACCGGACGAGTGTGTCCCTTCGACCATCCGCACAGGGCATGGACCGGACGACATTGTCCCTTCGACCAGCTCACTCAATGCATTAGCCTGGACCGGACGAGTGTGTCCCTTCGACCATTCGCACAGGGCATGGACCGGACGACACTGTCCCTTCGACCAGCGCACTCAACTCATTAACCTAGACCAGACGAGTGTGTCCCTTCGACCATCCGCAAGGGCATGGACCGGACGACACTGCCCTCTCAACCAGCTTCACATAAATCAGACCCTCACTACACAGTACCATGCCAGATTTTATCTTTAATCACACAAATTCCACAAAGTCCACTGCTGAGCATAGGCTTCTTACATGTTTCACCACCACATTAATTTTAACCACACTCACATGTAAAGTAACCATGCAAAAAGTAACATACACCTACCTGGTATGAACTGTCTTGTTAAGCGTAAATTTGAACGTTGTGTTCAAAAATCTCATGGTCAGAGACGATGCTTAGTGTATCCGACCCTGCTGTAATTTTGTCAGCTGCTATTGAAGTAGTATTTAGGCCTGCTGTTAATGTTTTGCAGCCACTGAATCTACTGGAGGCAACCAACATCCAATTCTACCTACCTACCTTAATTTGCGCCGTCTTGGCCTCGTCTTTTATTCAAAAACTAGTACCCATTTGAACCAAACTTTTGTGACCGTAAAGTACTAGACGCAAGCTCTTGTGCATATATAAAAGTGTGAGATAAACCAGATAGGTTTTGTATTAAATTAACATGATTATCTATCAACGCGATAATCACGTACGGTCCCTTGAACTTTCGATATAATAAGACTTATACACGAGCGACCTTGGCTGAATCGTTTTGCATCAGATGCAGCTGCTTTTGTGAATTATCAGTGGCGTTGAGAGAGCGAGACGCTGTTCATTTTCACGAGCAACAGAGATAACCCTTGACATTCGCTGAGATTGCTACCCGAACTGGATCATGAGCTAAGCTGGCGAGCAATTGGCAACACTTGATCTGGTGCCGCCAAGTGTCAATCAAATGCTTACAAACTTATCACTCTCAGACATTGCAAGCAACCATCTGCCTCGCCGGCGGACCCTGCAACCAAATTCTATTGAAAACTATTCACCATGCAAAACTCCTGAAATTTCCAGCCACTACAGCGTCCACCCTGATCGGCAACAACAGGTTTGATTGCTTCAAAATGGGCAACAGCAACTCCAAAGACTCCAGCTTAATAACGGAAGTATACTGAGAACGATAACTGAGCAGTACTTCTGGTCACATGTACCACCCTATTGCCCTGATAAGACGGCTTCATTAAAAATGGAGTGCAGCCGGATCGCTTACGCTCCGGAAAGACTCCTCGACGCTTCGTAAACCATAAAAGGCTCGATGAACCTCCTCAGGCAGTCAGACATCTGAGGAAACCACCACTGCTCACGTGATTTTTCCAACGAGTCACGCCGATGTTCCACTGTAAGCCATTTCCGACTCAGTTTCCCGAAAGGAATAGTTTTAGTAAAGCGCCTAGGGTGCAGAAGCATACGTATGTCTAGAGTCTGGCAACTGGATCCGTGATAGATAAACTGAATATTCCACACCGCGACCCTAGCGACAAAGAACATCGAAATTATACATCGGCGGAAGAACAGATGTTGACACCTCCTGGGGAATGCAGTTGGTTTATGTAGACACCGAATCCACGGCCACACAAATAGTGCCGAAACCGCTCCAACGATCGTACTACCGTAAGTTATCTACAGCTCGTACAACTGAAAGGGCTCAACCTCTCATATAACTGAAAGGGCTCAACCGCTCGTACGACTGAAGGGGCTCAACCGCTGGTACCACAAGAAGCGCTCTGCCACTTGTATTTCCGAAAGCACTCCACCGCAAGCGCCACCATCCCATAAGAGCTATAGCCCGACTCAGCCTTGGATCAATGGTGAACTAAAACACTACAAAATAAGAAAGGCTATTCCTCCCCTGAACAGGGACAGCTCTACTTCCCTTAGAACCGTTGTCGCAATGCAAAATACGACGAACAACTCCTAATAAAACACCGCAGGTTTCGAAGTGAGCACCCCCACAATAGCATTACGTATTCCCTTAAGTTTCATGATTTACTGAACAAGACCTTGCTGCCTTAGTAATGGACACAACGGGTTAGCAGTACTTGTGAACCGAGGAAGAAACTTCCTAAAGCAAGAGTCCAAGCAGGAATTTATCTGGTTTGGCTCAATTTGATCGATCTAAATTGAGTATGCCAGAATATTAAACCTTCTACTACATGAACCTGCATTTTCCAGATTCAGTGGAAAACTACTATTTGTTCTTTTACCGGAGTACCCCCCTACAACATTTTGTTCCGTCCTGTCGTTACACACCCACTAGTACTAGTACACTAGTACTAGACTACGGAACTGTCATAAAATTTTGGCTCCGATTTAAATAATTTAAAATTACTTAAATAAACACGAATTAATAGCTCAAAAAGAAAACAATTGCACCGCATTATCAGTGTTAAATAATAAATTAAATAATTCATAAAGCTTTCGGTGTTTAAATCGTGTAAAAGTGAAAAAAAAAGTGATTAGTGAAAAACCGTTTCGTTGAGTAGGATTTTGAAAGTAAATGCATAAAAATCGAATGTTCTTTGTAAAAGGCATAACCGAATATATACTGTAAAAGCAGTTATTAAATGTAGGAAGTTTAGGAATACATAATTGTCTCTTTTTTATAATAATTGTCGGTAACGTAACCTCAGAGACATTTTGACAAGTATTCTCACTTTATGTACACTGGAAAAGTTTATAGCTGTAATTAAATAATCTATGCGAAGAATTAAGTTATGCTCTGAGGATCGAAAAGTTACTAAACATTACATATTACGCTTGTAAGTACCTTTTATTTATTCCAGTAGGACCTGGTCATTGATCGAATCGCACATACCTAGTGACGGGTGAGGTTTTTTGTAAAATATTCAAGTGTTGTTGTTGTTAACTTGTTTGCCTGCTGTTCACGTGTATATATGCACAATATATATACTACGCTGCTAATAGACAGGTAATCCAGACGAATTTCATTAAGTAGGTACTTGTATTAACTTTGAAACCGCTATTTGTGTTTTGCCTATTGTTCACGTGTATATATTTAATATATACTACGCTGGTAACATAAGGGTAATTCATACAAATCCCACCGTTCGCGTTGTCATGTTGTCATATTACCTTTAATCAATTAAAAGCAAATAAACTTGCCCGTTGTTTAGCAGACTGCTCCTTGATTTCATTCTAAGAAATTTGCTACCATAACTTGTTGAAAATGATGACTCGCAGAGGCCTGGCTCGACAGGAAGAGACTAAACTGCAACAGGTTCTACAAGAACTAAAATCCACCAAGGAGCAGGTTGCTCAGCTTGTTAATGAACGCGAGGACAACGAAACAGAGCTTATCTCTGTAGTACAACATAATGGCAAATTGAAACATCAGTTGTCCTCGCTAAGCGTTAGGTTAGATGAGATGACCAGGGAACGAGATGACCTTCATATAATTGTAGGAAATTTTGATAAGTGTAGTGGGGAGTATGAATATGCCCTAAGACGTATAGACCAGCTAGAACAGGAGCTCCGTGACGCTCACTTACAAATTACTCAGTTAGAAGAAGCCGCGCTGCAAGTAAGTACCCAACAAAATCAAACCTTGTTTGACGAACTCATAGGCAGGTCCCCACAGGTAGTTGCTGCTGCGGGTCCGAAATGCACTGATATCATTGACCTCACTAATGATACCTCTAAACACCATGTAGTATCACCATCAGTGTGTTTAGATCATTGCAGTGGTAAAAGAATAAAGAAATATATTAAAATTAATAAATTAATAAAGAAAAATCAAAACCGACTTAAAATACATAAAAACTTCTCTAAAAGTAAAAAAAATTGTAGAAATAGATTGAAACTATTTAATGAATTAAGTTTATGCACAACACAGCTAGAGAATAGTCAGAAACAGCATGCTGCTGATACACAAAAGTTTAATTTAAAAATTCAACAGCTACAGGAATCAATACAGTCTGTAAAGACCATGTATGACAAATCACAGCTGATTATCAGAGAGTATTATAAGGCAATGGATAAACTCATAAACTCAACATCACATTATGCTGACCGTTTTGACTCACTATCAGACAAAACACATTCTGATTGTGACTGCAAATGCAGCCAGTCAGAGCCAAAGAATCCACACACCCCATCAGATCAGCTGTGTAGTATACTAAACCAATCAGAAAACAGTCCTAGTTTAATACCCACTTATAATACAGGGAGTCAAAGTTTTATGTTCAGTGATGAAATTGGAAAAGATATGGGCTTGAAATTAAACTTATTTACCCAGGGAGAGTCATTTATAAATTATTGCATGCCTTCAGCATCATATACCCAAATTATGAAGTCTATATGTAGGCATAAGTTTCAAAGTAGGGATAATTTGGTAATTTTTATAGGAAACAGGGGCAATATAACAAAACAGGACCTTGTAAAGTATTGTGATACATTAGATTCATTAAACCTAAATATTATTATAATATATACACTGCCCTACAGTAAATCAATGCCAGTTGCAGAGTATAGGCTTAGGGAGCAATTGAACTTGACATTACACACTATTGCATATTATAATAAAAAGTTCAATATTATTGACACTAACTCTATTGTTAGAAATAATTATTATTTGACTAAAGGAAAGCATAAGCTTTCAAATTATTGTAAAAGACAGGTAGCAAAATCGCTACAGTATTATATTGATATTTTAGCCAAAAACCTGGCTACCCAAACTGCTTCTTTTGAGCAGTCTTATGACATAGTATGTAATAGTAGGACTAAGGATATATGTTTATATCCGAGTAATTTAAATTAGGTTATGAGACAAAAGAGCAAAACTCTTGCACTCAATTTGACATGTACCCACAGCAAAATAATAAACATAAGGCCCCTCCGGCCACTGAATCTATTCAGTACGGAAATACTGGTTTACACCTGGTGCACCAGAATGTAGAGGGTCTGCTCGGCGGGAAGGAGTTGGAGTTGGAGCTGTGCATTGATTTGAATGGAATAGACATTTTTTGTGTAACAGAACATTGGTTAAAGCAGCATGAAGTAATGTTGAACTTTAAAAATCATCAGGTTGCTAGCTCTTTCTGTAGGATAAAATGTAAACGTGGAGGCTCATTAATTCTTATTAACAAGGCTATAAAATTTAAAGAACGTAAAGACATAGTAAGCCTCTCTGTTGAACGAGTCATTGAAATAGCTAGTATTGAGTTCGAGCAGTTCATTGTGTTAAGCGTATACAGTCCCCCGGATGCTCCATACACACAGTTTGAAGAAATACTGGAAGATGCTTTGTTTAAATGCCAGAGCTCTAAAAAAGCAGTAGTCGTTTGTGGAGATTTCAATGTAGATATTTTAGATTCTTCGCTGGAACCTTCAAAGAGACGGAAAATGTTGAACTTATTTAAGTCCTTTGGTTTACATAATGTATTTTTAGAACCTACTCGTATAACTGGCACTAGTGCTACTTGTATTGATAACATTTTCACTAATACACACCCCATTAAGAATTGTATAGTAGACCCTGTAAAATCTGATCATCGAGGACAATCTGTTCTGTATGCTAGAAATGTTTCCAGAAGTAAGAATGTAATCAGTTTTGTACCAGTCAACTCGAAACGCTTAGAAACTTTCAAAGAAAATATAGCCAAAAAGATAACAGAATTGCCCGATTACACTACTGTAGATAAATCTTACGCTGATATATTTAACTTAATACATGATGAGTTTGGAAAATTTTTTACACCAAAAACAGTATCGTTCGGAAGCAGGTCTGTTTTTAGTGACTGGGCTACACCTGGTATTTATAAAAGTCGTAAGAGGCTTTATGAACTTTATTCGGAAAAAGCATTTAATTTTAACCCTGAGTTTAAGGAATATGTTAAAAAATATTCGAAGACCTTTCGACAAGTTTGTTCCTTGGCAAAGTCAAATTTCATTAGAAATAAAATTACAGCTTCGACAAATGTAATTAAAACTACTTGGAACATTGTAAATTCTGAATGCGGTAGGTCTAAAACGAGTGAACGAAGCTTTCATTTAAAGATAAACGGGCGCCACGTCACAGGGGATCTGGAAGTAGCGACTGAGTTTGAAAAATTTTTCAGTAATATACCTATTCATATAACGAATACTCTTCGGTCGTCTTCCACTTCCGCTGAGCAAATATTGTCAGAATGTGTAGATAGCTGTCAACACGCGTTCGAATTCACGACTGTTGACTGCAACGACATTCTGAAAGCTTACAGGTCTATTAATGTTAAAAAAACCGCAGACCTATGGGGGCTATCGGTAAAATCTGTATCTAGTGTCCTTGATGTCATTGCCCCTTACTTGGCAGCTGTGTTTAACGATTGCGTTTCGGGTGGTGTGTTTCCTGATTTAATGAAACACAGTAAAGTTATACCTTTGTTCAAGGCCGGCAGTGCTTCTGATCCAGGTAATTTCAGACCTGTCTCAGTGTTGCCGACTTTGAGCAAGATATTTGAAAAATTAATACTTGAGCAGATGCTGACCTATTTTAACAGTCACAAATTATTTCATAATAAACAATTTGGCTTCACTAAAGGACGTTCGACGACCGATGCTGGTGTAGATTTGTTGAAGAGTATTTATGAGGCCTGGGAAGATAAACATGATGCGCTTGGCGTGTTTTGCGATTTGTCTAAGGCTTTTGATTGCGTCCAACATGAGACATTGATCAGGAAACTACAGCACTATGGGATAAGGAACAAGGCTCTCGATCTTCTGACTTCATATTTGAACAATAGAACTCAGAGGGTCGATGTCGGTGGCACACGTTCCGGGGGATCGGTGGTTACTATGGGCGTCCCGCAGGGTTCGATACTCGGACCATTTTTATTTTTAATTTATATTAATGACCTACCCTATTACGTAGGGGACACTAACGGGATTGTTTTGTTTGCAGATGACACTTCCTTAATTTTCAAAATTAAAAGACAACTAGATGACTATGACGATGTTAACAATGCAATCCTAAAAGTAGTACATTGGTTTAACACTAATAATCTTAGCCTGAATGAAAACAAAACTAAATGTATTAAATTTACCTTGCCCAATGTAACACAGGCAGAAACCAATGTGCAACTTAATGGCCAAGAGTTGGAACTTGTGAAATCTACTGCGTTCTTAGGGTTGACGATCGATTCTGGATTGCAGTGGGGCCCACATATTGAAAAACTGGCTGGCAGATTAAGTTCAGCAGCATTTGCTGTCCAAAAGATTAGGCATTTGACTGACGTAGAAACAGCGCAAATAGTGTACTTCAGTTACTTCCACAGTGTAATGTCGTACGGTATGCTACTATGGGGCAATGCCGCAGATATAAATACAATTTTCGTTTTACAAAAACGGGCCATAAGAGCCATATATAGATTAGGTCCAAAGGTCTCTCTGCGAGAAAAATTTAAGGAATTTAATATTCTGACTGTGGCATCACAATATATTTTTGAAAATCTTATGTATGTTCAGAAAAATTTATCTAGTTTTACTAAGTTAAGCGATAGACACAATGTGAACACCAGACATAAAAACAACCTTGCCGTTTATCATTGTAGACTGAACAAAGTCAGTAATTCTTTCCTGGGTAACTGTATACGTTTTTACAACAGGCTTCCAAGCGAAATTAAAAGCATGCCTCTAATTAAGTTTAAAAAGTGTATAAAAAGTAAATTGTGCTGCAGGGGCTACTATACAATTGACGATTATTTGATTGATAAGGAAGCCTGGAAGTGATCTGCTTGCTCTACTGATGGAGTCTACTTATTGTAAATATGTAGTGCACAAAAAGAATAGCCCGCCGAGTTTCTTGCCAGTTCTTCTCAAGCGGGCCGCGTTCCGAACTGGTGGTACTATTTGCATTGTATTCATTGACGTGTCGCAAGTGCCTATGTATTAGGATTATGCGAAATAAATGTTTTTTGAGTTTGAGTTTGAGTTTGAGTAATCTAGTAACGCACTGTACACAGAATGGTTTGCATGTCTATCCAATAAATTAACCAGCGCTTGATTGTCGTCACCATCTAAGTCTGTATCTATCTAGTTGAGAGAAATCTGGCTTAACTACGTTCGCGTAACAGAAACTTGACTGCTGTTAATGACGGATAAGGGAAATATGAGGCTATCGTTATTGATCTGGTTATCCGGTTATAAAATTATCTAAATTATTCCGGCTACTGACAACAGGATCGCTGAGAAAACGTCCGGTATTTTGTGAAACATCAAGGTTTGCGGCACTTCGTATATCGTTACCACACTTATTAGTAGAAACCTACACTCATATTATTTTGTCACCACCTATACCAAAAAGAAAGTACAAAAACGAGATCGTTGCCTTCAGTACCCGGGAATTTAACAGAAAAACTTTTCTTCATCATGGAGCAAAAGATCCACTATCGAATCAACAAGTATAAATTTAAGAAATACTTAAAACCTTGATCCTGGGACTATGCTAACAAGCCCAAACATAGCATGTCAATCCTGTTATTTTCTGAAGAGTTGGGTATCCCTCAGACAACTTGATGAATCAGTCAGTTCCAGGTTAACGTTTCGTGGACATACTCTTAAAAGTAAAGTACTTAGGTACCTATATTCAATGTCCGATGAAATAGACCTGTAAATTATAGTAAAATTCCTCCATCACTCAGGAAGTGAGCCGATGACATCCATAACTCACAACCAAGAACCATCGTTGTCATATTTGCTTTCGAACAGAAGAAGCCGCATTAAAATTGGTCCCTCCGTTAGGCAGCTACGACGCCATAGACAGACACATAGATACACACATTCACGGACGTATAACGTCCCGCGCTTTTCGTCGAGGGTTATGAAAACGAATTGACTCACCGAATGATGTCTTCAAGGTGCTCCTAGATGCCAATTATTAGCAAGAATTAACTTCCTTGCTTACTATATGTCCAACGCTAGATTTCTTTTCGGGCTATATGGTGATAGGTAACCGAATTGACCACATGTATAGCAGGTTTTCTCCGAAGGCACGGGCTGAAAAACTCTCACATTCATAATATTAGTACGTAAGACTTTTTATCGCAATTATAATATCGGAAATTCGTCCTAGATTCCGATATTACGAGATTCCGAGATCTCGGAAGTCACGGGCGTCCGATGTAAATTCTCTCGTCACTTTTTGCATTCAACCTGTCAATGCTCTTATATGCCACACCAGTGACATGTGTAAAGCTGGCATCGGTCGCAGATATACGGGATCGCTTGGTCAGATTCCATCAAAGATTTCAAATACTTGAACCTTAGTAGTGATAGATATTAAAAGGATTTATTTCACCATGAATCAGTCAATCTTTCTGAAATAAAATATAAATCACGAAATCACTCATAAATTCTTCTGGCATTTTGTACCTTGAGAGCTCAATTATATTCCATAACCGTATGCTGTATGCCGGAAACCCTTGCACTTCATAATAACAATCTTGAATCGGTTTTAGGTTAAAATCTAGCCATTAAATATGGTTTCACGGTTTCCCACGTCTACTCATCCAGCTTTAACTTGCCTATAGTATCCGCAATACGAACTGGCACTTTGGGCCATAAATGTCACTTATTGTAGGGGTTGAACCATGTCGATAAAATATTTAAATTTTTTTCGATATGTCGTAATCTGATATTAAGTGGGTAATTTGCTTTTAGTTGTAAATATGATATTAATAGCAAATAAGATTTTCTTAAATAATTAGCTAAATTTTAGCAATAAAAAAGTTAAAATTAGTAAATTTTAAATTTTTTTAGTTAGTAATTCACCTATTCAACCTACTTATTTTAATATTTAATTTAATGCATTTGTCTTAATAAATCAATGCTGACATAAAAATAAATAAATCATATTTAAATTTTTCATTTCATTACTTTTGTCGATACTGTTATGGAATACGTAAAAGATTACCTGCACAGCACTATGGGTGCGAGTCCCGCTCCATAAGACTGTGTAGGTGCGAAAGAGATAGTACGAATCCGATGATTTATGGCCCCACGTGCCAGTTCGTATTGCGGATACTATAGGAAAGGAGCAGCACCTATTTAAAGGGCACTAGATATAGTCACAAGCAATAAAACACTTAGCAGGCGCTTACCTTTAACAATCAGTACTGTAATTTTTGCACCAACCTTCAATATCTGCGTCAGCGTCATCTGGATTAAAATTCACTAGCCTTACTTACAGGGATTTACTATGTGCCAATATCAGCCGGCACAGTCGATGCGGGATCCATAGTACACAAAAACTTCGATGCACTATCATAGTGCATGTTCAGCTGGTGGCTGCTTTTCCTCTAGTCGACTCTGCCCATTCTTATCCCACTTCTGATGTAGGCGATTCCACGGTTAGGTTAAGATCGGCCAAAGCTTGCCACGTGAGCATTTGGGCGAGTAACGGACAAAGCAATCACCAGATAACCATTATGAACATGTCACGGTACACTTACTTAATATATACATTTATTGTTAAAAATTACAGAGAAACATAATTATTACATATCTATATTTACATTATTACTATCTAAACTAAACCTAAATAAGGCCCCCGTGGCATTGTGCCCAAAAGACTAGCAGCATTCCCCCTTTGAATAGCAATGCCTATTCGTTGAGCGAGAAAACTGCCAGCCCTTGGGTCACCAGTTGACTCCACAAGGCGCTTTTTCAAATTCTTGAAAAATTTTTGCGCATTGGGACCCCATGGACCTAGGGTCTCGACACCTTTACTTAATTAAACACTACTAAACCTATAACCGCGTGGCACAAGGAAGAACATTGCAACAGTGTCTGGGGCTTGCAACTCATACAAGGAGGTTTGAGGCGGCCGCCTTTACTATGATCATAAATGCTCACCGTTCCACCGATAACAATATTCTCCATTGCCCATATACTTTCACGTTTCTATCTACTGATGTCTAGTTTAAGACTGCGCCTCACAAAAAGGCGTTGCCGCTTAATATTGAATCTACCTTCATTGCAATTACAAACGAAACCTTACAAATGGCAGGTGTCACTCTCGCTCCACTGTCAACGCGCCGTCAAATATATCTAGCAGCACAACAAGTGCCATCAATCAACAGTATAAATAACATTATATTAACTTATATAGGTATGTTTGTCACCAATAATAACAAGCTACTTTATATTCAGTAACTCCGAACCCACGTTGTAACCCTCTTTTATAGGCCTGTTCTTCATTATTTAAGGCAAATTGGTTTGTTGACAGTTGTGATTACTACTGTGCTCCCTTAGGTATTATAGTATAGTATTATAATATTACTAAGGCCTCAATAAAATGACTGCCTATATACCTAACTGAATTCTAGTCGCTTACTAAAGCTACCGAGGGAAACTTTTTATTGTAATTTTTTTTAACGTAAGGAAAATTCTACATGGATGCTATGCCAGTCTCCTGCCGAATAAAAACCACACGTTTCCTTCCTAATGCCTGCCGAACCTGTAAAAACTTTCTATCTTAAAAACCACATACCTACTACACGCGTTTGGAAAATCTAAGCAGGGAATTCATTTCACATTTCAAGCGTGCGTGGAAGAAAATTCCTATCGGACCTTACCGTGTTCGAACGTGTAAAATTTACAAACAACTCTGCCCCTTTGAAATATCAGTAACTATAGGATATCGAATGAAATAATCATAAACTACATACTTAGTTTAGTTTCATAACCGTTTTTTAAACATACCCGTTAATTTAAAATTTAATTTCATTACCTATCTATGTCAGACTTGAGTTATGATAGTGACAGTGATAGTGACAGTTACCACACGGCATCGAGCCATAGTAATAGCCAAGCTAACATATTATTAGATGATAGTAGTTTGGATGGTGTTCCATCACTCGCTAATACTCTGAAATATAATTTTTCTGATGTACCTGAAAGTTTTAATGTAGTCCATTTAAATGCACAGAGTATTCCCGCCCATTTTCCTGAGATGCTGGTCAAGGTTATATATTAAAATACCAGAAATCAAAATGCCTTTACTTAAAATGCATTAGACCAAAATACCCGAATTCAAAATACCTTAACATTCAAAATACCTTATTTCAGTACACCTTACCGTAAAATGTCTAAATTTAAAATACAAATAATTATTATATCAGAATTCAAAACACAAATTTTCAAATATCCTTAATTTAAAATACCGAAAATAGAATATAATGTGTCACTGTCACTCACACGTTTTGTTATTTGGCTTTAACTTATTTACACCCCCCCCCCCCCCCCCACCTAAGTGAAGTCGCAGTTGTAGCCCTAGGTCTGTTGGTCCTTGGGTATCCTTCTGAGGGCTTACCCGGGGCTCCCAACTGTATGGTGTTATGTAGGATACGTGTGGTTTTTAGTCGGAAGGAGTCTGGCATAGCATCCATGTAGGATTTACCTCATGTTAAAACACTTTGATTCAGAGTTACAAAAGTACTACAGTGGGCTAACGAAAAATCAAAAAAAAAATAACCACGAAGGCTAAGGCGGGAGCTCCGCTTCGCTTCGCTCCCGCCTTAGTCTTCTAACCTAACCTATCCGAGTCGGGATACTCTGAGTCGGGGTGTTAATCATTCACAGATATATAGCATCCATGTAGGATTTAAATCATGTTAAAAAAAAGGTATTTTGTGTTAGAACATTTTAGGATAAGGTATTTGATAAATTTATATTTTGGGTTTCGGTTATTCGACCGTAAGGCATTTTAAATTATTTATATTATAAATATTTGCCTTTTGAATATTGATATTTCGATTTCGGGTATTTTGGGCTACGATATTTTGAGTTAAGGCATTATAAGTTCTGGTATTGTGACGGTATACCGCTGGCTACATTTGACTGTAAGCATATTCACGCGATTCTTGTTTCAGAGTCCTGGTTTAGGACATACCACTCGTCACTCTCCTACTTACTCCCAGGTTTCCAGTTAATAAGAAACGATCGTGGGGCTGACGAGGCTGGTGGCGGTGTTGCAATATATTTACGTATACAAATTCCTTTCCGCATCATCGATGTGTCAGCACAGCCACCACCCTCGAATGCTGGCGAGCATCTATTTCTGGAAGTAGAGCTAAATCATACTAAAGTTTTACTGGGAGTTTATTACTGCCCCTCATCACAGATCAACTTTTTCCACTCTTTTGAAAGTCTTTTAGAAAATCTAGTCCCTGCTTACAGTCACACAATTATACTGGGAGATTTCAATACCTGCCTTATAAAAACTGACCCTCGCTCTCTTGCTCGCGCTTCATCTTTTCGCCGTTTAACTCAATCTTGCAATCTTGCCATTCTTCCTCTTAATTCTACCCATCACTTTCCTAACAAAAAACCATCTCTTCTAGACCTTATTCTAGTGTCATCCGAGTAGCATGTCATTAGACATGGTCAATGTAATGCTGATGCCTTTTCTTTTCATGATCTACTTTACCTTTCATATAAACTTCGTCCTCCTAAGGCAAGATGTAAAATACTATTGTAGCGCAATTTTAGTGGCATGAACCTTGATAGTCTTCGTAAAGGTGCTGATAAAATAGACTGGAACTCCTTAATGGCCTCGAAATCTATTGACGAAAAAGTTACTTTATTTAACACTCATTTAGTCGAGCTTTTTCATGTCCATGCTCCGGTTCGACCTGTTAAAATAAAACACATGCCTGCTCCCTGGCTCACTGACTCTATAAAGGACGTAATAGTTAAGAAAGCTGCAGCTAGGTATAAATATAAGTGTCGACCAATTGCAAGCAATTACGAAAATTACGTGGCAATACGTAATCACTGCAATAAGGTGTGTAGAAAAGCACAACGCCAGTATATTCATGCATCAATCGACAACGGTGATTCATCTAAAGTGTGGAAATTCCTGAGAACCGTAGGAGTTGGAAAATCCAAAGAAAACACTATTCCTAAAACAATTGATCTCGAAGCACTCAATGTGCATTTCTCATCTTCGTCGCATTTTGGAGGGACCGCCAAAATAAATACACTACAATATCTTTCATCACATCCAACTCCTAATTATCCATGTTTTTGTTTTGATTCATTCACTGATAGTGATGTTAAGAAGAGCATAATGTCAATTACATCAAATGCAGTTGGAAATGATTGTATAAGTCGTAATATGATCGTACCTGTCCTTGATCAAATCCTTCCTATCATGACACATATCCTAAATTTTTCTATTGCAAGTAGTCTCTTTCCATCTGCTTGGAAAGAAGCTCAAATCATTCCATTGCCAAAAAAGGGTAACCCATCATCTTTTTCCCACTACCGCCCTATGTCTATACTACCTTTCTTTTCTAAAGTTCTTGAGCGCCTTGTCTATAATCAGCTAAATACCTTCTTATGTACCAACTCTTTACTAAATCCCTTCCAATCTGGGTTCCGTCCCGGACATAGTACTGTGACAGCCCTGGTCAATGTTACGGACGACATAAGAACAGACATGGAAAAGGGCAGACTCACAGTAATGTCGTTGCTCGATTTCAGTAATGCCTTCAACACTGTTGATTTTGAAATCCTACTTGGCATACTATGCTCTATTAACATATCTCCTACGGTGATTGACTGGTTTCAAAGTTACCTGTCTGGCCGCCGGCAACGTATACGTATAGAGGAATCCTTTTCTTCTTGGTGTAATATTTCAGCTGGTGTTCCGCAGGGTGGCGTGCTATCTCCTTTACTTTTTGCTATTTTTATAAATTCAATTTCACAAAAATTAGTTTCATCCTACCACCTTTACGCAGATGACTTGCAAATATACACACAAGCACCAGTAAGTCAATTGCCCGATGCAATTGCTGCATTGAATATAGATTTAGAGCGGGTATGTGAATGGAGCCTTCATTATGGACTTCAGGTAAATCCATCAAAGACCCAAGTAATAATCGTGGGTAGCTCTACCATGATATCACGTATCGACTACACACTGTTGCCTCAGGTTATCTTTAATGGCACTCCTATTGATATATGTGATACAGTTAGGTACTTGGGAATACACATCGATAGAACTCTGTCCTGGGATCGTCAACTGCAGGAAGTTGGGCGCAAAATATTTGCATCTGCGGGATCACTGCGCAGATTACGTAGTTTTCTTCCCACTACCACTAAGGTTGCGCTTGCACAATCTCTTTTACTCCCAATTCTTGATTACGCTGATGTCAGCTATCTTGATCTTACTGAGGAGCAACTTGACAAGCTTGAGCGTCTTCAAAATGTTTGTATTAGATTCATATTTGGCCTACGCAAATATGATCATGTGTCTGAATTCAGAAAAATGCTCGAGTGGCTCCCAATTCGCCTTCGACGGAATACTCACATACTATCATTATTATACAGTATACTGTTCAATCCACGTACTCCCCCATTTCTCAAAGAACGTTTCAAGTTCCTTCATGCCACACATTCAAAGTTATTAAGGTCATCAGAGAATTTGCAACTGGGAATGCCACAGCATTCCACAAAATTTATGGATAAATCATTTATGGTGCAAGCAGTTCGCTTGTGGAATGCTTTGCCAATTTCAATTAGACGGGCCCAATCTTTGGTGTCTTTCAAGAAGATGCTAAAGGATCACTTTCTGTCCTTCTCGGATTAGTCATAGTCACGATATGGTATTGTCTGTTTTAACTCCTGTCTTTATGTGTCTTCTGTTAATGATTGTAGTTTCAGTGTGAATAGTTGTATTACAACGTAGATGTTTATTGTGTATTTTTGTGCTGATCGGTATCTATTTGTGTTAATAGTGGACGGTATGTATTTGTATTTGTGTTAATATTGTTACTGATTGTGTATGTATTTAGTATAAGTATGTATATTTTTATTGTTAGTACAATTATGTGTATTTTAGATTTATTGTGCACTGCCTTTTTCAGTTCAATGATTTCTATCCATGCAAAGGTTGCCTGGAAGAAATCGCTTTTAGCGATAAGGCCGCCTATTGTACATACAATGTTCTGAATTTCTTCTCAAAATGTAATCTTTTTTTTTATAGTGTACAATAAAGAATATTTATTTATTATTAACTACAATCAATGAATGAACCCTTTAGTCGAGACCCAAAACAGTTAACACAATGTGAATAGAAGCAATAATATTTGAATGTGAACCGGTTATATGATCCAGGTATTAAAGATAATGTTTGTTTGTGTAAGGGATGGGCATAAGAAACAAGGAATGTTCTTGCTTTTCAAAATAATAGAAGGGTTAGGTCTTACGATAGACTTAGAATGTGTAAGTGTAGACAAAATCAAAATCAAAAATATATTTATTTCACATAGGCATTATACAGATGCGCTTGTAAAACGTCCAGAATATAAAACAAAAACTCTACCACCAGTTCACAACGCGACCCACCTGAGAAGAACTGGCAAGAAACTCAGCGGGTTGTTCTTTTTTTTGCTCTATTTACAATTTTAAAGAATCTAAAAACTAGGCATTTTAACAATTTTTTTGAGAATCCAGCAGAGCAGGTCATTTCCAGGCTTCCTTATCCAACAAATAATCATTGATTGTATAGTAGCCCCTGCAGTACAATTTACTTTTAACAGATCTTTTAAACTTATTAAGGGACATACTTTTAATTTCGTCTGGAAGCCTGTTGTAAAAGCGTATACAGTTACCCATGAAAGAATTGCTGGTTTTGTGCAATCTGCTATGAAAAACAGCAAGGTTATTTTTATTTCTAGTGTTGACATTGTGTCTATCACTTAACTTAGCGAAACTATGTAGATTTCTTTGTACATACATAAGGTTTTCAAAAATATATTGTGATGCTACAGTAAGAATATTAACCTCTTTGAATTTTTCGCGCAGAGAGACCCTTGGACCTAGTCTATATATAGCTCTTATGGCCCGCTTTTGTAAAATAAAAATTTTTATTTATATCTGCAGCATTGCCCCACAGTAGAATACCATAAGACATTATACTGTGAAAGTAACTGAAATAAACTATTCTAGCCGTATCTACATCAGTCAAGTGCCTTATTTTTTGTACAGCAAATACTGCTGAACTTAATCTAGGGTCTTAATCTAGTGGCCGACTGCGTAACCAGGACTACCGGCCGAAAGCAGTTGTAGGGCGCCGTGTGGTATCCTGGGACATCCTTCCGAGGGCTTACCCGGGACTCCCAACCATGCTAAGCAGTTTAGTCACTGTAATAGTACAGATCAGTACAGTACAAATAGTCGCATTTGCGACACAGATTTTTCAGACTACAGTGATTATTTATTCGTAATAATATGATTTTAATGTGCCATATTTCCTCTAACACCTTTCACATGTGACTATTTCTTACAAGCTCTACATTCTCTCATTTTATTACCAGATTTCTTCGAATTAAGGGGATAACAACATATCTCGCAAAAATATCCAACCTCTAGTTCACTTTCTTCGTCAGTGTCATTTAATATTTTACTCTTAACAGCAAGACTTGTTTTTCATTACGCGTTTTCCTTTTATTCTTTCCTGTGTTGTCTCCTTTCGTGTGGATTTTCTAATTTTGGCACACTTTTCTTTTTTGAATTGACTTGAATTTGACTGCATCTAATTAAGTAACTCACCAAAAGAGGTTTTCAACGATGAGCAATAGCGCAGCGTTGAAAAACTGTCTACTCTTCTGGTAGCTGAATATGAGAGATTTCACAGGTGTACCCTTCTCTTTTGCTGCTTTTCTATTATTATAAATAAATATCTTGTTAGGGACATATGACATAATCCAAAGTCTTTTGCGATCCCACGAACTTTTTTAGTTTTTTCCTCCTCTAAAATAGTTGCTGCTTGCTTGTAAGTATTTTTACTGTTTTTATAGGTATTTTGCCTCGCTCTGTTTTTCTTATAGACGTCCTTTTTCTAAAAAAGAGAGACAAAAGATATGTAGCATCAATTATTTCAGCGGACCACAAGCACTACGGGGCAGGTAGTGACATATCATAACCTGCCCCAAGCAAATGTAACTTTTAGCCCTAACGCCAAATCTGACCTTTTAAGGTTATGCAGTGAAAACGTCAATAAGTATAAATATATAGCTGTATAAATATAGATTCATTGCAAAACGAAAACATTAGGGCGTAAAAATCACAGCAAAGACATGTCTGTCTTTATGGAACATAGGTTGCAAGCCAATATTACGAAAAGTTTAAAATTTTACTAACCTGCAATTTTAATGGCGGCATGCGCGGGCTCCTCTCACAAAAACGCTGGAGCCACTGACTCTCGCGGCGTGCTAGCCGGTGGCGGCGGGGCTATTTTTGTCCCTTTCTAACGTCAGAATAGCGTTCTCTGTTTCGCGGCTATTGCCACTGTAACAACCTACCCCTGTCACATCTAGCCCCGGTCTCCCCTACTCGTAATGTTGAGATAATTAATTTAAATACAAAATAGGTACCAGAATGTTGTACAAACTAGTTAATCTTAATGGTATTCATGAAGTCTAATACTCTACGCATATCATAAAAGAATAAATTACAGTCTGGGATAAGGGAATGTATGTAATATCAATATACACGTCAACCCTTTTAACTAAATAACCTAAATGTTTCATGTCGGCGGTATTTACGGAACGTCTTTGGGTCCTTTTCCTTGCAAATTTAGTCCCTTTCTCACCTTCTACACTATTCTCATAGGTAATTATAAAAGAGTTTCTATGTGAAAAGTGAAGCAAGGTGCCATTTTCCTTTGACGAAGAGAAGGTCCTTTGGCTCGGTGTCAAAGTGACTCAGGGCAGAAGCTTCGAGACTTCCGAAGCTCTTACTGATTGACTTGAAACTCGAGACTGGCGTATCGTCATTTTTTTACTGATTTTATTTGTATCTATTTTCCTACTGGAGACTTTTTTTTTTTTTATATATACCACTAGAGTGGCAGACAAGCATACGGCCCCCCCAGATGTACCGGTGGTCACCGCAGCCTATGGACGTTCGCAACACCAGAGGCGCCACAATCGCGCTGCCGACTCTTTAAAAACCTTCTAAGTCCCCTTTTGAAGAACCCCATACTGTAGGCGTCTGCGAAAACCGAAGCAGGGAGATCATTCCACAACCTAAGCGTACGCGGAAGAAAGCCTCTATTAGATCTCACCGTGCTCGAGCGCTCAGAACGCAACGTGTGAGGATGAACACCCTGTCTATGGCGAGCGGTGCGATGATAGAATGTAGCCGTAGGCATCATATCAAACAATTCTTCAGAGCACAAACCGTTGTACAGGCGGTAGAACACACACAGAGAAGCAAAGTCTCTCCTGTCACTAAGAGGTTCCACACCACCTGCAAGTATGGGATCGTTGACAACTCTCATAGCTCGCCTTTGCACCGAGTCAAATAGACGAAGCTGGTATTCGGGTGCCCCCGCCCAGAGGTGACAGCAGTACTCCATATGCGGACGCACTTGCGACTTATAGAGAAGCAGTGCTTGCGCCGCAGTAAAGTACCGCCGCGCCCTTCTGAGCACTCCGAGCTTCCTGGACGCCAGCCTGGCCTTGCCCTCCAAGTGACTGCGGAACTGCACATCACTGGAGATGTCAACACCAAGGATCCCTATACTTTCAGAGATGGTGAGAGATGTGCCCTGAAATTGTGGCGCCACAGTGAATGGGGTCTTTTTTGCGGTGAAAACACAAACTTATGTCTTGGTAGGGTTGAATTTTACAAGATTTTGTCGACCCCAATCGGACACTCTAGTGAGAGTAGCCTCGACTTCAGACACAAGTTGTTCACGACTTTCTTCCACTGCAACCCGAGAGATACCGGGACGGCCCGTGTAATAAGTGTCGCCCGTACTGTCGTCCGCATAACAATAACTGCCGTCAATAGACAACATGTCATTGATATGCAGCAGAAACAAAGTAGGGGACAACACTGTGCTTTGTGGTACTCCAGCGTTTATGGCCATGCAGTCAGAACAGCTGCCGTAGATTGGCGAAATCGTTGAAAAACGGAGGGCATTAATTTAAGAGAAGAAGAAGAAAGTGACTCAAATCAAAAGAGAAATAGAGACTTGTCTGAAAGTTTCATTAATTACATAATATGCGTATATTTTAAAACCGGCTTTCGAAGGGGTCCGTACCATACAATGGGAATAAAATACATTAAATGTAATGGGAAAATAATAATATTTAAGGCCGCGTGGGTCAGATTTTGAGTTTTTTGAAACAATCCTAGTCAAAAAGTAAAGGGTTTTTAAATCTGAAAAATATATATATAATAGTTAAGGATATAAGCTAAACATATTCCGAGCCCGTTACACGATCCAATAAATTTCACTAGATAGAAAAAAATCCCAAAGTTGACTCTCTCAGAAAAGTTTTTTCAAAACTGTGGCTAAACTATTAACATTTTATATATTTTTTTTGCACTCAATTAAAGGTATTAAGTTTTTATACACATTTTCCGAGCGTTTTTCTATAAACAACTATTTACATAGTTATCATGTACGAATATCTACCAAACGCAATAGAATTACGCCGCTGACGGCCGATCAGTCTCGCCCTGGCGCTTGTGGAGGCAGGACCTGTGTCAGTTTTTTTCGCGACTATTTCGTAATTATTATGCCAAATTACGTTGAAATCGCGCCACAGTATAAAAATATCAGTAATGGGCAAAATGTAATTAGATTAACCGTTACAAATACATACGCGACTCATGGTAAAAATGTGGTGATCTTTTACTTTTTAAGTGTTTTCACGACATGGTAACCAGCTACCTAATGCATTAAAATGTCTACGAATTACATGATAATTTCGCAATCCAACATGGCGGCCACGCCGTAATCACAAAATTTCATGATGGGTATCATTTAAGGGGTTTTTTGGTATGCTGAGTACGAAGTACATGATAATTTTGCAATCCAATATGGCCGCCGCGCCGTAATCACAAAATTTCATGATGGGTATCGTTTAAGGGGTTTTTTGGTATGCTGAGTACGAATCGCGTACTAATTTTGCAATACAAGATGGCCGCCGGGCAGTAATCACAAAATTTTATGATGGGTATCGTTTAAGGGGTTTTTTGGTATGCTGAGTACGAATCACGTGATAATTTTCCAATCGAATATAGCCGTCGCGCCATAATCACAAAATTTCATGATGGGTATCGTTTAAGGGGTTTTTTGGTATGCTGAGTACGAATCGCGTACTAATTTTGCAATACAAGATGGCCGCCGCGCCGTAATCACAAAATTTAATGATGGGTATCGTTTAAGGGGTTTTTTGGTATGCTGAGTACGAATCACGTGATAATTTTGCAATTCAATACCTATGGCCGCCGTGCCATAATCACAAAATTTCATGATGGGTATCGTTTAAGGGGTTTGTTCGTATGCTGAGTACGAATCACGTGATAATTTTGCAATCGAATATAGCCGCCGCGCCGTAATCACAAAATTTCATGATGGGTATCGTTTAAGGGGTTTTTTGGTATGCTGAGTACGAATCGCGTACTAATTTTGCAATACAAGATGGCCGCCGCGCCGTAATCACAAAATTTTATGATGGGTATCGTTTAAGGGGTTTTTTGGTATGCTGAGTACGAATCACGTGATAATTTTGCAATCCAATATGGCCGCCGTGCCATAATCACAAAATTTCATGATGTGTATCGTCTAAGGGTTTTTTTTGGTATGCTGAGTACGAATCACGTGATAATTTTGCAATCCAATATGCCCGCCGCGCTGTAATCACAAAATTTCATGATGGGTATCGTTTATAGGGTTTTATGGTATGCTGAATACGAATCACGTACTAATTTTGCAATCCAAAAAGGCCACCGCGCCATAATCACAAAATTTCATGATGGGTATCGTTTAAGGGGGTTTTTGGTATGCTGAGTACGAATCACGTGATAATTTCGCAATCCAATATGCCCGCCGCGCCGTAATCACAAAATTTTATGATTGGTATCGTAAATGGTAGTATCGTAAGTATGGTAGTATCGTAAATCATACGTAGCAGACTGTAGTGTAAAAGAGATAGAGACACATGTTCCATTCTTCGTTCCATTCTTCGTTGTGTGTGGTTGGATTGCATGGAACGACAGACTAAAAAAACTTGTTCGGTTTACTGTGAATTAGTTAACCGCGTGCCAATTTGCAACTGTGCAAGACGTGGTCAGAGTTAAGAAGTTATTTATTTAACTCAGAGCTTACTAACTCTATATTTATATATTTAACTCGACTCGCCGCGCAAGTAGGCCTAAATAGCTTAGGCGGCCAAATTGAATTCCAAAATGATCATGTTATTCGTACTCAGCATTCGAAAAAACCCATTAAACGATATTCATTACGAAATTATGTGATTACGGTGCGGTGGCCATTTTGGATTGCAAAATTATCATGTGATTCGTCCTCAGCATACCAAAAAACCCCTTAAACGATAACCATCATGGAATTTTGCGATTACGGCGCGGCGGCCACATTGCATTTCAAAATTATCACAAGATTCGTACTCAGCATACCAAAAACCCTTTAAACGATACCCATCATGAAATTTTGTGATTACACCGAGGCGGCCATTTTGGATTGCGAAATTATCACGTGATTCGTACTCAGCATACCAAGAAACCCTTTAAACGATACCCATCATAAAATTTTGTGATTACGGCGCGGCGCCCATATTGGATTGCAAAATTATCATGTGATTCGTACTCAGCATACCAAAAAACCCCTTAAACGATACCCATCATGAAATTTTGTGATCACACCGCGGTGGCCATATTGGATTGCAAAATTATCATGTGATTCATACTTAGCATACCAAGAATTCCCTTAAACTATACCCATCATGAAATTGTGTGATTACGGCGCGGTGGCCATATTGGATTGCAAAATTAGTACGGAATTCGTACTCAGCATACCAAAAAACCCTTTAAACGATACCCATAATGAAATTTTGTGATTACGGCGCGGCCCCTTATTGGATTGCAAAATTATCACGTGATTCGTACTCAGCATACCAAGAAACCCCTTAAACGATACCCATCATGACATTTTGTGATTACGGCGCGGCGTCCATATTGGATTGCAAAATTAGTACGTGATTCGTACTCAGCATACCAAAAAACCCTTTAAACGACACCCATCATGAAATTTAGTGATTACACCGCGGCGGCCATTTTGGATTGCACAATGATCCCGTGATTCATACTTAGCATACCAACTTTACAAAACTTTAGAAATTTTTATGACCAGCTATTATGTAATTTACATTTTTTACGCAACTGTAGCAAACGTACGCAACGGAAACTCTCAAAAGAAATGAAATATTCTAAGTGTCGAAAAATGTTTCGTAGCTGCCAAGCTCTTATTCGCCTTAGCGTGATGTTATATATTTTGGTATTTTTCAAAAATGGACATTCTGTTAAGAAACTCTTGAAATTCAACTAGCAGTCTCTTAGACTCTAGAGTTAGAACAACTAAACAAACAAACAAACTCTTTAGCTTAAAAATAACAGTATAATATACATATTTTATTTACGATTAACTCTTTTATTTTTATTTACGAAACTAATAAATCACTACACTTAATAAAGTTAGATGCATTTACTACGTCAAACAAAGTTAGCATGCTGTTTCTTCCTACTATACTGTATACTGTGGCATGAGAGTTGACTGCCGCTGCCGGCGCGCGGTGTGTCTTGCACCCGGGGCGAGGGGAGCGCCAAATGCCTACTTGTGCGCTATAACCACCCCTTAAGGGGTGCCCCAAAGCCGCGGGATAGCACCCGCATCCTCTAGGTGAGGCCGCAGTGGTAGCCGTAGGTCTGGTGGGAATCTTGGGGACATTCTTCCGGGGGCTTACCCGGGGCTCCCAACCGTAGGCGGTAGGAACGTGTGGTTTTTAGTCGGTAAGAGTCCGGCATAGCATCCATGAAAGATTGTCTTCACATTAAAAATAATAATTAAAGGGCCCTGAAATACCTAGGTATTATTATTTTTATTTCTTGTTATAGCCGCTATAACAAGCTATGGGCGTTCGTGAGATACAGACTCATGATGGACAGGCAGACAGCGGAGTCTCTGTAGTTACGAGTTAAAAGAATTTCCTTTTTAGGATCCCGTTTTACCCTGAAAAGTAATTCCTTTAATCCGTATCTAAGATCCGTTTTCATTGGATGAACAAACTCAACAACTCCTTGGGGAATCAACCAAAGCAAGATAAGCAATGACACTTTAAAGCTGGCGGCAGATGACTTCAATCTCTTCACGTTTATTTTGTTTTTCTGTTCAAACTTTTCTGTCAAAACGCTTTATAATACACTCGAGAGCAATGAATCCGGGTCACTTAAAGAATCCTAAAAATCTCGGAAACTAAAAATGCTAGGTTAATGCAATAAATTGTATTTAATAGACAATGTAATACTCCTTAAATGAAGGTATTAAAACTTCTTAGTTATTGTAAAGTTATATCATAAAAAAATCAAATTTGAAAAAGGGCCACTTTCGAAGATGGAACTACGAAATTACAGCATTTGGTGTTGCTTTTGTTTGTAATCTGTCATTTATGTGGGTACATAAACCATGTTGATAGTGCTCTATATTCATTAATCAAGCTGAAATTATGTCGCTTACGCCTGAAGAATGCACCAGAATACTTACAACGCTGGAAACCGGCCGGAGTCAGCGCGATACAGCCAGGACTGTCGGTGTGTCGCTGTCAACAGTACAAAGAGTTCTCCGACGTTACGAAGAAACTGGTTCTAACCTACGCAGACCAGGAACGGGCAGAACCAGGTGTACCACAGCACGAGAAGACCGATACTTGGTGAACACCATGCTTCGAAATCGCTTTCTCACAGGAACTGAACTCACCAATCAGTTTCGACGCCTCGGAGGAAGTAACCCAAGTGCATGGACAGTAAGACGTCGGCTTGCTGAATCTAACTTAAAACCCCTTAGACCTGCAAACGGCCCTAAACTGGAGCGTGGGCATCGTATTTCGAGTCTAAGGTATGCCCAGAGCCACGTAAATTGGAGTATTGAAGATTGGTCAAAAGTTATGTTCTCCGACGAATCAAAATTTATGCTCTACAAGCACGATGGAAGACACAGAGTGTATCGAAGACCAGGGGAAAGATTCAAGCAAGCATGCATCGAAGAAAAAGTAGCCTACGGTGGTGGGTCTGTACTTGTGTGGGCCGGAATTTCTTCTGAAAGTCGCACAGAGCTGGTGATCATAGAAAACGGCTCTTTAACTAGCGTAAGATATGTGGAAGAAATCCTCAATGATCACGTTGGTCCATTTATGGTCAATCTAGGTGAGGATGCTATATTTATGCATGACAATGCCCGACCTCATACAGGTAGGATTGTGAATGACTACCTTCAAGAGATGAACATTACTCGTATGGAGTGGCCAGCGCGCAGCCCGGATATCAACCCGATCGAGCATGCTTGGGACGAGCTAGGCAGATGCGTAAAACAACGAAACCCTCCCCCAATCACGTTTCGTGAGCTCAAAATTGCTCTCACAGAGGAATGGGAGAATATTCCCCAAAATCGTATAAGGAACTTGGTGTACAGCATGCCAAACCGCGTAAACGCAGTAATGGAAGCACGAGGAGGCAATACGAAGTATTAAAATTCAAGAAAATCGTAATAAAGTTCAAAAATTTCATGTTTCCTATTTTTGTTTTAAGGAGAGATCAGCAGTTTTTTCTTTATGTAATTTTGTGTTAATAAAATGTATGGTGACTCATATTTTTTTTACTTTCATTTAAGGAGTATTACATTGTCTATTAAATACAATTTATTGCATTAACCTATCATTTTTAGTTTCCGAGATTTTTAACATTCTTTAAGTGACCCGGATTCATTGCTCTCGAGTGTATTTGCTCTCTAACCTATATTTAGAGCCAGCTCCCCCAGGGTCATACGATTAAGAAACGACAAATTAATAAAAATTGAAAATAATATACCATCACCATTATACCACTATCTAGTTGATTATTCTATATAAACTAGCTGATGACCGCAGCTTGAAAAATTTGTTCCCGATCCGATAAGGTAATGAATACCTAATATAGTGTTATTCTTACAGTTTAAGTAAGGTTCTGTGGATACGATTCAAAAGACATATAGCTGAATACTCACTTATTTAAAACACTGAACATGCATATTGTATGTGTGCATGTTATTACACATTATCTATAAGTCTAATACCACAAGAGATTATTATGTAATATCTAAAAATGTCTGGTAGTTTATCTCCAAAATCCTCGCGACCATTGATAACCGTAAAATATTGCAAATGGTGATGGCGATGTCGACATATTTCTCTTAAAGCTACTAGTTTAAATAATGTTGAAACAGTCGTCGAAAGTACAGCACATTATTCTTCATCGGATACTTTGGAAAATAGAAACAAACAAGAACAAAAATCTTATTACCCACACTGATGTGAAAATCTAGTGTGACTGGGAGTCCGCAAGGAATATATTTCACACAAAAATTTCGCGAGAAAGGAAATATGGTCATTTATATTCGCCTTTACCTTGACACGCTTCTGGGAAGTCCAGAGTGATCCCAAGAGTTCCCAGGCGGTTTAGTAGTTTAGGTAAGGTAATTTGTCCTGGAGTCAATAAATGCAAGAATTCAGAGTAGGTAATAATACTTTTATTACAATTCACCAGTAATAAACTAAACGTATATCTAACTTAAAAATCTATGTACTCATCCGGATTCTGGGTTGGCACTTCCTTTATCCAGGATATGTAAAATACGGCTATACGCCTATATCTTCAATAACTAGCTGCTTAAGGGTAGGTATAGGCAGGGTTTTTTTTTAAATCTTAACTTGGAAGCTCATTCTGAAAAGAACAAACAATATATTTTTAACAATAAATGTATATTTATATATTTTATATACACCCTCTTCAACCATAGATTTCCCTAAACTTTCCCTTACTATTATTTTTAACCCCATTTTAAAACATTTAATATACAAAGAACATTACCCCCTTTTCTAAATTTCACAAACGCCTGCCTGATAAAATAAATTTACTTAAAATATACTTTTTTACATAAAAATTACCCACAATTAATTTACTTAATAAATTTTATGACGTTGATGCTTACCAGAGCTTCCGTTTTCACATATAAAAATTTAGATAAATACTTGGGCTATTAAGCCACTCACTGATTATTTCAGTGGAAATATATTTTATATAATGATTTACTTTGATGTAAAATTTCTTCGACAGTATGAAGTAAATTAAAAAAATTTAGTTAGTTCCTGATTTCCTTTTTACCATTGCGCACGCCTATATATAGCTTACATCCCACCATATCTCCTTCCATCAACTATCCCTACTATGACACTATTAAGGACACACCCCTTATACCGACCTAAGTATAACCATTATACCTACGCTTAATAGCACCTAATAAACTAATATAGCAAATCCATGATTTACGCCACAATATCCCCTCCCCAAGAGAAAATTTTGTCCCTATAGACAAAATTTAAGAACACTAATTCAATTTAAAAAAAGATTGAATTAGTATATAACAATCAATCTATAACAACTGTATTACTTAGATAATGTCTCCCAAAATAAATAATTTAAATATTCCAATAGAGTAACTCTGATGGTGTTCACAAGATAGATAGAAGAAAAGACGTATTTAAGGCTTAATATTAAGAAATCCAGGTAATACGAACCGCCTGAATGTAATATAGAATATGGCTTAAATTGAAGACTGAGATTTCTATAACCGTCTCAGAGAAGAAAATTTATATAACAACATATACAACGATGTAATAACATTGTATATGTCTATATAACTGAATGCAATATATTTGCATATGATAAGCAAGCCTTTAAGAGCTTCCTATAGTACCACGTAAATCTGCGAGGGCAAGCTTACCGCTTCCGAGTGGCAGTATTTACTACAAAAAAACCAAGAAACAGAAATATAGCACTGAATACACCTACAGAATCATCCTACCAGAATTCTAACCAAAAATATACAAACAACCCAGAAAAAAAAAATCACATTTACCAACCTTAACATTTCACTGAAATCCAAATCCAATATGTAATAACGTTTTCAAAACGTATGCATCACTATTAACATAATGCATGTGCATGGAACTTTCATAACTTTGTAATTCTTAATACTTTGTAATTTTATAAACTCACGGCACGTACACAACTTTCACATAACATGACAATGAATTCACAATGTGACCTCAAGCTTAACAATATTTCGAGGTACCCTCATAAATTTTCACAATTATTCATAAGGTCTCTTACACACTGACTTAAGTTTCTCGTGTATGTTTGACTGTCCGCGACAACATCCTAAAGTAATTTAACGTTCATTTTTATATAACTGACCTGACATTGTTATTCTTGTCTTATTTACTTTAATTTAACTTGATAAAACTTAACCCTTAGAGCTCCTCGCGGCGACCCGTCGCCGCGCATAATAATCAAGTTTTTCCGTAAAGCCCCGCGCGGCGACCGGTCGCCGCACCTACCCAGACGACTTTAAACTTAAATTTAGCCTGCTTACGTCCTACTTTTCAATGAACAGGTTTATTGCATGTGTAGTTTATAACATTTTCTTGTTTTTGGAATCTTATGAAATGACGTCAATGGGCCAGAATTATTTACAAAAATCGAACAGTTGAAGTTGAGAGTGGATTGCGCATGGATGGCGTGCGTTTGTGTAGTACGTGTGTGTTTCGTGTTTTTATTATAAATAATGTGTTTGCATTATTATTTATTATTATACACAGTAAAATAAACAATATATCAATAATCCGGTTGGTGTTTACAGGATCGTAAAATATGGTGTGGTGGTAGAGTAATCAATGTTTTTTTTGTTGAGTGCGTGTGTACCAAGTGCAAGTGTGCGTGTGTGTTTTGTTTTTTTATTATAAATAATGTGTTTTCATTATTGTTTATTATTATACACAGTAAAATAAACAATTTATCAATAATCCGGTTGCTGTTTGCAGAATTGAAAAATTTGGTCTGGTAAGTGAGATAAAAATTTTTTTTGGGAAATGGGAAATCTTTTTTCATTTTTAGGGTGGTGGAGCTAGGTCCACGTGATTACCGATTTTCGATATATTTTTTTAGTGTGTTGAAGGGTTAAAAAAACAAAATGACGTTAATTTTGCTTTCAATAATAGGGAAAAAAATTTTTTTTTTTTTTAGCGATGCAGTTTATTTGTATGCAAAGTTACCTACTGACTATTTCAACTTTCATAACTCACCAGACTCACCCATTCCTTTGAATAATGTGCCTTTCATACCTCATATTCATCCCTTTCATATATTCATACATACTCATACATTTCACGCTCATAAAACACTCATGCACACTTGTGTCATCAATACAATCACATGATGACGCAATTCTTATATACAAGAGAATTTAGCTTAAATTTTACACTAAATCTCAACACTATTCATTAAAACCGTATCCTGTCCTTACGCTTATGGAATTATGATAGCGTGATGAAATGCAGTCTGTAAGCAGCCTAACGATATTCACATGATATTCACAACTACCCATAATTAGGAGAAAAAAAAAAATTACTACGATCTACTTTGACTATTTTTAGCTACAAGGTTAAATTATTGAATTATTTTATGAAGATTATAATTAATTATTCTTTGTAATTATTAAGTTGGAATATTCGTATTACTAACTGTTATACAGCATTATTGGAATGATTTTAATGATGAATATTTGTTACCTATCCCAACAAATTATATTACTACGGTGGCTATCGATCTAGAAAAGACATAATTTTATGAAGGTGGCAGACAAGCATACGGCCCACCAGAAGGACTGGCGGTTACCGCAGCCTATGAACATTTGCCTCACCATAGGCGACAAACTCATGCTGCCGACCCTGTAAAACCATTTTACGACCCTTCTTAAAGAACCCCCTACTATTACTGTAGAAACCGGCTCATAACCGCGAATAACTACTTCACAAGTTAATTGATTTTTACTTAGCAAGAAATACCTAATTTTAATAATATTCATATTAAACGGCTCTGGTAAGCACCGAATCACTCACAATTATTAAGACACAAATCACTTTCTCTATTCACATAGAACTACAATATCATTCAGATTTTCCTGAAACAATACACAAATTATATAAAACAAAACCTACCGTGACTGGTTTGCATTAGATATCTTTAAAACATTAACAACAATTTTACTTCTACAATAAGGTTCGTAACAATTTTATTAATGTGGGTATATTTTTTGCGTTAAATTTATTACAAGGAATTGTCAAAAACAATGAGGGTAGAATTGTTTCCTTACGATGAACAATACAAAATATGAATATGACTATAAGCCAACAATTATATAATAAAAGATATTCTACTATTACAGTTTGAAATAAAATAAAAAAACTGTAATTAAATTTGGGGACAAGCTACGTTAATAAAAATGATGTTGAGAATTTTCCAATTTCGGAATACCCGTTTAGCCAAAAAAAATTATGTAAAATGCAAAATAAAATGATCAAATTTCGGGCATCCAGACTAGCATAGGCCAAGGGCGTCTAATCCTTGAAGTAGCACGAATTTCGGGGGAGGCTACCTGCTAGCGGGAAAACAAATTACAATGTAAATTTTAATTATGGGTCACTAGACCCAACAAATCTGTAGATATTAATCGCACGTTATCAACTACCAGGACAATTCATTTTGTTCGGGCGCCATGACACGCTTCTGGGAAGTCCAGAGTGATCCCAAGAGTTCCCAGGCGGTTTAGTAGTTTAGGTAAGGTAATTTGTCCTGGAGTCAATAAATGCAAGAATTCAGAGTAGGTAATAATACTTTTATTACAATTCACCAGTAATAAACTAAACGTATATCTAACTTAAAAATCTATGTACTCATCCGGATTCTGGGTTGGCACTTCCTTTATCCAGGATATGTAAAATACGGCTATACGCCTATATCTTCAATAACTAGCTGCTTAAGGGTAGGTATAGGCAGGGTTTTTTTTTTAAATCTTAACTTGGAAGCTCATTCTGAAAAGAACAAACAATATATTTTATATACACCCTCTTCAACCATAGATTTCCCTAAACTTTCCCTTACTATTATTTTTAACCCCATTTTAAAACATTTAATATACAAAGAACATTACCCCCTTTTCTAAATTTCACAAACGCCTGCCTGATAAAATAAATTTACTTAAAATATACTTTTTTACATAAAAATTACCCACAATTAATTTACTTAATAAATTTTATGACGTTGATGCTTACCAGAGCTTCCGTTTTCGCATATAAAAATTTAGATAAATACTTGGGCTATTAAGCCACTCACTGATTATTTCAGTGGAAATATATTTTATATAATGATTTACTTTGATGTAAAATTTCTTCGACAGTATGAAGTAAATTAAAAAAATTTAGTTAGTTCCTGATTTCCTTTTTACCATTGCGCACGCCTATATATAGCTTACATCCCACCATATCTCCTTCCATCAACTATCCCTACTATGACACTATTAAGGACACACCCCTTATACCGACCTAAGTATAACCATTATACCTACGCTTAATAGCGCCTAATAAACTAATATAGCAAATCCATGATTTACGCCACAACCTTTTCCCGGGATTTTAATATTTTACCTTGAATAAATTTTAGAACCGCTCGTGTTGCTTTTAATCTAGAAGAGGAAGAAAATATTATGTAAGTACCAAAAAAATAACATGACTGTGGCAATGAAAACATAAATGTTGATAGATAAGACAGTTAATTGATTAACTTGACGATAATAGCAAAGTTTTTGCCAGCTCCTTAGGGAGTGCTGGAACCACCCATCTTGCTCCCTCGAGGACAGCCCTAGACGTGCGAGGCGCCCCGGGCCGGGTCGACGTGAGTAATCTTTTGGATATCCTTCGGCCCGGCTGTAGGGTGAGGAGAAACACCACTGGGTGCAGTGGGTAAGACGGTCCCTTTTCGGGATCGGGAGCCCCACACACCGTTCCAGCTGCCCCCGCGGCTGTGATGACGGTGCCCAACAGCATTCCCCGCGTCCCTTTTCGGGATCGGGAGCCCCACAAACCGTTCCAGCTGCCCCCGCGGCTGGGATGACGGTGCCCAACAGCATTCCCCGCGTCAAAAAAAAACATAATAATAAAAGTAGCAAATTAATAATACTTAACCGAAAAGTGTGTGGTGGAAAAGCAAATTATGTGTTTAATTACCAAGAAATAAAATATATCCAACAAGTTTTCCAAAATCTCGTTACTAATACAATAAGATGCTGTAGGAAGGAAATTGAGGTGCCATGGTATGTCTTTTATTTTAGGTTCAAACATGCAAAGACTTATTGGATGCAAACTGACTAGTAACAAAATTGACCTCTGCCTATTAAAGATATCATAATCAATCAAGCCTATAACAGTCCACTGCTGCATATATTTCATTCCCATTCAAGAACTGTGACATTTTCAAGGCCGTTGATTCATCTGATAAGTGGTTGTCTACTGCTTACCTACGGCACTTAGCTACCGTCACCGACTACGTACCTACGTGGGTACGTAGTCGGTGGCTACCGTAAACTAAAGTAATGGATTCCGGACACGGTCAATAAATGTGTAGAGTAAGTTCGGGTAATATGGCACGCCATATGCCTTTTTGGGAATAAATAATTTTTTTTTGAGATCGATCAGTTTTTATTTTACAATTCAGTCTTAGAACTAATAAAGAATAAATAAAATTAGAATTTCAAAACAATCAACATAAAGAAATAATTTACAAAAAATTAAATCTGAACCTTCAACAATTGTCAAATTTTAACAATGGAAGGGCAGGCCTGGGCAATATTAGCCACAAATCAGGTGAGCTATATTGCCCTCCAGAAATATAACAGTAACTAATAAATTTTGTGTTACTTTGCGGAGCAAATTTGTCATTTTGTTTGCGAATGTGGTTTCCGCGGAGCCATTATCTAAAAAAGAAAAACATGGCCTGGTGCCATATTAGCCATTTATCTGGTGAGCCATATTGGCCGCGGGAACGTTTTCAATAGGTAAAAGTCTAACCTAAAAATGAGCAAGAAATATGTTTAAAATCTATCACAATACTACATAAGAATAACTAATCTACAAACCTGTGTAGTACCAATGTAAAAATAACTACAATTTCAAGAAATGTAATGAGTAAAACTTACCAAAAAATAAGATCACTTTACGTAATTTTCGATCGAGCGCCCGCACGGGACACACATGCACACTTCGTCTCGCGCGAGTTGACTGAGGAAGTGAGGGGAAGGGGTGCGTTGGTTTGCCGAGTCAAGCGGTCGCGAGTGTTCATTCAGTTCAGAGAAATCGCAGTAGGCCATATTGACCGACCAGGCCATATTACCCGAAATTACTCTACCTACATATACGTCGATGCACACACACGTGCAAAGAAAGCACGCACACTGAAGTTATTTTAAAGTCGTTTGATGCCCATAACTAAGCGACTTGTCTGTTGGGAGTCCTCGGGTATCCTTCCCAGGGCTTACCCGGGGCTCTCATTCCCAAACTTAGGCTGTTAGGTAGGATACGTGTGTTTTTAGTCGGTAGGAATCCGGCATAGCATTCATGTAGGATTTATCCTCACCTTTAAAATAAAATAACTAAGCGACTCTTAAAACGTAAGGAAGTTTAACTTGAAAATCATTGATATCTGATAACATTGCTGAGAAATGACTTTGCCTTACACCAATAATATTTAGTGACCTTAAAATACTTTACAGTACAGAGACGTACGTGACCTTAAGCGTACATATTAAAGGAAGGGGAACCACGCGTGCCTTTATGCGTATTAAATTAAATAACAGCTATAAAAGAATCATGAGGCAGATATATTTTTCTTCGATATTTTATTATTACATTTAGCGGGATGCTTACCATATTTTATTGAGTTACCAAGTTATTTTGTTTCAGTCTAGCTATGCCCCATAGCTTCACTTGTGATGTACTATGAACCCCGCAGTGTCCTTGTAACTGATTAATACTGATATTTACAATAATGATTAAACATTTCCTCTGTTTAGCCACATTGTCTGCCTCTGGGGCGCAGTCGGCAGTGATACCGCCTGCTGCGCTGGAGGTCGTGGGTTCGATTCCCACCAGAGACAAATAATTGTGTGACCCATAAATATTTGTATGATACCCATAACACAAGCAGGTTACTCCTAGCTTACTTTGGGATCAGATAGCGTTGTGTGAAATGTCCGTGAATATGTTTATTTATTGTCAAAACTTCTGCGCTCCATTTGATCGTAGAGTGATGATAAAATTACTGGCTTACAATATATTTATTTATTTATTTAAAATTTATGTACATTATAATGTTCACACAGGTAATACAAATCAAGTTATCTACTCGTAACTTTATATCGGTAAAAGACTTTTTAAAATCGGTTCAACATTTTCAGAGCTTATTATTACAAAAAAAAGCAAATCTTTCCTCTTTATAATATTAGTATGTACCAATATATGTATAATAGTGTTGTAGCTACAATAGTCAATATTCGAAGCTCGGAAAAGTTGGTTCATATTTTCTCCCATCTGTGATATTATTGCTTTTATATTTGTTGACAGCGCTAATCTCACGTTAACTCAGTCACGTAACATGATTCCCAAATAGAAACAATATCTACTCTCTAATGTAGAGATACATTTTAACGGATTTGATTACAAAGGGTTCTATGTATTCCTACATATTTGTAAAAGCTTCCATGGTTCACGAACATGAGTAGTAAATGTTAGGAAAATTCACTGATTAATAAAGATGTTTCGTATTACTAATATTATAAAGAGGAAAGATTTGTTTATTTGTTTTTTTGCTTTTTTGTTTTTTTGTTTTTTTGTTTGTTTGTTTGTAAAGAATAGGCTCCGGAACTACTGGACCGATTTGAAAAATTCTTTCTCTGTTGGGAAGCTACACTCTTTGCGGTGAACATAGGCTATATTTTATTCCCGTATTCCCACGGTAACGGGAACTACGCGGGTGAAACCGCGTGACGTCCGCTAGTTCATAATAATGCGATGATCGTAAAGTCTACTATTCTAGTAAGTTATTTGAAGTACTATTGAGTTGCTAGATGTAATAAAAACATTCCAAACAAATACTTTGGATTCAAGTCCTTATAGCAAAACTTATTTGGCACATGTTTCAGATACCGAAAGTTTACCAATTATACTTATATGTAACCATCGCGCATAGCAATAAACGGTAAAGTTTTTTCATTTGAGTCAAATAACTCGTAATAGGTATATTATAACAGTGCATAAAAAGCCGAGTAAGAAAGTCCCGATTCCTCGGATAATATGCACTAAAAAAGATTAAGTATGTTATCCTTATTTTAGGACAGCATAATATCAGCAGTCTGTTTTTAATTTCTATGCATATCTAGGTACTTAATATATTTTTATTTTATTCTTACAAGACAAGACCCATAATTCATGAAATTGTTGACTTCATTTGGCGCTTTTTGCCATATTTATACCAAAATGTACAAGAGTTGAAGGTGTCAAAGAAATCCTCCCCAACGAGTATGTTTATTACTATCCGTAAATTAAAAATGGACTTATTGTTGTATAAGTTGTACTGTAAGACATAAATAGTGAATTCTGTTACACAGATGTGTCTATCTCCAGTAAAACTACGGCTCTGTGTTGAATATAAATAAGCCAAAGAAGGATGAAAATAAATGGCGTTCCATCTTTATTTAAAACATCCAACGAGCAAAAACACATGTATAAGAATCGGGTTCTTTTTGCAACTGAAAAATATTAGCTTATTTACAACGGTTTGCTTTACTTTTGTGAAAATTTACAACATATTATGTTGCTCCCCTTTAATCCCATGAGGGCAGAATTTACTAAATTATGTTCGTTGCAAGACTATACGTTATATGAAAAGGCGATTTATCATAACAATTTATTGTACCAGCGATTTAGGCTGTTCATTTACAAGTCAATCAGTAAGGTTTGTTTGTTTTCATAATCATCATGAATCAAATGATGCCTGTTTACAACCTAGTATTGTATGAAACAATCAAAGCAGCCTACCGCTGTCCACTGCTGAACATCGGCTTCTCTGATTTTTTTTGCCATTTCAAAGGTTTTGTGCCTTATTTAAACTGATTATTTGATGATGATGATGATGATACAGGGCCCGGAAGATCTTGACAGAGTCACATTATACCTTAAACTATCTACCTTAATAATAAGTAAATAATATTTATTGTATATAACTAAACACATAAATCTGTGTCAAATTTATGTGTTTACGTATGTTTGGCTAAAGCTAACAAGAGAGAGAGGAATCAAAGATGAGGGGAGGGGTCGAGAATCATAGAAATTTCTAATTTTCTTCTGAACACTAAAACGAACAGCTAAATGTTTATTCAAATAACAATTTGGATCGCATTATATCCTGTAATTTGCCTGCAAAACACGCAACAAATGTTTAGAATTGTTTGTCATGACATTGTTAATTGTTAGGGAATAAATACACTGATCTTTAGGCTATTTAACCGAATGTGAATCCATTTCCTTATAGTTTAAAACTATAACACACCAAATCCTATCCGAATCTTTGGCGGAAAATAGTACTGCCACAAGGGGAACAAATATACAACCGGTAATTGCGAAGATTAAAATATTGCTTAGTCAACATTCAGATAAAAACTCCTTTTTTTTCAGTGGATGAAAATAATATAATACGTGAAGGACATTGTTGATTTCATGAATATCTTGGGGATCTCTATAATAGTTTCCAGGAACGCATTCTCAACCCTCGCATTGCTATGCTAGCGATTCAATGCTCTAGAGAAACGGGTGCCTACGTGATACTATTCATAAATTACAGCTTTTTAACAATTGGTCTTTTTATATTAGCGTAGTTTCGATTGTACTTCTCATTGGCGCTTAAACCAGTTATTTTTATTTATAGGTATTATTTATATTTACAGGTGTTGAAAATGATACAAAAACAGACAACATCTTAGAATGCTACAAAGTTCCTACAGTTGCTTGCCATGCTAAACCCGAAATCCAATAACTAAAGTACCACAACTTTTTTGAACATAAAATTTGATTGTTTAAAGCAAACTGTTCAGCAATCTATCAACCTCTACATATTTAGCAGATGTGGTCGATTTCAACCGGAATAGTGGCAAACTACATTATAATTATTTGTTTCAGAGCATACCAGATTGGAATGGGATGTATGGACGCGTGGATCAAACGGTGCTTGCCAACAGATGGACAGAAAATTCTACATCAGCAAATAGGTGGCGCTCGTGCTCTAATGAGGTTCTTGTGCACGAATGATACAGGTCTCCGAAAAGGTTTGTATTTTTATATTTTATCGTACGCAATACCACCTACCTCCAGTTTAGAATTAATCCGTCAAAATGGAAAGTGGAAGGAAGAGCTTAGCACGATGCCTGACGGTATCGTTTAGACAAGAACAGGAGAACCGTTCAGAGCATCGCAGTTTAACTGAAATACTGACCCCAAAGAAACTGGGAAAGAGCTCGGTGGATGACGATGATACAACGATTAAATAACGGGGACATTGGACTCTAAAAATATTCAAATCTTCAAAGCTCATTATTTACATATCACGCAAACCACTATTCACAAACTACAGACCGCAGTATTTCAATATTATCTACCTACTCATCCTTATATGAAAAAACGTTACGGGTATAAGGATAAGTAGGAAAAGATGATCGGTCCCTTATTATGCCTGTGGAAGGTACCTGGATCTCTATTTAAGTTGTTTTATTCAACTAGGTGACGTTAATTTCGACTACTCCCACCTGTTCTGTTGAGTAGCTCTGTTAACAGACCTACTAGTAATTTTTTTCCCATAAGTTCTGGCCACAGAACAAATGGTAATGCAATTCCCCCCTGTTCTGTTGGCAGAACTACAGGTAATTTTTTTACCATCAGTTGCTGTCTAGTTCTTACTACTGATGGTTTTTTCATACAATTTCGGACAAAGAAATACAAATTAAATTGAAGATTTAGGTACACTGTATCACAAAATTCAATAAATAGGTACTTACTTCCATTTAAGAACTCAAAGTTAGAAATGCTCACTGTATTATAATTTTGCCTCGATGTGGTACCACCTATTCGATGTATTTTCGTGAGTATATTATTTAAATAAAATGGTAAATAAAATGATTTAAATTGTTGAATTTCTATCTACCTACCCCTAAGTAAAAGATAAGTAAAAGAATATGGTAGATCACGAAAAGAATTATTTTCTATCTAACTACTTTTCTATTTATAGCAAACGACACTCAGACGATTCAGAAATCAAAAAGTACAACTCAGATAGAGATGATATTAATAATATTTCATTAATCGTAGGAGATTGCTTAATTCTTTTCGCCCAAACACTATACTATCGATCATAACAAAATTAATTAAACGTATTATTATTATAATGGAGGATTTTTTGTTTTTTTTGCGTGTAGACATCCTTACTGGATGCTATGCCAGACTCTTACCGACTAAAACCACTGTTCCCCAGCATTGCCTAGAATTCCCGATAGGTGTCTTACGAAATATACATAAGCCTAAATAAAGTATTGTTCAATACATTTAGCTTTAGCGATATATAAAACTTGTATGGAAGTTATATTGCGAATTTAAGCTTATATTAATTACCTCCGTCTTCAATCATTCATCTCAAACAAACTCATAAATAGGGATTATAATTTCCTTGTACAATTTTCCTGCTACATTAAAACAGTCGTAACTTATTAACAGAAGTTAAATCTCATAACTGATTATAAATCAAACTTCATAGGCTGTTACAACTTCTCTCTAAATTTCATCTCCAGATAATTATTATCTAACAAAATTAGTCCCGTCTTATCAAAATGAAATAAGTGACATGGCTCGGCTTCGTAAAGAAGTTAGTCGGTGTTTAAAGATCAGCCATAATTTAATTTCTGGCGGGGATTAAAATTTTTGTGCTCGATAGAATCAAAATGTTGGTTTTCAAGATGTCGAGATCTGCTAAGTCGAGTCACACCGAGGGCCTGTATCACCCAGTGAAATCGCCAACATGTAGACGTGGCGGAAAAGAAACGAGGCTATTCAAAACAATAATAATAATAATAATAAAAGCAGAAAAAGATAAACAGTTGAAATATTTGGACTTAGCTCACGAGGTTGTCGACATGTGGGATGTGGATTCAGCGATTATTGTTCCGATAGTCGTAACAGCACACGGTCTGATCGCCAAGAGCCTCGATCAACACCTTAAGAGGCTCGCGTTAGGCGGTTGGGTCAAGGGTTTGATGCAAAAGGCGGTTTTGTTGAGCACGGCACGAATTGTGAGGCGATTCCTGTCTCTGGAGCCCTGACCACCGGTAGCTTGGTCCCTGTACCCGATGCCGGTGGGATACTATTTTTTTATATTTTTAAATGTATTTTTTTATATGTATATTTAAAAATGTAAATTTATATGTAAATAATTAAATAAAGAGGAATAATAATAATAATAAATACTTTATTGTACACCATTAATTAACAAATTACAGATATTGCTTATCAACTAATGTACAATGGGCGGCCTTATCGCTATCAGCAATCTCTTACAGGCGACCTTTAGATGGATAGGACTGTATTGAGCTAGAGTGTGGGAAGTTTAATGGTGACAAGTCTTTGTCAAAAAAATGTAGACATACATACTCACTGATACACTACACATATACTCAAATAAACATTTACATACACATATCATACATAATAATATATACAATATATACTTTCTATATTATAAATATAAATACCTTCCTATATACACATACATAGATACTTAGATATGGTCTAAGTTAGATTCATATGGATAAATAATATTCTTTTACCTGTGTTTTAAACGAAGTTAAGGATTGAGCTCGCCTTACAGTTACCGGGAGTGCATTCCACAAACGTGCAGCTTGAACTGTGAAGGATTTGTTACAGAATTTTGTAGAATGCACCGGTATGTGCAGCTTCAAGTTCTTTGATGACCTTAGGAACCTGGAATGCGTGTCACTAAGAAACTCAAAACGATATTTGAGGTAAGAAGGAGCTAGAGGTTTAAAAAGTATGCTATAAAGTAAAGAAAGTATATGAGTATTCCGACGAAGGCGAATTGGGAGCCACTTGAGTTCTTTGCGGAAATTCGAGACATGCTCATATTTACGTAAGCCATAAATAAACCTTATACAAAAGTTTTGAAGGCGCTCAAGTTTATTTAATTGCTCCTCTGTAAGATCAAGATAGCTGGCATCTGCATAGTCCAGAATTGGGAGTAAGAGAGACTGCGCCAGCGAGATCTTTGTAGTGGTTGGAAGAAAGTTACGTAGTCTTCGTAAGGAACCAGCTGAAGCATACAGTTTACGACTGACATTCCGCAATTGAGGATCCCAGGATAAGTTATTGTCAATTAAGATACCCAAATCCTTAACACTGTCACTAATAGGTAATGGCATCCCGTTAAAAATGACTTGTGGAAGCTGTGCCCACTGAACACGAGAAGTCATCCAGGAACTACCCACAAGAATGACTTGTGTTTTAGCCGGATTCACCTGTAGGCCATAGTTAATACTCCATTCACAAATTCGCTCTAAGTCGCTATTTATGACAGAAATGGCCTCATGCACAGCACTGAGTGGTGCTTGAGTGTAAATCTGCAAATCATCTGCGTAAAGGTGGTAGGACGAAGTTAATTGTCGAGTTATTGAATTTATAAATATTGTAAACAGAAGAGGAGATAAAACGCCACCCTGCGGTACACCAACTGATACTTCACACCAAGAAGAGACAACATCATTAATGCAAATACGTTGTCGGCGACCAGACAGGTAACTATGAAACCAGTCAATCACTGTAGGAGATATGTTAATAGAGCGCAGTATCCCAAGTAGGATATGGAAATCCACCGTATTAAATGCATTACTAAAGTCGAGCAACGTAAGGAGTGTAAGATTTCCATTCTCCATACCCATTCTGATGTCATCTGTAACATTGACTAGTGCCGTCACGGTACTATGCCCTGGACGGAAGCCGGATTGGAAGGAGTTTAAAAGGAGATTTTTACCTAGGAAAGAATTAAGTTGGTTATGGACTAAACGTTCTAAAACTTTAGACAAAAATGGTAGGATCGAGATTGGACGGTAATGACTAAAGGATGAAGGATTGGATTGTTTCGGTAAGGGTATAATCTGTGCTTCTTTCCACTTTGTTGGGAATAAACCAGTGGTAATAGAGTGATTCAAAACGTCACAGATGATTGGGAGTATCACATCTAGAATAGGAAGAATCATATTTCGTCCAATGCAGTCAGTTCCGACAGCTTTAGACGATATAGACTCCATGCTTTTCTTAACACCACATTCAGTGAATTGACTAAATACAAAAGGTGGATACTCAGGAGTTGGAAGTTGAGAAAGTCGATTTAGAGTGTTAGTTTTGGTAGAACCATCAAAACTAAAAGTAGAGGAGAAATGCTTGTTTAACGCATTAAGATCAATATTTTTTGGATTCACTTCTTGTTTTTCTTTACCAACTCCAAGTGTTCTAAGAAATTTCCAGATTTTTGCTGGATCTCCATTATCAACAGACGAATGGATATATTGGCGTTGTGCATTCCTACACACCTTATTACAGTGATTGCGAATAGACACATACTTCTCACGGTTGTAGTCATTTGGTTTGAATTTGTATCTAGTTTTAGCCCTCCCCTTTTTAGCTATTAGTTCCTTGATTTCAGCTGTGAGCCACGGAGATGGTGCATGTTTCAACTTGACAGCGCGGATCGGCGCATGGGTGTCATAAAGTCGGATCAAGTTATTAGTCAAAATTGAAACCTTGTCATCAAGGGAATCTGTGCTATATAGCGGTGTCCAGTCAATAATACCTGCATCCTCACAAAGCCGTTCAACGTTCATACCACTAAAGTTCCGCTGCATCAGCACCCTACGTTTTGCCTTAGGAGGGCGAAGTCGGTATGAAAGGAAGATGAGATCGTGATATGAGAAGATATCAGCATTATACTGGCCGTGTTTGGCCACATGCTCAGAAGATGAAACAATGACAAGATCTATAAGGGAAGGTGCACAGTCAGGAAAATGATGAGTAGTATTAAGGGGAAGAATAGTCAAGTTACAAGAGTCTAAAATATTGCGTAGAAAGGCAGACCGGCGAAGAGAGTAGGAATCGTTCTTAACAAGGCAAGTATTGAAATCACCCATGATAATGGTGTGCTTAAAGGATGGGACTAGGTTTTCAAGAATGCGTTCAAAGGAAGAGAAATAGTCAATTTTTGAAGAGTGACAGTAATACACGCCTAAAAGAGCCTTAGTATGACAAAGTTCTATTTCCATGAAAATATACTCAGCCGAGTTTCTTGGTGGTGGTTGTGCTGATAACTCAATAACTTTGTATGGAATATCAGTGCGTAGATAAATAGCAACACCGCCACCACGCTCACAAACATCGGGTACAGGGACACGGTCATTTCTTACTAGTCTGAAGCCCGGAAGGGTATAGGAGATAGTTGAATGTTTTCCTGGCTTCATCCATGTTTCCGAAACCAGAATGGCGTGTAAGTTTTCAGAGTCGAAATTGGCCAGCATCTCGGGAAAATGGGCGGGAATACTCTGGGCATTGATGTGTACAGCATTAAAGTTCAAGGGTACATCAGAAAATTGTTTTCGAAGCAGGTTTGCCAGTGATGGCAAATCTGCAAAGCTATTGTTTACACTATTTGTTTCTATAGAAGTGTCTGAATCAACATCTATACATTCTAAAAATGACATAAGTAAATGTATATATTTAAGAATAGTTACTTATATAAAATACAATACAATAAATATAATGATAATAAATATATTTTAGATTATTTATAAAAGTATAGTCACTTACGAAGTACCTATACATTCCTATTCACCCACCAGCCGAGTGCAACTACAAAATTAAGCCTGGGAAATATAAATAGGTACTAGATAATTTTTGATGAACAAAATGTAAAATAAAACAAAATTTAAACAATTAAAAATTCTCACATAACATATCATCCCAGCCCAAACAGTGGCATCAAACCCAAAAACCAAGTTCAATAGTTACTCCAGCGTGAGCCTAACAAACTTTAAAGCATTGACAAAACACGCACTGCGAGAAAAGAAAAGCCAAGAATAGAACCATAAGTATCTGTGCTATGAACACTAAATATAACAAATACATCTACATAATACACTACAACACTTCCTATAAACGCAGCCGTCAGGCATGTCAAATTTGGCATTATGGTGTAGTAACCAAAGCCAGTGTATAGTATTTAATATAGGAGAAAAAAAAAAAAACATGTCACATTGGTTTGACGTTCGTGTCATAGATGACACTTGACAGTTTGACAGCAGCACGCACGCGTTGTTTGTTTGTTATCAAATTAAATTGAATGTTGCACACTTGCACTTTCTAATCTCTACAGGTGTTAATATTTTGTAATGCCGGTTGTGATAAAATAAGTAGAATTAAGTAATAGTTATGAAGTGAAAAAGAGAGTGAAAATAACAGTACAGTACTTATACATAACATTGAAAGGTTGAATAGGGTGCTAAAAAGTTATTACTTTTTTGATGCAGCTACACGTCTGGGCTTAATACTGGATGGCTTAGGTGGGACAGATGCTGCCTTTCCCTGATCTGGAATGATCAGGATCTTAATGTCATCCAACTCCTGGCAGGAAGTGATACGGTGGCGCGTTCCATCAGGGCCAAAGATGTGGATTGATCCTTCCCTCGTCCAGCACTTGTTAACACCAAAACGCTCTCTCGCAGCCATGAACGCGTCGTGTCTCATCTTAGTGAGGAACTCTGACAGAGTAATACCCGAGCCCTTGAGCTTTGTCTTGGAAAACCAAATGCTGTCGCGCTGGCCAACCCTTGCAAACTTGATCAATATTGGTCTAGGCTTAGAAGATTGTCTGCCTAGCCTATGGCAACGCTGTATATCTGCAGCCACAAAGGTGTCTATACCAAGTTGCTTGTTTATAACACTTACCACAACCTCTGCCGTGTTTTCTGAGGAATTGTCCTTGACACCATGCAGGAGGAGCATTTTCCTTCGACTGTGATTTTCTACAGCATCCACCTTCTTGACCAAAGTTTCCACCTGACTTTGTAGGAGATTCAAAGCAGTGATAATAAACATTTTGAAAGCTTCAAACTCAGCTGCCAAGTTGACTATATCTGGGGAAGTGCTGTTGTTCTTGTCCAACCTTGCTGCAAAACTGGACATCTGGTCGCGGAACATGGTTCTCAAACTTGTTATTGAGTCTTGGACAGTGTCCATTTTAGCGAAAAATATTTTCCAAGATTTGTGCAGAATATCAGGAGGAAATAACACTCTCACTGGTAGGTGATGTTGTCTACTAAATAATCATCAACAATAATATTAAATTGAACTGTTTATTTTATTATTTTAATTAATTTTACTAGTGAGCAATAAACAAATGTCAAATTCGAAGAGGCAGGGATAAATTCGAGATTTTTCGAATTAGAAGTGGCGGCAACTTAAAGCGATTTCGTTCAATAGTACCAGTATATACCATGGTATGAAACAAGAACAGCGACTCGATGTTTTCTGGCCCTCGGAGCAATTCGACGTCATGGGCGTCACATCAGGGGATAACTTAAAGTCGATAGACAGCGCCTTGCTTTGTACCATTTTCCATGACGGAAGTGCTACTCTGCGCTACCAGAGCTGCTATAAACGCGCTGACTTGAATCCGGTCCGGTGTAGCTCGTTTGCTCGTAGCCGTGCCATTGGTAGTATTCAATAATATAAAATAGGGTGGGTGCACCAGTGCCACACCAGGAACCAGTGGCACACCATTTCAAACTTTAAATAGAAATGTTAAGCTCCTGTTAAATATCCCGCCATTTTTTTTGCGATTGGTAGGCTTGTCTTATTCCTACCAATCATATAATCACCGTTAAAAGCTATACACACGCCACCTACTTCAGTGAAAACAGATAATCTAGGACGACAATCGTTTATTTCGCTGCTGGCGGCCATAATAGTAAGCTACGCGTACTGCGGCAAGTTTTAACATCTTTCTGTGTCTTTGTTTTAATCAATTATTGTAATTTATTTCCGAATTTGCCTTACTATTTGATACACATAGCAATAATATTACGTTTTATTTTATCAAAAAATGCTAAAATACAGCTTTAATATTCAATGGTTAACTACTGGAACACAAAATGAACAATTTTCCAGTTGCATACCAGTTGGTCTGCAACTGGTAATTAAACTTTTTGATACATTTCCAGTTGCAGACCACTGGTTTATACTAATAAAATTTATACAATTAATTAGATTATTAGCCACCGAAAAGAATATTATTCAAGTAAGTATAAGGAGGAAGATGTCCTAAAAGTTATAGACGATATACGCAAAGGTGCAGAAATTAGAGACACATTTAGAATATAATACGGCCGTCATCTATATACATACATACATATAATAAAATGATAGAAAAGTCAAAGCTGTACATTGGATATATTAAAAAAAAATACTCGCCGGGTGCTCTAAATAAGATACCGAAGTGAAAATGTAGTTAGAAAAAAATTGTCTGTCGGATTGTCTGTTTGTCTGTTTGCTTTGCTTTGTCCGGAAGGATCTCGAAAAGTACTCAATGGATTTGGTTCAAATTTTACACAAATATTACCTAGGGGTAGGGTCTTCAAATAGGCTATATATTATCACGCTACATATCCTAGGGGCTAAGCAGAGAGCAATCAAATTGTCATTATAACATAATTTTCACGCTTACGAAGTCGCGGGCAACAGCTAGTAAATAAAATAAAGCTAGTTGTGATAGGGACCCTAATCTTAATAATTGAAAATTGATTTAGCTGATGCTCGCGACTTCGCCCGTTAGTAATTTAGTTCCCCTTCCCGCTTCCAGGCATAAAAGGTAGCTTATTTCTTAATCAACACTAATCTATCCCTGTGCTAAACTTCAGGCCGGTCCGTTCAGCCAGAGCGTGATTGAGTAACAAACATTCAAACATCTTCACAGACTTTTACATTTATAATATACTAGCGGACGTCACGCGGTTTAACCCACGCAGCTCCCGTTCCCGTGGGAATATGGGAATAAAATATAGCCGATGTTACTCAGGGTGAATATAGCTTTCTAAAGGTGAAATAATGTTTTAAATCGGCGCAGAACTTTTTGAGTTTATTCATTACAAACATTCACACAAAAATACTAAAATGTAGATGTAGGATTTTAACTGACAGTAGCAGTTACCTACTGGCAGTAACCTACTGGCAGTTGTGTCAGGAATTTGTATATTTTAAACCTAATTAAGAATTGATTTAGAACTTTAATATTTTAACTGATGATAATTCATTTTTTTTCTATTTTATTCAAAGAGTTAAAATAAGTATAATAACGGTTGTGTCAGAGATATTAATCTTAATAATAGGCTAGGGAGTAATGAAATGCCTACTTACTTCCTAAAATTGATAAGTTTAGCCAAAACTTTAACATGCATTGCCTAGTTATTGGTTTAGAACCTTAACATTTTATTTTTTAAGTAATTGAAATTTTATAAGTATTTTATTATAACAAACAATAACACCAGTCACATGGATCTCTAACTAATTAATAAGGTAGTGATTAAATTAAATAAACATTTACATATACCCTATACGTAACTTATAGACTGATTAAAATGTGTTAATTACTAAGTACGAAAGCTTAATAAACTTTAAAAAGTAATTATGCCTTAAAAACATTTGTTATATTTACTGGTTTGCTATTGGCACAATGCCTGGTTTGTTACTGGTGCCGTCTGGTCGAACTTAGGCACATTAGGAGATCCCGCATTATTTTTTTAATAAAAAAAAACTTAATAGCTGCTAAGTAAAATAAAATACGCTACATGATTCTATGGTAAATAAAGAGTATGTTCCTTGCTTTTAGCAATAATTGTCGCAATAACAAAGACACATCATGTAAAAATGTGTCAAATTCTCGCTTAATCGCTTTGCCACTGGTGCACCCACCCTATTGTTGTTTAATAAATTGTATAAAAGTGATTGAGCGTGAACTTTAGGTCTAGTGTCAATAGCCTTCTCTGCAATGAAAATTTCCTATAACCTTTGAATGTCCCCATGACATTCCATAATTTTGATGATATACAAAAAGATCCGATTTATATAAAATGATGGTTGGAAATTTGCAATGCCGAACAACGTAGGTACTAAAGATTGTCTCTGAGTTGCGGCGACTATCTACATGATATGGAAATTGAAAGTTTGTGATATTGTTTGTGCAGATTTTCTGAAGGAGACCAGGTGCTGGAACCGCATCTCCACCGAGTGGAGCCGGTGCACCAACGAGTTACAAGTGGCTGTGCGAGAAAGTACTGAGCGCGTTCAGCAACTCACATTCTTCAAGAAGAATGCGGAGTTATGCTGGTAATTATTGATTGATTTTAATAATATTAATAAATACATAATTTTGTAAAAAGACACTCAATGTCTCTTCGTCTAGCCTAGATAAAGCTAATTTAAGCTTGTACTTTGGGATGTAGATTGTAGACAACAGATATTATACATAGAAAATACCTGCGCCTGTTCATTTCAACACGGCAATAGGCTCACCACCTATTACGTGGGACATAAAACTATAACGTGAAATGAGGGCGTATACTATACCTCTGCCTACCCCTTCGAGGATAAGACGTGACTGTATATAAATACCCAAATTCTGGAACAAATATTTTATTCGACCCGGAAATCGACCCAGGACCTCAGCGAGGTGGTTACATAGTACCACTTACGCCACCGACACAGATTTATGAGACGTAAGTAGTAAAGCTGTTTTTAAATCGGTTAACATGTTTAATAGCGACGGAGAAACAGCAGAACAACAAATATAATTATATACCTAGTCCCTCTCCTATATTAATTAGCATCAGCTTGAAAAAATACTATTCTTTCACGTAGCGCTAGAACGTAAAAAGAAACCGTATTCTTTTAGTCCTATCATCATTGCTTGAATCCCTGAAATCACTGAAATTTGAATGGAAGCCCAATTTTGTAGCACAAATTTATATTTCTTGCAACGTACACTATATCCTCAGGGAATCACAGATCACACACGACTGATTTGATATCTTGTTGTTTGTTGTGTGCGCTTGCATGCGTCTTTTCCTTATGATGTGATATTAAAATCCGAGCAATAACGACGGCATATTTAATATCTTCTAGACTTTGAAAGTAAAACGACTTTCAGATGAGCTTCATTGCCTCTTAATAATTTCAACTCGTTCCAAGATTTTACATTCTGATAATATTGGCGAGAATATTAAAGTTTCAGCTTTAATGAGTCACAAAGTGAATATTAAAAGTCATAATGATAAAATATTCTTTTTATGGTTGAAAATTAAAATTCCAAACACTTGCGCTTTATTATTGACTGAAATAAAGACGAATACCTACGAATAAACTCGGGACTGAGAAGGGTTTAAAATCATCCGAATTCCAGAACTGCTCGTGTTAGCAAAACTGTGTCATATTTTAAACCGACTTCAAAAAAGGAGGAGGTAACTCAATTTGACTGTTTATATATATTTTTTTATATTAGTTCGCGCAGAACTCCGTCGTTTATGGACCGATTTTTGGAATTTTTTTTTCGTTGGAACATAGATAGGTACTCCCAAGGTGGTCCCATTTCAAGGAAGTCAGGATCTGATGATGGCATCCTGGAGAAATCGAAGGTAACTTTTGAAAATTGTAGGGGCATCTATCAAGCCCACGGCCGCCACCGCAGCCTCGCCTAGGGGGTGGTTCGGGTGCTATCCCGCGTCTTTGGGGGGTTTCGGGTGTGATCCCGCTTCTAAGGGGGGGGGGGGACGTGCGTGATTCCCTCACATCACGCTGCCGTCATGGGCCTACTTTTGTAAGGATTTAATGATATCTGATAAATCAGAAACTTTGTGCTAAGTACATTTTAACTCTCAGTTTTTAGTTTGGTTTAAATTCGGTTTTTTTTTTAATTTTATTTTTTTACTAATATTATTTAATACCTAAGAGTCTATGAATATGAATGTGAGAATGTATAGATGTTGGTCGGTCGCTGAAATTTGGTACAAAGACAGAATAATATGTCCTGGAATGACACATAGGTACTTTTATCCCAGGAAAACGTTTTCATCGGAACCGAAATAGATCCTGGTCGTGCGGTCATAGAAATTACATACAATACATAGTACATACACACACAACAGCACTAGTAATACAATGTTACTCGAACTATTTAATAGCAGTCGTCACTGACAAACGGCGATGCTGGTGAGTGACATACTCAGGAATTTCGATCAGCACATTACAATAGGATTGTAATTAGATGATCGAATTTGTGGGAAACAGTACAGTACCTAAATTACATCTATCACTGTTAGAATAGTAAATACAAACAGATGATATACATATTAGTACTTTCAAAGAGATTTCAGGTATTATAATGTTTCAGTAAATGATTTTTAGGATCATGGTGAATATCTCTCTTTCTGAACTACGAATTCTATCCGTTTTGTTATGCTCAAGTAACAAGCCGATTTGTAACCTCATGAGAGTTTTTAGTTCTATTTGTAAAGAACCAGTTTAATATTCCATATTCTTCTGTTTATTTTCAATTCACAGAATCCGTAAACGAGTGTATTACAAAGGAAAGTAAGAGAAAATATACAAAAGATGCAATTTTTTACTCTAAGGAAGCCCTGCTTCTAACTTCCTAACAAAATTCTCAAGGCAAAACTGATTATGATACGTGTTTCAAATAATTTGCTTGTTGAAAGATTCAGTTCACACGTTCTCGTAAATTTCAACCTTTATGTAGCGCTTATCATCGTTTGAAAATACGTCATACACAGATTCAAGTACAAATTAAGTCTTATCATATACGTAATTAGCTCAACTGTGAACTCTTTGTTTAAACAGTTAAGTGTGTCACTGCGTGTAACAGATTAAGGGCTCTAGAATCTTCCGAAACGAGTACCTACAAAATTTACACCAAAGTTGAAACCGATACGATAACAAGAATGATTAATTTCCCGCTCACTTTTTCACTTCCGTCAAAATAAAAATCTATTCCTTTTTCAGGCTGAAATATAACTAAGCCTTAATATTATTTGACATGACTTGCCCGTATACGATTAATTCAGTTTCTAAATTTACAGGTTACAAGTATCTTCCTTATAGACTAGTAACATCCCTTATAAGTTTACAAGCTCCCGCCAGCTTCACTATAGAATTAACAATGAGATGGGTTTGACATGCTGTAGGCGAGGCCCAACAGACTTAAACAGACATTTCCTTCGTAACAATACCTCGGTAGACCAAAGTATAGTTTATGAAGGAATCAGGTATACCCTTATGAAGAGTAGAACACAGCTTAAAATTTTGTTGGAATTCAAAACAAAATGTAGGTACGCAGTGAGTAATTTAAAACCTTAAAGATAATTATAGTAAATATCACCTAAGTTATATAGATAAGCTCGAAATATGTTCATTACAATAGGTACTGTTGACCAAATTAGCTAGCTAACGTTTAAAAATTGCATACATAAGTACAACATTTTCAACACATTGTACATTATCCTACGTTATATTCATCTTTTGGGACGCTGTTTGACCTTACTGTACCTACATACGTTGGATAGACGATTCGTTGCAGGATTTATTTACCCCTCTTACTTTATAAGGATTAAGTTTGATCCAAAAAAAATTCATAACCAAATATTCTCTCGTCTTTATTGAACATAGATTACATATTTTATTATCACACCTGCCTCCCATTGGTGTAGGCAGCGACTATGGCTTTCCACTTACTAAAATCCTGGCTTCGATCAACAATGTGAAAACTTATGTTGATCGAAGAATCCTGGCATACAACTTTCGCTTCTTCTACTTTAATAAGAAGTGTTTTCATACACTTTCGCCGGTTAACGGCGGCTACCCTTGACCTGCCTTTTTCCAACAGGTCTTTAATTTGATCGCCATGCGTACGTGGAGGTCGACCCGTACCAGTTCGCCCATTCATTCTTTATTTATGGTGTTATAGAAATGACAATAAATATGTTTGCATTTACAGCGCCCGAGACGACTTCATAATGTGCGTGACAAATGCAGGCCGTTCGTGTAATCAGACAGCCAGTATACTACTCCGGCGCATGGCATGGGTGCTGGCTCAAGATGTCGCAGCCTGCAGCCAGCAACCTCGAACCTATTGTTCTGCGTCACCCCCTCCGTTCACCGCACCATTGCTTACCGCTATTTATGGTATTCTATTCTACCCTCCAAGATTGTAAATTGTAAAAAATAGTAGAGTTGCATTTTATAATAATTGTACATAGAGTTACTGAGTAGAAATTGATGTTTTATTGTGTGAAATTTTTATTTTTTTAATTATGTCTAATCAGAATCTAAAAATGTTGATAATTTTAATTGAAAAAAAAAGTTTATATGGTACGTATAAGTAACATTACCGTCGCTAAGCCGAGACAATTGGGCAGCTTGAATTTCAATAGCTGGGGTCCCCAAGTCTGCCATTTCAAATGTTGTATCCTTCGATCAAGTTAATTTCCAGGTTACACTGTATAAAGATTTTTTTTCTTATTTACTGACTATTTCATGTATGTATAATAGCAATTCGTGAACAATGGTGGGAGTTAAGTATATGTTTAACGATTATATTGAAACGAATGACTAACTGTACTACAACAACATCTAGCGCTTATTTGTTCCAAATAAATAAAAAAGTGTTTATCAAAATTATTAACTGTGGAATATAAGATATGGAACCCTTGGGTTGGATCCGAAGTGTATATAAGCTAGAATTTAGATTAATAACGGTGATATCAAGGTTCACCTTCATTTGAAATAAAGTAAATAATAGGTACTTAGTTAATTAAATGAGGAAGCCATTTTATATCATGTAAAAAAGAATTTACAGAGCATTTATTAAAATAAATGAGGGAATTTGAAGGAGCGGAGCGAGAAAAGTTTATGCGCGTGTATTTTTTGCATTATTGTATAAGTATATGTGTCTATGTGTGAGTGCGTGTATGAGTGTGTGGGTATAAGTGTTTAAGATCTATTGTTGCTCCTAGTTCATCCAAATCCTTCTATATGTACAGTACATAGATTTTAGCGTACACTTTTATTTTCTCACAATCTAGAATGCGTACCTATAAATGTAAGTTTTGTAAGCGCGATGACAAAGCAAAGGTACCTAAATGCCTAACGTAGAATTGAACAATAAAATACCTAATACAAATACTAGTATTTTTAACCGACTTCCAAAAAAGGAGGAGGTTCTCAATTCGTCTGTATTTTTTTTTTTTTAATGTTTGTTACCGGCAAATCGCTAGAAGGAGTTTACCGATTTTGAAAATTCTTTTTTTGTTTGAAAGCTGGTGCTTTCCATGTGGTCCCATATACAGGAAGTCAGAATCGGATGCTGGGATCCTGGAGAAATCGAAGAAATCCCTCGAATCGAGGGAATTCCTTAACGATTTACAGCAGTTATCTTGTGTTTGGGCTTGATTAATTTGTATTGGGGAGAACATTACCCCTAGACAGATATAATTTCAGTCTACCCGTCACTGAAAATCATGAAAAAAAATTTTTTAACAAAAAAAAACCGACTTCAAACAAAAACTGAAAAATGAAAAATAAAATTAACTTAGCACAAAGTAATAGGTAGTATATTTAGTTTTATATCAGATATTATTGACTGTAATACTGAAGTCGGCGCCAATATTTCTATGAGAGATTAATAATATCTACCTAAACCTATAGTTTTACTTGGCGCCGATTTCAGTATTACATTCAATAAAATCTGATATAAAACTAAATATACTACCTATTACTTTGTGCTAAGTTAATTTTATTTTTCAATTTTCAGTTTTTGTTTGAAGTCGGTTTTTTTTTTGTTAAAAATTTTTATTCTTTGTTACATTGGGAACGTTCAAAGACGTTTTACAGTGGTTTTAAGTTTAATTGGTATTAGTTTTAAACGTTGAGGAAATTGAAACTTACGGTTCTTCGCATTTTAATCATTAAAACGATCAGAAATGCTTTTCATGGGGTATAAGATGGTGAATTGAGACGGAATTTATTTATTAAAGACTATAATTTGCCCCTGTATCAAATTTCAGTCACATCAGTGCCGCCGTTAAACCGTAACAGCATTACATCCAAACATACGCATCTATATTTTAGAAATCAAATATTTCCAACCAATAAGTTACTTACTGATTTCTTAATGCTAAGACTGTTGTAGTTTTTGAAAAATAAAGAAACTTACCCTCCATTGAGATAATGCCTGCCGCGGATTACACATCTGCAAGGCATGGGCAAACAGCAGGTTTAACCACTTTCAGAGTCCATTCACGGGAGTACCCGAAACTCAGAGCGTACAGGCAGAAAGAAGAAACCATGCGATTTAGCCGGTACGAATTCGATATGTTCGCGTCTCCGAGAGCTGTCGGCGATATAAAAATCTATAAGAAACACTTTGAAAAAAGGGTAGGTAACTTAATAAAAAAGAAATATTACTCATGTTAAAAAAGGGTGCTGTAGGATAATAAATTTCGACGCTGCTAATGGATGATGATGCCCAAATCATAATGTACGTGAACAAAACCACCCCTCTCCCCTCAAAGTAATCCGTCATTAAATTGGTATCCACGAGGTAAAGCAAAATATAGGTAAAAGGTAAGACGCAACGGCAGGTATTCATATGTGCGGAGTGCGGAGGCGATGTGCTTTTTCTTAGTTCTGGATTTTCTTTCCTTAAGATTTAAGATCTCGCACCAGATGAGTGTTAATTGATTCCCGTTCTTCAAAAACCCAGGTACGTAAGTTCAAATTATATGTAACGTGTATGCAACGCTAAACTACAGATAACACAAATATCAGACAATGACGTCATTTCCTACTTCACAAAATAGAAAGGAAATAGTTGCCAGTTAGTTAATAAGTATAATTTTACACAAGTTTGTCTATTCTTCCTGTTATTGTAAATCAAGTCATAAATATTATAAGTCGTTCAATAGACATCTTTAGAAACACAACTTACGCCTTCTATTGAAAAAAAAAACATAACAAAGACAAACTTTTCACAAACACATTTTCTTCTCACAAAGCGTTACCTTTAGTCGTAATCGAATGTCAGTCAATCGAATAAACGCTTAGCTTCCGATTCGTTTTCATGTCACATCTATACATAATTCTTTATGACTATGACAGGGCATAAATTACAGTTGATATGATCGTTTTTACGTGAGTTAATAGATTACGTGCTTCGCTTCTTTGCCTTTTTTAACCGACTTCAAAAAAAGGAGGAGGTTCTCAATTCGTCTGTATGTATTTTTTTTTATGTATGTCAAGCGATATTTCCGTCAATTATAGACGGATTTCAAAATTTCTTTTTTTGTTGAATAGGGTTTACTTCTGAGGTGGTCCCATTTTCACCAAGTCAGGATGTGATGATGGGATCCAGGAGAAAACGAGGGCAACCACCGAAAATTGTAGGGACAACTAGTGCGCTTGTTAACTTTTTAATTAAGTGCTCTAATGTTCTACATTTTAATGAAGGTCTGGAGTCGATCTGATGATAGAGTCGAAAGACAGTCGAGGGCATTCCTTAACAATTTACAGCAGTTACCTTGTGTTTGGGCTTGATTGATATGTATTGATGAGAACTTTACACTTAGATTGATAGATCCGATTTAAAAAAAAAAGGAAGTTCTCAATGTTTTATGTATGTTCACCGATATTTCGTCAATTATAGACGAATTTCAAATCAGCTTTTTGTTGGATAGAGTTCACTGCTGAGGTGGTCCCAATTTCACCAGGTCAAAATCTGATGATGGGATTCAGGAGAAATCGAGGGCAACCACCGAAAATTGTAGGGACAACTAGTGCGTTTGTTAACTTTTTAATTCAGTGCTTAAAGGTACTACAATTTAATGAATGTCTGGAGTCAATCTGATGATGGAACCGAAAGACAGTCGAGGGAATTCCTTAACGATTTAAAGCAGCTACCTTGTGTTTGGGCTTGATTGATTTGTATTGATGAGAACTTTCACCTAGATAGATATATTTTTCGATTCACCCGTCACTTAAAATGAAAAAAAAAAATTTTTCAATAAAAAATAAAACCGACTTCAAGCAAATCCTGAAAAATAAAATTTACTTAGCACAAAGTAATATGTTTTTTGATTTATCATATTTAATTCAATATAATATTGAAGTTGGTGCCATCAATATAATACCTACATAAAACTATGGGTTTACTTGGCGCCGACTTCAAAATGATATTGAATAAAATCTGATAAATCAAAATACATATTACTTTGTGCTAAGTAAATTTTATTTTCAGGATTTGCTTGAAGTCGGTTTTATTTTTTATTGAAAAATTTTTGTGCTTAAAAATCCAGCTTTTGATAATATCTCTACTTTAGTGGTAGCAGTCCTTGATTAGTAATTAAAAGTAGCTACTGGGAATATAGAGTATTCCCAGTAGCAACTTTTAGCTAGGCTAGCTAGGTACCTACTACAAATCGGTATGTACTAGTATTCAAAGTAGACTGGTTTACAAAATAATAAAATGACCCATTGTAACGAGGTAGTTCTGTTTGTAAACTGAAACCAAGTAAATACTCGTTTTCAAAGGCCATTAAGCTCGGAGTTTCGTTCCAACCCTCTCTTCTAAACGTAACTAGCTCATTGTGGTGTACATTGTTCCGAACCAAATTTAAGTTTGCATTGCGTTGTTAAATGAGTTTCAGAGTCAAAGTGACTCAGGCCTTAAACTAGATGTCAGCGACGAGCGGAACGACGGCGATTGCGGCGATAGCGCGGCGCGGCGCCCGCCAGTTCGAACAAACTGTAAGAAGCGCACCGAACGTGGTTTGTTTGCGTACGAGGGCAGTGCCGCCTTACTCTCTTGTACCACAAAATAACAACTACAGAAGGAAATCTACATACAAAATGCGCTCGGGCTCGAAAACCGCTCACTAAGTTCGCGGACACCGGAACGAAATATATTCAAAGTAATTTCGATACTGATTTGTGCGCGAGTGTGCGTAGCCGAGGTTAAATTTATAAAAAGGGCAAACACGAGATTGCGTTCTGGCGTCGCACTCTTGCCGCAATCGCTGTCACCCCTTTCAGGTTACTATATATATTCAGGCCTAAGATACGTATTACAGTATCATCTTTAATGTCAATTATAGTTTGTGATTGTGAAAACTAACCTCAAGCGCTACATCAAACGTATCATTTGACTACCTCAGTGACGCAGTGGTAAGTTTATGCGACTGCTGGTTGCTGGGTTCTCGGGTTCGAATCCGTAGTTTACTAAATATTTGTGTGTTCTTAAAAGTGTTGCTTTGTTATATATGTGCGATAATAAGTGTGTATTTAAATATATGTAGCAGTTACATAGATCTCGTAGTAGGTGCAAGTTTGTTTAGCTTGGTTAATGCTTAATGTCGTGACATTGTGAAAGTCCCTAGAATATTTTGTAAAACGGCCCTAAATTTCAATACGACGATGGCAAGAAAATAGAAAGTTTCAATTTAATATTAAATGCTCCAGTAAGTAACAAATATTTGGACTGTAGGTATTACCTTAAATATTTCTTGGCCGTACATTCCTCGTTTTATAGCCTTTGTCCATTTGAGTTACAATAAGTTGGCGTCACAGTCCTACATCGTAAAAAATGTAATTTCCAGCGGAACACGTCATGACCTACCTTAAGGATAGATAAAACCAGCGTGTGGCTACCTCCTCGGACCGTATTCAGGGCCGTCATTTGAAACATACCTACACAGCTCTGTATAATAAAATAATTTTAGTCTCGTTTAATAAAACACTTTTTTTTTGACGTGAGGAAAATCCTCATGGATGTTAAGCCGGATTCCTACCGACTAAAAAATCTCACGTAACGCCCAACAGCCTATGGTTGTGAGCCCCGGGTAAGCCCTCGGAAGGATGTCCCAGGACTCCCGATAGACCTACGGCCGCTACTGCGGCCTCGCCCAGAGGGAGGTTCGGGTGCTAGCTGCGTCTTTGGGGGGGGGGGGGGGTTGCGGGTATGATCCCGCTTCTAAGGGGGGGGGGGGCGTGCGTGAGCTTCTCTCGTCACGCTGCCGTCATGGGCCTGCTTCTGTAATGGCTACGGAACCCTGAAAACAATTAGATGACATAGGTAAGTAGTCAAAAAATGTAAGGTATTACAGAATACATACCTAACAAGCTAGAAACAACAACATCTACGTCATGGAGTATTGAACAAAACACTGTACAAACTTCGTTACGATACGAGTAGAATAGTTTGCTATCTCTTCGAGTTCACTTAAAAGCTTCATGTTATTCTCATCATGTAGAATACACACTCACACATGTCATGTAGGTACATAGAGCTTTTAATCATGTTTTGTGTAACATTATTTAGAAGCACAATATTGTGATGAATGTGATTGTGGGAATTGTGGGGTGAGGCCGGTTTGAGCCCGAAGATCTTTCTGCAAAAACCAACTGAAACTAAGTCCTGTTAAGAATTGTTATAAGTATGATTTTCACTTTAAAAAAAAAGAGTTCCGTAGCCAAATGGCATAAAACGGAACCCTTATACATTCGTCATGTCTACGCTGTTGTTGAAACTTGGTATAGTGGAATTCAACAGATGTAAATAATATAGTAAACAAAGCAATTGGATCTTGACTGCTCCATAATTACTTACATTTAATTATCAATCCTGATCATAGTCGTTTCAAGGAACTCTAGTTAGATTTATGCGGACATTTCAACACTAATAAACCTTTAGATTATAGAATAATTTCATGAAAAATACTCGGATGGTAAAAATTTAAGACTGTCATTTTTGCTTGTCATTAAATTATTTTTTCTCAGACTTGTTTGTCTTTGCCATAGTGTTGTAAAACTGTTGTACTGGCCAATTGATTTTAAAAGGAGGTCATTGTTTTATCAATCTATCAGTTCGAAAAAATGTACTTACTTTAATAATATAACTTATTGACCCAGAGAGCGACGATTGCGAGTCTTTGCCCCTTTCACACGTACCGGTTTGTATGGCCGTGTACTATAGCTTTCAAACGTAACACTTTGAGTTTGGGTCTTCGATTCTACAGTATAGACGATTTTGCTTTCGTCCGTATGTGTGTGTGCATGTCAGTTTCGGTCTAAAAGACGCATTTGTTAACCAATTTTCTCCAAACTTGGCACACATGTTCTTTGATTTAAAATCATTGATCTACGAAAAGATAAAAATACAACTTTTGTCAAAAGTTTTTTTATTCAAGGCGGAAAATAAGGAAAAAATTAATTGAGATTATGGATCATGCTAGTGATTCCGTAACAAACACTTTTATAATTACTGTTTCCGGCGACACATCTAGTGACTATTACGATTCAGACACAAATGAATGATGCGCGCGACGCTGCCATAAGACCGTAGTAGGTGCTAGATGCAATTCTTCATGGAAGTCATGCCAGACTTTTCCCAGTGATTATAAAGTGCGTTGTTACAGCCTCGCTAACCAAATGCTTAATTTCTAGTCATTTTTTACATGTGTTCCTTTTCCTTTTGGACGTGAGTGACACATTATTCTTCGATTCTAGTCAAACCTCTTTTTAGCATTACTTCAACTTCTGTTATATTTGATGATTTGTTTTTTTTTCTTCCTACGTTAGGCTTTACCTGTCCCGAAGTAAGTTTAAAGTGATTAAGCGAAGGTGCCCTTATTTTTTTTGGGGCGGCGAGATTGGCAGCATACCTATGTATTTTGTTTCGTAACTATTTTTAACAAAATTTGTGACCTAATGTGCTTTTATTGCGCTTGTTCAAAAAGCTATAATTTTTTACTACTTTGCTTTGAATATACCTGTCACCATGTCATTATATTGGCCTACTTCCCTTTCTTTGGATTTAAAAACCCCACATTAGAAATCTCTCAAAATGTCTAATGCCCGGTTCCTATAATCAACGAATCGTTATTGACCAAAAGCTACCATTCGTTTTTGAGCTACTATTAACGAACCGTATATCACGTTCCTATAACTTTTTGGCTCATCTACTTGCTACGAATCGTCATTAGTTAATTGCTTACCGAAGCCCTCCTTTGTCACTCATTTTTTTACGTCATTCACGGTTGAGAAGAGTTTTTTTTTTGAATATTCGGACGGAACTATTTTATTACTTGCACATTTCAAATGGATAACACATGTTGTAATCCATTTGAAATAGCTATTGAATTGCTTTTGAAAGTAGGTATTTTTTTAGGTTTATATTGTACTTAATTTTATTAACACAACAGCAGGGTGATTTTGATATTAGATATGTTGGTAGGTATACCTACTTGTTTTTAATTACATTCTTTACAGAAAACAAAAGTTGATGTCCAAGGAAGAAGTATCTTTGCCCACAAATTTAGTGCAAAGCATACCTACTTTTTTTTTAATACTACTAAGGTGGCAGACAGGCGTATGGCCCACTAGATGTACTGGTGGTCGCCGCAGCCCCTGGACGTTAATAAATTACTAGCAAGTAGACTAATGCTCTTCCTTAACTGATAGAACATTTCCAAATCACTTACTAAACTCGACATTGTAATATTTAGCCTTAAAATAACAACAAGCATGTAATAACTATCGCCTTAGATACCCATAACCGGCCGAAATCGAGCGGTAGCGAAATGGTATACGGATGGTAAACTTTGACAGTTCACTGACGTTCCTTTTTTTATAGGAACACTAAAATCTACGCTCTCCATACAAATGTCTTACGAATCTTAGTTGGTTGACTCCCATCCGTTAGTAACGAACCAATGGTTATTTGACTTACGAGTCGTTGTTTATAGGAACAGTTTGTGGTTACGTTTGGTTGAAAATGTTCCTGTCGTTACAGAAACGAATCGTTTCATAGACATAGGAACCGGGCTTTAGTCTGCTTCTGTAAGAACGGCGAGCAGCCAACGAGGCGTCTACACATTTTATCATCCCTAAACTAATATATTATTGTAAATAAATGATTATACTATTAAATTCTAAAAGTTTCTTTTTTTTTTAAGATCCTTTAATTAAATTAATATAAAAAGTTATTGCACATAATATATATAGATATACCGAATTACATGATTTGATGAATTTGGCGATTGATTAACCGAAGTAAATGAATGTACGGTGAACTAGATATAACTCAATGATTACTTACATAATTAGAATCAGTTTAGTTACAACACTATGATCATAGACAACTTTCGTCAAAACATGACATGTTTACATGATTGCTGAGCTGTCCAGAAAAAGACTATACGTAGATGTATTCTATGAACCCCATTAAGAATTTCACACAAAAATTGAAAAAAATCAGTAAAATTTTGGAGTCCCTATTTTGTTTTCATCAAACCCATACGTGAAGACCTATCTATAGATAGGTCTACAAAAATGCGGTTCAGGTTTCTAACACAATTTTCGTTTAAACTGAATATTTTGCGCGATAGACACTTCCAAAGTGGAAAAATGTGTGCCCCCCCCCCCCCCTCTAACTTCTAAAATAAGGTAGTGAAAAAAAAAAATGTACATTGCTATGCAAACTTCTATCGAAAATTGGTTTAAACAAGATCTAGTACCTACGTAGATTTTTTTAATCCGTCATTATACCCCATGTTTCGCCTAGAAAGATCACTGCCACATCGAACGTGTTAAAATATCAATCAAAGTTACAACGAACTGCAAAAACTTTTATATTATGTTACTTGCTGCTACGGAACCCTTCATGGGCGAGTACGACTCGCACTTAGCCGGTTTTTTTTTATCTACTCCTTATCTTTTAACTGCCGGCACCAGCCTGAGAATGTATCTTATATATGAAGCAAATGTATGCTTTCTTACTTTTACTCTATTTTTCAGAGATGTTCAGTTTCCAATTTATTGGCATCAGTAGATCATCTTGATGGACGATCTCTCATCAGCGTTTCACAGTTTGCTTTCTACGAGTACCTAGGCATATTCCAATTTTCTACATATCACCGGACTCTTGAGAAGTACTAGAAACCTTTGTTTGTCTAAATTAGACAGTAGTTCATTTTAAAAATAAAGCTCCATAAACTTTTTCTCAATAAAAATTTTACGCAGTCAAACGTAATCATCCGTTTGCGCCATTTACCTACAAATAAATACAAAATTTTCGCTTTACTTATAATATAAAGTGGCAATGGGCAGGCCACATCTATAGAAGAACAGATAACCGATAGAGCAAATTGTGAGTTCTGATTGAAGTCTACTGAAGACGACCCCCCGTTAGATAAACCGATATCCTGAAACAGTTCGCAGGGAGTGAATGGATGCGGAAGGCACAGGACCGTGTGTTGTGACGTAATTTGAAAGAGGCTTACGTCCAGCAGTAGGCTGCCATAGGCTGATTTGAGTGATTATTAATTACCAAAAGTCAACCTCCACTCTAGTAGGTAAAAACTTTTCCAATTTTCATTTCGTATCAAACTCAATAACAAAAATTTCTGCCATCTATATCAAGCGGTTTTGATACAATGTTCAATTATCTAAATTGAAAATCGGGCCATTTGTCACTGTTAAGCCATTCACCAACTTACTTTTGCGGCCCACTGGAACGAACACAGTAACGAACTGGCTCCAATTATCCCGTCGTTCTGATAATAAAGTAAAGTCAACAGATTCTCGTAACTACCTAATTGGAGTATTTTTTACCAAGTTTATATTTAGGTACTTTGTTTGCCAATTTGCACACCTACCTACCTTATTCAATTATAGTATTTTTATATTATTTATTATATTCGCCAAATTGACGCTCACCTGATGGAATGTCACAGCGTCATCAAGCGATTAAGGGCCACTCTCACAGTCCATTTATGATAAATTGACAGTGATCCTCAGTGGTGGCTCTATGATGGTCCTCTTCACGCTTTGCTTGTTCAGTCTGTATTATTAGTTGTGTGTATAACTGTATACACACATTATTTAATCACTCCTATACAACTACGAGGAGAGACAGATAATTAATCCTTAGACTTTGTTACTAGACTAGTAGGTCCCACGTACGAGTCAATACAATAGGATGACAACCCTATTATGGTCACCTTCACCTGGCACATAATAAAAGAGAAAAGATTTTATTTTTTTTACAATTTAACCGAAATTTCAACTGTCACGACAAATGTAACACATTCACAAAAAATATGGCAAAGTGTGAATAAGTAATTTTATATTTATTTTATACCAGCGAACGTCACGCAATTCTACCCGCGTAGTTCCCGTTTGCCTAGGAATACGGAAATAAAATATAGCCTATGTTCACCGCAAAGAGTGTAGCTTTCCAACAGTGAAAGAAGTTTTCAAATCGGTCCAGTAGTTCCGGAACCTATTCGTTACAAACAAAAAAAAAACAAATTTTTCCTCTTTATGATATTAGTATAGATTATGTGCTACAGGAAACACGTTATGCTATTGGTCCCTGCTGCCAGTAACAATGACCTAAGGCTATCATTTTAGAACATCTAATAACAATCTCAAAGGATTCTTCTTAGGGTTATTTTACAGATTAAATATTACTTTTCTCTCTGTTTGACAGATTTCGGTATACTCTAAAAGGAAACTGAAGAAAACTTAAATTCAATTTTGATGAAAACTGAAGGCCGATGAATAAACAAGTAACGTTGTCGCTTATAAATATTTTTATTATAGCAAGTAGTAGTAAATAGTTCATTCTTGTTGCTCCAACGGGTTTAATTGCATTTTAACCTGTCAAGTATATAAGTCCAGAGTAAAGAGAGGGTCCATGACTGCCTCGTTGATATAGAGGCCGAAAAGTACGACTGTGGAGCATGAGGTCGTGGGCTGAATTCTCACCCGGGCGAAAAAATTGTGTTAATAATATGTCTCGAGAGTCTGGGTGTTTCAATCTTATATCGTCGCTGTGCTTGCAAAAGTCGCTATGTGTTTTTAACCTACTTTTCAGGAGGAAGTAAAAACCGATTTACTCAAAATGTAATTGTGATAGAGAAAGTAAATAATTTTATTATAATGTAAATATTATATTTACGTGGTGGAAGATGACTTTGAGAAAGATAACGTTAAAAACGAAAATACAAAAAAATATGTACTGTGAATCTGACACATAGCTAAAATTGTTTGGGTCACAAATATCGCCATGTGTTGTTGAGCACGTAGCGGGAACAACTTAAACATAATTTACGTTGTTTAATTCCACATAGCTGTTTAATAAAAGGTGTCAATTGAAAATAATATTAAATTTTAGTTAGAAACTATGGCAAACATGGCGTTCTCTGCCATAAATCTCTGCTGCCTTGATGTGTGAGGGTGTGTTGTACGCAATAAAGGCGGCAATAGACTAGTCGGCGTAGAAGAAGCACTGGTTGTCGATGATTCCAGAACGATCTCCGTTTCTCTTGGCTGACCACGACTAAAAAACCTCACGTAACGCCCAACAGCCTATGATTGGGAGCCCGGGTAAGTCCTCGAAAAGATGTCCCTGGACTCCCAACAGCCCTACGGCTACAACAACGGCCTCGCCTAAGAGGGGTTCGGATGCTATCCCGCGTCATTGGGGGTTTTTTCGGACGGTGAACAGCCCGCTCACAGTCCTCAGTCCCCTGGTCATGGAGGCCGATAGTCTTGAGCGAAGATACGTCAGCGGCGCCTTCGCCACCGACTGCAGAACTCGGGTGGGAGGGTTCTCTAACGTTCCCTACCCACCGCCTCGTTCATGAGAAAGCCTGCTCGCAGAAAGAGGCAGCGCAGTCCCACTTACTCCCACTGGAGATCATGTCTCGCACTATGGTCTCCAGAGAGAGAATGTTCACGTCCAGATCTGCCTCGAGGTGGCTACCACCCTAGAAGGACGTGGTTTCCACGACGACCGCGGCGAGAGGTCACCGCAGCTTGGCAACCAGGGCTGGTCAGGGTGCCTGGGATTTCCTTTCTATGGTGCACCAAAATCCCTGGCTACATATAGCCGGAAAAAAGACTACAAAAAGGCGCGCTGTCCCAATTATTTACCTCTACCAACTCCTTTAAAGCAACCAAAGAATATTGCTATTTTTTAAGAAACCCGGGTAGTAATGCAAATGTACGCTGAAAAGGAATGAAGGCTCGGATTTTTGAGCAAGAAATTGTAGACTGTAACTTAAAAGGGTATAAGAGAAAATCAGGCTTAATTAAAGAAGATTGGGATTTTATGGGGTATTAAAAAATAGACAGCATTCAAGAGACAGGTTCTCGTGGCAGGTCTGGGCGTGGACATTCTCTCGCTAGAGACTATGGTGTGAGCCATCATCTCCAGTAGGATCAATTAGGAATCTGTCAGCAGGTCATGCTAGTGAAAGAGGCGGCGGGGAGGTAGTAGGAGATGACTCTCCTGCCCGAGGTCCGCAGTCAGCGACAAGGGGCCGTAGACTTGTCTTCGTCTAAGACTATCGGCCTCCGTGACTGGAGGCCTAAGGACGACGGGGAGCTGCCCACCGTCCTTACAGAAGCAGGACCAAGAAAACCGCGAGACGTGAAAATTTAACGCATGCCACACGCCCTAAGAAGCGGGACAACATCCGACCAACCCGTAAGAACGCGCGGTGGTTCCCCATCCAGCACCGCATCCGCACGTTTAGGCCGCAGTGGTAGTCAGGGTCTGTCGAGAATCCTGCGACATCCTTTAGAGGGCTTACCCGGAGCTCTTAGCCGTAGTCAGGGCAGGACTACGTATGGTTTTAGTCGGTAAGAGTTCGGCATGTCGGTGAGGGATTTCCATAAGTATATAAATATATATTTTTGAGATCAAAAACCTATGCCACAAATAAAAAGTTTTGAAGTCTTTCAAGTTCATTTAGGAGCGCTTCGGTGACCTTTAAATATATTAGCAACCGTTGGATTAGCTAGTAATGGGCTGAATGAGAGTCTGGGACATCTTAGTTCTGAATAATAAGTTCTAAATGAATTTCAGAGCATTTAAGGTAAAGGCATGTGACCTTCGGGGATCGATGCACTTTCCAATCGGACCCAGTTACCAACACGTTCTAATTCCTTATTCATGTTGGATAAGCCAGATCTGAATCCACGATAACATGCTATACCTGTAGGTCGTCAGCATAGATATTTAAATTGCAAAATGCTACGTAGACTCGAGGCAGAGTTCATGAAAATGGAGAGTAAAGGAGAAGAGGGAACACCACTGTGATGTACGCCAGCAACGAGCTGCAATCAGACTCAAAACATTTCCATATAAGCGCACACACTGACAAACACCCCCAAAGAAAGGAATCAACCCAAGAAATTAGCATTTCGAAATTGACAGAATTAAATGCGCTGCTGAAGTCTAGTAATACTAACAATTAAGGCTAGTACGATCTTTTCCGTAGCATTGCGAGTGTCAACTGTTTTAATGAGGGCAGAAATAAGATTATGCCCAGCGCAGAACTCTGGTTGTAAGGGACTAAGACTGCTGTTTGAAGACAGAAAAAAGAATACCTAGTTGCCGATCGCCAATACACTCGACGACTTTGGAGAAATAAAGTGTAGAATAGTAACAGGTTAAAAATCATATTGCTAAAGAGAATTGCATTGGTACTTGTTATAGGATTCAGGAAAGCTACTAAAGTAAAGAACTAGGATAGGTAACTTCAAAAAAAAAGAAGAATTGAAAGGATCGTCCTCGGGCAAAATACTGTCATTGCTGAGAAAGTAGAAGAAGTCCAAACCTCGTTTATTGAAAAGAAAATGTGAAATCTGTATGCAGGTCTAGCCTTGAGAGCCTGAGAGAGAGATGTGGAGCGTTTCCAACGATGCAGGAGAATGTACCTAATAATATTCTTAGATATTACCCGAGCAACTAGCTACACCACTCTCTTTGCTTGTTGAGTGATGTAATTCAGCCTGTATCATTTGATTCAAGCACCTACCTGTACTTTTTTACACTTTGCTGAAATATTCTAGCTCCAAAACTGCCTTATAATTTCAATACATCCCTGAAAGGATCGATGTCATAAATATCCAAAATAACTGGCAAATTTCATAGAAAAAGATAGCTATGTGACACTTGATTTGTGCAATACGCGAAGATTTAGGTTAAAACTTGTACGCCAATATCGCTATGTACCCGTAAACACATAGCGGGCGCAATTCCGCGCATTTGACCATATTTTGGTTAAGGTGAACTTTTTAGCTATGTGATTTGAAGCACATAATTATTTTGAGGGCGCAAAAAAGTATTGATTTCACATAGCTATTTTTTGAAACTCAGTTAATATTATGTTTTTTAAAGTTTCGGTTTTAGCACCTTGTGCGCCTTGAAATAAGGATCTAAATGGCATCAAAATCCAAAATTTGAAAAAAATCACATAGGGACTTTTGCAGGCGCAGCGACGATATATAAAAATTAATCGCAAAATGTGTTTATAATGTGGTGTGTTCGGGAGATGAGTAATACGACTGTCTTGAGCTTAGTCTCGTTTATTACTAAACAATAAATGTTACAATTACAGTTAGTAAGACGTAGATAGGTATATCATATTATAATGATGGGCTCTCACACACTACATGCCCACCGGCTAAAAAAAATAAAAATAATTAAACAATATTTTTATTTTACACACAAAAGTTAAATTTATTTAGGTATATATTTGTACATAACAGACTGATACATAATAGAAGATTATAATTACTTAAAGTTACTCATTTATTCATATAGGGTCTAGTTCTGTTCTTATGAACTAACATCTCTTTACCTTTATAATCTATTTTTAGATTTGGTTCACAATCTTCGATCACCTTAAATGGTCCGACATACAGAGGATCAAGTTTGTTTACAATTCGCTCGTTTCTAAGTAGTATCATGTCGCCAACTTTATAAGTGGTAGGGTTAGCACAATAGTCGTACCTAACTTTTCTTATCTGTTTGCTTGCAATTAAATTTTGCCTTGCATCATATTGCGATCTTTGAAGTCTATATTTAAGTTCTTTTGGATAATCATAATGGTTATACAATGGTTCTATATCTGAAGTCAGGTTACTGGGTAAATTACAAGGTCTACCAAACACTAGTTCATATGGTGTAAACTTTGTTTCGGAGTGAACTGTGGTGTTATAAGCAAAACACCAGTAGGGTAACCACGCGCTCCAATTATGTGGTTCGTTATTAGTTTGAATTCTTAGATAGGACATCAAGCATTTGTGGCTGACCTCTAGGGCGCCTATTGTCGAGTGGTGATAAGCAGTTGACGTGAGTTGCTGAATGTTGAGAATACTGCATACTTCTCTCATTACCGAAGAAACGAACTCTGTACCTCGATCCGATATGATCTGTCGAGGGATGCCATACCGCAAGATAAAATTATTTACGAATGATTTTGCTACTGAATATGTATCCTTATTTCTAAGAGGATAAGCCTCAACGTATTTACTAAGATCACACTGTAATGTGAGTATATAACTATTACTATCGCTATCCTTACTTAAGGGCCCAACTAAATCTAAATATATCCTATCAAACGCACAATGTCCCGTATCGGTTAACACCATGGGTTCTCTTACGTATTTGTTCATGTGTTTATGACGTAAACATTTATCACATTTACTTACAAAGTCATTTACGTCCTTCTCGAGTCCCGGCCAAAAATAATGTCTTTTAATATTATTCACCATGCGCCTAATGACCGCTTGTCGGCAGCATGTGATAGTCATTTAATATGATACGCTTCGTATCGCTATCGCTTATTCTTCTGACACCATGTAAAATATAAAATCGCGGTCCGGACCAATTTTTTGTGTCAGTTATACAACGAGTTAACTCTTTAACTAATTCAGCGTTTTTAATATTCTTTATAATATACACGCTATTTATTTTTATCCGGTTACATAAGTTGCTCAACTCCCTTACAAAGGCATCTCGTGCGCAATATAATCGGGACGAAGGGCTTGCGTAAATCACGGATTTTAATGAATTATAAGCGAAATTTTTCGATTTTTCAGTCGATAAATCTTGTGCTCTACTCCATTCAGTCTCATTTACAAACAACAGTTCTGTACAATCCTTTGGTTTTTTAAGAATATCCACAACCTTTGGGTGATCAGACCAACTGTTATCGGACACCTTATCAACCACAGGCTTGTCACATACATTTTGCGTCCTTTCACACATTCGCTTTCTCTGTGCTCTAGTCAATACTGATATCAGATGTTCACTCATATCTTTCAAATCTTCGCTCGATATTCGGATACGCGACAAGGCATCTGCAGCTGCGTTGTCTGTTCCTCTCACATACTCAACCACATAATCGTATTCTTCTAACAACAACCTAAACTTAGTTAATCGACTAGAAGGGTTAGTCATATTAAATAAATAAACTAAGGGCTTATGATCAGTTTTGATAATAAACTTTCGGCCATACAGATAGGGTCGGAAATACTTCACTGACCAAACTATGGCTAAGAGTTCTTTTTCCACTGTTGGGTACCGAATCTCTGCTTTATTTAAATTTCTGCTCGCATAAGCCACTGGCATTCCATCGCTGTTGCATAATACCGATCCAATGGCATAACCTGATGCATCCGTTTGTAATATAAACGTATTCTCGCTATCGAAATTCGGATATTGTAATATTGGCGGAGATATTAATGCGTTTTTAAGTGAATCAAAGGATTTTTGGCATTCGACGTTCCATTCAAATGTCACATTCTTGCGACAAAGTCTATTTAAGGGCAGTGATTTTTCTGCAAAATTCGGTATGAATTTTCTATAAAAATTAGTAAATGCAACGAATCGTTTAGTTTCATCTACGTTTTGTGGGGTGGGGTAATTTTGCACGGTCTTGATTTTTTCAGGATCTGGCTTTATACCATTTGGCGAGATAACGTGACCCAAAAATTGCATTTCCTTTCGCAAAAAATCGCACTTTTCGGGATTTAATTTCAAATTTACCTGTCTTAGTCGCGTCAGTATGTCAATAAGGTTTTTATTATGTGTATCCAGACTGCGACCGAAACAAATTAAGTTATCCAAATATATAAATAGTTTATCATATGTGAGTCCTGACATGGCCACGGACATCAATCGGGAAAATGCATTTCCACTAATTTTTAAACCTACCGGAAGCCTAGTCAGATGATATTGGCCTGATGGCGTTGTGAAGGCCGTATATTTCCTACACTCTGGGCTTAATTTTGCTTGATAATACGCCTGAGACAAATCTAGTTGCGAAAAGTACATTGCTCCAGATAAGGAATCCAAAATATCGGTGATATTAGGGAGAGGAAACTTGTCATCTAAAATTCGGTCATTTAATTTACGGAAATCTATAACCAGTCTCCATTTTTTCGAATTATCACTCGACTTTTTAGGTACCAGTAAGATTGGGCTCGACCACTCACTCTTCGAAGGTTCTATAATATTATCTGAAAGCATTTTATTAATTTGTTTTTCTACTTCCTGGCGCTGTGAAAATGGTAGGCGGTACTGTTTGGTATAAGCCGGACTTGTATTTGGTTTTAATTGTATAGTTTGGTCATAAAGATTTGTTGCAGTTAATTTATCGTTAGGTAAGTGAAAGACATCCGAAAACTTAGCACAAATATTTTGAAATGAAATTCTTTCCTCTCTATTCAAGTGACTTAAATTTAGATGCGAAAACATAGTACGTACCTACTCTATCTCCGTCAATGCTACTGCTTTTCTCAAACCTGCAAATATTGTAATCTGATAACTTATGTATTTCTGGTCTAAAATAATTAATATTCACTTGTGTTTCCCGTGTATTCATGATTTGTATAAATATCTTGCCATTACACGGTTTACAAATGCTACCGGCTATAAACACTCCTTCACACAGTTCGTCTGGTAAAATTATACATTCATCCCCTATACTACTGTCTAATCTAATATTTTTTCACATCGGGGGGGAACACTTAAAAAACTACTAGTTCCTAAGGAACCGTGAGTCATAGATAACGAAATGGTATTGGTATTAGTACTTAATGTTATTTTATTATTTTCGAAATTCATTATTGCTTTGTATTTTTGCAAAAAATCTCTACCCAATATACCCAGATGGGGACATGGTAAGCTTTTAATAACATAAAACTTATGCATAAATGCAGTTCCATTTATGGTAAGCGTAATGAAAACATAGCCCACTGTTTGGATGTTACCACCTATACCATTTATGGAGATACGTTCGGTGTGCATCGGTACATTCCAATACTTTACGGTTTCGTATTTCAACACGGATAGTGACGCTCCGGAATCTAAAAGCAAACCATATTTGGTGCCTTGAATAAAACATTCTACTGAACTATTATACTCGCAAGCTAATATAAAATTAGGATCGAAAAAATTCTAATGGTTCATTTTCGTGTATGCCCGAAGTTTGATTATTACTAGACAAGGTTACGGGGTTCGCCGACTCGCCTTCCATAAAATGTACATTATTCCTTCTATTTTGACCTCCACGAAAGCCTCTGTTCTGCCTGTAACCTGAGAATCCGCGATGGAAATATTGATTCGTAGAACCTTGAGGGTTAGTAAGATTCTTAAGGTTATTCGCATGGTATGATCCACGCGACCATTGGCTATCAAAGGAACCAGGTCGACTGAAAAAGCGTCCTCGACCTTTATTAAGATAACCCCTATTACCGTTATACTTTCCTCTAGAGCCAAAGTATACTGCTGAATCCGAATTCTGGTTACTATAAGAAGCCTCCTCATCCTTAGCTGCTCGTATAGCGTCCTTTAAGGACGTGTAATTACGCGCTGAAAGTATGACGCCTACCTGTCGATTGCGTAATCCGTCGCTGAAGCCCTTGATGGCAAGCTTTTCATTAATGGGTCGTAAAACTTTGTAAGTGTTTTGATCACCATCGGCTTGAGAAATTGTTAAGTCAACAAATAGTTGCTCGATTTTAAGACCGTAGTTGTCAATGGAAGTACCATTTTGACGAATTTTAACTAACTCTTTATGGATAGAAGTACTAGATTTTTGAGTAAGCAAGTGTTGCTTCATATCGCTAACAAGATTATCACCGGTATCATATGAAATGGGCAGTCTCAGTTTCGCACTTTGGTTCAAGCGCGTCTTTAGAACAAACTTAATAAGCATATCTTTACCTTCCTCGCTGAGGGCTGAGCTATACAGCTCTATGGCGTCGATTAGGTTTTTGGTGACGTCCTCATCACCGTTCATAGCAGGGAGCAGCGACGTCGCTGTTTTGAAGTCGAAATTAGACATAATGGAAATTTTGCTGTCTACACCTTTGACAATATACTCCGAAGTCTGGGAGCTGTAGTCTTTAGAGCAAATATCTCTTATTTGTAAATATAATTCTTTAATTAAATCGCAATGTGATTGAATTTCTTCTACAATCTGATCAGATAAGGACTTTTTATCTATTTGTTTTCTTAGAATTAATATACAAGCATCAAAATCGTTGCGTAAACTAGTTGCCTCATTTAACTTCTCTTGCAACAATGATTTTGACCTTCTAGAGTAGCTTAACTTTACTAAAGTGTCTTTAATATATTTAAGTTTGCAATATAATTATTTCCTTTAACTTGCTAGCCATTACTTATTAGACATCGTATAAAAAATAATTCTCTATCTCTACATAATAAAATAATAATTAACACTAGTCACTGATCACTGCGTAGTTTATTAAAAAAAAAAAACTTGAGGAACATATATTATAGTAAGCTTGGGATACCTCATCTTCATTGGTCTGTGCGCATATTATGCATCGGACTCCTGGGGGCGTCCGTCCTTGGGCTGGCACTGGTGGCATGCGCGGACCTCTGATCTCCGAAAGGAACGTGATAAACGTTGCGATAAAAAAATTTTTCAATAAAAAATAAAACCGACTTCCAACAAATCCTGAAAAATAAAATTTACTTAGCACAAAGTAAAATGTATTTTGATTTATCTGATTTTATTCAATATCATATTGAAGTCGGCGCCAAGTAAACCCATAGGTTTATGTAGGTATTATTCATAGCACCAACTTCAATACTATATTGAATAAAATCTGATAAATCAAAATACATTTTACTTTGTGCTAAGTAAATTTTATTTTTCAGGATTTGTTGGAAGTCGGTTTTATTTTTTATAGAAAAATTTTTTTTCATTATTTTAAGTGACGGGTGAACCGAAAAATATATCTATCTAGGTAAAAGTTTTCATCAATACAAATCAATCAAGCCCAAACACAAGGTAGCTGCTGTAAATCGTTAAGGATTTCCCTCGACTGTCTTTCGGTTCCATAATCAGATCGACTCCAGATATTCATTAAATTGTAGTACATTAAAGCACTGAATTAAAAAGTTAACAAATGCACTGGTTGTCCCTACAATTTTCGGTGGTTGCCCTCAATTTCTCCTGGATCCCATCATCAGATCCTGATCTGATTAAAATAGGACCACCTCAGAAGTAAACCCTATTCAAGAAAGAAAACAATTTAAATCCGTTTATAATTGACGGAAATATCGGTGAACATACATAAAACATTGAGAACTTCCTTTTTTTTTTTGAAGGCGGATCTATCAATCTAGGTGCAAAGTTCTCATCAATACAAATCAATCAAGCCCAAACACAAGGTAACTGCTGTAAATTGTTTAGGAATGCCCTCGACTGTCTTTCGACTCTATCATCAGGTCGACTCCAGACCTTCATTAAAGTGTAGAACATTAAAGCACTTAATTAAAAAGTTAACAAGTGCACTAGTTGTCCCTACAATTTTCGGTGGTTGCCCTCGTTTTCTCCTGGATCCCATCATCAGATCCTGACCTGGTGAAAATGGGACCACCTCAGAAGTAAACCCTATTCAACAAAAAAATAAATTTTGAAATCCGTCTATAATTGACGGAAATATCGCTTGACATACATAAAAAAAAATACATACAGACGAATTGAGAACCTCCTCCTTTTTTTGAAGTCGGTTAAAAACTCGTTCCTGATCCATGAGTGGTGGCAGTTTTTATATAGTTTGTATATAGCATATAGTCCACCAAGGCAAAGTAGCGTACAAATTATGAAGAGCACGACACTGATATTGGATAGGTGAAATTGTTCTGCAGAAGCGGAGTTGGATCCACCTGATGCACTTTGGGTTATAAAAACGTCCTCCTTTGGGGCGGCAGTTTGACACATTTTCACTGACAATATTGTATGTGGATCGAACGTGTTGCACTCAAATATCAGTCATTGTATTCACTTTGCAACTCGCGCGCGCCTTGAAATTCGAGTCGACTCCCGTACATGGCAGGGTCGCCATATAATGTGGTGTGTTCGGGAGATGAGTAATACGACTGTCTTGAGCTTAGTCTCGTTTATTACTAAACAATAAATGTTACAATTACAGTTAGTAAGACGTAGATAGGTATATCATATTATAATGATGGGCTCTCACACACTACATGTTGGTAAGCGCATAACTTCAGAAGTGGTGGACCGATTTCACTAATTCTTTGTTTGTTGTGTAAGGAGAACTTTCTTATGGAAGAAAAAATATTGTATTCCCACGGGAACGGGAACTACGCGGGTGAAACCGCGTGACGTCCTCTAGTGTATTATACGTATTTACGTAAAAGAAGTATAAAAGTATCAATCTGCTACCCATAGACCAGGGGGGCCAAGTCTGCTATTTTAAGGGGCCACATTAAACCCCCCCACCTTAACCCCCCCACCTTAACCCCCCCCCCCTTATACCCCACCTTAACCCTAATAAGGGGGTGGAGGTTAAGAGGGGTTAAGGGTGCGGTTAAGGTGGGATTACCCCCACCGTACCCCCTCAAACGCCCTTAACCCCCCTTAACCCTACCATAACCCCCCTTAACTCCCGCCTTAACAACAACCTTAACGCCCACCTTAACTCCATCTGTTCCCCCACATCAGCGCCCCACCTTAAACACAGCCTTATACACCCCCCCTTAACCTCTACCTTACCTCACCTTCACTCACCTTACCTCTACCTAAAAAAAAGGTCAGACTTGGCCCCCAGGAAGGTGAATCCTAGCTTACTTTGGGATCTGATGACGTTGAGTATAAATATTAATCCGTCAATATATTTACTAATAAACAACTACCTACCTAACATTAATACACTTAATTAACTTTTCTGCCTAGGTCGGCTATCCATCAGGAGACACAAGCAGAACATCCAGATGTAGCAAAGAATAATGAAAAATACCAAAACCCTGAAAAATCTTGAAACTCTGAAAAATCCCTAAACCCTGAAAAATCCCGAAACATGTAATGGAATTCCTTACCTGAACGTCTCAAAGAATAATATTCGTTAGCCGCTCAATCCCGCCGGTGGCGTGGTCACGCCGCGCCGGCGTATCCATAGGCGGTGCCCACGCCTTCGGCGGGAACGGCGGCTGCACGCCGGACGTCACACAATATATCCTTATTTCTTTTACAGGAGTCGTACTACAGAAATACTTACTGTTTCATCATGCTGGATAACTGACGAAAATAACTACACTAAATCCGAGAACACCCCATGTGTAATGGAGATATGATATTTGGTCGAAAATTAGAATGGGGAAAATGAAGGAGTACTCTCAGATTTTACCATGTAATTCAAAATAAAAAGCAGTTTTCTGACATAAATTATTTTATTTACAAAATATACACATCAACAATTTACTTTCACCAAAAAAATAATAATCTGTAGATATAAAATCTCCGAAAATAAAATAAAATATTACTGCCTATTTATTTGTTTATTTTTTTTGTTTATTTTGGGGATATCGAGGCTATGTAATCTTAAATTATTTAAAAATACCCCCCCCATTTTTATTATTGATTTTCACATAAATTATTCATATGTTAAATGTTAAATGGTATTTTGACAAAAGATTATAGTTTCTATTGAGAAAATCTCAACAAATATCGGTTAAATACGAGCACTGCACAACAAAAACAACAACAAAAAATAATGGTGACCTTCGCGTGTTATTTTATCAAATTTTACAAATTTAACTTCGAATTACACTGAAAATATTTATCACAGCTGTTAAACAACAGGACAGGATACTATTAAATGCAAAACAACAATATTTGAAACAGAATAAACGAAAATATATTCAAAAATTAATCGTATTAATACTTTCTAGGAACGGCGCCAAACAAACAATAATTAATGACAGCGATCAAATCGTGATTTCGACTTTTTTTTTCATTACATTCACTCGGCAAGCTATCTCATTCAGTACCATAACCAATTCTACACATTAATTTATACAGAAAGACTTAGACCCGCGACCATACAGCCATAGATATCGAAAAATGTGCGAGGAGAACCAAACGGTAAAAGTTGGCCGCCATGGTTGCCAAAGCAATCGACTGTTCGGGAGATTGGCAACTCGGGTTTCATGCGGCATTCAACGGTAAGGGTGCATTGTGACCCTTTCTTTAAGGTCAAACCAACCTCACCTGCAAAAAGAAGGAAAGCTTAAAAAAATCCCTTTACCAACCCTTCTCACCAGCGTGGTACAGTAAATAATCCTCCCAAAATAATTGGAATGGGATCGAACTGATATAATAGATTGAAACAACTATTAGGTATATTGAATTACCGATAATCATTACTTATCTATTCTATGTTGGAATAACGAATGAATTAGCAATGTAGCAGCCGATTAGCCAGACTAATGGCTCATCCATCCAGCCATCATTTGATACACTTGCTGCCATCAAAAACAAAGTTATCTAGTTACATTTTGTGCTATTGAAATTAGTTTTCAACTAACACACGTTGAACATACACAAATTCATTGAAGGGAAACATTAATACCCAAAAAATATCGCATTAGAACAGTGAACGCATCAGTCAATGGAACCAGTGCTTTGTGGCATGTTACTAGAAATTGAGATTTCTGAGAGTCAGAGGACATACCCTTGAAATTATAAACTTCTAAAAGGGTCTCTCCAACACAACACGCATCAGTCATCGCGGAACCACAACAAGCAATCCTGTTTTAGACAGTCTTAGCAGTAACAAAAGCAACCTGTAATGTTATTAAAATAAACAATGATGCGCAAAATCCCTTTCTATAAAACGGCTTGTGTGTTATTGACATACCTCATTCGATTATATGTTGAAGACATATAATCGAATGAGGGTAATCTTCATTAATTTACAAAAGCTCCTTGAATATATCTCTACTGTCAAGTTTTATCAAAGAAAGTGCCAACTTCACACAAGTCCTTCGTAAATATAAAAAAGGTTGAAAATTATGTGAATAAATAATGATTGTAGACCCTCCTTTTCTTTTAAAGTAAAACATTGTCAAAAAAGTATGCCCCGTCACAATGAAAACATTCTGAAATTCAGTACCTATATACTGTTGACGTTGATGAAAATCGTATGGCTTTTCATTTAAGTTTTTTCAATAATTTTCTTCAAACATACCTTTTTCTGGCTATAACAAACACAATAAAATAATAATTGCTATTTATCAGCCTAATTGCTAGCTTAATTGGTCCAGTCATTCACCAACCAAGAGAAAAGGGATTTATTTTAAATAGGTTCCTATAAAGAAAAATTTATTGTTACACAACTTTTTTAGTTTAACGTGAGAAAAGTCCTAATAGGATGCTATGACCGACTAAAAACCAGACATATCCTACCTAATAGCCGACGGCGACGGTTGGGAGCCCCGAGTAAGCGCTCGATAGGATGTCTCACTTATTATTTTGTAATCCAATCAAGGTTTACCGAAAGTGGTCATTTTAATAACAATAAATGTTGTAGGACAGTTGAATTGATTTTATTTAATGTGTTTCTGAATTGGTTTGCTCGGCCATATTCTATTTTTAGCAGTAGAAAAAAATAATGGCAAAGATAGAATTACAATTCTACTACTTACTGATAACGCACGATTAGATGTCATCTCAAGAATTCAGACTGAAAACGTTATTTAAGTTTATGTGTGAAGTAATATTCATTGAGATTCTAATTACGTTCTTCCTTACTCACACAGGAGTGTATGTGTGTTGCGATGTTTACTTAGGTAATCTTGCAGGCATTAAACTAAACTATAATATCAAAGTTCTAACCCAGGTTGTTACCGTTTGTAGACTAGTTACGGTCGTATATTAAATAGAAGTTTGTTAATAACCCGCAGTACTATAGGTAATGCAAAACTTTTAACCTAGAGTATGTATAATAATACTATTTATTATCTTTGCCTAGGGCTTTGAGTTCCTTTTGAAGTTAGAAAGGTGGCAAATTCTTCTAAAAATTATCTGTGACAATCCATCTCATACCTAACTACCAAAGATATTCACACCCAGACAGTGACGTGCTGACAGACTGTCCGAGGTTTGCTGCGGATCGAATGCGGCACGAATCTCTTTGTAGACACTTAGTCCATTGAAATGTTACATGAGCTTTGCATTTATTAGAGGACGCAATTTTATTTTCGGGACATCTGTGGGGGGTCAATAGAAGCTTAACCTCACATTTGTGGGGTCGCCACCCTTGTCCCCCGGCCGCCATCTTAAAAAGAGGGGGGAAAAAACTCTTTTTTTGCAATATTTCGGAAACTATGAGTCTTACAAAAAAATTTCAGAGGCATAATTTGTAGCATATTGTTTTGCCTACAAATGTGTATATAACTTAACAAAAAATTTTACAAAATTTTTAGAATTTTTTTATAAAAATTTTCTTTTTTGCTCTATAACTTTTACTTATACATTTTACAAAAAAAATACCTCAGACTAATCTTGTAGATGATCTTTTAAGAGAAATTTAAAAAAACGCCACAGAGCAAAAAAGAATTTTTTTTTTTATAATTTTATTTTTCAATTTTTTGTTTATAACTTTTTTAATTTAGGGCAAAAATTTGTTTCACATATTTGTAGGCAAAAAAATTTGCTACAAATTATGCCTCCACAATTTTTTTGTAAGACTCATAGTTTCCGAGATATTGGGAAAAAAGTGTTTTCACCCCTTTTTAAGATTGCGGCCGGGGGACAAGGGTGGCGACCCCACAAACTTGAGGTTAAGCTTCTGTTGACCCCCCACACATGTCCCAAAAATAAAATTGCATCCTCTAAGAAATGCAATATTCGGTCCTTAAATTGTAACATTTCAATGGACTAACTATGATATTGACCCATATAGCGTGACAGAACTGCTCAAGAAAGACGACGCACTGGCAAGCTATACGAAACTCGCGAGTAACATTTACTCAAAATTAAAAGCCTCTTTTTTTTTTTTTTTTTTAACGTGAGGGAAAATCCTCGTAGGATGCTATGCCGGACTCTTACCGACTAAAAAAGCTCACGTAACGCCCAACAGCCTATGGTTGAGAGCCCCGGGTAAGCCCTCAGGAAGGATGTCCCGTGACTCCCAACAGACCTACGGCCGCCAATGTGGCCTCGCCCAGGGGGTGGTTCGGGTGCAATCCCGCGTCTATGGGGGGTTTCGGGTGTGACCCCGCTTCTAAGGGGGGGCGTGCGTGAGTGCTCACGTCACGCTGCCGTCATGGGCCTGCTTCTGCAAGGACGGTGAGCGGCCCTCTCACCGTCCTCAGACCCCCGGTCATGGAGGCCGATAGTCCTCGGCGAAGACACGTCGGCGGCGCCCAGGGCGCCGACTGCGGAACGATGCTCCCCTCAGTTTTGGGACCAAACTTCGGAAGTGATGTCCGAAGTTCCACCGGCCATCGAGTACGAGCCCCAGATACTTCATCGAGGGCTCGATGCCGATGCTGACGCCCCCTACCTGTAGGCTGGATCCCGCAGGTGGCCCCATCCGGGGTCCGTGGAAGCACAGAGCCTCGGATTTGTGAAGGGCGACCTCGAGACCCAGCCGCCGAATCCGACCCACGACCTGAGCAACCCCTGCCGTGGCCTTAAGTGCTGCGGCACGGTGCGTTGCTCCCCGCGCCGTAACGAGGGTGTCGTCGGCGTAACACGTTACGCCGACCCCTCTGAGCAACGGACCACGCAGCACCCAGTCGTAACCGATGTTCCACAGGAGCGGCCCTAAAACCGATCCCTGTGGAACACCGCACGACACATCTCGCCGACCCGGCCCTAGCCAGCTCGGGTAAGTTATGGCTCTCTCGGAGAGATAAGCCCCGACAATTCGACGGAGGTAGGGAGGCACTCCATGATAGATAAGCGCCTCCCTGACGCAGCTCCAGGGCAAGGTGTTGAATGCGTTGGCGATGTCGAGAGACACCGCCACCACCACCTCACCCTGTGAGACTGCTTCCTCCGTCAGGCCTCTAATGCGCATGATCGCGTCCACGGTGGAGCGTCCCTGACGGAAGCCAAACTGGCTATCCGCCAGATCAGGCCCCACGCGTGTGAGGTGCCCGACGAGGCGTTGTGCAATAATGCGCTTAAAGAGCTTGCACACCTCGTCGAGCAACACGATCGGCCGTTACCCTGATGGGGAATTTGCCGGCCGCCCCGCCTTTCGAATCAAGACCAGTTTTCCTGTCTTCCAGACCTTGGGAAACTGGCCTTTCTCGAGGCATGCGCTAAAGAGCCCAATTAGTCGAGGCCCAAGCTCTTCGAGAGCCAGGACCCACGCTCGGCCTGGAATGCCGTCGGGTCCAGGGGCGGTGTTTCTGCGGGATTTAAGCCGCAGTACAGCCGCCCCTAACTCACCCTCGGTGACTACGGGCACGTCGTTCTCGCTGCCTTCCGCGTTGGGCGCCTGAGACGAAGCCATGCGCGGAGAAATGTGTTCCTCCGCTCTCGATGGGAACAAGGAGTCCAGGACCTCCTCCAGCCGCTCCGGCTGGAGACTCTGAGTCAGTGGGGGCGCCTTAGGGCGTAATTTGCCCCTTACCATAAGGTACGGGCGCCCCCACGGGTTCCGCTCCAGAGTCTCCATCAGCTCATCGCGGCCCAGCTTTTTGGACCGCTTGATGGCCGTCTGGAGGGCCCTCTTGGCTTCCTTGTACCCATCATAAAGCTCCGTCTCTCGGGCTGCCGCATCGTCTGGGCGGCGACGCCTCCGGCGGAATCTGGTGTACCGGCGGCGCGCGGCAACGCACTCCGCGCGCAACTGCGCGATTTCCGGCGTCCACCAGTACACCTGCTTCCTCGCCGGTCTGGGCCAAGCCCTGGGCATCGCCGCATCGCAGATGTGCGACATGGCTCTCCCGAACCACTCCACTTCGGCATCAACATCGGCAGGCCCGTCCGCTGTCGGAATCCAGGCCTGCACGATGGCCGCCTCCAGGAGAGCCTTCCGATCCAGGCGATGGAGTACCCAACGCGGTTCCGGGGGATTCGCGATTGTTGGCGGCAGGTTAGGTGGAGGGGAGACGTCGAACCGAATATATCGGTGATCTGACGACGTCTCCTCCTCCTCCACCACGCGCCATCCCTGGACACGGCGGGCGAGCTCAGGGGTCGCAAACGAAACGTCTATGACCGAGCTGAGCCCCCGCCGCGTCCAGGTTGCGACATTCCCCCGGTTCAGGATGACTAGGCCACGTGTAGTGACCCAGTCCTCCAGTATCCTCCCCCTGCCTCTGGTTTCCCGGGAGCCCCAAGCCTGCGACCAGGCATTGAAGTCTCCCAGGACCAGGACAGGGCGAGGCCGGCATGCAGCGAGAACGACGTCCAGCTCAGGGAGCCATAGCTCAAACTGATGCTGGTCGAGGCTCGGCGAGACGTAAACGGCCACGACAGCCACACCCTCATATTCCGCCGCGACGCAACCCGGGCCCCTAGCAATAAGCGCTAGGCGCGAGTCGTCCGCGCCGGTCCCCCCAAAGATGGTCGCCATGCCGTCCAGATCCACCGGGCTTCCCGGGTGAACCCAGTACGGCTCAGCGACGACAACAATATTAATGGACCACTGCCTGATGCTCTGGTACAGAAGGTCCTGAGCACCATTGCAGTGGTTCAGATTCACCTGCAGGATGCGGATATGGGTGTCCATTAATGGACGTCCATATCCGCACCCTGCCGCGAACGTGCACCCACACCCTCACCCCTCCGTGCGGACGGACGGGGCTTCGGCCTTGAGGCAGCGCAGGTCTTACTGCCCGCCCGGTGGTTTGCCTCCTTGCCCTCCGCCAAGCATTTAAAACAGCGTGGCGGAGCGTCACAGGCAAGGGCCGTGTGACCGGGCTGACTACAGCGGAAGCACCGATCGCCCACGGTGACTTCCGCCGTACACTGCACTCCTACATGCCCCACGACCAGGCACCTATAGCACCTGTCTTCGCGGGGCTGCAGGAGATGCACCTGCGCCCTCAAGAAGCCTCCAATAAGGAGGCTCCGTCCGTCCGCCACTTTCTGGGCCGCCGCGACGGGACAGCTCACGACCGCCGACCCGTGACCAGAGGGGCCAAAGCGGATTTCGCCTGACCTCACCTGATCACGGGGGCAGCCACTCGCCTCCACGACGGCGGAGATTATCTCCTCCGTCGTGGCCGCGTCATCCAGACCCGAAATGCGTAGACTCGCGCATTTGTTGGGTCTGGTGACGCGGACGTCACCCTTGTCCAGCGACTCCCGCAGCTTTGCCGCTAAGGCATCCGCTTTGGGGCCGCTGGTGGCGCCGGAGACCTCGAGGAGGCGCGCTCCGGTGCGCGTCACCTTGCACCGGAGCCCCCCCTCAATCTCGAGGGCCTTGAGGTCTACTGAGGCTTTCGCCTGCCTCAGTACCTCGGCGTACCCCACGCCCTTCGCCTTGCCTTCTGTCGTCACCGTAATGACGACGGCAGTGGAGCGAGGAGCGCTGAGCCTCTTCGGCGCCTTCGCCGCGGCGGCCTTTGCCGCTTTTGCGGCGACCTTTGCCGCCTTCTTGGCGGCCTTCGCCGCCTTTTTGGCGGCCTTAGCCACCTTCTTCTTTGCTCCCGCCACCTCCCAGATCCCCTCTCTAGAGGGAGTCTGGGGTGCGGCGGGAGCGCTGGCTGTGCTGGTGGAGGCGGGGTTGCCACCTCCACCAGGTGCCGTCTTCTTGGGGGCGGAGGCCTTCCGCTGGAGACCGGGAGCCCCACTGGGTGCAGCCGTCGTCGCGTGCGACGCGACGGCGGGTGCCGCCAGCGGCGGGCGGTATGCCCGGTCCTCGAGAACGCCGAGGCGGCGCTCGATGGTCTCCAGCAGTTGGACCATCGTCGGGGTCGCCTTAGGTGCACGGGGAGCGGGGGTTTTAACACCCCGAGCCTCCCCGGCCCCCTGGACGAGCTGCGTAAGCTTGCCGATTTCCTCCAGCATCAGCTCTTGCTGCTTGCGGGAGTCGGCAAGCTCCTTCTCCAGGCTCGCAACCCGAGCCCGGAGCTTCCCCTCCTCGCTGGAGACGCTCCTCTCAAGGAGCTCCTCCAGCGCCTTCGTCGCCCCTGCGACGGCTTCCGTCACTACTTTCTTCTTGCCCGCAACATTCTTGGCGCCCTTTACGGCGCCAGTGATGCGGGCAAAAGCCGCCATTATTTCCTTCGTCGCCGGCACCTCCGTGACCCTCCCGCTTGGCAGCGGGGGCACAATCGCCGGCGGCTCTGCCACCCTCCCTCTCGCTCTGTAGAGGTCGGCTTTCCGACCTCTACCCGCGGTGGTAGCAGCTACCTTCCTAGGAAGGCTACCTTCCTCCTCGCTGCTGGAAGATTCGGACCCAGGCCGACGGAACAGGCCTTTGCCTGGTCCGCTTGACTCAGGTCTCTTCCGCCTCGCTTCTTCGGCATGGAGACCGAGGGTATCCTCGGTCTCGGTACCCATATCAACTGCCGACTCCATCTCGGAGCCGGCACGGGTTGACGCGACCTCCGCGTCACTGGGGGTGGTTTTGAGGCACACCCCTGGGCCTGAACTATGGTGACCCTTCCCATATACCACCTGGGATGAACCCTGGCGGGGGTCGACATGACGGATCATGCCAAGCGATTCCCCGGACACTGTCCGGGTGCGCTCCTGGGTAGACACAACAGTAGTAATTTGCTCCATAGTTTTTAGATTTTGCGTTTCGAGTCCGCCGACGTAAACGTTAGGGAATGAGGAGGTGGGAGTGGATGTGAGGATGGGAAGGGTGGGAAGGTGGGAGTGACGCCCTAGCCACTGAGTTCCCCCCAGCGATACATCAAATTGCCGGGCGTCAGAGCGTGAGATTTGGGGTAATTTTTTATAGAGGTTTTCTTCCTCGCAACTCCAAAGAGCCATCGTGCCCGTCTGTTGCCAGACGGGGTTACGGCTCGGCCGAACGATGGTTCCTATGGAACCGTGTACTTCGCCACTGATCACTCAGTGGCGAAGTACTCGTCGCCCTGGGAGTTCTCCACTAAGTACGCTCTGCATAACAGAGCGCATGTGGAAAACTCCAAACCGGCCATAAAGGCCCCCCCTCCTTGGTGGACTATTGGCCGTAGGCGACGACGTGCGCCTCAGGCGAAGTCCACATCGTCGTCCACGTTACCAGGATGCACCACGTGGAGGTTGTCCTACCCAGCACCCCAAATTAAAAGCCTACAATGCACTTGAATAAAACTTTATACATTATAAAGCATATTTATAATATTTATCGTATCTATATATTTTTCTTTATCCAACTAGTGACAACATCAAAGTTTTAACTATGCGACATCCTGAGTTGCGGCAGCAAGCGTATCAAATCGCGTGAGCTGCCACAACCAAACCATAATGTGAAACAAAACCAGCCTTTCTGAAAAACCAATAATTCAATAAAAAAAACTACCAAAGACAATGGACCACTTTATACGTAAGCCATTATTTAATTGGGTATTATTTAAAATAATCAATGTTTGAGTGAGATAAACGTATAAAATCATTGCTTAGATTTTCCGACCTTTAGGTCGGAAAATCGAAATCGAGAAAGGGTTTTTGAGTAATACTTATTAACCGACTTCAAAAAAAGATGAGGTTACTCAATCGACCGTAAATATTATTTGTTCTCTTTTTTTTATACCCGACACTCGACTTCTAGTTCATATTAACAGTCAGTATTATTATTTTGTGAGGATACAAACACCCCTATAATTATAATATTATATATTATATTATAATAATATAATTATTATAGACAGGCGTAAGTACGAATAGAGTCTGAAATCCACCATTGAGTCTATAATTGGTAACTATAATAAGACTTTTCGTCACATATCTATAGTCCAATCCTGCCCGATCTGGCAATAATGTAAACATGTCATGTTTTGTCAATCGTTGTCTAAAACAGATTGGTAGAAGAATATAGCATCTTTTCTCCATAAATCTACGCAATGTTTTAATTTTACACAGTTACAGTAATATCATCAAGCCGATTGAAATCTGCTTCTGGGCAATCTTTCCGCTTACTTACACACTTACTTACTTACGGTGGCTTCCAGCACAAGGCAGTTGCAAGGCATCGTGTGGTTATAGTCTGTAGTAGTCCAGCATAGCATTCATGATGAACTTCAAAATGTAAATAAAAGGCCACAATTCTCATTTCTATTCCGCTCGCGTTGGTTGGATATGCTTATTAGATACATTGCGTCCTCTGAAAATTAAAGTCTGATAGGTATTCGTTAGTGAATAGATTATGATGACATTATCCATAATACTTTGGATCGAATTGGCTCGCTCAATTAATTGTGATAGCAAAGCCGCTTTTATACGTATATCTATTAGTGGAGCTAAATGCGCTTTAGGAATCATTTGTCATTATTAATTATTACGCTTTAAATGGCCCAGCCGTTGTACTTAGGGTTAAAATTTGCACTGAACCTTCTATAGAACAAGATATTTCAAATACTACAGACGTAGGCCTTTCCCTTTCGAGAACGAAAATAACAAGAGAAGTATGTCCATTGAAATTCAGACAAGGCCTTCTTCTTTTTTTTTCTTCTTTTTTTGATATTTAGCTCGCCAAATTGACGTCGCCACTGATGTTAGCAGTGGCGTATCAAGCGATTGGGGGCTACTCTCACAGTTTGTAAGACTTCTGACAGCGGTCCAAAAGTTGGCTGCCCTGTGATGTGCCTCTTCACGATCAGAATGGAGAGTGTGGGATCAGGTTGAAGAGCTCTTTAGAACATTCGCCGTGATACATACGGTAGAAGGCAGTCAAGGACGCTATGGTTCTTCGTTGCACTAAGGGCTCGAGGCCTCCTGTCGCCTCAGGACAACCAATTGTTCGGACAGCATACCTCTGCATAGCTTTAAGTGCATTTAGTAAGTACCTCGCGGACTCGTTCCAAAGGTGAGAACAGTATTCGACGCAGGGGCGAATCGGCGTCTTGTACAGCAAACATCTCTTGTGCGGCGTGAAGTACCGTCTCACCTTATTTAGGACTCCTAGTTTCCGCGAGGCCAGCCCAATACAGCTCTCTATGTAGTTTTTATGATTGAGCTCGTGCCGGACGTCTATACCGAGGAACTTCAGTTTGTCCTTTAGTGGAACCGTATTGTTCTGAAAAGAGGGTAGGGGTAGGAATGGGGACTTTTTCTTAACGAGTAGAAATCCCCACAAATGTCATACTGAACTTGAACGGACTAAAATCTTGCAGTCTTTTTATTTTCATTCGCCGCGTAAATTCTAAGAATGATCTTTCAGAATTTTGAAAGAAGCCTCAACCTGAACTGGGTCGGCCGCGCGTATGTAGCTCCTTTAGTGTTGCAAAATGTCCATTGGCTACGGCATCAAACCATCAGGTAGGCCGTAAGGTTGTCCGCAACTTTAGGTATAAAAAGAAGACTTATCTTCTAGATTTGATTTATTTTAAGACGGTCTTAATTCTAAGATGACCCAGCAAAGTCTTCAGTCAAATCGTGAATTGCTCGAAATTGGGCGTCACAGTGGTAATTTACTGTTTGCCTGTTGTCACGACCGCGCCCCGGCCTCCATCAATCAGTGCGCTTGAGTGCGCTCGAATATATCAAATGGCACTAGAATAAAATCATGTTAAGAGGATCCTAACAAACACTTGAATATAAAGGTCAAAAACTCATCAATCAAATAAGCCTATCACAGTCCACAGCTGAACGTAGGCCTCTCCCAAATTACGCCACAATACACGGTCACTCCCTGCAATTTTCTTCAGGTCGTTGGTCCGTCTCGCTGGAGGTCATTCGACCCCACGTGTTTCAAGACGCGATCTCCACTCCAGAATTCCATCTGCCTGCTCCCTCCGCCATCGGTTCTTCTACAGATGTGCGATCAGACATACTCTGCGATCTATGTTGTTCACTCTAGTTCTTTGACGGATAAGGTCGTTTCAGACCCCAACAACTTACATATTTATGAAAGAAAAAAATATGTGAAATCAAACGAAGATTTCAAAATAATGAACGCGTTCCGAATTCAGAATACTAAAAAAGGAGAGAAAAAAAGTTTTTTACACGGTCACTCCCTGCAATCTTCTTCAGGTCGTTGGTCCGTCATTTCATTTGAATCATTCGATCCCACGTGTTTCAAGACGCGATCTCCACTCCAGAATTCCATCCGCCTGCTCCCTCCGCCATCGGTTCTTCTACAGATGTGCGATCAGACATACTCTGCGATCTATGTTGTTCACTCTAGTTCTTTGACGGATAAGGTCGTTTCAGACCCCAACAACTTACATATTTATGAAAGAAAAAAATATGTGAAATCAAACGAAGATTTCAAAATAATGAACGCGTTCCGAATTCAGAATACTAAAAAAGGAGAGAAAAAAAGTTTTTATGTATTCAAAAAAGTAATTAAATTAATTTGTTGTTAAGGATCCGCACAAACGCGGGAATTTTATTCACAGATAATAAAAATGTTATAATTTTTATTAATCGATGTTTTAAAATTAATATAGGTATCTACAACTCGGGGTTTACAAGCTCTATTATCCCTTTCTCTAGCGATGTGACGAATCGTATTTTTTTCAATTCGAATTAATCGATTATAAATTACTCCTAATTCGAATTGCAATTCGAATTGATTCGGATCGTCACGTGTCGCCGCGTCGGTGTCATCCATGAAGCTATAGGTAAACATGGAGGCCACACTTCGAACAAACGCTTGAGTCAAATACCTACGTATCTCTATCTCACTCTCTGTGGGCTAACCTTCTCTTTCTAGGGAATTGTGCAGTGCTGCTATCTTCTTATTTGTATCTCCTAGAAAATAATAGAAATAGACCATACTAACCAAAAATGCAAGTGAAATAATTCATAAATAGCTCTATAGTTCGACTACGATTATAATTTAATGTGTAAATTGAAATATTTTATACCATAATATGCATGATTGGGTTGTCGAATAAGTGAATTACATTCCCATTTTCTAAGGATTCTGTAATGTGGTAACATTAGTACTACATGTGACTGTCAAAGTGTCAACCAACAATAGAATGGCGGTTGACTTCATTGTTTTCACACAATAGGAAACGTTGTGAAGTAGTGTGACTATATTGAAGATTTATCTGGGACTTCCTGTGTATTATTAGAAGAAACACGAATGTCATTATTAGAGTAAATAAAATAAGTTAAGTATTGTTATCGTATGTTAATGATGAATAATTGTTTTAGGTTTCCTGAAAATAGTATTCAGCGAGGAATATGGTTATCCATTGTTCCATTAAAAATTAAGTTAAGATATTTTTTATAAAAGCAATTAGTATGCTAACAGATCATACATTTTAAATATGGAAAAGGAGTTGGTTTCGGAGCGGGATTCGAACCTGCGTCTTCTCGCGTGCCTTATAAATCGAATGGATATAGGTGCAATTCTATACATTCGTGTCGTGTTACTTTCTAAAACGTGCCGGTAGATGGTGCCTCCTTTTCCATATTAAAAAAATGTAATTCTATGAAAGCGCCAGTATTTGCAATTTGCATTTTCAAAAAACCGATTATGATGTAGTAACAAAGCGCTTAAAACCATCAACAGTTCCTAACTTATTGTCCAATAATCCTGTTCCTAATTTATTGTCCAATATTCAAATTAAAAACACATACATAAAAATAAAATAAATAGATTGAATAACTAAACTACTAAACTATTGCCTACTGAAAATTCCACCCCTGATCATACCAGGCGCAAAGGTGCCCAATACACTAGCAGCGTTGCCGCGCTGGATAACTATCCTTTGTACCAGTTCCGACCAGGCGTGGGAGTCATGCGTCTTGTCCTATAGTCTACGGCCGTTCTCCGAGACCAGAGCCTTAGTAGCATCACTCCCGCAACATCCCATCGTTCATCGACCAGATAATGCGACTCCATCTCCGCGTACTTTTGGCGTTTCCTGTAAGCAGCATCTTCCGCCATGGCCGCCGGTGAATGGACGGTACGAGCCAAGTGACTGGCGACGAAAGTGCTGACGCATGTTGCGTCCCACACTAAGCACTTGCCGTTCTTCCATGACACAAGGGTCAGACCGTCCGGTCTCTTGCCGTCTGCGCGGGACAAACCTGGTGGTTCAAGGATACAGGGAACCTCAGCCGACACCAGAGCTCGCCGGATTAACTAATTAAGAGCGTGGTTACGCGGATGCCTACCGGTGCAGCGACGACAACTCAAAGCATGATGACCATCGCTCTCCACCACGGCACCGCAGATGCATACGTGAGGTTCACACACCTTGCAGCCTAAGCGGAGAGCCACACGATCAAATTATTTAAAATCTTATTCCAATGACTATAGCACTAACTTTTATTTATTTTGACATGAAGAGACATCGGCAGACTGCGAACTACCACGAGCTGTCGCGGCAGACTGCGAGCTACCACAAGCTGCAGCGGCAGCTTACGTCACAGCCTGCCACGAGAAGCCGCAGCGTGCGAGACGTACAGTTGATTAACCTAGAAAAATAACCCACTTGGATGAATAGCTTCGTTATTCGCAATGTACCTATGCAATCTGCAAAGAATACTACCTATCATTCTTCGTAAAAAACACAGAAAATAGTTAATCTCGCCTTTGTACATCTAATTTATATAATAAATTTTCACCACCTATTCCGTGGGACCAATTCTTAAAAAGGTGAAATGATAATATACCTCTGCCTACCCCTTCGGGGATAAAGGCGTGACCTTATGTATGTATGCATGTATTGTACATCTAATTTTATTATGAATATATATTGTCTTATATATATAGAAAATAAATATCCTTGCAAAAATAAAAATAGGGCTACCCTACTTAGAAAGAGACGCAGAGCCCACACAGAGCAAGACAGTAATATACAGACTACGCTTCAAGTAGATATTCGAAGTGTGGCCTCCATGTTTACCTATAGCTTCATGGTGTCATCAAATCGCGCGACGAATTTGCGAAAGCGAGTCAAATTATTCGTATTCGTACTCGCATGTCGAGTCTTCCGCATGACAGGCAGAGTTAGCGAGTACTGAACATACTATCTATGCTCCCAAATGAAATATCAAGGACAAAAGTTGAAAAACCCCCAGATCTTCAATGTTTGCTTAGTCACGGGAGGTGTAACCCTAACCTATTATTCAAAATATACTTACCCAAAAATACCGACTTTCGCTAATATTATTAATATTAGCGAAAGTCGGTATTTTTGGGTAAGTATATTTTGAATACCCCTAATTGAATACCCCTAAAAAATTGAATACCCCTAAATAAAGGTATTTAACCCTAAATTTAGGGAGAAACCCCCTAAGTTGGCATCACTGCTGTACGTAAAACGAAGCGAATATCAAATAATGTATCCAACCAATCGTGATTCTTAGATCAATATTCGAATTCGTATTAGAGCGAGAGAGCGAATCAACGAATGTCGAATCAAGCCGAGTCGACACGACAGCGGCAGCGCCGCTCCCCGCCGCCCGCGCTCCGACCGAAAGCACCTACCTGTCTGTGGTACGGCTGCTGTACCTGCCTTCGACTAGCGAGTACGTCACGAGTTAACGAATTGATTCGGTTTCGGGCGAAAGCGATTCGGATCAACGAGTCAACAGTCTTATTCGAATTATTCGAATAAAATTATTCGAATTACCTATCGCTACCTTTCTCTATTACTAAAAGGTACAACAATAAAGCTCAAGTTATACACCAACGGTTAAATTCAGATCCCGTCGGCAATCTGAATAAAGCAAGTGTGAGAGACCTACTCGCTTAACAATACACTTTCTTTTAAATTCATTGTTAGCTGAACATAATACGAAAACTGAAGTATTTTAATGTTTCTGAAAGATGATGGCAAATAAAATTATTTTTAACTTAGTGTTTTATTTTTGTTACTGCAATGGGGCAGTATAGAGATTTTCAGGTCTCAGACCTGTTTTTTTATGTACTACAAAGGTGGCAGACAAGCTTACGGCCCACCTGATGCTGGATTACTGTCTCCTATGGACGTTTGGAACAGCAGAGGTCCATAGGCGCTTACACGCACTGCCGATTTAGGCATTCATAGTGAAAGTCCCTTACTACAGTGAACGTTTACAGAACACTGAGTCCGCGGGGCCACGAGAGTTTTACTGGAAAGGTAGGTGACTGCAAACTTTTGACGATGTCATGGCAAAGGGAACGAAGACTCGAAAGTAATCCCTGTAGCAACCAATCTTTCCAAAGTGGTACAGAAATAAAGCAAGCAAGAAATAAAGCTAAAAGCAATCACCCATATCAGGATTAGCCATTGCATACCTAATGGTTTGGGAGTCCTGGGGTATCCTTCCGAGGACTTACCCAAGGCTCCCAACCATAGGCTGTTAAACATAACAGCCTATGGTTGGGAACTCCTCCGGACTCTTTAGTCGGTAGGAGTCCGGCGTAGCATCCATGCAGGATTTTCCCCACGCTAATAAAAAGCCATAGCGTAATCATTTAGAAAATACTCAGTTAGTGCGACTACTGTTTATTATGCATTTTTAACGTCAGCAATCGCAGGCGATCAAAGATGGCAGAAGGCTAAGAGAAATTCTGTCATCAATCTAAAATAATATTTTTCTCGTGTTGGGTTAAACGTGACTTCGTGTAGAATATATAGGTGTATCGGTTTTATTTACTTAGGACAGGATACTATTGCGTAAACACATACACGACATCTCCAATATTTCCCAATCTCAAACCAAATTTCCACTTGACATGACATATGAAATTCATATTATACTAATGAAATTGGTACGTACATATATAAAGACATATACTCACAAAAAATTGGTTTCAACTGCGGTCTTCATAACTGTCGAGTTCCGTCTTCATCAAATGCAAAGTGTTGACCTAATACTGTTACGTTAACTTCATTTTGTCAATGTATTTTTTTTGTTCTTGGGCCCTGAAGATCTTGGTTTAGCCTCATATCACCCTACAACTTCTATGAGTTATTATAATATATGTTTCTTAGCTTAACGGCTATTGCTAAAACCTAAGGGATTTTAGATTATAGAAGGAACAACCACCTACCTACTTCTTATCATTGACATGTAAAAACTTTGTAGCTGGTTTTATAGTACCTATACATTACAATTGTTGCACTCTCAATAAGTGTGTAGTGTCTGTGACTATCAGTGTTTTTAAATATACTCGTAGAATTATCATCCCGGCAACTAATACCCTCCATCACCTAGGTATTCCAATGTGATACCTACATATTAATTAAATCTAACCAATCCTATAAATTTCTTTTTTTTTCTGCACTTCATTTCCTAATCCTATGTTTTTATTAATTTTGATGACTGTGTCACAATTTTAATGACAGTAATGTCATTAAAACTCGCATGAAAGTTTCACGTCTTTATTTACATACTCACATCTGCACTAATCTGCTTACATTTTCAAGCTACACCCATGATAATTCGATATCACACTGTGAACAGTTCACCGAGTAGGTACGATTTCAGTATACCTTTTCTGACCTTGGTCATTGCTCTAAATTCAGGAGTTACAGTAATGGAAGGCGGGCAGGATTAGTCAAATCCTCTTTTTTATAAATTTAAAACACGAACATTTTACAGGCTCGTGCTTTTCGCGTATAATTCAGATTGTTTAGGATGCGTCAACAACAATAAAGTTTTAATGAAATTTCTTTTGCACGCTGGATAAAGTATCAAGCCGGGTGAGACAAACAAACAAAACCATTTTTTTACACTTTAATTTCATGGATCGCTCAAGTTCCATAAAATTAAAACGAAATACAAAGCGCTCGTGGCCCCGCGGACTCAGTGTTCTGTAAACGATCACTGCAGTAAGCAACATTATAGTAAATGTTGCTTGCTGCAGTGATCGTTTACCGTGATCAAGTGTCACAAAGTGATCACATGGATGGGTGACCATCCATGTGATCACTTTGTGACATTAATTTGAGCGTTACCGTGCTTCGGAAGGCACGTTAAGCCGTTGGTCCCGGTTGCCAGTAAAATGGCAGTCGTTAAGCTAAGTTGAAGGCTTTATTTCAACAGCAGGCAGTCACAACCTGCGCCTGTCCATTTAAACACGGCAATACGGCTCACCACCTATTACGTGGGACAAAATTATAAAAAGGTGAAATGTGGGCATATAATATGCCTCTGCCTACCTTCGGGGATAAAGGCGTGACCATATGTATGTATGTAATTTCATGGAAAAGAAAAGCTATATTTTGAGAAATTTTACTTAATGAAACAGGAAACTACCTATTATTTGGGCAACAAAAATGCTTTTTAACCGACTTCCAAAAAAGGAGGAGGTTCTCAATTCGTCTGTATTTTTTTATGTTTGTTACCGGCAAATCGCTTGAAAGAGTTGACCGATTTTGATGATTCTTTTTTATTTGAAAGCTGGTGCTTCCCATGTTGGTCTTAGATTTATCAGATATTATTGAATGTAATACTGAAATCGGAAGACTTTTAAAAAGCACTGTACATCAGTGCATCATTTTATATGATTAAACTAGTACATTTCACTGTACAATAAAAATTAACACACAACAGCCATTACGCGTTCGTCGATTAATACATTTTTAAATGCAATGAAATTTTATGTCTTTGTGTTTCCCCCTTCACTTGTATGAAAACTGGCAGAATATTTTTGTATGCGGTGGTTCGCAAAGGCTAGTCCCGTGTTATATGGTCTAAGGTCTAGGGGTAACGTTCTCCCCAATACAAATTCATCAAGCCCAAACACAAGGTAGCTGCTGTAAATCGTTAAGGAATTCCCTCGATTCGAGGGATTTCTTCGATTTCTCCAGGATCCCAGCATCCGATTTTGACTTCCTGTATATGGGATGACATGGGAAGCACAAGCTTTCAAATAAAAAAAGAATCATCAAAATCGGTTAACTCGTTCAAGCAATTTGCCGGTAATAAACATAAAGAAAAATACAGACGAATAGAGAATTTCCTCCTTTTTTGGAAGTCGGTTAAAAGTAACATGCACGAACTTACAAATTTCATACATATTTATTTTATTCCTCGACTCTAATGGTACCTTGTTTGTTACTTAATTACGCTCTAACGGCTGGACGGAACTGCTGAAATTTGGTACAAAAATCAGGTACCCACCCGGTATTTGTAATGGCCTCCTGAGATTTTGAGTCAGATGCAGTATCTACGAGTACTATTCTGTGATGTTTCTAATATTCTAGTATTGCTGCTAGTTCACAAGGGCTTGATTCAAGAGTGTGGTATTGATGCGGAACAATAACGTGATAAAGTGTATTGTCTTACCTAACTTATTACCATGAGACCTATAATTATTATTATTTGATGCCAAAAGACCAATGGTATTTTTAATTTATTTTTAGCATTTCGGTGTGACATTTTCCTCTATTGTAACATGTTCCCAATAGAATCAACAAAAAAAACTTACAAGGATCAGGTTTCCTTTTATAAACTGAGCTGACAATAATGCAAATGGTGTGTTGTGTGATCTATTGTACGCTTTTGCCTATCCTTTTGGCAGGCGTGACAATAATGTATGGGAGCCGCTTTGGGTTTTATAAAAACGGATGTAGTGTAAAACTGTTTCAGTCCTTAAATGTTTACATTTTGTAGTTGGAAGGTTATTTAGCCGCTCTTGAACAACACAGCGCTTGAGTTATGACCGCAATAAGTGTTCGTAGGGGGCCAAGAAACCGGGCGGGCAGCAAAGCCTGCGCTGCCTCAAGGCCGAAGCCCCGTCCGTCCGCACGGGGGGGTGAGGCTGTGGGTGCAAGTTCGCGGCAGGGTGCGGAAATGGACGTCCATTAATGGACACACATATCCGCATCCTGCAGGTGAATCTGAACCACTGCACTGGTGCTCAGGACCTTCTGTACCAGAGCATCAGGCAGTGGTCCATTAACATCGTCGTCGTCGCCGAGCCGTACTGGGTTCACCCGGGAAGCCCGGTGGATCTGGACGGCGTGGCGACCATTTTTGGGGGGACCGGCGCGGACGACTCGCGCCTGGCGGTCATCGCCAGAGGCCCGGGTTGTGTCGCGGCGGAATACGAGGGTGTGGCTGTCGTGGCCGTTTACATCTCGCCGAGCCTCGACCAGCATCAGTTTGAGCTATGGCTCCCTGAGCTGGACGTCGTTCTCGCTGCATGCCGGCCTCGCCCTGTCCTGGTCTTGGGAGACTTCAATGCCTGGTCTCAGGCTTGGGGCTCCCGGGAAACCAGAGACAGGGGGAGGATACTGGAGGACTGGGTCACTACACGTGGCCTAGTCATCCTAAACCGGGGGAATGTCGCAACCTGGACGCGGCGGGGGCTCAGCTCGGTCATAGACGTTTCGTTTGCGACCCCTGAGATCGCCCGCCGTGTCCAGGGATGGCGCGTGGTGGAGGAGGAGGAGACGTCATCAGATCACCGATATATTCGGTTTGACGTCTCCCTTCCACCTAACCTGCCGCCAGCAATTGCGAATCCCCCGGAACCGCGTTGGGCACTCCATCGCCTTGATCGGGAGGCTCTCCTGGAGGCGGCCATCGTGCAGTCCTGGATTCCGACAGCGGACAGGCCTGCCGATGTTGATACCGAGGTGGAGTGGTTCGGGAGAGCCATGTCGCACATCTGTGATACGGCGATGCCCAGGGCTAGACCCAGACCGGCGAGGAAACAGGTGTACTGGTGGACGCCGGAAATCGCGCAGTTGCGCGTGGATTGCGTTACCGCGCGCCGCCGGTACACCAGGTTTCGCCGGAGGCGTCGCCGCCCAGACGATGCGGCAGCCCGAGAGACGGAGCTCTACGATGGGTACAAGGAGGCCAAGAGGGCCCTCCAGACCGCCATCAAGCGGTCCAAAAAATTGGGCCGCGAAGAGCTGATGGAGACTCTGGAGCGGAACCCGTGGGGGCGCCCGTACCTCATGGTAAGAGGCAAATTACGCCCTAAGGCGCCCCCACTAACCCAGAGTCTCCAGCCGGAGCGGCTGGAGGGGGTCCTGGACTCCTTGTTCCCGTCGAGAGCGGAGGAACACGTTCCTCCGCGCATGGCTCCGTCTCAGGCGCCCAACGCGGAAGGCAGCGAGAACGACGTGCCCTTAGTCACCGAGGGTGAGTTAGGGGCGGCTGTCCTGCGGCTTAAATCCCGCAGAAACACCGCCCCTGGACCCGACGGCATTCCAGGCCGTGCATGGGTCCTGGCTCTCGAGGAGCTTGGGCCTCGACTTATGGGTCTTTATAGCGCATGCCTCGAAAAAGGCCAGTTTCCCAAGGTCTGGAAGACAGGGAAACTGGTCTTGATTCGAAAGGCGGGGCGGCCGGCAAATTCCCCATCAGGGTACCGGCCGATCGTGTTGCTCGACGAGGTGTGCAAGCTCTTTGAGCGCATTATTGCACAACGCCTCGTCGGGCACCTCACACGCGTGGGGCCTGATCTGGCGGATAGCCAGTTTGGCTTCCGTCAGGGACGCTCCACCGTGGACGCGATCATGCGCATTAGAGGCCTGACGGAGGAAGCAGTCTCACAGGGTGAGGTGGTGGTGGCGGTGTCTCTCGACATCGCCAACGCATTCAACACCTTGCCCTGGAGCTGCGTCAGGGAGGCGCTTATCTATCATGGAGTGCCTCCCTACCTCCGTCGAATTGTCGGGGCTTATCTCTCCGAGAGAGCCATAACTTACCCGAGCTGGCTAGGGCCGGGTCGGCGAGATGTGTCGTGCGGTGTTCCACAGGGATCGGTTTTAGGGCCGCTCCTGTGGAACATCGGTTACGACTGGGTGCTGCGTGGTCCGTTGCTCAGAGGGGTCGGCGTAACGTGTTACGCCGACGACACCCTCGTTACGGCGCGGGGAGCAACGCACCGTGCCGCAGCACTTAAGGCCACGGCAGGGGTTGCTCAGGTCGTGGGTCGGATTCGGCGGCTGGGTCTCGAGGTCGCCCTTCACAAATCCGAGGCTCTGTGCTTCCACGGACCTCGGATGGGGCCACCTGCGGGATCCAGCCTACAGGTAGGGGGCGTCAGCATCGGCATCGAGCCCTCGATGAAGTATCTGGGGCTCGTACTCGATGGCCGGTGGAACTTCGGACATCACTTCCGAAGTTTGGTCCCAAAACTGAGGGGAGCATCGGCCGCACTCGCGCGGCTGATGCCCAACATCAGGGGACCCAACGCTCCCTACAGGAGGCTGTACCTGGGGATCGTGCGAAGCATGGCCCTGTACGGGGCTCCCGTATGGGCGGAGACCCTGACGGCCAGCAATGAGGCTAGACTGCTGAGCCCGCAGAGAGTGATGGCCGTCAGGGTGATAAGAGGATACCGCACGATCTCCGGTGAGGCGGCATGTCTCCTAGCCGGGACCCCTCCATGGGACCTGGAAGCGAGAGCCCTTGCGTCACTGTTCAGATGGCGCAAGGAGGCGCTGGAGCGGGGCCAAAGGCCTGCGTCTCGAGAAATCGAGGCCCAGCGGACCCTGCTCCACCAGGAATCCGTGGAGACATGGAAGGTGCGACTTGAGCAACCAAAGGGGGGATTCGCCACAATCGCGGCCGTCAGACCGGTCATGGACGAGTGGCTGGAGAGAAGACACGGTGCTCTCTCCTACCGGTTGACACAGATGCTTGCCGGGCACGGTAGCTTCGGTAGGTATCTGTGGCGAAAACACCGGGAAACCACGGCCGAGTGTCAGCACTGCGAGGACCGCAGCGATGACACGGCGCTCCACACGCTGGTGGAGTGCACGGCGTGGGCACAACAGCGACAGGTCCTCGTAGTGGGTCTGGGCGTGGACACTCTCTCGCTTGAGGCCATGGTGCGAGCCATGCTCTCCAGCGGGAGTAAGTGGGACTGCGCCGCCTCTTTCTGCGAGCAGGTCATGCTCGCGAAGGAGGCGGCGGGCCGGGTGCGGGAGAGAACTCTCCCACCCGAGTTCCGCAGTCGGCGCCCCGGGCGCCGCCGACGTGTCTTCGCCGAGGACTATCGGCCTCCATGACCGGGGGTCTGAGGACGGTGAGAGGGCCGCTCACCGTCCTTACAGAAGCAGGCCCATGACGGCAGCGTGACGTGAGCACTCACGCACGCCCCCCCTTAGAAGCGGGGTCACACCCGAAACCCCCCATAGACGCGGGATTGCACCCGAACCACCCCCTGGGCGAGGCCGCATTGGCGGCCGTAGGTCTGTTGGGAGTCACGGGACATCCTTCCTGAGGGCTTACCCGGGGCTCTCAACCATAGGCTGTTGGGCGTTACGTGAGGTTTTTTTAGTCGGTAAGAGTCCGGCATAGCATCCTACGAGGATTTTCCCTCACGTTAAAAAAAAAAAAAAAAAAAAAGGGCGCCAAGAAGCAAAGACTGTTTAGTGAAAATTTACTGTTTAGTCGGCGCAAGTTTTCTACTCTTACATTGTATGGCGTAAATATAATTCTTTCAATTTTATGATCGGTTCTATTACTTACTGTAATTAGTCATCAGAGCCGATGGAAGCCTAAAGCCTCATCAAACTATCTATTTTTGTTTTACTGTACCACATAATCTTTACGGATATAAAGATATAAAAGAGTGATATGATTCTTCTTATCCAATCTAAAAGATATATATATCTTTTATCCTCGAAGGGATCTAATCACAGAGTACATTTGTATATTATGAGATAGAGACGTCACTCGACTAAGTGACGACACCAGCGGTGCCAAGCAGCTATTGCAAGAAACTTTCTGACTGCGTGGCCATAAAATAAAAATCGAGTGTAACAAATATATTTTCATTCCTTCTATTCGAAAAGAATCACTTTGCACCACGTTATCGGGGCGCAAAATAGCTCTTTTCTGTTAAGAGCTTTTTAGCGGGCGGAGGAGACGTCATCAGATCACCGATATATTCGGTTTGACGTCTCCCTTCCACCTAACCTGCCGCCAGCAATTGCGAATCCCCCGGAACCGCGTTGGGCACTCCATCGCCTTGATCGGGAGGCTCTCCTGGAGGCGGCCATCGTGCAGTCCTGGATTCCGACAGCGGACAGGCCTGCCGATGTTGATACCGAGGTGGAGTGGTTCGGGAGAGCCATGTCGCACATCTGTGATACGGCGATGCCCAGGGCTAGACCCAGACCGGCGAGGAAACAGGTGTACTGGTGGACGCCGGAAATCGCGCAGTTGCGCGTGGATTGCGTTACCGCGCGCCGCCGGTACACCAGGTTTCGCCGGAGGCGTCGCCGCCCAGACGATGCGGCAGCCCGAGAGACGGAGCTCTACGATGGGTACAAGGAGGCCAAGAGGGCCCTCCAGACCGCCATCAAGCGGTCCAAAAAATTGGGCCGCGAAGAGCTGATGGAGACTCTGGAGCGGAACCCGTGGGGGCGCCCGTACCTCATGGTAAGAGGCAAATTACGCCCTAAGGCGCCCCCACTAACCCAGAGTCTCCAGCCGGAGCGGCTGGAGGGGGTCCTGGACTCCTTGTTCCCGTCGAGAGCGGAGGAACACGTTCCTCCGCGCATGGCTCCGTCTCAGGCGCCCAACGCGGAAGGCAGCGAGAACGACGTGCCCTTAGTCACCGAGGGTGAGTTAGGGGCGGCTGTCCTGCGGCTTAAATCCCGCAGAAACACCGCCCCTGGACCCGACGGCATTCCAGGCCGTGCATGGGTCCTGGCTCTCGAGGAGCTTGGGCCTCGACTTATGGGTCTTTATAGCGCATGCCTCGAAAAAGGCCAGTTTCCCAAGGTCTGGAAGACAGGGAAACTGGTCTTGATTCGAAAGGCGGGGCGGCCGGCAAATTCCCCATCAGGGTACCGGCCGATCGTGTTGCTCGACGAGGTGTGCAAGCTCTTTGAGCGCATTATTGCACAACGCCTCGTCGGGCACCTCACACGCGTGGGGCCTGATCTGGCGGATAGCCAGTTTGGCTTCCGTCAGGGACGCTCCACCGTGGACGCGATCATGCGCATTAGAGGCCTGACGGAGGAAGCAGTCTCACAGGGTGAGGTGGTGGTGGCGGTGTCTCTCGACATCGCCAACGCATTCAACACCTTGCCCTGGAGCTGCGTCAGGGAGGCGCTTATCTATCATGGAGTGCCTCCCTACCTCCGTCGAATTGTCGGGGCTTATCTCTCCGAGAGAGCCATAACTTACCCGAGCTGGCTAGGGCCGGGTCGGCGAGATGTGTCGTGCGGTGTTCCACAGGGATCGGTTTTAGGGCCGCTCCTGTGGAACATCGGTTACGACTGGGTGCTGCGTGGTCCGTTGCTCAGAGGGGTCGGCGTAACGTGTTACGCCGACGACACCCTCGTTACGGCGCGGGGAGCAACGCACCGTGCCGCAGCACTTAAGGCCACGGCAGGGGTTGCTCAGGTCGTGGGTCGGATTCGGCGGCTGGGTCTCGAGGTCGCCCTTCACAAATCCGAGGCTCTGTGCTTCCACGGACCTCGGATGGGGCCACCTGCGGGATCCAGCCTACAGGTAGGGGGCGTCAGCATCGGCATCGAGCCCTCGATGAAGTATCTGGGGCTCGTACTCGATGGCCGGTGGAACTTCGGACATCACTTCCGAAGTTTGGTCCCAAAACTGAGGGGAGCATCGGCCGCACTCGCGCGGCTGATGCCCAACATCAGGGGACCCAACGCTCCCTACAGGAGGCTGTACCTGGGGATTGTGCGAAGCATGGCCCTGTACGGGGCTCCCGTATGGGCGGAGACCCTGACGGCCAGCAATGAGGCTAGACTGCTGAGCCCGCAGAGAGTGATGGCCGTCAGGGTGATAAGAGGATACCGCACGATCTTCGGTGAGGCGGCATGTCTCCTAGCCGGGACCCCTCCATGGGACCTGGAAGCGAGAGCCCTTGCGTCACTGTTCAGATGGCGCAAGGAGGCGCTGGAGCGGGGCCAAAGGCCTGCGTCTCGAGAAATCGAGGCCCAGCGGACCCTGCTCCACCAGGAAACCGTGGAGACATGGAAGGTGCGACTTGAGCAACCAAAGGGGGGATTCGCCACAATCGCGGCCGTCAGACCGGTCATGGACGAGTGGCTGGAGAGAAGACACGGTGCTCTCTCCTACCGGTTGACACAGATGCTTGCCGGGCACGGTAGCTTCGGTAGGTATCTGTGGCGAAAACACCGGGAAACCACGGCCGAGTGTCAGCACTGCGAGGACCGCAGCGATGACACGGCGCTCCACACGCTGGTGGAGTGCACGGCGTGGGCACAACAGCGACAGGTCCTCGTAGTGGGTCTGGGCGTGGACACTCTCTCGCTTGAGGCCATGGTGCGAGCCATGCTCTCCAGCGGGAGTAAGTGGGACTGCGCCGCCTCTTTCTGCGAGCAGGTCATGCTCGCGAAGGAGGCGGCGGGCCGGGTGCGGGAGAGAACTCTCCCACCCGAGTTCCGCAGTCGGCGCCCCGGGCGCCGCCGACGTGTCTTCGCCGAGGACTATCGGCCTCCATGACCGGGGGTCTGAGGACGGTGAGAGGGCCGCTCACCGTCCTTACAGAAGCAGGCCCATGACGGCAGCGTGACGTGAGCACTCACGCACGCCCCCCCTTAGAAGCGGGGTCACACCCGAAACCCCCCATAGACGCGGGATTGCACCCGAACCACCCCCTGGGCGAGGCCGCATTGGCGGCCGTAGGTCTGTTGGGAGTCACGGGACATCCTTCCTGAGGGCTTACCCGGGGCTCTCAACCATAGGCTGTTGGGCGTTACGTGAGGTTTTTTAGTCGGTAATAGTCCGGCATAGCATCCTACGAGGATTTTCCCTCACGTTAAAAAAAAAAAAAAAAAAAAAGGGCGCCAAGAAGCAAAGACTGTTTAGTGAAAATTTACTGTTTAGTCGGCGCAAGTTTTCTACTCTTACATTGTATGGCGTAAATATAATTCTTTCAATTTTATGATCGGTTCTATTACTTACTGTAATTAGTCATCAGAGCCGATGGAAGCCTAAAGCCTCATCAAACTATCTATTTTTGTTTTACTGTACCACATAATCTTTACGGATATAAAGATATAAAAGAGTGATATGATTCTTCTTATCCAATCTAAAAGATATATATATCTTTTATCCTCGAAGGGATCTAATCACAGAGTACATTTGTATATTATGAGATAGAGACGTCACTCGACTAAGTGACGACACCAGCGGTGCCAAGCAGCTATTGCAAGAAACTTTCTGACTGCGTGGCCATAAAATAAAAATCGAGTGTAACAAATATATTTTCATTCCTTCTATTCGAAAAGAATCACTTTGCACCACGTTATCGGGGCGCAAAATAGCTCTTTTCTGTTAAGAGCTTTTTAGCGGGCGGCAAAGGATTTGAATTTGGAACTTGAAAATTTCATAGAACTCGAACGCAAGTTGTATGAATTACTGGCTGGTAAGTGTTGGCTGCAGAGCGCGGTGTCCTAAGCTAACTAAAAAAAACTAAAGAGCGCCATTTATCTGTTCGTGTTCGTCGTTAATGTTCTTGTAATCAGTAAACGTATTTTATTGTATTCTGCAAATATAATAAGTTAAACCTACGTCAAGTTATGAAAGTGACAATCCATGAACTCCTGGAACAATAACTATAGAAGGTAACTACGTCGTACAAAACTTATATTTTCTCATAGAAAGGGAATGAAAAGTAGAGTATATTACTCGAGGGCAAATTATTTTTCCCTCGGGCGGTGTACTTTGAATCCCTCACTGCGCTCGGGATTCTACGTTAGAATCCCTCGCTATGCTCGGGATTCTATTCTAGAATCCTTCGCTTCGCTTGTGATTCAAAGTAGCGCCTTCGCCGTAAAAATACTATTTTGCCCCCTTGTTATACAATCTACTATTAAGTAAACTTGAATCTTTTAGAAAAATTAGTTTTAAGGTCGTAAACACAGAGTACATTTGTATATTATGAGATAGAGACGTCACTCTACTAAGTGTCGACACCAGCGGTGCCAAGCAGCTATTACAAAAAACTTTCTGACTGCGTGGCCATGAAATAAAAATCGAGTGTAACAAATATATTTAAATAACCTTGAATCTTTTAGAAAAATTAGTTTTAAGATCGTAAAAAATAATAATAAACTACCTTGGGCAGAAAAGTAGTCTTACTTATATGACCCTATGTAATGAAACCATACCGCGATTTAAAAAAAGGCACAGCGCCATCTAGTTGTGAATTTTTAACTAAAATATTAGATTTTTTAATATTGCGTACAGCGCCAACTACCACGTGTTTCTGGAAACTCTTACGTTATAATGAAACGAAATTAAATACACACATGTCTCAATGTAACTGCAACGTTGAGAACCTACGTAAGTTGGTTACATTATAATTCAATGCTCAGTTCTAAGTGATAACACCATGGTCGTAAAAAATAATAATAAACTACCTTGGGCAGAAAAGTAGTCTTACTTATATAACCCTATGTAACGAAACCATACCGCGATTTAAAAAAAGGCACACCGCCATCTAGTTATGAATGTTTAACTAAAATATTAGATTTTTTAATATTGCATACAGCGCCAACTACCACGTGTTTCTGGAAACTCTTACGTTATAATGAAACGAAATTAAATATCATGACAAGTCTCAATGTAACTGCAACGTTGAGAACCTACGTAAGTTGGTTACATTATAATTCAATGCTCAGTTCTAAGTGATAACACCATTGATCTAATTTGCGCATCTCTAGTCTGTCTTAGGAAACACAACTACAAAATCTATATGACGACCGGTAACGAAACCATACCGCGATTTAAAATTCCGGTACAGCACCATCTATCGAGTGCACACTTCAACATTTTAGGTATTCTCTCTGCTGGCAAAGGGTCCTTTTGCAAAGTAGCGAGTGCGGTTAGTATTCATTCCTCCGTCTTCCATATTATCACAGGGCGGAAACTCTAGCTTGAATGTGTGCGTGTGACCAATATAATGCTAAGCCAATGTTCCGTCAACACGTCCGTCAACTATAGTGACAGCTGTGGCGTGGCAGGGAGCTGCCGATCTGTATGTAATACTATTATAATTATTATCTTTGATATTATATAAGGTGCCCGTGCAAGAGCTTCGTCGGTGAGCAGATCATATAAATGAGAGGCGTGGAATTTAGTTACTTCTTCCTGCATCCCGTTAGAACTTATTTTATGAACAAAAAAAATTTTTCAATAAAAAATAAAACCGACTTCAAGCAAATCCTGAAAAATAAAATTTACTTAGCACAAAGTAATATGTATTTTGATTTATCAGATTTTATTCAATATCATATTGAAGTCGGCGCCAAGTAAACCCATAGTTTTATGTAGGTATTATATTGATGGCACCAACTTCAATATTATATTGAATTAAATATGATAAATCAAAAAACATATTACTTTGTGCTAAGTAAATTTTATTTTTCAGGATTTGCTTGAAGTCGGTTTTATTTTTTATTGAAAAATTTTTTTTTTATCATTTTAAGTGACGGGTGAATCGAAAAATATATCTATCTAGGTGAAAGTTCTCATCAATACAAATCAATCAAGCCCAAACACAAGGTAGCTGCTTTAAATCGTTAAGGAATTCCCTCGACTGTCTTTCGGTTCCATCATCAGATTGACTCCAGACATTCATTAAATTGTAGTACCTTTAAGCACTGAATTAAAAAGTTAACAAACGCACTAGTTGTCCCTACAATTTTCGGTGGTTGCCCTCGATTTCTCCTGAATCCCATCATCAGATTTTGACCTGGTGAAATTGGGACCACCTCAGCAGTGAACTCTATCCAACAAAAAGCAGATTTGAAATTCGTCTATAATTGACGAAATATCGGTGAACATACATAAAACATTGAGAACTTCCTTTTTTTTTTAAGTCGGATCTATCAATCTAAGTGTAAAGTTCTCATCAATACAAATCAATCAAGCCCAAACACAAGGTAACTGCTGTAAATTGTTAAGGAATGCCCTCGACTGTCTTTCGACTCTATCATCAGATCGACTCCAGACCTTCATTAAAATGTAGAACATTAAAGCACTTAATTAAAAAGTTAACAAGCGCACTAGTTGTCCCTACAATTTTCGGTGGTTGCCCTCGTTTTCTCCTGGATCCCATCATCACATCCTGACTTGGTGAAAATGGGACCACCTCGGAAGTAAACCCTATTCAACAAAAAAAGAAATTTTGAAATCCGTCTATAATTGACGGAAATATCGCTTGACATACATAAAAAAAAATACATACAGACGAATTGAGAACCTCCTCCTTTTTTTGAAGTCGGTTAAAAAGTAGCCTATGTGTTCTTCCAGACTATAAATAAAATTTATCCTTGTGCCAAATTTCAGCCATATCCGATTAGCCGTTAGCGGGAAACAGTAAAAATATCCAGAAAAACACACAAACTTTGGCGCATTACATAGTAAGATAAGATCGATCGTATCTAGGTACATTATATTAATATATAGCAGTACAACAAGTGCCATCAATCAAGAGTGTAAATAACATTATATTAACTTATATAGTTATGTTTGTCACCAATAATAACAAGCTGCTTTATATTCAGTAACTCCGAACCCACGTTATAACCCTCTTTTACATGCCTGTACTCCATTATTTAAGACAGATTGGTTTGTTGACAATTGTGATTCCCTTAGGTATTATAGTATTATAATATTACTAAGGCCTCAATAAAATGACTACCTATATACCTAACTGCATTCTGGTCTCTTGCTAAAGCTACCGAGGGAAATTTTTGTCTGTCAATTTTTTAACGTGAGGAAAATTCAACATAGATGCCAAACTCCTGCCGACTAAAAACCACACGTTTCCTACCTAATGCCTGCCGAACGTGTATAAACTTTCTATCTTAAAAACCACATATAAGTACCTATTACACGCGTTTGGAAAACCGAAGCAAGGAGTTCATTTCACAATCCAAGCGTGGGTGGAAGAAAATTCCTATCGGACCTTAGCGTGTTCGAACGAGTAAAATTTACAAACAACTCTGCCTCTTTGTACTATCAGTAACTTTAGAATATCGAATAAAATAATCATAAACTACAATCAACGTATGAACCCTTTAGTCGAGAACCTTAAACCGTTAACACAATGTGAATGGACGCAATAATATTTGAATGTGAACCGGTTATATGATCCGGGTACTTAAAGATAATGTTTGTTTGTGTAAGGGATGGACATAAGAAACAGGGAATGTCATTGCTTTCCAAAATAATAGAAGCGTTAGGTCTTACGATAGACTTGGAATGTTAAATTTGTAGACAGGGTCTTAATCTAGTGTCCGATACCGAAACCGGGACTCCCAACCATGGGCTGTTGGGCGTTACGCGAGGTTTTTTAGTCGGTAGGAGTCCGGCATAGCATCCATGATGGATATTCTCTCACGATAAAAAAAGCAAAAAAGGGCGCCGTGTGGTTTTAGTTGGTAGAAGTTCAAGACAATTTCCACACGTAAAAAAAGGGTTTAATCTACGGTATTTAAAAATCCTCTATTATAGAAAACGTCTTTATTAACCCGTCAGCACTCAACCTTTTATGTTCATTATACAGAATGTTTCTCGAAACTCAGGGACTCCTGGAACGTAATTTTAGAAGGCAAATACTTCAAAGGTTTCTTGAATATTGAGTGTTATTTTATAATACAATCTAAGATCCAAACGTTGATCCCAGCATCTAGAAAGGTAATATTTTGCATAGGTAGTAGTTACTTTGAAACAGCGATATGGAAGTGATTTAAAAAATAATAAAAGGAATGACGACCCAACGGTTGCGGGACCCTGCTGAATGTGGGCGTGCTTTACGAGGTCAATATTTATGTCGTTTTCAGGAAAAAGAAAGTATCAAACAAACAACAAAACATTATGTATAGGGTCGGCAGCGCGAGTGTGGCACCTCTGGTGTTGCAAACGTTCATAGGCTGCGGTGACCACCAGTCCTTCTGGTGGGCCGTATGCTTGTCTGCCACCTTAGTGGTATAAAAATAAAATAAAAAATATGTCCATTTTCCAACTAAAATACCATAACGAGATTTGAAGAGCTCGGCAACTTAATCCCACCCTCACCTTTTCGATACTGAACTACACCTGAAGGCACAGACGTACAATAAGTAGCAGACGAAACATTAATTATGTTTGTGTGCGTTGGTCTTTCCATTCCGCTCGCTCTAAGGGGTTAGTGAATGCTGCTATCTCGTTTCTACACGTATAGCAACACTATACATGACATGTTACTGTTTATGTACCACTCAGCCACCAGAGGGCGTAATATAGCTAATGTTTCTAAGTTGCTCCATGTTATTTATATGTTTTAAATATACAAAAAGTTTACTAAAGTGCCGTGAGTGTGTTTCAAAACTAAGTTAACATCATTCTTTAATGTAACAAGAAAGAACTGTGCCATATCGGATCTTGTCTGTGATTTGCAAAATCAAACCATTAGTTTTCGATAGCAACAACACACAGAACTTAATGTGGGTACTTGAATAAACACAGTGAATGCTTGCAGGTACCTACTGCATAGACTTACCTTATCTAAGTTATCTGCTACATTTGGTGAGCGTAAAAGCTACATAAATACTACCAAATACGTACAGCATCGGTGACAATTTTTATGAACAGTGTTTTGTTATCTACTCTTTGAATTGAATTGTTTCAAGAAGAATTCCTTCTACAAACGCCATCTATCTATGACTGTTGGAACCACAAACATTGTTATCTATTGGAACTGATATTGCGATAACACCTTGCGCATACAGTTAACTGCAGATTCTGGACTTTCATTGGAAGGCGCTGGCTGTCACTGCTGATCCTGGCACATCGTGGTTGACACTGATCTGCATAAGTACTGTATTATTTTACTGTTTGCTTCGTTTAATAATAAAACTGTTTGCAACTTAATAGTACAGGTGGCACTAGCAGTACTACAAGCAAGCGTGAGTAAATAACTTTTCAACGCTAGTAAACAATGAATTGCTGCCAGGGTAAGCTCGATGGTTGTGTGGGCGTCCTGGAGTGTGGTTTGTGTGAAGGAAAGTACCACCATGAATGTTTAAACATATCAGCATCCCAGCTTGCCTCCTTAAGTCGTGAATATAGGGCTATCTGGAAATGTCCATCGTGTAACTCCAAGACCAGGCGCAACAAGATGAACGTTAACACTCCTGTACGTAAGTACACTGATATAGTGCTTGAGGAGAACAATATGGACATGTCATACGATACCTTGGAGGAGCGTCGACCCACCACCCCTCACACTAGTTCTGTTGCTCAAGGCGCGGTAACGCCTCCTCCCGTCCAGCAGGTCTCGAATATTGATTTTGAAGCATTTTCTAGTAATCTACAAAGAACCCTGGCTAATTGGCGGAATGAGATGGGCCAGGAATTTCAACAGATACGTGACGATATCAAATCTGCTATGGTGAATATGCAAAAGGAGATGAGTGCACTCCGTGCAGAGCAGACCTCCCTGAAGAAAAGTGTATCAAGCCTGCGTGAAGAGGTAACTAGTCTACAAGGTATTACCCAGGAACAATCAGTATTGCAAGAAACTTTCACAAAGCGTTTCAAGGACTTAGAGAGCTCTGGGTCTGCTGAAGTGGAGTCGACCGTCCTCTCCCTCGAGGCTAAAATCGACGTACTGGAGCAACAGGCGCGCCTATGCAATGTTGAACTTGGAAATGTACCTGAGCGACGCAACGAGAACTTACTGGCAATCGTCGAATCAATCGGCCTCGCGTTAAACTCCCCAGTATCAGTACATAATATCGTGTCTGTACATAGGGTGCCACATGCTCATCAGCAGAATAATAGACCTAAGAATATTATTATTAAGTTCACGTCCTGTTTGCACAAAGACAACCTACTTAGCGCATTCCGTAAAACGTCATCTCTAAATACAAATCAAATAGGTCTCACTGGAACTTCGTCAGGTATATGACGGTGCGGTGGCATTTGCAATACGGGGGGAAAGGGACCTCAGCAGGATTAAGTCTAAAACGTCAGAATAACCTGCTCCACTCATTGGGGTCCTTCACCATATTGTACATAACTATTTATATTTATGTTAGTCAATTGTGTAACCTAAGTTTATTATTAATTTTAGTTTTGTTTCTGATCAAAATAAAATATTTTTCTGAACTAAATCTGAAAATTCTGTATAATAAACAGATTTTACCTTTGAATTTAATCTGCCACAGGGTAGTGAACTCAGTTTTGCTTTTAATTGAAACTTTGAGATTAACTCTAATCTTTTATTTTATTGCATGTTTAATTATAAATAATTATTTAATTGCAGTTGTAATAGTCCTCATTTTTCAATTGAATATGCTGCTTAATGTGATATTTAAGGTTGGAATTTCTAATTATGTATGTAAACTAGCATTCTTTAAATTTATTTGTATTTATCAAAGTCCTTACTTACACTTTTGGTATAAGACTATATCTTTATATTTAATTGATGCCCATGTTAATTTCGCGTTTTATTCTAATTGCAACCTACAAATTATTACCCATGATTTTAACTTAGGGTTGATTGGGATTTCCGTTGAAACTATTATCATAATTGGTGGTATAAATTACATGAGATCATTTTTTAATCTAATTATGTATGCCACAATTCTTTTTTCATATTACTCCCCTTTGTACCGTAGTTCGATGATTGGAAAAATGATTTTTTTTGAACCGAATCTGATAATTCTATATATTATACCGATTTTACCTTTGAATTTTATTTGGTGCAAGGAAATGAACTCAGTTTTGCTTTTAAATGAAATTCTATGCTTAACTCTGACTTTATTATTTATTGTGTGCTCAATTGTCAATAATAATTTAAGGACATTAGAAATAATCTGTATTTTTAATATGAATATGTTGCCTAATGTGATTTTCAAAGTTAGAGTTTTTACTTATGTATTCAAACTGGCTAACTTTAATTTTATTAGTGTCTATCAAAGTCTTTACTTATACTTTAGCTATAAGACTGTATCTTTTTATTTGCATGTTGCTTATGTTAATTATTCATCTAATTTTTATTTTAACTTGCAAATTATGAATTATGATTTTAATTTGATTGTGATTCCCAATGAAATTCTTACAGTAATTCTTAGTATAAATTACATACGATCCTTAATTTTAATTATGTATACCACAATTATTTTTAAATGTTTATTGCCTTTGTATCGCGGTTGGTATGATGACCATTATGGCACAGTCTTACTAATATACTTGGAGTGGCTAAAGGCTACTAGATGTAAGTTACCACTCTTACTATTTTCACCTTGTCACCATTTCTATGATGTATTCAATGGTTTTGACAGGCCGCCAACACTTCTCATCTTCCTGATAATACGTATCCCTGCTCCTATAATCTTTTGGATACATAACTTTATTAATGGATAGCACAAATAATTTATCAGTATATTACCAGAACTGCGGGGGGTGTAGAACCAAATTGGGCTCCCTATATCTTAATATTTTGACAGGCTCGTACGACGTTATCATACTAACTGAAACGTGGTTAACGCCTGACATAGATAGTAACGAAATTATAGATCAGCGGTATGATGTGTTCAGGTGTGATCGCGACCGTATTGCTACAGATAAGTTGGATGGGGGAGGGGTGCTGATAGCAGTGCTGCGTGAACTGCAATCGAACTTATTTGTCACTAACGGTTCGGGCCGTGGGTTTCCATTGGCTATTGAACACCTTACGGTTTCCCTTCCCGACCGTGGTCACAGGTTGAGTTGTCATGTAATGAGTGTTGTTTACATACCCCCTTGGGCTAGCGCTGAGGTTTACTTATGCTATTTTAACACTATTCAATGTATTTTAAGTGATCATAACATTAAAAGCTTTTATATTTTAGGTGATTTTAATTTGCCGGGTATTAAATGGAATGCGACACCGTTTGGACAACCTGATGACATGACATGGGCGGGCTCCCCCCAGGTACACTCGGAGTTAGCATATCTCATTGCTTCCTTGAATGCACACCAGTTCCACTTCACACCTAATGTTGAAGGTAGGATTCTGGATCTGTTTATTTCTGATGCACCCTGCACTCTTTATCCCGTAACTTCGCCGTTGGTGAAGATTGACTCTCGACATCCCCCCTTTGTTGCGATCGTGTCTGTGGGTTTACCTGTGCGAAATTTAAAAAGAAAGTCTGTAACGAAGTTGGATTTTCGTAAAGCTAACTATGATCTCATAAATCAGCAAATGAGTGAGGTCTGTTGGTCTGACCTCCTCGATGATGTTCCGTCTGAAGAGGCTGTACAAGTATTTTATAGCACACTGAATAGGCTAATTGAACCTTACGTTCCTCTAAAAAAATCTCGGGCACTTGCCTTCCCGGTTTGGTTTACGCCGCAGTTAATCAGGTTATTCAAAGACAAGCGACGACATTGGATAAAATGGAAAAAATACAATAGCGCTAGGGACTATGATGACTTCTCTGATTGTAGGGCGAACTTTAAAGTAATGTGTAAGATATGTTATTCTTCATATATCAGCTCTATCGAGGATAATCTTGTCTCTAATGTCAAGTGCTTCTGGTCTTACCTTTCTAACCGTAAAGGTAAGACGGGCATCCCTGCGGTGATGCATTACCGTAACTTGAGATCAGGTGACCCAGAGATAATAAGTAATATGTTTTCTAAATTCTTTATGTCTGCGTTTGAGCCTACCTCTCCGGTGCTGTCTATTTGGAGGCCGCCTCAGCAGGTGTCAGAGGATAGTAGTTTGATGTGCGACTTGCAAATAGACGAGTCCGATATACTGAAGGAGCTGAAGAAACTTGACCCTGCTAAGGGAGCGGGACCTGACGGCTTTCCTGCCATGTTCTTTAGAGCTACAGCGGCCAGTGTTTGCAAACCGCTATACATTATCTATAATAAATGCTTGCGGGAGGGCGTGTTTCCGAGCGTGTGGAAGCTGGCTTTCGTGACTCCGGTGCACAAGGGTGGCTCTAGGCAGGATGTTGAGCAATACAGACCTATATCAATTCTGTCAGCATTGTCAAAACTTTTTGAAAGGCTTGTTCACAATGAAGTTTATCCGAAAATACATAACATTGTCATGTCGGAACAACATGGATTTGTAAGGCGCAGATCAACTGTATCTAACCTGCTTATCTTTTCCAATTTTTTGTTTGAAAATCTAGACCGGCGTGTGCAGGTTGATGCAGTGTATACAGACTTTAAAAAGGCATTTGACAAGGTCGACCATGAAATATTGTTGAACAAAATTGCTTATAACGGGATAAGGGGGAATTTGCTTCGTTGGTTCATATCCTATATCGAGAACCGTACACAGAGGGTCGTTATAAAGGGACATCTGTCTGAGGTGACACGTGTGACATCCGGAGTACCTCAGGGATCCATAATAGGACCTCTATTGTTTATAATTTACATAAATGACATTAAAACGTGCTTCAAAAATTCTAATTTTGTAATGTATGCTGATGATTTGAAGGCATATAAGTCTATTAAAACGATGGATGATTGCACATCGTTTCAAGAAGATTTGAATAGACTGACGACCTACTGTGCAATTAATAAACTTCATCTTAGCATACCAAAATGCAATTATATACATTTTACAAAAAATAAACGTATTATTAATTATAACTATATGCTTCAAGGAACTCCTTTAAATAGGGTTTCTCTAATTAAGGACCTAGGCGTGCATTTTGATGAAAGGCTTTCTCTGAATGAACACGTTCAAAACATAGTAAACAATGCATTTCGGATGTACGGGTTTGTTATGAGATCCTCTACCGAATTTAAACGCCCTTCTACTTTCCTCTATCTATACAAATCGCTTATTCGCTCACAGTTGGAATATGCTGTCCCCATATGGAACCCGTTCTACCAGAAATATGTGGATGAAATCGAGAAGGTCCAGCGCAGGTTTCTCAGCGCTATGTATTTTCGATGTAACAGATCTAAGTGCTACTTGTCGTACTCGAGCTTATTATCTGAATATAGTCTTCTCAGCCTGGAGCACCGGCGTCGTTACTTGGAGGCCAATGTGCTCTTCGACATTGTACATGATAAGTTCGATGCAATAGATCTCACAAGTAAACTTTGTTACGTGGTACCTCGAACTGCTAACGTTAGCAGCGCTCGGGGTGGCACCCTGTTTGCAGTATATTCCTGCCGCACTAACTCGGGTCTTCGTTGCCCAATTCACCGAATGCTGGACTCATATAATAGGTACTTTATTGATGTTGATGTGTTTACTTGTTCCAAGTTTGAATTTAAATGTAACATAGTTGGCGTCCTGTCCCATTTATTATTCAATGATGCCTAGATTGTAGATAATTATTATAATCATAATCATAATTTTTAATATTTTTAATTTTTTTTAAATTTTTAAAGTCTTAAATTGGAGTATTATAATATGTAATTTATTATATTAAGTATGTAATCAGTGTAGAACAGTTATTTATTATTATTAAGTATGTAAAGTAATTAGTTGTATTCCAACTCTTGTGGCAACCACTGTTTTCTAAAATTTGTGGTAATCCGTGGATAATGCAGTGGGCTGCAGCATTATACAATGTTAGGATTATTTATTTAATATCTTAACATTATTTATAAATAATATGTAATGCATGTAATGTTTATACTGTAGCCGTTTGTTATCCCTTAAATAAATAAAATAAAATAAAATGTTAAAAAAAATGACGTTCGCCTAGTTTTTGAAAGGTCTAAGCTGCCGATGCTGCAGTTTGACGTATTAGATACCTCTCATTAATGTAGGGGTCAAACTCAGGCACTTCTTTTCAAGATTAAATTTAATGCTAACATAAATATAAGTGTGGCAAACTGTGATTCAGCATTTAATTAGTTCAGAATTGCATTTTAATGTAATGCCTGTAATCTTCGATGATATTGAGTATACAATATATAAAAATGAAGCCCGATTTCCGTGGTCACGGCATCACGCGTGAAATGCTGGACCGATTTCGCTAATTCTGTTTTGTTGTGTTTGTTTCTGTCAGGAGAAGGTTTTAAAAAAATTGGTGCAAAACTATTAGCAGAAATGGTTTTTATTGCGATTTTGAATCGGATCATAGAACTGGAAACTCCGCAATGGAAACCGAAAACAGAAAGACTAAGAGATAATTTTGCAATCCAATATGGCCGCCGCGTCGAAATCAAAAATTTCATGATGGGTAGGTATCGTTTAAGGGGGATTTTGGTACGCTGAGTACGAATCTCATGATACTTTTGCAATCCAATATGGCCGCCGCGCTGAAATCACAAAATTTCATGATGGGTATCGCTAAAGGGGGTTTTTGGTATGCTGAGTACGAATCACATGATAATTTTGCAATCGAATATGGCCGCCGCGCCGAAATCACAAAATTTCATGATGGGTATTGTTTAAGGGGGATTTTGGTACGCTGAGTACGAATCTCATGATAATTTTGCAATCCAATATGGCCGCCGCGCCGAAATCACAAAATTTCATGATGGGTATTGCTTAAGGGGTTTCTTGGTATGCTGAGTACGAATCACGTGATAATTTTGCAATCCAATATGGGCGCCGCGCCGAAATCACAAAATTTTCTTAATGGGTATCGTTTAAGGGGTTTTTTTGTATGCTGAGATCGAATCACATGATAATTTTGCAATCCAATATGGCCGCCGCGCCGAATTCACAAAATTTCATGATGGGTATCGTTTAAGGAGGATTTTGGTACGCTGAGTACGAATCTCATGATAATTTTGCAATCCAATATGGCCGCCGCGCCGAAATCACAAAGTTTCATGATGGGTATCGTCTAAGAGGTTTTTTGGTATGCTGAGTACGAATCACATGATAATTTTGCAATCCAATATGGCCGCCGCGCCGAAATCACAAAATTTCATGATGGGTATCGTTTAAGGGGTTTTTTGGTATGCTGAGTACGAATCACATGATAATTCTGCAATCCAATATGGCCGCTGCGCCGTAATCACAAAATATCATGATGGGTATCGTTTAAGGGGGATTTTGGTACGCTGAGTACGAATCTCATGATAATTTTGCAATCAAATATGGCAGCAGGTTTCTCAGCGCTATGTATTTTCGATGTAACAGATCTAAGTGCTACTTGTCGTACTCGAGCTTATTATCTGAATATAGTCTTCTCAGCCTGGAGCACCGGCGTCGTTACTTGGAGGCCAATGTGCTCTTCGACATTGTACATGATAAGTTCGATGCAATAGATCTCACAAGTAAACTTTGTTACGTGGTACCTCGAACTGCTAACGTTAGCAGCGCTCGGGGTGGCACCCTGTTTGCAGTATATTCCTGCCGCACTAACTCGGGTCTTCGTTGCCCAATTCACCGAATGCTGGACTCATATAATAGGTACTTTATTGATGTTGATGTGTTTACTTGTTCCAAGTTTGAATTTAAATGTAACATAGTTGGCGTCCTGTCCCATTTATTATTCAATGATGCCTAGATTGTAGATAATTATTATAATCATAATCATAATTTTTAATATTTTTAATTTTTTTTAAATTTTTAAAGTCTTAAATTGGAGTATTATAATATGTAATTTATTATATTAAGTATGTAATCAGTGTAGAACAGTTATTTATTATTATTAAGTATGTAAAGTAATTAGTTGTATTCCAACTCTTGTGGCAACCACTGTTTTCTAAAATTTGTGGTAATCCGTGGATAATGCAGTGGGCTGCAGCATTATACAATGTTAGGATTATTTATTTAATATCTTAACATTATTTATAAATAATATGTAATGCATGTAATGTTTATACTGTAGCCGTTTGTTATCCCTTAAATAAATAAAATAAAATAAAATGTTAAAAAAAATGACGTTCGCCTAGTTTTTGAAAGGTCTAAGCTGCCGATGCTGCAGTTTGACGTATTAGATACCTCTCATTAATGTAGGGGTCAAACTCAGGCACTTCTTTTCAAGATTAAATTTAATGCTAACATAAATATAAGTGTGGCAAACTGTGATTCAGCATTTAATTAGTTCAGAATTGCATTTTAATGTAATGCCTGTAATCTTCGATGATATTGAGTATACAATATATAAAAATGAAGCCCGATTTCCGTGGTCACGGCATCACGCGTGAAATGCTGGACCGATTTCGCTAATTCTGTTTTGTTGTGTTTGTTTCTGTCAGGAGAAGGTTTTAAAAAAATTGGTGCAAAACTATTAGCAGAAATGGTTTTTATTGCGATTTTGAATCGGATCATAGAACTGGAAACTCCGCAATGGAAACCGAAAACAGAAAGACTAAGAGATAATTTTGCAATCCAATATGGCCGCCGCGTCGAAATCAAAAATTTCATGATGGGTAGGTATCGTTTAAGGGGGATTTTGGTACGCTGAGTACGAATCTCATGATACTTTTGCAATCCAATATGGCCGCCGCGCTGAAATCACAAAATTTCATGATGGGTATCGCTAAAGGGGGTTTTTGGTATGCTGAGTACGAATCACATGATAATTTTGCAATCGAATATGGCCGCCGCGCCGAAATCACAAAATTTCATGATGGGTATTGTTTAAGGGGGATTTTGGTACGCTGAGTACGAATCTCATGATAATTTTGCAATCCAATATGGCCGCCGCGCCGAAATCACAAAATTTCATGATGGGTATTGCTTAAGGGGTTTCTTGGTATGCTGAGTACGAATCACGTGATAATTTTGCAATCCAATATGGGCGCCGCGCCGAAATCACAAAATTTTCTTAATGGGTATCGTTTAAGGGGTTTTTTTGTATGCTGAGATCGAATCACATGATAATTTTGCAATCCAATATGGCCGCCGCGCCGAATTCACAAAATTTCATGATGGGTATCGTTTAAGGAGGATTTTGGTACGCTGAGTACGAATCTCATGATAATTTTGCAATCCAATATGGCCGCCGCGCCGAAATCACAAAGTTTCATGATGGGTATCGTCTAAGAGGTTTTTTGGTATGCTGAGTACGAATCACATGATAATTTTGCAATCCAATATGGCCGCCGCGCCGAAATCACAAAATTTCATGATGGGTATCGTTTAAGGGGTTTTTTGGTATGCTGAGTACGAATCACATGATAATTCTGCAATCCAATATGGCCGCTGCGCCGTAATCACAAAATATCATGATGGGTATCGTTTAAGGGGGATTTTGGTACGCTGAGTACGAATCTCATGATAATTTTGCAATCCAATATGGTCGAAGCGCCACCGTTGTTAAATTTCATGTTGGATATTGTTTATGGGGTTTTTCGGTATGCTGAGTAAGAATTTCAGGTTAATTTTGCAATCCAATATGGCCACCGCGCCACTGTTGCGAGATTTCTGTCAGTGTGCTGAGATACCAAAAAACCCCTTTCACGATATACAAAATGAAATTTTACGACGGTGGTTCGGCGGCCATCTTGGATTGCAAAATTGACCTAAAATTCGTATTCAGCATACCAAAAACCCCCTTCTACGATATGCAACATGACATTTTGCAACGCTGGCGCGACAGCCATCTTGGATTGCTAAATTAACCCAAAGTTCGTACTCGGCATACCAAAAAACCCCTTATACGATATACATCATGAAATTTTGTGATTTCGGCGTGGCGGCCATATTTGATTGCAAAATTATCATGTGATTCGTATTCAGCATACCAAAAACCCCCTTTAACGATACCCATCATGAAATTTTGTGATTTCGGCGCGGCGGCCATATTGGATTGCAAAATTATCATGTGATTCGTACTCAGCATACCAAAAAACCTCTTACACGATACCCATCATGAAATTTTGTGATTTCGGCGCGGCGGCCATATTGGATTGCAAAATTATCATGAGATTCGTACTCAGCGTACCAAAATCCTCCTTAAACGATACCCATCATGAAATTTTGTGAATTCGGCGCGGCGGCCATATTGGATTGCAAAATTAACCCAAAATTCGTACTCAGCATACCAAAAAACCCCTTATATGATATGCAACATGAAATTTTACAACGGTGGCGCGGTGGCCATATTGGATTGCAAAATTAACCTGAAATTCGTACTCAGCATACCAAAAAAACGTTATCCAACATGAAATTTTACAATGGTGGCGCGGCGGCCATATTGGATTGCAAAATTAACCTGAAATTCGTACTCGTACTACTATTTTTTTCCCAAAAGCGTTTGACATCTTAGATCGTATGTCCACCTATTTATAATCCGGACCAGTGTGCGGCCGGCCAGACGCAACAAAAAAAGCGCATTGATGTTACGAGTTGGATCAAAACGTTACACATTGTATCATTACAAGGCGCGCATTGCAATGCTCGGATCACCTGCCTCACTGCTGTAACCTCGTCTTGTATCATTACAAGGTGCGCATTGCAATGCTCGGTTCACCTCCCACACTGGCTGTAATTCTTGACTCGTAGCATTACATTACGCGCGAATGCTCCCGGTGAGGGAGCACCTTTAGAAAAAAATGATGTTTTGTAACATCTAGGTGCTTTAGCCTCAATAGCATTTTTGAAGACCTATCTATGGATACCCCACACGTATGGGTTTGATGAAAAAAAATCTTTTCGTTTCAGTTCTAAGTATGGGGAACCCCAAAATTTACTGCTTTTTTCTAGTTATATTTAAAAATCTTAATGCGGTTCACAGAATACATCTACTTACCAAGTTTCAAGTGCATAGGTCTTATAGTTTCGGAGAAAAGTGGTTGTGACATTCTGACGGACAGACAGACAGACATGACGAATCTATAAGGGTTCCGTTTTTTGCCATTTGGCTACGGAACCTTAAAAGAGGTATTTTAAGATACTCTTATTTCATTAAAATAAATCTTATTGAACTAGGCGGCTAACTCCTTCCCTGTAGTTGCGTTAGTGTGTGTGGTTTTTATATGTGTTAGTTTTGGCGTACTTTTCAATCTCTAATGCTTTGTCTGCTACTTATTGTAAGTCTGTGCCTGAAGGTCAGAGGCGCACGCCACTCTCTAAATATAGCGAACAGAATTTTCTGCAAAAAGAAAATTTTAGAACTCAGATTCAAAAAAAAAATTTTTAACAAAAAAGAAACCGACTTCAAAAAAAACTAAAAACTGAAAAATAAAATTTACTTGGCACAAAGTTAGTATATTCTGATTTATCAGATATCATTAAATATAATACAGAAATCGGTGCCCAGTACTGCACAGTAAAACTATGTAGGCTTAGGTAGGCATTATTAAGCTCTCTCATAGTCATATTGGCACCGACTTCAGTATTATATTTAATGATATCTGATAAATCAGAATATACTAACTTTGTGCCAAGTAAATTTTATTTTTCAGTTTTTAGTTTTGTTTGAAGTCGGTTTCTTTTTTGTTAAAAATTTTTTTTTCACTAATTTTAGTGACGTGAAGTCCGAAAATCTATCTACCTAGGTGTAAAGTTCTCGACAGTACAAATTAATCAAGCCTAAACACAAGGTAACTGCTGTTTATCGTTAGGGAATTCTCTCCACTGTCTTTCGTCTCCATCATCAGATCGACTCCAGATCTTCATTAATTTGTACTACTTTAAAGCCCTTAACAAAAAAAATTACAAACGCCCTAGATGCCCCTACAATTTTTAAAAGTTACCTTCGATTTCTCCAGGATTGCATCATCAGATCCTGACTTCCTTAAAATGGGACCACCTTGGGAGTATCTATTTTCAAACGAAAAAAAAAATTTTCAAATCGGTCCATAAACGACGGAGTTCTGCGCGAACAAACATAAAAAATATATATATATACGGTCGAATTGAGTAACCTCCTCCTTTTTTGAAGTCGGTTAAAAAAATGTTTTCTGTCCCGTAACTACCACAGCTTGTAACGATACTAACACGAGTGTTTCCATCTTCCTACAACCCTAGGATTCTATCTATGATCTACGAGTATAACCAACCATTTTAATTTCAATAATAAGCTTATGATTATTTTCTGTAATACATAAATGTAAAGTAACCCACAATCGCTGAACCACGTCGCCCAATTCGAATATTAATAAAACATAACTTTTCAATTTTAATATTAGTAAGTGGCTGGGGTGACATTTTAAGCATTATTTGCCAATTTGTAACAAAACAACGTCGTTTATCCTGAACAAAACTGTTTTTTGATTGCCGAATAAAAAGGCACAGTGGAATAAACGACAATGGACCGTTTGTAAAAGAATAAAATGTTTTATTTTGTTGGTGCGCTTACATTAACATCTTAGAATTATTTTTAAATACAAACAGGTACTGTACAGGATATCAAATGAAAGGTATGGCTTATTTTATTTATAGCTCATCAAAGAAACTTTACACAATATCATACAAACAAAGAAATACCAACTGTACCGTCGGACTGCCTCTGTGGCGCAATCGGTAGTAATACCACCTGCGGCGCTGGAGGTCGTGGGTTCGATTCCCACCGGAGACAATAATATTTGTGTGACCCATAAATGTTTGTCTCAAGAGTCTAGGTGTTTCTATGTATAATATGTATGTATTTAAAAGTAGGTCTGGTACCCATAACACAAGCAGGTTATTCCTAGCTTACTTTGGGATCAGATAGCGTTGTGTGAGATGTCCGTGAATATTTATTTATTTATTAATAAAATAGCAACAGGTAGGCAGATACATAAATTTCTAAAACTCAGTCCAACAGAGCTATAAAATAAGTGTAACTTTGGGTTAAAGTCACGCATCATTAATTATGCATTGGTTTGAATATGGAACCAAATATAAATAATCAAGTAGACACTATTTCGAACAGTCAGGAGATGCGAGTCGGACTTGCACACGGAGGGTTCCACATCAAAACACGGCAAATATCTATCTTTTCTTCTGATTTAAGTATTTTTTGTCACAGCAGCAACAGAAATACATCATGTGTGAACAGCTCTACACCTATTACGGTTCCTGAGATACAGCCTAAGCCTGACAGACAGATGGACAGCAAAATGTAAAAGTAGCTCTATCTATCTGTTTTGATTTTGATGAAATACTGAAGCGGACAGATTAGCTAGTTATCTAAGGAAAATTTGTGAAGATATTTGTTACTGTATCACTTTTTAACTTCCAAATTCAATTTCACTGATATTTGGTGAACAGATAGATGACATGCAGATTAACACATTATACCTACTTATATTCCCGCGAACAAGATGCTATAGAAGAAGGGTATGGGAAAACTTCACCACACGGGAGAGCCCTCAGGCATAAGCTAATTTAAAATAACGATTATCAGAAGTTAACATTTTAGTAGAAGTAAAAATTATCACTTCATTATATTGTTAGTCGATAAATTGAACCTTGTCATTGTCTTATTGCCAAAAATCTGCCCCGAACAAGGCCATGGACAAACTTTTATCTGAATAGTAAAATAATAAAACAGTTCTTCGAGTTGGATACTTCAATATTCAATTGGTAATAAAGTAAATTTTAGATGAATTTTCGTACTAAATGGAATATTAGGTTGTTCAGAAGTTTTCTATAAGTATGTGTGTAAGTAGAGCAAACATCAGAAAGTATGAAACGCCTGCTTTTAATCCTCTTATTGAGTGGTTTTCAATAAGACCCTGTTTATATTTGTGGTTATCAATTTATTTAATCCGTCTTGTGTACTGGAAAGTCATTATTTTGATCTTAACATGAGCGGAGGTGAATTCCCGAGGGTCAGGGATCTGACGCTCGGAAATATGGACGTGACAATATTATACTATTTGGCGAAGTTTTGAATATTAAACCTGTAAAGTTCTGTTTATCAATAATTTATGAAATTCTGTTAGAATATTATGAGGGCGATATCATTTGTCAAAAGAATATTCGAACGTAAATAAATTATTTGACTACGCCACTAATTTTCAATGAAATCGGGTAATTATATTACGAGTACATAGGTAATTCAACTTCCTCATTTTATTCTTAATTGAAAATCCCCAACGAGGATTGTTTGAGTGTTGATTGAGTGATTGTTGAGGAGCGAACAATATGTTCGTCCTCAACAATTTCTGATTCCCATGGAAGGAAAAGTTGTAACTCGACAAATTAGCAGAAAAAACGTAACTACAATTTCCCGGAGTAATAATTGCTATGGCCGACGAACTTATCAATACCTTATTCCTAGACTGTACAACCAGTTGCCGGTCGCCTTTAGAGATACACTTAACGCAAAAAAATTGTAAACAGAAATTAAAAAAATACTATTTGGAAGTTAAGTTATAAAAAATGAGCTTAGCCTTAGTCATAATTATATGTAGGTATTTATTTCCACACAAGTTATACAATGTAATCTATGACTCTATACATGTTTTTTGCAATACAAGTATTAACACTGAAAATTTCCATGATATATTTATTTATTTATTTATTCCATCAAACAATATTCATATATTTATAGTATTAATTATATTTGTCTATATATATATTCGGCAAAATAACCACAACATGCACTTTTATTTTCCATTTATTATATCTATTACCCCAATAATATACCGTATAGTTATCAATCGCCCAAGACAATATCCTTGAAATTAATAAAAACAAAAAAAAAACTTATTAATTAAAAAAAAAAAATAATAATAAAAAAAAAAATATAAAATTATTATGCCTACGCACAAAATGGAAACACGCTGTATTGCAACAACTAACATTGTTATCTTGTATAAAACTGGAGGGAGGCGGCTACATGCGCCTGCGAACCCTCGAATGTGAGATAAGAGTGACTTCAGACTGTCGATGTCGCACGAGTGAATGGGTACGTTTAGCAAGTTAATATTAACGTATGGTAAATCTATGTTTGTGGGTGAATCTAATATAATTGTATGGTATAGATAAATGTAAATGTGTTCATTATGAATGGATAGTTCGTGATATGATTGTGTTATGAAATAGGTAGATACCTATTATGCTAAACGATATTGTATTTGTTTTATGACGTAGTCTGAAGGCACCTTTAATAATGTAAATGTACCGGCACATTAGCTGCTTTGAAATGCAGAGACTAACTTTGGAGTACTTAGTTCTAAAGTTATCTACCGAAAAGGAAAAATAGGTCTAAGAATGTCATTAGATGTACATATTTTGTTTTTGTGTTGGGTACGGTATAGAACATTGTAACCGTTGTATTATTGATAGTAGTTGTAAATATTTTATGAAAAAAGTAACTTAACTATAATTATGTATGGGATAGATACTGATCAAGATGATGTAATATTTAAAAATTGTTTGGTGCGCTGATGTCGATTAAAACTTAGTTTCATAGAACTACTGGGATTTTTATACACGAGAAAATTAATCCCAATAGTTCCGGTACAGTTACAATCACAATAACATTCACCCATTCATTTGCAATGTTGAAATCCTTTAATATTCTATTTTAATTTGCAAATGAAGATCGACAAAACAAATGACGCTCGAATAAAGAAATGAAGATCGGCAAAACAAATGAAGATCACCAAACAAATGACGGTTGGATAAACAAATGAAGATCGACAAAACAAATAAAGATCGACAAAACAAAATGATAATCGACAAAACAAATGACGGCCGGATAAACAAATGACGATCGGCAAAACAAATGACGGTCGGATAAACAAATGACGATCAGCAAAATAAACGACGCGACGGTCGAAAAAACATATGCAGATCAATAAAACAAAAGACTATAAGCAATTTGATAAGATCAAAAAATACTTGCAGCCAAATTTTGTAATCTAGATGTGATTGCCATTCAAAAAAATAGGTGCAAGCAAATCTCGACCTTAATGACTTTTCTCTCAAATCGTGCTTCTAGGCGTTTATAGACTTCACTGATCACGAATATGTAAAAAATTAATAAATATTATTATTCATCGAGTCGAGAATTGCTTGCACCTATTTTTTTGAATGGTTATAGCATCTAAATTACAAAAAATGGTGCAAGCAAATTTCAACCTTATGAGCATGCATAATATCTAGTAGTCATATTATTTTTGAAGTGGGTAGGACAGTACTAAGCTAAAATGTAGTTCATCAACAATTATAACTGTAAAAAAAACGAAGTAGACATATTTTCTTAAAGAAAATGAGAAAAATGATATTTTGTCATATAGCTCCCAGAGCGGTGCCTAGGGGTACCTAAAATGTTTGACAAATATTTTGCTGACAACCCATTAAAAGTCACTACAAGCGTTAAAATAAGAAAACACGAGAAAATCGCAAGCTATCCCTTTTTTAATGTGCTTTTCCATACATTGAAATCAGTTTTTGTCGAATATTTTTTAAAATTGAAGTCTAATCAAAATTGAGCGCTAATGTTTTCGACTACAATTATTAAGATAAACACATTAGCATCATTAGTTTTTGTAAAATCAGTAAAAAGTTTTTCAAGATTTCTATGTCCGCCGATTTGTATGAATCGATCCACTGTGGGGCGCCCCGCCTCAGCTGTAGTTTATTGCATATTGCTCCGCAATTATGCCTAATAATGCATAATTGCGGCGCAAACGAACGAACTTCATAGTCGCAAAGTTATATGGCACCAGTCTTGCCCTAGGAGCTAAACAAAGTGAAAAGGTTATAAACTCTTTAGTACATAAATAGCGTCTTATTGATTACATAAATCCTTTTACCCGGGATACCTATTTATTAAATTACTAGAAAAAACCTACTCTTCCCCGATGATGAATTTTAAAAAGTAATTGACTGAACGTGTTTCCTATCAGAATAAAATGATTTTTATTCGGGATAAAATGAAGCCCTACTACACTTTCTAGACCTGGGACTGTGACGCTGTGAAATAAAAAACTTACAAGTGTAAAGAAGCGCTGCCTCTTACTTCCCAATTGTACCCAAATCGTACATTTGGCGCCTTTTGGCAGTGTTAGATGCCAAAGACAGTTGCAATTGCCTTTTCAGAAGCGGAAAAAGAATAACCAACTAACCGCCGCTGCCACCGTATAAACTGCCAAAACCAGCAAGCTCTTGATTCAGACCCTCGTCCGTCAATCAGCAGGTGCCACAAATTCCTGGTCAAGTTGCTTAAGGCTCTGTAGAACTTGATTGAACTCCTTAGTGTATTTCTAAAAGAACCTTTTTGTGCAGGTAGTGGCGGGGCACAGCTTGGAGAAGAGAACTGCGACACTGGTGATTTAAAAGTCTGCGTAGGTTTAGTACCTAAAACACCCATCGGGCTGCCGAAGAACAAATATGAACTAGACGCATATTGCCAGTAAGTACATACAGAATATTACTTATATTTATTTATTTATTTATGGAGAACCAACAGCATTATTCAACTTAAGCAAAACATTTAAATTAGTATCAGTAAGCCAATTATAGGTTCTCACGTTTAGGATTCGTAATAAACATACATTGAGCAACTTACGCTACTTATGCCTTTTACACTCCAAATATTAACAGTACTTACATAATTAAATAAAATATGTTATAAGATACTTACAAACTAGTGATATACAAAGGTGAAGAGGTATTTACTAGTTTAAGAAAAACTTATTGCTCATTTGACGCCTTACTACTGGAATGCTAGTATTAAAAATATCAAAATTGAGTTCATTTGACATTGAGTTTAGACTCTTGCATGCTCGCGGTATGAATGAGTTTTGTCTGTAATTGGTACCGCATCTAAAGACATGAAGCGGTTTAAGGTTTCTTGGTAGCTTGGTTGGTGCATTAAAAAACAGCTTACTCAACAGGTCGGGACAGTCAACGGCATTTGATGTAATTTTTAAAATGAACGATATGTCTGCGATATTTCTTCGCTCCGACAGTGTAATTAGGTGGAACTTTTTACATAATTTAATATACTCCGAGGATTTATAGGGGATTTTTAACCGAGTGCAAATATATTTAATGAATTTAATCTAAATTTTTTCAATTTCTGCGATGTTGCTGTCATACCGTGGGTTCCATACCTGTGAACCGTAGTCTAATATACTCCTTACAAAAGTACAATACAGTATCTTCCAGGTCTTGACGTTTTTAAAGCAGGCCGAACTACGCATAATAAAACCAAGGGCTTTGGAGGCTCTCGACACTATATACTCAATGTGCTTGTCAAATAGCACCTTAGAGTCGTGGATAATTCCTAGATCCCTTACTGACTCCCCACTGGGAATTACTTGATTTTTTAGTTTATAAGATGAATCAATTACACTCTTTTTCCTACTAAATGTTACCAGTGAACATTTGGATGGATTCAGTTCGAGTCTATTTTCACGACAGTAGTCATCTAAGCGAGAAAGATCAGCCTGCAGCCCCAATACATCTGCGTTTGATTCTATAGAGGCAAAGACCTTCATATCATCTGCAAAGCACAGGAGCCTGGAATGCTGAAAACACATTTCAATATCATTGACGTATATGATAAACAAAAGCGGCGCCAATAACGATCCCTGGGGAATGCCACTGGGGATGTCCACCCAACTCGATATGTAGTTATTGACGACTACCGCTTGCGACCTTCTATCTATATATGATGAAAACCATCTAAGAAGGTTACCTCGGACCCCCAAGCCTTGCAGCTTCTGCAATAGGATAGTCTGATAAATACGATCGAAGTCTTTAGAATAATCAGTGTAGATTACATCCACTTGCTTACCATTGTCCATAGCTTCAGTCACGAAATCATTAAGCAAGATTAAATTTGAAACAGTAGATCGCCCTTTGAGAAATCCATGTTGCGACTGGTTAAAACAATTTTTAAGTGAGGCATAAAGTTGATCGTGAACTAGTTTTTCGAATACTTTGGATATTACGCATAATTTAGATATCGGTCTATAGTTGGTAATCTCTGCTTTAGAACCTTTTTTATGGATCGGGGTGATATAAGCAGCCTTCCATATTGGCGGAACCATACTTTCAACCAGAGATTTATGAAACAGCAGGGTAATAGGTGTAGATATACTGTGTGCACAGCCGATCAAGAAACGAGAGTGAATCTGATCCGGCCCCGCGGATTTATTAGGATTAAGCTTTGATAGGATTATTTCTATTTGTTTTCTTTTTAAGTCAATACTAGAAATTCCAGAATCGTTGTGCGGCTGTGATTGGGATGTGTTAATTGCTGAAATGAGAGGAGGGGTGACCGAGTCAATAAAAGTTGAGTGAAAAAATGTGGAAAAAGCATTACAAATGCCTTCCCCTGTTGTAATAATTGAATTATTGTATTTAAGATTACAAGGGATAGCATTGGATCTACTACGCGTTTTAATAAATGACCAAAAATGTCGGGGATCATTCTTAATTGATACTTACCATTACGCAATTAATTTCCGTCATTTTACAATGAAGACGTTTTGCATACATAGACTTTTTTCAACCCAGACATTTAGCTAAAGTAAAAGTTTTACATTCTATCCTTCCGAGTCTAGCCCTGGAAAGGGTTATCCTCTTGAATGCTATGCCGGACTCCTACTTGTTAGGTGTTCGGTGCTCCTACCAGCTAAACCACACTGTGCCATCCTAACTGCCTACGGCCAGGAGTCCGGGTGCGCCCTCGGAAGGATAATCCCAAGGCTCCGAACGCTTACTCACAAAATTATATTCACAAAGTATACAAACTTTATTTGCATATTCTGCATAATTCAACAAACTTCAATGTCTCTACTGCAGACTTAAATCTCACATAGACGGTTAAATCACTTCGGGCAACCAGTTAGCAGCTGCACCTTATAGATACACAACTCCCGCTTAGTTTAGCTAAGCTCTCTAGCTTAAACGCCTCTGTAGGGTTTAGATCAGTCAATTTTGAATAAATAGCTAGAGACGGAGGCGAAATCTGTGCCACCTATTTCACACTACATAACTATTCATACAGTGGTAGCTAATTCAATAATATTCGCAATTAATTTAATATGAAACCGTCAATTTCCGAGCCTTTAATTTATTTTAACGCGTGATTCTTCTGACATTTTTATAGGTTCATGGTCTACTATATTTAAGAAATAATGTTTTCAATATTCAGCGCTAGTCCTAACTGTATTTCGGAAATCAGTAAGCCATATTTAAATAAAGGGACTCGTAATGTTGAGATCATTAATTTAAATACAAAATAGGTACCAGAATGTTGTACAAACTAGTTAATCTTAATGGTATTCATGAAGTCTAATACTCTACGCATATCATAAAAGAATAAATTACAGTCTGGGATAAGGGAATGTATGTAATATTAATATACACGTCAACCCTTTTAACTAAATAACCTAAATGTTTCATGTCGGCGGTATTTACGGAACGTCTTTGGGTCCTTTTCCTTGCAAATTCAGTCCCTTTCTCACCTTCTACACTATTCTCATAGGTAATTATAAAAGAGTTTCTATGTGAAAAGTGAAGCAAGGTGCCATTTTCCTTTGACGAAGAGAAGGTCCTTTGGCTCGGTGTCAAAGTGACTCAGGGCAGAAGCTTCGAGACTTCCGAAGCTCTTACTGATTGACTTGAAACTCGAGACTGGCGTATCGTCATTTTTGTACTGATTTTATTTGTATCTATTTTCCTACTGGAGATCGGCGGAATCGTTGAAAAACGGAGGGTATTAATTTAAGAGAAGAAGAAGAAAGTGACTCAAATCAAAAGAGAAATAGAGACTTCTCTGAAAGTTTCATTACTTACATAATATGCATATATTTTAAAACCGGCTTTCGAAGGGGTCCGTACCATACAATGGGAATAAAATACATTAAATGTAATGGGAAAATAATAATATTTAAGGGGTGCCCCAAAGCCGCGGGATAGCACCCGCACCCTCTAGGCGAGGCCGCAGTGGTAGCCGTAGGTCTGGTGGGAATCTTGGGGACATTCTTCCGGAGGCTTACCCGGGGCTCCCAACCGTAGGCGGTAGGAACGTGTGGTTTTTAGTCGGTAAGAGTCCGGCATAGCATCCATGAAAGATTGTCTTCACGTTAAAAATAATAATTAAAGGGCCCTGAAATACCTAGGTATTATTATTTTTATTTCTTGTTATAGCCGCTATAACAAGCTATGGGCGTTCGTGAGATACAGACTCATGATGGACAGGCAGACAGCGGAGTCTGTAGTTACAAGTTAAAGGAATTTCCTTTTTAGGATCTCGTTTTACCCTGAATAGTAATTCCTTTAATCCGTATCTAAGAAAAGTATTGTACAAGATAAGAAAAGCAGACTCAAAGGAAGTAAAAACTATTCTGTCGTTTTCATTTGATGAATAGTCTCAAAAGCAAGATAAGTAATGACACTTTAAAGCTAACTAGCCAGATGACTTCCAACTCCTCAAGTTTATTTTGATTTCTGCTCATGTTTTTGTGTCAATTTGCTTTAATCCTACTAAAAATATTGTATTAAGAGTCTGTCCCCAGGGCCATACGAATGAGAAACGACAAATTAATGAAAATTGAGAATAATATACCATCACCATTTTAACACTATCTATCTAGTAGATTATTACAATTATACTAACTGATGACTTCAGCTAGAAAATTTTAGTTCCAGTTCCGATGAGGTAATGAATACCTATAGTATAGATAGTAATATTCTTACAGTTTAAGTAAAGTTTTGTGTCGGGATACGAATCAAAAGACATACAGCTGAATACTCACCTATTTAAAACACTGAACATGCATATTGTATGTGTGCATGTTATTACACATTATCCAGATCTATAAGTCCACAAGAGAGTATCTTACTTCTTACTAATATTATAAATGCGAACGTTTGTGAGTGTAAATGTTTGTTACTCTTTCACGCTCGAACAGCTGAACGGATCTGGCTAAAATTTGGTACAAGGATACATTATAGTCTGGAATAACACATAGGCTACTTTTTATCTCGGGAATAATTTCCCACGGGAAGTGAAAATTTACGCGGGCAAAGCTGCGGGCATCAGCTAGTTATGTAATATCTTCAAATGTCTGGTAGTTTGTCCTTAAACTCCTAGAGACCATTTATAACCGTAAAATATTGCAAATGGTTATGATGTCGGCATTTCTCTTAAAGCTACTAGTTTTAATAATGTTGAAAAAGTCGTCGACAGTTCAGCACATTATTCTTCATCGGATATTTGGGAAAATAGAAACAAACAAGTACAAAAAATCTTAGTACCCACACTGATGTGAAATTCTAGTATGACTGGGAGTCCGCAGGGAATATATTTCATACAAAAATTTCGCGAGAAAGGAAATATGGTCATTTATATTCGCCTTTACCTTTTCCTGGGATTTTAATACTTTACCTTGAATAAATTTTAGAACCGCTCGAGTTGTTTTTAATCTAGAAGAGGAAGAAAATGTTGATTAATTTGACGATAATAGCGTACATAATAATATATGTAGCAAATTAATAATTTTCGAAAAGTGTGTACAACACAATTTAAGTGTTTTAATTACAAAGAAAGAAATTTCCAAAAAGTTTTCCAATATCTCGTTAGTAAGATAATAAGATGCCGTAGGAAGGAAATCGTGGTGCTCAGGTACCTTTTAATTAGGTAGGTATCACGATATAGGTCTTACCTTACTTACTTACTAGCACTGGTATACGGGTCGGAGTGCTGGCCTATGAGGAAAGTAGACGAACAGAAACTGCATGCCACAGAAACGAAAATGCTGCGATGGGCTGGAGGGGTCAAAAGACTGGACAGGGTTAGGAATGACCACATTAGGGGCACTTTCAAGGTAGCTGCCATCGGGGACAAGCTGAGGGAAAACCGCCTGCGGTGGAATGGGCATGTCACGAGACGCAACGACGATCATAATGACCAAGGCTGTACCTACTGGAGATGGAGGAGGGGAAGAGAGGTCCAGGACGATCAGCTGCCACCTGTCTAAGTACCATCCAGAAGGACCTAAGGGCGATGAGAGTGGAGACGCAGACAACACATAATATGATACTGTGGCGTAGACGTACGAGGAGGGCCAGCCCCAATTGAAATGAGATTAAGGCCAGGTAGGTAAATAAGCCACTCAGTAAGCGCAAGGAAGTTTTACTTGAAAAACATGGATAACACATAACATTGCTGAGAAATGACCTTGCCCTACACCAATAATATTAAGGTCACTAACCTTAACATACTTTACAGTACAGAGACGTACGTGACCTTACGCGTACATATTAAAGGAATGCCTATATGCGTATTAAATTAAATAAAAGCTATAAAAGAATCATGAGGCAGATATATTTTTCTTCGATATTTTATTATTACATTTAGCGGGATGTTTACCATATTTTATTGAGTTACCAAGTTATTTTGTTTTAGTCTAGCTATGCCCCATAGCTTCACTTGTGATGTACTGTGAACCCCGCAGTGCCCTTGTAACTGATATTTACAATAATGATTAAATATTTCCTCGGTTTAGCCACTTTGTCAAAACTTCTCAGCTCCAATTGATCGTAGAGTGATGATAAAATTACTAGCTGACAATCTACTCGTAGCTTTATATCGGTAAAAGACTTTTTAAAATCGGTTCAGCATTTTCAGAGCTTATTATTACAAACAAAAGCAAATCTTTCCTCTCTATAATATTAGTATGTACCAACATAATAGTGTAGTAGCTACAATAGTCAATATTCGAAGCTCGGAAAAGTTGGTTCATATTTTCTCCCATCTGTGATATTATTGCTTTTATATTTGTTGACAGCGCTAATCTCACCATAACTCAGTCACGTAACATGATTACCAAACAGAAATAATATCTACTCTCTAATGTAGAGATACATTTTAACGGATTTGATTACAAAGGGTTCTATGTATTCCTACATATTTGTAAAAGCTTTTATGGTTCAAAAACATGAGTAGTAAATGTTAGGAAAATTCACTTTCGTATATACAATAAATAAATAATAACTAAGTAGGTACGGTTTTTTGCCATTTTACAATATACCTGTGCCATGAGATCTGGACCATGATAAAATGGAAATACTATGGTTAAGTAACGATTTTTATACAAGTAATTCAATCTCGTCCCTAACCTTTTATAATTAATTATCTATACTAATTTTATAAAGAGGAAAGATTTGTTTTTTTGTTTTTTGTTGGTTTGTTTGTTTGTTTGTTTGTTTGTTTGTAACGAATAGGCTCCGGAACTACTGGACCGATATGAAAAATTCTTTCACTGTTGGGTATATTTATTCCCGTATTCCCACGGGAATGGGAACTACGCGGGTGAAACCGCGTGACGTCCGTTAGTTACCTATATGAGCACAGTTTTGATGGAGCTCTACCATAGTAAAAAATAACATGACTTATGCTATATCCTCAAAAATCTCCATTGACTTGAATATTTTTACTGTAAATCTAAACAAAAGAAACAACCAGATAATAAAATATACTGATTACAAAAATGACCATTATAAGAAATGAAAATACAACGAGTAAAACATTTTAGCACTAATCTGGGATAGATTAACAAGAATTTAAAATCTGTTATATTCTTGTCATTTGTCCTACGAACGTCGTGTTACGCTGCTAATGAACGGACCACACGACAAGCTATGTTTAATCCGGACCGAGTGCTCGTAATCAGGGTGCGAGTAAAGAGTCATAAAAACTGAGAATGTGCACTTCATACCAGAGATTCGACCCAGATTTATTATGTCAACAGATCAGCTCGCCGATTGTTCAGCTGGAATTCAATTTCATTCTATGTGTGAATGAAAATGTAACAAAACTGAAACTGTATTCGGTTTCGTAGCCGTAATAGCATAGTATTACATATACCATAATATTCTACTCTGATAATAGAGTTGCAAAGTATTTGACGCACTGACCTGTAATAATAATCGCTGGACTGGCTATTCCATACAAAATGACAGCTACTTTTTTGGGCCGATTCAAAGCGCCTCTGCCGAGTGCACTGAGAACTAAATTAGTTTGCAAATGGCCGTTGTTTGTTTATTTCAGAAGGAGTTTATGTGTGAAATTTCGAATATTTTTAAGTTATTACTGTGATTGGTATAAATTTGAAGTGTTTTGATGTATAAATTTAGTTCATAGTGTAATTAAGTAGATATTTAGCATGAGATCGTGTGTATATTGTATAACAAGATACGAGAAGGGCTGTGGCGTCTCTTTTCACAAGTAAGTAAATCTAAGAATCAAATTTTTAAACAATTATTATAAAACCATAATTTAGGTTTTTTTTTACTATCATAAGCGAATACCCTTCGAGTTTCGGGGATTTTACGAATATTTTTATAACCTATAATGATTAATAGGGATGTCAAAATGTATATCGATAATTTTCTGTCCAATGCCAAAATTCGTAGTTTAAAAAACAAGAGGCATGGTAAAAGTTCTTTAATAATTTAATGAAGATATTAAAATTATTAATAAACACTTAAAATTGTAGTTGATAATCGAAACAGTAACTAACTAGCGTGTGAAATATATAGTTTTGTTTATGTTTTTATGTTATGACTGCCAGAGTGCGTCAAACGTCAAAGTAGCAAACTGTTACGTCACACTTTCTGATAGAGGTATTTGATGTGACGTGACGGAATGCCTATTTATTCCAATCTTATTTTCTAAAAATAATAGTACCTAATCCTTAATTTGTGTACCAATTTATATTACTTTTTGTTATTTATATATTGGACATAGTCGTTAGAAACACACATCAATCAGATTTATTCTTAGTGAACACAAGCCTATTTTAAGAGAATCTACTTTGTTTTTCAATCTTTTTAAAATATGTCATTATTAAATAGATAATTTCCTTTTAAAAATTATACAGATGTGCATTTAAAAATATACCGTAATAAATGTGTGATTTCATATTTTTTTAAATACCTACCCTCCTCTGTACTTACCTACTGCAAACAAACAAAACTACAATAAATCCTAATCCTAATTAACCTGTCACTTAACAAAATTCCTCTCTGGGCACGGCTGCTTCGGGAAGTAAATGGGAAATAGTTGCCATTGAGGCGGAATAGCAAGTTGGCATTGGCTGCTTCGGGGAGCACGCTCGCACGGCTCACGTTAAGCGAGGCGTCCACCAGGCGGACCGGGCCGCCTTTACTAGAGGCGGGCCGCAACGAAACGCAGTTTCATTAAAAACGTATGGCATGCGGATTTTTGCGTTGCGGCCCGGCCCGGCCCATCCGCCTATTAGACGCCCAGCTTTAAGTTCTAACATGAACCAATTATGATTAAAGACAACCAATGACTGTGTGGGCTGTGTCCGGTGTCATTTTTCAGCCGATTTACAATAGTAACACTACTTTGGCAACATACCTGCGACCACTGTTTAAGCAAACACTTTTTTTTTATATTAAGCTCGCCAAACTGAATTCGCGAGCCTGATGGTTAGCCTACTTAGGTACTTTAAAGTAGTCATTCATATTATGTAAACATCATTGGTACAAAAATAAAATTAACATTGTAGTCGATATCTGGTAAAGTTTTTATCGACACCAAGACAGGTGTTGTACATCACTAGTATTAGTTCCAAGTACATTCGCTAGCTGCCGTCAGCGCCAAATGGCGATTTTCAATTAGGCACACTTTTATGAAACCGATCACCAGTCCAGATAATATTACAGGTCAGTGATTTGACGTAACTAAATCTGAGAGCATACATTTATGTTGTTGATTGGTTCATTGTTGTCCGGTTTATACTCTCATAATTTGACCATTATGTGAATATGACCAGTTAGGTTAAAAAACGACTTGAGTTCTTTACAGAAATCCAGAAAGCGCTGGATATTATAGAGTGCTTGATGCCTCGATCCTCATATTTTAAATACGTTGCATCATCGATTTGGTCATGGGGAATAAAAGCGTGATTATATATGTATGTATGTAAGTATGTGGCTTCTTAGGTCAGTGGAGTGGTTTGCGGCGAGGCGCCCACAAAGTATCCTCGGGCCATGACCTTTTGCTGGCGCAACATACCTATTATGATGTTAACACACTTAAATCTTGCGGCAGAGCCCGGGTGTGCAGTAGGTTGGAGCGATTTGTTTATTTTTACTTCAGCCTACCTGTAAATACTAGCAGCTTTATGTCATCATTAAACTGAGGAAAAATCAGTAAGCTAATGCTATGTTTTGAGGTGCCCCCGTCATCATTATGTTTTAAATATTTTATGAAAATACTTATATCAGAAAAAAAAATTAAACGCTGAATTACATCCTGAGCGATTCCTAGCCTGTGATCGTATTGGATCTGACAGACCGCTGCCTTTATAGCTTCTTCTGCCTTAAATTATGTTGGCATAACTACATCAAATTATCCAAGTGGTGTCTTTGAACGTTCAAAGTTGCGGTGTGAGGGTACTAAAGTCAGATTAACTTTACAATGAGCATAGCGCAATTAAATCCTCCGCGGTTTTTCGCGCATCTTAAAAGAAGAAAGGACTTCTTTGATTTTTGAAAACATTGGTTTGCTGAATACGAAGTTTTGAATATTTTATGATAATACTTATGACCTGACGTGACTCCCGTGAAAATGTGTTCAAAAGAGACGGTGGAAAAGGATTGAAGGATTATTGCCAATTTCTCGTGAATTAGAAGCGTTCGAGGTTTCCAAAATGCATCAAGACTGAGATTCTTTGTTTATCCCACCGAGGGCTCAACCACTTGGCCGTAGGTTGATGAAAGCACACCGCGTGGCTATGCTGCTAGAAGCCCGGAAGACATTCACGGGGATTTCAACACTTAATTAAACCTAACGAGCAATTCAAATACTTTTACGTTCTATAAAGAGGCACTTCAGTGTTTTTACTAAGTTATAAGAATCCATGTATAAGCAATATACATCACTGCACCTACTAATAATAATAATATAATAATAATAAATCATTTATTTTCAGGCTACAAGAGACAAGTTACAGATCTTTTTTAACTTATTCTACGGCCCATAGATAAATACCTTAAAACTACGAATACATATAAATATAACATGTAGTGTTAGTTTATAAAATCTTAACGACTATTATTAGTACTCACTTCACTACCTACGCACTTTGTCTTTATGCGTTCCGGTGGTAACTGTCCGCGGAAACGATGGAATACCATGCCCTGTGGCCAGAAGCTCTCCTCCATGACGAGGCCCAGGCTAGTGTTGGGTACTCGCACCACGAACGATAGAAAACTGACGTTCCGGCTCGACTCCAACAGTTGCACTCTCGGCACGAAGTTGGTCTTCTTGCGCACGTACTCCAAGATGTTTTCCTCCTTAGTAGTAAAATGCAGGCAGGAGACGTACACCGCGGTGGACGGTATTGCAGTACGCAGCGCTGAGGTGGACTGCACCGCCGGTTTCGGTGCTGTGCCGCAACGGTTCACCTTGGTCCGCTGCCGGTGCTTCCTAGATTGCACCGTAACGAACCCGTCAGTAGCCTGGTTCGATGCCTTCTCAGGCATAGGCTTCATTGGAGCAGTTGGGGTGCTCCTAGATATGTTAGCAAAGCTGCGACGCACTTCTGCATGAGGCTTTGCTGCAGCTGCAGGAACTTGCAGTGGGGCGCGGGGCACGTCACGCGCGGGCGCAGGGCTGCGCGGCGACGAGCCGGCGGCCGCGGCGGAATGCGCGCACTCAGCAATGCCACTCGGTGACAACATAACCGCTGACTCGAAACTAACGTTCAAGTCAGCTCCGCTACGAGTGTTGATGTTCGCACTGGACGGTGACCTAGATAAATTTAATGTTGTTGTGAATTCACGTAACGACACTACTTCTTTACGTAAATCCACAACTTCATCCTCGGTGCGTGCTAACTTGGCCTGCACTTCAGCCAAACTTGCCTTTAAGGACACGATGTCCTTCAAAAGGCACGTTACGTCGACGTGGTCGAAAGTGACGGGAGGAAGTTTCTTCAGATCCTTTGCCACAAACGTCGGCACATCGTCGGGGTCCGTCTCCTTCAACAGCGTAATGATGTCCTGTACGCTTTTTCGTGTCCCATCACGTCGGCGAGACACCATCTGGTCCATCTTGTTCAGGACCCCAAACAGAAGATGTTTGGCAGCAGCTATGTCCTCTTGGTTGAAGTTTGTAGAGCAGATCTGGACAGCTGACACCTCGTCCATCACGTCCAGTTTCTGCTGCAAGAACGCCAGCAGCTCATTCACCATGATTTCATTACTCATGGCGACACACGTGCGACGGCTTGCGTCGCGCTTATTACTCAATTATTTAAATCAGCGGTATGCGTATGCATCGCAACGCTGTCTAATCGAGACTGACTAAGACTTTACCTTCATAACGTCTTCATCACAGACAAAAGACTTTCAAGTCTTATTCATAATAATGCGATGTTTATAAAATCTGCTATTCTAGTGAGTTACTTTAAGTACTAGTGAGTTGATAGGTATAATAAAAACATTCGAAACAAATACTCTGGTTCCAAGTCCTCAAATAAAACTAAGGGCCGGCGCCCATTATCGGCATCGGCAAGGAAAAGGATCCTTCAGCATCCTACATGCAAGCGCACACTATCGGCAATTATGCTTTGGCATGCTGCAACGTTCTTAGGGATGACGAGGCGTCCTTAAGGATGCCGCACCGTCCTGTAGCTTGCCGAAGCGTCTCAATATCGTATTTCTCGTCATAACAGTCTCAGAGTTGTTACAAGCTAGTTGTCTGAATTGTATTTAATATGGTGGACTGGGATCTAGTGTTCATAGCGACTCTTGCTGAAAAAGAAGAGAAATCTAATCAACCGGTACACACAGCGATTACCTCGATTGTGTTATGTGAGTCAAATGATGCAAATGGCGGATGCCTCCCCTCGCCTCGGCGCCGGCGGCGTACCGAAGGATGCCGAAGCATCCCGAAGCATTCTCAAGGCTGCCGATACAGCAGCCTCAAGCATACCGACCGAAGCGGTATTTTTGTTATTACGACCACATATCACGGAAATTTCTACTTTATTGCCATTATGTTATAGTATATTGCTATTTGCCACCAAAAAATCCTTTTCCTTGCCGATGCCGATAATGGGCGCCGGCCCTTATTTGGGACATGTTTCAGATTACTTGCAAAATAATAGAAAGTTTACCAATTATACTCTTATGCACCATCGCGCATAGCAATAAACGGTAAAGTTTTTTTAGTTGAGTCAAATAACTCGTAATAGGTATGTAAGATTGCATAAAAAGCCGAGTAAGAAAGTCCCGATTCCTTGGATAAGATAAGATAAAAGTTTTGTAATATAGGTCTATATGCACTGAAAAAGATTATGTCATCCTTATTTTAGGGCAACATAATATCAGTAGTCTGTTTACAATTTCTATGCTTTTTATTATATTTATACAAGACCCATTCATGAAATTGTTGATTTCATTAGGCGCTTTCTTGTATATTTTTATCGATATGTACAAGAGTTGAAGATGTCGAAGAAATCCTCCCCAACGAGTATATTTTTCACTATCCGTAAATAAAAATGGACTTATTGTTGTGTAAGTTGTACTGTAAGACATGAATAGTAGATTCTGTTACACAGATGTGTCCAGTAAAACTAGGGCTCTGTGTTGAATATAAATAAGCCAAAGAAGAATGAAGATAAATGGCGTTCCATCTTTATTTAAAACATCCAACGAGCAAAAATACATGTAAAAGAATCAGGTTCCTTTTGCAACTAAATCATATTAGCCTATTAAGGGGAGTGGTTGACTAAGTTTGCGAAAAAGAGGTGCAAATGAAGACATCCTTCTCGGTATTAGTATACGAAAAATGATAGCGAAAAGTAGATTTGAAATCTAAAAGATGTGTGTCAAAAGATGGTTTTATCAGAAATTGTGTATTTATTATAAATAATTAGTAAAACATCATTGAAATAGCCCATAATTTTTTAGAAGAAGCTGTTGTATGACATCTACTTATTAATGAATGATAATAAAATTTATATCAGAGACTAAAGAAAACATAGACCTATAAAATGGTTTTCTTCAATTTTGAATTAGTATAAGTTTTAACTAATTATAACTAATAATGTATTCAAAGAATACATCACATTGCTTGCTTCCCCGCGCTCGCCCGAAAATCTAGTGCGGGGGGAGTCGTGTTGCTAGACGGACGTGTGTCGCTCTGGTCTGCAAAATATTCTCGTAAAATGTTATATTTTCATTCATGTACAGAGTAATGCGTGTAACAGAGCCCGAGTTACACAATGTATACTGCATTACATGAGAATATAATGCATTTGAACTTATTTTATGTATTGTTTTATTAAATTACTTCGAAAGATAGTCATGCTAATATTGTAAGCGGTACTTAATCGTTTCAAAATATATAAATGAAGAAATATTTGTGGACATTCCCACACAACTTAAGCTATTATAACTTTGTGCTAAGGGAAATAGACAACTGATGAAAATACTTATATTACAGTTATTATTAACACACTGCTTTTTTTGAGACACTGCTCTCAACCGTCAATTTTTTCAGCTTATTACGTCTTGGGGCGACGCCGCGACGTAGGCACCATCTACCGGCAACTTGGTTAAGGTAATAAAGTGAAAGAGTTGACGGTCGAGAGCAGTGTCTCGTTGGTCCAATGGTGAGGCCGTCTGGTCCGGCAAACCAGAAGACGCAGGTTCGAATCCTGCTCGGGACCAAAAATTGTTTACAATTATTTGCTAGATAAGTAAGTCTGGAAATGATCTGCTGGCTCTGTTGGATTATCAAACAATTTGTTATGATTTTTTAAGTCTATATTATAGTAAGCAGAGCACTAAAAAGAATAGCCCGCCGAGTTTCTTGCTAGTCTATGTCTATTCATAATATTAAAACTGTTGAGGGTCGAGTGTCTGAACATGGAAGCTATTTAAAAAAAAATAACACGTTCTCTAATCGATACCTACTTAAGCCAAAATGAAATTTAAAATTTTCATGTCCGTCTGTATTCCGAATACGTATCACGCCGAAACTACTGATTTGAATGAAAATTGATCCGAGGAAGTTCAGGAGTTAGAGACATCTCAACTTCTCAAAACCTAGAATTCAAGAGTTCCTTTGAATGTGAGGGTAAATCTAAACCGGCGTGTTAGCTTTATCATTATAAAAGCTTAATGATTAAGTCCAGTGTTAAATATTTCGTCCGTGCCAAAAGCGTGGACTGGAATAAATATTTTTTGAATAGATTCTAAAACAATTCAGTTCACGCCATCGACGTGTCAGTTCTTTTATGATAAAGCAAACAGGGCAGTTTCACTCACCGCTTGCTGAGTCTGATGAAGAAATACCTCCCCTTTCATCGTAAACGAAGTTGTGAGGGTCAGCTAGTTGCATACATACATAAATATGGTCACGCCTTTATCCCCGAAGGGGTAGGCAGAGGCATACTATTATGTCCCCACATTTCACCTTTTTAGAATTTGTCCCACGTAATAGGCGGTGAGCTGTATTGCCGTGTTGAGATAGACAGGCGCAGGTTGTGACTGCCTGCTGTTAAAATTAATCAAGCCGCCAAAACGGCCTTCAACTTCGCTTAACGACTGTTATTTTACGGGCAACCAAGACCAACGGCTTAACGTGCCTTGCGAAACACGGAAACGACGCTCAAATAACTGTCACAAAGTGGTCACATGGATGGTCACCCATCCAAAGACTTGCTATAGTGAATGAGCTTACTACAGTGATCGCTTACAGAACACTGAGTCCGCGGTGCCACGAGCGCTTCTTATTTATACGTAACTAGCTGACTCTCGCAACTGCGTTTACGTCTATTTTTGTTTGTTTGTAATAATAAAATGAAATGAAATTTTGTTCCAAAAGTAACAAAAATTTTAAGCGAGTGCAAGACTCCCCTTTCTGAATTTGTAATAATTTAAGTACAAAACAATGAATATATGAACATTCGTCTTTGTGAATTCGTCACATTTAAGTTTTACGTAATGATCAACCACATTTTTTGCAGTGTATTTTTACTACACTTAAAAACAAAGGAAAATTGAAATACAAACGTTCCTTTGTTTTTAATTTACTTTTCGCCTCTCTCTATAAAATAGAGTGCAGGGGGGCTTATGGCGAGACTTTGTCTGTAGTCTGTGACTCTGTTGCATTAAACTACGTCACTAGGTCACGTGGATCATCTGTTCAAAGTTTGAAATAAAACAAAAATGACGACGTCAATCGGATTGAACTCTCACAATAAACGTTTTAGAGAGGGGCACTCGTCGGAGACCGTCTCACAGCTTCTTGTTTATTTGGTGAAGCGAGGAACGCATTTCCGCTACTATTTTTCTTCTTCTTCCGTGGTTCTTTTACTCTGATGTCTCTGTAGTTGCGCTACTCTATGTTAGCGAGTCATAACGCCCATTTGCTTAAGGTCGTTAGCCCTGGGTATGGCCTTAATAACGGTTTGCTTCACTTTTGTGAAAATTTACAACCTACGTTGCTCCCCTTTAATCCCTTTTCCTAAAAAAATTCTGCTCTCATGGCAGAATTTTATTAAATTATGTCCGTTGGAAGACTATGCTTTTTAAGAAAAGGCAATTTATTATACCAATTTATTGTACCAGCGATTTAGGCTGTTTATTGACTAGTCATAAAGAAATAAATAAATATTTGTGGACTAACTGGGTTGAAACAGGGCCCCGAAGATCTTGATAGAGTCCCACTACACCTTAAATTACTAATCTATATTATAAGATAGAGAGATAATTATAAGTCTGTATAACTAAACATATAAAATTGTGACAAGACATGAGTATTTACATATGTGTGTATGTGTGTGTATGTATTTAAGTATGTTTGGCTAAAGATAATCACGTACGAATAGAGGACTCAAAGATAAGGAGAGGGGGCAAAAATTATAGGAATTTTTCATTTCCTTCTGAACCCTAAAACAAACAGCTAAGTAAATGTTTATTCAAATAACAATTTGGTTCGCATTATATCCTGTAATTTGCCTCCAAAACACACACCAAATGTTTAGAATTGTTTGTCATGACATTGTTAATTGTTACGGAATAAATACACTGAGCTTTAGGCTATTTAACCGAATGTGAATCCAATTTTTCATAGTTTAAAACTATAACACACCAAATCAACGCAGAGTCTTTGGCGGAAAATAGTACCGCCACAAGGAGAACAAATATATAACCGGTTATATATTTGTTCTCCTTGTGGCGGTACTATTTTCCGCCAAAGACTCTGCGTTGATTTGGTGTGTTATAGTGTTATATTTTTATCTGCGCGATAACCGGTTATTGCGCAGATAAAAATATTGCTTGTGTCAACATTCAGATAAAAACTCCTTTTTTCACTGGATGAAAATAATATAATATGTGAAGGGCATTGTTGATTTCATGAATATCTTAGGGATCTCTATAATGGTTTCCAGGAACGCATTCTCAACCCTCGCATTGCTAGCGGTTCAATGCTCGAAAGAAACGGGTGCCTACGTGATACTATTCATAAATTACAGCTTTATAACAATTGGTCTTTTCATGTTAGTGTCGTTCCGATTTTTCAATACATGTAAAAGAATCAGGTTCCTTTTGCAACTAAATCATATTAGCCTATTAATAACGGTTTGCTTCACTTTTGTGAAAATTTACAACCTATGTTGCTCCCCTTTAATCCCTTTTCCTAAAAAAAATCTGCTCTCATGGCAGAATTTTATTAAATTATGTCCGTTGGAAGACTCCAGTTATTTTAATTTCTAGAATCAGCTTAGAATGGTACAAAGTGCCCACAGTTGCTTTTCACACTAAACCCAAAGTCCAATAACTTAAGTAGAGACATTCAGTGTTCAATTTGATTGTTAGAAGCAACCTGTTGTGCAATCTATCAACCTCTCTATTTTCAGTAGATAATAAACTGTGATGAGGTCGAATTCAGCTAGAAAAGTATCAAACTACATTATATTTGTTTCAGAGCATACCAGATTGGAATGGGATGTATGGACGCGTGGATTAAACGGTGCTTGCCGACAGATGGACAGAAAATTCTACATCAGCAAATAGGTGGCGCACGTGCTCTAATGAGGTTCTTGTGCACGAATGATACAGGTCTCCGAAAAGGTTTGTATTTTTTTTATTTTATTGTACGCAATACCTACCTCCAGTTTAGAAATAATCCGTCTAAATGGAAAGTGGAAGGAAGAGCCTAGCACGATGCCTGACGGTACCGTTCAGACAAGAACAGGAGAACCGTTCAGCGCATCGCAGTTGATCCCAAATGTATTGAGAAAGTGCTCGGTAGATGATGATGATACAACGATTAAATAACGGGGAAATTGGACTCTAAAAAAAGTCAAATCTTCAAAGCTTATTATTTCCGTATCACGCAAACCACTATTCACAATCTACAGACCGCAGTACTTCAATATTATCTACCTACCTACTTATCCTTGTATCAAAAAACGTTACGGGTATAAGGATAAGTAGGAAAAGATGATCGGTCCCCTTATAATGCCTGTGGGAGGTACCTGGATCTCTATTTAAGTTGTTTTATTCAACTAGGTGACGTTAATTTCGACTACTCCCACCTGTTCTGTTGAGTAGTTCTGTTAACAGACCTACTGGTAATTTTTTCCCATAAGTTCTGGCCACAGAACAAATGGTAATGCAATTCCCCCCTGTTCTGTTGGCAGAACAACTACTACGGTAATTTTTTTTACCATCAGTTGCTGTCTAGTACTTACTACTGATGGTTTTTTCATACAATTTCGGACAAAGAAATACAAATTAAATTTAAGATTTAGGTACCTCAAAATTCAATGAAGTAGGTACTGCCATTTAAGGCAGCAATGTTCGACCTTGACTAATCCTAAGGCAATTCGAACGATTGCAGCGTTCGCTTTTGCCGGATTTCATTCAATTCTAATACATTATATTACTGTTATAAAATATGAGGGGTCTTAAGAAAAAATCTATACGTAAAATATGGGTGCTAATTAAACGACCTTCTTTTTAATATAATTTTTAGCCTCCGGAAAAATACTTTGCCCCCTAAATTAATAAGTCAGCCACAATTAATGAGCGTCAGAATTTATAGATTATAGCCACCAGTTAACTTCTCTATTAGCCACTGTTAATATAATTCAGCATCGTGATTATTTTTAAGCATCTAATTTTGTAACATGCATTCAAACAGTAAGCTTCTAAAATACTAAAAAATAGCATCAAAATGCACATTATTTATTAATATCATAGCTTCTAATTTCCTAATTCAGCATGTTTAAAATGTAACTCGTCCAACATTAATGGATCATCAAAGTTAAGTAAAATTGCCACCAAAAAGCAAATTATCGTTAGCCACTAACTTGGTCTTTTGTAAACGATCACTGCAGTAAGCAACTACCGCTATTGCTGGTGCTCGGACGGGTGACCACTTTGTAACATTTGATTTGCGAGAGTTTCCTTGCTTTGCAAGGCACGTTCAGCCAACTGTGTGGGGTGTCACAATCTGGTGGAAACGGACAAGCAAGTCCTGAAATGGACTCGCTTGTCCGTTTCACACGGGAACATGGGACAGATCTTCGGGCATAAATGCTTTTATTTATTATTATGTGTTACCTGCAGTTTTTATAATCAGATATTCTAAACAATAACTACATTTCCGGCGGCTTTGGTGTGAAGACAGCTTTAGGAATTTAAGAAATGTTTTGAATAAGTATAATATGATTGTTCAAACTTTGTCTTGTACTGTACAAAATTTCTAGAGATTGCATAGAAAACCGGCTGGTCCACCGGTAATGTGTAAAATAAAATTATGAGGCCGCTCGGCGGCTGCTGCAGCGGCATGCTCGCTTTGCTCGCTCGCCTTCACGCGTTAGTGGTAACTGTTCCAACCTAACCTAACCTTTGCAAGCAGCGAACAACCGTTCCATACTCTCGTTATTTTACACATTGCCTTGCCTACAAGTATCAGGTATTCTTTATAATGCCTAGACATCATACAGATTTCGGTCGGTGACATTATATATCCATGTAATACAGATTATAGAACTAAAGACAGTTACCAAACAAAAAAGGGAGACCAAGAATGCAAAAATTAACCCAAATGTGAGTAACGAGTAATTTCTCATTAATCGTAAATTTATGACGATATTCACGATATTCACTTCTAGAGAGTATAAAATGTACTCAATTTTGAGTTTAGTATTTGCTTTCTTAACCTCACTTTCTTGGTCGGTAAGCGTAATCTGTCTTTAGTTACAAAGTGATATCAAATAGCGGTCTCTGATTGATGCTAATAGCCGGTCACTGTCGTCCTGTGCACTCGCGTCTAGCCTTGCAGTGGCTATTTTCACGAAAAAGAATATGATATATCTATTTTACACGCTAAGTTATAAAATTTGATGTTGTCTGTGGAGGCTTAAATTATAATTTTTTGAGGCTCTTGTTTCGAAGCTATAAAATATAAAATGGTGATTACATGTAAAATATGTGGCTGAATTAGTAAATTAGGTGTTAATATATTATTACGGAGGACAAGTTAAAATAATTGTTGATCTTTATTTGATGGTTATAATGGAATGTTTACTGCTCGTTCGCTCTAACTTTGCCGCTCGGCTCCACACTAAAGTCGAATTTTTAATTAGATGAAGAAAATTGACAGCAACTAATGTCACTTCTTCATACAATGTTGCTTATTTTCTATGAAGAAGTGACATAAGCTACTGTCAATTTACTTCGTCTAATTAACAATTCGGGTATACGCCTCTACGCCAGCGGCAAAGTTAGAGCGAACGGGTAGTAGGTGACGTTTTAAAGAGGACGAATTAGTATATTAGAGGCTATTTCATTTTCGCGTGGCTTAGTTATTAAATGAGAGGCTAAATGCCGTGGCCGATAAAAACTTTTGAGGCTCGGTTTATTTATGACAAGTTTTTATCCACTCACGTGCCTACGTTTTGAAAAAAACACGTCCAAAGTGCTTAAGAATCAAAGTTATCGCATGTTGACGCACAATGGAGCGCAAGACCGTAATAAAACTTAATTTATGACCAATCCAAGGGTTTATTTGTTAAACGATTGACTGATTTGTACAGCTAAAGGGTTATAGAATTTATTTTTGTTAACTCCGAGAATTTTGCTCAGTATAGTAATTTATAAAAAAATCAGGAAGTTCAAACTCTTGTTGAACAAAGAAACTATTTGTAAAAGATTTTTTTTTGTTAAATTTAAATCGATGACATATGTTTTTTTGTTTTTATTAAGACAAATAATAGTTTATCTTTCTATGGTGTTTTTATTACGAACACAACTTGAATAAAAAGGGCATTTTTTTTAAATAAGAGCCGCGACAGGAACAACGGCGTTCACTCGCTAAACTTTCAAACAATTGTGATTTGAAATTGTGCCGACAGATGTGCATCAAATCACACTTACAGTATTCCTTATCTAATGCACTATACACATACAACAGTTTGACTCACGAAACGATGCCTAAAACATAAACAAAACCGTTAATTGGACCGCAGACCTCTCGGTGGCCTCAGCCACCAAAAGCTATACGAGCAAAATTCATTATGTAGCCACGGCCACCAAAAGCACGTGAGTGGCTATGAGAATAAAACTCATTTATTTAGATAAAAAAAGTACATTTTTCGTTAAGATTTTTGCAATATTTCTCATTTTTCGAGTGCGATTTCGATCGAACAAAGTTTTCCTAATCGTGTTTTGATACGTTAAAAAAAGCAAAGGTAACTAATAAATTACAATAATATAGTTTTATCAGATCAAATCGAAGAATATTTCCTAGTATAAAGTTCACCCCAAGATGAGTCTCTTTCGAACATAAAAGCCTTAAGAACACAAAGTTAGAAAAGCTCACAGTATTATAATTTTGCCTCGATGTGGCACCAAGTATTTCATGTTTGTTCGTGAGTAAATTATATAAATAAAATTATTTGAATCGTTAAATTTCTATCTACCTACCCCTAATATTAGAATAAGTAAAAGAAAGTAAAAGAATAGGGAAAATAACGAAAAGATTTTTTTCTATCAAACTACTTTTATATTTATAGCAAATGACACGACGATTGAGAGATCAGAAAGTAAAACTCAGTTAAAGATGATATTAATAATATTTCATATCGTAGGAGATTGCTTCATTCTTTTCGCCCAAACACCATACTATCGATCATAACCAAATTACTTAAACGTATTATTATTATAATGGAGGATTTTTTGTTCTTTTACTTGTGGACATCCTTACTGGATGCTATGCCGGACTCTTACCAACTAAAACCACTGTTCCCCAGCATTGCCTAGAATTCCCGATAGGCGTCTTACAAAATATACATAAGTCTCAGTAAAGTAATGTTCAATCCATTTAGTACCGCTTTAGTGATATATAAAACTTGTATAGAAGTTAAATTGCGAATTTAATATTAAATTAATTATCTCTGTCTTCAGTCAGTCATCTCAAACTAACTCATAAATAGGTAATATAATTTCCTTGTACAATTTTCCTGCTACATTAAAACAGTCGTAACTTATTAACAGAAGTTAAATCTCATAACTGATTATAAATCAAACTTCATAGGCTGTTACAACTTCTCTCTAAATTTCATCTCCAGAAAATTATTATCTAACAAAATTAGTCCCGTCTTATCAAAATGAAATAAGTGACATGGCTCGGCTTCGTAAAGAAGTTAGTCGGTGTTTAAAGATCAGCCATAATTTAATTTCTGGCGGGGATTAAAATTGTTGTGTTCGATAGAATCAAAATGTTGGTTTTCAAGATGTCGAGATCTGCTAAGTCGAGTCACACCGAGGGCCTGTATCACCCAGTGAAATCGCCAACATGTAGACGTGGCGGAAAAGAAACGAGGCTATTCAAAATTCGAAGAGGCAGTGATAAATTCGAGTTTTTCGAATTAGAAGTGGCGGCAACTTAAAGCGATTTTGTTCAATAGTACCAGTATATACCATGGTATGAAACAAGAACAGCGACTCGATGTTTTCTGGCCCTCGGAGCAATTCGACGTCATGGGCGTCACATCAGGGGATAACTTAAAGTCGATAGACAGCGCCTTGCTTTGTACCATTTTCCATGACGGAAGTGCTACTCTGCGCTACCAGAGCTGCTATAAACGCGCTGACTTGAATCCGGTCCGGTGTAGCTCGTTTGCTCGTAGCCAAGCCATTGGTAGTATTTAATAATATAAAATATTGTTCTTAAATAAATTGTATAAAAGTGATTGAGCGTGAACTTTAGATCTAGTGTCAATAGCCTTCTCTGCAATGAAAATTTCCTATAACCTTTGAATGTCCCCATGACATTCCATAATTTTGATGTTAAACAAAAAGGATCCGATTTATATAAAATGATGGTTGGAAATTTGCAATGCCGAACAACGTAGGTACTAAAGATTGTCTCTGAGTTGCGGCGACTATCTACATGATATGGAAATTAAAAGTTTGTGATATTGTTTGTGCAGATTTTCTGAACGAGACCAGGTGCTGGAACCGCATCTCCACCGAGTGGAGCCGGTGCACCAACGAGTTACAAGTGGCTGTGCGAGAAAGTACTGAGCGCGTTCAGCAACTCACATTCTTCAAGAAGAATGCGGAGTTATGCTGGTAATTATTGATAGATTTTAATTATATTAATAAATACATAATTTTGTAAAAAAACACTCAATGTCTCTTCGTCTAGCCTAAATAAAGCTAATTTAAGCTTGTACTTTGGGATGTAGATTGTAGAGAACAGATATTATACATAGAAAATACCTGCGCCTGTTCATTTCAACACGGCAATAGGCTCACCACCTATTACGTGGGACATAAAACTATAAGGTGAAATGTGGGCGTATACTATACCACCTTCCCCTTCGAGGATAAAGGCGTGACTGCATATATATACCTAATTTCTGGAACAAATATTTTATTCGACCCGGAAATCGAACTCAGGACCTCAGCGCGGTGGTTATATATTACCACTTACACCACCGACACAGATTTATGAGACGTAAGTAGTAAAGCTGTTTTCAAATCGGTTAACATGTTTAATAGGGACGGCAAAACAGCAGAACAACAAATATAATATATACATAGTCCCTCTCCTATATTAATTAGCATCAGCTTGAAAAAATACTATTCTTTCACGTAGCGCTAGAACGTAAGAAGAAACCGCATTCTTTTAGTCATATCATCTTTGCTTGAATCCATGAAATCACTGAAATTTGAATGGAAGCTCAATTTTGTAGCACGAATTTACATTTCTTGCAACGTACACTATTATCCTCTGGGAATCACAGACCACACACGACTGATTTGATATCGAATGATATGTAGCATTGGTTTGAGGTTGTTTATTATATCCGACACTTTTGAAATACTTAACATGAAATGAATCATTCTTTCGAACATCTTCTGGGCTCAAGCAAGCTTCACGCATACCACCAGACCGTACTAAAATTTTATCCTGTACTAAATTTCAGGCGGATCCGTTCAGCAGTTAGAGCGTGAAAGCGTAACAAACATCTACACATCCTAACAAATTTTCTTATTTATAACTAGCTGACCCTCGCAACTTCGTTTACGACACAAAAGGTGTATGAAAAGACAGGTATTTTTTCAATAGACTCATGGGAGCGTATGAAACTGCCCTGTTTGCTTAATCATAAAAGAGCTTAAAGATTAAGTACATTCTAAAAAAATTCAGTCTACGCCTTCGGCGCGGGCTGAATTATTTTACAATAGCCTTAATCATTAAGCTCTTTTATGATAAAGCCAACACGCCAGTTTAAATTTACCCTTACATTCAATAGAATACTTGAATTCTAGGTTTTGCGAAATTTCAGTTGTTTCTAATTCCTGAACTACAAAACCCTCAACATTGAAACTTCTGTGAAACAATCCTTAAAGTACTCCTTTTATAACACTGAAACTATTTTTGGATTCGGACCACGCATTGAGAAGTTACAACTAAAAAACCATTTTATCTTTCATCCCCTCTCCTGAAGGAGCCACGCAAAATATCGGGATCAAAAGTATCCTAGAACCTTCCTCGGATTATAAGCTCTGATTGTACCAAGTTTCATTCAAATCGATTCAGTAGTTTCGGCGTGATACTTATTCGGGATACAGACAGACAGACAGACAGACAGACATGAAAATTTCAAATTTCGTTTTCGGCTTCAGTATCGATTAGAGAACGCCCTACAATCAAAATTTTCAAAATATCTTCCATGTACAGACTCTCGACCATCAACAGTTTTATTATAAGTATAGATACAGTAAATCTTGGTTTTAGTGGGCGCTGCATAAGTGAGAAACCTCCATAACTGGAACTCAGGCTGTGGTCCCAACACTTTGGCACTGATTTACCCCTGTTCATGGGATAAGGCAAACCTCTGTATCTGGGATTCGATCTTTCGATTTATCATCACAGTTACGTCTATAACTTGGATAATTATAGTTTACTGTATTAGTAAGAAGTAAACAGTGAAACTTTGTGACGATGTTTGTTACTAAATCACGGCTCTACAGGTTGAACAGATATGGCTGAAATTCCAAAAAGGATTTGGTTATAGCCCGGAATAACACATAGACTTTTTATCCGTGGTATAAGGTCCAATGGGATGCGGGAACGGGAAGGCAAGACGCAAACAACAGCTATTATGTATAAATTGAGAGCTCGTTCAAGTTTAGGCACCTTATTTTTTTTTGTTTGTTGTGGGTGCTTGCATGCGTCTTTTCCTTATGATGTGATATTAAAATCCGAGCAATAACGACGGCATGTTTAATATCTTCTAGACTTTGAAAGTAAAACGACTTTCAGATGAGCTTCATTGCCTCTTAATAATTTCAACTCGTTCCAAGATTTTACATTGGTGAGAATATTAAAGTTTCAGCTTTAATGAGTCATAAAGTGAATATTAAAAGTCATAATGATAAAATATTCTTTTTATGGTTGAAAATTAAAATTCCAAACACTTGGGCTTTATTATTGACTGAAATGAAGAAGAATACCTACGAATAAACTCGGGACTGAGAACGGATCAAAATCATCTAAATTCCAGAACTGCTCGTGTTAGCCAAACTGTGTCATATTTTAAACCGACTTCAAAAAAGGAGGAGGTAACTCACTTTGACCGTTTATATTTCTTTATTTTATGTTTGTTCGCGCAGAACTCCGTCGTTTATGGACCGATTTTTAGAAATTTTTTTTGGTTCGTTGAAAAATAGATACTCCCAAGGTGGTCCCATATCAAGGAAGTCAGGATCTGATGATGGTATCCTGGAGAAATCGAAGGGAACTTTGAAAATTGTAGGGGCATCTATCAAACCCACGGCCGCCACCGCGGCCTCGCCTAGGGGGTGGTTCGAGTGTGATCCCGCTTCTAAGGGGGGGCGTGCGTGAATCCCTCACGTCAAGCTGTCAGCCGTCATGGGCCTGCTTCTGTAAGGATGTATTTAATGATGTCTGATAAATCAGGAAATACTAACTTTGTGCTAATTAAAATTGATTTTTCAGTTTTTAGTTTGGATTAAAGTCGTTTTTATTTTGCTAATTTATTTTTAAAAATATTATTTCATAAAAGAGTTTATGAAAATGAATGCGTAAATGTGTAGATGTTGTTCGGTGCTCTTTCATACCCTAACAGTTAAATGAATCTCCCTGAAATTTAGTACAAAAACTGAATATGTCCTGGAATGACCCATAGGTTACTTTTTATCCCGGGAAAATGTTTTCATCGGAACCGAAGTAGATCCTGGTCGTGCGGTCATAGAAATTACACACAACACATAGTACATACACACACAACAGCACTAGTAATATCACTGTTACTCGAACTATTCAATAGCAGTCGTCACTGACAAATGGCGATGCTGGTGAGTGACATAATCTAGAATTTCGATCAGCACATTACAATTAAAGTCGAGCAAAATAGTATCAAGTTAACATTATTGAAAACAAAACATCTATGAACGAAGGCAAAATACATGTGCTAGAGAAAAACCTTGATAGCCTAAAACTGAACTGCTTGCCCTCTACTAATGCTAGTCAGCAGCACCTCCAACCACAACCACATGTAAATGAAGAGCTGATACGTGAAGTAAAAGAACGCAGTGAGAGAGAGAAAAACATAGTACTTGTGGGCATACCGGAACAAGCTTCTACTAATGCTGAAGAAAGAATGGCAAAAGATGTAGCTGATATCATCAATGTAACTCGCTCACTCTTTTCAGAAGTTCCCACCCCAATAAAGGTAATGCGAATTGGCAAATATAATTCAACAAAACATCGAAGTATAAAGGTATGCTATGATTCAAAATTACATTCAATCCACCTTCTACGTAACAAGGATAAGCTTCCTGAACATATAAAAATATACTCTGATCAAACGCCGTCTCAACAGAAGTACCTTAAAACTTTGAAGGAAGAATTAACCCGCCGCTTAAATAGTGGCGAAACGAACCTAACTATAAAATACATTAATGGAATACCAAACATCATAAAATTAATGCCAAAAAACTTATCCCAACCAAGGACACATACATAAAGGAAATTATAAACTGCAACACGTACCAGGTAATAAATGACTATAGTCAACTGCAAGCGTCAAAGTCTCGCATAACGTTTTTCTATCTTAATGCTCGAAGTATACGAAAAGAGGGAAAATTGGATGAGTTGAAATGTGTACTGAAGTCATTACCCATAATGGTTCATATTATTCTGATAACTGAAACCTGGATTCGGAATGACGAACAGGCGCAAAATTTGAAAATACCCAACTATACTCACTATTATAACTTTAGAACAGACACAAAGGGAGGAGGAGTCTCGATATATGTACATAATAACTTTAACCATAATCTATCCGATTCGGATAGATTATGATATATTCGGATATATATTCGGATTTCTACCATAGGACCACATTTGGCAAATGAAATACCAAAACACTACCATGATCAAATTGAACAAGCCTTGCCTCGTGTCACAAAAGATTCTCAGTTATTATCATTTGAACAATGTAATGGTGACAAATTTATCAAAATCATTAATAATCTCAACTCAAATTCTAGCATTGGCTTAGATGGAATTAGTACGAAGTCCATCAAATGTTTAAACCGCACCTTGTAAGTGAACTAGCCAATTGCTACAACAAACTATTAATGAATGGTATCTTCCCAGATACTTTAAAAATAGCCAAGGTAACTCCGATTCATAAGACATGTGTGAAAACAGACCCTGGAAACTACAGGCCTATTTCGGTCCTGCCCGTACTATCTAAGATACTAGAAAGAATTCTACATAAACGCCTTGAACGATATCTAGGATCAACTAAGTTACTTTCTGATTTTCAATACGGTTTTCGTCCGAAAAGTAATACTCTTGTTGCTACTGTTGACCTCGTGACTACAATTAGAGCAAAAAAGTTGTTTTAGGTATTTTATTGATTTAAAAAAAGCATTCGATACCGTCAGTCATAGTCTCCTTATTAAAAAACTTGAACGAATAGGCATCGGAGGCTCTGCACTCAAAATGATGGTAACTTATCTTACAAATAGGGCGCAAGTAGTTAAAATAGGCACAGTGGAAAGCACTAGATGCTCTCTCTCTTGGGAATACCGCAGGGATCGATTTTAGGGCCGCTACTCTTTTTAATTTATATAAACAATATTGGTGAATTAAAATTAAGCGGTCAATTATCATTATATGCTGATGATACATGTCTGTTTTACTTTGGAGCCTCTATACAAGACCTGATCTGCCAAGCACAAGAAGATCTGAATATCTTGTTCTCTTGGTTTCAAAACAACCTTCTCACAGTAAATGCCTCAAAAACGAGCTACGTAATTTTCAAAGCGAAAAATAAACCAATTCCTTCCCATAATCCTCTTAAAATCAACAATATCATTTTGCAAGAAAAAGATAGTGAAAAGTATCTTGGACTGAGAATTGATACGACTTTGACGTGAAAAGTACAAATCAATCGTATAAGAACAAAACTAGCATCCCTCATGGGGTCATTACGACGCATAGTTCGATGTATTCCCCGTCGAATACGTTACACCATCTACAACTCACTAGTCAAACCACACCTATTATATTTGATCGAAATCTGGGGCAACGCTGCTAAGACGAAAATTGATGAATTGCAAAGATTACAAAACAAAATTATAAAGATTTTATTTCATTACCATTATTTAACTCCAACATCCAAAATTTATTCAGAAACCAAATTAATGAACATAAAACAATTATTTATTTACAATACATGCATACTTATTCGAAAAATATTAAATGGCTCACTCCATACTAAGTTATCCTTCACAAAGCTAAAGCAAATTACGAAACGAAGTACCCGCCGAGCAAGTTTTCTCGTACTACCTAAGACAAGAACTAACTATGGTAGTAAAATGATAACGTTTGAAGGCGCACGGCTATATAACAAATTACCCCCCCCCCCCCCCCCCATACGTAAAAAATGTTATCTCATATAACGAGTATAAATTAAAATTGTTGCAATATGTTATCGATGTACATTGAAACTAGTGATAGATTCAAGTTTTGTGATATTGTGGATTGAATGTGTAATGTGTTAAGTGTCGAATGAATACTGTGTATGTAATGCATGGACGACGGAGTACCTACTATATTTGCATTGTGTACCATTGTTTTCCCAAGTAAGTGACTGTAGTCTTTTTTTGAGAATAAATTATCTTTAAACCTAATTCGACGATCGAATTTGTGGGAAGTAGAGAACAGTAGAGTACCTAAATTACATCTACCACTGATATAATAGTAAATACAAACAGATGATATACATATGAGTTCCATCAAAGAGATTTCAGGTATTATAATGTTTCAGTAAACGATTTTTAGGATCATGGTGAATATCTCTCTTTCTGAACTACGAATTCTATCCGTTTTGTTAAGCTCAATAACAAGCCGATTAGTAACCTCATGAGAGTTTTTAGTTCTACTTGTATAGCACCAGTTTAATATTCCATAATTCTCCTGTTTATATTTATTTCACAGAATCCGTACACGAGTGTATTACAAAGGGAAGTAGGAGAAAATATCCAAAGGCGCAACTTTTTACTCAAAGGAAACCCTGCTTCTAAATTCTTATCCAAATCAATATCAATACATATAATAAAATCGTAAAAGGTCGCTGTCTGTACATGGAAGATAAATAAGAAAAATTATAATAGGGGGGCTTTATGAACGCAATAGAACCCAAAACAATGATTTTTAGCATTTTTGTCTGTTTGTCTGTATGTCTGTATGTCTGTATGTCTGTATGTCTGTTTGTCTGTACGTTTGTGCACGCTAATCTCAGTAACCGCTTAACCGATTGCAATGCGGTTTTTTTTATTGTGTTGAAATTTGCTCCACTTAACACTTAGCGTTTATTTCATGTCAATCGGTTAATAAATAAAAAAGTTATAACACTTTTAAGAATCAGATATTTTGAAAATTTCAATTGTAAGGGTTTCTTTGAATGTGAGTGTAAATCTAAATAGGATAGGTTTTTATAAGCTTCACGATTATTATTATCACGCTACTAAGTCTAGGGGTTTGGCAGAGAACAATTGAATTCTGTATGTATGTGGGAGTAAAAACACAAAAGCGTCTAGATCTTATTTAGTAGCATACATAATATTATAGTCACGCCGTTATCCCCAAAGGGGTAGGCAGAGGCATAGTTTTACGTCCCACGTAAAAGGTGGTGAGCCTATCGCCGTGCTGAAATGAATATTTTTTTCAAACCGCCCATAGGCCTTCAGTTTGACTTAACGATTGTCATTTTACTGACAACCGGGTTTCACTTCGCCTTCTTCTTCTCTATGCAATGGATTACGTACCGATCCATCCTAGGGTTAACCTTTTGAGGGTTTCCCCGGGGCTCCCAATCGTAGGCATCAGGCAGGGAACGTGTGGTTTTTAGTCGATAGGAGTCCGACATATCATCCATGTAGGATTTTCCTAACCTAAAAAAAATCATGCTACTAAAGTACAGGCCCGTGTGGCAACTGGAAAGACTTTGGTTTTGCGAAAGTGTTACCTTAATCGCCTCTGAGCGATTCAAAAGATCGTTTTTGTGTAAAATTAAAAACTTGGAATGACCTGCCCGCCCCCTTTTTTCCCCCTAATCTTACAATCCCAAGTTCTACAAGTGAAGCGTGACGAGGCCGTCGATCAAACTGGCATTATATTCAGTAAATGTTTGAAAATCAAATAATTCTCTTCTTAGGGGGGGGAGGGGGGGAGGGCGTGAATCCCTCGCGTCACGCTGTCGTCAAGGGCCTGCTTTTGTAAGGACGGTGAGCGGCCTCCTCATCGACGTCAGGCCCCCGTTCATGTAGGCCGATAGTCTTAGGCGAAGACATGTCGCCGCCGATTGCGGAACTCGGATGGGAGGGTTCTCTCCCACCCCCTCCCCGCAGCCTCTTTCACAAGCATGACCTGCTCGCAGAAAGAGACAGTGCAGTCCCACTTACTCCCGCTGGAGATCATGCATGGTCTCCAGCGAGAGAGTGTCGACGTCCAGAACTGCCACGAGGGCCTGGCGCTATTGTGCCCACGTCTTGCACTCCACCAATGTGTGGAACGCTGTGTTCTACGCTACGCTCCTCGCAGTGCTGGCACTTGGCCTTCCTTTGCCAACTTTGATACCAATGAAAGGCGTACTCAACCTCTCTGTTTGTTTGTTTATTAATTCATTAAAAATTTATATCATATATGAATTTAATGACATAATAATACTTTAAAAGAATACAGTTCATTGGTAACAACAGTAATAACAGCTTGGTATTGATAGATGTGCGTGGTGTAACAATAACATCTGCATTGAAAACTGTGTTGGGCAGGTCCCAAAGAAACTAGAAATCTTGAATAAGTAAAAAAAGGCTGCCAATTATTCATGACGCACAAGACAGAGTCTCCTGTACATGGCGCAGATTCGTTATTAAGAATACTGCTCTCAACTTTTGGATAACTCCCAGCAGTGCTTACACTCCGTCTGTACATGCAGCGATGTGATATTCACAATAAAGACGGTCCTGAGGTAACTGACAGCATTGAACCACTGGTGCAGAGTAGAACAATAATTTTTTTATTATTTTATATTAAGCTCGCCAAATTGAAGTCACCACTGATGGAAAGGCGTGGTGCATCTAGCGATTGGGGGCCACTTTCACAGTCCGTAAGACTTAAATTCAATTAAAAGACCGAATTTACCAAGGTGAGGTAAAGAGCTCTTCAACTTATAACTCCACCCTCTCCTTTCGATCATAAATAAAACGGGCCCAGGTACCACTCGCATGCAGTGAAAAGACTCTTCGCCAGAATCTAGCAATGCAAAAATCGTTTCTCTTTCGAACCATAGCAATTTAAAACCCTCTGTCAGGTTGTATCTTCTCTTACAACACCAGGTTTTTAAAAGAGCATGAAAATGCACATCATTACGCCTACAACATTAGATGTTGTGAACTGGGATAGTGACTCACAAATTCTTAAGCTATGGGTTATTATTTTTATCACAGAAACGTTTCTTTGTGGGGTGGCGTCTAACAGTGATAATAGACACGTGCTCTAGGAGGCAATTACTAACGTACAGGAAAACAGCTTAAGTCGTGGACCCTACAGCATATGTGCTGGAACGAACACTTGATTGGTAATTGGAACAAATGTTTCAAGCAGTGATCCGAGCACCAATGCCCAAGGTGAATGCTTCCTTGAAACAATCTTCATTATTATCGTCAGAAGTTTAGCATAGAGGCATAACAGCACACAAGTAGAGCCAGAGTCCTTTGGTGATGGTTATCCAGCTTCGAGGAACTCATTCGTTGTAGGTCACATGTAGCACATCAATTGTATACGGCACCCAACGGCAGTCTTAGATTTGTGAATCAACTTTTTTCTTAGCAAGAGGGATCTTTCACAACGAATGAACTTCCAGTGCCCCGGGAAGGTTGGTCATGTATTGAAGTTGTAAAACAGAACCAGTCTTCAATTAACTCAATGCAATACTATTGAGGCAGAAATGTCTACGGGTTGTGTCGGCATATGCTTTCTTATAGCAAATGCTTTGCAGGGACTTTCAACAACACTGCGGCTGTCGACCTACGGTTAAGTTGCTTCTTACACAAATAAGTGTTCGTCGCTGGCTCCTGCGTTACTAGCCATGATTCCCTCTGTATTTTTGCTTCTGAGAGCAAAGTTACAAACTTAGTTTATAATGAACATTCTTAAAAATACAACTTTACTGGAACATGTTGAGCTTTGGCTACAGTGACATAGGTACATAAATTAAATCACCTTAAACACAATACATGCATACGACGGCATACTACTACTGAGGCATATTATACGCTTACATTTCACCTTTTTATAATTCGTCCCACGTAACGTAATAGGTGGTGAGCCGTATTGCCGTGACGAAATGGACAGGCGTAGGTACTGCCTACTTATGAATTTTTTAAGTCTATAAGGCCTTCAACTTGGTTTAACGACTGCCATTTGCTGGCTACCGTTAGCGTTAGTGTCTCAAATTTTCCGGTTATACTTAAAGTTTTCAGTATGTGGCTCAAATCTAACAAACGTTTCGTATTCGCGGTTCACCATAGTACTTACTCTTTTTATTATAAAAGGGGCCAATTAATAAACACGTACGTCATACCGGTCTTGGACCCACTAATGAGGTCTATACTTATCCATCTAGCGCAGTCCTGGGGTATCCTTTAGAGGGCTTACCCGGGGCTCCCAACCGTAGGCTGTTAGCTAGGATACGCGTGTTTTTTAGTCAGTAGGAGTCATAGTATGTACATTCATGTGGGATTTTCCTCACGTTAAAAACAATCCATCTAGCGCATAGCTTCCCGGGTAAGTTGGAGGATGTCCTAAATTTGTCGCCACATTTTGGTTACGACTTATCCTAGAGGCTCGATTCGATAGAATACAGTTAAAATTTTGCTTAAAACATAATTTCCACGCGAACGAAGTCGCGGGTAACAGCTAGTTCTTAATATAAAACTGATTTTGATACGTGTTTAAAATAATTTTGCTTGTCGGAAGATTCGGTTTCACAAGTTCTGGTAAATTTCAACCTTTATGTAGGGCATCAACGTTGGAAAATACGTCATACACAGATCCATCTACACATTCTAACTTATCATATACGTAATTAGCTCAACTGTGAACTTTTTGTTTAAACAGTTAAGTGTGTCACTGCGTGTAACAGATTAAGGGCACAACGAATCTTCCAAAACGAGTTCCTACAAAATTTACACCAAAATTTTGAAACTTAAATATACGCTTTCATTTTCGTGTAAAACCTTTGTTCTTTTTTCAACAAAATGATTAATTTCCCGCTCACTTTTTCACTTCCGTCAAATAAAAATCTATTCCTTTCTCAGGCTGAAATGTAACTAAGCCTTAATATTATTTGACACCTGACTGTATACGAGTAGTTAAGTTTCAAATGTAAAGATAACACGTTAGTATCTTCCTTATAGTCTAGTAACATCCCTTACAAGCTTACAAGTTCCCGCCAGCTTCACTTTAGAATTAATAATGAGATGGGTTTGACATGCTGTAGGCGAGGCCCTACAGACTTAACAGACAATCCTTCGTAACTATACCTACGTAGACCAAAGTATAGTTTATGAAGGGATCAGGAGAATAGATCAGACCTTGTGAAGAGCAGAACACAGCCTATAATTTCGTTGGTAATTCAAAACAAAATTTACGCCGTGAGTTAGTTAAAGCCTTAAAGAAAATATGTATAGTAAATAGCACATTGTATAATATAATGGAGGCTCGAATAACTTTAAAAATTGTATAGAATAAGTACAACATTTTCAACATATTATTTAGTACCTACTTTATTCCTACGATATATTCATCTTTTGGCGGGCAGTTTGACCTTACTGTACCTAAGTTGGATAGACGAGTCGGTACAGGATTTATTTACCCCTCTTACTTTATAAGGATAAAAATTGATCAAAAAGAATTAATAACCAAATATTCTCTCGTCCAGAGATGTGTTAAGTAGGTAGATAGTGTCTGAACAACAGCAAAGCGTCCAAAATTTTAAGCGCCAACTGTTGGCGGATAAGTGCCGATCCGCCATTTAGTGCACATTCTGTTGTCAAGGGATAAGCTTGTGTCACGTGACAAAATTGTATTGTTTAAAATGTCGAATTGTGCAATAAAAGTGTGTCGAAATTACAGAAAATATTTAAAAACAGCCAGGAATGTTTGTAAGTAACTCGAAACTTATCACAATTTTATGAAATATATTTATTTACGCATGTCTAATTTCTTCGACTCCATCTTGACATTTTTGTTGGTGTTGCCAGTTTCCAATTCAGAATTCCCCAAATTAAATAAGTAAAGAATTACCAAGGTATGGAAATGGAACTAAATTATTAGAGAGTCGTAAAATAAATAATTTGGAAACGGTCAAGTGTGAGTCGAGAATAGTGAAAATCGACCTATACAATTGTTCGGACTCAGTAACGAGAAACTTGGCATACTTTAAATTAAGGAAATCATTTAAAATACCTAAATGTGAGTTATAAATGGTGAAATCTGTACAAATGTTCTTAAGCTGAAGGGTTTGTTCGTTTGTTTGAACGCTAGGATCTCGGGAACTACTAGTTGGATTTCAAAAAGTCTTTTACGTTTCGTTAATTCATTTATGGAGTTCATACCACTAGACTTGGGTAGGTACAGTTCGTACTGCTTAAGGTGCTCCCTCACCGGGAGCATTTGCCTGTAATGTAACAAATTAGATTCGACTCGAGCATTACGTTACGATGCTACCTCCCTGACCGACGAGCGTTCGCATGTAATGTAACATTTATAGATTCGACTCGAGCATTACGTTACGATGCTACTTCCCTGACTGACTCGAGCATTCGCATGTAATGTAACATTTATAGATTCGACTCGAGCATTACGTTACGATGCTACCTCCCTGACCGACACGAGCATTCGCGTGTAATGTAACATTTATTATAGACTAGCTGATGCCCGCAGCTTCGCCTGCGTGAAATTTTGTTCTCTTTTTCGCGTCTCATGGGAACTTATTCCCGGGATAAAACTTGTATCATTTCAGACTATAATCTATCTCTGTAGGTGATTACATGATAATTTTGCAATCCAATATGGCCGCTGCGCCGAAATCACAAAATTTCATGATGGGTATCGTTTAAGGGGGTTTTCGGTACGCTGAGTACGAATTTCGGGTTAATTTAGAGATCCAAAATGGCCGCCGCGCCGAAATCACAAAATTTCATGATGGGTGTCGTTTAAGGGGTTTTTTGGTATGCTGAGTACGAATTTCGGGTTAATTTAGAGATCCAATATGGCCGCCGCCCCAAAATCACAAAATTTCATGATGGGTATCGTTAAAGGGGTTTTTTAGTATGCTGAGTACGAATTTAAGGTCAATTTTGCAATACAAGATGGCCGCCGCGCCACCGTTGTAAAATTTCATGTTGATACCGTATAAGGGGTTTTTTGGTATGCTGAGTACGAATTTCGGGTTAATTTAGAGATCCAATATGGCCGCCGCGCCGTTATCACAAAATTTCATGATACGTATCGTTTAAGGGGTGTTTTGGTATGCTGAGTACGAATTAATAGCATACCAAAAAACCCCTCAAACGATACCCATCATGAAAGTTTGTGATAACGGCGCGGCGGCCATATTGGATCTCTAAATTAACCCGAAATTCGAAGTCAGCATAAAACAATAACAAAACTTTAGCATGATTAGTTTCCCGAAAAAATGGGAAGTGTCTTTAGCCGGCGTCACTACACACTGACGCAAGGCGTATGTAAGACAGCACGCTCACGCACACAATCATGCGTTAGTACGGCAGTTTTTGTTGCAGTGATCACGAGGCGAGAGGGTTTCTAGGTAGTTAGTATTCTTAGCTCTCGTCTTTATTGTAAATAGATATCACACCTGTCTCCCATTAGTATAAGTAGAGACTATGGTTTTGCTATTGCTAAAATCCTGGCTTCAATCAACAATATAATGTTGATCGAAGAATCCTGGCATACAACTTTCACTTCTTCTACTCTCCCCGGTTAAGGGTGGCTACTCTTGACGTGGCCTTTTCCAACAGGGCTTAATTTGATCACCATGCGTACGCGGAGATCGACCCCTACCAGTTTGCCCATTCATTCTTCAGGTATGGTATTTATTTTATTCTTTACTAGCTGATTCCCGCAACTTCGCCCGCGTAAAGTTTGTTCCGTTTCCCGTAGGAACCTATTCTCGGAAATAAAAGTAGCCCTTGTGTTATTCCAAAGTATAATGTATCCCTGTACCAAATTTCAGCGCAATCTGTTCAGCCGTTCCAGCGTGAATGAGTACCTAACAAACATTCACACTCACAAACTTTCGCATTTATAATATACTAGCTGATGCCCGCAGCTTCGCCCGCGAAAAGTTTGTTCCCGTGGGAACTTATCCCGGGATAAAAAGTAGCCTATGTGTTATTCCATACTATAATCTATCCATGTATAAAATTTTAGAAAGATCTGTTCAGCCGTTCGAGCGGGAAAGAGTAACAAACATCCACACACACAAACTTTCACATTTATAATATTAGTAAGATTATAAATGCGAAAGTTTGTGAGTGTGGATGTATTAGTAACGAAAGTAAGATTGTATTAGAGAAATAAAAGATGTTTGTATTTACAGCGCAAGAGACGACTTCATAATGTGCGTGACGAATGCAGGCCGTTCGTGTAATCAGACAGCCAGTATACTACTCCGGCGCATGGCATGGGTGCTGGCTCAAGATGTCGCAGCCTGCAGCCAGCAACCTCGGACCTATTGTTCTGCGTCACCCCCTCCATTCACCGCACCATTGCTTACCGCTATTTATGGTATTCTATTCTACCCTCCAAGATTGTAAATTGTACAACAAAGTAGAGTATATTAATTATAATAATTGTACATAGAGTTACTGAGTAGAACTTGATGTTTTAACGTTTGGATTTTTAATTTTTTGAATTATGTCTAATCAGAATCTAAAAATGTTGACAAGTTTAACTGAAAAAAAAGTTTATAAGGTAAGTATAAGTAACATGACAGTCGCTAAGCCGAGGCAATAATGGGCAGCTTGAATTTCAATAGCTGGGGTCCTCAAGTCTGCCATTTCAAATGTTGTATCCTTCGATCAAGTTAATTTCCAGGTTACAGGTTCTTTAGGCGCGTTATGAAAAAATGATGAGAGTGAAATTTTAAGATCTGTGACACAAAATTAACAGTATGAAGTTGTCTGCTTGACCGCTCATTAAGTCTCGAAAAAAAAGCTACCAACAAAATAGAAATTGAACCTCGATATTAGTCGCGCATGTTGGTACGCTCGTCACCTCTGATCACTGTTTTCATATTTATATCTAATATTTTTTTTTAAGAAGTATAACTTCTCACGCGCGTACATAAGTACACGCACCCATTTTTTTTTCTTATTTACTGACTATTCCATGTATGTATTATGTTAAGTCGTGAGCAATGGTGGTTTTAAGTATATGTTTAACGATTATATGTAACGGTTATTTGTTCCAAATAAATAAAAATGTGTTTATCAAAATTATTAACTGTGGAATATAAAATATGGAACCCTTAGGTTAGATCCGAAGTGTAAGTATAATCTAAGATCTAAAATAAAGTTTAGATTAATAACTGTGTTGATAGATAGATATCAAGGTTCATACCAGGACCTATTTTTGATCGTAAGTCAATGTATCCATGATGGTACTTAGCTATACATTTTGAAGACCATCAGCTTAATTCCTGAGTGATGAAGAGATTTCACTAAAATTCCCATACGCGACTCTTGTAAAAATGTGGTGATCTTTTACTTTTTAAGTGTTTTCACGACATGGTAACCAGCTACCTAATGCATTAAAATGTCTACGAATTACATGATAATTTCGCAATCCAACATGGCGGCCACGCCGTAATCACAAAATTTCATGATGGGTATCGTTTAAAGGGTTTTTTGGTATGCTGAGTACGAAGTACGTGATAATTTTGCAATCCAATATGGCCGCCGCGCCGTAATCACAAAATTTCATGATGGGTATCGTTTAAGGGGTTTTTCGGTATGCTTAGTACGAATCGCGTACTAATTTTGCAATACAAGATGGCCGCCGCGCCGTAATCACAAAATTTCATGATGGGTATCGTTTAAGGGGTTTTTTGGTATGCTGAGTACGTATCACGTGATAATTTTGTAATCCAATATGGCCGTCGTGCCATAATCACAAAATTTCATGATGTGTATCGTTTAAGGGGTTTTTTGGTATGCTGAGTACGAATCACGTGATAATTTTGCAATCCAATATGCCCGCCGCGCTGTAATCACAAAATTTCATGATAGGTATCGTTTATAGGGTTTTATGGTATGCTGAATACGAATCACGTACTAATTTTGCAATCCAAAAAGGCCGCCGCGCCATAATCACAAAATTTCATGATGGGTATCGTTTAAGGGGTGTATTGGTATGCTGAGTACGAATCACGTGATAATTTTGCAATCCAATATGCCCGCCGCGCCGTAATCACAAAATTTTATGATTGGTATCGTAAATGGGGTTTTATGGTATGCTGAGTACGAATCACATACTAATTTTTCAATCCAATATGGCAGCCGTGCCGTAATCGCAAAATTTCATGATGGGTATTGTTTAAGGGGTTTTTTGGATGCTGACGAATCACGTGATAATTTTGCAATCCAATATGGCCGCCGCGCCGTAATCACAAATTTTCATGACGGCTATCGATTAAGGGATTCTTTCGTATGCTAGGTACCAATTTAATGTAATTGGCATTAATTTTACAATAAAAACCTTTTGTCATAGTATTTTCGCATTGCTAGGCCTAAACTTAATAAGCAAATCTTTTTAGTTTACTACTGAAATAGCTTAGGCGGCCAAATTGAATTCCAAAATTATCATGTTATTCGTACTCAGCATTCAAAAAAACCCATTAAACGATATTCATTACGAAATTATGTGATTACGGCGCGGTGGCCATTTTGGATTGCAAAATTATCATGTGATTCGTCCTCAGCATACCAAAAAACCCCTTAAACGATAACCATCATGGATTTTTGCGATTACGGCGCAGCGGCCATATTGGATTGCAAAATTACCTCGTGATTCGTACTCAGCATACCGAAAAACCACTTAAACGATACCCATCATGGAATTTTGCAATTAAGGCGCGGCGGCCATATTACATTTCAAAGTTATCACAGGAGTCGTACTCAGCATACCAATACACCCCTTAAATGATACCCATCATGAAATTTTGTGATTACACCGCGGCGGCCACTTCGGATTGCGAAATTATCACGTGATTCGTACTTAGCATACCAAGAAACCCCTTAAACGATACCCATCATAAAATTTTGTGATTACACCGCGGCGCCCATATTGGATTGCAAAATTATCACGTGATTCGTACTCAGCATACCAAAAAACCCCTTAAACGATACCCATCATGAAATTTTGTGATCACACCGCGGTGGCCATATTGGATTGCAAAATTATCATGTGATTCATACTTAGCATACAAAGAATTCCCTTAAACTATACCCATCATGAAATTGTGTGATTACGGCGCGGTGGCCATATTGGATTGCAAAATTAGTACGTAAGTCGTACTCAGCATACCAAAAATCCCTTTATACGATACCCATCATGAATTTTTGTGATTACACCGCGGCCGCCATTTTGGATTGCAAAATTATCACGTGATTCGTACTCAGCATATCAAGAAACCCCTTGAACGATACCCATCATGAAATTTTGTGATTACGGCGCAGCGCCCATATTGGATTGCAAAATTATCACGTGATTCGTACTCAGCATACCAAGAAACCCCTTAAACGATATCCATCATGACATTTTGTGATTACGGCGCGGCGCCCATATTGGATTGCAAAATTAGTACGTGATTCGTACTCAGCATACCAAAAAATCCCTTAAACGACACCCATCATGAAATTTTGTGATTACACCGCGGCGGCCATTTTGGATTACAAAATGAACCCGTGATTCATACTTAGCATACCAACTTTAGAAATTTTTATGACCAGCTATTATGTAATTTACATTTTTTACGCAACTGAAGCAAACGTACGCAACGGAAACTCTCAAAAGAAATGAAATATCCTAGTTTTTGAAAAATGTTTCGTTGCTGCTAAGCTCTTATTCGCCTTATCGTGATGTTATATATTTTGGTATTTTTCAAAAATGGACATTCTGTTAAGAAACTCTTGAAATTCAACTAGCAGTCTCTTAGACTCTAGAGTTAGAACAACTAAACAAACAAACAAACAAACTCTTTAGCTTAAAAATAATAGTGTAATATATATAATTTATTTACGATTAACTCATTTATTTACGAAACTAATAAATCACTACACCTAATAAAGTTAGATGCATTTACTACTTCAAACAAAGCTAGCATGCTGTTTCTTTCTACTATACTGTATACTGTGGCATGAGAGTTCACTGCCGCTACCTGCGCGCGGTGTGTCTCGCGCCCGGGGCGAGGGGAGCGCCAAATGCCTACTTGTGCGCTATAACCGCCCCTTAATGGATTTTAGTGGACGTTATAGTCTAGGAACAAAATTTCACGCAGGCGAAGCTGCGGGCATCAGCTAGTTTTACATAAACATTACCGTGTCGGTTGTGAAAAATTGTGAATTAAAAGTTAGTGGATGATTTGCAAAGTGCTGTCAATATTTTTATCTATGACGCGTTTCAATCGGAGCATCGAAATTGTTTTCACATTAAGAACTCTAAATTCGACCTGTAATCTTAATTCAACTTTGGTCGAGTGGTTAAGACGCGGATCGGTACGCAGAAGGTGCAAGATCGATTCTGGGTACAAGCTTCACTTTTTGGATTGACTTAATATATAACGACTGCAGGGTGCATAATTGACGTACTTACATAAAAAAAAATGAAGTTCGAGATCTACGAGCGTGACCGAGCGTGGCCGAGAATAGCCGAGTGTGTTAGGTTTTTTTCGTGACGGAATTTCTGGATTCGGTCTCCACGCTCAAGGCCCGCGATAGAAGCTATGCAATAGCTTAAAAAAAAATATAACAAAGACAAACTTTGCACAAACACATTCATGTTCTTTTCACAAAGCGTTACCTACCGTTAGTCGTTATCGAATGTCAGTCAATCGAATAAACGCTTAGCTTCCGATTCGTTTTCGTGTCACATCTATACATAATTCTTTATGACTATGACAAGGCATAAATTACGTTGATATGATCGTTTCTACGTGAGTTAATAGATTACGTGCTTTGCTTCTTTGCCTTTTTGTGCTTAAAAATCCAGCTTTTGATAATATCTCTACTTTATTTCGTCTGTTTAACTTAATCTATTTACTTTGTAAACCACATGTTTAGAAAATAAAAGAATTAAATTGAACAGACACACAATGGTTACGACCTTAGTATATCAAGCAAATTTCCACGTCGAAAGCTTTTCAAATATTACCATTTCACCAATATTATTAATTATACGTATTGTAAATACCTCTAGTGATGATGTGCAAGCTTCAAAAGTTCCGTAATTACGATATATTAAGCTGATTCCCATAACTTTCTCGAAGTTTCAAACAATTCCTGTGTTAATAACGAGAACTCTGTAAAACTAAGGTAAAGTTTGAGTGTGTATTGAATTGGGATACAGTTACAAAAGATATTGACTAATCTAATATACAAAAGTTTCCTCATGTTGATATTTGGTTATAGAAACTTATAATAGGTACGGATCAATATCTGTTTACAAGAGATACCTATGTAATAAATAGGTGCCGACAATATGAAGAAGACAGGTTCTAATAGGGCAATTCCAAAATTTTAGGAAACTTAAGTCAATTCAACAGTAAGTTATTTACAGGCGGTCAACCAAGTAAGTATGCGACATTATACGAATATGACTGAAACTATTGAAGGACGAGTGGGGAGAGGTCAGATGGTAGTCGCTACCAACAATGCATAAAATGAAATTGAACCACTCTCAAAAATCATGAGCATAAAAATGTGTCAAATTTATACTGTCGAAAAGTTCCCGAGATTTCGAAGAATCGAAATAATATATTGGCCTCTCTTTTAAAGGCGGTTAAAGTCAAATAATTATTAGTCGAAACATCCTAACAAGCAGACACTATAACTGCATACCCAAGTAAGTTTTGATAGCAGTCTTTGATTAGTAATTAAAAGTAGAAACTGGGAATACTTTAAGATAGAGTACCTTTTTTTTTTTTGTTTAACGTGAGGGAAAATCCTCATAGGATGTTATGCCGGACTCTTACCGACTAAAAAACCTCACGCCACGCCTAACAGCCTATGGTTGAGAGCCCCGGGTAAGCCCTCAGGAAGGATGTCCCGTGACTCCCAACAGACACACGGCCGCCGCTGCGGCCTCGCCCAGGGGGTGGTTCGGGTGCAATCCCGCGTCTATGGGGGATTTCGGGTGTGATCCCGCTTCTAAGGGGGGGGCGTTCGTGAGTTGCTCACGTCACGCTGCCGTCATGGGCCTGCTTCTGTAAGGACGGTGAGCGGCCCTCTCACCGTCCTCAGACCCCCGGTCATGGAGGCCGATAGTCCTCGGCGAAGACACGTCGGCGGCGCCCAGGGCGCCGACTGCGGAACTCGGGTGGGAGAGTTCTCTCCCGCACCCGGCCCGCCGCCTCCTTCGCGAGCATGACCTGCTCGCAGAAAGAGGCGGCGCAGTCCCGCTTACTCCCGCTGGAGAGCATGGCTCGCACCATGGCCTCGAGCGAGAGAGTGTCCACGCCCAGACCCACTACGAGGACCTGGCGCTGTTGTGCCCACGCCGTGCACTCCAGCAGCGTGTGGAGGGCCGTGTCGTCGCTGCGGTCCTCGCAGTAAGATAGAGTACCTACTACGAAAATGGTATGTACTAGCATTAAAAGTAGACTAGTTAACAAATAATAAAATGACCCATTGTAACGAGGAAGTTCTGTTTGTAAACTGAAACCAAGTAAATACTCGTTATCAAAGGCCATTAAGCTCGGAGTTTCGTTCCAACCCTCTCTTCTAAACGTAACTAGCTCATTGTGGAGTACATTGTTCCTAACCGAATTTAAGTTTGCATTGCGTTGTTAAATGAGTTTCAGAGTCAAAGTGACTCAGGCATTAAACTAGATGTCAGCGACGAGCGGAACGACGGCGATTGCGGCGATAGCGCGGCGCGGCGCCCGCCAGTTCCAACAAAAGCGCACCGAACGTGGTTTGTTTGCGTGCGAGGGCAGTGCCGCCTTACTCTCATGTACCACAAAATAACAACTACAGAAGGAAATCTACATACAAAATGCGCTCGGGCTCGAAAAACCGTTCACTAAGTTCGCGGACACCGGGACGAAATATATTCAAAGTAATTTCGATACTGATTTGTGCGCGAGTGTGCGTAGCCGAGGTTAAGTTTGAAAAAGGGGAGAACACGAGATTGCTTTCTGGCGTCGCACTCTTGCCGCAATCGCTGTCACCCGCTCGCCGCTGACATCCAGTTTCAGGCCTA